>CM060908.1:193005604-195505604 GCA_030737815.1 Allium fistulosum | reverse complement strand
TTAATTTTAAACAGCAATCATACATATCAATCATATTCTAACAACCATAGCAAACAATTTAATCAAACAAATTTAACTATCCAGTCAAAATCTGGATAGAATTTACTCGAGTTTCCCCAAGTATATATATATATACCGGGAGACTCGTTCTACAGGATCTAAACTAACTATCTACAATAATCTAGAAGTCCTTCCTTTCTAGATCACAAATCTGAACAAGATATCAGATTTAGAAAGTTTTCAAAGTTAAGCAATCTAACCGTTTACTCACACCAGACCCATGTCTGACCCAAGTGTTTATTTTCTGTTTTATTAAACTCTTGGGTACTCAATATTGTATTGAGTAGTCGAGGGATTCAGGTAAGCTTTGACGAATTCTGGAGGAGATTTGGAGTAGGAGGCTTCACCGTGTAGATATATGATGATTCCGCTGTGTATATGTTGTGTCTGTATCTGTGATACTTGAGTTGTATGAATTAGACAGATGTTTATAACTGTCTAATATGTGTTGTATAAGTTGTGTAACTCTGATGTATATGATACTATGTAATATTTTATATGATATATTATATTTCATTCGTTCCGCTGTGAGTTTCTGTTGTTGTTGTTCTTTCTTCTTTTCTTTCTTTTCTTCTTCTATCCCTTTCTTTCTTAATTCACGATACGTCTTTCTGGGCATAGAAAGTCGGGTCGTGACAGTTGGTATCAGAGCGAGGTTGAGTGAATACCTAGGCTTTGAAGTGGTGTCTATCTTGAGAGCGCGTAATTGTTAGTTATATAAAAATGATTTTATATTGTGTTAATTGATCGGTTGAGTGGTATATGGATTCTGGTCAATACGAGTAGCTAACGTTATTGATAGGGATCTCTAAACACTTGAACCAGGCCAACGGACACAATATTGTTTTAAAGAGGTAAATGAAATAATTTTACCCAGAAATAATTTCTATATAAAAAGTATCATTTTAAATATATATATATTTCTACCTATTTGTTAGGTTACCTATTCGGGTTTTCCAATATAAGTTATAAAGGTAGATAAGGTGGTAGTGTGAGTAACACGACTACCAATAGTTAGAATTTGAATGTTTGAGGTTGGAAGTATATATCGAGACTGTAAACCCAATATCGTCTCGAGTAAGTTGGCAGTATGGAGTAAGGATGTCTCGGATCTCTGAAGAAAATCCTTTTCAAGATTCGGAGTCCATTATTGGAATGTAAGATTGGTTGAGCTCGGGTGAGCAGATTTTCTAGAGTTGAATCTATCAGTTGTGCAGAAGTAAGTGATGGTAGCTTGGCGACTTCAGGAAGGAGTAGCTGTGTGATAAGACACAGTATCTATGGATGTTCCCGAAGGAGGTGTTCTTTTTGGAGCAAGATTAAGAAGGTATTGGAGGAACAGTTGATGTCTACCATAGGAAAGACTCGGCTGTATAGGAATTCTTTGATATCGAGTAAGAGAGTTTTATCTGTTTGGAAGTATGGGACTAAGGTCGATTAGTTGGTCTTCGGACATGGTCTCATTGTTTCCCTTAAGAAGAGTAAGTTATTGGCGTTTGGTTTGGAGCCGAGTTTTCTTTTGGAATGTCTGCCATCTCGGAGGTCCGTTGTGAAGTTAGTTGATGGTTTTAGTTGAGAAGCCTTTGGATTAGAAGTTCTTGGTTAGCTGTGATAGCAGTACAGCTCGGAGTGTTCGGTGTACTGTCGAGATAGAGTTTGGAAGCAGCAATGTGGTTCGTTTCTTCGATGGTTCCGGAATCTTTGTGGTTCTTCTATCAGCAGTCCGAGTAGATGGTGAAGTTTTTTTTGAAGGGTTAACCTTGTTTGGAAAAGCTTAAGGCTGTTTTAATTGGTAAAGAGAGAACAGTATCTTTGGAATCCGAACTAGGTAGGATCGCAAAATTGACTTGCGATTAGTTTGAGAGTTCATCTTGAGTAATCTTTTGGATGGAGTTGAGGCATCTCAAGAGAAAGTAAAAGTTATCGAAGAGGTCAAAGATTTAGTTTATATCGATTTGTTCCTAGAGAAGGATTGGTGAAGCATCTTAGAATTTTATGGAGTATCTGTGTTTTCTCTTCTACTTCTAGTTTCGAGTTTCCTCTAGCCAAGGATAGCTGAAGACAGTACCATTGACCGAGGACTCGTCCATTCTTTGAGTTGTTGGCTATGTCTTTAAGATAACCAATGTTCCCGCTTGTGTGTGGATCTAGTTGTGCTCAAGTTCATCGACATTCTCATCTATTTCAAAATCAGAGTTGTGCAGCGAAAGCAAAGGTAGTAGCTGTGCAAGAAAGGAAGTAACCTCAGATTTCTACAAGAAGTTTATGTGAATTTCTAAGTGGGCATAGAAAGTCGGGTCGTGACAGTTGGTATCACAAATAATTATGATGTGATTAAGTAAATCATAGCTTATATAAGAAGGATGACATTGATTGTCCTGAATGGATGTAATCTCAGAAATGAGATAAGTAATGTTGTATGGTAAGAATGCTAGGTTGAATAATGATGGAATAATAGATTAACTATAGGGTGATTGGTTGATATTGGATGATTTGAATATCTCTGATATATATATGGTATATGCTGCTTTGAGAGATGAATGTAGATATGAATTATCAATAGTGATAATATGATTTATCTATCTGTTATATCATCCTGAATATAAGTTAAATTGTTTAAACCTTTAAACAACATGGCCTTAAAAGATACGTTTTGGATTTCGATGAGACCGGGATCGGGTTTCCGTATACCGGTATTCCAGGTCTGGAGACCCGAATACCACATCGATCCAAATTAACGATAGGTCAGGAAACACAAGTGAAGATGAAGATTCAGAGAGCAAGGGTTAAAGCTTCCTGAATATCTAATCTTGCTTAATCCATCATTAATTACAATTGGTAGTCGTTTAACTCATCTCCTTTAAATAATGTTTAATATAATTATTACCAATAAATAGGATTAATTAAATTGGTAATTAAGGTTGTTAATTAATAATTAAGTTTTATTAATTAATGATTAAAAGGTAATTAGTTAGTTAATTAAATTTAATTAACTAATTATAAAAGTAATTAAGGATTGATTACTTTGTATTAAAAGATATTGATTAATAATTAAGGTTTATTAATTAATAGTAAATGAATAATTAATCTATAGTTAGGGATTAATTCATTTGTTTAAAGGGTAATTAAGGATGAATTACTCAGTTATGAAGTATGAAATGAATGTGATTAATTTAAGTTAACTAATTTGTTAATTTATTTAAAGATAGTCACATGGTAATTAATTAAGTATAATTACTTAATAAAACTTGTTAAGTGTAATTACTTAGTGTAAGTAATTGATAAATTAATTACTGGATGTAATTAATGTAATTAATCAAAAAGGATTTATAAAAGAAATTAAAGTAATCCCGAAGTAATTAAAAATAGTTAATTACTGTTAATTTTTATTTAAGGTTGATTTATGAAAGTAATTAATTAATGCATGATTAATTAAGGTAAATAATTAAGGAATAATGTAATTAATTATAATTAATTAATTAAAGTAATTAATTAAGGATCATTAATTATTGTAATTAATGAGAGTAATTAAAGGTTAATTACTATAAATGATTAAGAAACTTACTTTATGTAATTGATGAGAAATTAATCAAGAGTGATTAATATTTAAAGGAATGATTAATTAATTAAATGGATTGTAATTAATTAATGATTGATTAAGCAAGATTAGGAATTAATTCTTAAGTAATTAATTTAATTTAAGTTGATTAAATTAATTATAGTATGGATTAATAATGGTTGCTTATGGATGATTATTTGAGTAGAATGTCTGATTTGGTTGATATCTATTGGGTGATATGCTATGATATTCTGTGTTGTGATATTGGATATATCTTTGATAAATGTGTGATATTTATCTATGTTAATGCTATGTGAATTGAAGTATTAAATTGAATTGAATTGTTTTAACTTTAAAACAACTTGGCCTTAAAAGATACGTTTTGGATTTCGATGAGACCGGGATCGGGTTTCCAGATTTGGATATCCGAAAACCACATCGATCCAAATTAAACGTTGGTCGTTAATTCAAGTGGAGCAAGTGAAGACTCGAGGTGTAAGAACTATTCTTCATCAGTATAACTCTGTGGGTGATTCCGTAATGAGTTGACGGAGATAGTATTACAGATTCGAGATGAAGATTCAGAGTGCAAGGGTTATTGTCGTTAACTTTGAGGGTGATTCCAAAACGAGTGTAACGAGATAATGCCTTCGGTTTCGTTCGAACCCGGAACGAACTTATATGGATTGAATGCTTTCAGAACATCGTCAGGAGGACGATGAGCATTCTAAGTGATGTGTTCTGATTAAAGGTAATCGTAGCCTCAAGCCTCATCAACCGGGAATGGCTAAAACAGGGGAGGTGCAGCAAGGTTAGTGGGTAGCACCCAAGTAGGACAAGATTATCCCTGTCTAGAGGTCCCTTCTTATTATTCGGCTGTGTGGGCAGTTATGAGCTCCAACTGCTGGGATATCTTGTGCGGGAATTATCCAGTAAGGGATGTTCCGGCCTTGTGTTGCAGGGGATTGGGCGTGATCCTCGGTACGGTGATCTAGGCCACGTACTGTGACGGGCGGTACCCCGGTAGCCCTGCCATTGTATGGAAATCCAACTTCCAATAAGTGATAACGGACTTGATTGTATAACCCACTTTGTGGCTAGTATGCTGGAATTTAATAATGTAACAATTTCAGCTATTTCTTATTTACTTGAAAATCCTAGACCTATTATAATATCACCAGATTTCCTATCAAATGTTTTGGTTAGCGTAAGGTAAAAACTTACCCATGTTTATGTGTGGGAAGTCTTACGTGATACCTTTGTTTTCAAAAGGTTTTGAAGCTAAACAAATTTAATCCGTTTACTCACACCAGACCCATGTCTGACCCAAGTGTTTATTTTATGTTTTATAAACTCTTGGGTACTCAAATTTTTACGAGTAGCCAAGGGATTCAGGTTTTCTTTGACGAATTCTGAAGGAGCAATGGAGCAGGAGGCTTCAGCGTTTGTAGATATATAAGTGGTTCCGCTGTGTTGATCTCTGAGTCATTTGTTTGAGTTGTACTTGAGTTGTAATAACTAGACATGTGTTTATAACTGTCTAGTATGTGTTGTATAAGCTGTGTAACTCTGATAGTTGTTGTATATGATACTATGTAATATCTTATGTGATATACTGATATAATATAATTTATTCGTTCCGCTGTTGAGATTCTGATGTTGTTTCTTCTTTCTTCTCTATCTTTTCTCTTTTCTATCCCTTTCTTTCTTATTAATGATGCGTCATTCTGTGGAATTAATGGCGGGTTGTTACAGTGGTACGAGTAGCCAAGGGATTCAGGTTAGCCTTGACGAATTGTGGAGGAGCAATGGAGCAGGAGGCTTCAGCGTTGTAGATATAGATAGTAGTTCCCGCTGTGTTGATCTTGTTTAGATCTTTGTTTTGTATTGAGTTGTAATAACTAGACAGATCTTTATAACTGTCTAGTATGTGATGTGTAATCTGTGTAACTCTGATAGATGATGTATATGATACCATGTAATATTTATGTGATATAATATATTTTGTTCGTTTCCGCTGTGAGTATTTGTGTTTGTTTCTTTTCTCTTCTTCTCTTTTCTACTTCTCACCCCTTTCTTTCTTTCTGTCGATGCGATTTTCCGGGAGTGGAAAGCCGGGTCGTCACATTTGGTATCAGAGCCAGGTTTTACCAGTTTCCCTCTTTTTGTTAAAACCAGAACTGCTCTTATTATACTAGACTAAAAACTATGATATTCATGCTAAAAATCATATTATCATTTATGTTTTCGATTTATAAGTCTGAATATATAAATTATAAAGTTCGAATTTTCACTTTATTATAACATGCCTCTGTTGTTTTAGATTACAGGGCAACCAGGTATGAATTTTGACTTAACTGGGCTTTTTAAACCTTAGTATATGATAATTAAACAATACTTACTTATAAGTTAAATCCTAATAAAACTAAATCAAGTAGAAAGAGATTTAAAGGAGAATTCTGGAGTCTGGCAATAAACAGATCAGAGAACAATATCATACATGCACACTTATATACATTCATGTATATACAAAATCATCAACAAACATTCACATCCAAACAATATTTATCACCGGGTTAAACATGCATCATGATTTCCTAATTTAATTTAAGTAAAAATGTTACTCACCACTAAAATGGAGACAGAGCCTATCTTTTGAAAACTGTTTTGAAGACTGTTTTGCTTAAGACTGGAAAATGATTTGATCTTTTAAAACTTGAAACTGAAATGCTTTAAATCCCCAGAAGCTTTGCATGCTACTGAAGCTTGGTTACAGACAGTCTTGAAGAACAAATGCAGGCTTCCAGATGAAGAGAATGCAGGCAGACAGATTTTTGAAGATGAAGGTTGCAGGCTGAATCTTTGATTTGGATTTTGGAAATTTGGTTAAAGATCTTTGATTTGGTTTGAGGAAAATTTGTTTACTGATTTCAGATTTTAATTTAGAGAATGTTTGAGAAAGGTATTGATCTCATTTGTTTCAGATTTGTATTTAGAGAAGAAGATTTTGAGTTCTCTTGGTTTTGAAAAAAAATAGAAAGAAATGAAGTGAAGGAAATGCAAATGTTTACATACATGTATATTTTTTATTTTATAAAATAAAAGAAAATGAAAATAAATAAGGACACTTGTCCTATACATTTGTTTATTTAATTACACATGTTTTACAAAGCTTTAGATAAATGACACATGTCTTATAAGTAATTACTCATATTTCTATTTATTTTAAAAGTTATTTAAAAAGCCTTTTTCTTGTTTATCTAAACACTTATCTATATATATATTAAAGAGAAACAAAAGCTAATTACATTTATAAATAAAAGTTTATACAAATATTATAAAATCCAAAACAATTTAAATATATATTCTTTTGAATTTCAAAACTTTAAATTCAAGTTTAAATAAAATTAAATCATAAGATTCAATTTAAAAGTTAGGTTATATATATTTACATACACTATTTATTCCATTTAAAAATAACAATTCCTTTTAGCATTAAAATTCATACATATTAAAAATAATACATTATACTTATTATTTGAAATTAACATATTTTATAATTTAAACAAGAGATTATATTATCAAGAAATATTTAAAAAGAAATAAAACAAATCATTTTGTAAATCTTATTTATTTAAACTTAAGTAAAAATATCTTAAACAATTAAAACATTTATCTAAAGTATATTTAAAACTATAAAGTTATTTATTTAAATATCTTTGAAAAGTTCAGATTAAACTAAATCTAAATTTCCTATTTACCAAACCTTCTATTTACAATATATACAAATAAATATATACATTCCAAATAGAAAATATCTTATTAATTTTTAAAAGATAAAATTCACCAATTAAATACTTATTTAATTAGATTATTAAATTAAATTCAAATTTTATTATCAAAGATCATCAATATCAATTTAATTATTCAACAGATTATTAAATTGATATTGTCAAAATTTCCGGGATATTACATTCCTCCCCCCTTAAAATAATTTCGTCCCCGAAATTTAAACAAAGGTAATTTAATAATCTTATTAAAGATTTTAATTTAGAACACAAGCATATACTATCATCCATATGCTAGCAACCATAGCATCCAATTCATCCAATCAAACAATTCTAACTATCTAGACTAAATTCTAGATAAAATTCCTCGAGTTTCCCCAAGTATATATATATACCGGGATACTCGCTCTACAAACAATCTAAACTATTAAGCTATAGATCTCCTATTCATCTAGATCTACAGAACTAAACAGAATATCAAACTACAGACGAGTCTGACTCAACTACCCAACTTCCAGAACTGCTGATTCTAAAACCAAAGATAGATCAAATACGTATTCCCTTAGAGATACGTAAAACTCAATGAATTCCAGTTATCCAAACTGACAATTCAATTCAGAAGTCCAAATACTTATCCAAATCAGAACACAGACGAGATCCAAACATAACTCTACTTCACAACATCAGTAGATTCTAAACTTACTCCTCCTATCAGAGATACACTCCAAACTACTTTCGCTGCTCAACTCTGATATGAGGTAGGACACAAGCACAGACTGGACAACTCATTCCAGAAATAAGGTTCACTGATCCATAAAGAAAACTCAGATACTCCAACAAAACTTGAGCTGCTTCACCAACTCCATCTCTAGGAAACATCCTTCCACTAGACTGAACCACCGGTATCACTCCTGGAATCCAGTCGATAAGAAAACTCAACCTTCAGATGCGGACAAACTTCTGACTTCTCTGAAGACATCCAGAAAATTCTGACAACCCAAGAGAACACTCAGACAATCGCAAGTCACTTTTGCGATCAACCCAACCTAATTCCAAAGAAAAACTGTTCCTCTTTACCAATCAGAACAGCTTACACTTATTTATCCAATCCATCGAAGAAATGAATCCACTCTGCTGCTTCTGAACTTCACTTCCAGAAAAACTGCTCATCCAGAAAACTTCCTGCCATCACAGAATACTCCGAGCTGCACTGCTGACACTGATGCTCCTATCCAAAGCTCTTCGAGAAACTCGAACTCCAAACCAAAGCAGAAACACCATGCTGAACTCAGCCACAATACCAAGGCATACACACTTCCTTAATCTTGTTTCAAAGAAAACATCTTCGGGAACATTCATCGTCACTGTATCTCATCATACAGCTACTATTACCTGAGGTATCAAGATATCATCACACACTTCTGCCTACCCGACAGATCCAACTCTACTCATCCATACTTCAAAGATAAACTCCGAACCATTACAGTTTCCTTCGGAGATCGATGAAATCCTTTACCATAGCAAAGCTTACTCGAGACAGTATTAGGTCTACAGTCTCGACAGATACACTTCCAACCTCAACACTCAGACTCCAACCATTGGTAGTCGTGTTTCACACACCACCACCCTATCTACCTTTATATCCTATATTTAATTAATTTAAATCCTGATCAAAATTAATTAAATATTTAATTAATTTAAATCCTGATCAAAATCAATGATTTCATGTTCGAATCCTTATGAAGGCTTAAGATTTAAACAAGTATGAGTATGTAACATAAATTATAGTTTGAAATTTTATTTAAATTAAAATAAAACTGTAGTGTCTCTGGAAAAGGAAATATAACTGGGCAATATTTTGTAAGTGAAAATTTAAAAGTCCAGATTCATTAATCCAGGAGCATAAGTTGATTACTTATACTAAAATTCGATTTTTAAAACATAAATTATAATTTTTAGTTTACAAATAATGGAACATTGCTGGTTTAACCAGAAAACATGTTTTGGGTTAAAACTGTTAATCTAGGAGGTTGGGTTGACCAACATTGTTTCTGGTAGTAATGGAGTGATCGAAGATGTAGGGAAAATTACTGGAAATTGAATTAAAGCAGTGAGGCAGTAGTGATTTAGGATTAAAGATTTTAACCCTAGTTTTTACTAGTCTTGATAAAATGATCAAAATGGGTTCTGTAGTCGATCGAGTGAAATAGGGTTTTGAGAGAGGGAAGCTTGGTCGTAAATGAGGACATGGTCGGAGTTGCAGAACCTCTGGTGGTCGGGGTTTCGAAGACGAGGCAGTTTCCAGGTTTCTGATGTGGTTCCAGTTTTGGTTTTAGGCTCGATTTTGATTTCGTTCTAGTTTCGATGATCGAGTGGTTGGATTCTGGTGTAGGGATGAACGCCGACTTGTGGGGATACTCGTCGATGGTCGGAGATGGTGGTATATCCGGTGCACATGCACGCGATCGTGAATATATCTGAGTAAAGTCTGGGTTTAAAACAGAGTGTACTCGAGTTTTTCTCGAGTTGTTTCGTGAGATGCTCGAAGCATTTAAGGGTGCGACTCGAAGTAAATTTTAGGGGTCTCGTGAACATTTGTGTTGCCAGGTTTTTAAAAGCCTGTATGTTTTAAAATTTAAACTGGATTTAAATTTGTAAAGAAATTTTTAATCAGCAATTTTAAATCTAAAGTTTAATCTGAAATCTAGTTTAAATCTGAATCTCAGATTTAAAATAAAAGCAGTTTTTAAATTAAATTGTTTAAATAACTTTATTGTTTAAAATGTATATTAAATGGTAGAATTTAAAGGTAAATTTGATTCAAATTCTTTAGTTATTTATAAGATGAATAATTCCTTTAACTTGTAAAATAAAAGAGATTAATAAATGTTGTTTAAACATGGTTAAAGATAATTTGTTTCATTTTAAATCTTTAAATTTAAAATGAAATTTTGAAGATAAAATTTAAGTAAATCAATTTAAATTACTTTGTAAATGATAACTTGATTTTCAATAAGAACAAAGTTTATCTTAAAGTAATTAAAGATTTGTGTTCATTAAATTAATTAGGAAATTTAATGGATAATTAATTTATTTGATTAATTAATCATTTGGATTAATTAAATAGGTAATTAAAGAATTAAAATAATTTATTTATAATTAAGATTAATTAATTAGGAATAATTAATTTATAATTAAGGATTATAAATTAGAGTATTAATTAATGATTAAGAATTAATTAATAGAGTAATAATTAAGTTATGGTTAACACTTAATTAATTTAGTAATTAGAGATTAATAAATTGGTTATTAAGATTTATTAATTTAGAATTAATAATATTAACATAAGTTAATTACTTAAGGAAAGTAATTAAATAATAGTTAATGAGGTCATTAACTATAGGTTATTAAATAATGAATTAATAGGATTAATTTTGATAATTAATTAGTTGAATTAATTTAAGGATAATCATTTATGAAATTGTTTAAATGTAATTACTTGTTGGAAGTAATTAAGAATTAATTACTTATAGTAATTAATTTAAGTTGATTTGATTTATTTAAGTTAATTAATTAAGTTTAATTAATTTAGAATAATCAAGATGTGATTTGATAATAATTACTTAATGTAATTATTAAGGTAAGATTATTTAGGGAAGTAAATAAAATGATAATTACTGGAAGTAATTAGTTGAATAATGATTTTATTAATAGAAGTAATTTGAGTTAATTACTTTGAATAATTAATCAAGGGATTAATTAAGAAATTAATTAAGAAGTAATTAATTTGGTTAGTGAAAGTAATTAAGGGTAGTTAATTACCGATTGAAGATTAATCAAAAGTGATTAATAAATGTTGTTTAATTAAAGGAAATTACTTAATGTAATTAATTTAATTGAGTTATTAATAATCAATTTGTAATTAAGGATCATTAATTAATATAATTAATGATGTAATTAAGATTGATTAATTAAGTAATAATTAATAAATGAAGTGATTAATTAATGTAATTAATTAAGGATTAATGAAATTAATTATAGTTGATTAATTTAATTATATTATAGTTAATTAATTAATGAAGTAATTAAAGGTTAATTACTATAAGTGGTTAAGGATAATTAATTTAAGTAATTAATTAAAATGAATTATTAGAGGATAATTTATTAATTAATTGTAATTAATTAATGGTTAAGTAAGCAGGATTTATAAAATGAAGTAATTAATTTAATTCAATTTAAATTAATTAGAGATGATATAAATCATTACTTATGAATGGGTGATAGTATTGAATACTTGGCATTGATTGATATCTCTGATGAGATATATGCTGTATGATATGGATGTTAGTTGAATTGTATTAAATAACACCAATGTGATATCGTTAATTAAAAATTTTAAATAAAATAAGCCTGGATACCAAAGTTTAGACAGATATATATAAATAAAACAAAACAACTTTAATCATTATTTTATACTTCCAACCTTTACAGTTAATTTGGATATATAATATATAGATTACTATTAACAATGTAAAATTATATTAAGTTTAAACCTTTACAGTTAAATCAGAACACTAGGTCGGGATGTTACAATTAAAATAGTTTATGTTATTAAGGATTGATATATGTCTAAACATATACACATTATTTTATACTTCAGTTATAAACTTATAACTTCATTTAATAAATTAATTACTCCTTAGTTAATTTTAATTAATCCCTGATTAATTTCAAAAAGTAATTAAATCCAAATTACTTCCATAAATATACTTAACCATTTCCATTATTGATTGTCCTTAATTAATCTAATTAATTATTAAAATTAATCACATTAATTAATTATTTATCTCAACTTAATGATCTTCATTAATTCTTTAATTACTTCTCTTAAGTAATTAACTTAGATTAATCATTATTAATTACTATTTAATTTATCTTTATTAATCATTTAATTAATCACTAATTATTTATTAATTAAGTGCTTAACTGTAACTTAAACAATCTTAATTACTTGATTAATTATCTTCTAATCATTAATTAAAATTTAACCATATTTAATTAATGATTCTTAAATTACAAGTTAATTATTCTAAGAATAATTAATCTTAAACCTTAAGTTTAAATCCTTAATTACTTTAAGTAATTATCCATTTCATTAATTTATAAAATAAGTTAATTATCCATTTAATTATCCTAATACTTAAATGAATAACAAAATATTAAATTCTAATTTAACTTTAAGATAAAACTTTTTCTTACCTATAGTTAAATTATTTTTCACAAGTTTATTTGAAATATTCATTTCCAAATCTAATTTTAAATTTCATTTTAAATTCAAGTTTTTTTTTATAATGAAACTCAATTTATCTTAAATAAAATTTAAATTAATTTTTTAAACCTTTACATTTACATGATAAAGAATACTCCTTCTTATAAAAGAATTTTTATAAGAGTTTAAAACCAATTTCTTTTTAAATTCAATCATTTAAAATATAACTTAACATTTAAATTTATTAAAACATTTAAACTTTAAAAATTTTATTTAAATTCTTCCTTTACATTTTCAAACTCTATTTAAAATTTAGTTTCTTTTAAATACACTTAATTCCTTAACACCTTTAAGTTATTTAAAACAATTTGAATAAAAAAAAACTTAATTTATTTTCAAACTAAGATTCAAATTAAACTTGAATCTATTTTTAAATTTAGATTTAAACTTAAATTTAAATCTCCTTAAATTTAAAACCCAGTTTTCAAATTTTAGAAACAGAGCAGGTTTTCCCTTCTAACCCAGAAATCCCCGAGCCTTGCATACTTTACTTCGAGTCAATTACCAAAAATCCCGAGCAAAACACTTATCAACTCGAGAGTTATCTCGAGACAAAATCCACTCAAACCAAAAATCGACAGGAACAAAAATGGTGCACCGTGCACATGCACCGGAACTCTGATGAACTTCAGCCAACATCTTCGATCATCCCTCATCAGAAAACAGCTATACGACTCCCCACGATCATCAGTTTGTCACATAAAAGCTCGAAATCAAATCGAGGCTTCAAGTCGAACCTGGATACAACAACCGGCACTATCATCAAAACCTGTCAACTGCTCGCCCTCAACTCCCCAGTCACCAGAGAATCGTCACCATCGACCATGGCTTCCCCTATACTCCAGCTTCCATTTCCCAAAGTTGTGTTGAACTCGATCAACTAGAGATTCACTACCGATCGAAAAATCAAAACCAAGCAAAACTAGGTTTCCAGACTTCATCAACCTCCCATCGCCTCCACCGAGCCCTGTTCATCTTCCTGGCATTTTTGCCACACCCTCTGATCACTACACTACCTCCACCAAGAACCCCAAACCTTCTGATCAACTTGATCACCACAGATTTACTAAAACCCATTTCCAGTTCAAATACGTACTACAGTCTCAATTTCTAACCAACCACTATGATTTTATTTTTAAAAATCATCTTTTTGTTTATGTTTTCAGTTTATAATACTGAATTTATAATTTATTATGTTTGAGTTTTTGACTAGTATTCCGTTTGCTCAGTTTTTCTTGATTCCAGAGATATTACCTATTTATTTTAACTTAAATAATTTTTAAACTTTATTCTATGATAAAACAAACAAATTTTGTTTAAATACTAAATCCTAATAATGACTAGATCAAGAGATAAAGCATTTTAAATCAAATCCTAAATTTTGAAACTGGGAACAGAACTACAGAAGTGTTCAGGTATACATTCATTTCTCATCTAAACATTCACTACTATATACACACAAACATATTTGGCTTCAGATAATAATCATGCAACCTTATTTCATATACTTAAAATTTTTAAAAGTGATATTACTCACTGTTATTTATAAACTTTCAAATATTTAAACACAACAGAGCATATATACAGACATTCAATACTATCACATACACATGCATCCATTTCAATCCAGATTTTTAGGCAAGCAACATGATTTTCATTTATATATCAAAGTTAAATCCAGGGTTTTAAACTGTTTTTAAAATTATAGTTTACTCACCTAAAAACAGAGAGCAGGCTTTAATTGCTTAATTTGGAACTTGCTTTGTTTTTGAATTTAAGACTTGCATGCTTGCCTTTTTGAAATTTGTTGAAGTGATGACTCCAGCTTGATTCCAGACCAAAGAAAATACACGCAGCCCTTTTTGATTTTGATTAAAACTCAGGTTGAAAAGAAAATGCTTGCATTTTTGTTGCTCTCAGGTTTTTGGAAAAATACAGATGCTTAGGAATAAAGCATGCAGGCTCTGATTTTTGGTTTTTAAGGAGTTTGCTCACTGATTTGTTTACAAGCTTGAAATGCTTTTCCAGGTTACAAATTTGAAAAATCTGTTCATGCTTGAGGAAAGAGGTTTGGACAGGGTTTTAAACTTGAAAGTAACGACCCGGAAATTTCGAACCCGAAATTTCCAGATAGTTAGAAGAAAAAGAAAGAGATAGAAGAAAGAAACAGAAGAAGAAGAATAAGAATCAGAAACATCAACATCTCACATTCGCAGCGGATAAAATATAATAATAAATGATAACAGTTTTACAAAACAATATTATATCTGTCGATTACATTTTAATACATCAGAGTTACATATTTATACAGACACTGGATATACATAATTATCAAGCCTCAGATATACAATAATATATCATAGTAGAAACACTCCATACGTTCCTGCCATCCAGCTCGTCTCCTGAACTCCCAAACGTCCTTACCTGAAAATCTGTAATACTCGGTCTGACCCGAGCATTACATCAAATGTTTTCAGGAAATTTGGGAATTGTTTTGATTTTTCTTTTAGTTTTGAGGAAGGTTTCAGATTTGTCTTAGGAAGATTGTTTGGATTTTGAGTTTTCTCCTTAGCTTTTTGAAAAAGAATGGCAAAAGAAATGAAAGGAAGAAAAACATATTTGCATGGGCTGAAATTTTATTAAATAAAAATAAAAAGAAAACCAAACTTAAAATGCCACTTGTTAAGATAATTTACATTTGTCACATTAAATGGTTTATTACTTAACACATGTTAATTTAGCTCTCAAATGTTTACACTTGTCTTGTAAGTAATTTGTATTTATAATTTAAGTGTTAATAAAAAGCTTTTAACTTAATTAATTAGTTTTTAATACTTAGATATATATATATAGATAACTTTAAAGAGTAAAACCAATTATATTTATATATAAAATTCAAACCAAAGATTTCTAATTACAATATATATACAAATATATATATTCATTATAAATAGAAAACATTTTATTTAGCTTTTAAAAGATAAATTCACTAATTTAAATATTTATTAAAGAAGATTATTAAATTAATTCAAATTAAATTACAAAATTATCAAATCAATTTAATTTTTTAATACAGATTATTAAATTGATATTGCCTAAAATTCAGGGATATCACAGGAACCAAGGAAGGACAGGCAGATTGTGCAAGCTTATGCTTTAGGAGCTGTTCCGTCGTCTTCGAAAGCTCCTACTGCTGAAGAGAAAGGAAAGAGTGTGGTTGTTCAAGGTACTCTTTTCCTATGTGGTGCTCCAGTTAGAGTTTTGTTTGATACTGGAGCGTCGCATTCGTTTGTTTGTAATGAACTAGTAGGCCGGTTAGGTTTGGAACCGGATATTGTTGATAGACCATTGGTTGTGACTAATCCAGTTGGGGGTTCGTCTTGTTTGTGTATGTTATGCCGTGGTCTAGTTGTATCGAGTCATGGTTGCTCTTTTGTTTGTGATTGCTTTGTTCTGAACTTTGCGGGGTTCGGAATTATTTTGGGTATGGACTGGCTTAGGAAGTATGCGGCTAAGGTTGATTGCGAAAGGTTGGAAGTGACAGTCGAGAATGTGGAGGGGCAAAAGATTGTGATACGATGTAAGCATGAAGAAGGCGTCTTCATGAGCTTCATGTATTCGCTAGTTGTTCCACGGGATGGACTGTCATCAGTGCCGATCGCTAATGGATTCGAGGATGTCTTTGACGAAGTCAAAGGGTTGCCGCCGCATAGAGAGATCGAGTTTCGTATAGATCTAATTGAAGGAGCCAGACCTGTTGTGATGCCTCTTAGGCGGATGGCGCCTAGGGAACAGCAAGAGTTGAGGGTGCAAGTTGATGACCTTTTACAGAAAGGATTCATTCGGCGTAGTGTGTCCGAGTGGGGTGCACCAGTTGTGTTTGCAACCAAAGCAGATGGATCATTGAGATTGTGTGTGGATTATCGTGAGCTGAATAAGGTGACAAAGAAGAACAAGTATCCATTGCCGAGAATAGATGACTTGTTTGATCAGCTTCACGAAGCTAAGGTGTTTTCTCAGATGGATTTGGCAACGGGATTTCACCAGTTGAGAGTAGCTAAGGATAGTGTGCCGAAGACTGCTTTTAGGACACCATCCGGTTTCTTTGAGTGGCTGGTAATGCCGTTTGGATTGACTAACGCGCCAGCATACTTTGTGGATCTTATGAATAGAGTGTTCAGAGATCAGTTGAACAAGTTTGTACTTGTGTTCGTGGATGATATTCTGATTTATTCCAGAACGGAAGAAGAGCACAAGACGCACTTGCGTATTGTTTTGGAAATCTTACGGAAACATCAACTGAAGGCTAAGTTTTCGAAGTGTCACTTCTGGAAGAGTGAAGTGAGGTTCTTAGGCCATGTGATTTCTGGAAATGGAATAGCGGTTGATCCCGCTAAGGTGGCAGCAATCCAGGATTGGGTTAGACCTAAGAATGCATCAGATGTGAGAAGTTTTCCTGGATTAGCAGGATATTATCGACGGTTTATCAAAGACTTCTCCAAGGTAGCTGCACCGTTAACAGGATTAACGAAGAAGAACCAAGTGTTCTGTTGGGATGCTAAGTGTGAGCAAGCTTTCGGAATCCTGAAAGAGCGATTGACGAGTGCTCCTGTTTTGACTATTCCTAGTGGGAATGATGAGATGGTGGTTTACACCGACGCATGTGGTACTGGACTTGGAGCAGTGCTGATGCAGAGGGATAAAGTTGTTGCATATGCCAGTCGACAACTGAAGCCGCATGAAAGGAATTACCCAACTCATGATTTGGAGTTAGCGGCGATTGTATTTGCCCTGAAGATGTGGAGGCATTATCTGTTGGGAGTTCGATTCGAGTTGTTTACGGATCATAAGTCGTTGAAGTATCTTTTCTCCCAAAAGGATTTGAATCTTCGGCAGCAACGTTGGCTAGAGTTTTTAGCATCATATGATTTTGGTATAGCTTATACTCCGGGAAAAGGGAACGCAGTGGCAGATGCGTTAAGTCGAAGACATGCAGGATTGGGAGCCATGTTTTCAGAATGGAAGAGTCTCGAGTATTTAGCTGGATTTGACTTCAGGCCTAGATGTGAGTTGGAACCTGAGATGTTGGCAAACTTATCAATAAGACCCACTCTTGTGGAAAGGATTGGCGAGAGCCAAAAGCGAGATGATAAGCTTGTCAAGATTATCCGTGAATTGGAATCTGGATTGGACCCAGAAAAGGGTAAAGGATTCGAGGTCGATCGAGAGGGCTGGCTTCGGAAGCAAGGACGACTAGTTGTTCCCGATATAGATGAATTGAGGAGTGAAGTTCTGAAGGAAAGTCATCACTCGAAGTTGACAATTCATCCAGGTGGAAACAAGATGTATCGGGATATGAAGAGAACCTACTATTGGGAAGGCATGAAGAAGGATGTTGGAGATTTCATTTCCAAGTGTATGAACTGCCAGTTGGTAAAGGCTGAACAGAAGAAGCCAAGCGGATTACTTCAGCCATTAGAAGTTCCTACATGGAAGTGGGAACAAGTGTCGATGGATTTTATTGATGGATTGCCTAGAACCAGAACGGGAAATGAAGGGATTTGGGTCATTGTGGATCGTCTGACTAAGAGTGCACGATTCATTCCTGTTCGATCGACTAGGACTGCATCAAGGTTGGCTGAGTTGTATGTTAAGTGGATAGTTCGTTTCCATGGTATTCCGAAGAGTATAGTGAGCGATCGAGACCCATTGTTCACTAGTGGATTTTGGAAGAGCTTCCAGGAAGTTTTGGGAACCAAGTTGTGTTTGAGTACAGCTTATCACCCTCAAACAGATGGCCAGACCGAGAGAGTCAACCGAGTTTTGGAAGATCTCCTCAGAGCTTGTGTTTTGGATTTCGGAGGATCATGGGAAGATCACCTTCATTTGGTGGAGTTTGCATACAACAACAGTTACCAGTCAAGCATTGGTATGGCACCATATGAGGCATTGTATGGAAGACCGTGTAACTCTCCGACATGTTGGTTGGAAACTGGAGAAAAGCTGATGCTTGGGCCAGAGATGATTCGTCAGACTTCAGATTGTATAAAGATCATTCGGCAACGAATGAAGGCAGCCCAAGACCGTCAGAAGAGTTATGCCGATAGGCGTCGTAAGGATTTGGAATTCGACGTAGGAGATATGGTTTTTGTGAAGATTTCTCCACTGAAGAATGTTATTCGATTCGGGAAGAAAGGAAAATTGACTCCGAGATTTGTTGGACCATTCCCGATTATCGAGCGAATTGGAAAGCTCGCTTACAGATTAGAGTTACCAGAGAAGATGTCGAGTGTGCACAATGATTTTCATGTATCATATCTACGCAAGTATGTACACGACTCGAGTACGGTGGTTTCTGCTGATAGCTGTGAAGACTTAGAAGTTGATCCAGTCAATAGAAGACCTCGTAAGCCGCTTCGTGTTGTTGAAACTGACACGAAACAGCTCAGGAGGAAGGTAGTTAAGTTGCTCAAGATACAATGGAGTGATGATGATAACGACTATACGTGGGAGGTGGAAGAGAGGATGAAGGCAGCTCATCCTGAACTCTTCAAGGTATGGCCCTAAGGTGTCGTGTCATCTCGCGATATTGTAACTTGTTCTAATTTTAGAATTCTGTACGCTAAGTTAGAATTGGATGCATGGTTTGTTGATTGCTATGGATGGTAGGCGTACAGAATAGTTTTGATTGCTTGGAATTTCGAGGGCGAAATTCCTAAGGGGGAGAGAATGTAACGACCCGTATTTTTACGGATCGACAAGTTCATCAAAATCTGGAATTTTAGCATTTTAAGTCATTTCAGATTTTTAGGCAGATTTATCTAAGTCCTAGGTCGTGAACGACCTAAGAGCTAAGTCGTGACCGAGTTAAGGAATTCGGCGAGTTAGTGTTAGGTCGTGGGTTAGTTGGAGCGACCTATAGAATTATGCAACCTAGGATTTGGTTAAGTATTAGGTCGGCAGGGCGAGTTAACGACCTAAAGAACTGACCGACTTAAGGGTCTGGCGACTCAAGGGTAGGCAGACCTAGTGGAGTAAGCTGTTAGGGGATAGGTCGTCTGGTAGCTTGGTTGGTTAGGTCGTAAGCGACCTAAGGGTTAAGTTGTTACCAAGTTAGGTCGACTGGGTGGGTTAGCGACCTAAGGAGTTAGCGTGTTAGCGACCTAAGGAGTTAGCGTGTTAGCGACCTAAGGAGTTAGCGTGTGGAGTTAGGTCGCATAAGTGTTAGGTCGCTGAGGTTATAGGTCGTAACCTTGTTAGGTCGTGAGTCGTTGGGTTTTGTTAGGTCGCTAGGTTTTGCCAAGTGATAAGTCGTAACCCAGTTACGAGTTAAGTCGTAGTTGTATTCCTTCGTATGTCATAGGTCGGTTAGGCACTTAGGTCGGCAACGACCTAAGTTAAGTCGCGCCTATGTGTTAAGTCGCAGACGCGCATTGTTGTAGGTCGTTAGGACTTGGGTTTTGAGGCTGTATGATGAGTCTGAGACTTCGTTAGGTCGGCAAAGCTTTAGGTTGTAGGTCGGCATGGTGTTAAGTCGGCAGCGACTTAAGAAGGCAGCCGAGTTAAGGATTTCTGCCTATAAATAGAAGGGTTTGGCTCACTTTTTGGCACCGGTTTTTGAAGCAACGAAGTGCTGCCATTTTGAGAGCTCGACTACAACATTTCTTCATCTCTTTTCTCTTCTCTAATCTAGCATCTCCATCCATCTAAATCGAAGATCAAGATCGAAGATCCAAGAGCTAAAGTTGAAGATCTTCATCCATCGAAGAGAGATTTCATCGTTTGAAGTGAGATCTTGTCGGATCTAGCTTAGTTCTTCGCTGTCCAGATCTGAAGTTGATATCTTTTGGATTGTTTAGGTGATTTGGTGAGTGGTGATTATCTCTCACACGGATCCAAAGGAGTATATCGGATGTTGGCTCGATTTGGTGTTAAACTAGGGATTTCCATGCATTTTCTTCATCCTATGTGTAGATCCATATAGATCCATTGTTCATGATGATGTTACATCCATTTTATCATATGTTAACCTATGCAAGTTCATTCATCAAGTTTGTAGAGATATAATCCATGTTTTCATGCTTATTGGACTTTCAACTCTTTAATTACGAAAATGCCATTATTGTTATAATTGTCTACTTAGATCATATTTGAATGCTTGATTGCTTGGATTGATGTTTGATTTGATTGCTTGTTATGAACTAGATGATTGATGATTAGATTTAGATCGAAGACGATTCAAAAGCTAAGGGAAAGGCTCTTGAATTGGGAAAGCTGCTCGTGGCATATGCAGCGGGATGATGAAGCTCTTATGCATAGATTTGATGATGTGATGATGAGATGAGGCTTTGCGAGGATGTAATGAAGCGAGGCAATCATGTGATGAAGACTTGGTCTAATCCAGACGGGATCATTCCAAGCATGTTGATAACTCGGTGATATGATTCGAGTTGAGGATAATGATTGGATATGAGAATAGTCGTCGAGGAGGATGACTAGGAGGCTTGGATAGCATCGTTGTTGAAGGTTCTAGCATGCTCTAAGCAGGAGTACGTTTGGGAAGATTCGATAGTCCCAACGGCCAACTGTTGATGGTCGAGTACTCTGGGCAGATTCGATAGTCCTAGGCACGGGCTGCGACGACGTGCGGGAGTTATGTCTAGAACCGGGGTTTCCATTAGCCCTTGACGGACGGCTGAAAGAATGTGCCGGTCATTCAATTAACGGTGATATCGAAGCAATGATAACAGTGATAGCCAGAGTCATGGATGTTTGGTTGTATCGTTATTCGGACTCAAGAGCGGTATTTTCTGGGTGCTTATCTGATTTAGGCCTTGGTACTTGGAAAACATCGCCCTTGATTCGAGTGATAGTAGCTTTACTTTAAATTGTATGCTCTGCTATGATTGCTTCTGCTTAGTGTGTGTCTGGGGGCTATCACTGTAGAATGAGGTTGGAGTGGGAGGGTTGTATTCCTATTCCTTTTCCTTTATGCTCTTTTGGTATGTTGTTAGTTAATTTACTGCTCACTAAGACTGTTGTCTGACTCAAGGCTTTATGTTTTAATTCTTATTGCCTTGGGCTGTTCGTCCATTTTGGGACGGGCAGACTAGGTAGCAGGTGACAGGTGCTGTTCTCTTCTCACGATGCTGATATCGAAGACGAGCTGGAGGGTTGCATATTATCTTCTTATTATATGTACTGGATATTCCGCTGTTTTGTATTCTCTGAGAGATATGTAGTGAGGCTGGATGTATTGACTATGTGGATGCTTGTATTCAACTATTATGGAGTTTTATATGATGTCATTTTGTTCTGTAAAGCTTCACTATACATATGTTCTATTGTATTTTGTCCATGCGCTGTGAGTAATACGATAGATTCCATTGTTGTAAATCTTACCTTGACAATCGTCCATGGTCGCCTGGCACACTTCACAGCGCTTTATCTCTAGATTCGGTGCAGGGGTCATGGGCGGTCGTCACATGTATCATGTAAAATAAACAAATAACTAGATTTCATGAATAATGTTCAATATAATATCATATAAGATAAAGTAGACAAGAAACAAACCATAACATATGCACCTTTACTTTGTTTGATCATTCACTTAACTTTCCTACACAATATAATGTCTCATTTCTACCTTTTATGATTTATAGTGCTGCAAGGGAAATCTTAATTTTATAACTTCAAATACAAAATTCTACAAGTAGAATTAAGATATTCTATGTCTGATTATAGTATTTAATTATTAGCAAACAAAATCTCATTAAGCAACTAATAGCATAGATATTTCAAACAAACGTAGAAAATAGCATACATAGTACAAACAATTTCAAACATTTAGTAATATTATAAGAAAAGCAAAAAAATGATGTATGAATGAACATGTAATCATCAAATGAAATTAATAGATGAAAGAGAATTCCTTTATTGCTTAAAAATAAGCCTTGAGGAAAAAAATTTATAGCAGCAAAGACTAAATGAAATCAAATTGGGAATCCATTTAGAACATAAAGTTAAATAAGTGAAGCCCAAAATTTATAGCCGCAAAAAAATAGGGTTAGGAAAAAAACTCAAGAAAGTGTCGAAAAAAGAAAAATGAAATCGGATGTAAATTAATTTGGATCAGAAACATAAATGAAAATCATAAAGTGAAATACTTACCATAATCGATGTAGATTTTATCATCTTCTTACACTCGTCACTGCCATAAAATAAAAGACGAAGATTAAATGAGATTTATATAAGAAATAAGGGTTAAAAAAAGTACAATTAAGAAGGCTTAAATTAAGGTAAAGGATGAGCTAGCCCAATACGGAAAAAGAATTGAGTTTTTCCAAAATTCAAAAATTCGGCCGATATCTCGCTGTTAAATCTCGTCCGAGATACCGGACGAGATACTGAAATCTCGTCCGAGATTTGAGTCAGACGAGATTCAAACGAAATTAGTTGTTTCGAATCGCCCAGCCTTGAAAACGAGATCTCGGCCGAGATGAGCGAGATTTAAAACCTTGAGTATGTATGCAGTACATAATCACATTGCACTTTGGTTGAGTAGATGAATGTGTATATAACTTGGTTATGTAACATGGATGTCATTACACGTTACGCCATTTGCCCCTTGGAGAGATTTCGGGGATGAAATCCTTTTTAAGAGGGGGGAGAATGTAACACCCTGTAAAATCGGTAAAAAAAGAATTCAATTAAATTAAAGTAAGCACAGTAAAATTGGAAATTTTATAAAAGTTGGAATTTGGCTATGAAAGTTGTACCATTGCGTTCGTGGAGAAATTCTGATCTGTTTCCATATATAATATGTTAAAAGCGGAGCTCAAAAAAGAAGATATAGGCATTTGAAATTTTCAGGTTTAAAATAATTTAATTTGAATTCAAATAAATAATTAAATTTGAAATTTGAAATTAAATAAAACAACGGTATACAATTTATTTCATTCCCAAAATAGGAGGGGGATCGACCGCTGACCTCAACCGGTCGACTGCTAGCGGTCGACTAGTGCGTATAGGGCGGTTGAACGTTCATGTTGGTGGCGGCTAGGGTTTTCCTGTTAACGGAAATTCCAGACTTATCCATTTTTAACCTACTTTCATCCTACAGTTCTAGTGCATTTCAACCTCTATAAATAAGACCCTAGACCCCATACTTTTATTAACAGATATTTTGGAAACATTAGTGAAGCTCTGTCAGTTCATCTCTTCTAAGATACAGAAAACTCCATTAGAGTTTCAGGTAAGAAATCCTATATACCTATCTTTATTTATTATTTAATTTCTAATCCTCTTCTCCTCCAACCTTTATGAATCTAATATATATACAGATCCCTTATTGTATATACCAATAAGAAGAGATCTAAATTAGATTATAATAGGCATTTCAATTCCAAAGAGAGGCAAAGCTAAGGACCAACTGTGAGTGGAAATCTTAGCATTTTTTATTTCAGTGATTGATTAGTATATTGTGAATTTAAATATTCCTTAAGGGTTTTGGGTTTACGAAAATAAAATAGAATAAAACCCCCCAAAACTCCTATAATCGGAATGTCACTTGTTGTTGGAATTCTCAATTTTGTTTACATTAAATTGTTGGAATATGTAGTTTTTTGGTGATTCAATTTCTATTCCACTCCTCTTTGATTCTAATTTGACCATGAAGTTTCAATTATGGAATAGGGTGTAAAGTATGAAGTCATTTGTAGTTTACACCATTTATTCCATATGAAAATAAAAGAGAAATGTTTAAATTCTTTGTAAAAGAGTGATTGAATAGAGATTGAAACTCGAATTGCAATTTCTATTTTTAAGATTATTCCATGACTTGATGTGATAGATTGAGTTGAAATTTTTATTATGTACTAGTCTGTTTATTGCAATTTATGGATATGAATATTAAATGCTTTGTTAAGGATATTGAAATCCCTTCTATTGATATTGGAAATTACGTAGCATTGATAATATGGAAAAAGGACTTGTATTATTGTTGTTAAAATGGAATTGACATTTAATGTTAGTTAGGGTGTAATCTCCGCACACATAGAAACAAAAAGCGCATATTTATTTATATATAATTACCATCAATAGCATACAATTATAATGTATTAATTTCATATTTAATTAGGTAATAAGTGTCATTAAATCCCCCTTAGGAAAGTACTTGATTTTTTAAGGAAAAATACAGAGGAATTCTTATATAGCCTAACTAATGGACACGGTGAGATGTGTGATAATATGTAGAGAGTTGTAAAATATGACTAAATCATAAGTAGTGCGAGATCAGTCAAAAAACACATGGAAGTTTGTCCAGCTAATCTTGCTACCAGTAGTGTGACTTTGGGATTGATGTGAGACATCACCTATGGTAAGTAACTACGATGACGCGAGGTTAGTCCCAATTCTGTAGGGTAAATCTGCCCAGTTAACCTAGCTACTAGTACCTACGAATAGTTGGGCTAATGTGAGACGTCACCATGGGTATTAACCTAGCCACCAGTACCTACGAATAGTTGGGCTAATGTGAGACGTCACCATGGGTACGGGTCATAAAATGAAGGACATACTATGGGGTTATGGAGGTATTAAATGGTTGTTTGAGGGTCCGTCTTCTTCTCTAAATGAAGTATTAAATGGTTGGGATTGGGTTTAGGTACGGTTAAGGATATCTCAAAAAGGTCTGCTTTAATAGGAAGTATTAAGTGTCCGAAGAAATTTTCGTGCAATGTCAGCTTAATAATATCTATGTGGAGTTCGCCTTAGAAATAGGTATTAAATGATAGGGGCCTACTTCAATTCAGGTCTTAAATGGTCAAAGTCTGCCTATTTTTTTATTTTAATGTATTAACTGGCTTGGGTTCTACCCCTCGCGTTGTTAGACATTTATTACATTGGTTATGGGTTATGGGATTATGAAACCTGCTGTTAGACCAAAAACCGGTATAACATCCATGATGCCAATTATGATGAATTAATCCTTGATTTTTACATTTACGATGAAAAGATTAAGCATGACACAATCGATATCAACTTAATAATGTTATCGAGGACCAATTCATCACTTGAGACTTAGTGCATGATATAATCATTAAAGAATGGATTTATGACGTTAATAGGCCTTTGGGTTAAAATATGTGAAAGTCCATATGTTGTCTTGGATCATTTTGCTCGAGATCTTTTGAGGTTACTTGGAGCAAACATATCCAAGAATTCACATGGGCTTTGAAGAAAGATGTTCCAAGAAGGGCTCATGTCATGTCATAAGTTCATATGACATATAGAAAACAAGTTACAAATTTGTGCAATAATCCATTAAGCTCGTCGATGGGCTATATAATCTATTCATTATTCAAAGTCCAATGTCAATATAATTATGCATATATATGTGTGTCACAGTCATATGTCATGCTTTAGACTTGAAGAGTTCGAGTATATGCACGTCCATGTCAATAACGTTAAAAAAGGCATGGTCCAAAATTAAAGGGTATTTCCAAGTCCTTGTTCATATAGATTATGCATTATTATAGTCAAATAGATTTTGTCCCCAATTCGATTTAGGGTTTACAAGAGTTTGATTTTAAGAGTGGAGAAAAGAAATGACTGTCCTCATTTGCGCACCCCTAGGTCCATATTTATAGAGCTGGTGCGGCTCCATCCCGCCTCTCATTTCTTCAGAAGACTTGGCTTTGGCAGCGTCAACAACGTCACCTAGAACTTTGGCCTTAATAGATCTTGCGAATGTTGATGGCCTTCGGCATCGACCATCTTATGTATTGAGATGCTTTTGATTGATTGTTGGCTGCACTGAGCATTGATGGGGAGCGACATTGATATAGGGTAGTATTATGAAAGAGTGAATCCATCAGTATAGTGCCAGCATTGTTGACTCTCGGCATTGATGGTTAACGCTTTTCATTAATTGTTGGTTGTGTTGAATTGAAGCGGTTTCGACTATCATCCCACCTTCATGGACGTCAACGATATTTATCATCGACATTGCAAGGAGAGATAGTGACGGTACTCCTAAAGCGGAGTGTTGATAACAACTTATTTTATTGAGATTCGGCATCATTGAAGGGGCGACATCAATAAGAAGTGGATCTAATGACTTGAAGCAGTGGTCTGTTAATGATGCTGATTGGTTGGCGACATTGTCATAAGTAGTATTTTTAATGAATAATGAAGTGTGACGTCGCTTGGAAGCGACACCAAAGAGATGCGACATCCAAAAACTATTTGACTTCTAAGATGTCCAACATGTATTTCATGCGGCACCAATTAACTGCAGTGTCCTCATGTTCCTTATTGATGGAATGCAGTACTGCTGAATCATGAATTGATGAAACGCATCATGAATGAGAGTTAGCATTGCTGACAAGCAACATTGGTTATTTGTGACGTAATTGAAGTGACCCACTTCTTTTAGCATTTGTCTTAGTGATTTTTAGTGAGTTTTTTTTTGTGGTCACTTCTTTAATTCATTTCCCCAAGATCCATATTTTACCAATATAAAAATATCAGTATTTCAATCCAATCATGTCATTTATATATATGAAGATATATAAATGTTCCTTTGCCTATCAGAGTAATTAAATTAGCAAAGAAATTCAATCACACAGTGTTTCTCATATTCAAGAGATTTTGTGTCACATAGCCATCTCTTTGATTATTATTTAAATCTGATATAACCATTTATTTTTTCTTGTTTTATTTCTCCAGTCAGTTATTTGATTGACTTACTTCACAGCTTGTTTTATAGCCCAATAATTTTCTCATGCTTTTAATGTCTGGGAATCTAGGAGTTTGTTGCTTAGTGTTTTCCTTTGGATTTATGCAAGGTACTAAAACAACTCAAGTTTGAGAATTTATCCCGGGGTGCTTATTGCTTACTCAAACAGTGTTTGTGTCAGGTAAATATACTCATGTCTTACAATATTGGTAATGATCTTATGAACATTTGGTGATAAGTGTGTTATAGACCAGGCAGAAGAAAAACTACAGGAAAGCAAAATGCTAACTTAATCTAGCATACCAGATATGGACTTGCATGAATATAAAAACAGAATGATTGGAGCAATATCAAAATCAGCCTAATACAAACTTTCAGATGAACATTTTGAGAAGGGTACTGATAGGTTCTCAGATTATAAAACAAATGATAGTGATAATCAAGCAGTAGGATTATTAGCAGGTTTAATATCTAGGTAGACTACATGGCAATGCATTTTTCTCAACAGATTTGTTAAAGACAAAACTCACTTAACTTAAACCAAATAGGTAGTTAGCTAAGCTCAGTTCAATATAGTTGCATTCCAGATTATAAGTATAAAGCATGTGTTTCACTTTTACTATACAATACAATGCAAATTCTTTAATGGAAAATCAGATGTTCAAGGAGAATTAACGGGTTAAGATTAGAAGATTCTCATGGTCTTATATCAGTTATAAGTCATGGTCAAGCTCTTCTGGTTAGCCAATGCCAGATTCAATTATCACTTAACAATTTTTAGCTACATGCTTATCCATGAACTACTGCAACTTTTCCATTTAAAATTTAACAAACTTTGATGCAGAAAGCATGTCCATATATTAAATTACATGGCATAATTTTCTCCATCACAGTCTACCAGAAAACATCAAGATCAGTTACTTAGATCTGTAGCTCAAGACACATATAATATTTAAGTTTTACAAATTCTTTTCAAATGAACAAAGCCACTACAATACTGAAAGGTCTGCATAGACTTAATAAAGTTTGCCTAGCTATCTTTATTACAATGATCTACTGCATTTTTTTTAAAAACTCAAATAGGTCTTCTAGTTTTCCAAGCAAGCAAGCTATTCATACATCTCTACCTGCAACAATATTTTGAGTCGCCTCAATAAAATGAGACACCCCAAATATTGCAAGGGCAATAAAAAGGGTAAGAATAAAATTCTGGTATGAGTGAAATCAATATTGAAACAACTTATAAATTCTTAAAACTGTGCAGAGAACATATATATTTGACACTATTCAATTTGATGTTAAACTTGAGCATATGTACATTTAAATTTGTCTAACAAACATACACCCAAGCATTCATCCATTCAATCCATTCAGTTGTACATGTACAAACTCCTATGGATTTTAGCTTCCTAAATCCATAGCATAACCTTTCAATCCCATTTTATATTTTATATGGTCTAAACTCTTGCCTTTGAACACAAAGTGTGCATTGCAAAGGACTCAATTCTGTTAACCTTTGCACAGAGGATTTTAGGACTTAAACAAGTCATGCACATACCCATCATCCACCTGATGATGAGTAGATCAAGGCACCTCTCCTAAATTACTTTGTAATTTAGAGACCATGCACATTTAATTGCTGAGAAATTTTCTTTTTAATTCCAGAGGTGCTCATGTTCTTCCTTTCATTACATAAACCCCAAAATTTATTAAAATCACTCAAGGGTTTACATCCAATCATACAATGCATTCATGCAAAATTGCACATCCAAAGTCATTCTGGCTTAATCTTATTTTATAAAACTGCCTGTATATTTATTTCTAGAAAGTTTCCCCTTGCTTGCATTAATCTGATGAAACCATAAGAAATACTATATTTATTTTATTGTGAACATAGGATAGGGTTTTTAAGAAAAACCCATAAAAACATATTGGCTCATGATCTGAACAAATCAGCACATGTTTATAGTATTGCATTGTTCATATCATTTTTAATACGAACTAGGCATGAGCATGAATCTCATTATTCACACTGCCCACTTCATTTCCCTTTGATATCCTATTTCTCAGTAAAACATTTAGTTCATTCTTCATATAAAACTAGATTATAAAATCCATTTCTATAATATGAATATATGTTTGATTATTTATATTTCAAAGCAAAAATTGAAACAATTATGACAACTCAAAACATATCAAAACATTAACCAAAAATTCAACCAAAATACCATTCATGATCAACATGTATTTATTCAGAGAATAAAACCAAACAGAAAAAAAACATAATATGATTTTATATAAAATAATTTGGCTGCCCTTACTTGGGTCTTAATTCCTTAAGTCTTTTAAATGATTATCACTCACCTTCCTCTCCTCTTCCCTGAGAATGCTTTAGCTTGAAGATTGTGTGAGTTTCTCCTTTCTATATATTTTTTTAATTAAACTTCTATTTTTCCTCCTCAGAGAAAAACCTCTGCCTTACCCCTTGATTTAAATCATTTAACTAGGGTTTTAATAGAGGAAACACCCATTTTATCCTTACAAAAATAAAAGAAGCCTGTATGCATGCTTATGGCTAATTTGGCCATTTTCTTTCTTATTTCTATTTCAGGTGAAAACAGTTATTATTCTGCTTTTCCATGTGCATGCTATTTGCATGATTCTATATGTACACTATTTTTGTGTGACTTAATTTCACAATGTTTCTTATCATACCCGGGTTACTTCTCATATTTCTTTCTATAAGTTTTGTTTTTAACTAACATAATTTACCATTTGCTTCTTTCTTGATTTATTTCAAAAAGGCATCCACACTCAAAAATATTGCTTGACTGATCTCTATGCATTTTAATTATCAAAAGGATTTTTATTTTATCATCCCATACTTCTCTGATCTTATGTATATATTTTCTATACAATATTCACATATACACAAGTCATGTGAATTTTTGAATTCATTTTATACTTAATCATTTTCCTCTCATCACTATATAAAAATAATTATTCCTTGCATAATTACTCCACTCACTTCTGGTATTCATTTTTCAAGCTATTTTTATTCTTTGGTTATTTATATAATACATATATATATCCACATAAAATATGTGAATATAATGCTCCTCTTTACTCAGCTATTTTTTTCTCCCCATTTTTATTTTCTCTAACTATCATTCTCTCACCTATTTTACTTCATTCATTCTTGGTATTTATTTTCCATTTCTTGTTTTTCTTTTAAAGTAATTTTTATTCTCAAAAATTTTGGGTCTTCACATACTCTCCTCCTAAAAGGAATTGCGTCCCACAATTATATATTGGTTTATTAGTATATTTCAAACATATCAGAAATTCATTCATCTAAGATCAGTCAAATACACTTAAGTAATATTTAAAGTTATTACTGTTCTAGACATACCTTCAAGCAGAAAATAGATTAGGATACTTATCCTTCATCCTATCTTCAGCCTCCCATGTGCAGTCATTCCCATCTAAACTCCATTGGATTTTAACTAGTTTAATTATTTTATTTCTCAATTTCTTCTCTTCTCTAGCCACAATGCCCACTGGTTCCTTTTTATAAACCAGATTTTCTTGTATTTCAACATGTGTAGGAGATTCAAGAATGGTCTTCTTATCATGAACCCATTTTCTCAATTGAGATACATGAAATACATCATGTATGTTGCTCAATTCCTCTGGTAACTTCAACCTATAAGCTAAAGTTTCTATTCTTTGAACAATTTCATATGGTCCTATATACCTTGGTGATAGTTTCCCTGTTTTGCCAAACCTCAATATTTTCCTTATTGGTGAAAGTTTGAGAAACACATAGTCTCCCACCTCAAATTCTACTGGCCTTCTCCTTTTATCTGCATATGCTTTCTGTCTCTCTTGAGCTACTCTCATTCTTTGCCTCACTAATTCAATTCTTGCAGAAGTTTCTTTTACATTGTCTGGTCCAAGCAACACTATTTCACCAGCCTCCATCCAACATGCAGGAGATAAACAAGGCTTTCCATACAAAGCCTCAAATGGAGCCATTCCTATGGTGGACTGGTAGCTATTATTATAAGCAAATTCAGCTAAATAAATATGATCTTCCCAGTTGCCTCCAAAATCAAGTATGCATGCTCTAAGAAAATCTTCTAAAACCTTATTAACAATCTCAGTTTGCCCATCTGTTTGTGGGTGGTAGGCTGTGCTTAGGCTTAGTTATGTCCCCATAGCTTCTTGAAAGCTACTCCAAAACCTTGAAGTAAACAAAGTATCTCTATCACTAATGATAGTCTTGGGGATGCCATGCAATCTCACTATCTCTTTCACAAATAACTGAGCTAGTTTATGGGCATTTCTGTTTGAATTTATAGGAATGAAGTGTGCTGTTTTTGTAAGCCTATCAACTACTACCCAAATACTATCATTACCTCTTCTTGTTCTTGGCAGACCATCCACAAAATCCATTGAAATGCTCTCCCACTTCCAAGTAGGCACTTCCAAAGGTTGCAGTAGGCCTGAGGGTCTTTGATAATCTGCCTTTACTTGTTGGCATGTCAAGCAATTTGCCACATATGTTGCCACTGCTCCTTTCATCCCTGGCCACCAGTAATTCCTCCTAAGATCATGGTACATTTTTGTACCACCTGAATGTATAGTATATTTTGTTTTGTGATGCTCATCCGTAACTTCTTGCTTCAGTTCCTCTACATTTGGTATGCAGAGTTTCCCCTTTTTCCTTAAGTATCCTTTATCATCTACCTCATAGTTTTCCACTGTCATGCCTTGTGATATCATGTTCTGTTTCTCCTTCAAATTTGTATCTTGATTCTGCATTTTTCCTATTTTATCAACCAGTGTTGACTTTGAAGAAATGAGGCTTAATTTACCATATTCAATCATCTCACTGTGTGTCTTATCTGATACACTAGTTTCTTCTTTCACTTCCACCTCACTAAGGATTGTCAAATCCCTGAACTCAGCCATCATTAAGCTTGCCAATTTTGCTTGATGTCTACTTAATGCATCTGCCACTTTATTAGCTTTTCCTGGGGTGTATAATATATCAAGATCATAGGCAGCTAGAAATTATACCCACCTATGTTGCCTCATGTTTAAGTCTTTTTGGGAAAACAAGTATTTAAGTGACTTATGGTCTGTAAACAATTCAAACTTAGCACCTAATAAATAGTGTCCCCATAGCTTCAATGCATATACTATCGCAGCTAGTTCTAAATCATGTGTAGCATACCTAGTTTCATTTGGCTTGAGTTGCCTTGATGCATATGCTATGACTCTACCATGTTGCATGAGCACTGCCCCTAGTCCAGATCCACTAGCATCTGTGTAAACTACTAATCCTTCATTTCCCTCTGGTACTTGTAAAACTGGAGCTTCCATCAATTCTTTCTTCAATAATGTAAAGGCTTGTTCACATTTCTCTGTCCACACATATGGCTGCTCCTTTCTAGTTAGCTTGGTCAATTGAATGGCTATTCTTGCAAAGTCTTTTATAAATCTCCTATAATAGCCTACCATTCCCAAAAATGATCTCACCTCAGTCACTGATTTGGGTCTACTCCATGACTGCACTGCTATCACTTTAGTTAGATCTACACTAACCCCTTGTCGGGATATAGTGTGCCCCAAAAATTTTACTTCATTCTGCCAAAATGTACATTTAGAGAATTTGGCCTTTAAATCATGTGCTCTCAGTCTAGACAAAACTAGATGCAAGTTCCTTACATGATCCTCTTCTGATTTTGAATACACTAATATGTCATCAATAAAGACAACCACAAATTTGTCTAGAAAATCTGTAAATGTTCTATTCATTAAATCTACAAAATATGATGGTGCATTTGTCAATCCAAAAGGCATCACCAAAAATTCATATAATCCATACCTTGTGTTGAAGGCAGTATACTTAATGCTTTCTTCCTCTACCTTCATCTGATGAAACCCAGAGGCTAAATCTAGCCTTTAAAAGGTTTTTGCTCCATTTAATTGATCAAATAGATCATTAATTCTGGGGAGTGGGTGTTTGTTCTTGATGGTGACTTTATTTAGTTCTCTATAATCAATACACATTCTTAGTGTACCATCATGCTTTTTCACAAACACCACTGGAGAACCCTAGTTTGAACTGCTAGGCTTTCTGCTCCAATTCTTCCAGTTGTTGCTTCAATTCTATTAATTCTTTTGGACCCATTCTAGTAGGTTTCTTGATGATAGGACTTGATCCAGGAATTAACCTTATTTGAAATTCAACTGGTCTATTGTCTGGTACCCCTACTACCTCTCCAAAAACATCTGGATACTCTCTTATTACTTCTATGTTTTCTAAAATTAATTCCTTCTCAGTCATATTCCATATTTGGTTAAGACAATTTGTTTTAGCTATTTCACTCATGACTAAAATATTTTTACCATTTTCTGTTTTCAAAGATGTAGTGAAATTTTCTAAATTCAAAATTGCTTTGAATTTACTCAACCAATCTACCCCTAAAATAATTCCTATTCCAGGGTATTTCAATACAAACAGATCAGATTTAAACACATTTCCTCCTATGTTTAATTCTACTCCCAAACATTTTAATCCTAGCAAACAAGAGTTTTTCAACTTTGTTGCATGTGAGAGCTAATTTATCCACTATGTCTTGTGATATTAGAGAATGTGTGGCTCCAGTGTCATATATAACTGTGATTGGGTAACTTTTAATTAGAAGTATACCTTCCAATTGTCCAGAGCTTCCTGCTGCATTTGCCTTTGCCTTTGTTTCCAATGCTCCTACCTTTGCCCCTTTCTTAAACTCTGGGCAGTTTCTTTTAATATGACCTTCTTTCCCACAGTTATAGCAACTAAATGGCGCCTTCTTGGCTGCTTGACACCTATTACTCATGTGTCCTTTGTCATAATTATAACAAGTAACTTTCTTTTTAGCTTCCCCAGTGGCTTCTCCCTCCACTTTCTTATCCATATTCTTTTTGTCGTAGGGATGTGCTCTATTTTTCCCCTTCTTTTGATTGTTAGCCCTCATGCTCCTAAATTTTTCCCTTGCATTGTCATGTTGTTCAAAAGAGAGAGTAAGGTCTATGACTTGATCAAATGTCCTGTCTTAGTATGGTAACATTGCTCTACTCAAACTAGCATTGAGTCCTTGAATAAATCTTGAATTCTTTGATTCTTCATTTCCTATGAGCATAGTTCCATACTTAGACAAACTCTTAAATTTTTGAGTGTATTCAGTCACACTCATTGGTCCTTGCCTCAGCCTTATGAATTCCTCAAGCAATGTTGCCTTAGCTGTTGCTGGAACAAACCTTGCCTCAAGCATCTCCTTGAATTGATTCCATGTTATCTCATTTTCTGGCCTTCCTGTGATGATCACCTCCCACCAATCTAATGCTGCTCCTTTGAGTCTCCTAGAAGCTATCTGCCTTTTCCTTTTATCATTGATTTGCATATCTGCAAATATTCTTTCTATAGTTCTCAACCATGTCTGCACACCCATAACTCCTTCAGTGCCTTCAAAATCTTTTCCTCCTAAGTTTGAAAATGTCTTCAATAGCTTAGCTAATTCCTGATGAGGATTCTCTTCCCTGTGCACTGCTCCCTCTCTAAATGCCCTCACTAAATCTTGCAAATTAACCATTGGTGTTGTATTGGAGGGTCCTGCTCCATGACTTGGTGGTCTTCCTACCATGATTTGCTATACAATTTTTACATAATTAGTTAGTTTAATTAGTAATTTAATTATTTCAGTAGTTTTATTTATACTGAGAATAGTGTTATGTATTTAGTCTCATAAGATCCTATTCTGATAAGAGGATTTGATCTTTATTTCTGCTATGTTTAATAACATAGCTCTGATACCAACTGAAGTGACCCACTTCTTTTAGCATTTGTCTTAGTGATTTTTAGTGAGTTTTTTTTTGTGGTCACTTCTTTAATTCATTTCCCCAAGATCCATATTTTACCAATATAAAAATATCAGTATTTCAATCCAATCATGTCATTTATATATATGAAGATATATAAATGTTTCTTTGCCTATCAGAGTAATTAAATTAGCAAAGAAATTCAATCACACAATGTTTCTCATATTCAAGAGATTTTGTGTCACATAGCCATCTCTTTGATTATTATTTAAATCTGATATAACCAATTTTTTTTTCTTGTTTTATTTCTCCAATCAGTTATTTGATTGACTTACTTCACAACTTGTTTTATAGCCCAATAATTTTCTCATGCTTTTAATGTCTGGGAATCTAGGAGTTTGTTGCTTAGTGTTTTCCTTTGGATTTATGCAAGGTACTAAAACAACTCAAGTTTGAGAATTTATCCCGGGGTGCTTATTGATTACTCAAACAGTGTTTGTGTCAGGTAAATATACTCATGTCTTACAATATTGGTAATGATCTTATGAACATTTGGTGATAAGTGTGTTATAGACCAGGCAGAAGAAAAACTACAGGCAAGCAAAATGCTAACTTAATCTAGCATACCAGATATGGACTTGCATGAATATAAAAACAGAATGATTGGAGCAATATCAAAATCAGCCTAATACAAACTTTCAGATGAACATTTTGAGAAGGGTACTGATAGGTTCTCAGATTATAAAACAAATGATAGTGATCAATCAAACAGTAGGATTATTAGCAGGTTTAATATCTTGGTAGACTACATGGCAATGCATTTTTCTCAACAGATTTGTTAAAGACAAAACTCACTTAACTTAAACCAAATAGGTAGTTAGCTAAGCTCAGTTCAATATAGTTGCATTCCAGATTATAAGTATAAAGCATGTGTTTCACTTCTACTATACAATACTGTTGGATATATTTCAACCGGTCTCCCCGAACCAAATACCATCTCACCCAACCGAACCAAGTAAGCCGGACCACCCAACATGCTTCCCACCGAACCAGATCCTTCCTAATACCCACCGAACCAGCTCCTTCCTCGTGACTACCGAACCATCACCCAAGACCAAAGGTGCCGGACCAACCCCTACCGAACCACCTCCTGCCGAACCAACATACACTCCACTCACCACCGGACCAACTCCTCTTCCATGCCTTGCCGGATCAACCACCAGTCCACCTACCACCAGACCAAGTATTACCGGACCAAGACTACAACCCAACCATCACCGGACCAAGTGCTACCGGACCAAAACGTGCCAGGCTAGATCACATCAGCCCAGGCCCACCAGCAACTATACACATCCAAGACCCCTACCACAAGCCTCACTCTATAAATAGAGGGGTAGGGGTACAACAATGGGGGACAAGTTTGAGAGCTCAAGCACGGAGGGAACTTTCAAACAACTTTCTTTTACTTGTATCAAAGCTTTGTACTTGTAATCAAAACAAGAGAAGAGAAATAACATATAAAGTGGACGTAGGCACATTCTAGCTGAACCACTATAAATCTGCGTGTCTTTTTACAGTTTAGCCCCTGCTTTTCATATATTTGCATAAATCACTCAAATCACTAAGAATAACATAAGATCTACTAAATCATACAACTTTGAGGTGTTTGTCCATTTTTTGTGCAAACATTTTTGGTGCTTTGACTGAGAACTAGAAGCTCGAAGCTTCAGCTTCATCCACTTAACAGTTCCTAACAGCATCGTTCGCTACTTGGAAAACATGCCTCCCAAACAGAGAAAAGATGTTAACAAAGGAAAAAACATCGCATCCAGCAGTCTTCCAGATCCGGCTGTCACGAATCAAGTAAATCGTCCTCCTCCGGCAGCAGTAACAAATGAAGGACAGGCTAACCCAACCACTCCTGCCACAGAACAGCCTGCAGCAATTACTAGGGCAGATTTGGACAGAGTTGTGGTTGAAGTAACTAACCGCTTCACATCCCAACAGGAAGCCTTGGTGGACCATCTCATGTCACGCTTAAGGGACGCTGAAGAATCCAACCGCAACACTGAATCATAGGGCGAGTCCCAGTCTGGAGGATCTCAGAGACAACAAAGATCTTCCTTCTTCGAAGGAGCTAACGGTAGAAGTAGCCATGGTAGGAGCCAAGACCGAGCACATCCTGAAGTTAGGCCTGAGGAAACGTTTGGTACCGAACCCAACGGGGGAGGTACCGAACGGAGGTCAACTGTAGCTGAGCCTGTCATACTGCCTAACCACGGAAACGCCAGTGAACGGGGCCGAGCTAGAGTCCAGCCCGAAGTTGGACCCGAAGAAGTGCTTAGATCAGAACCCGGCAGGGGAAGATCAAGGCAAGGGCCAACTGTAGCTGACCCTAGCATGCTCCCAGAAGATCAAAGGCAGCCACTGGAAAATATGAGGAATGATAGACGATACCATCCCTATAGGTCATCTGGACGGAATCAATCCCACAGAACAGAACCAAACTCATTTCTATCTGCTCCAAATTCTGATGAAAGGATGGCACGCTTATTCAGAGAGTGTGTCCAATGGGAGCAAAGAGATCGAGGGATAGGCGCTAGGGTAACCAGCCCTTTTGCCTGCAATATCGAAATTGCTATCACCCCCCGAGAATGGAAGATGCCAACAATGGAACCCTACAGAGGAACCTCCGACCCCGTTGTACACTTACAGAGGTACACGCAGCATATGCTCATGAGTGGGGCGACAGAGGGAGTACTGTGCAAATGCTTTCCGCTCTTCTTAGCAGATCTTGCTACCTCCTGGTTCTGTCATCTACCCCAAGGATCCATCAGCTCGTGGGAAATGTTGAAAGAAAAATTTATCAGTCAGTTCCGCATTCATGTGGAGAAACCTAAGGACGCTTATTCCTTATCTAGCGTCAAACAGAAACCTGGAGAGAAGCTGCAGCAATACCTAACCAGATTCAACGCCGCAGCGGCCGCAGTCCAAGATGCCGATGAGAAGCTTATCCTAATGGCCCTCTGTAGTGGTGTGCATCCGGACACTAAATTTGCTAGAAGGTTGACAAAAGAAAAACCAGCTACTTTACCCGATTTCTTCCATGAAGCCAGGAAATACATGAGGCTTGAGGATGCTGCCGTTGAGGGGCAGACAGGACAGCAAAATAAGACAACCCATAGCAACGCCCCTGCTGTGGCAAGGGACGTTCGAAGAAATGATTCCAGAGACAATGCTGGGGGCAAGAAGGGAGAAAAGCGCCTATATCGACCAGGACCGAGATTCGACACTTACACTCCTTTGAACGAGACCGTCGAAAATATCTTCCTTGCCACCCAAGGCGAAGTTAGATACAAACGCCCACCATACAAGAAGGAATCAGATGACGCACAGAAGTCTGGAAAGTTCTGCCGCTTCCACGAATCTCATGGGCATGATACCAACGAATGCCATCATCTCCGAGATCTGATTGAGGAACACATCAGAAGGAAGAAACTGGAACGTTATGTAAAAAGTCAGGACAGGACTCCAGCTCCTGCCAATGAAAACCCAAGGCTACCCTCACCGGACACCAGCAGAGGAGACCGCAACACTAGCAGCTCTAGTCAAGAGAAAATAGTGGTCCATACCATCTCAGGAGGACCGCACATCGCGGACAGAAGCTGGAAAGAGATGGAAAGGTATGGAAAGTCGCTTAGAGACAATAAAGACTGTGTCAATTCAGTTATAGAAGAGCGCCACCCGAAGCGGAAAGAAAGTAATGACATCACATTCGGTAAACGTGACCTAGAAGGAAGGCAGTACCCCCACATGGATCCCATGGTCATCTCTGCCCGACTCGGTCCCGCAGAAGTTTACCGAATCCTGGTAGACACTGGAAGCTCAGTAAACATCCAGTTCAAACACGCATTCGACAAAATGAAGCTATCAATGAAGGATGTATCTCCCTGCGATAAACCACTACACGGTTTCACTGGGGATGCTAAGATGCCCCTCGGGCAACTGGACCTCTTTGTTGAGATTGGAAGCCATCCCCGCTCCATGGTACGGAAGCAGACGTTCGTGCTAATAGAAAACCATTCGGCCTACAACGCCTTCTTAGGAAGACCAGCCTTGTCTGACTTCCAAATTGTCCTAGCCCCATGGTGCCTAAAGATGAAATTTCCAACAGACAATGGAGTAGGGGAAGTGGAAGGAGACCAGGACGTTGCTCGAGACTGCTATGTGACTGAACTTCGCAACAACCACAGGAAGGATAAAGGGAAGGGTGTAGAGATTGCCCTCTGCACAAAAAGTCTAGAAGCATAGCAACTAAAGAAAGCCCCTCCTCTTCGATATACCAGCGACCCTTTCAATGAATTAGACCCTAGGGACAAAGAGGAGGAGGTCACCGCCGAGCCTGCAGAGGCTATGGAGTTTATATCTGTATACAAGCACGACTCAAGTAGACTATTGAAAATTGGGTCCCAACTAAAAGCCGAATTGAAGGAACAACTCATCAATTTTCTCCGCCACAACTTGGATGTATTCGCTTGGTCACACGCTGACATGACCGGAATCGCCCCCGACATAGCATGCCACGTATTAAACATTGATCCTACCAAGGCGCCTGTAAAACAAAGAAAGAGAAGTATGGGGGCAGAGCGATCAGCAGCCCTCGATGAAGAAGTAAAGAATCTACTCGCCAATGACTTCATACGAGAAGCTATCTACCCGGAATGGATCGCCAACCCGGTGCTGGTAAAAAAGGCTAATGGGAAGTGGCGAACCTGCATTGACTTTTCCAACCTAAACGACGCCTGCCCAAAGGATTGCTTCCCACTTCCCAGAATCGACCAACTTGTAGACAGCACAGCCGGGCACGAGCTCCTATCTTTTATGGACGCATACTCAGGATATAACCAAATTCCTATGCATGCTCCCGACCAAGACCACACTAGTTTCATCACCGACCGGGGTTTATACTGCTATAAGGTAATGCCTTTCGGACTTAAAAATGCAGGAGCCACCTACCAGCGCCTCGTCAACAAGATGTTTGCAGGGCTAATAGGACAAACTATGGAAGTATATGTGGATGACATGCTGGTGAAGTCAAGGAAAGCCAAAGATCACGTAAACCACCTAGGCAAAATGTTTCAAGTACTCCGCCAGTATGGAATGAAGTTGAATCCTCTAAAATGCTCCTTCGGAGTGTCATCAGGAAAGTTCTTAGGATTCATCGTTCATGCCAGGGGGATTGAAGCAAACCCTGAACAAGTCCGAGCGCTAAGGGATATCAAGATACCTTCCACTCGGAAGGAAATGCAAAGCCTGAATGGAAAAGTGGCCGCCCTAAGCCGATTCATCTCCAAAGCAACGGACAAGTGTGTCCCCTTTTTCGAAGCTCTAAAGAAAGACAAAGGAAAGTTCGAATGGACTGACGAATGCTTAACCGCTTTCCTTAACCTAATCGAACACCTCCAGAAACCACCGGTGCTCTCGACTCCAAGCGAAGGCGAAGAATTATACCTTTACCTTGCTGTGTCATCTCACACCCTAAGCGCTGCCTTGGTAAGGGAAGACAACCGCACGCAACGGCCAGTTTACTTCGTCAGCAAAAGGTTTACTGGTGCAGAAGTCAGATATCCTAAACTTGAGAAGCTAGCATACTGTTTACTAATCACATCACGGAAACTGCGTCACTACTTCCAGTCCCATTCCATCAAAGTTCTGACCGATCAACCACTGAGGCAGGTACTCCATCGTCCCGACACTTCTGGGCGACTACTTAAATGGTGCATTGAACTAAGTCAGTATGATATCACCTATCACCCTCGCACCGCCATCAAGGGACAAGCCATGGCTGATTTCATTGCAGAATTCACTACCAACGAAGATAAGGAGCAATTGGAAATAGCAGAAGATATCAAGTGGAATCTCTTTGTGGATGGTGCATCGAACGAACAAGGCTCGGGGGCAGGTGTGGTAATAATCACTCCCAGGGGAAACAAACTTCACTATGCTATAAGGTTGGAGTTCGCTGCCACCAACAACGATGCAGAGTATGAAGCAATGATAGCCGGACTAGAAATTGCCATAGAAATCAGAGCCAATTCTTTGTGTCTTCACTGCGATTCTCAACTTATTGTTAATCAAATACTAGGAGAATTCCAAGCTCGAGAAGAACCACTCATAGCATATTTAAAGAAGACCAAGTTACTTCTCAGCCGATTGGACCACTACTTAGTCAAACACATCCCTCGGGAAGAGAACCGAGAGGCCGACGAATTGGCAAAGCAAGCAAGTGTGAGAGACATCACCATCTTCGGGGCAGTAACCATCTCAAAGCAACTGGCCCCAAGTTTTGAGCAAGTGAATCTGATAGCTGCAACCGAAGAAGCAACTTGGATGACTCCCATCCAAGACTACCTACAAAGTGGCACACTACCCAACGGGCGTAACGAAGTCAAGAAAATCTTGAGGAAAGCATCCCGCTACACAATACAAGAAGACATCCTCTATCGGCACGGATTCTCTAACCCGTTATTAAGGTGTGTCGCTGGCAGGGAAGCCAAGGAAATCTTATCCAACATCCATCAGGGGAGCTGCGGAGATCACACCGGAGGGCAAACATTAGCAAAAAAGATACTCCGATATGGATATTTTTGGCCCACCTTAAGCAAGGACGCCTTAGATTTCGTCAAAAAGTGTGACAGATGCCAAAAATTTACTAAGATTCCGCGGCTACCAACAACTGAGATTACTCAAATGACCAGCCCTTGGCCCTTCGCAATATGGGGAATTGACTTAATCGGCGAGCTACCGATGGGCCGAGGCGGGGCCAAATATGCTATAGTGGCAGTTGATTATTTCACCAAATGGGTGGAAGCGGAACCCCTGAATAAAGTATCTTCAGCAAAAGTTATTAACTGCTTGATTAAAAATGTTCTATGTAGGTACGGAGTCCCACTCAAAATCATATCAGACAATGGACTTCAGTTTGACAGCGAGGAATTCGCCAACTGGTGCCGAGAGCACGGAATTCATAAAAGCTTCTCATCCGTAGCATATCCCCAGGCAAACGGACAAGTCGAAGCAGTCAACAAAATTCTGAAAACTCTGATAAAAAAGAAGCTCGAAAAGTCAAAGGGCGCTTGGGTGGATGAACTCCCTACGGCACTGTGGGCCTACCGCACATCTTTCAGAACATCAACGGGGCACACTCCTTTCTCTTTGGCATACGGATCGGAGGCTATGCTCCCAGTTGAAACCATTGTGCCTTCCCACCGTAGGATCCACTATAACCCGTAAGAAAATGAAGAACTCCTCCACATGTCTTTGGATCTAGTTGAGGAGAGAAGAAATTATGCAGTCCTTAAAACAGCGGCCCACAAGCAGAAAGTGGCAGCACAATACAGCTCCAAAGTCAAGCATCGTACCTTACAAGAAGGGGATCTTGTCCTCAAGCGAATCTTCCCTCGCCCCGGAGCACTAGACTCAATCTGGAATGGACTATATGTAATTCATAAAGATCTCCACAATGGAGCTTATATTTTGTCAACAGTGGACGGAGAGGTGTTTCAGAGGGCATGGAACATCCAGCACCTCCGTCGATACTTTTCTTAACTTGTACTGCCCATATGAAGTGAATTAACAAAGAGAATCAGTGGACGTAGGCCTTTTCATGCCGAACCACTTTAAAAAACCTTGTCTCTTTTTTAACTTGTTCCTTTATATCTTGGCTACTTGTTAACTTTATCCTTTTATGTTGAACAAAATCCTGTGCTTATAGCATTTCCACTCAAAGCACTCCACGGCGCAACTTCACCTGGGCAAAACCTAACAGGTACTATGCGAATCTATGCCCTCGCCAATGAGACACTTTTGCTCCAGCATCCCTCTGCTGCGGGTTAACTCATTGCTCGCGACGGCCCTTAAAGCCAACTATAATGAGCCGATTATAAGCCACCGAGAAGGCCGACTATAGCCGAGGCAGCTCATTACGGCGTTAGGCTCGCCGGCAACTGTGAACCGACTATAAGCCCCAACATAAGGTGTGGCCAGCCAGGGGCAGTTCACAGTTGACGATCGGCACCCACGCTAGCCGGCCATAGTAAATCAAATAATACCCACGATTACGGGCCATAATGGCCCGGGTAGTTACTGTGCGCGATCTCGGCTCCGATGTGTCTTAAGTGCGGCTGTGGTAAAAAAGAATTAACTCCCCGCGGAGGCGTAAGATGGGTGACAAATGTCTCCAAGACCCACAGCTAGGGAAAGTGACTACAAAACTCGTTTGCCACGAACTTAAGCACATCGAAGGCCTTCCGTGATTGGAAGTTTTACTTTTTCACATATTTCAATTTTACTTAAAAAGCTTTTCTCCTATCCTCTATAACAGTCCCTAAAGTACAGGATGCAGAGTAGGAGATACTCGCCAATGGGTGTAGGGACTCACGATTGGATAGCAGGGCACTCGATTGCGTTCCATGCTCGGTCATACAAGATATTCAAAACTGCCATCTACGATTAAAACATGAAAGGCGGTATTTTCTTCTTTTGTGTACAAATACATAACTATAATTTGTTCACACCACATGCTAATATTGCAAGTCATGAAATTATGTTTTAAAACCAGAACCTAACATCAAACACAATTCAATTACAAGAATATACATAGCTATATTTCTCATACGACATGTCAAAATAGCAACAAACATTCAGAAGACGACAAAATCAGCTTAAGCCAAAGAATTACACGTCAAGAATAGAGCTATTTATTACAAGTAGCAAAATATTACAACCTAAAAGTTACTTTACTGTTTTAAGACTAACATATACAACCCTATCAAATCAACAAAAAGAGTTTTTCCAGGTATAATCAAGGGGCCGACTGCATTGGAGTTTCATCCTTGTCATGTTGCCCACCTGTCCAGAGAGAGAAAGGATTCATTAGTGAGAAGCAACCAAGTTAATGGGGAAACTAAAAAAGGAAGACTTACCAGCACCTGCTTCTTGGCCATCCTGGTCGTCATCCTCTACTTGCACACCTGCCTCCTCAGCAGCAAGCAACCGCATACCCTCCTTCAACGCCACCTTCTCCTCCTTGGTAAACTTGGCAGTGACCACATCCATGCTAAAGGCCACGCCACCCTCTTTATCCGCATCCGCTTTAGCATATGTACTTATAAATTCTTAAAACTGTGCAGAGAACATATATATTTGACACTATTCAATTTGATGTTAAACTTGAGCATATGTACATTTAAATTTGTCTAACAAACATACACCCAAGCATTCATCCATTCAATCCATTCAGTTGTACATGTACAAACTCCTATGGATTTTAGCTTCCTAAATCCATAGCATAACCTTTCAATCCCATTTTATATTTTATATGGCCTAAACTCTTGCCTTTGAGCACAAAGTGTGCATTGCAAAGGACTCAATTCTGTTAACCTTTGCACAGAGGCCTTCAGGACTTGAACAAGTCATGCACATACCCATCATCCACCTGATGATGAGCAGATCAAGGCACCTCTCCTAAATTACTTTGTAATTTAGAGACCATGCTCATTTAATTGCTGAGAAATTTTCTTTTTAATTCCAGAGGTGCTCATGTTCTTCCTTTCATTACATAAACCCCAAAATTTATTAAACTCACTCAAGGGTTTACATTCAATCATACAAAGCATTCATGCAAAATTGCACATCCAAAGTCATTCTGGCTTAATCTTATTTTATAAAACTGCCTGTATATTTATTTCTAGAAATTTTCCCACTGCTTGCATAAATCTAATGAAACCATAAGAAATACTATATTTATTTTATTGTGAACATAGGATAGGGTTTTTAAGAAAAACCCATAAAAACATATTGGCTCATGATCTAAACAAATCAGCACATGTTTATAGTATTGCATTGTTCATATCATTTTTAATACGAACTAGGCATGAGCATGAATCTCATTATTCACACTGCCCACTTCATTTCCCTTTGATATCCTATTTCTCAGTAAAACATTTAGTTCATTCTTCATATAAAACTAGATTATAAAATCCATTTCTATAATATGAAAATATGTTAGATTATTTATATTTCAAAGCAAAAATTGAAACAATTATGACAACTCAAAACAGATCAAAACATTAACCAAAAATTCAACCAAAATACCATCCATGATCAACATGTATTTATTCAGAGAATAAAACCAAAAAGAAAAAAAACATAATATGATTTTATATAAAATAATTTGGCTGCCCTTACTTGGGTCTTAATGCCTTAAGTCTTTTAAATGATTATCACTCACCTCCCTCTCCTCTTCCCTGAGAATGCTTTAGCTTGAAGATTGTGTGAGTTTCTCCTTTCTATATTTTTTTTAATTAAACTTCTGTTTTTCCTCCTCAGAGAAAAACCTCTGCCTTACCCCTTGATTTAAATCATTTAACTAGGGTTTTAATAGAGGAAACACCCATTTTATCCTTACAAAAATAAAAGAAGCCTGTATGCATGCTTATGGCTAATTTGGCCATTTTCTTTCTTATTTCGTTTTCAAGTGAAAACAGTTATTATTCTGCTTTTCCATGTGCATGCTATTTGCATGATTCTATCTGTACACTATTTTTGTGTGACTTAATTTCACAATGTTTCTTATCATACCCGGGTTACTTCTTATATTTCTTTCTATAAGTTTTGTTTTTAACTAACATAATTTACCATTTGCTTCTTTCTTGATTTATTTCAAAAAGGCATCCACACTCAAAAATATTGCTTGACTGATCTCTATGCATTTTAATTATCAAGAGGATTTTTATTTTATCATCCCATACTTCTCTGATCTTTTGTATATATTTTCTATACAATATTCACATATACACAAGTCATGTGAATTTTTGAATTCATTTTATACTTAATCATTTTCCTCTCATCACTATATAAAAATAATTATTCCTTGCATAATTACTCCACTCACTTCTGGTATTCATTTTTCAAGCTATTTTTATTCTTTGGTAATTTATATAATACATATATATATATATACACATAAAATATGTGAATATAATGCTCCTCTTTACTCAGCTATTATTTTTCTCCCCATTTTTATTTTCTCTAACTATCATTCTCTCACCTATTTTACTTCATTCATTCTTGGTATTTATTTCCATTTCTTGTTTTTCTTTTAAAGTAATTTTTATTCTCAAAAATTTTGGGTCTTCACAGTAATGAAGTGCGGTGTGGATGAGAGGTGGCACCAAAGAGATACAACATTGACTTTATACATTATTGATCCCATACGGCACTATTGATCTTCGACGTAGGACCCAACGTCACCTATTCCTTTGCAATGCTATCGATTACAGCATTACTTTTGATATTGAAATTATAGGGATAACATTTGCCCCCCCAGTATAAGTGGTGCTTTTTACTCTTTAGGGTAAAACCATGAATTTCTTTGCTTTGCCCAATCTTTAGCGTGATCTCATTTCTAATGTTATTTTTGTGCAAAACAAGCCATGATTTTTATTGCTAACTTTTTGATCTGATTTCTAGCGAACTTTTCAGGAGAGTATAGAAGATCTTTTGTTCGTACCCTAACGTTACTTTTGAGTTTATCAAGTTCAGAAAACTTTCTAATAAATATTTTCATGAATTGAGAACTACATAATTATTTATGAATTATAACTTCCTAAGTGTAAATATAAAAGGAGGAAAGTCCAGAAATCCTTTTAGCAATGATGATAGAAGATTAGCAGATCTATTTGACAATTATAATAGAAAGCCTAAAAACACATCTGAAAATAATAGAAGAAGAATAGGAATCCATATCTGGCAATAATAGAAGAAGACCAGAAATCTGTATCTAACAATAATAGAAGAAGACCAGAAATCCATATCCGGCAATATTTATAGAAGTCTAGAAATCCCTATCTGGCAATAAAAGAAGATTAAAAATCCATATCTGGCCAAATTCATATCTGGCAATAATAGAGGAAGACCAGAAATCCATATCTTGCAATAATAGGGGAAGACCATAAATCCATATCAGCTAATAATAGAGGAAGACCAAAAATCCATATCTAGTAATTGAAATGACCAGAAATCCATATCTAGAACTAATAGAAGAAGATTAGAAATCCATATCTTGCAATAGTATAGGAAGATTAGAAATCCATATCTGATAATAATATTAGAAGACCAGAAATCCATATCTGGTAATAATAGAGCAAGACCATAAATCTCTATCTGGTAATAATAGAGGAAGACCAGAAATCCATATCTTGTAATAATATAAGAAGACCATTATCAGGCAATAACAGAGGAACACCAGAAATCCATATCTGGCAATAATAAAAGAAGGCCAAAAATCCATATTTTGTAATTAAAGAGTAAGACTAGAAATCCATATCTTGCAATAATAGAAGAAAACCAGAAATCCATATCTAGTAGTAATAGAAGAAGACTATAAATCCATATATAGTAATAATAGAGAAAGATCAGAAATCCATATCTGGTAATAATAGAAGAAGACCAGAAATCCATATCTTGCAATAATAGAGGAAGACCAGAAATCCATATCTGCTAATAATAGGGGAAGACCAGAAATCTATATCTGGTAATAATAGAAGAAGACCAGAAATCCATATCTGGTAATAATATAGGAAGACCAAAAATCCATATCCGGCAATTGAATTTTTTTGAGGAGCACAAATGGCTCATATTCGATGAATCTTCCTCTAGAAGACTGTTTGACTTGAAGCGATAACTAGCTTTGATTTTAAATAGATCTTCCTCTAGAAGATTGATTGATTTAGAGCACTACTTGGATCTGATTTTGACTGACTTGTTTGGCACCATCTTAGGTGATTATCTGTACTTGGATCGGACCCCTTTATCAACGTCTTAGGTGATGATTTAGGTCTGCTATCTGGTGTGTTTGGTTAGCTATCTTAAGCAGAACCAAAATCTTACCCGACATCCCACTAAGAGGCACTTTAGCGAGGCCTTTAATAACGGTACTAAAGGCTGGTTCGGCTCTTTGGATGGGCCAAAGGCTTACCCGTCTTTCCTCTATGAGGCGCTTTAGTAAGGTCTTTGATGACGGCACTGAAGACTGGTTCGATGCTTTAGTGAGGCTTTTGATGATGGTGCTAAAGGCTTACATTGTCCTCCTTCTAAGTGGCGCTTCAGTAAGGCCTTTGATGACGGCACTAAAGGCTTGTTTGGCGCTTTGGACAAGCCAAATGCTTACCCGTCCTCCCTTTAGGAGGCGCTTTAGTGAGGCCTTTGATTACATCACTAAAGGCTTTTTTGTTACAAGGCCTTTGATGGCCATGGATTTTTGATGGACAGGTTCTTTTCCTTAAAAGAGTCTCGCTCCTTCTCATGGGTGAGCTAGTAAATTCTTCTTCTTCTTCAACTTCTTTATTCATCCATTGTTGGAAAATACGGTCGCAAATGTGCAGCATTCCATGATCTTGCTATCACATTGCCATCAAGTCAGCATAGTTTGTAGGTCCTAGGCGGGATAACTTCATATATGATTAGGGGTCCTTCCCAATTTGGCCCAAGTGGTCCATCTGCTGGATTCTTAATGTTAGCCATTACTTTTGGAAGTACCAAATCTCCCTTTTGAAATGATCTTCCTCTTACTCTAGAGTTATAATACTTGGATATCCTTTGGGCTACTTCATCTCTTAACTCATTGATTAAGTCTAGGGATTCTCTTTTTAATTCTTAATTCAGATTAAAAGCATATGCAATCCTTCTATGAGAAGGCACTTCAACCTAAATTAAGAGCATGGCTTCACACCCATATGTCAGGGAGTATGGGGTATGACCTGTGTCACTTTTAGTAGAGGTTCTATATGCCCATAGAACAAGAGGTAGTTCTTCTACCCAACTTCCTTTTGCTTTGTCCAACCGCTTCTTTATGATGGTATTTACAGTTTTATTGGCTGCTTTAACAACTCCATTTGCTTTGGGATGAGCTACAAATGAAAAGCTCTTAATAATTCCATTCTTATCATAGAATTAGGTGAATTCCTCGCTTTCAAATTGAGTTCCATTGTCGAATATTATCTTGAATGAAATTTTGAATATGGTAACGAATTTCATGATTATGAACTTAAGGACTTTTTCCGATGTGATATTCGAAAGTGACTTAGCTTCTACCCACTTTGTGAAGTAATCAATGGCTACCACTGCATATTTAGCTCCTCCTTTGAATATAGGCAGTGGCCCGATTAGGTCGATTTCCCATACATTAAAAGGCCATGGGCTTGAGATAGAAGTCAATTCGCTTGATGGTAGGCATGGGATCATAGAAAACTTTTGAAAATTTTCACATCGTTTTACATAATCAATGGCTTGACTAGTCATCTAAGGCCAATAGAAGCCTTGTCTCAAAACTACCTTGGCTAATTTTATGCCATTGGAATGGTCTCCATAGAATCCTTCGTGGGGTTCCCTTAATAATTTTTCTCCCACTTCTGGCTTAAGTAAGGGAGAGAATATCCCTTTTTATAAAGTATCCCGTTTTCATGATAAAAGTTGGGGCTTGGCATTTCATTCTCCTTGCTTCCTTTTTATTTGTTGGCGGCCTTTCTTCTGTTATGTATTCCACGATAAGCGTCATCCAGTTATCTTTATATTGATTGTGAGTTTCCATACGAGGAGGGTTTTCTTGAACAGCCTCAGTTTTGTCTTCTTTCTCATTATGTGCTAAGGCTTGAGACCTAGTCAACACCAAGGTCTCATTTTCTGGATTGGGGCTTTTCTCCTCTATACTAGAATTTTCTTGGTAACCTACCGGCACAATTCGAGCTTCTCGTGGCCCCCGTGAGTTGGCCAACTTTGCCATAGAATTAGCTTGAGAGTTTTTGCCTCTTGGCACTCGGTGTATTGAGAAATCTTCAAATTAGGTCAACATTTTCAATATCTTTTTGACATATAGGGTCAGTTTGGCGTCCTTCGTCTGATATTTATGGTTTAGCTAATATGCCATTAATTGCGAATCATTGGAAATTTTGATTCTAGGGATTTCCAATTGGAGGGCTAGGGTAAGTCCCACTACATGGATTCATATTCCACCACATTGTTAGTGGATGGAAATCCTAACTTCATTGTGTAGTGCAAACGATGTCCATCAGGAGTTATAACCACATATCTTGCCCCAGCTCCTTGTTCATTTGAGGCTTCATCTACGAATAGTTGCCACTTAGGATTTATAAAAATTTTCTTTTCTATCCGCTCTTTAATGAATCTTGTACACTCTTTGACAAAATTGGTTAGTGCTTGTTCTTTAATTGACAACCGAGGTAGTAATTTGATATCATACTGGCTTAGCTTATTCCCCATTTAACCAACCTTCCTGAAGTTTCTGGTTTACTAAAAACCAGCTTGAGTAGAAAATTAGTTAAGACTTTGATTGGATGTGCTTTAAAATAAGTCCTTAATTTTTGTGTGTTGAGCATTAAACAGTACGACAGTTTCTCTATAACTGGATATCTGGTTTCCGCATCTTTGAGTCTTTTGCTAGTATAATATACTAGAAGCTGAATTCCCTTTTCTTCTCTTATCAGTACTGAGCTAACTATATGTTCATAAACTGCCATATAGAGATAAATATTTTCCCCATCCAAAGGGCTAGAGAGAATTAGTGGTTTCTCCAAATGGTATTTCATCCCTTTGAAGGCTTTATGACAATCCTCACTTCGTTCGAAGTTTTTCTTCTTCTTGATCACATCGATGAATGGAATGCATTTGTCAGTGGCCTTGGAAATGAATATGTTCAATGCTGCCACTTTCCCATTCAAGATCATTACGTCTTTGCTTGTCTTAGGTTCTGCCATATCTCCAATAGCTTGATATTGATCAGGATTAACTTCCATTCCTCTTGCACTCACGATATATCCCAAAAATTTTCTAGACTGAATTCCAAAAGAACATTTTTGCAGGTTAAGTTTCATCCGATATCTTCGTAACTCATCAAACATTTTTCCAGATCTTTTAGATGACTGCCTCTCTCTTGAGACTTGACCAACATATCATCCACATATACTTCCATGTTACGGCCAATTTTTTCCCTGAACATTCTATTCACTAGTCTCTGGTATGTTGCCCCAGCATTTTTAAATCCAAAGGGCATTACTTTGTAGCAACATGTTCCCCAACTTGTTACAAACTAGTGTTTTCCTCATCTGGTTTGAACATTGGTGATAAAAGTTGATGTCCGCTTGTTGCATCAATTAACTGATCTATCCTTAGGAGCGGATAGCAATCTTTTGATCATGATTCATTCAAATCAATGTAATCAACACACCTTCTCCAATTTCCATTGGATTCCTTGACTATCATTGGATTAGCTAACCATTTTAGATAAAGTACTTCTCTGATAAATCCATTCTTGAGCAATCTTTTGACTTCTTCTTTCAAAGCATTAGAATGGACTTTATCAAACCGTCTTTTCTTCTACCAGACTAGTGTGACATTTGGGTCTATATCCAAAGCATGGCACATGACGGTTGGATCTATTCCAACCATATCCGAGTGGGTCCAGGAAAATACATTTTTGCTAGACTGAAGGAAATGAATTTGTTCTCCCTTAAGTTTGCTATCTAACTCTTTTCCAATTTTGACTGTCTTCGTTGTATCGGTTGAATCTAAGCATATTTCCTCAAGATCTTCTGTGGGTTTCATTCTCTCTTGTTCATGAAAGGGAGTGCGGATTAAGGATCTTAAGGCTAATTTAACACTAGAGGGTGGGTGAATAGTGTTTAATGGATTCTAAGAATTATATGGACTAAATTAAAATTATGACACAAACAAATGAAGAACTTAATCAAAGAACAATCACAGAATCAAACACAGATGCAGAAAGTAAATAAAAAGCAGTAAAAGGAAAGAACACACCGGATTTTATACTGGTTCGGAGTTACCCTACGTCCAGTCCTGCACCAAGGCAAACACCTCATACAGATTTTTATTATACTAATGTCAAGATTACAACCCTCAATTTCTAAAGGCCTTGAGGTACCCTCCTGTCTTCGAGTCCGGGGCAAAATCTCTTGATTTACGGGACACAAGATCACCCAATTGATTTCCAGGCACAACCACACCTTATAGAGAGACTCGATAAACTTTTGATTACAAATTGATCCTATAACTCTGAATAGCACTTTGATCTTCAAGAGAGGGCAGAGAATCAAACAAGATTGAGATTCTAATTTGATTCACTTGAGAATTCGGTAGAATCTTGGCACGATCTTAAAATATGAAAATTTTAGAATATGGATTTGTGGAGAAGGAGTGAAGAAAATAGTTAATTAAAAAATTCGTTTGTGAAGGCTATTTATAGACCATTAACGGTCATAACCATTCGTGAAGAGATTTAAATGAATAGACACTTCTTTTGAAAATTGAAACTTTTGAATTTAATGGCCACCATGTCGACATGGGGTATCCCATGATGTCGACATCCCTTAGTTAAAAACAATGTAAAATTTGTTTTGAAAATGGTATTGAAAGGAAAACAAGATGAAATGATTCTGGAGTAAAATAAACTAATTTTCCTATGTTTTAAAATAAAGAAGAGTAGAAAATATATTTTTAGAATGTATATGTAAATTTGATTTAAATCTCAAGTATATATATATTATAAAAGAATATTGAAAAATCAGAAAATAGTTTTAAAAACAAACGAAGTTTAAAACAAGAGTTTATTTAAAAACTAAAACAAAGAATATTTTAAGGCTAAAACATCTTTTTGAAAATCATTTGAAAATATAATTTTTAAGGCTAAAACATTTTGAAAAGCAGTTTTGAAAATCATTTTGAAAAACCATTTTGAAGTAGTTTTGCAAGCTTCTTCCTACAGAATATCTCATCACATCAGGACTCGAGAACTTGTACAAAACCAAGATGTTCGTGGGTTTATAAGCTACTTGTCGTAGGTTTGTAAGCTACTTGTCGTGAGTTTGTAAGCAACTAAGAAGATAGAAATGGGTTCCATCCCAAATGAAATTTGGAATGATGATTTCCGTGCTAAGTTTTAACAAAAACTAGACACTTTTCTTGAAATCTTGATCTTGATACTCTAGAGTCATCAATCTTGATATCTCCATTCTGAATCTTGAGTCTTGAGTCTTTATACTAATTAGTCTTCAGTAATCAATACCTGCATATATATATATCCTACATAGTTTCTGCATATACATATCTAACTAGACAATAGTGTTAGTATATATTTTATAATAAGATAAGTTAAAAAGGTTGTTGTCATCAAAACCAACATCTCAGTTCCTAACAATCTCCCCCTTTTTGATGATGACAACCTATATTTATAAAATATACTTACCATACCATAACTCCTATCATAACTCCCCCTTACTCCAATCATAACTCCCTCTTACTCCAAGCCAACTACTATTTTATAACTTCTCCCCTTTGTCATCAACAAAAAATTCTTACTAATAAATTCCCTAAACTTGATATAAGATAATCAACCATAATACAATAGAGTAATCCATATATAAGTGTAATAAGTGCTAAGTGTGATCATAAGTATGAAATGTGATCATAAATGTGAAATGTGATCATGAGTGTGATCATAAGTGTAATCCAGCAGTAAATCAATCATCATCCAATCATATTTACAGTAATTATTCAATCCAATCATATATACAAACCACACCAAATGTTTTAAATAAGTCAAGTCAATCAAGTTTAAAACACACGAATCAAATCAAACAAATAACATACAGAATGACTAGACATTCCTTGGTACTTCCACCCATCCATCTTCTCCAAAGATAGGGTCTGCTTTGATGGCATCCCATTCTTCTTTATCTTTGTCGAGAGTGACTGGTGGATTTCCTTCGAGATCGTCCTTATTAAGGGCTAAGATCATCCAACGAAGGGCGTCAAAATGTCTCTCTTGCTCCTTGATCATCTGCATTTGACTCAATTCTAAGTGGCGCTGATTACGAAGTATGAATGTAAGGATATTCTTGAAGGAAGTGAGAGTTTCCTCAAGATTATCACTTACTATCCGAAGCTTCTTCCCATCTTGCTTATTATGGTTGCGGTTGTGACTAATTTTCTCGATTTCCTTTTTGACTTGGGCTTTCTTTCTGGCAAGATACATTTCATCCATGCAAATTAATTTATTAGCTTGAAAATGGAAATCCTACAAGGCCTTACATCCATGTATATAGAGTTCTAGCCAAAATGGGGTTTGATCAATCAGTCCTGAATGTACCGCCACTAGCTTATCCCTGTTGGTCATATTTTTTTGCCTTCAAGGCTTCCGTGTTAAACCTCTTAAGATAATCACCCAACAATTCCCCTAGTCTCTGTTTGATATTAGCTAACACGGTGTAGTGGATAGTAGGTTCTTTGCAAATGTATAATTTTGCCGAGAATTCATAAGAAAATTACTTCTAGGAATAGATGGTTATCTCTCGAAACTTCGGTACCATTTAACTACTACTCCTTGAAAAGTAGTTTGAAAACCCTACAACGCACAGCTCCAGATGAGTTGTATAAGTCTGCCTAACTTTCGAAAGCCAATAAGTAATCATTTGGATCAGTCATTCCATTGTATTTGATGGATGGGATTTTGATATGAGAAGGAATTTTCGTGGACATGATTTCATCTATGAAGGGAGCTTCTCGATGATTATCGTTGACCCGGTCGTCTAGAGTTCTCTTTCCCTTGGGATTAAGCATATCTTTTGCTTTTTTTGCCATAAGTAGGCCTTATTACTATGGTAGTTGTTCCTTTTAGATCTGTACCCTTCGGTGATTGCCTTCCTTGATAATTTGTTTTAGCATGCTGGTCACTTCTTCTCTTTTGTGGAGTTAGGATAAGTTTTCCTTTGCTTTTATTTTTAAAAAAGAGGTATTCAAATCCCTCCTTGGAGACTCTGCCTCATCTCCCCCTGCGAGCCTACTAGTTTTTGATGATTTTTGAGCAAGTATTCTTTCCAAAAGTTCTTTCATCATCAACCCTTGTTATTCTAAGCTTTTTATCTCGGCTTCATTTTTGGTAGGTTGTGCCGGTTCTCATAGTTGCCCAAGCTTTGTATTTTCCAAGTTGAGGTTGGGAAAAAGATTCTCTTTTAATCTTATTGTTTGTTTGACCTCTTCATTTAGAGCATTAAGTCGTCTTGATCTCAATTTCCTAATATAAAACTTACTCAATTAGTTTGGAGAGAAAGTTAAACAAGTCGGAGGTTCAGGCTCTCCTTCCAATGCTAAAAATGTTAGACAAAAAACTAGTATAACATCCTTAATGCCAATTGTGATGAATTAGTCCTTGATTTGAACATTTACGACGTCACGATCAAGCATGACCCAATCAATGTTAACTTAATAATGTTACCGAGGACCAATTCATCACTTGAGACTTAGTGCACGATGGAATCATTAAAGAATGGATTTATGACGTTAATAGGCCTTTAGGGTGAAATATGTGAAAGTCCATATGTTTTCTTAAATCATTGTGCTCGAGATCTTTTGAGGTCACTTAGAGCCAACATATCCAAGAATCCATAGTGGCTCTGAAAGAAAGATGTTCCAAGATGGACCCATCTCATGTCATAAATTCATAGGAGGTATATAAGATAAGTAACAAATTTGTGCAATAATCCATTACGCTCGTCAATGGGCTATGTAATCCATTCTTATATTCAAAGCCCGATGTCCTTATAATTATTCATATATATGTTCGTCATAGTCCAAGGCTCCTTTTAAATAATTATGTCAAGCTTTAGACTTGATGAGTTCGAGTATATGCATGTCCATGTCAATAACGATTAAGTAGGCATAGTCCAAAAACAATAGGTTGTTCAAGTCCTTGTTCATATAGATTGTGCATGATTACAGTCAAATAGATTTTGTCCCCAATTCGATTTAGGGTTTACAAGAGATTGATTTTAAGAGTGGAGAAAAGAAATGATTATCCCCATTTGCGCACCCCTACATATTTATAGGGGTAGTGTGTCTCCATCCCGCCTCTCATGTCTTTGGCAGACTTGGCTTCGGTAGCGTCAACAACGTCACTTAGAATTTTAGCCTTAATAGATCTTGTGAATGTCGATGGCCTTCGACATTGACCAACTTATGTATTGAGATGCCCTTGATTTTTTGTTGGCGGCACTGAGCATTGATGGGGAGCGGCATCAATATAGGGTAGTATTATGAAAGAGTGACTCGATTAGTATAGTCTCGGCATTGATGACTCTTGGCGTTGATGGTTGGCTCTTTTCATTAATTGATGGCAGTGTTGAATTGAAGCGGCTTCGACTATCATCTCAACTTCGTGGACGTCGACGATATTCATCATCGACATCACGATGATAAATGGTGACGGTACTCCCCAAGCGGAGTGTTGATAACAACTTATTTTAATGAGATTCAGCATCATTGAAGGGGCGACATCAATAAGAATTGGATCTGTTGACTTGCGACATGGTCTATCAACGATGTTGATTGATTGGCGACATTGTCATAAGAAGTATCTTTCGATGGATGTGAAGTGCGACGTCGCTTGGAAGCGACACCAAAGAGATGCAACATCCATAAACTATTTGACTTCGATGATGGTCGGCTTGTATTTCATGAAGTACCAATTAAGTGCAGTGTCCTCATGTTCCTTATTGATGGAATGCAGCATTGCTGAATCGCGACCTGATAAAACGCGGCATGAATGAAAGTTAGCATTGTTGACACGCAACATTGGTTATTTGCGACATGATGAATTGTGAGTGGATGATAGGCGGCACCAAAGAGATATGACATCGACTTTATACATTATTGATCCCATGCGGCACTATTGAACTTTGATGTAGGACCCAGTAGCACCAATTCCTTTTCGACGCTATCACTTATGGTATTACTTTTGATATTGAAATTATATGGATAACACCTGCTTTAGGAATGGAAGGTATTAAGCGGTTGGTTGAGGGCCCACATCCTTTCCTTATATGAAGCATTAAATGGTTTTAAATATGCAAGGCATATTCTTATTTTGAAATATACTGCCCAAGTACTAAAATAGTAAGGCTCGAGGTTTTTATTCACCAGACAATTGTTGTTCTGACTCCCTTCTCATTACAACACTGGTTAGAGAAGGAATTGATAATGCTTGAAGATGGCAAGAGTAATGATTGTGGTAGTTGTTATCTATCTTTTCATGTTATTTTCTATTGTATCCATTAAATGTATTTTTGAACAAAATGTTGTAATGGTTGTTGTTATGTATTATGACATTTGAAATGGTTTGAAATAAATAGGTACTATTATTGTTATTATATTTTACTCCTTCCGTTGTGAGTTCTGAAAGAGTAGATAGATAGCTCTTTATTGTTTTTATTTTTACCAACCAACAGCCATCTTTGGAATTGGCCTATGTTTCAATGAGCCTTTGTGGGTTAGAATTTAGGTCTGTTCAAGGTGAGTTATTACACTGAATCCCTCTCTACTTCTTTTCTCCTCTTGCCATGTTACATTTCTCTTGCCTCGTCGCTTTTCCTTCCTTACATTGGAAATGGTTAGAAACTCAGCAGTTAGATTCTCTACTAGACCATTTCTCATGTTCCATAAAAATAATGTGCTTATTAGGATTCGAACTCCTGACCTCTCCGTTGGAAGTTAATGTTCAACCACATGGGCTACACATGCTTTTTTTATAACTCCTTTGTTTTATGTCAGAATTGAATGAAACTTGGACCGATAGCTTTGTACCATTGAGTAGATATTCCAATGCATCTGAATGTTCCATTTGTTTGAAGTAAGTAGTAGCTCTCTAAGTTGGGCCTCAAATCGGTTAGGTGGTGGACAAAATTTTAAGATGATCATATTTTCCAATCCATAGCTCGGATTGAGATAGGTTTTGACCTAGGTTCCTTCCCTGACCTTAGGAACATTTTACAAGTGCTTTGACTATATTTTCTAACTATGCCAAATTTGAATTCGAATTAGGTATGCTCAAGGAAAGTGAAAGAGTATGCCCGACCTGCTCATCTAGTGCTTCGCCTTGCCCTTGTGATTACATGATGGCACCTTTATTATGCACATTTTGGTCATTTCTATGTTTTTAATGGCTTGTATTCACCATGCCGTGGGAAAAACTGCCCACAACACTTGCCCCTCAAAGCATACTTTTGTGGAATAAAAAGTGTACTATTTCATCCAAACTTGTCTTTCTTTCTCATGCGATGGTTATCTCGAACCTCAAATATTTATATTCTCATTCTCGCCCTTCGGTAAGTTTTCCGCTGCTAGTATGTTGTTGAGCCTTGTTCACTCGGGGAAAGCTTGTTAATCACTCTAAGACATCCTTTATTGCTATGATGTTCGCAGTTCATTCTTTCTCAGTGGTATAACCATTTAACATGATTTCCTAGTGTTTTCATCTCTACCCGGTAGACTTTTTCTCCCTCTTGTTCAACTTCCTTTCTCCCAGATCTTGAGGGTCGTGCGTTGTCTTATGAATGTTTCGAGAATATCCAGGTGCCATTGGGAAAGGAATATTCAGTGGTTCCATGGGATATGGAGTTGACGTTGTGTATTTTGTTGCATTGATTGTAGTTTGGCCAATTAAGACCAGTGGTTACTATGTATTTTTCCTACATGATTGCCAAGTTATTCCACTAGTGACTCCTTTATCACTACTGTGCATACTTGTATCAGTCAAGCTCTAAATGTTTGGCTAGGTAAGTTGTTTCTGCTGAAGTTTTGAACGTGGGTTGATCATGCGCTTATGTTATGAAGCTAATCTTCTTTTGATGTTTATGTGTTATTACGTTTGATATTTACTCATGACCATATTCTCCTTTTCCTGGCTAGTAATCATGGTATATTTGTTCCATATGATTGGTTGGTTGTTCCATTAGCAACCTTTTCGCCGCTACCATACATACTTGTAGAGGATAACCACCAATAAGTTCGGTAGGGTAAGCAGTTTCTATGACTGATGCTTCCCTTGGCCCATACTTTATATTTCCTATATAAACAGTTACACAACGCATATATATCTTACAGAAATTATAAATTAAATTATCATACCTGATTAGGATAAGTTACTGCGTTGTGTTTATATAGTATCCTTGCTTAGCCATTAGTCTGTTAGTAATCTTTTATTACTTTTTCACATACTTGTACAGGGTCCATCAATGACAAGTTCGACATGGTGTCCATACCGGTGAAGTAGTTATGTGTTATTTTGCTAGCTTTTCTGGCAATTCTTCCTTTGACCTCAACATATTTGCACAGGATCAATCACCAATAAGTTCAACAAGGTAAACATACCCTGGTGGAGTGTCTTTATAATCCAGTCCCATGTGTCCTTATTTGTTTTCATGCACTTCCAACATTGTAGTTTGCTTATTATCACATACAGTTTTCATGCATACTTTAAACAAGTTTGTCCTAGTGTCGGTCTGTTGATAGCCTTCATAGGCAATTCTAGTATTGACTGCTTGCACTGAGTTATAGGACCGATAGTCACGTTTTTTTACGAGCAAGCTCAGTTATCCAATGTTCATAGAAATCCAAAGCCAAATGTCGGGCATGAACCAACTAAGAGGCTGTCATGTCCTAACCATCCATAAGTTGGGTTCTCTATAGCCATCCCAGCTATAGCCGATCGTCAATGGTAGACACCTGGTTAGGGTCGCTCTAGTCTGCCAATGATGGCGAGAAGTTTGAGCCGATCATCAGCAGTGGACATACAAATAGGGATCTCTCTAGTCCACCACTACTGACGAGAAGTTTGAGCCGATCGTCAGCTGTGGACACCTGAATAAGGATTTCTCTGGTCTACCACTACCGGGAAGAAGTTTGAGCCGATATTCAGATGTGGACACCTGAGTAGGGATCTCTTTGGTCTACCACCATCGATGAGAAGTTTGAGCCGATTGTCAGCCGTGGACACCCGATTAAGGATCTCTCTGGTCCACCACTACCAACGAGAAGTTCTAGTCGATCGTTGGCTTTAGACACCCGAATAAGGATCTCTCTGTTCCACCACTACCATCGAGAAGTTTGAGCCAATCATCAGTTATGGACACCTAAATAGTCAACCACTTCTGGCAAGAAGTTTGACCCGATCATCAAAATTGGATAGCCTATAGGGATCTCTCTAGTCCATCATTATCGACGAGAAGTTTAAGCCGATCGTTAGCTGACATCTGAGTAGGGATATCTCTAGTCCACCACTACCGATGAGAAGTTTGAGCCGATTATCAATAGGGAACACCCATTTGGTGGTCATACCCTAACCATGGGCTGATCTGGCTCACAACTACTGACCGTGATTTGTCCAAGCTTTCAATGATGTGCTAAAGCTATTTTTCCAAGCTTTCCATGATGCGCCAGAGTTGGGTGCCCTCAAGTATGTAGCGGCCTCGCCTATATAGTCTTAGAAATTGGGAATTTGTTTGGTATGGGATAGTTGCTCTTATGCTGGTTTGGTAGCACTGACCATCTACCATAGTTTCGCACACCCTATCCATGGGGTTCGGTAATACCACGATGATTGACTAGTCCACCTATCCATAATCCATGTAGTTACAATATTCAGTGCAAGAAATAAAGGTTTTGAGCATTCCATGTTTTCTCGGATACTGCTATATCCATGATGATGAGAATATAGGCTCCATTCCCTTAGTCCATGCTGATAAAATACGACCCTTCCCAAATCGGGTCAGTTTCCCATGGCAAAGGGGAGATTCGTTCCAGGGCTAGGTTTCCTTACTTGGGCAGGCATTGCTCCGTCCTAGAGTTGTATTTTTTCGCAGCTTCTGCTAAAGCGCCGCAGTTTTTCAAAAGCAGCCTTGTCCTACTTTTACTTGATCAGATCAGAGACATGTTTAGTAATTTTTCACTCTTCTAAGTTAGAGTGGGTTCGCTTATGAGATAAGACTATAGTTTCGATAGGAAGCATAAATTATAATTTGTAGGCCAAAGCAAAAGGACTATATCCCATTGTCGTCTCGTGGAAAGTGCGATACACATAAAGTCCAATGGCAGCTCATCCATCTAAGCTCCCTTATCATTTTCCACATGCTCCTTTATGAGAGTTTCGAGAACCTTGTTGACTTCTCCAACCTATCCATTGGCCTATGGATGAGGCACTATAGGAAGGCTTTCCTGATTTCATGCCGCCACAGAAGTTGGCAAATTCCCGACTACCAAACTACAATCAATTTTCGAGATCAAATGGAGTTGAACTCCATACTCAATAAAGTAATCCACAACCATTATTGCATACTCAGATCCACCCATAGCTATTAGAAGTTCCTCATTCAGATCAATGCCCGTGAGATTTCATTTCCTAGGGTCTGCCCCTAGTATGGTCTCTTCTACTACCTTGATGTGCATTATCTAATATTTCCTTGACTTCTCTTGTAGCCATGCACCTTAGCAGCGGGTTGGTGAAAAATCTTTGTATAGGATGCCATCCTGTATGGTGTACAGATTTGCCTTCCGCATCACCTTTCTTGCTTCACTCTGCTTAAGGGTAAATTTTTTACTAGGACCCACCAAAAAGTGATCCATTTCCTCGGTAAGATAATTTTTCAAGATCGTTAGCATCTCTATTTTCCTCCCATGGGGTGTGCTTAACCATATAGCATTCTTGCACATTAAGCATAGCCTTTGCCCTTTTTCTTTTTATATAGGATGTCAATCATTCTCCACTGACTTAAAACTCACAAAATGCTTGATTCACAGCCATTTGCAGGTTGCTATGGATACATAGTGTCCATATTCCTGATTCTTTTGCTATTTCTAGTTCTGCTATTAGTGTATTGTACCTGTCATTTGATCTAGCCTGCAAAGTAAGAAGTCTATCCAACTCGTAGGGGTCAACAATAATCGTTCTTGCCCAACCATTAGAATTTTTCTCACTTCTGCGAGTGTCGCATAGTCATGTAGCATGGTGTTATTATGCCTCAAGTATTTCTACTAAATATCATTCGAAATTTATTCATTAAAGCAAGTCAAACTTTTGCATTATTGTCCCTGCATTCCATGAGGGTATTAAGTTTCTCTAGTATCATGCTTCATATTCATATGAAGCTGACTTTGTCTCTGGGGCTCTTTGAAAAGATTATGCTCCACTTTCTCTAGAGATCTCCAGCCTCGCTTATCGAATGGGTCAGATTTACACTCCATTGTCTATGGATATCTAGTAGAAGGACATATTTTGATGTCCATAGGGAAAACTAACATCGTACCCTTGAGCATGGTTTATACCCTTCCTCTACAAGGACTCGGTTCGATCAAGGACCACAATCTATAGTATATAGCTCTCCCATGGGAGTTACCTAAGGTTTTAACCCAGAGCATACTAGTTTCCATTTCTGCCATATTTAGATCTCTGGTTCTTGATTCAATGTGTTCCACAGTTTCTCCAATAGCGAGATAGATTCTTTTAGGAGTCTCCATAAGCTTTGAACATGGAAAAATTTCCTATCTCCCAAAGTATTTCCTTTCTCCAGTCCTATTATCCATCTTTCGCATGCCCCGATCCTGAGGCTTTCATCAATCCTGCCTCGATATCAAAATCCTCTAAGAGCATAAACGTGTAGGCTGGGTAGTATAAGCCCTTCAAGTTGGCAGTTGGATTCTTGTTAAGTTCCTTATATAACTTCGTTTTCCTATTAATTTCTTAAGCAATAACCACCGGAACAATCCATTTATTGAGTTGATACATAGAGACTGCTATAGCATTGAATAGTGCAATTTGTTCTGTTAGTTTTATCCATCATTTTGCTTGATATCCAAGTGTTAATGGACTGGTGCTCCAAATGACTAAACCAAATAATCTTTATGTATGCCATGAATAGAGGAAAGTAACGACGTCCTATACCTTCGTAGTTCCAACTTCTTCCATATGCTAAATGCAATGTCTCAAATATGTTCAAGGGTTGGTTTTTCAATGTATTATTCCATGACCAGTGTCTTAAAATTTAGGGGTTTGACTGCAAATCTATTGTTTGGAGTGAACTGATTATGGTTCATCTCATCAAGCTCTGGTCTCTTGCTCCGCTCGCTTGACACTCAACACATTAGCCCAGCAACTCTCTCCCGCTAGTGGAATGCTTCTTTGATTTGCTTTGCGGCCACGTCATGCCTCATGTGCAATGGATCAACCATCTGGTTACAAGTCGGTATAAACTCAGGCAGTCTTGTTTCGGCAACCAAGAATGTGGTTCCAACATCAGCATTGACTTCTGGTGAGACATGCTTCCTTCGTCCAACATAGGCTATATCGATGATCTAGTACCGATCAGTTCTGTATCAGTCCAATTTGTTTTGAGCCCTGGCTAATTTGGTTTGAGGAAACATATTTTCATGGCTCCTTCCTATCTTGTTTGTTCCCTTGCGTCCATTCTTAATAGTTTGTAGATAGAATTATGGTCTTGGTCTCTCTTTGCCCGCATTTGTGGTGCTTGCTCCATGAGTTTAAGGAATGCTCCACTATCTCCAAATACTTAGCTAGGAAAGAAGCTACCACATTTTCCATCATCATTTACAGGCACTAAAAGACTCTTCTCTAGTAGCTATACCAGGCTGCCTCCCTGATGCAGCATATTCCAACCTCAAATACCTTGCCGGCTCAGAGACGGATTCCTAAAATGTTGCTGCTTTCTCTATTGTCGACCACTTAGTAAACTTCGTTCCAGCATGCACTCCACTATACAAGTGATCAAGGTGAGCCTTTAACCCATGTTCTGAATTCCAGCAGTTACGACATTAAACTGGGATAAGTGGTACCCTAGCAACTCATCTTTCCTTTGCTTCACATCAGATGGTGAGTATTCATCTTTTGGATGTTTAATACGCACTTGGAATTGGCTAATAAACTTCTTCTTTAACATCTCCCAATAATGAATTGATTCTTAGGGTTAACCATATAATTACTTAGCATTTAAGCCCGCCAAGAATTAAGGATAGCACATGCACAAGACTTCCTCTGTAATCCACTAATCAACATGTGCTGAGTATACCATCATAAATGTACTACAGGGTCAGTAAGTCCTTAATATGATTCCATTGTAGGCAACCTGAAATCTATAGGGTCTCTGGTAGTCCTATCTCTAGGGAGAAGGTACTGCTAAGCTAAGCTCCAATCCTTACTCCATTTGTTCACGTTTGAACAAATTGTCTAATGATTCGAGCCATCCTATCCTCCAGTTTGGGTGACTGTTAATGATAACTGGACCTTTCCCTTCGGGGGGAACGATTTATTTCAACTTCCTTATGATGACTTGATCATTAGTTATGGGCATGGTTATGGGTCTTAGATCAGTCCCGGTGATCATTTTATCCTTCACTGACCACAATTTCAATAAGGGAATGAGAAGCATCTGCTGCATCTGCCCTTGATTCGGCATCATCATTGTCTGGTTCGGTGTCGAACTGCTTCCTAGTCTAGCTTTATGCTAAAACTTTATTCATTTCATCCCTCCAGCTATCCTTCTTCTATCCTTTTGACTTTCTTGATCGAATTCCTTATCAGATTGCAACCTCATTCGCCTTCTGGGTCCCTTAGATTGGGATCGCCCCTATGTTCAAGTATTGGGACCAATAGTTTGCGGCTGCCCCAAGCATGTCATAAGTTGCTACACCATTGCTTAATGTTGGGCAGCGAAACATTCGTTTAGCTTGGCCATAAATCTATCTACGTTTCCTCTGGTAATTAAATCTACTAGTATTAAAATGCTTGCTGAATGATTATCATGACTGAAAGTTGTCTACTTGGGTGCACTAGTGTTCCTTGCATTCACAATGGTAGCACTAACCTTATTCTTTTATCTTAAAGGAATGTTGAGAATTAGTTCTTAGTGAAAGCACCAAAATATTTGCACAAAAAATGGGCAAACATCTCTAATCTATTTTTTGTAGAGCTATGGATACAGGGTGTATGACACAGCAATTATATTTGTATTATGTTTGATTTTTAGAGAGCAGATTGCATATAAATTATTCATAATTGCAGTAAAGTAAAGAGCGCAAAGGTTTATAGTTGTTTAGCTAGAATGCGTCTACATCCACTGTCCATTTCATTATTCTTCTTATAGATCTTTGATCCTATGCTTGAGATACAAAATAAAATAATCTGTAGCTCAAAAGATAGGAAGATATAACCCAAGGGAGTATGTTCGGCTATTCCTGTCCAGCTATTCCTGTCTATCTATTCCTGTTGAGCTGTTCCTGTTAAGCAGATCTTGTTAAGCGCTTCCTGTTAGATAGATCTGCTAGGCTATTCCTACTAGGCGCCCTTGTTAAGCAGATCCTACTAGGTTGATCCTGCTTTCCCTGACTTGTCAGCCATTACCATTGTAAGCTTGGCTCTCTCAAATTATCCTCCATTGTTATTGGATGCTTTGGTATTTATAGGAGTGAAGAGGTAGTGTAATCTACTCGAAAAGTTAGGAAATTTCCATGTATATCTCGCCTAGATCGAATATTTAAATCATGAATGTGATTGATAGTTTCTAAATATATACAGATTTCATTCCATATATGATCTATTTGGTTCGACAGGAAACCCGGTTCAGGGTTGGTTCGTCCAGTGAAGTGTATGTGGAGATGTTACTGGCTAGGTTTCCTCTCTTCCTTCTTCGGTTCAGTAGGCACCATTCTCCTCGATTCGGTAAGCACCATTTTCCTTAGTTCGGTAGGCACCGTTATCCTTGGTTCGGTAGGCACCATTCTCCTTGGTTTGGCTTCCCCCGTCTTCTTCTGGTCCGGTCTTCATAGGATCTCCCTACTTGCTTCGGCCCTCTTCTTTTTCGAACATATGATCATGTTCGGTACCCTAGGTGCGGAATAGGTTCTCCTGTTTGGAAACTTGAGTACCGAACATGGGTGGGGGGTCTGAATCCTTTTCTACTTCATCGCCCCTCTTGTCATGCTACCTTTCTCTTGCCCAGTCCCTTTCCTTCCTTATGTTGGAAATGGTTAGGCACTCATGAAATGATCATGTTCCATAAAAAAATGTGCTTTCCAGGAATCGAACCTTTGACCTCTGCATTGGAAGCTTGATGTTCAACCACTTGAGCTACACATGCTTCTGTGCATAACTCCTTCATTACAAGTTGGAATTGAATAAAACTTATACCAATAGCTTCGTATCGTTGAGTAGAGTATTCCAATACCTCTGAATGTTCCATTTTCCTGAAGTAGGTATTAGCTCTCTAATGTAGGGCCCAAGTCGGTTAGGTGGTGGACAAAATTTTAAGATGATTATATCTTCCAATTCGTAGTTCGGATTGAGATGAGGTTTCAACCTAGGTGTATGACCTGACCTTAAGAACATTTTACAACTACTTTGACTATATTTTTTGACTATGTTAAATTTTTGCCTAGTGCTTCGTCATGCCCTGTGATTAAATGACGGCGTCTTTATTATGCACCTTCTGGCCGTTTCATGCTTCTTAACGTCTTTTCGTATGCACCATGCCGTGGGCGAAAATGCCCGTAATAGTTACGACTTTCCCAAAGTCTTGGTTAATCATAACATTCCTAAGGTCTTCATCTCTACGACTTACCTAAAGTCTGATTCATCGTGATCTTCCCAAAATCTTTTTGATAAAAGATAACTCTTTCAACGACCTCTCAGGCCTTTGACACCCTGTGTCACAATTGAATTCGATGTTCATTCAAATACCTACCCTATAAGTACTGCCCTCCCAGGGCAGGCTAAACTGTCCCATGGTTTAGGGTACACCTATGAGCATCCTCACATACCCTTGCCCCTAAAAATACCCACATCCAGAGTTATCAATGATCCTTCAACACGTGACCTGATCAGGAGCATCCATGCTCCGCTACATCGCATCACCTTATTGAACGTGCTTCCTTGGACTACTCTAGTCCCATACATTCACTGCTCACTTAAAGTACTCAATCAAACACCTCACGTCGTCGATCATCAAAGTTTAGAACACTTCACTTGGCTCTTAGGATTTCCTTGCACTTGATCCACCACTTTCCCAATGCATGCCCTAAAATCAACTAATGAAAATCTCACGTCATCCACATAACCGATTTTAATATATCCTTTATTACCTCATCAGTTTTTTTTCCAATGCACATCCCCGGGAAGTTAACATTAGTTAACAACCTCATCATATGATTACTAGAATAAACATGTATGTAACCTACCATACAATATGCACAATCATAACAAGGCAAACAACAAACAACGAAAAATTAAGCATATCAAAGTAAAACAAATAATTAATCAAAAATATGATGCAAGCAAAAGGAATCAACTCAAGTATGCATAACATAAATTAATAAGCAACCATTGTCAAGCATATAGTCTCATCTCTGCCTTCCTCCCTTCGTGATGGGCTTACCTCCTCCTCTCCCTCGCCTCTCTCTTCCAATCCTCACCCTACTGACACACCACCTCCTCCTGTTCCCCCTCTTCCCCTTCCTAATCCATTTCCTCCTCTTCCTTCCTCTTCTTCTTCTCTTTTATCTTCTTCTACTTCCTATTCTCTTGCTTCACCCTATTCCATCTCTTCCTCCTCTACTTGTTATGATGTTAATCATGTCGATGTTACTCTTGGTGATCAGCCATCCTTGGTTCCCACTTCTTATTCTAAATGATCTTCTCTGTTTCATAGCAAGCCCAGGAATGTTGTTGCCTATGTTCCAATTCATTTTGATCTTTCATACTCTAGTAATTCTCTCTCTCCTACAAAAGAAATTATTAATGCAGGTATTTAGACTTGGTCTGATTACCTTGTAGAGTAATTCCTTGGTGAATCTGTTAATTACATGGCTATTAAGTCTCACTTAGAAAAGATTTAAAAGTTAAAAGGATCTTTTGAGATGTCTGATAAACAAAACTATTACTTTAAATTCTCTTGTCATGATGATAGTTTGAGTGTGTTGAAAAGAGATCTAGTGTTCATTAAAGCACAAATGTTTATCTCTCTTCATGGAATCCATCTTTTGGATCTACTCAATCTACCATTAAGAGTGTTCTGATCTGGATGCATTTATATAAAATTCCTTTGATGACCTGGACATTAATTGGAATCAAATAGTTTTCTTGTCACCTAGGAAAGTTAATATGTTATGATGAAAACACAGAAAAGATGAAGAGATTTGAATGAGCCAAGTGTTTGATAGAAGTTAATCCCAATAAAGAGCTCCATGATTTTACCTGTGTTGGGGATGATGATTACCTTAATGTGTTAGTTTAGTATTCCTTGAAACCTTTGATTTGTACTCAATGCAAGATCTTAGGTCATGCTATAGCTAATTGTGAAGCTAGTAAAGTTAGCAGTAATGTTATGTAGAAGAATAAGGTTAACTGTGATGTTTCAGAAATTTTGAAACTGAATGTTGATAAAAATTTGCTCACAATGGTAAAGAGAATGTTTATAATGTTGATTCTCAGTTTATTAAAATTAAGAGGAAACAGAAAGCTAAACAAAAAGTTTGGAGGAAAGTTAAAGAATCCCCTATTATTGCAAACCAGAACAAAGATATTGAAGGTTATGGAAATCTGGTTGATGCTGGAAATGATGATGTGATAATATTTTTCAAAGAATCTGCAAATGATGCTGTTTCTAAGGTGGATGTGGTGGTTAATCATACAAATGCAAATTCTAATACTACCGATAAGTCAAGTGAGCACTTAAATGTTTCAGCAAATGTGTTTGATGCACCAGACTCAAATACAATTAATTTTGGTCACAATGGTAAGCTGCATTGTTCTTTAAATCAATTGCTTTGTATCCAAAACAAATTTGCAGTGATCGGTGGCATTGAAAAAGCGGAACTCCTTTCTCCAATGTTTTCTGATCCTTGTACTAATTCAACCAATTCCTCTACCATTATTATTAATCCCCCTCCTTGTAATCGTGCCCTTCTAACTTTAATCTCTCCTACTATATCTATTACTATTTACCACAATAATTCATTGCAAACCTCTGTTTTGTGCACTGACATGCACAGTGTTTTGCACATCACTAAATCCTTTCATAAAGATAATATCTCTCCATCTCTTAACTAGTACAACACTCTACTTCTCTTCCACCCACCCAGTCTCTCCCATTCTTATTTCCCCTTACTCTTAAACTTCCTCATAATATTTTCCATGTTGCCAACTTTTCCTCCTTTATCTCTTCTGTTTCCAATGCTTCTACTTCCTCAAGAATAAGAGCAGAATACCTAGAAAATTCAAACTCAGTTGTCCCTTTCTACTGATGTTGGTAAGGGTATTATTTCCTACAATAGTGATCGATCTTCTTTATGTCAACCAAATAATGAAATATTTGCATCTTATGGTGTTAAAATTAGATCAACTAACTCCCTATTTTTCTCATGGTTGATAAAATTGGTTATTGGAATATTAGGGGTGCTAATTCTATTGCTAAGCAACTTTGTAGCACCTCACCTTTATACCCATACTATCCAAGAGTATTATTGATTAATACTATCAGATAATATGGAGAATAAGGCTATATGGGGTACAAATGTGAATATTCCCTTGGACTAACACTAGTACATATTTAAAGATTGAATAAATAACTCACATATGCGTACACAATATTGGCATAAATTAATAAACATGTCTACCTCAGGATAGAACAATACACAATGTGCAATAAATGTCAGAGATCCGGAGTTAGTCGCATCGATAATATATAATACAAAATATATAGTGAATGTCAAATAAACATCATAGAAATATAAGTGTCTATACAATACAAAATGATAATATCTATACTGAATATCTAATTGTGCCCAATAAATACAAGCTGGTCTCATTGTCCTTGTGCCTGATAAGTCTCGGACAGACCCGAGTATTATATAACTAACACACTGGTCAGACTATATCTAAATCAAAGGTCAACAAACATATGGAACTCTATATATATCGGGTATAACTAAAATAACGTTATATCAAATAATCTCGAATATCATATAACATAGAACACCACAAAACCCAGCATAAATATGTCAACACGCATATAAAATCATACCAAATCAGGAGTCACAGAATCAACATCAATTGGATGAATCATATATATCCAAAAATCAAAACTAATTCCTAAAAATCAATAACAAATAAATATCACTAAGTATACTTAGGATAGCACACGGCATTGCCCAAATATATCTCTCAATCTCAAATAATAAAATATCACCATCAATATAAAATATAGAAATATAGGCCGCCTATCAAAGCATCACATACAATAAAAGATATAAGAATTCATTATAATCAGGATGCTAACGTATCACAGGTATAATCTCATCTCCTCATATAGATATAAATGGTGATGGAAGTCAAATCATAATGTATTGGTTACCCCACCCAGTAACCTCATAATATCTAGGTTACGCCACCCAATCAAATCATAATATGGCTACCCGCCATCTCTAAGGGCACCTAGTTATTCACCTGGATTTGCTTTAATACTTAGGTGAGGTATATTGATAATATGTACGTATCTACCAATCTATGTAGTACCAAAAGGGAGACTGACAGCTACCCGCCTGCTCCAGGAGCCCATGGCTACTCTGCCTGGATCTGCTCCTACAATCTTCAGTGACCAACCTGGTATCGAGACTATATCCCCCGCGTGTCATAAACTTGCTGCAAGACTATGTTATGCATAGATCATGACCTGGATCATGCCCCTAAGAAACCAGTGTTAGTACCATTGAAAATCAGAGAGAAAGAGGGAGTTGAGATGCACTCATAAATCCATGCTACAAAGACTTTTGGAAATCTCATGAGTGACATAATTCTAACAATATATTTCGATTGTATGCTATCATATGCTTTTTTTAAATCAACCTTTAGCATAGTTCCTGGAGTGGTGTTAACACACCCATATCCCTTTAAAAGCTCATGGGCCAGCATAATGTTATCCAGAATGTTACTTTTAGGTACAAAAGCTACCTAATTTTTGGATATAATTCTTTCCAAAACTGTAACAAGCCTCGAAGCAATAATTTTAGATATACACTTATAAACAACATTGCAACATGATATAGGTCTGATAGAAGATACAATTGTTGCAGGTGTGCTTTTGGGGATTAATACCAGATTTGTTGCATTTGTAGATTTAAGAAGCTTAAATTTATCAAAGTAATTATGCACGGCCTTACAGAATTGCCTACCTACTATATCCCAACTTGAAGTAAAAAAAACCACATTGAATCCATCTGGTCCACCACTAGAGCTCTTATTCATAGAAAATAGTGTGTTCTTTATTTCTTCATTTGTCATTTATTCCACCAGCTTTATAGGTTCATCATCATTAACTCTTGGCAGAGATATATTAGAGAGTTGGTCCAGCTCTGGGTCAAAATTTGTTTCATTTCCAAAGAGAGCAGTATAATACAGAAGAAGAGCTTTGTCAACTGTCTCTAGGGTAGTGTGCAAGGTTCCTGCTTCATCATATATGGAATTGATGTTATTTTTTGACTGTTTTACCTTTAGGGAGGCATGAAAAAATTTAGAATTCCTATCCCCTTCAGCTGCCCATTTGTTTCTTAGTTGCTGTCTCTTCATATCACATTCAGCTGTTGGGGCTTGGTTGGGTTCATTGAAGAGAACGGCTTCCTTTTCAGCTAGATCAACATTGTCTGGTTGAGCCATCATCTGACCTTGAGCTTCCTTAAGCTGATCCTTTAGGTTGGTTGATTTTAGATTTCCATTGCCAAACTTAGCTCTTGCCCAAACCCTTAAAGCTTCTTTTGTTGCCTTGAGCTCCTGCAAAATATATACATAGGGTTTCCAAAAAATTCATAAGACCAAGCTGATTTTATAATATTATTATACTCGGGCTCAAGGACCCAAGTATTATAGAATTTAAATCCTCTTTTGACTCCTTGGGGCAGCTTCCCAGTGGTTATGATTAGGGGAGAATGGTCAGAAAGGATTGGTTAGGGCAGGAAGGTGGTTATGTTTGGCCATGTGGTAAGGGCTTTGAAGTTGGAAAAGGAATGATCAATGTTGTTAAAAGTTCTAGCTCCACTCCTACTCCTATTGTTCCAAGAGTAGAGAGCACCAACTTTGTGAATAGGGATTAATGATGAATCATTAATGGCAGAAATCAATGGGTGTATATCCCTTGGCATGAGAGGCATGCCCCCATGCTTGTTAGACAAGGTTAAGCAACTGCTGAAATCACAAACAATAACCCAAGGGTGGGTTTCTTGCCTGAGAGCAGGTATAAAGCTGAAAAGGGTTTGTCTTGAGGTTTGAGAGTAAGAAGCATAGACAAAAGAAATGTAAAATTAAGAGGAGGGATTGAAATACTTGGCATGAAAGTGCATTATTTGTGGTGTAGAAAGAAGGAGATCTAGGGAGAGCTCAGTAGGATTATGAAGCACCATGATGTGACCATAGCTTGCTTCAGGTAGATTGTGAGAAAGGGTCCATGATGGGTTTATGTACTTGGCAGTGGATATTGTTAGGGGAAGGTTCAACTTAGTTTCAAGGATTGCAAAAATGGTAAGATGATGAGTGGTTATTAAATGCTTGACCTGATCTAACTTGAGGAAGTTATGAGTTCCTCTAATATTCCATGCAGTGTGTCATAGATTAAACTAAAGAGAGGAGATCAGCTTCTTTCATGCTCCTAGTAATGGGAGAATGTAGTCTTGTTATGACTGGGTTTTGATTCTTGGTTTTTTTATTCTTCTTGGATTTGTTATTTTTTGCAGAAACTTGGTTGTCATGTGATGGTACTTTTGGAGAAGTAGGGGGTGTAATCTATCCTGGTATTGTTCCTTTGTAGGCATAAGGTTGAACTGAGGTAGGTTTGTTTGGAGGTGATGAAAGTGTAGTGGCTGAAGGGTCTGAGGTGAGTAAGGAAGGTTGCATGGAGAAGATTATATTAGATATTTGCCGTTGTAATAAACTACAGAATAACTCATCTTGATTTGGTTCTGGGGTGGGTTTGGATTTTGATTGAACCGTAGTTAAGGAATTTGGCATGATGTGGGTTGTTTCTGGACTTTGGGTATGCATATTCTTGTTTTATTCAGATGGTTTTGCATGCATTTGTTGTTTAGAACATGATGCATGCAAATTCTGGTTCCCATGCACAACAGATTGAATTTTCATAAATTGAGCTTCATCAATGTTGCATGCTATTTTCTCATTTCCAACTTGCTTATCAACCATAACTCCTTTATTTGAATTAATTTCCTCAACTACATTTATTTCCCCCTCCTCAACTTCCTCCTCATCAGTTATATCAATCTCCACATTGGTTGCATCATTCATATCATTTACAACTTCAAATTTATTATATGTCTAGACACATTCTTGGTCAGTGTCTGTTGTACCAACTTCCATATAATTTTCATTTCTATTATTTTTAACATTTTTTTCATTCACTATTTGTTGCTGCACTTCATTATTTCCATCAACTCTTTCATCAAACACCTCATTCTCATTCAGCCTTGGAAATTTCTGTTTGTTACTTACCCTATCTTTTGCTTTTTTATTTGCAACTTTCATCCAGACTTGTTTGCTTTTATTCAACTATCTGCCTACCCCATGCTCTGCACTTTTTCCTTCTTTTATTTTCTTCTCTGATACTTTAACTTCTTTATTCCTATCATTTTCCTCACTTTCCTTCAAGCAATTATTAGTCAAGTGGCCAAATTCCTTACAGTATGTACATATTTCAGATTTCTAGAGGTAGCTAACCTGCACCATTTGTGTAGATCCATCAAGAAGTTTCATAGGAAACTCATCAACCAATTCAAAATCTGGTGTGACATCTACCAAGCACTTAGCAAATCCAATCCTCTCCATTCTTTTTGTGGAAGAATCCATACATAAAAGTCTTCCTATTCTTGAGGCAAGCCAGTTTATACCTAAATGAGACCACGCATATAGTGGTATATTGGATAATTTTAACCGTACTGGAACTGATCTTATGGTACTACGGCTGTGATGGATCCTAAGCCTTTACATTGAAAATCTTGTTCTTAAGAATTATAGGGTCGGATTCAATAATTTTCCTTCTATCTTCTGCACAGGAAAGATGGAAAAGGAACAAGATTCCATCTGATTTAACTGAAATTTCACCTTTAAGCTTCCAAACCTTCTTCAAATGATTGATTACAGTTAGATAAGAAAGGGGTTTATCAAGAAAGAAGCCTACCAGCCATTCACCCCAATTATCATTTCCATCTTTAATCACTTCACTCGGAGGAACTAAAGCAAGGCCATCATAAATAAGAGGAATATCAATAGGGGAGTATAGGCCAGCATTGCGTGGTTTGGTTTTGAACAGAGAGGACCAGGCAGTTGATGTGGTAGAAGGGTCTGAAGATGGATTAGGCTTGAGGGGGCGGAACAGGCGGTGGTAAGGCGAGAGGAGAGTTAGGAAGAGGGGTTGTAGGAGTAGGAGGTGGAAGTACAGATGAAGTGATTGGCGGGACAGTTAGAAAAGATGGGGAATGGTTTAGGGGATGGACGGGAGCAGCAATAGAAATAAAATTCCAAAATGCACCTCAAGCTAAATAAAATACTTCCAAAATGCAAAATGTGTATTTTTAATATAACTTCTCAAGCTAAAATTCCATAAAAATAGGCTCCCTTTTTAAGGCTGGGTTTTAAAGTCAAATGCGTGCCACTTGAGTTAAAACAAGCACTTAACCCCTCCCAAATGTTCTTATCCTACCCATTCCTATTTTTTATTTCTTACTAAAGGCCCATATAAATAAATAATTAACATCTTAGGGTGGGGCAATGGTGGTTATGCACACAACTCATGCACACAAAACATAAAACCATCAATAAGAACACTCTCATTCCATATTTTTAACCCAACCAAAAGTGTAAATGAAACTTCTGTAAATGGTTAAGTCTATCCAAGGCTCAAAGAGTTGCTAAACCTAAGCACTGATACCAAATGCAATGCCCTACTATTTTTAACTTCGGAAATTAATTACAAACTGCACAAAATATGTTGCAGCTAATTTTCAATATTAAAAACAGTGGGTTTTTATCTTATAATTTAAAACTTTTCAAAACTAAGAAAATAAAAGAGAACCTCACAGCAGAATCAACTATCAATATAAATATACATCAATTTAATAACACGGTTATCTCAAAACATCTTAATAATAATTTACATTCATTATCACTAACTCATTAACAATAAAACAATGGTATAAAAGAATATACCAATCACCTACCCTTGATATAGATGCATCAACTTTTCATTCCCTCTTCTGCTCCTACCTACAACTTCACACCTGTATAGATATATGGAAAAAGGGAAAATAGTATCAACTATGCTTGTACTGCGCCTAACCCTATAAACCCCAGCCAACCTAAGGGGTTCGATGGCTATTGCATAGGAAAAGACAACCTATGTACTCCTTTAGGGGGATCTAGACCACATAGTTCTATTTCCTACTCTTCTCCTACATCTAAATAGTCGTTAGCACATAACAACCTTAGCATCCAAGCAACCATTGCAACCAGTGCAACTATTGCAAGCAAGAAACCAATGCAATCAATGCACGTAGGAAACACTACTCCTACTAAATCATTTCAATCAATCATCATAAACATGGGGTAACAACAATAATAGCACACTTAGCCATTAAACATTACAAACATTTGACAACATAAAATGTCAACCCTAAACATCAAATAAGTTAATCACAACATATATACATACTCACATATACTAATTATCAACCATTTGTGATACACATGTAGTAATAATGCCAAATATCACATGCACATCCAAATACGATCTCATTGTCATAAAACAACATATGTGGTAAAATCAACCATTAATCACATATTGAATCCATTCAAAACATCTTATTTATGAACATTATTTTCTTTTAAATATAAAATTATTTTATTATTGTTTTTTATACAAGCATCTTTTATTTACCTAAAAACCAATAATAATTCTCCTGAACTAATAATATACTTCAAATATTTTATTATAATCTCATTACTTCAAATCTCTTCAATTATCAGATTTTACCTCAAAAATAGTAGTTTTCACAAAAATTGTATTATTATTTATAAAATCTAATTTTATTAAACAATAATAATAAACATTTAAAATTTAGTTTGGAATGTATTTTCCGTTATTATTTATGAATCTCCCCAGAAATCCATAAATAGGAACCTTATTTAATTTATCCCATTAATTTTATTCTATTTTATTTAACACTATTACTTATAAACATCTCACACGAATTGTGATCAATCACACTTATGAATTATTTATCTAATCTTCTCATTATTATCCATTCTATTGTTAGAACCTCCAGTTTATGTTTCAATGATAATAACTATACAATCACACACACACACACTTTATCAAGATTACAGGTAAATGCAACAAGAAGACACCATGCTCGAAGATATTGAGACTCAAAGAGAAATGAAGATCTATCGACCATACTATAGTTAGTAAAGTTATTCTACTGTAAAAGAGTCTTAGATAAAATATTGTTAAGGTCTCCTTGAGTATATATGAATATACAATCACACACTATTTTATATGCACTGAAATTAAGTTGAAAAACTATTTTTACTACTCACAGACGTCTGAGGTAAAACCACATACGTCTATGACAATCCTTGGGTAATTATTTTCTGAAGTCACAGATGTCTGAGATTTTACCACAGACGCCTATCGTATGAGAAACTGCAAATTTTGAACAGACACTTATGTTGAGACAAAAAGAAATTACCCTTCATCGAAAGGTTGCAGCAATTAAAGTGAATAGAACTTCTCTAATAGTAACAACTCTTCATCTGCATCCTTTTGAATCTATAAATACTACTTTGATTTGGATGAAGAAACTAACAAAACTTGAATTAATTGAATCTTTTCTCTCTAGATTTCTTATCACTATATTGACATACATTGCTTACATACTCTCAATCTATTATAACCAAAATATAATTTTGGTTAAATCACTTCCTACAACTCAAAGCATTCACATTCACATACTCAAAGGAGATCATAGGAAGATTTGTACTATTAGTCAAAAACCATGTTATTTAGAACAAAAAATTGTCAGAGATATACTTTTGTGTTAGCCTATTCCTCTAGGCGAAGTGAGAGTTATTTGGTTAAAGGAAATACCGAAGGGGAGCTTCGGGACTGGACGTAGGATGGAAGGTCCGAACCAGTATATAATATCTGGTGTGATCATTTCTATTATTTATCTTACATTCGATTATTAAACTCTATTATCATAGTTAGTAACACACACATACACACACACACACACACACACACACACATATATATATATATATATAAGTTGCATTATTTACTAAAATCCTATAGACTTTCAATTGGTATCAGAGCAAGGTCATTTCAATCTACAGTAACATGTAATTGAAATCATTCAAATGGCAAGTACATTTCAAGAAGGTCAATTAACTGCTCGTCCTCCACTATTTAATGGTTCTAATTATGCTTATTGGTTAACATGCATGCGAATTTTTGTGGAAGAAAATGGGTTAGAAATATGGTTAGCAACTCAAAACAAATATGAAGCACCTGACACCGATATTAGCACATGGACTAATGCACAAAAAGCAGAGGCATCTAACAATGCCAAAGTTATGAATGTATTATTTTGCTCACTTGACAAAAATGAGTTTTCATGTGTCATGCTCTACAAGACGACATATGATATATGGCGCACTTTACATGTCACACATGAAGGCACAAATAAAGTCAAGCAAACTAAAATTTCAATTTTACAAAACCAATTCTCATCTTTCAAAATGAAAACAAGTGAATCAATTATTGATATGTATTCAAGATTTCAAACCATTCAACACAATCTCATGGCACTTGGAGTCAGATTCACAGATTTTGATTTAGTCGCGTGAATTTTAAACTCTTTGACAAATGACTAGGAAAGGAAAGTTTTAGCCATCGAAGAAGCTAATGATCTTTCTCAATTTAAAGTCAAAGAGCTAATAGGAAATTTGATGTCATACGAAGCTAACTTATAGGCTAGAAAGGATCAAAATCATGAACTGAAAAACATAGCATTCCAAGCAAGTAATGAAGGTTCAGACTTAGACGACGAGGAGATTGTCTTTATTGCCAAAAACTACAACAAATTCAAGAAGTTCAAGAAGATGACCAAATTTCAAAATGGCAGCAAACTAAACTCTTCAAATTAAACATCAATTAAATGTTATGAATGTGAAAATTTTGGCCACATGAAGAAAGACTATCCATAGCTCAATAACGATAAAAGGAAAAGCAAATTCGAGAAATTCAAGAAAAAGAAAAGTGCTTTTCAAGTAACATGGGATGATTCAGATTCATCTTCTTCTTCGGATAATGATAATGAGAGCGACTCGGAACAAGCAAATATGTGTTTTATGGCTAACACTGATGAGGTACGTCATGAACTTACTTATGATGAATTAATGGAAATAAGAATTGAATTAGATGATAAATATATAGAAACAAAAAATTAAATAAGGAGAATGTAGGAAAGTTAACTAGATCAGAATTAGAAATTGTTCAGAAGAAGTATGCAACACTATTATCACAAAATGACAAGTTATTAAATGATTTGGAAAATTGTAAGTTAGAAAAAGTTAATCTAGGAAAAGAAAAACTAGAATTACAAGCAAATTTAGATTCTAGAAACTTCAAAAATTGTGATTTTAAAAGTAAATTATAAAAAATAACAAATAATGTGATAAAATTCAACAAAGGAAAACAAAATTTAGAAAATTTGATTATGATATCTAAACCATTTGGAAATCGGAATGGATAACGTTTTAAAAACAAGCAAAGGCCAAAGCAATATAGCACATTATACACAAAATTTAAAAAGACAAAGTTAAAAACTAAGTTTAAGAATTCATATACAAATATGGTCAAGATATGGATTCCAAAAACAAACAATAAACTAATTAAACAAAAGTATATTGATGAATATTTATAAAAAGTTGTATATAACAAAAATTACATTTCTAAGGGAACCAAATCTTCATGGATATGGCTAACTACATCCACTAACACGAAGGGCCCTAATCAAAGAAGGTGGTACCAATTAAATTTTTCTTATTTTGTAGGTACCCAAAACTGAAATAAAAAATAAAGATAAATGGATACTCGATAGCGGTTGTTCTAAGCACATGACTGGAAATGCTAATATATTATCAAATATAATATATATCAATGGTGGCACCATAACATTTGGAGATAACTCAAAAGAATTTGTCATCGGCATTGGAGAAGTCATCGATATCGGTATTTCTAATTCTCCTATAATTACTAATGTTTTATTGGTAGAAAATTTAAAACATAGCTTATTAATTATAAGTCAATTATGTGATAAAGGATATAAAATTGATTTCGAGAAAAATGAATGTAATATTTTTTATCAAAATAAAAATTTAATCATTAAAGGATTTAGAAATCAAAACATATATGTCTTAAACATGAATGTCAAAAAGAATACAAATTTATGCTTAGCCATGAATCATGATGACCCTTGGTTATGGCATAAACGTTTTTGTCATATAAATTTTAAGAGTATCAACAAACTAGCTAAAAATGAATTAGTAAGAGAATTACCTAAATTCAACTACAAGGTTAAAATCCTATGTGACGCTTGTCAATTAGGTAAATTAAAGAAAAAACTCATTTAAATCTAAAAAGGAAATTTCCACAAAACAACCTCCCGAATTACTCCATCTAGATTTATTCGAACCAACTCATACGTTCAATAAATCATAATAAATACGTTTTTGTAATTATTGATGTTTTTTTAAGATATACTTGGACATTATTTTTAAAACATAAAAGTGACACTTTTGGAATTCTCAAAATGTTTGCTAAACGAATAATTTTTTTAATGAATTTAAAAATAAAAAATATACGAAGTGATCACGGAGATGAATTTGAAAATGAACTATTTACCAACTTTTGTAACAAAAAGGGAATTAGTCATAATTTTTTGTTTGCTCGAACAACACAACAAAACAGTATTGTAGAAAGGAAAAATAGAACTTTACAAGACTGTGCATGAACTCTACTAAATAGTAGTAACTTACCAAAAAAAATTTGGACTGAGCCGTTGCTACTACTTGTTGTGTATTAAATCGTGTAACACTTTGGCCAATGACAAAAAACACATGCTACGAAATATTTTTTAACAAGAAACCGAAAGTGTCATATTTTCGTGTATTTGGGTCAAAATTCTTCATATAAAACACTAAAGATAATGTAGGAAAATTTGATTCTAAAGCTAATGAAGGAATTTATGTTGGCTATTCAGATCGAAGCAAAGCATATAAAATCTTTAATAAATGAACAAATATTATAGAAGAAAGTCTTCATGGCTCATTTGACGAAAATTTTAACGAGAATAAATATGATGATGATGAAGAATTAATAAATAAAACTAATATAGCTATGCATGAAAATAATAATAATAATGTTAGTAATAATAATGAAAATATGATAACATCATCACCTAGAATATTAAGAGACCATCCTATTAATAATATTATTGGAGATTTAAATACAACAATATCAACCAGAAAGCAGTTAAATCAAATGAGTCATGTTGCATTTATATCAAACTTTGAACCGAAAAATTATAAAGAAGCATCAAAAGACGATTTTTAGATTATTGCAATGCAAGAAGAACTTAATCAATTTGAAAGAAATGATGTTTAAGAACTTGTACCAAGACCAGACGATCAATTTGTAATTGGAACGCAATGGGTTTTGAAAAATAAAGCAGATGAAAATGGAAATATTGTACGAAATAAAGCAAGATTAGCAGCTTAAGGATATAATCAAGAAGAAGGAATTGATTATGATGAAATATTTGCTCCTCTAGCTCTTCTCGAAGCAATACGAACATTATTAGCTTTTTCATGTCATGATAATTTTAAAAAAAATTGAAATGGATGTAAAAAGTGCATTTTTAAACGGATTTATAAAAGAAAAGATATATGTTGAACAATTTCCTTTATTTGTTCACGAGAAATATCCCGATCATGCATTTAAACTTAAAAAGGCCTTATATGGATTAAAACAAGCACCTCGTGCTTGGTATGAAAGATTGAAAACTCATTTACAAAGTACCGGTTTTCAAATTGATAAAATTGATTCCACTTTATTCATAAAACAAGAAAATAATAATATTTAGCCGTACAAATATATGTTGATGACATTATATTTGGATCTACTTAAGAAAAATTATGCATTGAATTTTCTAAAATAATGAAAGAGGAATTTGAAATGTCACATATGGGAGAATTAAACTATTTCTTAGGATTACAAATAAGACAATTAGAAAATGGAATTTTATAAATCAAGGAAAATACTGTCAAGATTTATTAAAACGTTTTGGAATGGAAAATATATCAAGTAAACTAACTCCAACGAGTACTACTCCACATTTAGATAAAGATGAAAATGGAAAAGATTTCGACCAAAAATTATATCGAAGTATGATAGGATCTCTGTTATATTTAACAGCTAGTAGACCTATGATGCGTGTATGTTATGTGCTCGGTTTCAAGCACAACCAAAAGAATTACATCATCGAGTGGTAAAACCAATCTTAAGATATTTAATAAAAACTAAAGATTACGGACTTTTTTTACCCAAATGGAAGCTCATTCGAACTTGTGTCATATAGCGATGCTGGTTTCGGCGGTTGTAAAATGGATAGAAAAAGCACAAGTGGAACATGTCATATTATTGGTCAATCCTTAGTTTCGTGGTTTAGTAAAAAGAAAAACTATGTTTTTCTCTCAACATGTGAAGTCGAATACATCTCAGCGACTTTAGCATGTGCACGTAATCTATATGCAACAAACTCTTCTAGATTTTGGTAAAATCATAACAAAATTTCCTATATATTTTGATAATACTAGTGCCATAAATTTATCAAAAAACCTATTAACCATTCTCGAACAAAGCTTATTGATATTCGTCATTATTTTCTAAGAGATAATGTGGAAAAAGAAATTATATCACTAGAGTTTGTAAACACCGAAAATCAAATAGCTAATATTTTTACTAAACCATTAAGTGAACTAACTTTCATTAAGTTAAGACGAGATTAAAGAATATGTTCGTATAATGAATTGATTAACCAAATTTGTAGAAATAATTTTGTACACTTAAATTTAAAAAAAAACAAAGCTCGTATAAAACTACAGAGGATAAAATTTATACACTTAGATTAATAAAAATCATATAAAATTTAACTAATACTAACCATATAAAACCTAACTACTCTCTATAAAATTTATATGGTTGAACTTCTTATCCTCGACCCACCCTCTAAGCATAGTAAATTTTTTGTGTATAAATCAGCTTAGATTCTTCCTAAAAGCATATAGATTATTAAAAAAATAATACACAAAATGTCTTCCGATCACGACTCCACCTATTCAACTATCGACTATAAATCTCCTTCATCAGATAGCACTTACGTTTCAGCAACTAAATTCACACCTACATCAATTCATTCAGCCTCTCTAAACATCATTGCATCACCTACATACCGCACTGGCTTTTCTCCTAAAGAAAAGAAAGCCAAACGTTCAATTGATCTATAATCAACATCTCTCACCGACAAGGTCGATGAAATATATCATATCAACAAGAAATGATGGGAGTTCAAAGTGAAATGTATTACGAACAACGACGTCAAGGATCTCATCTAAATTTTCTTGAAAAATGTATTCTAGCAATTTGTGGTCATTTACCAACAATAAATTGCATACATCAAAAATCTCCTCGATTGCAAGAAACTCCTACAAAAGCGTACAACATTACTTCGAGAAATCTATGCAAACACGGACCATCAAACCAAGCTTGGATTACGCTCTAGCTCATCGAAGTTGGTCTCCACTAAAGCCATTAATTGACGACACAAAATTTGAACATAATTCATGGGATATACAACAAATCAAAAATTCTAAATTCTCAGAGGAAACTAAACTTATGCTATGCATCGTGTAAAATAAGTTTATTTGTTAATTTTTGGTTTGTATATTATTTTATTGTATTGATATTTCATAAAAATTGATTGCTAAAGAAGCTTTATAGAATAGATTTGCACTATAACTTTTCACAGTAAACTATTTGTTACAGTAAGCACAGATTCAATCAATTTTAGCATATAACTTGTTCAAAGTTAGAGTTTGTGAGACTATACTCACCTTAGCATGATTTTGAGTGGATTCAAGATGTAAGATGGCGACTTTCTGATTTTGCCATGAAATCATGCCGGATTTTCTCCGGATTGTTGTTTAAGTGTTGTAGTTTGTGTATGCAAATTTTTATGGTCGCTCCTAAACAGCCCTATTCTCCACACTGGCAGACAGTATTACCTAGTAATACTCTTTGTTAGTGTGGGTCTCGGGGTGTCTATCTTCAATTTTAGAAAAATACATACCACAGACGTCTGTCAAAAGTTACGGGAAAACAATTTCCTGTAACCTTAGATAACTATGGGAATTCACAAACGTCTGTTATTTCTCCTTGTTTATTTTTTATGTAACCACAGATGTCTGTGGAAACATCACAGATGTTTGTCGTTACTTTCTATTTAATCTTAACTAAAAGCACAGACGTCTATTCTCCATCCACATACGTCTGTTGCTGTTCTGAAACCTTACCTCAGCAGCCGTATATAAATAAGTTGTTCCTGATTTTACCTCTTATCCCAAATTCACTTCCAAAATCTAAAACCCTAGCCTTAAAGAACTCTCTATTTGCTCACTAATGGCTCCCAAACCAAAAACTCCATTTAACAAACATGCCAAGATGGTCAATCATCATCTTCTCACAACCATGTGGTTAATGATGCTCTCATTCAAGAATGGCTTCGTAATAGCACAATTGCCAACAAGCGATTCGACGAACTAAAGCAAAAGAAACTTCATTCCAGGTATTTCTATCGATTATGCAAGTTTGGAGAATATGTCATTCAAGAATTGACTGTCGCCTCCGAATGTCGGGATTCAATTAATTTCGACAAAAATGAGGTATAAATAGACCAATTAGCTATCTTTCTTTTCTACGCAAATTTATGTAGTAGCGATATTTGGAAACTTGAGAATGATAAAGGATGGTTAAGGCCGAGTGTGTACGGACGTGTCTTAAAAATTAGTGTCAACAACATTAGATGTATACTCAATTATTCTTCAACCGGGATGGTTTTAAAAGAAATTACCGACCATAGAAACTTGCCACGTGAGGAAGTAACTCATCTTATTTGGAAAGATAGAATGCCCCAGTGGAAATCCATCCACTTACATCCAAAAGATAGGTTATTAAATCGTATGATAATAAATACGACAATCCCACGTTTAGGTAGCCATGAACAATTTATGAAAATGATCAAAAAGCCCTTTATGCTATCTTCGGTGGAATACAAATAAATTGGGCTAAATTCATTCATGGTGAAATTAAAAGCTTTTGGACTCATCATCGATGCACTATTGTCTATGCTCCATACATTATGTGTATCTTAAATGCTTGTGGGGTACCCTCCTATATCTCTCACTTTGAAGAAATCCCAGTATAAGAAAGCATTATACGATTTTTATCACTGATGCATCTTCCCTTAAGACCACCTCCAATAATTTCTCTTGAACAATAGAGATTACAACAACAACAAGAGCATCATGGTTCTCCTCCCACTACTACTCCTTAGCAAACTTACTCACCTCATCCTTCACAACAACCTATGTTCTCCGGTCATGCTACCGAATATTATTCGGATTATGAAATATAAGAAGCTCGCATTGAACCAACGCAAAACGAATCTCTTCATGATTTTGCACTTAAAAACCAAAAGATAATCACGGCTAACCAGTGAGCCTTAAACAAAAAGATGACTGGATTGAAATGTTCTTTCTCAACTAGGATGACAAAAATGGAAAAGACCTTGGACAAAGTTGTTTCCACTTTAAGAGAGGTTATGCGAAAAGTACATGGTCGATCGTCATCTCGCTCATCATCCTTCCCTTCACCTAAAAGAAATTAAGTTAAAAAAATGTTTTTACTGCTTACAGACGTCTGAGGTAAAACCACAGATGTCTGTGACAATCCTCGGGTAATTATTTTTTGAAGTCACAGACGTCTGAGGTTTTACCACAGACGTCTGTCATATGAGAAACTGCAAATTTTGAACAGACACTTCTGTTGAGACAAAAAGAAATTACCCTTCATCGAAAGATTGCAGCCATTAAAGTGAATAGAAATTCTCTAATAGTAATAACTCTTCATCTGCATCCTTTTGAATCTATAAATACTACTTTGATTGGGACGTAGAAGCTAACAAAACTTGAATTAATTGAATCTTTTCTCTCTTGATTTCTTATCACTATATTATCATACATTGCTTACATACTCTCAATCTATTATAACCAAAATATAATTTTGGTTAAACTATTTCCTACAACTCAAAGCATTCACATTTACAAACTCAAAGGAGATCATAGGACGATTTGTACTATCAGTCAAAAACCATGTTATTTAGAACACAAAATTGTCAGAGACATACTTTTGTATTAGCCTATTCCTCCAAGCGAAGCAAGGGTCGGTTGGTTAAAGGAAATACCGAAGGGGAGCTTCGGGACTGGATGTAGGATGGGAGGTCCGAACCAGCATAAAATATCTGTTGTGATCGTTTCTATTATTTATCTTGCATTCAATTATAAAACTCTGCTTATCATAGTTAGTAATACACACACACACATATAAGTTGCATTATTTATAAAGATCCTATAGAATTTCATCTATTTCACTTAATCATTTTCCAGTTCAAATCAATAATTAATTATAATTAAACATCCAATATATGACAATCAACAATAATTATTCAATTAAGGCACAACACATCCAAAATGTCATCAATCCAAACAAACATCCAATAAACACTCATATCTCAATAAATATGATTTTTTATTACTAAATATATATCTAATATTCTAAAATTCAAATAATTAAACTTTACCAATGCGCATTTTTCAATAATTAATTAAACTATGACAACCTACACCTCCCGACACTCCGATATAAAGTCTAGACTGGCTTTCGGACTTGCATCGCTGTTAAGAAGTACGAGATGTCGGGGTTATTAAACATTTCTAAGACTAAAGTTATAAAGATAAATCTGAGACATACAACACTTTCAGGTCTCACGGCGGAAGGTAGAAAAATATAAATACTAAAAATAGTCATCTCAAAAAATATCCAAAACATGGTCTCAATGCAGTATGAAGTTAAATCCATAGTGTACAGAAATACATCAAATAGTCTGATAAAATACTAAGTTCGATAAACAATATATAGAGAGTAATAGGAAATAAAAAGCTACTATAATGTCAAGCTCGCCTCTCTAAGTACTAACGGTGGGCCAATCACCAGCTGCCATATTCTTCTGTAGTAGATAAAAAGAAAGGAAAATGAGTGGGTCGGACAAAAGTCTGGTAAATCAGTACATCATTAATTATGGTAATCACATTAAATAGACTTTAGTAATACACTATGTGACCTAGAATGTCCTACCAGTGTCCATGAGTTACTTACTTTCTTTGCTTAAGGGGTTTAACTCAATACACAACTACACCAACTACTTGTGTAGGCTTATACTTAGGACCAAAAAACTAATCGAACCTTAAAACTACTAACGATCAGCTATAGCTACTTGAACTATTCCACATAGGTTTTCCTATAAATTTCCACCATAGGACTATATTTCCCACAAATACGTCTATATGTAACTATTCCAAAATAGGTTTCCTTACAATTTCCACAATGGGACTATATTTCACATAACTACGACTACATGTACTCTAGTTACACATTGAGGGGGAGCCCGTCATGCAGACTTACCGGAGTATCTTGTTGATACATCCATATCCACTTAATGGTAATGTAACGCTTCTTATCGCACCTCGCTGGGATCATCAACAACAGAACACCACGTTGCATCATCATGAATATCAAGGAATTCCCATTGGTGTCGGGCCACACACTCCATCAGGCATCATCATTAGTGTTACATGTGCACCGTAGAACCTTCTATGAGTGGAAATTTGCGATCGATACGCCCCGGGTCGAATATCGACCCCTGTTGGGTAAATAGCATTTACCAAGCCACGCAACGTCCTAGAGTCGCCACATAAGGAACTAGCTTCCCTACCAATACCAACATCTATAATATATATATATATATATAAACTGTCTATTATATTTATATGCTTGGCCTCGGGCCGAGGTTCATATTATGCTAAGAAACATTAACTGATCGACCGCTTGATCCTGGAGAGATCGATCGCTTGCTGTCGACTAACTCCAATAAGCGTCGAGATGTTAATTTTTAGGTTAATTAAATTGTCATCTTTGAATTTTCGTTAATTAAAATCCTTCCCAAATTTTGAACTGTAAACCCATAGTTTTCATATTATAGCAATTTCTATGAACCCTAAATCTGTGAAATCTAAGTTGTATATGCCCAAACTCAATCCATTTTAATTTATAGTAAAATAGTTTAACTCAAGTTTAGCATCAATATCAACATGTTATATCAGTACATATTTGATTAGAGAAAATGTATAACTTGGATCAATTTTTATTTAACAGGTATACACCAACTTACATTTACTATTAAATCTCAGATCTAAACAAACAAGATTCCCAATTTAATTTTTAATAATCTAAATCAAATAGGGTATACTAAAATTAATTACATATAAATCATCTAACTTATACCGTATCACCTCAAATCCAAGCTATTTTCTTTTCCTTTAGCCCCTGAAATCAGCTCCATTTGGTACAGATCTTCCTTTGATTTAATTTCTCTTCTTCTCCTTTGGATTTTTAATTTAATTTTTGTTTTGAAGGAATTTAGTTTGAAGAGGAAATATTTTGGAAGAGTTTGGATGTACTGTTTAAAATTTGTGAATTAGGATTTATCTTAGCTATCTATTTATATGGGTTCAAACTGATATCCACCGTTCAAAATATGTGATCAAATATGAAGCGGTAATAAAAATATACGATCAAATCTGGGTCATTGGCCTAACAAACCCTAGCCGTTTTATCATCAACCGGTCGACCGCTTACCTTGGTGTGGTCAACTGCTAGGGGTTGACCGGTCAGGGTAATACTGTCGATCGGTGGAGCTTTCTAAGTTTAGAATATTTGTTTTCTTAATTGTTTATTTAATTAATTTCGCTTTCAACTTTCAAATGTTTATAACTTCTTCACACTAGCTCTGATTCCAAAAAGTTATCTATGAAAATTCTCCATAAAATCACTACGAATGTAACAATGCAAGTTTCGTAGCTAGATTCAAACGTTTGTGAAAATTCCATTTTTACCCTTATTATATTTAAATTTAATACTTTCATCAAATTTTTGCTTAAATTTTTGGGATGTTATAGAAAATGAATTTCAAACGCCTCTTCACCTTATCGAGAGCTTCGAATCCATATATAATTTGATAGGGTTTAGACACATTGAATTTTAACCACTTTTTAATTAATTTTGCCAATCGCCATTAGCGAATAATTAAGCAATATCATGATTACAAAAGAAAACCAAAGATAGAGGTGATAGCTTGGGTTACATAACCTTACTTATATAGTCATTAGGCTATATTATGGGTTGTTTATCTGCTTTGACCGAAACAACTACATATGCTATTTAAACATTATAATGCTTCTATTTCCCAAACTGTAACTTCAAATATGTCAAAACTATATATCAAACTGATAGCCTTGAAAAGACCTTTGCAATGGTTATAAACACGATACCCAATTCACCCTATTGTTAAAATTCACTTTTAATTACTTTAAATATTTTACAGTGTCAAATTTGCGGGTGTTACAAGAGTACATCAGCAAAATGTGATATAGTAAGCAACATAGCATGTATGATAATTCATTTTTCTAGTGCGTAAAAAAACATATCATATGCTCCACATTAACATTTAATTATTTTGTTTAAGTATATCCTTTGGGACCATCCAAGCATCCTTCTATGCTAAATATAAAGGACGTCATTTCAAATCTTATATCAAGAATTAAACAACCAAAGATAAAAATAATTTTAATATGGGTACATTAGTAGTATGTTGTTTACTTATAGTTTAAACATATTTTTGTAACTTTTATTCATTCCCACAAACACACGCTTCCTCTATATCTTGTTTTAAAGTCAAACTATATTATGTTTTTGTTAGAATTCTTGTTCAACTCTGATGCTTATCGCATGCCACTGCTTTATCCGCTTTTCGAACATATCCAAAGCATACAAATAATGTTATCACTCTCATAGACTTCAACTAATTTGGTTGTTATGTGTAAACAATCTCTTCTAAATCATTATTTAGGAATTTTATTTCAACATAAAAGTACCAAAACTCAAAACCAAATTGTACGATAATTGTGTATAGAATCTGAATGGACTTAAGAATATTGTTTACCGAAATCACTTCACTAATTTCAACATTTGAAACCACTGAAGTTATTTTCTATAAACGCCACTTTGTATAATATCAATTGTATTGATCTTCTTAAAGATACGCTTGCGATCATGGATCATATCCATTTGGATACAACTATAAAAACCTTATTTTGGTAATGTATTTAGAATTTAATCTGGATTTGAAGCATCCTGCCATTTGGTAGAGTCTATATTCTTCATGAGACATTAACAATTGAGGAAATTGATATTACTAGAAATTGACATTGATAAGAAACTCATAGTCTATTTAATGTGCGAGAATTATTATTAGACGTTCTAATGTGCTATGTTCATTTCAAGCTTGATTGATTTTTATCCATCTTTTGCAATCAATTTATATGTTCAAGTCTTTGGATCCTATCCAAGTCCAAAGTACTAACACTAATTTCTAAAAACATTCTTCATTATGAAGGCCCTGTTTCTTGAACACTTATTGTTTTTAAATACAATTGAATAGGCATTCAAAAACATTTTATGAACCGCATTTATATTTGCTTAAAAATGAGTAAGTTTTAAGTCAAAACTTATATTCATAACATACATTAGACAACCACACATCTGTAATGATTTAAACCGAGTTTCTTATCAATTCATATTTTATCTGAATATGACCTCATAAATTATGCTTTAGATGACATTAAATTTAATCTATGTAGTTACTCTTAAATACATATATGTTATCCGACTTTTGAATCAGGCAATATTTCAACGAATTAGGACTATTGAATGTTGTGAGATGGATCAGGAGTGAAGGATGCAGAGAAAATACCAAAATTTTGGACAAAGTCCCTAGAGTCGGTGCTGATCCTTGTAGACTATACGAAAGTACTTAGCCATTTTTTAAAGAGAAATGATGAGAAGCTAAAGAAGTTGAAGATTCTTGACTAAGGGACAAATCTATATCAATCCTTCATAACTCGGTATCGATCCATTTCATAGCATGTGGTGAGTCACCATAAATTAATCAAAGATGGAAGCCATGCCTAAGTGAAAAATTAGATGACAAAAGAAAGATAACTTGGTACCAATCCATAATAATCAGTACTGATCCTCATTGGTTCGTGATTTTGACCAAGTTCTGTTGCAGCAACTTCGGGCATAAAGTGGAAAACATAGTTAAGCAAGTTCCCATGAATTTTGCAATTGATTTCATCTATAATTAGTAAGGTAGATGCATTGGAAAAAGGACCCGATCTGACCTTTTTTACTTGATTCTTGCATCAAAACTCTATCTAACTCATATCAAAATGGTTTGAATATTGAGTTGTAAGATCTTTCTTGTAGAAGAAAATGATATTTATTAAAAATAGTTAATAGTGGATATAGGCTATCAATTTTGGTTGAACCACTCTAAATTCTTATGTGTTCTTCTCTCTTTTTCTTTCAAAACTTCTATAATTTTTGTTTGTTGATTAATTATGTGTTTGTACCGCTTTTGTAGCAAACATTTTGATGGTTCCATTGAGAAAAATAAAATTCTTAGTTGTAAACTAAATTAGAACTTTGGATTTTAACTATCCATAAGCTAGATCTAAAGATTTTGTGTTGAAGATCCATGGTTATTTAGATTTTGAACAAATATATAATTGGATCAAAGTGCATTGGCCTTAGGAAGGAAGGAAAAATCAACCTCCTCAAGGCCCATCATTGAGCTAGAGAATGAAAGCTCTTAACATGGAGAGTAGATAAATCAACCAACTCATGTAGAAGCCCCAAGTGCACTTGAGATAGTGACAAGGATGGAGTTAGATTAGATGATGGCTGAAATAAATAGAAAGACATTTGAGAACCATAATTCCATCATAAAGGAGATGGAAGATAATTTCGCTTCGATGACCAATCAAAGGCATAGGAAAAGCTGTAGAGATTCATCATCTTCTGACTCCAAAGAAGAGAGTTCATCTTTATCAGATAGTAATCGAAGAGAGAGCAAGCAGAAGATAAAGAGAAGGAATGCTCGAACATTGAAAATAGGACTTGAAAAAGTTTCAATAGAAAATCCATGAGCCATAAGGGTTGGTACCGATCGACCACGACTCAATACCAATCTATAATGACTCAGTATCGATTATTCTGATATGGTGGTTCTTAGTGATTCCGAGAGTGAGATCTTGGAGGAAGCTAACACTGGTGTAGAGCAAGTTGCTGCTGGTCAGGCCGGTAGTGTCCAGACGAATATTACAGAACCGATCGAGAGGGAACATTGCCCGACATGGCAATAACAAAGAGGATCTAGACGAACTGCTCTTCCACAGACAGGGAATCCCAGACACTAATTAACTAATCGCAAGTGTTTGCAAAGTCAAACAATCGAGGCAGTTCCTAATGACCTTCGTCTGATTTCTTAGACCGATAAGGAGTATATTGCTAATATGGTTAAAAGACTATTGAATGAGAGTCAACATAAAGATAACGATGAATAGCGTCACCAAGTCAAACTCCATTTACTGAGAAAGCTTTAGAAGAAAGTTATCCTAGAAATTTTGTGATGCCAACGATGCCATCTTATGATGGACAAACTGATCCAAGGAAATATCTTTTGAAATATGGATGGCATATGGATGGTGCTTGAGCTACTAATGCAGAAGATGTAAGTGCTTTCCTATATTCTTGGACAAAGTTGTCACGATGTAATTCACTTGGCTCGTGTCCAGTTAGCAAAGAAGTTTATGGAGCAGTTTAGACTACATACTGCTCTACCAAAGAATGTGATGCCCTTATCGAATATCCATCAGAGTTCTGGAGAGACTCTAAAGGATTTATTAATGTGATTTAATGCTACAGTAATAGAAGTAATCTGAAGGAGAAATTGTATTAATGACATTGATTCGGGGGGGGGGGTTACCCTGATACAGACGTTGGTTAAAGGCTTAAAGAAAAGAAGCTACTCGCCATGGAAGAATTTCACTGAAAGGCATCCTAGTTTCTATGACTAGAAGAGGTAAACCTTGTACTAGAACGAGTGGTGGTAGACTATCAAATGAAGTAGTACAAAGCAACATTGCTATTAGACAAAGTGGTAATAGCACTAGAAACATTGTTATGAATGTCAAGAATAGTAATGTGAAGAGAAAAAACCAAGGCAGTGGTGGAAAAAACAAGATTCTAAGAAGAGATCAAAGTACATGAGGCTGGGAGATTATGCTCCCTTGAACGATTCTATCAAAAACATCTATGTTGCTACGTAAGGTGTCGAAAAATATAATAATTTGCCTTGGAGGGAGGCTACGGAATAAAAGAAGTGCTCGAGATTTTTCGTCATTTCCACGAAAGTCACGGGCATAATTCCAATGAGTATCATCATTTGAGAGATGTAATTAAGGACTTGATTCGAAAGAAAAGCTATAGTAGTATGTGAAGAATCTGTTGGCTAGTGGACAAATGGATGATAGACCTCAAGGGTATATCACCTAAAAGGATCGGGTTGGGTCCAGCGGAGAGGGACCTAGGAAGCCCGAAAGAGGAATTATTATAAAAACGATCTCTAAAGGACCAGATCCAACAGAGAAGAGCTCGAATGAAATGGAAAGGTATGGCAGCTCATTGAGGCATCTACCTCAAGAAACGTGTTTCTCCATAGAAGATGAAATCCAACAAAGCAACATAGGACGATGAACGATAACATCATTTTTAGAAAAAGAGATGCAAATAGTGTAAGCGACGAAGCTCCGCTGGCATTGGGCTGGTTATAGTGCATCGAGTCCTAATTAACAATGGGTGACCGGTTAATATTTTATTCAAGAAAACTTTTGATCAAATCAAGATCAATAAGAAGGACCCAAAGTCTCGTAAATCCAATTTCCAGGGATTTACTAAAGAAGCTAAAGCGCATGTTGGTTATATTGACTTGTAGACCTGTCTCAAAGGCTGGTTAGTCAAAACTTTGATTGGATTAGCCTAAAAGTTGGGGTAGAGCTTCCTTGAAGCAATCAACAGACAATATGCGAGATTTTCCAGCTTTGGATAGTTTCTTTCTACTCTTCTCAACCGGTTACTGATGTAGTACACTGTTTGTCGAATTCAAGATTCTTCATGCACGAGTGCGGCGTTCAAAGCATGTACCAACACTACCAAATAGATAAATAAGTACATGTCATCCAACGGTTTAAACAAAACAAGAGGTCTCTCTAAGTGATCCACCAGAGCCTATAATGCATCTATACTTTCTTATGTCCAAGCGAAATTCCTTTTCCCTTTCCTGATCACGTCAAAGAAAGGTATGCATTTGTCAGTGGCTTTGAAGATGAATCGACTTAGGGCGGTGACATTCCCATTCAAGCTTTGGACATCTTTGATCATCACCGTAGCTTGGATGTTCTTCGGTGCTTCGGTCTTCTTTGGATAAACTTCGATCTCACAGAAGTTCACGATGAAACCTAAGAATTTCCTTGACGCAGCGCTAAATGAGCATTTCAAGGGATTGAGCTTTATCCCATATTTTCGGAGAACACTAAACATCTTCGCCAAGTCATCGATGTGATAGCCCGATCGCCATGACTTCATGAGCATATCGTCCACGTATAACTCCATCGAGCGTCTGATCTGGTCTTTAAACATCATGTTCACCAGCCATTGGTAGGTTGATCCGACGTTGTTTAATTCAAATGGCATAACGAGATAGTAGTACAATCCCAGATCAGTTATGAAGCTGGTGTGTTCCTGATCGGGTATGTGCATTGGGATCTGATTGTATCCAAAGTATGTATCTATGAATGATAGCAACTCGTGTCCAGCTGTTGAATCCACCAACTGCTCTATTCTTGGAAGTGGGAAGCTGTCCTTCGGGCATGCCGTATTCAAGTCAGAATAGTCGACGCATGTTCTCTACTTCCCTTTTGACTTTCTCACCAGAACTGGATTTGATACCCATTCTGGGTATAGGCATCGTGGATGAAGTCGTTATCCTTGAACTTCTCCACTTTTTTTAAGTACGGCGGATCTCTCCAGACCCAGGCTCGGGGTTTCTACTTCATAGGAACACACTTCGTATTTATATTCAATGCATGGCTCGCTATCTCCAACGATATTCCATACGTGTCTGAGTGTATCTAGGCGAACACATCCAGGTTCGTCCGGAGAAAAGCAACAAATTCTTTCATCATCCTCACATCAAGCTACGATCCGACCTTCGAGACCCATGTATGATCATCGTGGCTGATTGGGATGTTGATCGTTAGCTCGGCTGGAGCTGCCCTTCCGTCTAACGGCTCTTTCCTCGGATCCATATCCTCATGGAACCGACTATGCTACCCGATCCAGGGCTCGGGCAGTGGTTGCTATGCGTCCAGAGCCTTGATGCATAGAGTCCTCTATGTTCCCTTTCCTTTCTCTCTCTTCCTTGCCTCTTTCAATTTAGCGAAGTAGCACTCACGGCCAAGTCTCTGATAACCTTGAACTATCCCCACACTGTTCTCGGTTGGGAATTTCATCATTAAACAGCAAGGAGGGATGGCCGTTCTAAATTAAGCAAGGGTTGGTAGGTCCAAAAAAGCATTATAGGCCGAATAAATATCCAACACAACGAAAGGTGCGACTCGTACTCTCTTGCGATCGCCCTCTCCAAGAACCACCGGTAGATCCACACATCCCACTGGCTCCGTAGCCGTTCCGTTAAATCCCTAGATTCGAGATTTACACGACTTTAAGTCCTTTGCCCCCAAAAGCATCATGTCATAGGATTTTTTAAACAGAATTTTGACTGAACTGCCACGGTCAACCAAAACCTTTCTCGCTACAGCAGGTCCAATCATGGTCGAGATAACTAGCGGGCCTATAGTCGGAGCCTCTACCCCGTCAGCATCTCCATTACGGAAAATAATATCATCTGTCATAGTCCTGGGTTGCTTTGCCAGAGTACCGTTTTCGAAAGCAACACAACTCTCATTAATCGCATGTTTTAGAGCACCAACATACCGCTCCATCTCATTCCAACTCTTCTTAGCCGATTGTGGTCCACTGATTATAGTATTTATCACAAGACGTTTCTCAAGCCGCCTAGGTTCATCAACACTGGGCCTGGCTTGCCCCATTTGTATGTCGACCCATGAGGGTTAGAATTTCCTTGCGCGCCATCCTATGAGGCTTTCACAAACTGCTGCAACTTCTTTTTACAAATTAGTTCCTCGATCACATCACATAAATGTCTGCATTCATTAGTGTTATGACCATGTGTCTCATGAAACATGCAGAACTTGCAAGATCTTTTCTTTTTCTCAGTCGATTCCCTCGGAGTCGGCTTCCTATACTGCTCAATTGCTTGGGTTGCCAAATAGATATTCTCTATTGAGTTATTCAACTCAGTATAGCTATCATATTTAGTGATCCTGGGACGATTCTTATTTTCTAGCTTTCGCTTCCTAGCCCTATTATCATTACGCTTCTGACCATCATTCTTGTCATCGAAATTTATGTCTGCATTCTCAGAACTCCCTCCGAACTGCTTTACTGCAAGATTACCCTGTATCACTTCGGCTGAATTCCTACATTATCCATTTAGGGACAAGTACGTGCCTCTTTTAGGCATAAGAATTGGTTGGCCTTTTTGTAAAATATATGCATTGTTAACCGGGGTTTTATTTCCAACCATCTCTGAAAATCAGAATCGATATGAATTCCCCTAATCAGCGCCATCAATATGATGTCCTCTTGAGCATTGCTTACTTCCGCCGCTGCAATATGAAATTTATGCAAAATATCCTTCAAAGACTCTTCCGCTCCCAGGGAGAGGTTAGAAAGTAACATCACATCTTTCAGATGTGTTGTATGCATGCAGAATTGCTCTATGAACTTTTACTCCAGTTGATCAAAAGACGATATGGATCTCAATGGCAGTCGAGCGAACCACATCATTGCTACCCACTTCGGGAATATCGGGAAATAATGACATCTAATAGCTTAGTAGCCCTGGCCGAATCCATATGCTAATCATACTTCATTAAATGTTGTCTCGGATTCATCTTTCGATTATACGACAACATCGTCGGCATCAAAAACCAACGTAGGTATTCCTCATGCAAGATATCTTCCACGAAGGATTCTGGCTTAGGGAGGAACCTCATTCATCATTTGTCTAGTGTTGACTCTCGCTTATCAGTCCCTTGACCATTTTAGTCAAATCTGGTTCAGGTGGGTCTAATGAATGACGGTGAACATAATCTACCCCAAGTGTTTGGCCTGATAAACGCTCTCGGTTAGTCTCATGATACCCTAGTTACCCTGACTCCGAAGAAACCGTTCGTTCAATAGTCCATTGAACATAATCTCTCGACTTTAGATCTATAGTACCCGCCTATGTTCCAACATTTTGGCCGATGATAGCATGCCCAGAAGCCAAATCAGCTACCTTACCCGGGAGTCGAGGACTGGGACCCAAGCTTGATGGTTCGGTACCGAACCATAGGTCGTGGCTTAGTCCTGCCTTCTATTTCAACTTCTCGGTTTCCTTCCTTACCATCTTTTGCTTTCACTTTGTCTTTGTTCTAGCAACGAGGAACTATTAGATTCTGAATCAGAAGGCACTCTATCCCTCTTACTCCTCCTGCGACTGCTAGTTAGTTGATTCAACAAGTCCAAACTTTGCTTCATCTACGCATTTAACTCATTGCGGTTTTCCTGTACCTTGTCTTCTATTTGTTTCATCATGCGGTCCATCTCAACTTTGGTGACTGCATCAGTTGGTTTCTGAACATCCATAGCGGTTGGCTGTGCAACTTCATCAACCTGCTGGAGATCGATCTCCTCAAAATCTTCACCAGGATGTGAAGTGGTAGAACGGTCTCTTCTAGGGGCCATTGTTGAAAGCTTTATGTAGATTCTTGAAAATACGAGTAGTTAAAAGTTCAAAAAAATAAAGGAAACTGGATCCATCTCTCAAATTTAGACAATCCAATAGTAGATGATGGATCCAAACAGGTCTGAGAATTAGTTCTCGGTGAAAGCACCAAAATGTTTACGTCAAAATTGGCACAAACACCCAATAGATTATGTAGAGAATAAAAGTGATGAAAAAGTAAATGAAAATGAGTAGAAACAGTACACATAAGGTTTATAGTGGTTCGGCTAATCGTTGCCTACATCCACTTGAGATTTTATTGATAATATCTCCGGTATAAAACTGCTATTCTTATCATTTGATAGCCAATTACAAGACATAAGTGCAAAGTTGTTTGAGAGCAAAAAGATCCCCGAAATGAAGCTTACTTAGCCTTATTTATAGCTATAGTGTTAATCCCTGAGGAGTTTGTTTTGATGACAACAACCTTAGAATAGATTATAAAATATAAATACTAACATTACAAGTTTAGATATATATGTATATGCAGGATCTAACCATGCAGGTATCAAGAATGAAGACTATACAGTATAGAGATTCAAGATATCGAAGATTGAAGACTCATGAGTATCAAGATCATCAATATTATCAAGAGTTCAAGATTTCAAGGTTAAGTTTGTTTTATTAGGAATATTTGTTAAAACTCGTAGAAAAGCACTAGCATCTTAATATCCAATTTATTCGTGGAATGGAATCCACTTCGAGCCCGTTAAAGGGATGGAACCCTAAGTAGGATGGAACCTACGAAAATCTAGTGGGACATTGTTTTGTATCCACTAATTTTAATTCAAATGATTTTACAAAATTATCTTGTTTTCAAAATGATTTCAAAACTTTCCTTTTAAAAGATTCAAAACTCTCTGTCCTGATTTTAAATAATTTTAGCCTAAAAAACATCTTTAATTTCAAAGTCGAATTACTCCTGATTTTAAACTATCTTTTCAAATAATATATTTAACTTTTAAATATTTATACTTAGATTTAAATATAAAATTATAGTTAAATTATGTATATATTGTTCTTTATATTTACTTATGTATTTTAACTATAGTTAAGTATATTTATAAAGTTTAAAATAATTTTAATATAAAATAGAGGTTATTTTCAAAGAAAATCAAAACACCAAAAATCCCTTTGGGATGTCGACATGCCCATATACCCCATGTCGACATAGTGTCAGTTGGCTTCAAAATTCAAATTTCAAAAGAAGTGTCTATTCGCCATAACTCTTCATGAATGGTCATGGCTGTTGCTCTTCTATAAATAGGGGTCAGTTTCAACGAATTTTCAATCACTTTTTTTCTGGTTTTCACTCCTCTTCTTCTTCCACATTTCTTAATACAAAATCATACCATTACTCTGCCGAAATCAACATCGAATCATACTCGATTACTTCTAGTGTGATTCTCCATCATTATCTCTACAAGATCCAAGTGCTATTCAGAGTTATAGACTTCTTTGTAATCAATCGAGCGAGAAAAGGTGTGATTATAGCCTTGGAAATCAATCGAGCGAGAAAAGGTGTGATTGTAGCCTTGGAAATCAATTGGGTGAACTTGTTGCCCCGGAAATCAAGTATCTCTACCCAGAGGATTGTTATTCTGGAGGGTGTACCTCGTAGCCTTGAAACCGAGGGTTGTAATTGTTGAATTGGCTTTGAAAGGAAATCCGTACTTAGTTGTGCGGGATTGGATGTAGGGTAACTCCGAACCAGTATAAAATCCGGTATGTTCTTTCCTTTACTGCTTTTACTTTATATTTGCATCTGTGTTTGATTCTGTGTTCATATCTGTGTCTGATTAGTGTATACATTGTTAACAAATTAAGATAAACTCAAAAAGATTAACATATTTCTTTAAACACTATTCACCCCCCTCTAGTGTTAATTCTAGCCTTAAGATCCTAAATCCGCATTTCTCACATTTGGTATCAGAGCTTTGTTTTCAAAAGTTTCATAATCTGAATTTTGAAAAGTTTTAAAATGGCTACTAACACTAGTACTGCTATTTCCACCAACACTAGTTCATTTGTAGAAGGTTAGTCTACTGCCAGACCACCACTTTTTAATGGCAGTAACTATGCATATTGGGCATGTAGGATGAAAATATATTTACAATCTGTAGGATTAGAAACATGGAATATCACACAAACTGAATATTCTGAACCCACAACTAATTTTGCACAGTGGACCACTGAGCAAAAGACTGTTGCACAAAATAATTCTAAAGCAATGAATATTCTGTTTTGTTCACTTGAAAGAAATGAATTTAATAGAGTGTCAGTTTGTAAGTCTGCATATGAAATCTGGAAAACTTTGCAAGTAACTCACGAAGGAACAAGAAAAGTTAAACAGACCAAAATTTCCATGCTCACAAATCAGTTTCAGTTATTTAAAATGAATACTAATGAGTCTATTTCAGATATGTATAGTCAATTTCAAGATATTGTGCATTCTTTAATATCTTTGGGAAAGGAATTTTTGGAAGAAGATCAAGTCAGAAAATTTTTGAATTCTCTCACTCCAGAATGGGATTAAAAGACACTTGCAATTGAAGAGGCAAATGACATCACTACTTTAAAGATAGAAGAATTGATTGGAAATCTAATGTCATTTGAAGTTCAAATGATCGGGAGAAGAGAAAGCAAAGCATCTGAGAAGAAATCAATGGCATTCAATGCATTAACCGATGGATCAGATTCAAACAATGATAATGATGAAGAGATAGCATTTATGACCAGGAATTTTCGGAAATTTATGAAATACAGAAAGATGAATAATCTCAAGAGAAAAACTTTAAGAATTCCGGTAATCAGACTACAGTACCAAACTTTATCAAATGCTTCAATTGTGATGAACCAGGCCATATCAAAAGAGACTGTCCGCATCCAGATAAGCAAAACTCTCCTACAAACAATGATTCTGCAAAGAAACGGAAACGTGCATTCAATGCTACTCTAGATGACTCTGACTCATCCTCCAGTGACGATGAACAGAAGAAAGATAATTCAAATCTATGCTTCACCGTAATTCTCGATTTAGTCGATACCAAAGACACGGATTCTGAAAAAGGTACACATTTACAATACAATGGCTGAAATTGCATGCTTGAATTGATTGATTGATTGGTTGTTTTTGAATTGCTTAAATTGATTTATTTTGAATTGATATGATTGTTTGAATTTTAAAATTTATTTTCTATTATTATTTTATTATTTTATTATTATTTTTATTATTTTTGACACATTCTGAAAAATATTATAAGTATAATAATATTTCAGAAATATAGACATTAATAATAATATTTATTTATATATATGTATTAGATAACTTAGGAAAAATCATGTCATGAAAATTCAAAGGCACATGTCGACATGCCTACCTGAATTTGAATTTCAAATTTTGAATTCAAATGTTTGAATTTCCCTCCAACTTTTCACTTCATTTATTTCTTTGAAAAGATACCTTTTGACCAGAGAATATGTCCTTTGAAAGTCTATGTATTCACTATCTTTTATCATATCTTTTCACTTTCATTTTCAAATTCAAACTCTCTCTTCATATCTTCAAGCTCTCTACTCTCTACTCTAATGGCTTCCTCAAGCAACCCCTCAACCATGAGAATTTCCAGAAAAATCAAAGAGCAATTACTCAATGATCCGGAGGCAATTAAAGCATATATCAATTATGCTAATTATGCCGAAGTCCATCCCGGAAAATTTGCTATTTTTCAAGATTTTTCTTCTTATGAAATTGATTCTCTTTTCCAAACAATGGTGTTTTAAGTCTTATTGACTCATCTCAAAATGATTTTGTTTGCTATCCTAATCTTGTCAAAATCTTCTATGCTAATTTAAAACGTGGTTTTTATATTGGAAATGAGAATGAAATTTGGAGTAATGTCAAAGGCACTCAAATTGTTTTGAATTGTGACCTTTTGGGTACCATTCTCAATTGTAAAAGCACGGGAATGGATCTTTCTAGTTTTCAAATCGATGAACATGATCGTGAGACATTTCATCATATTTTTGAAGGAGATGAAAACTTTGAATTTAAGAATCGAAACTTTCGTCCTAAAGCAAGAATTGCCAATCTTCTCTTACAACATACTTTGACCCCAAGATCGGAAAATTTTAACAATCCTACTTCAAAAGTGTGCAAAGCACTTTTTGCTATTTTCGGAAATTATGATATCAATTGGGCGCAAGTTATTTTGGATGAACTTCGTCCTAAAAATTTTGAAATGGGAGAAAACACTTTATATCATGGAATTTACCTTACTCGGATTTTCAACTATTTTGGAGTAAATTTCAAAGGAGAAGAATTTATTTCAAGAAAAGTTTTTAATATCTCAAACATTTCTCTCATGAAAATCCCATATGTTTTTCAACCTTATGAAACCCTTACCGAAAAGGAAGAGCGTTTGGCTCATGAAGAAATGGAAGAGGAAGAAGAAGAAGAAAGAGATGAAATGGAAATAGAAGAAGAAGAAGAAGAAGAAGGTGAAACATCTCTAGAAAGTATTGAATATCCATCTAACCCTTCCAACGAAACTCTTCTCAAAAACCAAAAGATAATTGTGGAGAATCAACGGATTTTAAAACGATCCGTTAGTAAGAAATTGGATAACATTTCTTCGAAGATGAACAAGTTCTTTTCAAAAGTTAGCAAGAAACTTGGACTATCTTCATCATCTTCATCTTCTAACTAGTTTTATCTTTTAGTATCTTATTGTATTTGTCTTAGTTTGTTTTTCTTTCGAATGTTCGTGTAGTTCATTATGCTTAATCTTTGTATTATCGTAATGAAATTGAATTTCCTTTCTGTTATCTATCTTATCTTATCTCTTGAATAAATGTTAGTATATTGTATAAATTATATATATATACACAATTATTCACAAAATCAAAATTGTCATAAATTTTCACTAACCCATGTCGACATCCCCTTGTAGACCATGTCGACATATACTGGTCAGAAGTGACTATTGATTTTGAATTTGAAATATGAATAACTACCAAGTGACTATTCATTTCAAACGAATTTCTACACCTATATATACCTGTTTCTTCCAGAAATCTTCACTGAAATTTATTTCTCATTATCTTATCCTTCATTTCTTTCTCTAATTCAAGTATGGCCAAACCTATTCACAATCTATCTGAAAATCTTGAAGAAACACTCAATTCTTTCAAGAATCTTCTCTCTTTATTCTATGAAACCAGCGTCACTTAGAGTTGAGTCAAATGCAGATGATCAAGGAGCAAGAAAGGCATTTCGATGCCATTCGATGGATGATCTCCTCTCTACACAAGGATGATAATGAAGTACATCCTCCTGCCTCTCTCACCAATGACAATGAGAATTGGGATGCAATTAAAGCAGACTCTATATTTGGAGAAGATGGATGGGTAGATGTTCCCCGAAACGTTTAATTTCTTTGTTTGATTTGTTTGAATTAATTTGTTTGATTTGGTTTGATTTGATACTTTGTGTGGATTGATTTTATTTGGTTTGAAGTTTGATGTGTGAAACATATATATATACACTGAAATGAATATAGTTTTTAATCAAGTTATTATGCTCATAAGTATCATTATTTCTTAATCTATATAGTATATGTTCTGTTGTATAGTTTATCAATGCAGGTATTGAAGTCCAAGAATAAGGGGGAGTAAGTTTTTTATTGATGACAAAGGGGGAGAAATATAAAATAAGGTAGTTAGGTATAGATTAAGGGGGAGTTGTTAGTTTTAGAGGGAGTTATTAGGATAGATGTGACGACCCGCCCTTCTCGACCCTCGAAAATCGACACAAAATACTCAACAGTATAATATGCCGACGATCGAATGCCGAAAAAGACAGATTGTAGAAGAATAAGGAAGTAGATAGAAGAAGAAAGAACTAAACAAATCAGAACCTCACAATTGCAGCGGATAAAATATAATATATAGAACAGATCTTTACACAAATGAAAACTATATCTGTTTATATACAATACATCATCAGAGTCCATCACAACAAATAAGATACATGCCTAACACAATCATAGCAGCGGAATATAAGCAAGTACGAATAGTACGTCTCGACTCCAGCTCCTCTCCTACTCCATAGCAACCTATCCTGTAAATATACTCGGTCTGACCCGAGCATTATAATAAAATAACACCCGAGTCAGTCTGGAATACCAACGTAAAGAAATACATCCAAACTGATTATTAAAGTTTAAAAAAATCCTTTGAAAAACAAAAGCATCTCGTAAGACCACGCCACAAATAAATATGTCAGGTTTTTACCTTACGATAGCTAAAACGGTTTTATATTAAAATCCTCTGATATTATAATAGTGTCTATAGAAAGTAATATAGAATCTAGCTGAAATGCTTGCATCTCACATTTCAACAATAGTTGGGCACAATCAAAACCGTACAGGCTCGTAGGGAGAATGGATTTCCAACGAATGACTAGGCACTGGGGTACCACCTGTCATAGTACGTGGCCTAGATCACAGTACCGAGGATCGTACCTGACCCTCTGCAACACAAGGCCGGAATCACCTATGGGCAATTCCAAATATGATCACCCCACGGTTGGGATCAGCAACCGCACCACTAAGCCGAAATAAAAGGGACCTCTAGACAGGGATGACCATACTCTCCAGTGGGCGCTACCCACGAAGCTTTGCTGCATAACCCCTGATTTTCAGTCATTCCTGGTTGATGAGGCTCGAGGCTAAACGATACCTTTATAGCACATATCCCTTAGAATGCCCATCGTCCACCTGACGATGTCACGAAAACATTCGTCCATACAAGTCCGTCCCGGGTCTGAACGGAACCGAAGGCACTACCCCTACTACATCCATTTTGGAAATATCCTCAGGATTAGTAGCGACTAGCCCTTGCACTTCACTGCTCCATCTTCGACTCCGAACACGTTACACGAAACGTACAAACCGGATCGAAGTGGTATTCAAGAAATAAATCTCGATCCCGGTCTCTTCGAAACGATCAGCGCTTTGTCCAATATTGATAGTCGGTGATTTAACTATCAATTCACATTCACAAGCAGCCATCACACAATAAATAATCTCACATATTATTTATTTGCCACTAATATCTTTCCAAGATATATTTCCAAATTTTCAAAACTCGTTTGAAAACGATTTTCCCAAAAATTCTTCCTTTACACGGTAAATCCTTACCATTTATTCCCATTGGGAAACACCAAGTATAAAACATTTTGCATTTAAAAACAGTTAAAATACTTTATACTGAAATATACTTTAAAATATGTAAATTACTTCTATCTATTTACTCAAAATATAAATTCTCAAAACTATTTTAAATAATATTATTTAATAAGATATAAACTCGATTTAAATAAGGGTTTGGTTTACTAAATTTAAAAGTGGAGTTTAAAAGAATAATACTAGCCTTTACGAATAACTTAAAACAAATAATTATAAACAAAATTCATAAATTTCTTCTTCAAAATAATAATTTCTTAAAAATATATTCTTTAAACAATTTAAATTTTAACCTTTTATTAAATGAAATCCTTTAAAACACTAACTTGGTTTTCCCAGGGAAACATCCTCCCATTCCAATATCCCAAAGAACACTTCATATAAATCCAGCCGATTTATTTCAATTCAATTTATGTTTAATAACATAAAATTTCCAATTCCATGCTTATCCATAACTTCATCCGAAGTTCAAACACAATTTCCCATTCTGGAAATTCAATTTTTTTTAAATATAGGTTTAAATCATTTCTAAATAAAACATTTTGGAGAAGTCTTAAATGAAAAATCAATGGAGAAAACGGTATTTTAAAATATTCTATTTACATTTAAAACTGTAAATTTTATATTTGGAAGCTTCATTGCAACATATTTTAGTTTTCCAGACAACGCCGTTCATTATTAAATAAACCATCATTATTTTAAACAATTTATAATTTCCATATAATTTATTTCCAGAAATTTATACTTTCCATTTATCCATTTTATAAACTTCCCATTATATTTAAAAATCCCAATTTGATCAATTTACATTTTCCATTCCAAATCCGATTTCAAATTTTATTCTTTGAAATTCTTAATTTAACAATTCATTTTATTCCATAAAAACCCCATTTAATCCATTCATAATTAAATTCAGGATTTATAGTTTTATACAACAATTTCACAGAACAATTTTAATTCCAGATTTTATCAATCACAACATATAAACAGGTATCACTATCAATTATAAAATAATTGCTACATTGTGAGGAATCCAGTTGGATCCCTCCAACCTATTTTTCCCTGAATCACAAATATTAGCACATCACATATATAAATATCAATCCAGACTGATAATCACAGTTATATTCAACCATTCACACAGATATTTAAATATTAACTATTTAAAATGCCTAGCATCCAGATGTGAAAAACTCACCTTGAGTTTTCGGCGAGCGTTCAAATTTAAATTAAACCGAACGATGTCCGATTTAACTCAAATTTCTACTTGCTCAGAATGAATCCGGATCTGCACCATCGCGTAGTACTCTTTTCTGCGTTTCCGGCGCTATCAAATTTGTCAAAATCTGATATCGTACGAACAAGTTATTAAATTCTAAAGTTTGTATATAATTTATATAACAAAATTTTTCTTTTTCATTCTATTATTAATTAATATTATACCAACAACATCAGCCGTAGAAAATCGAGGCCCTGCATCTCTTCTTCATGCTCACGCACACGTACAGGAAAGTTCGAACCCATCGTACACCAAATGATCGACGTCCCCCCCCCCCCGTCGAACGACGACCGGACCCAAATCAATCGATCTCCATGGAAGCGCCTACACCCCTACGACCCCCATGTCGCGTGTGGCATCGCCACGTTCTCCCATTCTTGAGCAGCTCCAATTCGAACGGCCACGAACGGAACCAAAATTCGGCACCAATCGACAATATTAAGCAAGATCCACCGGTCGATTTATAGAGCTCGTCTAGCTCTATGAGTTTATAGAAGGAAGATTTTGAAATTTTTGAGTGGATTTCGTGAAAAACAAGGAAGAAGCGAATGAATATCGGCCATTGATAAGCCAAGAACGGCGGCCTGAGAAACGCTAGGGTTTCGTTTAGTGTAAACGTGTATATATATATATATTCGTATATACTTATTAAATTAATATTAAACTCAATTTAACGAACGTTCTCGAACGAACTCCAAATCTGATGTGCCAACCGATGTTTCTAGGGTTTTACCCGCGTTTTGGACACAATGGAGCAGGTTTCGGAGGCTAATTTGATCGTATGTGTGAGTTACAGAATTAAACAATCAATTTAAAATTAAATCGGTTAAACGATCTCGATGCGTTTCGAGCTGCCAGGGTCAAATGACAACTCCGATTGTAACGAAAATTGAAATCCGATAATAACTAACTATTACGGATCCAATGGAACTGGTTTCGTCGAATTCCGAGACTGCGCCCCGGAAGGCTATTTTAACTCATCTATTAAATCGGGCGATTTTCAAAATTGACGAAAACGCGTAAAATTTCACTTTTAAAATTTTATTAACTTAACAATAAATCATATAAAATTTATAAACACATTAAAAATCATTCTGGCTCATTCTAGACCAAAATCTGATTAAATTGCATTTTAAGAATTTAAATTCATTTTTAAATTAATATAAAATCCCAATATTAATTTATCAACTTGAAAATTCATCTAAAATTCCCACCACACTATTCCCACTCAAATAACTCGAAATAACTTTTTAAAACCATTTTTATCACTATTTACATCCAGATTTACCTTTATCTCAAATTCGAATATTTAATTATTATTATCCAAATTAAATTTGAATTTATAATTTATTTTAATGATTGAACCCGAATCCATCCATTTCAAAATCAATTAAGGATCCACATTAAACATTTAAAATGAATTAAATGTTCACAAATCAAGCAGCTAAAATCTGGGATGTTACATTCCTCCCCCCTTATAAAAATTTCAACCCCGAAATTTGCTAAGGTAGAAAATATTCTCCAACCCATTTGCTTACCCAATTCACTTAGTTAAAGCTTATATCCACTTTCCAAAACCCTTCAGCCCAATCCCACATTCATTTGCTTCATTTATATTCAAAAAGCCTTTGAATTTTAACCTTTCCAAAATAACTTTACTAGTAAATAAAAATTTTCCAAAAAGCCCAAAAATTTTCTAACTCCAAAAATTTACGGAAAATTTTGGCAAAGTCTCCCTTGCACGGAGGAGCTTTCGCGATATCATGATACAGATAAATATATATACATCGACCCACACGGTCGGAAACCAAAATATATCACAATTTATATATCATTTTCCCAATTATACTTGCGTAGGCGTACCTTTTTAGCAAATTTTAATAGCGAGCGGCTAATATAACGCATATACGCGCTCCAACTTCATCAATCGCCTCTCGTACCTGTACTATACTCAACAAACTCATCAGTTTCAAGATATGAGCATTTAATTACATTTCCAATGTAAATGCAAGCCAAACATATCCATTTCATAACCAACCCAAGCAAACTTCATCGTTAACAATGTTAACCATATTTATTTCAACAATCCAAAGATTTCAATCAATTCATTTTCACTTCAATATGATTACATATACCTTCATACATTTTTATTTTAACTTACATTCCCAATTTGATTTACAATCAAATTCTACTTTAATTTTGAAGTATTTGAATTACTTTGATGATCCATTTCCATTTGTATCCAAAATTACTTAATAAAATGTCAATTCATTTCAGTTGATTCAAAATCCATTCCATTTACTATTTTAAACCAATTCACTTGCATTCATTTACAAACTCTTTAAATTAGATTCCAATCCATATTAATTTATTCAAAAATCAATTTCAATTGCCTGTTAAACAACTCAATTCCGAATACATGCCAATTTCATGTCATTCAAACAAAATAATCACCACTTAAGCTTATAACCATTTAAAACTAATTTCAACTTAGATTCATATAAATTTTATTCCATTTGCATGGTTCACAATCCAAGTATTGTATCTTTTCAATGCAATCGTTAAATTAAATTTCTCTTACATCTTTATTTCATCTCAATAATTAATTAATACAATTACACATGCATTTCCATTTTATTATTTAACAATTTGCATTCCAGATTACTTAATAAAGCCCATTCACAATCATTTTGTTTTTCCCCCAAATTGCTTAAATTCTTCCACAATATTTCCATTCGATTCCCACTCAATCAAATTCCAATTCATTTACAAACTTTAATGCTCTTTGTTTATTTATACAGTCCATTTTAGATTTATCTTATTAACAAGAGACCACTTAAATTATTTCTCTCATTTGAATTTATTTACAATTCAAAACTATCATTATTATAATCTAATTCCATCTTTCATCCACACTTCCTATATTTATTACCAAAATTAAATCCCATCCCAAAACTGGATTTTATTTACCTTTCAAATTTTGACCAAACTATCAAAATTCTATTCATTACCATACACATTCCGCTTAATTTAGCTTACACAAAATTCATTTCCAAACAATTATTTTGGTTTTAATTGAGTGAGCATTTGCTTCAGTCAACATCATCTCAACTAAATTAAATTTCCTTTCAGTTTGATTCTTATCCAAATTTATTCCAAGTTTATTTGAAATTTTGTTTAGCCAAATTATATTCATTCCACTTCCTTTACTGCTTAAATAAGAACTGAGTTCCATTCAATATTGCTTATAATGTATCTGAATTTTGAATTTCACTTCAATCCAATTTATTCCTCCATAAATAAGTTCAAAACTTATTTACTATTTTAAGTCCATTCGCATCTTTTATATCTCACTTTACCTTATCTTACTTTACATCCCATTTAGGATTAAGTTTAAATTCACCATACCATTCAGCTATTTCCCATTTGTGATTATAATTCCATTTTACTTGGGTTAAAATCAAATTTTCCATTCTTAAGTTCATCAACTTATTTATTTAAAAACTTATATTGCTCATTTGAATTACTTCCATCTTATAATCACAAATTCCAAATTTCATATATATATGTATTACTGCATTCTTACAGATTCAAATTTCCTTTTATTTAACTTCTTGCACAAATTTAAATCCACATTTGTTTCCAGATTATAACTATATTAACAGTTTCATATAGCTCTTGATTTAACTTCATTTATTATTTAATCAGGGAATATTCACTTAATAAATTCAATATCATTTAACTAGCCTTAAATTACATTTTTACTAAATATTTCCTTAAATTTATTTAAACAAGAAATATTTATTAAATTACTTAAATCAAACCCAAGTTATAAATCAAATCTTAAATCTCAATTTCAATAAGTTTCAAATCGGTTTAATTAAATAAAATTATCTTCCCAACCTTAACTTATTCAAATTTTTACCGAAATCTATTTTGAAACATAAATTTAAACACTTAACTATATTATATGTATTAAATCAATCTCAATTAAATCAAATATTATTATTAAATCTATATATATCATTACCATTTATATATAATAATTTAAGAATCAACATTTATTAAAACCATATATTTCTTCCCAAATCCATAGAATTTATTTTCAAAATATTTATATATATGGACCAACGGTGTCTGTATATATATCTATCATATGGTTAAGTGATACGGATATTTATCATTTCAATCCGTAATTTAAATATATACGGGTAGATATCATTTCAAACCATAATCCCAATTTCAATTCAAATGAAAATCGCTTAGGTTTATCATTTCAACCCATAACAATTTTCTCCTATTCTAAAGTCCGTTCGGGTATGTATCATTTCACCCATAGTGAATTCTATACTAACAGGGAACTTGCAGAGTGATAACAGATAATATAAAATACAACAACATGCATATATCATAAATAACAATATAATATAAACAATAGGATATGGTGTCATATCCCATAGGTGAACAGTTACAGATAATAGCATATATAACAATTTAAATAACTACAGTAGCATATTTCAATTATCGTTTCAATTGAAATCAAATTTAATAAATATAAGAACGTTAATCGTGAGTGATTGCTCACCTTTCGAGGTTAGAGGAGTTTGACAACAGCACAAGCTACAAATTCCAAAGCAAAGCAAAATCGGTACGAATTCAACGATCAAAGCTGATTGGCATGAATTAACGAATAGATCTGACAATACGAATAGATGAAATAATTAGAACTGAGGCGATCAAAATATTTGGCATAAGTGAATATATATACAACTATATATACTATATATAAAATTATATACAACTTATAATTTTAAATAAGCAAATAACTTATAATCTTTAAAACAACCTTATACATAATATATATATATACTAATACTTTCATACTAAACTTATATAACTAGTATATATATTCTCAAATAGATAAACAAATGTTTAAATATGAATACCTTAATAAATAAATAAATAAATAAATAAATAAATTAATATATATACTAACATAAGCTGCGGCTATTATAAAATCAAAACATATTATATACCTTAACACATCATGACTACATCACCAATAAATTAGCATATTATGTATATAAACCAATACACATATATACACTACACACGCACATATATATAACTAAAGCCATAACATACTTCTTTTTGAAATCAAGTATAGTATAAAATATAACATACATAAATAAAATATTATATAATATACTAATATATTTTAAGCTTAGCCCATATATGTGGACTCGGCAAACATACAAAACTTTGTAACAGCACTGGTTATAAACACACATATTATATTATATATAATTAAACAGGTTCAAAATTTAGCATATATATATATAGTACGCATATTATATTTGTATAATTATAAATATATATACAACACAATAACACTGTTATATAATATATACTAACATATATGCACTTAACTGTTACTTACTCAAAATCCGCACCTTATATATAAATACTAATATAAACTAACATATATATCCATGTAAATATGTAAACATATTTTATATAACTTATATAACTTTTATATATAGCAAAACACATAAAATACCTCAGCAAGGAAGACTTTATGGGAGATGGAAGGGAGAGGAGAAGAGTGGTCGGTGCTCGGGTCAGTGAAGGAGCGGATCGGCGGCAAGGTGAGAAGAGGAAATGGCTTCGGTTGGGCTACTGTGTGATGGGAGGGTTGAGGCCGGAGGAGGCACATTTAATGTGGGGTGTGGGATCTCGAGATGGTCGGCTAAAGAGTGAAGGCCAAACGCCTCTGGAGACAAGCCATGGTCAGAGAAAAAAGTGAATCAGGGGAAAATGAATAGTTGCTGAAAGATGAATTTATAAAGGGGATGAATAGTTAAAAAAGGGAATGTAACGCACAAATAAATAAAACAAAATGTACCCAAATAAATGAAATGGTATAGGATTGCAACGGTCATCCTTAGATTGAGCTGAATAATAAAAGAAAATCATTGTTTGAGCATCACGTTTCAGATTTGAAAAATAAAATATAAAGTCAAGATTTATGGTACCGTTACAACGAACAGTTCAAACAATTCGTTGCGCATCAGACTTCAAAATACAGAAATAAATATACCATAGAGATCAGCACGATGAGACGATCAAAATGGTATATAGATATTTATGGTACGATCATCCGATCAAAAGTCGATAATCGGTACCGATAAACGCTGCTATTTCGTACGGAAAAATCCAAACGGAGCTAGAAACGTCCGAATTTTGCTAAACAAATTTCGCAGTCTGATTAAGAGTGTTCTAAATAAATTTTCTCATGTTGACATATTTTGGTTTCGGAAAACTTTTAAATTCAACTGTTATTAACCGATTCAAATTGAAATAAAATTTCACAATAAAATAAACTTCAATATTATCAGATGGAAATTTACCAGTAGCTATATTGAAATAGACGTATTCCAAATAATAAATTTTTATTTTCAAATTTTATTGTTTAAAATTTCACAAAATCTCAATTAATTATCTCATTAAAACCATTAAAATTTTCGGGTCGTTACACTCTCCCTCACTCAAAACTTTTCATCCCCGAAAAGGAAGGAGGTAGGAGAACAGAAACAACCAGAAAGAAAAATAGATTGAAAGACAAGGATAAACAATTAATTTAAAACTATATAAATTTTACTTGAAATATTTATTTGAAAACTTCATTTGCAAATCAATTATTTTTAATACTTTAATACTTTTTAAAACCCATTTGTAAAATTTCTTACTTCCTTTATAAATACCATTTATATGTTTAAATAACACCTTTATAAATATATGAAAAAGATTTGAAAACAATTATTTACATCATTACTTATATTTACAAAGAAGATATTTGAAAGCATTAAATCCATAATTCATAAATTTATTAATTTTTATCTTAAGATACTTTTCAAGTATTATCAATAATCATTTACTTTATATATGTTTTATTTAATTAAAACTCCTAAAATATTTATAACACTAAAAATTTTTCTATTAAACCATGTAGTATATAAATAAACAATATTTAAAAAGGATATAGTCAACACGGAAAAGAAGGAGGATTTGGAAAAACAGAATATAGGTGAATAAATAAAGCTGAGCAGATAAGGTAGATTCAAAAGAATAGTATCGGGCATGAATAATTAATTCAAACCATAAGGATTTCAATTTCAAATATTAATACAAAATTTCTTTGTTGGAACTACTTTTATAATTAAATGCCTTTATAACGAAACAAATTTCCTTTCGAAAATACTTTTATAACTCGATGTTTCAACAAATTTATCCTCGTTCTTGTTGACTCTAGGAGTGCGTTGATCAGGCGCAAAGCTAGAATTCTCCAGGTACTTAGTAGACTTGTTTCAACACATAGTGAAAATACTGGAAAACTAAAAAAAATAGATATGGAAAGTACAATCCAAACAAACAAAACCTTTGTCTAACCATGGTTCGCAGATACACAATGGTTACGTCTGGATCCCCCAGGAAACAATCCGTACCCCAAGGCCATCTCAGCCAGGCGGTTTCGCTACTAATGCGACCTACATAGATGTAGGATACACAAAGGTTACGCCTGGATTGTAACGACCCTCTATTTTTAACCATTCGCATCCGCATATGTCGGACTTGAATTGTTCAAAATATCAGATTGTTAATTTAAAATGTGGCAAACTCAGCATATACAATAAATAAATAAATCACAGAATCACAGACACAGAGTAATACAGTAATACGCAGCGGAATAAATAAATAGTAGTTCATGAAGCTACTATATAAACATCAGAGTTAGAAATGAAATACAACAGAATATCCCAAATGTAGTAAAGTCTCTGGTACAACAGATGACCTCTCTAAACAAATCAACTAGAAAAGCTAGAAGCTGAGTCGATAGTTGGATCTCCAAACAAAGCTCCAAACTCCAAAGGTGAGTCTCAAATGCTGTATAACTCGGTCTGACCCGAGTGTAAAGCAAAACACAAAACACTCGAGTCAGGATTAACATTCTTATATCAATGAATTCAATTCAAGTGAAATATCAATTGAAATACAAATAACTTAAAGGATGTTTGGGATAACTATCCTCTAAGGATCTGCGGAACTACCTATAAGGCAGAAATATACACTATAACACCGTGGTCATTTCAAATTAATTTATTCTTCACACCCAAATATCATTTCATTTCAAATATATCTATTTTCCTAAATAATTTATAAAGTAAAGTATTTAAATTTTCTCAAGTCTCACAAATCGATTCTAATCAACTCAAACTCCAAATTCAAATTTATTCAAAGTTCATTTCATCAATTAAATTTAGTTCTCAGTAGACCATTTAAATTTCAATATATTTTAAAGCTTTAATATTCAACATTTTCAAAGTTAAATTTAACAGTTTCATATAGCTCTTGATTTAACTTCATTATTATTTAATCAGGGAATATTCACTTAATAAATTCAATATCATTTAACTAGCCTTAAATTTCATTTTTACTAAATATTTGCTTAAATTTATTTAAACCAGAAATATTCATTAAATTATTTAAATCAAACCCAAGTTATAAATTATATCTTAAATCTCAATTTCAATAAGTTTCAAATCGGTTTAATTAAATAAAATTCTTTAATGAATACAATTTCAACTAAATTCAAATTATCTTCCCAACCTTAACTTATTCAAATTATTACCAAAATCTATTTTGAAATATAAATTTTATACTTAAACATATTATATGTATTAAATCCATCTTAATTAAATGAAATATCATTATTAAATCTATATATATCATTACCATTTATATATAATAATTTAAGAATCAACTTTTATTAAAACCATATATTTCTTTCCAAAACCATAGAATTTATTTCAAAATATTTATATATGGACCAACGGTGTCTGCATATAATTTCGTATTTATGGTCAAGTGATACGGATATTTATCATTTCAATCCGTAAATTTTAAATACATACGGGTAGATATCATTTCGACCCGTAATCCCAAATTCAAATCAATTGAAAATCAGGTCTATCATTTCAACCCATAACGATTTTCTCCTATTCTAAAGTCCCTTCGGGTATGTATCATTTCAACCCATAGTGAATTCTATACTAACAGGGAACTTGCAGAGTGATAATAGATATGATAATAATATAACATGCATATATCATTAATAACAATATAATATATAAACAACAGGATATGGTGTCATATCCCACCGGTGAACAATTACAGATAATAGCATATATAGCAATTTAAATAACTACAGCAGCATATTTCAATTGTCGTTTCAATTGAAATCAAATTTAATAAATAAAAAAACGTTAATCGTGAGTGATTGCTCACCTTTCGAGGCTAGAGATAGTCGACAATGAATGAGTTACGAATCCAGGCATGAAATTCCAAAACAAAGCAAGATTGGCACGAATTCAACGATCAAAGCTGATAACAGGAATAGATGGAAACGATCAAAAATAAGTTCGATAGGAACAACAATTATATATTAAAATCATTGTTTTTAATTAAGCACGTATTAAGATCAACATATATTTAAAATACTATATATATATATATATATTCAAATTAATAACTTAACTTTAATCAAAATAAAAATCCCTATATATATATATATATATATATGAAAACAAAATTCACCTATATTTTGAAACCAGAATATACTTACACAAATTTTTACATACATACATACATATATATATATATATACTGTACTATACCATCACTCTCAAAAGAAAATATAACCTTATGTAAAGAAAAAATCTGATATAAATCAGATCATATATACTATTAAAGTTTATACAAACCAAAAGTAAACAAAATACTATTAGAATATGAACTAACAGTTATCATACCCAATATAATATAAAACTAACATACATATACTTTACTGAACTTACAAAAATCATAAAAATATATATATATAGATATTTTTAACAAACATATATATAAACTGTATAAATATATATAAAGCAACCTATAAGATATGTATAAAATCATAATACATCACTCACGTTGGCATCAGGAAGGATTGGAAGAAGTCGCGGCTGCTGGACTGAGGTGAGTGGCTAGGCGATGGGTTTTGTGGGGAGACTGACGCGGATCTGGGCACGAGGGGATGGCCGGCGTCGGGGGCGGATGAGCTCGGGGTTGGGTTTGTTCAGCAGGGGAAGGGTAAAAGAACGGAGAATGCGCGGGGGCGGAGGAAGTTGATGCGAGGAAGAGGCCGTGTGGTGCGTGGAGGTGGAGTCGATGGGCTGAAGCTTGGCGAGGCTCGAGTGATGAAGGCCGAACGCTGCTACTAGTTGAAGGCGGGTGGAAAGGCCGGTTCGATTTCATATGCTAACGTGAATATTTTTTTTCTTTTTTTCTTTTTTTTGAAATGGGTAAAGGAAGAAAGGGTAGAGGATAAAGGTGGGAATGAGGAAGGAACTCTGAAGCTGGTGAACGACAATGAAGAAAAAATGGAAGATCAATATATATAATTATTTATGGTAAAAGAATAGGCAGAGGAAGTGACCACTGTATAGTAAATTACATTGATGAAAATGGTAATAGCCGGCTCTTGAATTCTGCAAATAGTTATTAAAGCAATTTATTATATTGCTTGGGATTCACGTTTAAATTTGAAAAGGTAAAGGAAAGCTAACGGTCACAATTCAAGGTATCGCTACAACGAACAGTTTATTGTTTCCGACGCGTACCAGACCTCAAAATACAAAAATAAATATACCGCTAAGATCAGCACGACGATATGATCAAAACGGTATACAGATATCAGTGGTACGATCATCCGATCAAAAGTTGATAATCGGTACCGAAAATGCTGCTATTTTGCCAGAAATAAGATAAACGGAGCAATAGTAGTCCAAATTTGGAAAAACGAAATATGACGTCTCACTCAGAAAATGATTTAGAAATTTATTGTATAAAAATATTCAAGTTTGGAAAACATTTTATTATCATCAATAATTAACTGATTTAAATTGAAATAGAATTACACAATAAAATAAACTTCCATATAATTAATTAAAAATTTACCATTTGCTATGTTTAAATAGACGTATTTTAATTATAAAATTTTTATTTCAAAATTTAAATATTTAAATTTCTGAAAAATTCAACTAAATACATTATAAAAGTTATTAAAATTTACGGGTCCTTACACTGATCCCCCAGGAAACAATCCGTACCCCTAGGCCATCTCAGCTAGGCAGTTGTGCTATGCATCTGCGTTCGTAAGACCATGGGTAAAGCCATGGAATTCGATGGAAACTCGAGTATCATATCCGGAAAACCAAAAATCATAGAATATCGATATAATGAATCCACAATGTGGCCACAAAGCGGATATCAAGCAGAAGGCACTTTCTATATCTTTACTTCGAAAATATGTATCATATAGTACCTTTTCAAATCACTTTCAAATATCGTACTTATATAAAGTCCATTATATATAAGATTTAATTTTCAAATCAAATACCTTTCCAAAATCAATAGTATATCAAATCACACTTATATAGACTTCAATTATATAAGATTTCACTTTTCAAATTGAGTACCCTTTCAAATCTATAGGTTTCGAATCAACCTCATACTTATACAAACCAAATTTTTATATAAGTTCGATAACTCCCAAATCAGGTATTTAGTAAACATAAGGTTCTCAAATTTCAATTTGTTTCAATATCAGTTCAGTTTCAAAGTCATATACAATCCCACCAAATTATTTCTTCTCAATTTAAATATCTTTAGTTTTAAAGTTTCCAACATAATAAATTTAGAAAATAAATCCAAATTTCCAAATCAATATAATTTAAGTCAACCAATTCATTTCCAAAATCAAATGTTTTCAAAATCATCTTTATTTACATAAAGTCCATCTTATATCAGGGTCAAAAATTTTCAAAAATAAATTTCGCTGCATGAAGAGCCATATGGGATTGAATATCTTTGCTTACTAAAAGGTTTTGACTTTAGAATAGTTTTGTATATAAAATAGTTTGTAAAATAGTTTTATATATAAAATAATAGTTTTGTAAATAAAATAGTTTGAAGAAAATAGTTTTGTAAATAGAACAGTCTGTAAAATAGTTTTGTAGAATAGTTAGTTTAAGAAAAATAAAAGAAAATAGTTTGGAAAATGGTTTTAAATCGATAGTAGTTTTGCATAAAAGAAAAATTCCAATTAAATTACAAAGATATCTAACCCAACAACTTCCCATTTCAGCGCCAAGTATATCAATGATATTAGGATATAAGATGTACATATGTCATCATTTCGCAAAATCACATTCGATCACTTGCTCAATCACACAAGTTCGTTTTCGAACTAGTATTGTCCATTCGACTTCCCTAATGCGGATTTCGATATGGTTTCTCAACTAGAAGCCATCAGTCTCCTTGCATAGCCATATACTATGATAGATAATTCTAGAATCAAGCCCAAAATCCATATCAAATATTCGCCATCAAGAATCAAATGAAAAATCCTAACACGAATTGGTGTAATTCACCTCGAACTTGTGTACTCAAACTTGGATCAATTTAATTTTGCGAATAAAACAGCATACGTACAACTTATGTATCTACTCCAACTTGTTAAATATATAGTTTCATAAAGATGTTACTAAGTTAAAACATTTAAACTAAATTTTATCTAAAACATTTCAAAATTTCATATTAGTATAATTCAAATAGTTTTATTCATTTGCTTGACAAAATAGTTTCAAACATATTTAATCATATTACTTCATACTTTAAACATACAAAACTAAACTTATATACTTCATCAAATAATTTGTATCTTTCGAAATTACTTAGCTTCGAAAAATTAAACCTCGATTTGGAAGTGTTCGAACCTTCAAAATAGTCGGTGAAATCAAATTTCAAATCCAAGAGTTGGAAATCAGCAACAAATCAGTAAATCAATTTTAATAGATAGGGTTATATCAAATCCAAACTCGAGGACTGAACACCGGCTTACTTCAAATCATTTCAAATATATATATACATATATCTTTCGAATATCAAATCTTACTTCGGAATTTGAAATCAAAATGGTTTCACAAAATCACTCGCATAACAAAGCTACTGAAGTGGCCTATCCCCCCCTCTGAAACTCGAAAATCAATGTCGATGATGCGTGCACTCATCACCGAAATTATTTTCCAGTGACATAAGTGAGTTCTGGACTTCTATTTTCTCAAACTTCTTTTGAAATTTCTTCGAAATCATTCGAAACTCATTAAAATCATTTGAAACATTTCTTATTCGGAAAATACTTTTAAATCATATTATTATTATATATTTCAAAATCTTAAAACCAATTTCAAAATACCGGAGTTCAATTCTTGAATTTCAAATTTAAAATCCTTCAGTTATAAATCATTTTTAGATAAATCAAATTTCTTATATAATTTTTTCAAAATTACAAATCCTTTCTAAACCTTAAATTCCCATTTTAAAAAGGGTATATAGTCTTTATCGAAAACATTTCACTTTTATATATAGAATATAATCATACTTATCAAAATAATAATTTCGATATATAAAACAATTTCAAAATACAAAAAAACCCGATTTTTCAAAGGATGATTTAAGAATATATTTCAAAATGAAAATAGAGATTCAAATTAGAGGGCTCTAATCAAATAAAATTCTGATTCGAAGATAAGCTCGAACGAAGATGAGATAACTAAATTACAAAATACAAGATAGATATATTTTTATAAATCGCGGATGACCCTAGGGTCAACCGTGACTTCAAAATAACATCGGTGCAGAATTCTGAGGCAAATTGGCATTCGATCGCCAGAGATAGAATTCGTCATAACAAGAGATAGCAGCATCTAAACCGAGGGATATATAAATCTGCGGTGAATCAATGCCAATTGTAAAGGAGTTCCACCCCTTTACAAATCATTCAAAGATTTGCGGGATCACCTATTCTTATAGAGATCATTCGAAGTGGAGTTATGGGATACTCCAGAATCAAAAGAATACAAATAGAGAGAGACAAGAATAGATTTCGGAACCGAGGGATGTTCCAAAAATCAAAGGGACTTCCAATCAAGAAAAAGGAATTCAAGCTCGAACGAAATTGATTCCGTAATTACATTTACCATACATGCTAAGGTTTGCCTAGAGCCAAAGCTCTGATACCAACTGTAACGACCCACTATTTTTGGACCATTCAAATCGACAATAAATCTACACATGTCGGACTTGAATAATTCAAAACAATAGATTGTTAATTTAAATTTGGCAAAACTCAGCAACAGTAAATAGATCAATCACAGAATCACAGACACAGAGTAATACAATAATACACAGTGGAATAAATAAATAGTAGTTCATGAAGCTACTATATAAACATCAGAGTTAGAAATAAAATACAACAGAATATCTCAAATGCAGTGAAGTCTTCAGTACAACAGATGACCTCCCTGAACGAATCAACTAGAAAAGCTAAAAGCTGAGTCGATAGTTGGATCTCCAAATGAAGCACCAAACTCCAAAGGTGAGTCTCAAATGCTGTATTACTCGGTCTGCCCGAGCGTAAAGTAAAACACAAAACACTCGAGTCAGGATTAACATTCTTATATCAATAAATCCAACTCAAGTGAAATATCAACTGAAATACAAGCAACTTAAAGGATGTTTGGGATAACCATCCTCTAAGGATCTACGGAACTCTCTACAAGGTAGAAATATACACTATAACACCGTGGTCATTTCAAATTAATTTATTCTTCAAACACAAATATCATATCATTTCAAATATATCTATTTTCCTAAATAATTTATAAAGTAAAGTATTTAAATTTCCTTAAGTCTCACAAATCGATTCTAATCAACTCAAACTCCAAATTCAAATTTATTCAAAGCTCATTTCATCAATTCAATTCAGTTCCCAGTAGACCATTCAAATTTCAATATATTTCAAAGCTTTAATATTCAACATTATCAAAGTTAAATTTAACAGTTTCATATAGCTCTTGATTTAACTTCATTATTATTTAATCAGGGAATATTCACTTAATAAATTCAGTATCATTTAACTAGCCTTAAATTACATTTTTACTAAATATTTCCTTAAATTTATTTAAACAAGAAATATTTATTAAATTATTTAAATCAAACCCAAGTTATAAATCAAATCTTAAATCTCAATTTCAATAAGTTTCAAATCGGTTTAATTAAATAAAATTATCTTCCCAACCTTAACTTATTCAAATTTTTACCGAAATCTATTTTGAAACATAATTTTTATACTTAACTATATTATATGTATTAAATCAATCTCAATTAAATCAAATATTATTATTTAATATATATATATATATATATATATCATTACCATTTATATATAATAATTTAAGAATCAACATTTATTAAAATCGCTTGGGTTTATTATTTCAACCCATAACAATTTTTTCCTATTCTAAAGTCCGTTCGGGTATGTATCATTTCAACCCATAGTGAATTCTATACTAACAGGGAACTTGCAGAGTGATAACAGATAATATAAAATACAACAACATGCATATATCATAAATAACAATATAATATAAACAACAGGATATGGTGTCATATCCCACAGGTGAACAGTTACAAATAATAGCATATATAACAATTTAAATAACTACAGCAGCATATTTCAATTGTCGTTTCAATTGAAATCAAATTTAGTATATATAAGAACGTTAATCGTGAGTGATTGCTCACCTTTCGAGGTTAGAGGAGTTTGACAACAGCACAAGCTACAAATTCCAAAGCAAAGCAAAATTGGTACGAATTCAACGATCAAAGCTAATTGGCACGAATTGACGAATAGATCTGATAATACGAATAGATGAAATAATCAGAACTGGGGCTATCAAAATATTTGGCATAAGTGAATATAATACAACTCTATATACTATATATAAAATTATATACAACTTATAATTTTAAATAAGCAAATAACTTATAATCTTTAAAACAACCTTATAAATAAAATATATATATATACTAATACTTTCATACTAAACTTATATAACTAGTATATATATATATATTCTCAAATAGATAAACAAATGTTTAAATATGAATACCTTAATAAATAAATAAATAAATAAATAAATTATTATATATACTAACATAAGCTGTGGCTATTATAAAATCAAAACATATTATATACCTTAACACATCATGACTACATCACCAATAAATTAGCATATTATGTATATAAACCAATACATATATATACACTACACACGCACATATATATAACTAAAGCCATAACATACTTCTTTTTGAAATCAAGTATAGTATAAAATATAACATACCTAAATAAAATATTATATAATATACTAATATATTTTAAGCTTAGTCCATATAAGTGGACTCGGCAAACATACGAAACTTTGTAACATCACTGGTTATAAACACGCATATTATATTATATATATTTAAACACGTTCAAAATTTGGCATATATATATATAATACGCATATTATATTTGTATAATTATAAATATATATACAACACGGTAACGCTGTTATATAATATATACTAACATATATGCGCTTAACTGTTACTTACTCAAAATCCGCACCTTATATATAAATACTAATATAAACTAACATATATATCCATGTAAATCTGTAAACATATTTTATATAACTTATATAACTTTTATATATAGCAAAACACATAAAATACCTCAGCAAGGAAGACTTTATGCGAGATGGAAGGGAGAGGAGAAGGGTGGCCTGTGCTCGGGTCAGTGAAGGAGCGGATCGGCGGCAAGGTGAGGGGAGGAAGTGGCTTCGGCTGGGCTGCTATGTGATGGGAGGGTTGAGGCCGGAGGAGGACAGTTAATGTGGGGTGTGGGATCTCGAGATGGTCGGCTAAAGAGTGAAGGCCGAAGGCCTCTAGAGACAAGCCATGGTCAGAGAAAAAAGTGAATCAGGGGAAAATGAATAGTTGCTGGAAGATGAATTTATAAAGGGGATGAACAGTTCAAAAAGGGAATGTAATGCACAAATAAATAAAACAAAATGTACCCAAATAAATGAAATGGTATGGGATGGCAACGGTCATCCTTAGATTGAGCTGAATAATAAAAGAAAATCATTGTTTGAGCATCACGTTTCAGATTTGAAAAATAAAATATAAAGTCAAGATTTATGGTACCGTTACAAAGAACAGTTCAAACAATTCATTGCGCATCGGACTTCAAAATACAGAAATAAATATACCGTAGAGATCAGCACGATGAGACGATCAAAACGGTATATAGATATTTGTGGTACGATCATCCGATCAAAAGTCGATAATCGGTACCGATAAACGCTGCTATTCCGTACGGAAAAATACAAACAGAGCTAGAAACGTCCGAATTTCATGAAACGAATTTCGCAGTCTGGTTCAGAGTGTTCTAAATAAGTTTTCTCATGTTGACATATTTTGGTTTCGGAAAACTTTTAAATTCAACTGTTATTAACCGATTCAAATTGAAATAAAATTTCACAATAAAATAAACTTCAATGTTATCAGATGGAAATTTACCAGTAGCTATATTGAAATAGACGTATTCCAAATAATTAATTTTTATTTTCAAATTTTATTGTTTAAAATTTCACAAAATCTCAATTAATTATCTCATTAAAACCATTAAAATTTTCGGGTCGTTATAACTTCCCTACTCAATCATCTTAGAAATCTGCTTTTCTTCTTATGGTGATTAATACACACCTTCTTACGGAAGCTTATTCCATTCTTTACTTTCGGATGTTTACAAATATTGTACCTTACAATATTTAATTAACACCAAACATTTTGTTCATTACCTCCATAAATGTCACTGTTTCCTGGAGAATTGACCAGGCAACTGAGTGCTCGGCATTGGGTAGTACTCGGCTTCCAGAAGTACTCAGCATCTAGTAGTACTCGGCATCCAGGACTACTCGGCGTTCAGGAGTACTCGGCATCCAGAAGTACTCGGCATCTAGTAGTACTCGGCATCCAGAAGTACTCGGCATCTAGTAGTACTCGGCATTCAGTAGCACTCGGCGTTCAGGAGTACTCGGCATTCAGTAGCACTCGGCATCTAGTAGTACTTGGCATCGGAAGACGTTCGACATGTACAGCTGCTCGGCATGGTTGTGTCGTTCGTCACAAGCCATCGTTCGGCCAAAGGCACTGCTCGGCTAAAGGCAACGTCTGGCCAAAGCTCTCGTTTAGCCAAGAAACATCGTTTGGCCAGAAGCATCGTTCGGTCAAAGCTCTCGTTCGGCCAAAGACATTGTTCGGCCAGAAGACGTTCGGTTCAACTAATATTCGTTCTACTCTTCCCACCCCGCAAGCATATCGTTCAGCATAGAGAGGGTGGTTCGGCATCCAAGTGATCGGCCTATTTGGTTCGGCATGCGGCGACCATTCCATTTGGGCCAAGACGTTCGGCTGCCGAGCCCACCTTGGAAGTCCAACCCATCTTTGTCTATAAATAGAGGGGCAGGGGCACAGTGAAAAGGACCTTTTTTCCGGGAACACTGGGGAGACTCTGCCATTTTCAGACTCATCTTCTTTACTTAGCAACTTCATTCAAGCATTTGATCTACGAATTGTATTTGTAATCAATCATTAAGAAGATCAATAAAGTTTAACCTTAAAGTGGACGTAGGCAATTACGCTGGACCACTATAAATCCGGTGTTCTTACTTTCTGCATTTGAATTAGCATTTTCTTCTTTGTTTAATTTATCTTCATCATTTATATCTCTTCACAATCTTTCTCAACGAGGTTAGTGACCAATTTTGGTGCTAACACTTTGGTGCTTTCACTGAGAATTGAATTCTCAGACCTCAAGGATCTGCTTTGAAGCTACTGGATTGAACAAGTCCCCCAAAGAAGATCCGACTCATTGATAGGACATCCGTTGATTCTACTCAGAGTTCATACCAATAACTCTACAATGGCAAGACCACGTACCAGGTCAGCTTCTCATAATGCGGATGCCCATGAGACTGCTAGCGTGCAACAGGCAGAACCTAGCAATCAGCCAGAGATTCCGGGTGTAGGAATTGCCGCCTAGGACTAGACTCCAGTTGTCACCAGAATAGAGTTCAACGACTTGATGTGAGAACTCAGGGAAAGCAGGAGACAACTAGGAGAGCAGATGCAAGCTAACGCCAACTTGATGGCACAACTCACTCAACAGCAGCAACAGAATGCTGGGGGCAATCCCGCTCCTTATTCCTCATCCGACAGCTCAACTTCCTCTGATGAACCTCCCAGGCGCAGACGCCGTAAGACTGAAGCTGCGCGGGCAGGTGCTGCTGTTCAGACAACTGGAGACCGTGACCAAGCCGGAGCTGGAAACCTAGGAACTGGAGTGCAGGTGGAGGCTGGAGCCCCAGACCATCAAAACGCTAACGATGACGAACCTCAAGATGCACGTTTGGCAGATCGCCAGGAGAGGAGGCATCAGCATGGACAGTCGCGTAGAACAAACTCTAACCTTCCACCTTCCATACAAACACCAGATATGACAGCCATGGTCAGGAAATTGATGAAGGAAAATCAAGGCTTATCGAATGACGATTGGGGAGTATCAAGAAGTCATACTCCGTTTACAGACATTGTGCTGCAGGCGGCGTACCCCAGAAAGTTTAGTATGCCAACTATCCTTGCTTATGAGGGAAAGACTGATCCCAGACAGCATGTCATGAGGTACGAGTGGATGATGGATTTAGCTAGAGCAAATGATGCAACCAAGTGTAGATGCTTTCCAATTACTCTATCTGGGATCGCTACTATGTGGTTCACCCGACTTCCTCCGCGGTCCGTATCCAATTTCGAGGATTTGGCAATGAAGTTTATTGAGCAGTTCAGGATACACACTACTCGTCCAAAGGACGTAATGTCTTTGTCAAGTGTAATCCAAACTCCCGGGGAGTCATTGAAGGAATATTTACAAAGATTCCATGTTGCGGCAACTGAAGTCAGTAATCCCAATGATCATGCAATTCTAATGGATGTGATGCGAGGTGTGGACCCGAATTCTGAATTTGGAGATTGGTTGGCAGGAAAACCCCCGACTACGCTAGAGCGTTTTTACTCAAAGGCACACCAGTTCATAAGGAGAGAGGAAGCTAGGTGGGTAAGGCGAGACAAGGCACCAGGACCTGTCCAGGAGTCCGTGAAAAGCAACATTGCTGTGAAGCAGTCCGGAGACAACTCGGGAAAGGTCCAAGTCAATGTCCAGAACAAGCCTGGGCAGCCTAAGGAGTCCGAAGGGAGAAATCAAGGGAAGAAGAGAGAAGCGGGGAAGTGGAAGCCGAGAATCTCGAGCTACAACGAGTATACCCCGTTGAATGCGTCTCTTGAGAACATTTACCTCTCAACCTGCAATACCTTTCAGTACAGAAAGCCACGTCCAAAAGAGTCAACCGAGGAACAGAAACGGACTGGAAAATACTGCCGCTTCCATGAGACTTACGGACACAATACAGAAGAGTGCAGACACCTACACGATGCTATAGAAAAGTTGATCAGGCAGAAAAAGTTGCAGGAATTTGTGAAGGGTCCACAGGAAGGAGGACAGGGAACATCCAACCCAGGACGTGCGCCAGCTCCGCGCCACCCCGAGGAACCTGCCCGGACTGTGGGTAGACTGGTCATAAACACGATCATCGGCGGGCCTCACCCCGCGGATAAGAATTGGCAGGATATGGAGCGGTATGCTTGTGCCCTAAAGCATGCAGATTTCGAATGTTGTTCGAACATAGAGGATGGGACCCCTGCTAAGCAGCAACGCGTAATGACAGATGATATAGTGTTTAGAAACAGAGATGCTGACCAAGTGGAGGCTCCAACCATCGACCCAATGGTCATATCTGCAACGACCGGCCCTGGCTGAGTTTAGGGCGGCATTAGCCCTGTGGTGCTTAACTTTGAAGTTCCCAACTAACAAAGGAGTAGGCGTTGTTCATGGCGACTAAGCAACTAGTTGTTCCTGTTATGTGGCTGAGCTCTGAGAGGCCCATCGGAGGGAGAAAGGAAAGGTTGCGGAAAATCCTGTCCGCATCCTTAATAATGATAATTGACAAGTAGTGCCCGAGCCCTGGCTCGGGCATAATTCTCGGATCTTCAGAGACATAGATCCGAGAGACGACGATGAGAAACCCAGGGAAGAAAAGGCAGCGCCGGCTGAATTAACAGTTGACATTACTTGATGTTTTCGCCTGGGTGCATTCCGATATGCGCGGGATTTCTCCCGCCATTACAAGTCATATGTTGAACATAGACCCTAAATACGTCCCAGTTAAACAAAAGAGGAGAGGAATGGACCCAGAGAGGTCCGCTGGTCTCAGAGAGGAAGTGGACAAACTCAGAGCCAATGGGTTCGTCCGCGACGCCCTCTACCCTGAATGGGTATCAAACCCCGTGCTGGTAAAAAAGGCAAATGGGATATGGAGAACTTGTGTAGACTATTCCGATTTGAACAAGGCATGCCCCAAGGACAGTTTTCCGTTGCCTAGGATTGATCAATTGGTTGACTCCACGGCAGGTCATGAGCTATTATCATTCATGGATGCATACTCGGGATACAATCAAATTCCGATGCATATTCCGAACCAAGAACACACCAGTTTCGTCATAGACGTTGAGCTATATTGCTATGTAGTAATGCCCTTCGGATTGAAAAACGCAGGAGCGACTTATCAGCGTTTAGTGAATCGAATGTTCAAAGACTAGCTTGGTAGAACGATGGAAGTCTATGTGGATGACATGCTCGTGAAGTCACGACAGTCAAACGACCACATTCGAGACTTGGCTGAAATGTTTGACATACTCAGATATTATGGGATGAAGATCAACCCTCTGAAGTGTTCCTTCGGCATTGCGTTGGGAAAGTTTTTGGGATTCATTGTCAATGCTAGGGGAATTGAAGCCAACCCAGAAAAGATTCAAGCTGTTCGAGATGTGTTGGTCCCTAGAACCATAAAACAGGTGCAAAGCTTGAATGGAAAAGTGGCTGCACTGAGTCGATTCATATCCAGAGCCATGGACAAGTGCATTCCTTTCTTTGATATAATAAAGAAAGGGAAGAGGAATTTCGAATGGACATCTAGTTGTAAGGAAGCATTCCGGGATCTGGTGAGGCATCTGGAGAGTCCACCAGTGCTGTCAAAACCAGTAGACCACGAGATGTTGTACGTATACTTGGCTGTATCCCCACATGCGATAAGTGCGACTTTAGTTCGCGAGGAGGACCGAATCCAGAAGCCGGTGTATTATGTTAGCAAGCGTTTAACGGGGGCAGAAAGAAATTACCCTAAAATCGAGAAATTGGCCTATTGCTTGGTGATTGCATCACGTAAGCTGCGCCCATACTTTCAAGCACACTCAATCAGTGTTTATACCGATCAACCCCTACGGCAGGTACTCTAACGACCAGAAACTTCTGGAAGATTGCTAAAATGGAACATCGAATTGAGCCAGTTCGATATCACCTACTTGCCACGAAGAGCCATACAAGGGCAAGCGTTAGAAAATTTCATCGCTGAGTTTACCATACCCAACGAACCAGATAATCACGATGTCATTCCCCCTGTTCGATGGAAATTGTACATCGATGGAGCATCGAACGACCGTTGCTCTGGTGCTGGCGTACACTAGTACAAAAAATGCATATTGCTTCGCCTCATTTGCATCGGTTGAAGTAAAAACTGATGCAAATAGGACTATTTGCATCAGTTCTATCTTAATAACCGATGCAATTGGTACGTGGAAAGCAATAGGTAATAAAAAAATAAATTTGCATCAGTTGTCACCAACAACCGATGCAAATACATCGATGCAAATAGTTTTATTCACATCGGTTTTAAAGTCAACCGATGCAACTACATGTTGATGGCAAAGATATGAAATTTAGGTGGGAAATAATGAAAAATTGGCTCCAAAGTTACTACTTTGGACAAATTTACTCCATCTTCCTCAGTAACCCACTCGAAAAAAAAATTATTCTCCTCCTCAGAATCTCGCTGCCAGAAAATTTATTTTTTCCCCTTTCCATTATTTAAACTCGGCCAGAGAAAAGAAAAAATGTTTGAATTCAATAATCAATATATAAAAATCTGCTCAATATAAAAATACGAAACAAGCCTTAAAATCTTTCGTTCGTGGATAGCTTCATTTTCATATGCATTTTTATAGGTGCATTGCTTGTCTGGGCTTCGACAGTGGGGACTTCGAACTAGGGCTTCGGTTTGCATTTGAGGGAGAATTGGTGATAATGGAGGACGGATTCGAGTTCAGCGAAGAAATTAGCATCTATGATCGAGATTGGGTAAAGCTCGGTGCCCTATAGATAATTGCGTTGCTACAGTAATACGTGGAGGGGAGATACGGTCATGTTTCTACTGGAGGTGACGAGCTCGACGATATTGGTATGGTCAAGTAGAGATTCGGAAGGGAAGCTCGACGGAATCGTTGGAATGGAGTTTAGCGGAGCGTTGCTCTGATTTATCTGTCAAAATTAACACGAAGCAGTCATGCTTTCATTGCCACTTACATTAAGATATAAGATTTCAGGATATAGGTACCATTGTCTTACCTGCTTGGAATGCTTGATCTCTCCAGCTCAGTGTCAATATTTGATTTGATTTTGGTTGCAGGAATTTGGGCCCTCGTCAAATATCTCTAATTGATGGTATGTTATCGTGTATTCTATTCTCTGTAAATGAAAATTTGTGTAACAAAATGTAAAATGAATACAGGTTGAATCTCATACCAGAAAGCAGCAAAGATCCATTATGAAGGAAGGCAGTTCATTTGATCATACTTTGGTAAACCGCTCTTACAATGGTTCGTGAACTTTTTAACTCTTTAATTCTCTACAAATTTCTTGGTCTTTGATGTTGATACGATGTCTTTGTTTGGACTCAATGGATCTGATGTTTACATGCTCTAAAATCTGTTTGCAAGTATATTGTTCACTGCTATATATACCCTTGAACAATCATTTATTTCTCTCATTTCAAATGCTTCACACAGAGGTAAGGAGAACAATTTTTGCAGTGTCATTACTTCTGTTATTATCCATGAACCTTTGACTGAAATTCGCTACCTCTGAGTCTATTAGAGCATAAGAAAATGCACCGCTAGTCAGTTTAGCTTGGCATGACACCAATTCCAAATGAATGCCATGTATTTTTATGGGATTGTAGCCAAAATAAGGCACTAGTCAACTGGATTACTGGAAATGTTAAAACTTAATAGGCATTGCTGTTTACTAAGTTAAAATTTTAATATTTTTTATATTTGAGAAATTTTCTTTTCTTATTTTGTTTAATAGGTTTAGAATTTTAATCAAATAATTCATCAAAACTAATAAGATGTCAGTCTCTTATAAATGCAGCATTACAGTTCTTTGATTATTTTTTTTGTTCATATTTCGTAATCATGTCCATTAATATCTTTTTTATTTTAAAGTTACAACAACTTCAGTTTTGAAGAAGTTAACCGTAACCAGCTAGCAATTCCAATGAAAACTTCAGAAATTCTGACTAATTTAAGATGCAGAGGGTATTATTACCTTGCACTACATTTTTAAATAACTTTTTTATGTCTTCTTATGGAATATTCCACAACTCAAATAAAACACTACAAACGTAAAAGCCTCGCAAATATTTTAAATTAAATCTTGTTGTAAATATGCAGTATGTTCTAATTCGCAAAAATATCATATATTCACATATGGTGGTTGTTTATTTAAAAATATGAAAAATATAAAGATTCATTGTCACTTCCACCATAATGAATATGAAAAATTAATTGTAATATCATATATTCACATATGCCTCTGTTCTCTTTGTATTTGCGGACGCTCTGTGTAATGATGGGCCGGGTTTGCTTGATCCTATTCTCTTTTATGTTACATCGATTATCTGTGTATCCTTTATTTAAGAGTGCTCATGCAGGGTGTTGTAATGTGAAGAGAACTTGGGGTGTGAATTGACTTGTCGATATCGAATCTGTATGGGTTGTATGAGTTAGTTCAGTCAAATGGTTGAGTTGAGTTAGTCCAGGCCTGGGTTGTGTATATATACAGTAGTGCATGCTTGTATGAGACGTGTGAAGAAATCTGAATCAAATTTTCAATTCTGTTCATTACTGTTCTATTACAATCCTTTAGTTAGCAGTTTATCTCCATTTTCTTATTTCAGTTCAATTCCAATTTATCTTCTCTGTCCTTTACATTCTAATCTTGGTACTTAGCAATGTCTTGTTAGTTCATTTGCCTGTTATAGTTCAATTTCTATTCATTTTTGTTCAACTTTTGCAATTTAGTTCTTTGCTCTTGAATTTTCCATTTACCATTCTTGTTATTTCCTATTTTTAGTTGATAATCTTTTTTCTTCTGATTTCAGTTTTAGTAATATGTAGCTTAAAAATTCTCATTTCCTTTTATTAAATCTTTCAGTTTAAATATCTGTTCCAGATTCCTTTGACTACCTTTGTTATTGCTTGCAAAATTATCTTTTTTCAAATTCTTTGTGAAATTGTAAGTCATTGTATTTGTTTTCTGATGCCCTGTTGTACAGCTCATGTATCTGCCCATATAATCCATTCAAGTTGCCATGTCATTCTCTATAATCTGCACACCAAATCTATTGTTGGCAAAATTTCTGCTTACTAAATAAATCTAGTAATAATAATTTTAAGTCTTTTGTTCAGAATGGATCTACTTTCCCTTTAAACATACATTTCCCAAAGTTATCCTCTTTTAAGATAAGGGACAAATTATATTGAATGTGATGTGCTTGCTCAATTGTTATTATATGTGAGTGCACATACCATGATATTTTGAATATAATCCATAATATTCTATATTTTATATAGTTCTCTCTTTTTCTCCAGGGTTGTACGTAAGCCTAGAGAGTGATGGAGAAGCATCATTAATTGTGTTTCGGGTATGAATATATTACAAAATTTTGCATTCGTATATTATGGTTGAGATTTTAAAATATGCTTAATTTTGAGGCTGGGTGGCGTTTAGTTTCGTAAGACATGCACTTAACAACTTTAAAAAATCAGTGACCTGATTAGTAGAATATTTTATCACATTAATTAATGCATAGAAAATTCAATTCAATGTTCTACACTGGATGGTTTCCATTGTAAGAAGTCATTTGTTCTTCAATCTGCTACTTTACCTCCAGATTGCTCTCCTAATTGTTAGATATATAGGTTAGGTACCAATCTCTATTTTATCTCCACCTTCGTATACAGCGTGATTCGGTATGGGCTATGACATTTACGATATTTCCACAACACATTTCAGTCTTTGGCTTGGTTAGGTAAAATTTTGTATGATAAATACATCAAAATGATAGTGTAAAGTGTAACATCATGTTCTCCGGATTGAACAATAATATGATATTTTGGTCTAATATTTTGAAGAATAATTTTTTTGCACAGCTCTAACTCTAACATTAGCTTTTTTAGAATCGTTTTGTTCTTTGTCATGGACTGAGAAAGTTAAAGTGGAACTATTAGATTTGAGGAACCACTATTTGTTTCTCATTTTTTCTCCCATCATTGTGAAATTGGTTTGCATCTCCCTTCCAATTTTTAATCGCCGTTCGATTAATTTTTATAAAATTTGAAATCCGAATCAATATATTTACATTTATGGTCATACATTCCCGTCGGAGTCACAGTTTCTGCATGTTTTTTTCGGTTTGTTTAACCTTTGCAAGAAATCCTCCTCTCATGCAAAAAGTTATCTTAGTTATAGTTTGATGAAGTAGCACCACTTCCTTTTATAGGTTCTACCGCCACCTCAGCAGTGTTTCAGTTACTTAGTTTCAAGCATGGTCTTCAGATGGTATGTGATAGTTGCAGGTATTAATCTTCAAGTTCTGGGATAGATACTGTTCATTGTAATAGGGTTCGAAGGGTTACAAAAGAACTGAGTGAAAGAAAAAGGTTGTTTATCCACTGTGAACAATACATTCTCTTCTTTGTATATATGTATTTTTGTGTGTCTACATATAACACGTTGCATTTATTTTTTACTACTAACTGTCTGATTATATACTGTGGAATTTATTTACGTTTTTCATTCTTTTGTAGAATTATTAAATCTGATTATGTATTTGCCATCAAATTTAATTTTGAATGCTTGTAATATTGCATGCAATAATTGTTTGTTATAATCAATAATATATATAGTCTATTTGAGTACTGTAATAATGGTTTCTAAGAATGACTTTTTTGCATCAGGTATAAATAGCTGATGCAATAGAGGGATGCGTTGCATTGGTTTTCATTACAACCGATGCAATATGAGGGTTGTGTCCAAGCAACCAACCATGATATTTTGCATCAGTTGTTAGTAACAACCGATGCAAAAAGGACCTTTTTGCATCGGTTTCAGAACTGATGCAAAAGCGTTAAGTTTGTTGCATCGGTTGCATATGCATCGGTTGTTGAACTGATGCAAAAGGGGGGTAAACAACCAATGCAAATGGCATGTTTTGTAGTAGTGGTAGTCCTGGTAACTCCGGAAAATCGATCGGGTTGTTACGCTCTGAAGCTCGATTTCCCGGCTACAAATAACGAAGCAGAATATGAAGCACTGATTGCGGGCTTAAAACTCATTGGAGAACTCGGGGTAAAATCAGTTGAAATCTTCTGTGACTCATAGTTGGTGGTCTACCAGGTGCGAGGAGATTATCAAGCAAAGGGACAGAAGCTTGCTCCGTACCTTGTTCTGGTTCAAGAACTGCTGTCAAACCTTGAGCATTATGACATTTCGCATATCCCGCGTGAACAGAACAAAGAAGCCGACTTATTGGCAAAATTCGCAAGCACTGGCGATGCTCAGCAAATGGGACTGTTTCCCGTTGAGGCATTGCATGCCCCAAGTATAGATGCAATGAAAGTTGATTCTGTGATGGAAATAGGAATCGAAAGGGAATCGTGGATAACCCCGTTCAAACTATACCTAACAACCGGGGCTTTACCAGAGAAAAGGAGCGGGAGACGACAGATCCTTCGAAAGGCCGCACGATACGTGATGCAGGATGGATTAATGTATAGAAAGGGGTTCTCAGTCCCCTTATTACGATGCATCGCTCATGATGAGACGAAACGGGTCTTGAAGGAGGTACACGAGGGAGAATGCGGTGACCATACTGGGAAGCAAACGCTAGCAAAAAAGATCCTCCGCTATGGATATTACTGGCCGACCATAAATTGGGACGCTGCAGACTACGCAAGGAAATGTGATAAGTGTCAAAGATATGCGAAAGTCTCGAGGACTCCATCAACAGAACTCACACAAATGGTTAGTCCCTGGCCATTTGCAATCTGGGGAATCGACAAAATCGACTCTTTTCCTATGTCCAAAGGTGGTGCGAAATACGCGATAGTTGCAGTCGACTATTTCACAAAATGGGCTGAGGCAGAACCTTTGGCCACAATCACCTCTAAGAAGGTCATTAACTTCGTTGTATGAAACATTATATGCCGCTTTGGCCTCCCTCGTACCATCATTACGGACAACGGGACGCAATTTGAAAGCAGAGAGTTCAAAGAGTTCTGTTTAAAGTATGACATCGAGAAGAAATTCGCCGCCGTTGCTCACCCAAAAGCTAACGGACAAGTCGAGGCCGTTAACAAAATAATCAAGTCCATACTGAAGAAGCGTTTGGAAAAGGTCGGAGGCAAATGGGTAGATGAGCTCCCGACGGCATTATGGGCTTATAGAACTACCCACAAGTCCGCGACCGGCCACACTCCATTCGCCTTGGCATATGGCTTGGAAGCCGTTATACCCGTGGAACTTGAAGTTCCATCACATCGAGTGGCATATTATGATCCTAAGACGAATAAGGACCTCTTGTTGGAATCGCTGGACTGCATCGATGAAAAACGTGAAGAGGCCGAATTAAGGGCGGCAGCACATAGGCACCGAGTCAAGCGTTACTACGATGGCAGAGTCCGCCCAAGGATTTTTGATGTGGGTGATCTCGTTTTGAAACGAGTTTTCCCGGTACCGTCGCGTATGAATCCCAGCTGGGAAGGTCCATACGTCATTGAACAGAAGCTTGGAGAGGGAACATTCAAGCTAGCGACCGTTGATGGCGCGACACTCCCCCGAGCGTGGAACAGTGAACATTTGCGACATTACTACATTTAGTACGTTTCTTTCCTGTTTTAGGCATAGTTATCTCCTGTATGTTTTCATTCAGTCGTAACTTAGTTTCTTTTTAGCCATGTAATCAAGCAGTTTAGCTGTTTTTCATTAATAAAGGCTTGAAGCCGTATTTTCCACGAATTACTAATGTTTCTATATCTCATAGTCGGGTGATGAATTACTAAAACTACATTATCCTGTACGATGTACGAACTCATATAAACGATTTTAATCTTTGAGTCCCCTGAGTGCAGACCGAAGTACTCTAAATCCCCGGAGCGCGGGCTAGAGTATAAACGATTTTAATCTCCGAGTCCTCTGAGTGCGGACCGGAGTAATCTAAGTCCCCGGAGCGCGGACTAGAGTATAAACGATTTTAATCTCCGAGTCCCCTGAGTGCGGACCGGAGCACTCTAAGTCCCTAGAGCGTGGGCTAGAGTATAAATGATTTTAATCTCCGAGTCCCCTGAGGGCGAACCGGAGTACTCTAAGTCCCCGGAGCGCGGACTAGAGTATAAACGATTTTAATCTCCGAGTCCCCTGAGTGCGGACCGGAGTACTCTAAGTCCCCGGAGCGCGGACTAGAATATAAACGATTTTAATCTCCGAGTCCCCTGAGTGCGGACCGGAGTACTCTAAGTCCCCGGAGCGCGGACTAGAGTATAAACGATTTTAATCTCCGAGTCCCCTGAGTGCGGACCGGAGTACTCTAAGTCCCCGGAGCGTGGACTAGAGTATAAACGATTTCAATCTCCGAGTCCCCTGAGTGCGGACTGGAGTACTCTAAGTCCCCGGAGCGCGGACTAGAGTATAAACGATTTCAATCTCAGAGTCCCTTGAGTGCGGAGCGGAGTACTCTAAATCCCCAGAGCACGGACTAGACGTCCCCAAAGTGCGGACTAGAGTAAACGATTTCAATCTCTGAGTCCCCGGAGTGCGGACCGGAGTACTCTAAGTCCCCAGAGTGCGGACTAGAGCATAAACAATCTCAATCTCCGAATCCCCTGAATGCGGATCAACTTACTATGAGTCCCTGAAACGCGACTTTAGAAAAAAATTCTAAGTACTCAAAAAATGTTGAACAAGAAGTATGCCACTCCGAAGAATCGTTCAAACGACTAAGGAACTAAACTTTATTTAACAGTACAGAATGTGGTTACACAATTATTCATCCAAAACTTGGAATCAAAAACCTATCTACATAAACTTCGGAAACAAAAGATGAAAGTAGTTACAAGACTTAAGCATAATCTCGTTGAACGAGTTTAACGACTATTTCTTTGGTTTCTTCTTCTTGTCTTCCTTTGTTTTCTCAGACGATTCCTCTCCCTCACGCTTCTTCTTGGATTTCTTGCTAAAGAAGCGGAGTCAGGAGTGGGAGAAGGAACATTCAGTGGTTTGGATTTGCCAGGGAGGATGATCTTCAAAGGTCTATTCCGCGGGTCGGTAAGTTCCAGAATCTCAGGCTCAACTTTGATCTCGACTTTCTTTTTCTCCTCTTCGGCGAGACGCTCTTTCATGCTCATCTTCGAAGTATGTTCGGAGGCACCAGTGATCTCGATTTCATAGCTCCCTTCGGCAGGAGATGAAGTGTCAAACTTATCATCGTCTAGCGCCCTGATCACTTGAGCGTCAGGGCCAGGAGTTACTCCCGCATGAGCAACGTCGCTTGCTTTCTCTGCCTCCTCCTTGGCATCATCGCTCCTCAGAGTTGGCTCGGGGTCAGAGCAGCCTGCATGAAAACATAAAGAATGAACATTAGAACGAATAACCACTGCTGGAAAGTGACAGATCTTTGAACTTCTAAAAAAGAAGAGTTTTCCTACCGGGTTCTGGCTGGCTATCAGTTGCGCGTGGAGTTTCACCCTCCAGAATAGGAGATAACACATGAACGCCGAGCCCGGGATCTTCATAATCGTAGCCGGCATGCTGCTCGAATGGGTCAAGTGTCGGCCGACCGGCCGGTTGAGTAGTAGGAGGAGCGGTGGTATGAGGAGCCGTAGTCTTAGCCCCAGATGTGCCAGCTTCATCACTTTTCTCTTTTGGAAGGGGAGAGCCTTTGCTATAAAGCGCCAAGGCTGCTGATAAATCCGTTGGCTCGTTCCCTCTAAGAAACTCCTTCACCAGGGCATCCTCATCGATTTTCCTGATCTTCACTAAAGTTTCCCAGGCCTCGGCTAGGGATTCAAGATAGACCTCGCCCAAGAATGTCAAGTCGCGATGCATAAGGACGCGGGCGCCATACTCAGCAATCAACGGGTCAAACATGCACTTGACCTCTTCCCTGCCGGCTTCCGCGGCCGCCTCGAGGCGAGAGTCAATCTCCTCCGCAGCTTTTCTTTTGCCCTCCTCACGGGCTTCGTCTTTCATTTTTTCAACCCCAGCAAGTTCGTCATCGAGCTTCGCTTTCAAGAGCCGAGTAACAACGATTTCATCACAGTATCGTTGTGACTCTTCTTGAGCAGCTACTTTGTCCTCTTTCTCCTTGGAGAGTAATTCTTTCAACTCTTTGACTTGTATGGCGAGCGCGTCCCTTTCTTTTTGGATAGAATCTTTTTCTAAGGCAAGGGCACCACTACGCTGGACTGCTTCATCAAGTTCCTTCTTGTGAGCCATCTCTAAACGAGTGACTGCCTCAGCAGTATCTTTTGCACTTTGCTCAGCGGCTTCCAGCTTCGACTTATACGAAGCGAGCTCTTCGTCTTGATGCTTGATGATGTTCTTTTTACAACCAGCCTCTAATTTCAGACGATCAATTTCATATTGTCGCTCAACAGACACCTCTGAGATCTTTTCAACCAAGTGTACAAATGCGTCATGTTGAACATAGACGTCGTTGTTACAGGCAATGGCACTCTGCTTCACGTGCCCAGGGATATGATGAATAGCTGGGAGGAATTTCAGACCATCAAAATAGATTTTTTGGGAATTTGGCCTTAAGATCGACCATCTTCTCTGCTACAGTTGGCTCAACTGTGGGAGTAGGGGGAGGAGGCTTTGAAAGTTCCACTCTTTTTCGTTGCTCCCGAATTTGCCTTGTACTCGACGAACCGGAGTGTTGTTCTCGAGAAGCATCGGGTTGGGACCCCTTCTGTGAAGACTTCTCTCTATCCGACTTAGTTGGAGGAAGAGGACCACGGGACTGTGAAGATTGGGAATATGCCTTCTTACGATAAGACGAATCGTGGGGACGGTTGTCTCTATCTTCGTAATCATCTCTGTCCCTGCGTCTGCCCGAACCTGAATCCCGTCCGGGATGATGAAATATGGAAGAGCCGTGAAGGCGATCGAGTCCGTGAGAGCGCCCCATGTCACCTACAAAGAATAAAGATAACAACGAGTTAAGAAAAATCCGAGAAATAAGAAAAAACTTGAAGTGTATGATGGAATGCGTATGTGCGTGTGTGTCCTAGTGTTCCCCCCGACGGACCAGTTCTTTTATCTTTACTAATCGGAGTATTGTCTCCCTGGACTGGGAGTTGAACTCCCGCATTGCCTCTAGCGGGCGAAGAAAACTTGAAGGCTTCAGGATCGTCAAACCCGTAATTAAGTATATCGTCGGGGATGGAAAGATTCGACAAACCCCTTAGAGAACTTTCCATGTGCTGTGAGGAAGCCTCTTTCTCTGGCGGGATGAGCGTAACTTTTGAAGTTCCGCCGACTTTCTCCTTCCATATCTTGTATTTTAACTTCTTTTTTCCCTTCGAAGGGGAGGATGACGTTTCAATGTCGTGAACTTCGACTGCCGGATTCCAAGCGGGACCCACATTCTCGCCTTGAGTTTCGGGAGCTTCATCATCCTTATGCTCACCCTCTTCGTGAGCATCGGGAGTGTGGCGTGATGACGATCCAGCTTGTTTTTTCCCTTTACCGGATGCTGGCTTGGGAATGGAAATGCCCTCCGGAAGGCTAATCCGACGGCCAGGGGCTAGCAAGCCGAACCTCGACAATGATTCATTTGAAATGATGGTTCGGATGTCTCGTTCCTCGGCAGGAAGAGCTCTAATGGCTTCAACGGCCTCAGAATATCCTCGGCCCTCCGGACGCGGATTAATACCTGAAAAGATGAAACGAGGAGTTAGGAAAAGCATAACTCCAATTAAACACGAATGATGACTCAGCAAAGAGACTTACTGCCTTTAACCCATCTCCTCGCAAAACCAGGAGGGCAACGCACATAAAACCATTCCTGTTTGTACAGGGCGAATTTTTTGCATGCTCCTGTCAAGATTTGGCATTTGTGGTACGGCTCGAGGAACATGAAGGAGTGACTATCTTTCCGCCTCTTGATCATATAAATGTATCTGATGTCGCCAGAAGTTGGAGGCCTAGTGAAGACGGCCATGAAGAGTAGGTAGGTCCCGTATATAAACGCGTGACCGTTTGGATGCAGCTGCGACGGGGCAATGTCTATGTACTGCAACATGTCCCGAATAAATAAATTGAATGGAGGCACGCTGCCCATCCAGCACATGAACTTGTTGCAGGTCGTATATCCGACTGGGGGCAGGTGAGGACGATCGTGTCGCGATGGGTCTAACACATTGACGAAAGGAATCCCATGGATGGAGCATATTCGTCGAAGTGCGACTTCATTAATCTTCGAAGCCTGTGAGTCGATCGGATTATCTAAGAGAATTGTTGCCTCCAGGGCATCAGGAGCCAAGTTATGGGCAGGGGAAGTCGACGGATTTGAAGTATCAGCGGCTTCTTGCCTTGATGATGGCCCAGGCCTATTTGATATAGTGGCGGAGCTAGACTTTTTAGACATCCCCAATAAATAATGAATCTGTCTAAGTGCCTGTGAAAACTATACTTGAAAAACGTTGAATGTTAGAATTAACAATACGAGTATTCCCCCCACGTGGTGTGTAAACTAGTGCAAGCAATCGTGTATAAGCAATGAGAATCTAGAGATTACGAAGATACGAAAACGAGTTTCGAATCGTCGCCTTCGAAGACCGTCATCGCTGACCGTCTCAAAAAGCTCGCCTTGTGGTAATTACAGTTCCAGATTCAGAAAACGTGTGTTAATCTAAGTTCAGATTTATGTCTGTAAAAACTAGAGAGTTAATGATCCAGGTCAGTCTCATATGCAGGCACGCCTGGGTCCTTGTCCCTGTTTTGTTAAGTATAGTTCAGGATTTGTATTGGTCGGCCTTAGAATGGTTCGGCGTTTATGCTGTTTGGCATTTACAATTGGTCGGCATTTGTATTGTTCGGCCTAGGATTGGTTCGGCATTTGAATTGTTAGGCCAAGGTTTAGTTCGGCATTTGAATTGTTCGGCCTAAGTATTGTTTGTTCGGCCAAGGTTTGGTTCGTCATGGTCCAGCATAGTTCGGCGTTTATGTTTGCTCAGCTTAAGTTGGGTTCAGCATTTGTTCTGTTCGGCTAAGATACTGTTCGGCATTTAAGTGGTGTTCGGCCTAAGTATTGTTCGGCGTTTATGATTGTTCGACATTTGTATTGTTCGGCCTTGATATGGTTTGGCATTTAAGTGTGTTCGACCTCGGTTTTGTTCGGCTAAGTTATTGTTCGGCATTTTAATAAGTGTTCGGCTTTGGTTTGTTCGGCTAAGTTGTTGTTCGGCATTTTAATGAGTGTTCGGCCTTGGTTTGTTCGACCAAAATACTGTTCGGCAGCCCTCCATTTCACCGTTCGGCGCATGACAACATACGCCGAACCAGAGCTATGCCATCCAACATCCTTACCACCTCCAACATTTTCGTTCTTCTTTTTAGCCTCGGTTCGACACGAAGAAGCTAAGTCCAATGGTCATATGTGCAAACACTCCAAATCATTCCTCCTTGCCTCGCATCATCGTTCAGCGATAAAGACGACCTACTCGAAAGCTTTCTACATGACACACTCGGCCATCTCGTTTGAAACCTATTCGAATCGTACAAGGAATAATACCTAGTTTGCAGATTGGAGCCTAGGAAGGAGTAGTTAGGTTTTGAATCTGATCGGCTGGCGAGAAGTGCAAATCTTTAAAGAGTGGCAGAAGTAAAAGAGTAAAGGAGAGAAGAGGGGAAGGACATGGTTTTATAGGGGAAAAAGGTGGAAGTCGAAGGGGCTATATCCGGTAGAACCGGTCAAAGCTGTATCGTTCGGCTTCAAAATGTAGGATTGTTCTGCACATAAGGAACGTTCGGCTTCGAGCATACTGTTCAGCATTCATCCCATAGCACGCACACAACATAACCACTGATATACTCAAAAGGGCATCTCCATTCGAAATTAATCAAGGGTTTAAAACGAAACGTGAAGGTTACAAAACTCAAAGCGTATCACGTTCAGTCACGTAATACCCTTTGGGGGCAAGTGTTTCCTGGAGAATTGACCAGGCAACTGAGTGCTCGGCATTGGGTAGTACTCGGCTTCCAGAAGTACTCGGCATCTAGTAGTACTCGGCATTCAGTAGCACTCGGCGTTCAGGAGTACTCGGCATTCAGTAGCACTCGGCATCTTGTAGTACTCGGCATCGGAAGACGTTCGGCATGTACAGCTGCTCGTCATGGCTGTGTCGTTCATCACAAGCCATCGTTCGGCCAAAGGCACTGCTCAGCTAAAGGCAACGTCCGGCCAAAGCTCTCGTTTAGCCAAGAAACATCGTTCGGCCAGAAGCATCGTTCGGCCAAAGCTCTCGTTCGGCCAAAGACATTGTTCGGCCAGAAGACGTTCGGCTTCAACTAATATTCGTTCTACTCTTCCCACGCCGCAAGCATATCGTTCGGCATAGAGAGGGTGGTTCGGCATCCAAGTGATCGGCCTATTTGGTTCGGCATGCGGCGACCATTCCATTTGGGCCAAGACGTTCGGCTGCCGAGCCCACCTGGGAAGTCCAACCCATCTTTGTCTATAAATAGAGGGGCAGGGGCACAGTGAAAAGGACTTTTTTTCCGGGAACACTGGGGAGACTCTGCTATTTTTCAGACTCATCTTCTTTACTTAGCAACTTTATTCAAGCATTTGATCTACGAATTGTATTTGTAATCAATCATTAAGAAGATCAATAAAGTTTAACCTCAAAGTGGACGTAGGCAATTACGCTGAATCCGGTGTTCTTACTTTCTGTATTTGAATTAGCATTTTCTTCTTTGTTTAATTTATCTTCATCATTTATATCTCTTCACAATCTTTCTCAACGAGGTTAGTGACCAATTTTGGTTCTAACAGTCACTTTGTCTGCATTATCTTAAATGACATTTCCTAAAGACATTAATTTACTTATTCAAACTTTATCTTAATGGTCTCATTAATCCTTTTAATTTCTTGTAACTCCTCAATTATTGCACATTCATTGTCTATTAAGTTTTTAGAGTTACAATCTTTCCTTCTACGTTTTCTATCAATATTATTTGTTATGCTTATAGGGTCCACAATTATAAGGAAATCTAGGTCGAACAAAAGACTCAAGTGCTATTTAGCTTCTGGTGTGTTCCCTTAAGTCATGGTCATGCTCTTCTCAGTCTATTTCTTACGATACGATCTCTGCTCAGTAAGTAATCGGAGTAGGAGTATAAATTTAACTCTATTTATTTTTCCAAACTATAGTCACTTCGTCCATCATTTTGGAATATGCTCGCAACTACTTCTATAGTTGGAATTTATAGAGTTAGGCATATATTCAAAATAATATATATATATTTATAGTAAAACCTTTTGAAAATCCTTTTCAAATATAATAAGTACGCCATTCCCACATATGTTTTCCCTGTTGATCCGGTAACCTAAGCTCTGATACCAAATGTAACAACCAACCCTGAAACAGACCTAAATTATGACCCAGAAAAGGCCCATCGAAACTTAGGCCCATTTTAAAGTGGGTTGTTGGTTGGTAAAAAGAAAAACAATACAGAGCTATCTATCTATTCTTTCAAAACTCATAGCCGAAGGAATAAAATACAATAACAATAATAGTACCCATTGATTTCAAATCATTTCAAATGTCATAATACATAACAACAACCGTTACAACATTTTGTTCAAAAATACATTTTATGGGTACAGTAGAAAATAACTTGAAAAGATAGCTAACAACTACCACAAGCTTTAGTCTTGCCATCTATAAGCATCATAACTCCTTTTCTAATCTATGTTGTAATGAGGAGGGAGTCAGAATAACAATCGTCTGGTGAATAAAAACCTCGAACCTTACTGTTTCAGTACCGGGCAGTATTTCAAAATAACAATATGTCTTGTGTATTTAAAACCATTTAATGCTTTATATAAGGAAAGGAGGTAGACTCTTAAACAACCACTTAATACCTTCCATTCTTGAAGTAGGTTTCCCAATCCCATAACCCATAACCAAAGTCATAAATGTCTAACAATTCGAGAGATAGAATGCAAGCCACTTAATACTTTTTAATGGAAAATTGGCAGACTCTGACCATTTAAGACCTCAATTGAGGTATGCCCATTCAAATAATACCTATTTCCAAGGCGGACTCCACATAGGTATCTATCTAACTAATATTACATGGAAATCACTTCGGACACTTTCTACTGAAGCGGACCTTTCCGAAATATCCTTAACCGTGCCTAAAACCAATACCGACCATTCAATACTTCATTTGGGGAAAAAATCAGGCCCTCAAACAACCACTTAATACCTTCATACCTCGAAGCAGGTCCTTCATCTTATGACCCATACCTACGGTGATGTCTCACATTATCCCAACTATTCGTAGGTACTAGTAGCCAGATTAACTGGGTAGATTTACCCTACAGAATTGGGACTAACCTCGCGTTATCATAGTTACTTATCATAGGTGATGTCCCACATTAGCCTAAAGTCACACTGCTGATAGCAAGATTAGCTGGATAGACTTCCATGTGTTTTTTGACTGACCTCGCACCACTTATGACTTAGTCACATTTTACAACACTATATATATTATCACACATCTCACTGTGTCCATTAATTAGGCTATATAAGATTCTTTCTTATTTTTCCCTAACAAAGCAATTGCTTTCCTAAGAGGGATATAATGAAACTTATTGCCTAATTAAATACGCAATTAATACGTTATAATTGTACGCTAGTTATTGTAATTAATATATAAATAAAATACGCGCTTATTATTTCTGTGTTTGCGGAGATTATGCCCTAACTAACGTTAAATGTCAATTCCTTTTTAACAACAATAATACAAGCCCTTTTTCTATATTATCAATGCTACCAAATTTCCAATGTTCGTAATAAGAGATTTCAATATCCTTAACAAGGATTTAACATTCATATCAACAAATTGCAATAAACAGACTTGTACATGATAAAAATTCTAACTCAATCTATCACATCAAGTCATGGAATAATCCTAAAAATAGAAATTGTAATTCTAGTTTCAATCTCTATTCAACTCCTCTTTTACAAAGAATTTAAATATTTCTCTTTTATTTTCATATGGAATAAATGATATAAACTACGAATAATTCATACTGTACACCCTATTCTCTAATTGAAATTTCATAATCAAATTAGAATTAAAGAGGAGTGGAATGGAAATTGCAATCACCAAAAACTACAAAACTAAATATTAATGTAAACAATTGAGAATTCCAACAAGAATTGACATTTCGAATTATAGGAATTTCGGGGGCTTTTATTCTGTTTTATTTTCGTAAACCCAAAACCCCTAAGGCTTATTCAAATCCATAATATACTAATCAATCAATGAAATAAAAATGCTAAGATTTCCACTCATAGTAGGTTATTAGCTTTGCTTCTCTTCAAATTTGAAACACCTATTATAACCTCCTTCAGATCTCTTCTTATTGATATATACAATAGGAGATTTGTATATATATTAGATTTAGAAAGGTTGGAGGAGAAGAGGGTTAGAAATTAAATAATAAACAAAGATAGGTATATAGGATTTATTACCTCAAACCCTAATGGCTTTTTGTGAATCTAAGATGAGATGAATTGACAGAGCTTCGTTGATGTTTCCAAAATATTTGTGAATAAAAGTGAGGGGTCTACGGTCTTATTTATAGAGGTTGAAACGTAGCAGAATCATAGGATGAGAGTAGGTTAAAAACGGATAAATCTGGAACGTTCATTGATAGGAAAACCGTAGTCACCACCAACAGGAGCGGTCAACTGCCCTATATGCACTAGTCGACCGCTAGCGGTCAACCGGTTAAGGTCAATGGTCGACCTCTCTCTTATTTTGGGAAGTAAATAAATTGTATACCTTTGTTTTATTTGATTCTTTAATTAACTTTTAGCATTAATTATTAACTTTAACGTTTACCTAACTTCCAAGTCTAATTACAGCTAATTTTTTAATTTCAAATTTAATTATTTATTGGAATTTGAATTTGAATTATATTATTTTAGACCTGAAAATTTCAAATGCCCATAATTTCTTCGTTTAAGCTCCGTTTTCAGCATATTATGTATGAAAACGGATCAGAATTTCACCACAAACACAATGTCAGAACTTTCATCGTCGAATTCCAACTTTTACAAAATTTCCATTTTGTAAACCCCTACTTACTTTAATTTAATTTACTTATTTATTTTTTTACTTATTTTATAGGACGTTACATTCTCCCCTCTATTCAGTACTCAATGTACCAAACAGGGATCCATTTCTATACCCAAGGTACCGAACAAGATCATATGTTCGGAAAAGAGGGTGGTCGAACCAAGTGAGGACATCCTATGAAGTCTAGACCAGAAGAAGATAGGGGAAGTTGAACCAAGGAAAATCATGTCTACCGAACCAAGGAGAATGGTGCCTACCGAACCAAGGAGAATGGTGCCTATCGAACCGAGGAGAATGATGCCTACCGAAACGAAGAAGGAAGAGAGGGAACCTTGCCAATAACATGTCCATATACACTTCACCAAACCAACAAACCCCAAATCGGGTTTCCAACTGAAACAAATAGGTCATATATGGAATGAAATATGCATATATATTTGGAAACTATCAATCACATTCATGATATTGAGGAATATTCCATCTAGGCGAGAATACATGGAAATTTCCAAACTTGCTAAATTGATCACATCACATCTTCACTCCTATAAATACCAAAGCATCCAAAAACAATGGAGGACAATTCGGGAGAGCCATCTTACCACAGTAATGGAAGACAAGCTAGGGAAAGCAGGATCAATGTAGCAGGATCTGCCAAACAAGAGTAGCCTAGTGGGAACAACCTAGTAGAATCTTCCTAACAAGAATAGCCTAGCATGACCTGCCTAATGGGAATAGCCGAACATGAATATGCAAGCAGGAATAGCCGAACATGCATAGTCGAACAAACTCCCTTAGGCTATATCTTACTGTCTTTTGAGCTACATACCATTGTATTTTGTATCTCAGGCATTATATCAGAGATCTATAAAAGGAATAATAAAATCGGACAGTGGATGTAGGCACATTCTAGCTAAACCACTATAAATATTTGTGTTCTTTACTTTACTAGCAATTTACTTTCTACATAACTTATATGCGATCTGCTCCCTAAAAGTCAAACATAATACAAATATAACAGCCGAGTCATACACCTCGTATCCATAGCTCTACAAAAAATAGGGTGTTTGCCCACACTTTGTGTAGACAGTAACGAAATGAGGATTCCATAATGATCATGGTGTTGCAAGACTTCGGAAAGTCATAGTGAAGCATGGCTTCTGTAATGGTCATGGTGAGCAAGACTTTGGGAAAGTCATTGTGATGTATGGCTTCTGTAATAATGGTGGTGATGCAAGCCTTTGGGAAAGTCATAATGAAGTAGGAGTTCAGTGATGATCATGGTGAAGTGAGACTTCGATGATGATGCATGGTAAGGTGAGGCCTTGGTAATGGCCAATATGATGTGAAGACTTGATGATGGTCTAGTTTGCCATAGTGATGGTTTATATTTTCCAACTACATGTAAGGAATTAAGAAATCGAGGATTGATGCAAATGCAACATTATTTTAAGGAGGAAGCCATAAGTGGGCACAAATATTATTTTGGAAGTTGTAAGCATGATATGGTACAAAAATTGTTATGGATGAGACCATGAGGAAGTTCATCGATATGTTGGAAGATATACATACTACACTAGATGAGTAATCAACATAGGTACTAGCACACATGTGTTATTTGTTGGTACGATGTTGTGACGATTATAATTTTTGAAGATATACATATTACACTAGATAGGTAATGAGCTATGTTGACTGTCGATTTATGTAGATTCTTATTATACGTGCATGTTTGGAACAACCTAAATTTTGTTGTGTATTTCTGTTATGGGTGATTGAGTCTGGACTACTGAGATGCATGCTGACACTTGTGTACGGAGATTGATCTATGATTGGGTTTGGTTCATCCATTATTAATGGAGTGTTATTTTTATATATAATAGTTTGGATGCATGATTGAGGAATTATAAATGTTACTGTAGTATGTTTATTGAATTCATTATTGTGAATAAATTATTTTTTTGGGCAAAGCCGATAAGGTTGAATGGTCCCCTACCATTTTGTTGATCCACCATGGGAAACGAAACATACAAATAAAGTTGCAACAAACAAAAAGAAAGGAGAGGTGGCAGATCAGAAACATAGGAGGGCGCAAAAGGCAAAAGGGAGAAAATAAAGGAACATATTCGAAACTGACAACCAGACATAGTTACTGATCATCATCCCCATAGGGAATATTAGCTTTATGAATTCCCATGCGTATCTCAGTAATAATATAGCACAATAATTGTCTTCCATTTTTGCTCATATCTTCTTTGAATATCCTGGTGTTTCTTTCTAACAAAATCAGTCTCACAAAGTATGTGAAAATGACAAATCATCTTTCCTGGCCGACACACACAACAATTTCTTCCATTCATCCAAATTGTTCGAACCCACATGTTTGATACCAGTAGCTATTTGAACTTTGTTCCAGAGCCAATATATCACCGGGCAATCAAAATACAAGTGTTTAATAGTCTCTGGGAGATCCCTACAGTATATACAACTGATATTCAAATTCATACCTCTGCTTTGTAATTTAACTCTCGTAAACAGAGCTTTATTGATAACTTTCCAAAGTAGGAGATTACCTTTCGCATGGCTTTCCTTCCTCCAAATTATCGAGCGCCATTTGCAATTAGCATGATTATGAGCTTTAAGTAAATAACTGTATACCAACTTAGAATTGAATTTAGACTTTGTTTGACCCCAAACAAGAACTTCATTTCCTGGTGGTTCAATGTTCATCGCTTGAATAGAGTTCCATAAAAAGGAAATGTTCCGGGTCGAGTTCGTAGGAAGAGTGAAACAACCATTCTGAATGAAGGATTTAACACAAGCGTTTACTCCAATACCAGATTGTAGAATATGATTGTGAGGAATTATTCTGTTAAGGATACAACCATGCTAAAACCAAGGATCATTCTGGAAACTTATTTTGTTTTGAGGAGCAATATTATACTTAATAAGAGGTAAAATCAGTTCCTTAATCTTGAAAATACTATGCCATGTCCAACTGATGCTCTGAGGAGGTTGCGTAGACCAAACATTCCTACCTTTAGTGATGTATCTGAATGACCATTTAACCCAAATATTATCCTTCTAGTTCAGGAAATTATCTAAAAATTTAGCAACTCCAGCCTTATTCCAAAGCGTCAAGTTTAGAATACCCAGTCCCCTTTTAGCTACAGATCTTTCAATTATTTTGAAAGATACAGGAGCAGAATATAGACCATGAGAACACCCTTTCCAAAAAAATTTCATAACTGCGCACCTTATCAATTTAATTAACTTTTGAGGAAGCACAAAAGCTCTAGCCCAATAGACTGTCATGGAAAATATAACAGATTTAATAAGGGTAAGCCTACCAGCTTGGCTGAGCAGTCTATTAGACCAGCATCCAATCTTTGCCAATACTTTTCATATAAAGGCAAGCACTGATTTGTAGTATTGTGAGACGTTGCATGAGGAACCCCTAGTTATGTGACAGTATTTTACCTCGGCCTTACACCAGTGGATATAAAAATGTCATTCATAAGATTATTTGGATGCCTAGCTAAGATGATGTCAGACTTGTCTAGATTCAGTTGTAGTCCAGTTATTCTGTAAAATAGATTAAGACCCCCCTATAATTTCGTTGATGGTTTGAATGGTGGGTTTATAGAATATAACCAAATCGTCTGCAAACATGAGTGATGTAATTTGTGGATCTTTGCATCGAGGATGTAACTAGAAAATCTTGCATCTAACCAGGTCTTCAAGAATTCTAGTGAGTAATTCCATAACAGTTATAAATAGAAAAGCAGACATAGGATTTCCATGGCGAATACCACGCTTGCTTTCGAAGTAACCTTCTGTAGAGCCATTTATCTTGATAGAAAATTTAACAGTAGAAATATAAGCATAAATCCAAGTTAAAAAATGAGGAGGAAAATTCATGTAACCCATAATCTTAACAATAGAATCCCAATGAAGGGTGTCAAAGGCCTTCCTAATGTCAATTTCAATAAACCTCTCGGGGAAACCATAGAATGCTTATAACCATGAAGAAGTTCATGCGTGAGAAGCACATTATCTAGAATATTTCTTCCAGGAATGAAGGTAGATTGATTATGTGAGATAATATTTGGAAGGACATTTTTCAAACGAGTAGCAATGACTTTTGTTATACATTTGTAGATAGAGTTGCAACAGGAAATCGGTCTAAATGCTTGAACATTGTTGGCATTTCTAGATTTAGGGATCAAAGCAATATTAGTATTGTTGAAAGTGTTAAGCATTTCCCGCTTTTAAAGAAGTTTTTGATGGCCTTTATTACATCCACTTTGACTATCTCCCAGCAAGTAGTGTAGAAACCAATATTAAATCCTTCTGGACCACTACTGGAGTCCTTGTTGAGGGAGAACATTGCTTGTTTTATCTCATCATCAGTTACTTCATTGCGCAGGTACATATAGTCATCATGGTTAAGTCTAGGCAGAAGATGGGGATCAATTGCCTCGATGCCAGGAAGACAATTGTCATCATTTCCAAAAAGATTGGTGAAATAGTGCATGAAAGCACTAGCAACATTTTCAGTATCCTCATGGAGCAAACCATTTTCATCATGGATTGAATAAATTGTTGTGTGTCATGATTAGTTGTATTGTGCATATGTTGTGTGATAAAATTAAAGATGGTTGATTGTAATTAATACGTTTCCCCATATTTTGTGATTAAACCCATGATGGAACTTTATTCATTTAGTTAATGGTTGTGTCTAAAAAATTTTGAGGGCACAACTTTATAGGAATTGAGAATGTAACGGTCTACAACTTCGACCTGCAAATTTGACACCATAAAAGTTATTGAAAGTGAATTATTAATAAAATGGTGAATTAGGTATCATGTTTATAACCTTTGCGAAGGCCTTTTCGAGATGATCAGTTTGATATACATTTTTGATGTATTTAGAGTTACGGCTTGTAAAATAGAGGCATTATGGTATTTAAATAGTGTATTTAACTATTTCTAGCAAAACTGGATAAACAACCTATAACCCAGCCTAATGACTATATAATTAAGGCTGTAGAACCATAGCCATCACCTCTATATTCAGTTTTTCTTCTATAATCTCGAAATTTCTCAATTATTCGCTAATGGTGACTAGCAAAATTAATTAAAAAGTGATTAAAATTTAGTGTGTTCAAACCCTATCAAATTATATATGGATTTGAAGATCTCGACGAGAAGAAGAGGCATCTGATGTTCATTTTCCAATCTGACGCTTTAGTTTATCAGAAATCGACAAAGAAGTTTCAATCGTTCGTTTTAGGGGTTTGGATTCAATGGTAATACAATGACCAACTGATGATTAGGAAATACAGTTGCATCGGGGACGACAACAGAAACACATCCATGGTGGTTAATCATCTCAGATCAACCCAGGCCTAGAATAATTAAAAAAAGGCAAAAAACCATAGATGGCAGCGGCGGCTGTTGGAGGAACTAGAGGTGGCCAAACTTCGGTCGTGGATGACGCTGGTGATGGGCATGGCGACGGTGGGGTCAGATCGATTGTTAGTGGCCAGAAGCATCATTGATGGCAGTAAAAAAAGGCAGTTGATGGGTTTATTGTAGTTACGTGAAGGAGGTGGAGGTGCACACAATTATAAATTTGAATTAAATATTATTTAAATGTGGACAAATTATTTTTTGAGAAAAATGTGTGGTTCTCTATAAATAGCGGAGAGCACACATGTAACTATATATAACACTAAAATGAGGTGCAACCAACATGCCTGGCAGGTAACAAAATCTGAGTGCTAATATCATAATAAAAGAAAATCAGATATTCCTAAGATGAGTTCCGGCAAGGCCACCACCCATCTCACCCTGATATCAAGATCTGGCATGGCCATCCCCCGATATCAAGATGTTAGGAGTAATTAAAAACTAAAGAAAATGTAGGATGCCATCGCCAAATAAGCAATGAATTTGGAACTGGATCTGGCGGAATGAATAAGCAACTACACAGAGGTGAACACTGAAGGTGATGCTGAAAGGAAGATCCACTCTGAAACGGTATAGCTGAAATAAGCACCTGACGCAATCTGCAATCCTGGAAACGGCTATCCTAAGCACTTGAAAAAAGACTCTAGCTGTCCTACAAACCTGAAAAGAGACACTGACAATCTATCTAATCCAAGACCTGTAACCAAACTAAGAACAAAATTAGTACGAATCACATATATGTATATAAATAGAATTTATATACATATATGCGTATATAAAATCTAAAGCGATAAAAAAACAAAGATAATTTAGTACAAAAATGAACAATTCTAGATAGTAAGAGTAAAATGATCCATACTGAATAAAATTAACGAACTATAAACTAAAACAATTAAAGCTAAATAAAACAAAAACAATACTAGTAATATCTATGAATTTGCATTAGAGAGTAAATAATGATGCACTAAGTGATCATTATTTAAATTAGAAAGGTCAGCAATACTAATATTATTAATGATAAAATTATTATTGTTTTGTTTGAATATATTGATGTTGTTACTAACCTTGTTAAGATATTCCTTAAAAAGATTATTTTTAGCTAATTTATATTTAGGATTAGAAACCCAATTAAAGCAAAAGGATGAAATTAAAAATATCAATTTATTGAAGTGATTAATGTTATTATTATTAATAATTCTTTGATTTCTTTCAAACCAAATGTACCGACAAGATATAGTGAATAAGGTATCAAGCAAATATCTGTTAACTTTATCGAACTTAAATCTAAAAGTGTTCCAATAAAAAACACAATCAGTAATTCTAGTACTAATATTAAATTCAAAAATATTAAGGATAATCATAAGAATAAAATAAGTTTTCATACAATCATAGTAAATATGATTAATATCCTCTGAATGCATATTACAAAAATAACATTTGTTATCAATGTTAATATTTTTTGTTTTTAAAAATTCTATAGTATTTAATTTACCATGCATAATTAACCACATGTGAATTTTAGATTTTGGAGGAGCGTTAGATTTCCAAATAAAGTTAAAAAAATTATTAGTTACACCCGAAAAGTTAATAAATCTATAAAAAGAATTAGTAGAATATTTCTTACTCTTGTCCCATTCCCAACTAATATGATCATTATCATTGTCAATAATATAAAGATTTAATCTAGCGAAAAGCAACTTAAGCTGTCTAAGGGTTGAACCAACTAGAGTTCTGTTAAAACTAAAGAACCAATGATGGTCGTTTTCGGAATCAAAAACTTCAGAATTAAATGCATATTTAAAGTTACAAATGTCATACAACTCATTAAAATCATTCCTAAGAGGAGTAGCGGAAATCCAACTGTCATGCCAAAAGGAAGTATTATTACCTGAGTGAACGATAATATTAATGCCTAAGTTAAAAATCACATTACATTTTAAAATGGATTTCCAAAAATAAGATTGTTTACGAGAAACCGAAGGACTAATTTGATAAAGATTATTACTACCATTGTAATAATATTTAGAAATAATTTCCTTCCAAATGGCATTATCATTGGTATCTCTGAACTTCCATAACCATTTACCAAGGAGAGACAAATTCATATTACGCAAATTAATGAGACCTAAACCACCATCCTTCTTGGATTTACATACAGTTTCCCAATTCACAAGACATTTTATGCAACTGTTTGGATTTTCACCACTCCATAGGTAATCTCTTCTGATTTTATCTATTTTATCTATCACCCAATCAGGAAAAAGATGTAAAGACATCCAATAAATTGGGAGAGCAGATAAAACAGAATTAATTAAAACCAGTCTACCAGCTCTAGATAAAAATCTCCCGTTCCAATTAGAGATCTTATTTCTGATTTTATCTATGATTATTAACCAATCATCATGTTTAAGTATAGAAGGTCTAATAACAAAACCAAGATAGTCAAATGGAAAATTCATAGTTTTACAATTTAATGTATTAGCAACTAAATTTTCAACATTTTCAAAGTCATTTAAAAATAAAACCGAGCTTTTGTCAAAATTTATTTTTAAACCCGATAAAAGCTCAAAACTGTATAGAATAAACTTAAGAGTAATATTGTGTCTAGGAAGATGAGAGGAAAAAAGCAAGGTACCATTTGCAAATTGAAGGACAGATAAACCATAACGTGATATATCATTACCAATATTACCCAGAGAACCATTATCAACTGTTTTTTAATGATCCTAGCAAAAACATCAGCAGCTAAGTTAAACAGAAGAGGCGATAAAGGGTCCCCTTGTCTTAGACCTCTCTTAGATTGAATTTTATTACCTAAAATGCCATTTACCATTATACTAGAGTTAACAGTTTTAAGCAAATTCATAATCCAGTTAATCCATCTATTACTAAAGCCTCTAGCATGAAAAATATCAACAAGAAAATCCCAATCAACCGAATCAAAAGCTTTAGCGAAGTCTAATTTTAAGATAGCACAAGTAATATTATTCTTACAACAATGATTAATAAATTCTTGAACCACTGCCACACCATCTGTGATATTTCTTCCTTTAATAAAAGCCTATTGTGAACAGTCAATTAGGTCATTCATTCTTATACTAAGTCTATTAGCTAAAACTTTTGAAATAATTTTAACAGAACAATTAATCAATGAAATGGGTCTAAAATCTTTTAAATTATTAGCACCTACTTTTTTGTGCAATAAAATAACATTTGCAAAATTAAATCAACCTAGTTGTAAATTTCCATTATAAAAATCATTAAACATACTAATTAAGTCTAATTTTAAAATATCCCAAAAAGTTTTGTAGAAGAAAATCGGAAATCCATCCGGACCCGGGGATTTATCACCTGGTAGATCAAAAATGGTTTTTCGGATTTCCTCTTCAGTAAAAGGATCATCTAACTCAGAAAGATTAATATTGGAGATAGCCGGATAAAGATCATTCCATCTTACATTAATTCTATGCTTATTTTTATTACCAAAAATATCTTTATAATAATCTGTGAAAGCTTTATTGAGATCTCTTTGGTCAACTAATTCCACATTGTTAACTAGAATGGAGTTAATTGTAATACTATGTTTTCTACCGTTGGCCATATTATGAAAAAATTTAGTATTATTGTCACCTTCATTAATCCACTGAATTCTGGATCTTTGCTTCCACATAACTTCCTCCTTTTCAAGAATAGAGTTAAGCTCTTCTTTTAAGTTAGTGAGAACGTTCCTCTCACCTAGATTTAGATGTCTAGTTTCTTCTATCTTATTTAGTTTAAGCATCTCATTAAGAATATTTTCTTTTTTAATTTTAATATTGCCAAAAATATTTTTATTCCAATTTTTAAGTGAATTCCTAAGTTCTCCAAGCTTGGAAACAAATGCTTTGGCTGAATTATCACTATATTTAATATTATAAGAACTCATAGACAACCATTTATTAATTACTAAATTAGATAAACTTGGTTCTAGTAACCACATTTTTTCAAATCTGAAAGATCTACTAATAGCTCTATGATGATCACAAGAGAGAATAATGGGACAATGGTCAGAAAACGTGTAAGGCAAACCAGACACTCTACATAAAGGAAATTTATCCTCTATTTCATCGCTAACAAAAAATCTATCTAATAGGGCCATAGAAGGAGATTCTCTATTATTACTCCAAGTAAATTTTCTATTAGAAAGAGGAATTTCAATCAAATTAGAAATAATAATAAAATGGTCAAATTCCTCCATAGCGGGGTAGTCACCCTCTCGAGGAGTTCGCTCCCCTATAAAGCGAGTAACGTTAAAATCTCCCCACAAAATCCAAGATCCCGGCGCTAAAGTTCTAAATTCCAAGCATTCATTCCAAAGAATCCGACGATCTAAACATTAGAAATATTTAAAAAAGAATTGTCAGAAAGATTAATGAGAATAATGTGTAAAGAGTGCTGTTTGTAAATACATTGGAGCAATTTAAAATAATTATCCCTCCAACCAATCATTAAACCCCCGGAAGAACCCACAGAAGGTAAAAACCCATTTTCTAAAATGATAACCACCTAATCTTCTAAAAAATCAAATATCCGGACATTCAATTTTAGTCTCTTGAAGAAGAGCATTGTCAATAGAATAGTCTTTAAAGAAAACTCTAACCTTATCACATTTATTTAAGTCTTTCAAACCTCTAATATTCCAACTAGTTATCCTCATAAACCAATGGACCTAGCCCTATCAAGTTCCTTACTTCTAATATACTCACGATCAACCTCAATATCAGAAAATATGAAAGCGGTATCATTAGCTAATTGACTAAACTTAGAAAAAGACAAATTACCTAAAGCCTAAGAAGAAAAAAATACTACCCATACTAGAATGCATACTTGAGCCTGAATTCATAGCACCGCTCACGGTACTCGAATCAGGAAGCTTATCCGTAGACTGTGAATGGCTACAACGAATCCTGGCACTACGATGAACCGATCCACTAGATGTAATTGCCTTCCTACGTCTACCACTCTTCAATGAAAAAGTGCAAGGAGCTGATTTATTACCAGAATCCCCAAGAGGAACTTCAAAAAGAAGACCAGACTTCCCATTGGACATCAAAACATTATATGCTGTTTCCAGTGAAGAAACATCTACAGTATCATTCCTAACCACATTATCTATGTGACAGCCCGCAAACCCGTACCCCTTGAATTGACATTAATCTCCATCAAATCAACTCAAGAAGAACGGAAAATACGGACCATTTGAGTTAAAGAAGAAGAGGTAGAAGGAGAGAATAGAAAACAACATCAGAATCTCACCGTCGCAGCGGAATAAATATAATAGATAATAACTAATCTTTACAGAAAAGAAACTATATCTGTTTATACATACATCACCAGAATACAACATCAGAGTACAATACAATCAACATCACAATTCAGGACAGTTATAATAACTTGTCCTCACATACAAAATACACAACATACACAACACAGCGGAATATACATCATATACGTGTGATACGTCTCGCCATCCAGCTCGTCTCCTGAGCTCCACAGCATCATAACCTGTATACTATAATACTCGGTCTGACCCGAGCATTATAATAAAATAACACCCGAGTCAGTCTGGAAAACCAACGTGAGAAAACACACTCAATTGGATTATTAAAGTTTTCCAAACCCTTTGAAATCAAAAGCATCTCGTAAGACCACGCCACAAATAAACATGTTGGATTTTTACCTTACGATAGCCAAAACACTTTTTATCAAATCTGTCTGATATTATAATAGTGTCTATTGAAAGTAAAATAGAATCTAGCTAAAATGCTTGCATCTCACGTTTCAGCAATAGTTGGGCACAATCAAAACCGTACAGGCGCGTAGGGAGAATGGATTTCCATCCATGACTAGGCACTGGGGTACCACCTATCACAGTACCAAGTCTAGATCAGCGTACCGAGGACCACGCCCGATCCCCTGCAACACAAGACCGGAACTACCTAAGGGTAATTCCGAGTAAGATCACCCCATGGTTGGGATCAGCAACCGCACCACTAAGCCGAAATAAAAAGGGACATCTAGACAGGGATGACCTCACCCTAATGGGTGCTACCCACATAGCCTTGCTGCATAACCCCTGATTTTTAGTCATTCCCGGTTGATGAGGCTCGAGGCTAAGCGTTACCTTTTTAGAACATTTCTCTTAGAATGCCCATCGTCCACCTGACGATGTTCTGAAAGCATTCGTCCATACTAGTCCGTTCCGGGTTCGAATGGAACCGAAGGCACTACTCCTACTACATCCATTTTAGAATCACCCTCAGGATCAGTAGCGATTAGCCCTTGCACTTCACTGCTCTATCTTCGACTCCAAACTTGTTTTTCCACGAAAACGTACAAACCGGATCGAAGTGGTTTTCGAGAAATTAATCCCGATCCCGGTCTCTTCGAAACGATCAGCGCTCTGGCCAATATTGATAGTCGGTTATTTAACTATCAATTAACATTCACAAACATCCATCAAACAATAAATAATTTTCCAAATTATTTATTTACCTCACAAATATCTTCGCAAGATATATTTCCATTTCAACCCTTTTTGAAAATAGTTTCATAACCACACTCCTTTTATGGAATAAATTCCCAAATATTTATTTCCACTGGAACATCAAGTACAAAAACTTTATATTTTTAAAATAATTTAAAACTCTTTATTTTAAAATATCCTTTAAGACATTTAAGTTAAAAACTACTTTAATACTTATTCAAAAATATATACTTTAAGAATATTTAAAGTGAAGCTAATTTATAAAATATAAAACTAAATTTTTAACCCTTTAAAACAAAATTTCCAATCACCTTTAAAAAAATTCTACTATAATAAAATTTGAGAAATACTTACTTTAAATTCTAAACATTTAATAATAAATTTCCTAAAACATGCTTTTAAAAACAACATTAAAACTTTTAACTTATATTTTAAAATTTGCTTTGAAAACGTACTCGGCTATCCAGGGAAATACGCTTCTCTTTCACATCTTTAAAAATAAATCACTATTTATTTTTAAACAAATTTACCCATTCCTTTAATAAATTCCCACCTTGAATTTATGTTTCCAAATATCCACTGATATTTTACTTCACTTTATAAACCCAGTTTATAAATTCCAAATCTCACTTCTGTTTTAAATTCCAATTTCAAACACTTAAATCAATTTACAATTGATTTCCAATTTACTTCACTTTGAAATAAATTTCCTTACTTACTCCATTTATTTCAAAATCCATTAACTTTCAGATTCTATTTCTTTATTATGCTTTAAAATCTTTAAACTGAAAATTTAAATTCCAGTTTCCCCGAATTCCTTCTTTTCCTTTTTGTTTAAATTTAAACCTTGAATTAAAATAAATTCTTTATTCTTATAAATAATATCACTTAAGTTTTAAAATTCATTATTCCTCTGTTTATTCAAATTCCCTCTTCCATACTCGGAATTTATTAGAATTTTAAAATCACTTTTATTCTTTTCCAATTCATTCTTAAATTTATTCAAATTCTCTATAATTATTTTACTTAAACATTCACTCCTTTATTTTCCTTCAAAAATTCAATTCTATATATTTTGGTAAATCAATGCACCGAAATATATTCAAACAAACCATAGCATTCAATATTCCAATTATCAGTATAATTAATCACAGAATATCAAATATTCATAACACAGAATATTAAAATAATCTAAATAAATTTGAGGAATCCAGTTGGATCCCTCCAACCTGTTTCCCTGCATCCACAGATGTTAGCACAATACCAATTCCACTTCGAGGTGGAATATCGTGGTATATGGGATTAATATAATATCATCCGCTATTATGCGGCGCATAGGGTCTCATCCGCTATATAATGCGGGAATATCAATCAATCCAATATATATATATATATACTACTGTATAATTTACCACATCCAATCAATTTAAACATTCAACCAAATATTTAAATTTAACCATTTAAATTTAAATTTAACCCAGATGAGTGAGATTAACTCACCTTTGATTGTTGCAATCCGATCCACACCGTCTTGATTCTCCACGATTTAGACCTTGTATAAACAATTCACGATTTATTACTATTTGAATTAATCAAACAATTAATTACCATTTACTTATTTAATTCAACTTATAATTTGATTTAATTTTAAACAATAAAAATTTCTTTAATAAATTATATTTATTCTTATTTTAGGAACTAAATAATGGATCAACCAATTAACAAATTATTCCCTTAATACATTGATAAATTGTTAAATTTAAAATGCATATTTATTTTCTTTTGAAACTAGTGTATACTCAAAAAATAATCTTTATATGGTTTTATATAAATCAATCATTTTAAAATTTTCCATTTCAAAAAGCTTATCTCCATATATACATATACTGTTTCAAAGTAAAATATGTATATATATATTATTATCTGTTTTATACCATATAGTTTTACATTATCTGTTTTATACCACAACCCCACTCGAAATCACCATCACCCAACCCTCTAACGTCGCGACCGAGATTCCACGCAGCTCGAACGAGCTCACGATATGCCTCTCGTCTATCGAAGACCATCGAAGCTCGAACAGACCACCTCGCCAAGCTTCGCACGCGAATCCTCATTCCCGCCTTCGTGCTCCCAGTCGAGATTCATTCGTGAACCACAAATCCTGAAATTGAGTCGAGCTCGAAAATCTGTTGCCGCCCTTTTTTTTATTTATGAATTCGAAATCGAATTCGATAAAAGAAAATGAGGAATACGCGGCCATTATTTCAATTGACGAAAGGGTTTTCGTTCGAACTGGGCAATAGAGGAAGATGGGTTGGGTTCGAGATTTTTTTTTCTTTTCTTGCTGTTGAAATTTTTTGGACCATCGGCCGCCTATATAAAAGAAGGGAGAAGTGATTTTGATTTTTCTTTTCTTAAATTGAAATGAAATAAAGACGTGATTTCTAAATTTGAGTGAAAGGTTGCGTGAACGAGAGGGTGTACAGTGATTCGAAATGAAAGATAGCAGTTGATATGAGCATATGTCAATCAATGAATATAATTATATATCTATTTAAATTAAAAGTTGTCTCAAATTCGAAACTTAAAATCTCGATCTCTTATCGAGGTGTGCTGCTAGGCATTCATAATGTTATACCCCTATTTCGAACGCAATGGAAAATATTTCGAGTCCAAACTCGATCGTATGGAGAAGATAGCTTTTTGGACCCAGTTATTATATTAAATTCGATATAAATTTCAATGCGTTTACATACCGTACGACCACACGACAACTCCAAACACTACGAAAATTGAAATCCGATAATAATATAATATTACGGATCCAATGGAACTGGTTTCATCGAAATCCGAGACTGTGCCTCGGAAGGCTATTTTTAAATTCAATTTAAACGATATATTTTCAAAACTGAACAAAACACTTCCGAATTCAATTTAAAAGCTTTTATTATCTTCAGTATTATCAATGTAAATTTTCTAACCCTTTAAATTATTTTTAACAAGCTTGAAACTCCAGAATTCAACATTTACTTAATCTCAAATTATTTAATTTAAAAATTAAATTATCTCATAAATAGTGATATTTGAAATTCAAGTTAATAATTTACTTTTGAATATTTAAAATCAATTAAATATCCCAATTCCAAATATCCAAAAATTATGGGTCGTCACATTCCTACCCCCTTAAAATAATTTCGTTCCCGAAATTACTAGTTAAGAAGAATGATTCAATCCCCGTTAACTATTTCTCAAAACCAAACAGATGCAACCACTTTCCAAAATAATCTTTTATTAAGACACGCTAACCCTCTTTCTAACTTTCCAACTTATCCACAGTCCCAAACAGTATCACTTAGCAATTCAAATTTAAATTCGAAACCAAAATTTGAATTATCAAAATTTTCCTAACTCCTTAAATTTCCGAAATTTTTTGCCAGCGTCTCCTTTGCGCGGCTAGCTCGGTACTACTACAAAATGCCTCTACGGCCCCCCAAATTTCAAAAGAAAACAAAAACCAAGTGGCTAGATCGGAAAATCATCAAATTTCATACAGAAATTTAAACACGTACCTTTTGTTGGACAATTCAATTTTTATCTTCGAAAATCATAACATCCATTTATCCTTTGCCCTTAAATAACTATGTATCCTACTTAGCAATAATATCCAACTACAGAACCCAAATCATTTTATTCATTTCCTTTACAACTTTTCAATATCTGCTTTACTTAAGCCCGTACGATGCACATATATCATCCGTACGCAATACCAAATCTGATCGCTCTCTCGATCACACAATTTCACTTTCGAACTAGTATCATCCACCCGACTTCCTAGTGCGGACTCAGATCTGGTTTCTTGATCAGAAATCGTCATACTCCTTGCATAGCAACAAACTATGATAGAGAATATCCAGAATCAATCAAAATCCCATATCCAGTGTTCGCCGTCGAAAATCGAGTGAAAAAATCCCAACTCGGATCGATATAACTATCTCAAAATTCTGTGCTCGAATCTGGATCAAACCACTATGGGAATAAAATAATATATGCACATCGTACGTAATTAGCCCCAATAGAGTTTTAACTATATCAATTTTCTTTTTTTATTCACATTCATTTTGATTGTTATTCACTTATCCACAATTATCCCACTTCAAAACTTTCAATTTTAATCTTCATTCAATTATTCACTTAGTATATTTCTCCATCCCAAAATTACTTAGTATATTCCCTGTAACGATACGACTTTTCGACGCTCGGAAGTCGACATTAATACGTCCACTGTATCAACTGTCGGGAAATCGAATGCCGGAAAACCGAATTGTTATGGTTAAAAAGAAGAGGTAGAAGAAGACAGAAAGAAAGAAAGAAGAAACAACAAAAACAATATCAGAATCTCACATATCGTAGCGGAACAACATATAATAGATAAATGAATAATCTTTAAAACAAAGAACTATATCAGTTTATACATTACATCATCATCAGAGTTTACAACAACAATACATCAATGGACAGTTATACAAACTTGTCCTCATACAGAATACACAGCGGAATAAATAATATCATATACAAGTGATACGTCTCGCCATCCAGCTCGCCACTTGAGCTCCACAGCATCTCCTGAATCCAGAATGACCTGATAACCTAACTCTAGACTGCTCGTGTGGAAATTGGTGGGCACCCAGAGTTTAGGAAGGAAACAATAAACTCCAGGTCAGTCATGGGACTGGTGTGAGAACTAAAACAGTTATCTTTAAACAAACAACAAAAGAATTTTAAACATTGGAATCTGCAATGCTTTTGGAAAATGAAACTACCATAAGACCTCCCGCCACACACACAATGCAAACGCAGAATTGGAGGAGATTTCTTCTTATGATAGTCAAACATGCTTACTAGGCAAAATCATTGGATTACTACTATTAGTGCATAGTGCAAAAAAAAACATTTCAAAAGTATAATATTAATCTTTGCCAGCATACAACCATTATTGTATGCCTACTATAGCTACCATGTTCAATAGCAGGTTACCGCCACATTCCATGATAGGTAATACAACTAAAACCGTACAGGGTTCGTATTGTTTCTTTGGATTTCCAACAAATGGTCAGGCAAAGGAACTTCCCTACACCGAAGTGGAACGCCTCTGAAAGGACGTCTCCGAGAACCTAATCGGATCTCTGCAAACACAAGGTCGACGCTACCTCACGCTGTACAGCTGTAACTAGGTAGCTAACACACAAGCTATGCCATCCCCCGGTCGTTATCGACCTTTATCCGAGGATCCTCAACCGCAAAGCAACAACCACAAAGTATAATAAATTTGCAGCATCAACATAGGTAAAATATCTGGGCTCCATACCATGATATCACCTTTTATCCAGAAGGAAATGGACATACCCTAGGGGCGCGACCCCTAACAACCTTGCCGCAACATTCCTGTTTCGACCATTACCGGGTTGTGAGGCTCGACGAAGACTCGTCCACAAAGCTACGCTTTTTCACAAAGCCATGCTTTGATCAACATATGATCAACAGCACTTCGTATGCCACATTACCAAATTGGGAATGTATCACTAGTAACCATCAACTACATAACCTCTGAGCTCGTACGTCTCAGAGAAGGGTGTTAAGCTAAGAGAATAAATTCTCCGCCACCAATAGAAATGTATTTGATAGAAACCAGCTTTACATCTCAAAGTATAACGTCAGACACACATCCATACAAGTCCATTCCGGGATCGAACGGAACCGAAGGCACTTCCAAAGAAGCCCTTGCAATCCGGGTATTCACTAATCATGTCCGGACTTCCCATCACAAGAAGAGTGATATAAATCTCCATACCGGAGCAACTCGATGCAGAGACATTCGACAGGTTGTCCTTTCATTTTCGAAAATACCCGGTCTTCACACCGGCCTTCAAATGTTATCCATATCGTCATATCACTTATTCGGAATGGGTTATATGACACAAAGGTCCTTTCCCGGCTAAACCAAATAATGAGCGCTTGTTTTAAAACAAATTCAAGTGCCATTTCGAAGGCAAATATTGATAGTCGGTGATTTAACTATCAAACAACATTCACAACAATCATCAGATTTAAATAATTTTCCCAAATTATTTATTTTCAAAATATCTTCACAAGATATATATTTTTCCACACTTCATCACTTTGAAAACAAATTTCAAATCATATTTCACCTTTCAACTTTTGAAAACAAATTTCAAATCAATTTCCCTACACAGGATATATTTCCAAATATTTATTCATTTCCATTGGAAACCTACCGAGTTCAAATACTTAATCTTCAAAATATTCCTTAAAATCCAATTTCAGAATTTCTTCATTTATAATTTAAAACTACTTTGGAAATATACTCGGCTTTTCAAAGAAAATACACTTCCATTTCAAAATGGTCCATTTAAACCAATTAAATAAATCCTTATCGATTTATTTGAAATTTACATTCCAAATTTGTAAATTTATTTCCACACTTTAAAAATAAATCAGTGTTTATTTTTAAAACAAATTTCCCTTTCCTTTATGAATTCCATTTTGAATTTACATTTCCAAATATTCACTTTTTATACGATTTTCAAATCGATTTCTCAAATATTCACTTTCAACCCCAAAATCAAATTCCAAATTGATTTCTAATTTTATTTCAACACCAAATCAATTTCAAATTGATTCTTCCATTTATTTCAAATAACAAAATAAATTTTCATTCAAACACCAAATTAATTATCTTATTAATTTCCCAAAGATTTATTTTCAAATACCAAATCAATTATCAATTTGATTTCTAGAAACTTATCACCTTTTAAAATAAATTCCTTTATTTCTTCCAAACCATCTAAAATTCCATTTTAAATAAAATTTCCAACTTTTGAATAATGCTATTCAAAATCCATTTATAAAAATCTTTTCCCATATTTTGGAAATAGTTCGATAAGATCTCAAAAATCAACTTTATGCTTTTAAATTCCTTCTTTGAAATTCAACCAATTCTTTCAAAAGAGATTTACTTCAAATTTCTTACTTTAATTTCAAAAATTAAATTTTATTTATTTCTAGTATCCAACGATACCAAAAATACATTCGGCTAAATTTTAGCCTTCAACAAATTCAATCGTCAATATAATCATTCACGGATTATAAATAAATTATCACACAGCATATGAAACAAATTCATACAATTTATGAAACAAATTCATAAAATTTGAGGAATCCAGTTGGATCCCTCCAACCTGCTTCCCTGCATCCACAGATGTTAGCACAATACCAATTCCACTTCAAAGTGGAATATCGCGGTATATGGGATTTATAAAATATTATCCTCTATTATGCGGCGCAATAGGGTCTCATCCGCTATATAATGCGGGAAATCAACTCCAAATACATATATAATACCAATTCCACTTCATGGTGGAATTATCGCGGTATATGTTTTTAATAAATAACCTCCGCTTAATATGCGGCGTATAGGGTCTATTTCAACACAATAGATAACACTCATCATCCAATTCACACAATCAACACTATCAACAATTTTAAATCTAACTATTTAAAATTTAAATCGAAACAAATTCGATTGAGTGAGGAGTTCTCACCTTGAGTTTCCGATAACAGTTGCAGTATTTCGTTTCGAACAAAATTAAACACGCGTTTAATTTAACTCAAAATTTTCACTAGTTCCAATTGACTCCAATCCAGTTCCATTGCATAGTGCTCGACAAAACGAACCCGACGCAATTTGTTTCGTCAATTTTCGACCTCGTATCACAAAGTTATGGTATTTCAAAGTTTATACAATTTTAAATATAAATTAATATACAAATTTAATTTTAATGTTACCCTAAGACAAATCGGGCCGCACGTTTCTACTCAGCAGATCGAAGCCACGCGATGCTTTCTTCCTCCCAGGCAGTTCGAACGCAAGTTTAAACCCATTGTCGCCGCTTAACCCTTATTGACGCGATTACCTTGCTTGCCTCGACAACGATCAGTGACCATTAACTTGTAGCCCTAACCGAGCTCTATCTTCCCCATGATTATGATCGAACTCGGTGCCATCATCGCTTAGAAAATCGTGAATGAAGGTTGTTCGTTCGAACGAGGATTGCCGCAACATCGAGCCTCCATTCCACATCTCCACCGTTGGATCGAGAGATCTCGTTGAGCTTAACATTTTTCTAGTTGGAGGATTTTCGTTTAGATCGATGGATTGGAAGAACGAGAGGGAAGAAGTGAAGAAGACGTCGGCCATTGAAATTTGAAAACTGGCGGCTGTGAAACAAAACCCTAGGGTTTGTGCAAAATGAAATAATGGGGTCCTTTTATAGAAAATTGCCAAAACACTATTCATCTCCAATTTTCCGAACTCCAAACGAAGCGTGCCGGCTGGCGTTTCTAAGGTTTTACCCGCGTTCCGAACATAATGGAACGTGTTTCGGAAGCTAATTCGATCATGTGTGCGAGTTACAGAATTAAACGATCAATTTAAAATTAAATCGATTAAAACGATTTCTATGCGTTTTGGCTTGCCTCGGACAAACCGTAAATCCGATTGATAGGAAATTTGAAACCTTACAATAATTTAACATTACGGATGCGATGAAACTAGTTTCGTCGAAATCCGAGACTGTTTGAAAAATGACTATTTTCACTAGTCAATTAAATATTAAAATATTCAATTTCTACAAATTAACTTTTAATCCAATTTTAAAAGTTCTATAACATCATTATAACTCCAATATGATTTAATATAACTTTATAAATCATTTTTATACACATTAAACCCAATTTCCAATTATTTCTAGAATTTCAAATATTAAATTGTCGATTTAATTACCCAATTAAATCACTATATTCGAAAAATAATTTATTCGACTTACAAATTTTACTTGTTAATATTTAAAATCAATTAAATATACGAATTTCAAATGACAGAAATTCTGGGTCGTTACATTCCCAATACCAATTTACTTAAGAACTTCATTCTTCATTTCTTAAGTTCAATATAAATATTTCTTATATTTATTTTCACTACTTGACTATTGAAGTGTATACTCCAATTGGGTTCCAATCCCATATAAAATCAATTTGCTTCAATTTATTAGTTATTTTCAAATCTAAATACTTTTTCCCAATTTTCATTCAAATTTCTATTTTCAATTTTGCTTGAATTCAATTTATCTTCAAACTCTGAATATTGAATTTTGTTTACCTTTATCTCAAATTTCAATTTTAAATCATTTGTCGTTAGTGAAAATTTTAAAAAAATTCTTACTCCCAAAATTTCCGAAAATTTTGGCAAAGTCTCCTTTGTACGGAAGAGCTTTTGCAATTTGACAAAAGATATAAATATATATACATCGACCCACACGGTCGGAAAACAAAAAAACAAACAACAGTTCATATTTCCTATCTTTTTATTGCGTAGGCATACCTTTATTTAGCATTTTTAAGCAAGCGGCTTATTTAATTAGCATTTTGCACAACCAAATCCAGCCACACGGCTTCCCTATACCTGTACTTACTCAATTCAAACATGTAAGTGCCAAATATATGCAATTTACAATATTCCACTTGCGTTAACCAAGCTAATACATGAATTCTATTACAATGCATGTTATATAGTTTTTCATAAGCACACATATGGTTTCGACACCTATTTCAATTACATATTTGCATAATTTTCATTCGAAACCATTTTATTTAGGCCCGACAACATTCCTTGCTTGTATATTAATAACCATTTCCAAATTAATTCAACTCAGACTTTATTTAATGGACTTTTATTTTCACTGAAGTCAAGCTTCCATAAATTTAAACTTAAGTTAATTTACTCCAAATCATTCCAATTTCATAACTTAAGTTCATTCTCATTATCCATTTTAAATTTTAAATTCATATTCTCAATTTATTTCTAAACTTATTTTATTAATAACAAGACCAATTAAATTTTATATAAGTCACCATTTTACCCAATTTACTAACAATTTCCAGATTTACTTTCATTTAGTTTAAGTTAATTTCAATTCAATTTTATATAACTTAACTTCAACTTAACTTCATTTAAAGCTAGCATCATACTATTCTCTTTACTCCACCCAATCCACTTGAATTTAAATTAAGTAAGGACTTACTTTCACTTAGTATCATCTACATCTTAATTTATTTCATTTCAATTCGATTTCAACTTAATTCAAATACATCTGGATTTTATTTTCAGTTTAATTCAATTAATTTCAATCCAATTAAATTTTATCTCCCAATCCAAATTTAATTTCTATTTTTCCATTCCAATCACTTTCAAGATTTACCAATTTATTTCTTCCAATCATCAATTAATTTCAAAATTTAATCTTAATCCAAGTTAAATTCTCATTTTTAACTTTCACCTTTAATTTCAATTCCAAAATCCAATCCCCATATTCCTCATCGAGATCATTCACCATTTATAAGTTTATAACTTATCTCATCAGGATTTCAATTCAAATAAGGATTCAGGATTTTTAATCGCCCGACTTTTTGGTTTCAAATCATTTTGAAATCATCATTATCTCAAAATCACACTTCTCAAACTTTTAAACCAATCCTGGTCTTTATTCCCAACAAATTTCCTCTGACATTTCAAAAACAAAACTAGTTCTACTGAACAAATCAATTTGGCAGCAATCCGTCACTTAGAAACTCGAAAATGAACATCGATGATGCTGTAGTCATCACCGAAGTTTTTTTCCAGCGACTGAAGTGAGCTCAATGCTATACCCCTTTCCAAAATTTATTTGAAACAATTTCCTTTCTGAAATACTTCCAAAATTAATAATGCTATTATTTGTCTTCAAAACACTTCGAAAACACTTCCAAAATCCTCGGGGTTTTAAACTTTCAGATTTTGACTTAAATCAAATTTTAACTATAATTCATTTGTATAATTTATGCTCATACAAATTTTATTTGATTTTACAAGTCATGCCAATTTTATTTTATCTTTTTTTAATCTTATTTGTTTAAAATATTATCATCCAAACATCCAAGTTATATAACAATTTAAGAAAATATTTCTTTTATATCAAAATATATTTTGGGTAAAATTATTTCATTCACCCACCTTTAAAACAATACTGTTTCAATTCATCATGTCAGGCGTTTATAAACTCTTCTCGAATAGCGGCCAACTTACTCGATCAGAATTCATATTCCACTCAACCAATAAGTCAACACAATATTAAAACAATTTATATTCACAAACAAATACGCGCTCATATCTATCAATACACTCAAACTCATTCTAGAGTACTATGGACTCTATTTCAATGAGTAATCCTCACCAGAGCCAAGGTTATCACCAGCCTAAGCTCCGATACCACTGTGACAGCCCGCACACCCGTACCCCTTGAATTGACATTAATCTCCATCAAATCAACTTAAGAAGAATGGAAAATACGGACCACTTGAGTTAAAGAAGAAGAGGTAGAAGGAGAGAATAGAAAACAACATCAGAATCTCACCGTTGCAGCGAAATTAAATATAATAGATAATAACTAATCTTTACAAAAAAGAAACTATATCTGTTTATACATACATCACCAGAATACAACATCAGAGTACAATACAATCAACATCACAATTCAGGACAGTTATAATAACTTGTCCTTACATACATAATACACAACATACACAACACAGTGGAATATACATCATATACGTGTGATACGTCTCGCCATCCAGCTCGTCTCCTGAGCTCCACAACATCATAACCTGTATACAATAATACTCGGTCTGACCCGAGCATTATAATAAAATAACACCCGAGTCAGTTTGGAAAACCAGCGTGAGAAAACACACTCAATTGGATTATTAAAGTTTTCCAAACCCTTTCAAATCAAAAGCATCTCGTAAGACCACGCCACAAATAAACATGTCGGGTTTTTACCTTACGATAGCGAAAACACTTTTTATCAAATCTGTCTGATATTATAATAGTGTCTATTGAAAGTAAAATAGAATCTAGCAAAAATACTTGCATCTCACGTTTCAGCAATAGTTGGGCACAATCAAAACCGTACGGGCGCGTAGGGAGAATGCATTTCCATCAATGACTAGGAACTGGGGTACCTCCTGTCACAGTACCTGGTCTAGATCAATGTACCGAGGACCACGCCCAATCCCCTGCAACACAAGACCGGAACTACCTAAGGGTAATTCCGAGTAAGATCACCCCACGGTTGGGATCAGCAACTGCACCACTAAGCCGAAATAAAAAGGGACATCTAGACAAGGATGACCTCACCCTAATGGGCGCTACCCACATAGCCTTGCTACAAAACCCCTGATTTTTATTCATTCCCGGTTGATGAGGCTCGAGGCTAAGCGTTACCTTTTTAGAACATTTCTCTTAGAATGCCCATCGTCCACCTGACGACATTCCGAAAGCATTCGTCCATACAAGTCCATCCCGGGTTCAAACGGAACCGAAGGCACTAATCCTACTACATCCATTTTGGAATGACCCTCAGGATTAGTAGCGATTAGCCCTTGCACTTCACTGCTCCATCTTCGACTTCGAACATGTTTTTCCACGAAAACGTACAAACCGGGTCAAAGTGGTTTTCGAGGAATTAATCCTGATCCCGGTCTCTTCGAAACGATCATCGCTTTGGCCAATTTTGATAGTCGGTTATTTAACTATCAATTAACATTCACAAACATCGATCAAACAATAAATAATTTTCCAAATTATTTATTTACCTCACAAATATCTTCGCAAGATATATTTCCATTTTCAACACTTTTTGAAAAAAGTTTCATAACCACACTCCTTTTATGGAATACATTCCCAAATATTTATTTCCACTGGAACATCAAGTACAAAAACTTTAGATTTTTAAAATAATTTAAAACTCTTTATTTTAAAATATCCTTTAAGACATTTAAGTTAAAAACTACTTTAATACTTATTCAAAAATATATACTTTAAGAATATTTAAAATGAAGCTAATTTATAAAATATAAAACTAAATTTTTAACCCTTTAAAACAAAATTTCCAATCACCTTTAAAAAATTTCTACTATAATAAAATTTGAGAAATGCTTACTTTAAAATCTAAACATTTAATAATAAATTTCCTAAAACATGCTTTTAAAAATAACATTAAAACTTTTAACTTATATTTTAAAATTTGCTTTGAAAACGTACTTGGCTATCCAGGGAAGTACGCTTCTCTTTCACATCTTTAAAAATAAATCACTATTTATTTTTAAACAAATTTACCCATTCCATTAATAAATTCCCACCTTGAATTTATGTTTCCAAATATCCACTGATATTTTACTTCACTTTATAAACCCAGTTTATAAATTCCAAAATCTCACTTCTCGTTTAAATTCCAATTTCAAACACTTAAATAAATTTACAATTGATTTCCAATTTACTTCACTTTGAAATAAATTTCCTTAATTACTCCATTTATTTCAAAATCCATTAACCTTTCAGATTCTATTTCTTTATTATGCTTTAAAATCTTTAAACTGAAAATTTAAATTCCAGTTTCCCCGAATTCCTTCTTTTCCTTTTTGATTAAATTTAAACATTGAATTAAAATAAATTCTTTATTCTTATAAATAATATCACTTAAGTTTTAAAATTCATTATTCCTCTGTTTATTCAAATTCCCTCTTCCATACTCGGAATTTATTAGAATTTCAAATCGCTTTTATTCTTGTCCAATTCATTCTTAAATTTATTCAAATTCTCTATAATTATTTTACTTAAACATTCACTCCTTTATTTTCCTTCAAAAATCCAATTCTATATATTTTGGTAACTCAATGCACCGAAATATATTCAAACAAACCATAGCATTCAATATTCCAAATATCAATATAATTAATCATAAAATATCAAATATTCATAACACGGAATATTAAAATAATCTAAATAAATTTGAGGAATCCAGTTGGATTCCTCTAACCTGTTTCCCTGCATCCACAGATGTTAGCACAATACCAATTCCACTTCGAGGTGGAATATCGTGGTATATGGGATTAATATAATATCATCTGCTATTATGTGGCGCATAGGGTCTCATCCGCTATATGATGCGGGAATATCAATCACTCCAATATATATATACTACTGTATAATGTACCACATCCAATCAATTTGAACATTCAACCAAATATTTAAATTTAACCATTTAAATTTAAATTAAACCCGGATGAGTGAGATTAACTCACCTTTGATTTTATTATTGCAATCTGATCCACACCGTCCTGATTCTCCACGATTTAGACCTTGTATAAACAATTCACGATTTATTACTATTTGAATTAATCAAACAATTAATTACCATTTACTTATTTAATTCAACTTATAATTTGATTTAATTTTAAACAATAAAAATATCTTTAATAAATTATATTTATTCTTATTTTAGGAACTAAATAATGGATCAACCAGTTAACAAATTATTCCCTTAATACATTGATAAATTGTTAAATTTAAAATGCATATTTATTTTCTTTTGAAACTAGTGTATACTCACAAAATAATCTTTATCTGGTTTTATATAAATCAATCATTTTAAAATTTTCCATTTCAAAAAGCTTATCTCCATATATACATATACTGTTTCAAAGTAAAATATGTATATATATATATATTATTATCTGTTTTATACCATATAGTTTTACATTTCCTTTCCAAACCTATATACATATACTAAATTTAAAACAAAACCATTTTAAATTTTCTTTTCTGTTTTCACACACACACACACACACACACAGATATATATATATATATATATATATATACATTGAAAACAATCTACATCTATACCTTACTGTAAGTTTAAACTCTTATTCATATTTATTAATTTATTTATTTTCCTGTAACCAGTATATCAAATTAACTAAAATACCTCACTGCCTGCAGCAGCCCTTCGACTATCTCGAATTCATCATCAATCGATCGGCAATTGCTTATCAGAACCTGCTCCTCAATCCATCTCCTCTGCCGCTATTGCAAGTCGTCACCACAACCCCACTCGAAATCGCCATCACCCAACCCTCTAACGTCGCGACCGAGATTCCACGCAGCTCGAACGAGCTCGTGATATGCCTCTCGTCTATCGAAGACCATCGAAGCTCAAACAGACGACCTCGCCAAGCTTCGCAGGCGAATCCACATTCCCGCCATCGTGCTCCCTGTCGAGATTCATTCGCGAACTACAAATCCTGAAATCGAGTCGAGCTCGAAAATATGCTACCGCCTTTTTTTTATTTACAAATTCGAAATCGAATTCGATAAAAGAAAATGAGGAATACGCGGCCATTATTTCAATTGACGAAAGGGTTTTCATTCGAACTGGGCAATAGAGGAAGATGGGTTCGAGATTTTTTTTTCTTTTCTTGCTGTTGAAATTTTTTGGACCATCGGCTGCCAATATAAAAGAAGGGAGAAGTGATTTTGATTTTTCTTTTCTGAAATTGAAATGAAATAAAGACGTGATTTCTAAATTTGAGTGAAAGGTTGCATGAAGGAGAGGGTGTACAGTGATTCGAAATGAAAGAAACCAGCTGATATGAGCATATGTCAATCAATGAATATAATTATATATCTATTTAAATTAAAAATTGTCTCAAATCCATAACTTAAAATCTCAATCTCCTATCGAGGTGTGCCGCTAGGCGTTTATAATGTTATACCCCTATTTCAAATGCAATGGAAAAGATTTTGAGTCCAAACTCGATCGTATGGAGAAGATAGCTTTTTGGACCAAGTTATTATATTAAATTCGATATAAATTTCAACGCGTTTACATACCGTACGACCACACGACAACTCCAAACACTACGAAAATTGAAATTCGATAATAATACAATATTACGGATCCAATGGAACTGGTTTCATTGAAATCCGAGACTGTGCCTCGAAAGGCTATTTTTAAATTCAATTTAAACGGTATATTTTCAAAACTGAACAAAACACTTCCGAATTCAATTTAAAAGCTTTTTTATCTTTAGTATTATCAATGTAAATTTTCTAATCCTTTAAATTATTTTTAACAAGCTTGAAACTCCAGAATTCAACATTTACTCAATCTCAAATTATTTAATTTAAAAATTAAATTATCTCATAAATAGTGATATTTGAAATTCAAGTTAAAAAATTACTTTTGAATATTTAAAATCAATTAAATATCCCAATTCCAAATATCCAAAAATTACGGGTTGTCACAATCTAGCTCGCACTTTTGAGTTTGTGCAGGATCTCCAATACTCCAGTTCCTTACTAAAACACTCGCACTCTCTTCAATAGCCAAATCAACATGAAAAAACCTCAACAACAGATGAATTCACCACAAAGGCCTCAACAACTTCACCATATTTATCAGAACCAACATCATCAGAGGAAGAACCAGAATTAACATTCACTACCAATTCCTCAGACAAAAATTCAAACAAGTTATCAATAGAAACATGGTCTTCCAATGCAGAGCCTTCATCTTCTACACTCAACTGAGCAGATGGTCCAGTCCAATCGCATAAGTCACCAATTTGTAGGGAATGATTAACACCTAAACTAGCCTGATCATCAATGGCAAGAGAATCGCCTAACTCTTCCAGAACCACACCATTCCATATGCCAGATTCCAACATACCATTACAACATTGGATTCAACTATGTGAGAAATATCAGTCTTTGATATTGTCGACCAAAAATCAGAGCATTTGTTTGACATAAAAAGTTGATCAACATCCAATTGAGCAACAGGATCACTATTATCCTCTGACTTAGGTATCTGATAATCAAGATCAAAATCTAACCAAAATTCACTTGAGAAATAACTGTCAATAGGTTGATCACCAATATTATTAACAGAAACTTCATCATGAGCAATCTCCTCACTCATATGATTTGCATTAAAGCCATCCGACAAATGAGTATCTGCCATAATACTAACAACTCCATTCTCAAATGAAACAAGATCAGTCATAGCCTCAGAATTAAGACATTCGAAAATGTTTGACGTGTGAATCTCAAAAATTTCCTGACTTCTAGAGAAAGATTTACCTTTTTTTTATTTGAAGAAAGCCATTATCTGGGATCGAATCTTCTCCAGAAATCTCAGCAACATATGAACAAGAACCAAAATAGCAATATACAACATCGGGATCAAGAGTAATGGGATCGAATCTTATAGATCTATCACTTTTAACAGTATCTGTACACACACTATCATTCAAAAGAATAAGATTCTTCATTGAGGTATTATGAACAGGATCGAGTTTACCAAAAAAAGCCTCTGGATTGCCAAATCTCTCTTTGTATCCCATACCAATGTTCGGTGAATTGACAATGTTAAAGAGAAGTAACATTTCTTCTAGATAATTAATACCCTCAAATCTTTTATACCAGAGATAATCCAATAAGATGCCCTTCAACAGCAAGAAATTGAGAACAAATTGAAAACCACTTTAGACCAGAGATGATGAAGAGATTGGGATAAAGGAAGAGGATTCCAATTTGCTGAATACAACTCTGGATCAACAAATCTTTTCCTGTAGCCCTTGCCAATGTTCGACGAATTGACAATGTTAAAATGAACTAACAGATCCTCTAAATGCTTTATTCCTTCATTTCTTTTTTGCTGCAGATAATCCATTAGAATACCTTTCAACCGCATACATTTAAGCACAAAAAGAAAACCATGCTCTACCAAGGATTCTGAGGAAACTGAGCTGAAGGATTTGAATGAACAGACATTTCTCTTGTGACCAAACTTGCCACAAGAAAAGCATCTGATTGGATCACGACATTGAGAAGCAAAATGGTTATAGTCGCCGCATTTGAAGTAGTAATCTTTTCTAGATTTTGAATCAATCCATTTCTTGTTTGAAGATTGCAGCAATGGAGATTTGAATCTAAGCAGTGGATATCGATCCTTAACTACTTGAGCAAATGATCGATAGAGAGGAGGAGTATGATAATCTGGAAGAAACGAAGATGATAGTGCCGATAAAGAAGAATTTTGATAACAAGAACGAAAGGTTGCAGATGCCATTAATGACAAAATATTTCTAATATGATGATATTCTAAATGTGGACAAATTATTATTTTAATAATATCTTATAACTTGAATACCTCTCATATACAAACTTCGATTCACGCGCAGTTTCTTCTGTTGGACTTGTCGTGGAATTCTGGATGATATGGCACTGGTTTTACTAATTTGGACATTATAGAAAAAAGCATATTGTATGGTTTAATTAATTGAATTTTAGAATATTAAATATATATACCTCATGATGAAAAATCATATTTATTAATATATGTTGTGTTTATTGGATATTTGTTTCGATTGATGACATTTGGATGTGTTGTACCTTAGTTGGATAATAATTGTTGATTTTCATATTTTGGATGTTTAATTATAATTAATTGTTAATTTGATTTGGAAAATAATTAATTGAAACAAAATGGACAATAATGGGAAGATCAGATAAATAAATAATAAGGGCGATTATTTATAGTTCATATGAGATATTTGTGAGTAATAGTGTTAAAATAAAATTGAATAAAATTAATGGGATGAATTTAATAATGTTATTATTTATGGATTTCTGATAAAATCCATAAATAATAGTGGAAAATATATTCCAAACTAAATTTGAAATGTTTATTATTATTATTATTTAATAAAATGATATTTTATAAATAATAATATGGTTTTGTGAAAACTACTTTTCTGAGATAAAATATGATGTTTAGAGAGATTGAAGGTAATGGGATTACAATAGAATATTTTGAAGTATATTATTAGTTTGGGAGAATTAATATTGTTTTTAAGATAAACAGAAGATGCTTTTATGATAAAAAATAATAAAACAATTTTATACTTAAGAGAAAATAATAGTAATAAATATGAAGTTTTGAATGGTTTTAATATGTGATTAATAATTGATTTTATCACATTGTTGTTTTATGATGATGAAATTGTATTTGGATATGTATGCGATGTTTTGCCATTATTACTATAGGTTTGTAGTTAACTATGGTTTTATGGTTGGTGTTGTGTTACTAATATGGTGGTTTAGTAACATTTGATTAATTTATACTTACATTGATGGTGTAATACTAATGGTTGATAATTAGTATATATGAGTATGTATATATGTTGTGATTAGCTTATTTGATGTTTGGGGCTGACATTGTGTTGTCAAATGTTTGTGATGTTTAATGGCTAAGTGTGCTATTACTGTTGTTACCCCATATTTATAATGATTGATTGGAATGATTTAGTAAGAGTAGTGTCTCCTACTAATAATGATTGCATTGATTTCCTTCTTGCAATAGTTGCATTTGTTGCATTGGTTGCAATGGATGCATGGATGTTAGGGTTGTTATATGCTAACGACTATTTGGATGCAGTAGAAGAGTAGGAAATAGAACTACGTGGGCTTGGTCCTCCAAAAGGGGTGCAGATGTAGTCTTTTCCTATGCAATAGACACTGAACTCCTTAGGTTGGTCTGGGGTGTATAAGGTTAGGCGCAGTCCAAACATAGTTGAAACCTTTTCCCTTTTTCATATATCTATACATATTGCATGTACGAGTAGAAGAGGGAATGAAAAATGGACGCAGGATATGTCAATGGTAGCCGATGAGTATATTCTTTTATACCATTGTTTTATTGTTAATGAGTTAGTGATAACTGATGTAAACTATTGTAAAGGTATTATGAGATAATTGTATTATTAAATTAATGTATATTTATATTAATGTTGGATTCCATTGTGAGGTTCGCTGTGACGCCCCGCCTTTATACCCACGCAAGCCAAGAACACTACGGTGTAATGCTGTCAACTAGCGCGGAGAATAAGGCTGTTGAGGAGTGACTATCCATGTAACTTCTTTGTGCGAGCACCGATATGTCAGATAGAATAGAATGCATATCTTTTGAGGAAATCCGACATACCGATACAAACTCAAAGCTATCACACGGTGGCTATATATAATCTTCGGAAACAAAACATAGAAGTAATCATAACATAAATCAGTCACAGACATCCATATCACAAAGGCGAAAGAAGATATGAATATGTATATAACACGTGAAAGTGTACATCAGAGTAGTGGTCAGAAAGATCCACGATAATACAAGAGAATAGCAACACGTGCTATACAAAAGAATAAGTACAGAACATAGAGTCTATATCTCAAATGCGTACATCCAAAAACTACTAATCTAAGTAGTGCCAAAAGTCAGAATAATCTTGAAGAGAAGTCAAGCAGAAGCACCTGTAACATCTCGGTCTGACCCGAGTATTATTTATAAGAAAATAATAAACGGATCAGTCTAGCTATAAATATCAGATGATAAGGTATAGGATAAATAATATGGCATGAACATGTAACAACCATAACGGCATACTACTATAAGTATGTAAATGATAATCAACAAAAAATCAATCAATATCACAAGAATCTTCTCAAAGATAAAATAGGGTATCATACCCTAAACTTGTATTCATAACAAGTCAATAACACATAAATTCACCAATGCACAAAAACTGATATCATATCAATGAAAATCATGAAAATTGGTGAAGCACAAATTCCAGAAATCATCACCAGAAATCCAGAAAAACACATAAAAAGGGGGAGACCTAACACATGAACGGGAGTATGCAAACTCACCAACGCGTGAAACACATAAACGAGAAGCTATCTCATGGAAGCTATCCATTAAATTTCCACACAGAAATGGCCCGAAGACCATGGGGTGCTACCCCATATAAGTGATGGTGAAACATCACAAAAGCGGGGTCTAGTCTCCCTCGCAGACAAAGAGACATCGCTCAATCGCTAGTCTAAATCACAAAAATGATCGTCATGATCATAAGGAAGTGTCAATCACACCAAGCTAGTAAATATATGAGTTTAGCTTCATGTCCCATAACCACTTGCTTAACTTAAATATTTACGAACAAGAAGTAAATCTTCACTAGAAAATTGTCGCAAAAGGTTCAATCGAACAAGTCCAAGAATTAACCGACGAAGTGAACGCAAGCGTTTCATACCACTCGTTTTACTAAGCCGTTTAATTAGATTTCTCATCCGAGTGAAGTAAAGGCTTGTATATACTAGTAGATTGGAAAACGGTTTGAGAAAAAGAGCTTTGTAGTTAAAACAGGGTTGAAATCGCTTTGATGAAAGAGTTATGATATTTACTACTAGTATTGAAGACTTCACATTTTTAAAGTGACAAGTCACAAAACGATTGTTGAAACAAATCGCATCACAAAATTTCACATTTGAAGACGTGAACAAAATCCAAGGAAATCAGCTCAAAATGCATCAAAGTGGAAGTTCTGTTGAATGTTTTTCAGATAAGATCCCCTACGGAGGGGGGTCCAGGGGGGTGGCAACCCCCTAGGTGGGGGTGCGGGGGCAACACCCCCGTTACGGGGTTCGACCTGACCTAGTGAAGACAAGCGACCTAAGTTTAAAAGGATGGGCGACTTAACAAAGTGGTCGAGTTAAACAAAGACGCGACCTAAGGGACTATAGAACGACCTAATGTTCGAACGACCTAAAAGCAAATAGGTCAGACGACCTATAGAGTGAACGACTTAAGGCCTTGAACGACCTAACTAAGAAAAGCGACCTATAGGAGGAAGCGACCTAAGGCCAGCGACCTAACAGAGTGGGGCTGAGCGACCTAACTAAAAACAAGGTCATGCGCCATAGGGAGTTGTGATCGAGTGACCTAACAGAGGTAGGTCTAACGACCTAAAAGCAGAGGCCAAGCGACCTAAGGTCTGCGACCTAAAGACGAGCGACCTAAGAGGTCCAGCGACCTAATGGATATAAGGTCCAACGACCTAATGGAAAGAGTCTCGCAACCTAAAACTGGGGACCCAAAGGCTCGCGACCTAGAGGTCAGCGACCTAAATTCTCGCAACCTAAAGTGGCAATGGGTCAAACGACCTAATGGAAGCAGGCCAAGCGACCTAAACCTCGCGACCTAAAACTCGCGACCTAAAGCTCGCGACCTAAAGTGGCGAACGACCTAAATGCAGACAGAGGCCTTTCCACGTGAGCGACCTATGGCCCAACGACCTACGACCTAAGTCCTAGCGACCTAAGTGCGAACAAGTTAGTTCCGAGGCAGAACGACCTAACTGCAGGAAATTCACTAAAAACACTAAAATTTGGAGTTTTTCGCCAATCCAATCCAAACCAAAAGCAAGTACTCGTGCTAAAGTGATAGGGAATCATTCCCAACAGTCCAATGACAGATATAGGCAAGATGTGAGATTAAAAATCTCACTTTTTCACTAAAATGGATGATGATGAAGCTTGAAAGCAAGGAGAAGCAATCCAAAGCTTGAATCCACTATCTTCTTCTTGAATTTGGAGTTGAATGTTGGATTTGCAATTGAATTTGAGTTTGGAGTTTTAATTTCCCTTTCCCACCACCATTTTTGACAAAGCTTGAAGTGTTTGATAAAGTGAGGAAGAGGGTTGGGCTGAACTAAAGAAGGTGCAGTCCAAACCAAAGTCAAAGGCGGGAAAAAGTGATGAAATTTCCACTTACTCCAAACATATCGAAGTTTACACTCAAAAAGATCGCAGACGTCATTTTGAACTCAATGGAAGTGGTCTCGAGTCCTAATTTGACCGTATGCAAAAAGTAGCTTTTCGGATTAACATCCGACTAATGGTAAAATATTCGAGTAAAATATTAAAATATAAAGTTGATAAATATGCGGGTTGTTACATTCCCTTTTATTTTCTTAGTTTTGAGAAGTTTTAAATTATAATATAAACGATCCACTATATTTAATATTGGATATTAGTCGTAGTGTATTTTGTAGAATTTGCAATTGATTTCTAATATTAAAAATAGTGGAGCATTATAACTTGGTTCAATGAGCGAATATCATATCTGAATTAAGATCGCAAAGTGGCAATTAAGAGTATTCTCGAGTATTTATGAAATACTAGAAAATTGATTACAAAAACAACGAACTCCTTATAAAAGAGTATTCATACTCGAACTTCATAAGTGATATCGAGCATAGTACATCGATCCTAAATTCATGTTCAGCCCTAGCTAAGGAGCATTAAGTTAGGAATGTTCCAAACAAGAGGTGGTGACTGATTCAACCTATAGGCTAAGTACATTTCCCTAAATCACCAGTAAAATAAAAGCAGTTTTATGTATGTATGCACAAATTTATAAATGGACTGGGGTGATTCCAACTATTGAGAACCTTATGACATTGTTTTGTGAAAAAAATGTTGTAATATAGATCGCGAATGAACCTAAGGCTCATTAGAAGTTACTCTGAATGTTCCTCATGATAAAGGCAGTTTATCGTCGTGAAGAGGTGTTGGTTGAAAGTGTAGATAATAAAATAATATAGCATGCTTGTTTGCTAAGAGACTAGCTTGATCAGATCTAAGAAAACTGATCTAACAAATGAGATTAAGATTCCATAATTGACCCTAAGTGCAAGTGGGAGATTAAGAGAGTTAGTGGTATGCCCTTAGAGAATGTAATTTGTTACGTATATCTAACTCTATAATTAATTTTGTTCATAATTAAAGTGTTTGATTCCTATTATATACTTTGTTATATAATAATATAATTAATAATTTTTTGCGATAATAGTTGCAAATAGTCGAAATCCTAAGAAAACTATCACAATATAAAATAAAATATTATTTAAAATATTCATGATCGAAATGTATCGAGAAAAGATATCGTTACATCCATTGAGACCATAGTACATAATGTTGTTCAAATGTTGGGTAGTGTATTCCTCATGGCTACTGGTGGCACCAAGAGGTTATGTACTAGTATTTATTGGATAACTATGGAATTACTCATCCAAGAGTTTCCTATTGTTTGATAATAACCAGGTCAAACATGAAATCGCAGCGCAATGATGTTACACAGTTTTCTTGACAGAAGAATACTAAGGAACTTCAATATGGATACTCCACTTTGATTATAGTTAAATCTTGGCATGAAAACCATTGAGCGACTATAGTGTGTTGAGCTAAACAATGGAAGCAAAGCACTATTTAATAGAAAGTTCGTCTCCTTGATTGTATGAGGTTAGAATCAAGGTCAACTACAATCAACTCAAAGTCAAAATCTCTGACCAGAGTAGTACAAGTACTGATAAATGTTATATTGAACCAAGGATTTGTTTATGGAATAATTGAGTTTATTTTGGATGATATTGGTATTTTGACCAATACCAATTCTATATATCCTAAAGCGATATAGTTTCGATGATGAGGAAATGTGTACATAATCATTACTTAAAGGTGCCACTTAAGAAATTGTAAAATTGGATTTTACCGATGAGATCTGCAATCGATGAGTTCGACCATACTGTCATGCCACTAGCTAAGGTGACGAATGAACATTAATATCTGAATTGTTCAAATATTCATTGCATGCTGAATTTACATTTGTGAGTCCCACGACTGAATTTATTCAGTCTCAAGACACCACCTGATTTAATTAGTTTATAGTAGTTATAAATTAATTAAATTAACTAATATTGAGAAATATTAATTATTTTTGTATTTTATGCATAGGGTGTATTTAGCAAATTGGATAGTTTCCAAAAATGTTGTGGGTGTTATTAGTAATTAATTAGATGCGTTTATAAAAGTTATACATATATGCATATCAATATATGATATCGATGTATTTTTTAATTGGATTTATATGATACTAATTACTAATGGTTTTGGATATTTAATGGTCTATTAAGGATCAATTCAAGGTCGGCCATAGGGAGGGCAAAAAGTGAGTCTGAGATTTAATAGTAAGAGGGAAAAGTCTATGATATTTTCTTTTATTTCTCTCTATACAAGCAAGCCCAATCCACCATATTTCATTTTACTTTATTTTGTCTCCCCTTCCACCTGCCAAGGCCCCAATCACATCTCCCAAAATCAATTATAGTCGAGCCCCATTTCATCAGTATAAAGTAAATACATTCAGATCTGATGGTGGTACGCCAATAGCTTGCAATTTTGGGTGTAGATCTAAGTGACCCAAGAAGTAGATCATATCGGCGTGTGATTAGGGCAATGTCTCTTTAGGTATACTATTATTACATTTTATATTGATTATTTTATGCAAAGTATAGAACCATTTTTATACGTATTATTGTCATGTTCATTTATTGATTAATTTATTATTTAGTAGTTAATCAAATGCATATATTCTCTTTAAGACAAAATTACAATTAATATATATATATATAATTATATTCGGCCATATAAATGTTTTAAGACATGCAAAATAATTTTCTAAGTGTAAAGTAATTTTTACAAAAAATTATACTATTATTGATTGATTAAAATATATAAATTATAATAAATATTAAATTCAGATTTAAAATAGTAGATATAATTTATTTTATTAAACTACTCTTAGCAATTTATGAAAAAAATTAATTTAAAACACTAATTTATATTTTAGTTATTTTATACATATTTATAATATATTTAAACATATTTTGAAACTAAATGTAAATATATCCAGATTTAAAATATATAAATTTAAAAATCATTTTCGATATTTTAAAAAATAATCATGATGGAAGTATATTATATATATATCCTAATTTTGCAATATTTATTTATATTAAAATATTGTTAAATTAATTATAAATATTTTTAGTTGCATATGTTTTGTTTAAAATTGAATATATTTATTTAATAATAATTTTACTAAGTCAAACTTAAGATATTTTACAATTCCAATAAATATTTTAGATCTAGATTTGAATTTAAATATATTTTTACCAAGTTATATTGGTGACTTTTTTAAAATATAAATTTGGAAATAATAGACTTAGTGAAATTGATTATTTATTATTTATTAAATAATGTTTTAGAAATATATGTATTTTATATGTGCATGTATATATATTTTTTAATATTAAATAAATTATTTAAGGCGATTGATATATATGCTAAGTATATATATATATATTTTATATAAATCCCAATATCCACTCATATATATTCACTATGCTTTAGATTAATATTGTGCACATCACACTCTTATGGCATCTCATAAAGCATGAACATATGTTGATATATTTATAAATATAGACATATGAAATTTGATTAATACAGATTAACTAATTAAAATAAAACAACTAAATAAAAATATGATTTTATTTAAAACAACTAGATTGGATCTAGTATTAAACATTAGATTTCATAAGCCCGTTAAAATTCAATTAGGGATTTGTTTTTGAAATTTACCAATTTCACCCACTGCGAGCTTGGCCTGTTCCAACATGGTTGTCATAATGGTCATTTTGTCATCATTATCATCACCAAAGGAACCAGGCTAGTCGAAAATGGGCGATATAGGTAGATTTCAAAAAAAAATCCTATTTTTGTATCTATTGAGCCTATGAAGTCTAAATGTTTATTAGATCCAATCTAATATAGTTTTAAATAAAATTAATTTTATTTAATTTGTTTAAAAAGTAGTTTTAATTTAATTTACAATAAATATTATAATGAGCGTATCAAAACACTCATATGGGTATAGGGTAAGTGCAACATATAATCAGTATATATGGTCAATGTGTACATTTATAGGTGCAGAGATTTACGCCGTGATAGACATATTCACCATTTGTACATGCCTATGTTGTCAATAGTTTTATTTTGGAAACATATATATAATATAATAATAATATGTATATACATAGTTTACTTTTACTTATATAAAATATATACTAAGCATTTTTAAGTGATTTCCAATATTTTACTTATATATTTATAGTATGACAATTAATGAGTTTAGTAAGCAATTGAGAAGAGGAAAAGGTATAAGACTTTTTCCTCCCTTTACTCATTCGTTAAATGCCATTTCAAATCAATATTGGAAAACTTAAACCTTTATACATATAAAAATAAATTATGACAAGTTTTATGTGTTTCAAGATTTAAAATTATCATTTTGAAATCTACTTTTGACGTAGGAAAGATTCAATTATTAGATCTATTATTTTAAATAGAAGTCCTTTAAAATTCTAGATTGAAACTATATATATATATAATTAATTAATAACAAACTATATTTTAAACTTAAAATAATATATATGTAAAACTTATAACTTTATATGTTTTGAAATTTAAAATCAACCATTTGTAGACTAGCTCTGATTTAGGAAGAGTCCAAATTAGATTTAAAATTTTACATAAAAATTCTCTTATAAATTTTGAGTTGGAATAATATATAAACATATGTAAAAATAATAGCCAAATGTATTTTATATTTTGAAAATAACACAAATACATGAAAGTTATATTCAACTTCATAAAATGATTTCAAGTAAATAATGTATTTAGTTCACATATATTTGTATGTGCAATATGTTACAAAATTATTTCATCTACTTAAATTAGTTTTGAATCTAATTATTTTTATTAAACATTAATTTAAAAAGTTTAACAATATATTGGACGACATAGGCATGTATATAAATTCATTGTATAAGATATGGAATCTAAACTTTACAAAAATGATGAAACATATAGTTAAAATGAGATTGGATAATTACCTTAAGATGTAGCCTAAAATTCACACATTTAATGAAGAATTCTCCTCAGATCTCCAAGATCCACGCTCAATCTTTGTAAGAGATGGATGAACTACTTATGTTCCAATTTATTTGATGTTTGCATTGGAATTAGAGTTGATAAAACTTTAGAAATCTTTATCTTGTTTTTTCTGCTCTAGAGGAAGAGAGCAGAGAAAAGTGAATGGGAAAACAAATGTCTGAAATGAATTAGTGGATTTGATTTAATTGAAAGAAAGAAAAATTTCCCATCTTTTAATTAAAACTTTCTTAATAAGTTCCCTTGATTTTCACTCTTTCCACTCCTCTCCCTTCACATTGTATGAATGAAATTACTTACCATCAAATGGCATAAAATTTCAAAAAATCTCTTCATTCAATTATCTTTTATTTAAACCCATCTAAAAATACATTGATATCATATATCGATGCTATAACGGCCCAGTTTTCAGTCATTCGAATTTAGAATATTTAATTTATTTTAAATATTGAAAAGTAAATTTTGCAAGTTAAACAATTTAAATAATTGAATCTAGAATCTAATGTGAATAAAAATGATTTCTAAAGCTATATAAATTCTATTTGAATTAGAATAAAGATAGTAAACTTTTTAATTTGAATTACAAATGAATAAACATAAATTGGAAATTTTATAATTTAATTAAACGAGTAAAAATAGCCATTTGGGACACTGTCTAAGAATTGGACGAAACCAGTTTCATTGGATCCGTAATAATATGTTATTGTAGGATTCCAAATTTCGTAGCGATTGGACTTACCGTTTGATCGTGCAAATTAAAAACACCTAGAAATTTATTAAGTAATTTAAATTAAAATAATTCAATTGGAGAAGCTATCTTCCAGATACTTTCGAATTAGCTTCCGATATGTGTTCCTTTGCGTTCGGAATAGGGGTATAACGTATAAAACGCCATGCGGTACGCTTCATTTGGAGTCCGAAAAATTTGGGCGTGAATGGTGTCATGAAATTGTGTATAAAAGGACCTTAAACTCATCCTCTTTCACTCAAAACCCTAGCTAATTAGTGACAGCCACCATTCAATTTTGAACGGCCAGAGTTGTTCGATTCTTCTTCCCTCAAATCCTCTCGATCCTCTAACTTATAGGCTTCAACATCGAAAGGAAACTTGTAGTACTCGTCAAGAGCTACACATCCTACAGTGGAATCGTGCTCATTCGTAGCGGAGTGACCGTGATAGGGCCGCGTTCAACTTGCGTTTGAAGGGCTAGATGATGGCGCTGGAGAGGCCGGAGCTGGCGAGGTTCTGGGCGTTGATGGAGTAGGGGATGGGCATCGACATGGTGGTCTTTGATCATTCTCTAGTAGGACGTGTGAGTGGCGATTGTCGATGGAAGGAAACGAAGATGGGTTCAGATGTTGGTAGGGAGGAACACAGAAGAAAAAGGAAGCAAGGGCCGAGATCTTCTGGTTCTGGAATGGACGGCCGAGATTAATTCAGGGTATTATAAAAAGATTTGAATTTATTTTGTAAATACTTGTGTAAACTTATAAATTGCACAACTTTTCCATATGAGGTCCGATTCGAGCGAAACGAGTTGAGTTGCACTCGTTACTAAAAATACTATGCACTGGAATTGGATTGGATCGATTTGGAGCATGCAGGATTTTTGGGTAAAATTAAATGCTCGTTTAATTTTATTCCAAATAAAACACTACAATGACGAATGCAAACAAAGTGAGTTCACTCACCTTCCTGGCTCGCTTATATTTTATATAAGTGGGAATATTTTTATTATTATGCTGTTTTGATGACTGTTTGGATGTGTGTGAGTGTGTGTGTGTGTGTGTGTGTATGTTGGTTGGATATATTCCCGCATATTTTAGCGGATGAGACCCTATACGTTCCCGTGTATGAGCGGATGACTCTTTGTATACGAATCCTGCCTCAAAGCGGTTGATTTTTTTTATGATTATATGATGTCTATGATGCAGGGGGACAGGTTGGAGGGATCCAATAGGATTCCTCGCACTATTGATTTTATTTTCATGTATATGTTGATATATGATGTGATGGATGCGATATTTGATGACCTGAATTTGTTTTGCTTATTTAGTGCTATGGTAGCATTGGACCCTATTTTTAGTATTTTAAATACTATAAAATAATAATTTTTAATTGAAATGATTTTCAAGTGATTTTAGAGAAGTATATGTTTTAATAAATTTTAAATTATTAAAAGAAATGAATTTGTATTTAAACAAATATAAAGTATGATTTTTGATGTTATAAAAATTTGGTTTTGGGGAAATATTTTTATATAGTGATTTTTGAATATTTTATAAAGGATTTTTTAAGGGATATTTTATAAATAAAGAAATGGATTTTTATAAATAAATTAGATTTATAAAGAAATGGAGTTTTATAAATAGATTATATTTATAAAGAAATGGATTTTTGATAGTAAATGAGTTTTTATAAAAGAATGATTTATAAATAGAAATTTATAAAAGAAGTGATTTTATAAAATAGAAGTTTTATAAAATAGAAAGGGGATTTATAACATAGTTTATAAATTGGGAAATGATTTATGTTGAGATATAAAATATGGATTTTTATTTAAAGGAATGTTGAAAGCAATACTATGATGAAGTTAATGGCTTTGAAAAATAACTTATTGTTTTAAAATAATGTTTTGGGAAATAATAATTCCAAGTGGAGTTTAATGGTTTGGAAAAATGTTTTAAAATGAGATATGTATCGAAAACATAGATTTCAATATTTATTGTTGTATAGACGTTTTCGGCGAAGTAAGGAAGGCATGGACTATAACATTGTTGTTATAGTAAATGATTTCTGAAAGGAAATGTTTTATGTAGTATATGGGATTATATATATATATAATTAAATCCTTATACTAATTGTTTTAGGTTGTCGTAACGATGTTTTACGCAACATTCGCTTTGACCCAAATAAAGTGCATTTTGAAGAATACTTTCCTCATGATTTATATATATACATACACACACACACACTTTACTTTTGGTTTAAGTATATGGAGATATTTTCTAAGTGTTGAAAGTGAAATGACTTGTGAATATGCCCATACTGTTAATATAAGTATAAGGGAATGTTTTCCAAATATCGATAGATTTAAATGGTTTTGTGAATATATCTTTTTAAAGATAATTTAAAGTAAAAATTTGAAAAGTGATTTAATTAATAAAAGATTAATTAAATGGGCCTAGTGATTGCTTGGTGTGAGATATTGTTTGTTGTTTTGATAGTTAAATAACCGACTATCAAATTTGGCCTCTTTATCGTTGTTGGTCCGGAGTGACCGGGGTCGGATTAATCCGAGAACCACTTCGGGCCAATGTATGTGTTCAAAAATGCAAGTTTATGATAATGATTGTTGAAGAGGGATATCTTCATGATGTAGGGCTGCTTGCCACTAGACCTCGGGGAAATTACTATATCATATATTATGGTGGCAGTAATGCTCCATTATGAAAATCTTTGATGCAAGTACTGCTCGCTACTAATTCTAGGGGTAATGCCCGATGGGATGTGGTAGGAGAGTTCCTTTGGGTTGTCCTATTTCTGGACAAATTGTATGGATGAATGTCTGACATTGCATTTCTTTGAACCACGTACATTGGTTTTTACAAACGTACATCTGTTGGTGGTGTAGGAAGTAACTCTCTTACAATTAACACCCTTCTCTGAGACGTACGTGCTCAGAGGTTATACTTTTGTGAAAATCAATTAGTGTGTTGTTGGAAATGGCAATGTGGCATTCAAAGTGGAATGTGCTATGTGAAAGGTAAACGTTACCATAAGCCTCATCAACCGGTAATGGCTTAAACAGGGCATGCCGTAAGGCTAAGTGGGTCGCTCCTATTAGGGTATGGTCATCACCCTTCTAGATGTATTTATTCCCGCTATGACGTCGGGTTTTAAATTTATGTTGTGTATGCTTATGGCCACGAACAAGTCGGTTACGACCGGGGTGATGTCATATTCGGTTCTGTCCACCACTAGATGGGTTTGTGGGTAGGTCGGTCTTGCCAGGTGCAAAGGTTTCGAAGATGTCGATCTTCGGTACATTCCTCTAGAAATGTACTATATGGAAGTTACTCCCTTACCTGCCATTGTATGGAAATCCAAACTCCAATACGTTCCTACCATTTTGTTTGTAGAACCCACTTTATGGCTAGTGTGCTGGAATTTAATAATGTAACAATTTCGGCTATGATTGATATTATTTGTATAATAGACACTATTAAAATATAACCGAATTAGATATGAAATGTTTTGGTTATCATAAGGGAAAAACCTGTTTGTGTTTATGTGTGGACGTGGTCTTACGAGATGCCTTTGTTTTGATAAAGGAAAGTTTTTATAACTTTAAAATAAATTCAGTTGAGATGTGTTTTCTCATGCTGGTTTACCAGACTGATTCGGGCGTTCTTCCCTTTCAATGCTCGGGTTAGACCGAGTATATTTTCAAGTTCAGATTTGGTGCTTTTGGATTCAGCAGGCAAGCTGGAAATCTTCAGATCATATTCCCGTATATGTTTATATTACGTTGCATTATTGTTTATGTTATCAATATTTGTGAGGACGGGTTGTTATAACTGTCCAACTGATGATTTTGTGTCATGTACTCTGATATGATTGATGTATGATATTATAGTTTCTCTTTTTGTAAAGATCAATGATATTATATTATATTTTATTCCACTGAGATGTGAGATTCTTTGTTGTTATTGTTCTGTTTGGTTTTCTTCTTCTCTCTTTCTTCTCTTCTCTTCTTCTCTCTTCTTTCTTTCTCTTGATTTTCTGAAGTTCTGTTCACTTTGGGTCTGATATGTCTGGGTTATTGTCGATCCAAAGGGTACGGATTTTCGAGACATCATATTTGGTATCAGAGCTTAGGTTTAGTATATTCCTAGGCTTTGATGTGTACTCAGTATAGATAGGGTCAGTAGCAACCTAGATTGAGTTTGAATGTATTATTTATATGAGCGCGTATTTGTTAGTGATATAGACATGTTTTATATTGTGTTATGTATAAATTGAGTGGCTTATGAATTCTGATCGGTATGTGGGACACCATGTTATTGATAGGGGTTTCTAAACACTTGAACAAGGCATATCGACATAGTATTGTATTTAAATTAGGTAAATGAGATAATTTTACCTCGATTATATTTTATATATAAAGGAACAAATTTTTCAGAAATTATTATAGTGTATATACATGGATTGTTTGGTTGTTTGAAAATGTAAATATACATATGTTAATAAAAGCTGTTTGAATAATCTAAATAAGGACAAAAACTATAAAAGAATAAATTATATAAGAAAGTGAATTTATAATGTGAATTATGAAGTATGGAATTATAATTAAAATGATTTACAATTGTGAAATAATCTTATATATAATAAATGAAACTATATAAGTATATTTATAAATATTAGTTATAAATAAAAATGGATTCAAACTAAGAATTTGAGAATTTGAATCCCGTTGATTTTGACAGTTGTTTTTCAAAGTTTGAAGATGTTATATTATTATTAATCTAAACAACAAAGTAAACAAATTTGGAATGAATCTTATATAAGTAAAGTGAATAAGTGAAATTATATAAGTATGAATTTATAAATGTGATTTATAAATAAATGGATTTTAAAAGAATTTATAGCATTGAATTCACTACAGTTGTTGGGAAATAATAAGGATGATGACGACAACATTATCGGTATCATTTTCCAGTTTCTATGTGATGGATTTGCTACCTTAGTAAATTGATATTGAAGTTTTGCTATGACAAACAAGAATGGAAATTTAAAAATCCAAGTATGGTTTGATAAATAAAGGAAAATGAGTTTTGAACTTATCAAATTTAATATGCATAGATAAAGATATAAAATTTAATTTAACTTATGTGAAGTTAAATAAATTAGAGTTAGTGAATTGAATTAAATGGATTACATGAACTGAAGTTCAACTTACGTAAAGTTAAATGAATTGAATACGAAATGAATATACACTTAAGCTTTAAAGTGATTATATAACCATGAATTTGAAATTGTAAATAACTAAGTTGTATAACTTATACATTTAGTAATAACAAGTTAGAAACAAGATTTTGAAATTGTTAAAATATGAATGTTAAGCCATGGAAATCCGAATTTGAATTGTAAGATGAAGCTTAAGTAATATCAAATGAAGTTTGGAAAGAAATCTAACTTAAGTAATGTAGAATGAAATTGAAATTTGATATCAAAAGCAAATGAATGCATCGAAGTAATAGAATGTAACTTAAGTTGTGAATCAAATATATACATTAGAAGTGTTGTATAAAAATATGAAAATGAACTTAAGTAAGAATCTTATGGAATAGTTATTAATTGCTATTAATATTTGTATTAAAGAAAATATACTAGGTGAAGAATCAATGTAAATGAACATGATTATTAACTAATGTGAAAAATGAAGGTGAATAGATCGAATGATGAATGAATTTGATGTTCATAAGTTGAGTGTAAATGAAATTGGAAGTCAATAAAACAAGAGTGAATAAGCTGAAAATCAATTCAATGAATGTTAATAAATTTGAGTTGGAATGAATGTAAATTTGTAGAATGTAAACTAATTGAATATTAGTAAACAAATTGAAGTGATGAATGTAAGTGAATGCAAACTAATTTGATGAGAATCAAATGATAGTAAAATGAGAATGAATGTGATAAAATGATTGTTAGTTAACTTGAATATGAATTAGTTGGATGAAAACGAAATAGCAAATGAATGAATTGATTTGTTGGATGTTAGTTGTTTGATGGTTGTTTATGATTGCATGTGGTTCATTTGCATATAGTTGTTGAGTGTTTAGTAGGTGCATGGGAAATTACCATATCATATACTTATGGTGGTAGTAGTGCTCCATTATAAAAATCTTTGATGCAAGGACTGCTCGTTACTAATTCTAGGGGTAATGCCCGACAGGATGTGGTAGGAGAGTTCCTTCGGTTTGTCCTGTTCCTAGACAACTTGTATGGACGAATGTCTGACATTGAATTTCTAAGAACCACGTAATTGGTTTTTACAAACGTACATCTGTTGGTGGTGTAGGAAGTAACTCTCTTACACTTAACACCCCTCTCTAAGATGTACGAGCTCAGAGGTTGTACTTTTATGAAAATCAATTAGTGTGTTGTTGGAAATGGCAATGTGGCATTCAAAGTGGAATATGCTATATGAAAGGTAAACGTTACCTTAAGCCTCATCAACCGGTATTGGCTTAAACAGGGAATGTCGTAAGGCTAAGTGGGTCGCTCCCATTAGGGTATGGTCATTACCCTTCTAGATGTATTTATTCCCGCTATGACGTCGGGTTTTAAATTTATGTTGTGTATGCTTGTGGCCATGGATAGGTCAGTTACGACCGGGATGATGTCATATTCAGTTCTATCCACCACCAGATGGGTTTGTGGGTAGGTCGGTCTTGCTAGCTATAGAGGTTTCGAAGAAGTCGATCCTCGGTACATTCCTCTAGAAATGTACTGTATGGAAGGTAGTCCCTTACATGCCATTGTATGGAAATCAAAACTCCAATACGTGCCTACCATTTTATTTGTAGAACCGACTTTGTGGCTAATATGCTGAAATTTAATAATGTAACAATTTTGGATATGATTGATATTATTTGTATAATAGACACTATTATACTATAACAGAATTTGATATGAAATGTTTTGGTTATCGTAAGGGAAAAACCCGTCCGTGTTTATATGTGGGCATAGTCTTACGAGATACCTTTGTTTTGATACAGGAAATTTTTTATAACTTTAAAATAAATTCAGTTGAGATGTGTTTTCTCATGCTGGTTTACCAGACTGATCCGGGCGTTCTTCCCTTTCAATGCTCGGGTCAGATCAAGTATATTTTCATGTTCAGATTTGGTGCTTTTGGAGCTTCAGTAGGCGAGCTGGAAGTCTTCAGATCGTATTCCCTTATATGTTTATATTATGCTGCATTATTATTTATGTTATCAGCATTTGTGAGGACAATTTTTTATAACTGTCCAACTGATGATTTTGTGTCATGTACTCTGATATGATTGATGTATGATATTATAGTTTCTCTTTTTGTAAAGATCATTGGTATTATATTATATGTTATTCCGTTGCGATGTGAGATTGTGTGTTGTTATTGTTCTGTTTGGTTTTCTTCTTCTCTCTTTCTTCTCTTCTCTTCTTGATTTTCTTAAGTTCTGTTCGCTTTGGGTCTGATATGTCTGGGTTATTGTTGATCCAAAGGGTACGGAATTTCGGGACATCACAGATGCACGCAAATATAACTTTTATATACGCATTTAAATAATTACAAAAAAACTCCCAAAAATTAAATAAATTTAATAATAATTAACGTTCTTAAGTATTAGTTAATTTAATTAATTTACAATATTATATAAATTAATTACATCGTGTGATTTTTCGAACAATTCATCACTACGGTTGTGCACTCAAAGGTATAAATTCAGTTAGCGATTAATATCAAACAATTTGAGTATTAATGTTCACACATCATCTTAGCTAGTCCTACGACATTTTGGCCAAATTTATCACTCAAACATATTTTTGGTAAAATTTTGCTATTTTAAGCGGTACCTGGTAGGAATGATTATTTACACCAATTCTCTTCATCAAAACTATATCATTTTATGGCTTATGGAATTTGGTTTTTGTAATAACCCGTATTTTTAGCTATTTTAAATTATTAAACTTAATGTAATTATTAAATAAAAATGGTTAAAAATAAAAATTTAATGGTTTTGAATGTAAGTATATATTGGATTTGAACTTGAATAAAATTTTGAAATAAACTAATTTTGAAGATTTAGCGATAACGAGATTGAAATGAAATTATATATATTAACGGGTTTATAATCAATAACTGAAGTTGAATAATAAATGTTGGATGCATTTGATGTGAATAAAGTAATTGATTGATAACTAAAATTCAATTAAAATCTAGTATTAAAATTTGTTGAATAAACAATGAAATTGTTTAAAATTCAATATTGGGAAATTATTTGAATAGTTGGACAACGGGAATTGAATGATTATAAATGGAAATAGTGTTCTATAATTTGAATTCGTTTTTGAAGGTTAAATCTTATAAGTTCATTAACTTATATTTCAAAAGATAGTGATTTAGTGAATAATCAAAATTGTTTAAATTTAATATTGTAATTATTTGAATAATTGAATTCTGAATTTAATATGATTAAAATTGATGTTGGAAGTTGATTTAAATTTATTTAAACAACAATAAAAAAATTGTTAACATTTAAAATTGGATATAAAAAATAATAATTAGAAATTGGAAATTTATATTATAATCGATACGTTGAAATAGAGATCCCGGGCACAGTCTCGGATTTTGATGAAACCAATTCCATTGGGTCCATAATAGTGTGTTATTATCAGATTTCAAATTTCGTAGCATTTGGAGTTATTTTTTGATCGTACGAGATAGAAATGCGTTGAACAAAATATCGAAAATTTAATATTTTAATTAGGTTCAAAAAGCTATATTCCACATATGATCGAATTAGGCCCCGAAACATGTTAGATTATGTTCGGAATAGGGGTAAAACATTATAAACGCCAAGCGACATGCCTCGTTTGGAGTTCGTTTGGAAAAAGTTGAAAATAATAATAAAATATTGCGTATTCACATATATATATATAAGCTACAACTGTAAACCCTAGCCCTAAAGCTCTCAGCCGCGCCCCCAAAATTTAATAGCCGAAATCTTCTTTGCTTCTACCTTCATTTTCTCTCCATCCATCGGTTATTAGCAGAACTCTTCAACTAGGAAATCGAAGAGGGCAACAAGATCTTTAGATCCAATGGTCAAGATCTGGATTGGAGCTTCGTTGTGGCCAGAAATTGACGTGGAAGCACTGGCATTCGAGCATGATTTTCTCGACCATGAAGCAACCGAGTTTGGCCGTGCTCTAGCCAGAGGTAGGGTTCGCTATGGCCTTCAATTTGATGGTGCATGATCATGTTCTGGAGCATTGATGTGCGTGCGACAATCGAAGGTAGAATGGAGGCGATGGGTTGTCTTCGTACGCATAACCTGGAGGAAACGCGGTCGTGAAGAAGAAGGTACGAGCGGCCAGATCTGAAGTCTCCAGAACGAGCGGCCTTGATTTTTTTTATTAGTAGGTTTTGTATATAATAAATAAAATAAATTTGTAATTAATAAATCCGGATGTTTGAAATTATATAACTCCTTCATATGTTATTAGAATTGGACGAAACCACATGCATTGGAATCGTGGCGACGAGCACTACATCATGGAACTGATTTGGAGATGATTGGAGCTAGTTAAAATTTTAGGTTAAATCGAACGTCGTTCGATTTGATTTAAAATTGAAAACTCAAGATGAGTGTTTATAACGCTCACACGTACTAAAATATTGTTATGCTAGTTAAATTGAAATTATGAAGTGATATGAATTGATTGATTGTTGTTTGATAGTTTTAATCAACATTTAAATTGACATCTAATTTAACTGACAAAAAATTTAATTGACGATTTAATAGAATCTGAATTAAATTGTTTAGTAAGATTCTCGATTATTGATAATTGGGTAGTTGTTGTGATTTAATGACTGTTTAGATGATTGATTGTGATGGATACCAATTGATTGACATTTGGATGATTGGATGTTTATTTATTTTCATATAAATCATGTTATCACCTGCTATATTATTTACAGTATACAAAACTGTAAATTGAATCATTTCGAATAAATTAAGAAATAGGTTGAAATGATATATACCTATGACACTGTGATTTGGGTTGAAATGATATATATCCATTCCTGAAATTAAATTGAAATAACTGATCACTAGGCCATAGGATAGAAAATTATATACGAACACCGGATTGGTTAAATTAAATAATTTTAAACGTTTTGGTTTTGAAATTATTTAATGGTTTTGAATTTAAAGAAATGAAAATCGAATTTATGAAATTTGAATCAATCACGAATACGAGTTCGAAATGTTGAAATAAATTTTGGTTAAAAGAAATTGTTAAATAATTGAAGTGAGATTTTGAAGTTAAAATAGGAATATGATCGAATTTCATAAATTGATTTGTTTTTAAAAGATTGGATTTCTATTCGAACTTTGGATTATTTCTAAACAAAAGTGATATAAAATGATATTTTGAAATTAAGCTCAGAATTTAATTATATTTGAAATTTTGATTTTAAATTGAATATTGAAGGAAGTTTGGTTAAGTGTTTTAAATCGATATTTTGGAAATCAAGCTTGGAATTGATGTAAATCGAAATGGTTTAAAATTGAGAATTGAATTAAAATGGTTTCAAATTGGAATTGAAATCAAAATCGAATTATTGGGAACCGAAGTTGAAAATTGATTTGAATTGAAATCGAAATTGAATCGATTGAATGGAAATTGGAATTGACTCGAATTGGGAAGTTGGAATTGAATCGGTTTGACTATAAAACTATTTTTCAAATGTATTATTTAGATAAACTGTGTTAAATCTATATTCTTTAAATTTTCAAATTACTTTGATTTTTCAAACTATTTTGCTATACAAACCATTTTAATACCTTAACTATTTTATATTAAACTTATTTAACCATTTAAAAACCATTTTAACTATTTTAGCCATTTAAACTATTTAAACTATTTTAATTATTTAAATCATTTTAAAACTTTTCAAACTATTTTTCAAAAATTCAAACTGGTCAGGAGTGGAAATGCTTATTTCAAATCATAGATTTAAATAGAATGTGGTTAAATCGAAGATATAACCTAAGTTGAAATTCGAAAAAAAATTGGAATCGAAATCGAGATATTAAGACGAACATGATTTCGAATTGAAATAGTATATTTTGTGTAAATATGATGATTTTGAAATGTATTTGATTTTGAAGCGAATGTGATATTTTGATATCAAGTATGAACTATTTCGAAATGTAAAAGTACCAACCAGTGTGTAAAACGACGTTTGGTTGTTATAGAGACCAGGGCCGGATATCGGCATACTCTTTGTCTATACCGGAACCACTTTAACAACTGTGCACGCGGAGGAGACTTTAGAATGAAGTGGTTGGATTTGGCAACTATTGCTGGATTTGAAGAAAGAGAACGATGATGGATAGACCCCGGCCCTTGTGCTAATTTGAAATGACTAAAACAGGATGGCCTGACAGGGCCAAGTGGGTTAATTACCCCGAGCGGATATCCCTTCTTCGATTTCTTAGACTTGGTCCATATTATTACTCTTATTTTTAATTTTGATTGGTGCACCTTGATTGGGATAGCCTCCCTTTGACTCGATAGGGGATGGATGGATGCGTGGGCGGACATAGCTATGATGCGTTACCACCAGCCCTGCGACCCGAACTGGTAGTATCCTACCTTGGGCATTGCCTCACATGCCTTGTTATGCTTTTATCCCTATACGAGACCCATACGACTTTGGTTTAGTTTTGTCGTATCACCGCGCATCCCTGACTACCGACGTATTGGTGGTGTCAAATGCAAACTGTACGACAATGCTTAAAAACGCGTTTAGGGGGATTAATGTAAAGCCTTAACGCTAAGAAAAAAATTATTTTATTGATTAGGCATTATATATGTAGCATGTTCTACTGCATATAAATATTTTGATGGATCCTTAAGAGATGGAAAATCCCATAACATTTCTTGAGTTATTACACGCACGTTATACACTGGATAGGAGATGTGAAAACCCGTAAGCATCTTTGACGCCGTGACACTCATATTTTATATGCGATGTCGATTGACTTACATAAAGATATTTAGTCCTGACTAAGTGTTTTGTTCATTTCATTACGCTCGGGTCAGTCTTGACTATTTCAGCTTATTGAAGACTTATTCTGGAGGATGAAGATGAAGATTTGGCATACTACTACTACTATTATCCCTGCATCATGTGTGTCTGCTTGGGAACCTGGCGGGTGCTGCATGATAGAGGGTTCTCGCATTTGGTTTGGTAGCGAGTGGATGACTCTTACTCCTACATGTCCTTGGGTTGGTTTAGTCGAGAGGCTAGACATAAAAGCAGAACACAGGTACGACTGTGTGCTACGGTAGGTTTACTCACTTGCTGGTGATGGTTGCAAAGCCTAGCTGGCTCGTTACAGTTGGTATCAGAGCATTGGTTTTGTGATAAACTTAGCTTTGTGGGATAACTCATTAGAGGTAGGGTTGTTTCATGTCAACAATCAAAACCTAAGATGTTATACGATCAGTATACCAAAACAGAGACCAATATGTTATAAACTCGTCATACAAGTTTACAAATAAGATTTCCACAACTTTGGAATTATGTATTAGTAATTTTGAACAATAACTATGTTGTAATTAATTTACAACAACAAACTATAGCAATAACAACAACAAACTGCTATATTAAACTATAACGATAAACAAGCGTTGCACTACTTCGTAGAAACAACACAACGTTGAAATGGAAAGATTACAGAATGATGTATAGAAATATACAAGTAAATAGAAATATACAAGTAAATAGAAATCTAACCAGATGAAGAAGGAAATTTCGTATGAGGCTTATCGTAACAATTTCCTTAAGACTTTATTTAAAGTCTCCCAAGATACAACAGACGTGATTTGCTCGAGAATTTGATGTGTATGATCTTCTGTGTGATACGCAGAAGCGCACGGATTATAGAGATTAAGAAATGAAGAGGAAGAAGAGAAAATTCGGAGTGAATAACTGATTATGTTTCCTTCTCCTTTTATAGGCTAATTCCCAAAGGTTATGTCTGTTGGGAACAGCCGCATATCTTCGTCTGCAACGGCCAAAAAACTGTTGCGGTTTGCAACAGTTGCGTCTCTTCATTTGCAACGGCCAAAAATCGTCGTGGTTTGAATTTATCGAGGTGTTAACTTTCCCGGTCGACTGAAACGCACAACACCCTTCATAGGTGAAACACGAATGAATGCCAAATCTCCCACAGAAAATTACAAATTCCTTCTTCGGTTATCGGCATAGGATTTTTGTCTACTTTGAGCTTCTTTCATCCTATGACGAATAAGGTCAATCTTTTCTATGGCATCACGAATAAAATCTGGACCTAAAACCAGCTTCTCACCGGCTTCAAGCCAACACGAAGGAGATCGGCATGGTCTTCCGTAGAGCCTCGAAAGGTGTCATATCAATACTAGATTGGAAGCTATTATTATAAGAAAATTCAACAAGAGAAATATGATCCTCCCAACTTCCACCAAAATCAAGAAATCATGCACGAAGAAGATCTTCAAGAGTTTGATTCACACGCTATGTTTGTCCATCGGACTGAGGATGATAAGCGGTGCTAAAATTAAGCTTCGTTCCCAAAGCTTTTTGAAGACCCTTCCAAAATCAACTAGTAAAAAATGGATCATGATCGCTAACAATAGAAGTAGGAACTCCATGCAATTTAACAATTTCTTTAACATAGAGTTTGGCCAAAAGAGGTACGGCCCGATTGGACCAAACAAGAATAAAATGGGCGAATTTTGTAAGTCTATCCACAATCACCCATAGACTGTCATGACCCAAACGAGAATGGGGAAGACCGTCAATAAAGTCCATGGAAATTTGATCCCACTTCCAAACGGGAATGTCTAAAGGTTGCAATAACCCATCGGGCCTTTGATGCTCGGCCTTAACGAGTTGGAAAGTCATGCAACGCTTAATGAAGTTAGCAGTATCAGATTTCATTCCATCCCAATAATAAAGTCGTTTCATGTCCGCGTACATTTTACTACTACCGGGATGAATGGTAAATTTAGAATGATGAGAATCTTCTAAAACGTCTTTACAAAGATCACCAATATTTGGCACAATAAGTCTACCAAATTTTCTAATGCCTCCATGGGCATCGATTTCAAAGTCTTTCAGACCATCAATATTATTTTTATCCCTGAAACTTTGGCTAAGAAGAGCTAATTTGGGGTCTTGCTTTTGAGTTTCAAGGATGCGGTCTAAAAGAGATGGATGAGCCTTAAGGCTACACAAAACAAGAGATGAACATAAATCAGATTCACGATCTCGAATCTCACAAGTGGACAGAGTCTCAAGATCATTCCATTTGGATATCATCATGGAAACAACCGCTTGTTTCTTACGACTAAGGGCATCGGCAACACGATTTCCCTTTCCGGGAGTATAAAGAATATCAAGATCATAAGATGCAAGGAATTCGAGCCAATGTTGTTGACGCAAATTAAGTTCCTTTTGAGAGAAAAAATACTTCAAAGATTTATGGTCAGTGTAGAGAACAAATTTCTCTTCGAAAAGGTAATGACGCCAAATTCTAAGGGCGAAAACAATGGTCGCGAGCTCTAAATCATGAGTGGCATATCTAGTCTCGGCAGGCATTAATTGCCTAGAAGCATAAGCTATAACAATTTCCCTTTGCATGAGAATGGCTCCCAAACCAATACAACTAGCATCGGTATAAACAATCAAGTCTTGGTTCCCTTCATGAATCACAAGAATAGGAGCAACGGAAAGGAGGTCTTTTAATTTCTGAAATGCAGCTTCACATTTGTCAAACCAAATGTACTTAACTCCCTTTTTTGTCAAACTAGTAAGAGGTATGGAAATTTTAGAAAAAATCTTTTATGAAACGACGGTAATAGCCCGCCAATCCAAGAAAGCTACGGATTTCCATCACATTCTCCGGTCTCTTCCAATTTTGAATCGCCTCAATTTTTGAAGGATCCACGGAAATTCCGAATTCAGAAATAATATGTCCTAAAAATTTCACACGGGATTGCCAAAAGTGGCACGTAGAAAATTTTGCTTTCAATTGATTGCTCCTAAGGGTTTCCAACACAATTCGAAGATGTTTTTCATGCTCTTCCTCGGTTTTAGAATAAACAATAATATCATCGATAAAGATGAGAACAAATCTATCGAGGAAGTCTTTGAAAACTCGATTCATAAGGTCAACAAAATAAGCTGGAGCATTCGTTAAACCAAATGGCATAACAAGCCATTCATAAGATCCATAATGAGTACAGAACGACGTCAAAGGAATACTATCCTTTGCAATTCGAAGCTGATGAAAACCGGTTGCTAAGTCTAACTGTGAAAAGACTCTAGCACCGCTAAGTTGATCGAATAGATCATCAATCCAAGGTAAGGGATATTTATTCTTGATGGTGAGATCATTAAGCTTGCGGTAGTCAACGCAAAGCCTAAGTGTACCATCATATTTCTTCACAAAGATAGCTGAAGCTCCCCAGGGAGAGGAACTAGAACGAATAAACTGCTTTGCTTCCAATTCAGATAATTGTTTACGCATCTCCTCATTTTCCTTATTGGACATGCGATAAGGAGGACGAGTGATAGGTAGAGCTCCAGGGATTAGATTAATTCTGAACTCAATTGCTCGCTTAGGCGGTAATCCTAAAACAGGCTCAAAGATGTCGGGAAATTCACAAACAACGTGAATCAGGGAAATGATATCTTCCTCATCATCATTATCATCATCATGAGGATTTAGAGAATATAGGGATGCCACCGAATTGGAATCTGGATCTTAAAGAATAATAGTAATCTGCTTAATAGATTGGGGATGTCGAAGATGGATAGTCCTCTCGAGATATAGGATGTGGGCTTCATAAAGATTAAGCCAATCCATTTCCAAAATCATTCTAAAACCTAAGTAACGCATAACATGCAAATCGGCACGGAAAGCATAATCACATAAAATAATCTCGACATCTTTACAAAATAAACTGAGTGTTGCGGATCCACCAACCAGATTCGAAATTCTCAGTGAAGTCATAAAGCCCATAACATTTAAAGACAAAGTATCAACAAGTTCCTTTGATATAAAAGAGTGAGATGCACCCGTATCAAAAAGAACTCGAATAGGATGACCACGGAACAGAATAATGCCATCAAGGATAGAATGAGAAATACCTTGACCAAGAGAAGTATTACTAGGGGCTTGTACAATATTCAGCTTTCCCTCCTTCTTGCTTTGAAGTTTGGGACATGAAAATATATGATGACCCGAACTTTTGCAATAGCGACAATAAAGGGGTTTCGAACACATATTTGCATAATGGTTCTTAGAACCACAATTGTAGCATTCTCCACGACTAGAGATAGAAGTCTTTGCTTCCAAAGTTGCTTGCTTCCCTTTCTTGTTGGGATTAGGGCCTATGAACTTACTGTTGAATTGCCTCTTCTTGTTGTTGTTTAAGTTCTTGGCACCGACAACTTCAACATCACTTTCTTTATCGGCCTCTTTAAGTTGAAGAGCGATATCTACAAGATGATTGAAAGAAACTTCTAGTTTCAGAAGTAAAGGCTTTTTGAAGTTCTTATTCAACCCATATATAAACCTCTGATTTTTCTTCAATGGGGTATTAATATACTCGACCTCATATTTAGAGAGGAAATCAAAAGATGCGACATAGTCGGTCACAAAAGATTCACCTTGAACAAGGTCAATAAAGCGTTGGGCTAAAGTTACCATTTCAGCTTCCGACACAAACTTTAACTCGAACCTTTCCCGGAATTGCTCCCAAGTAAGATCCGCTTCAATAATTTCTGAAATCAAAAGCTCAAACCTATCTAATGCTCTCTCTTGGAGCATGCTAGAAGCCACTTGGACCCGATGTAGATCCACAAGATTCATGCGAGAAAAGATGAGATCACATGTTCTAAGCTAAGCTTGGACTTCTATAATGCTTTCGGAACCCTTGAATGGCCTTCCACCCAAATTGGTATAATCACTACACAAGCGTGCAAACCTGGATTTAGGATGAGTAGGCTCAGGAATGGGTCTGACAACGGGCACTCTTTACAAGATCCAAAAGCTGTTGGGAAGACATGAATATGCCATCCTAAGGAGTAGCACTACATTGACCGACGCTAGGACGGTCAGGTCTAACCATTTCTCTTTATTAAGAAAGAAAAAAGAAGAGGAAAACTGTTATTCTCAGAATGAATATCAAACAAACTTGATTGATAAAACAAGGCATCATAAAAGAAAATAGGATAGAATGGGTCCTATGACTCGAATTAAATCCCAAGGCACGATTCCTAAGAGAGACTTAGGACAATGATCCTTGCTAGATTATTCTACGTTGTTCCGAAGTTTGGCTCTGATACCAAGCTGTGACGCCCACCTCTATACTCACACTAACCAAGGACACTACTGGGTAATGTCGTCAATTAGTACGAAGAATAAGGCTGTGCGAGTACCGGTATGTCAAATAGTATGTCAAATCTGACATATCAAATACAAACTCAAAACTACTACACAGTGGCTATGTGGCCTTCAGAAAAAAATATAAAATAAGCATAATATAAATCAGTCACAGATATTCATATCACAAAGCGGAAACAGATATGAATATAACACATAGAAGTGTACATCAAAGTAGTGGTCATACAAGATCCACTACATCACAAATGAATAGGTACATGTGCTAGACAAAAGATTATGTATACATCAAGGAGTCTCTATCTTGAATGTATAAAAACAAAAACTACTAAATTAAAGTAGTTAGCCAAAAGTCAGAAGCTAGTCCCTGCTAAGAAGTCAAGTGGAAGCACCTGAAACACCCCGGTCTGACCCGAGTATTATTTAAGAAGAAAAATAATAAATGGATCAGTCTAGCTATAAATATCAGATAAGATGAGATAGGATAAGAGGTATAACAAATATATATGATAACAACAAAAATAATACAATATCTCAAATCTCCTCAAACACCAAAAAGAATGTCATATTCTTTATATTTATTCACCAAACTACAAATATTGATAAGGCTTATTAATACAAATCACAAAAATTGGTGAAACACAAATTCCAGAAATCATCAAGTAGAAATCCAAAAATCACAAAAAGGGGGGAGGCCTATCATAAACGGGAGCATGAAAACTCACCAACACGTGTATCACAAACGGGACCCTATCCCATGGGTCGCTAACCCATAGAGCTAGTGCAACGACGTAGTACAACGGTACGTCCGAGGAGCCTGAAACTCAAATAAGCCGAAACAACGACATAGTACAACGGTACGCCCGATGAACCGAACTCCATAAAACCCATAGGTCGCTAGCCTATAAAAAATGAGACGAAGCTCAATAGAACGGGGTACGGTCCCCCAGGTGGACAAGGAGACATCGCATATCGCTAGTCTAAACCATAAAATGATCGTCATAGATCAATAAAAGTGGAAATTATACCAAGCTAGCAAATATATGAGTTTAGCTTCATGTCCCATAACCATTGGCTTAACTTAAATATTTACGAACAAACTGTAGATTTCCACTCGAAAATTATCACAAGGTTTCAATCGAACAAGTCTAAGAATTAACCGACGAAGTAAACGCAAGCGTTTCATACCACTTGTTTTGCTAAGTCGTTTAATTGGATTTCTTGTATGAGCGAGGTAAAGATTTGTATATACTAATATATTGGAAAACGGTTTTAAAAACGAGCTTTGTATTTAAAAGTAGTGTTGAAATCGTTTTTTTTTGTGAAAGAGTTTGAGTATTTACTACTAGTATAGAAACCTTTGTATTTTAAAGTGAAAAATTATAGAAACGATTGTAAAAACAATCTATCACCAAAAATTCACATTCGACGACGTGAATTAAAACCATAAAAATCGATACCGAATCCATCAAATGGATATTCCCAAAATCCAGAAAAGAAGTCATCAAAGTCGATAATAAATGACAACAACCAACTGGATCAACAAAAATTGACCAAAACGGAAATCCACTGAAAAATAGGTAAATTGGCTGAATTAAACAGCACCAGACGTCTGGTGGTTTTCCCAGACGTCTGAGCTGAGAATCTGGAAATTTTCTTCCAGATCGCCCAGACGTCTGGGAATAACCTCAGACGTCTGAGTTGTACATCTGGAATTTTTATTACGACGGCCCAAACGTCTGAGCTGAAGCTCAAGGCAAAAATTAGCCTAGACCATTAATGGCCAAATCGGTTCGGAAGCGATCGGATGAGCGATGATGGCTAGGGATATATGCCAAGCGACAACCCAACCCTATAGGCTCTTCAGTACACTCCAAATAACATGTCCAAACATCCATAGTAGGATTTTCATAGATTTTGACTTCAAAATACCAAAAATTGGAAAATTCACCAAACCAATCCAAATCAAAAGCAAATGAACATGAAATAGATGTTAGGAATTCATACCTAACAACTATCAAAGGTATAGACATAGATGTGAGTTCAAAAACTCACCTTTAAATTCAAAAACAAGGAACGAGAAGCTCTAATAACAAAGCAAGATCAATCTCTCTTCAACTTTACTTCAAGAACCTTCAATCTATGATCAAATGCAAAGTTTTTCCTAAGTTAGGTTGTAGAAAAAATCAAGAATTGAATAGGAATTGAGATGGAGAAGATGAAGAGCATACTTACATAAGCTTCTCCTTGATTTGGAACTTGGATTTGAATTTCCTAATAATATAGGGTTTAGGAATTTTAATTTCCTACCTTTTCCCCCATTTTTCCTTTTGCTTGAGAATGTTAGGAAATTATGAAAGGAATGAACGAAGAGGAGTGGAGTGGAAGGTATTTGGTAGAAGGTTTGGGTTCTCTTATTGGGTTAATGGGCTAGAACCAAACCCAAAGCCCAAATGAAAATAAAAAATTCCTAATCAACTCCAAACATATCAATGTTTACACTGAAAAAAGTTGTAAATGTCGTTTTGAACTCAATGGAAGTGGTCTCGAGTCCAGATTCGACTATTTACAAAAAGTCACATTTCAGACTTTAAATTCAACAAACGATGCTATATTTAAATAAAACATTTAAATATATAATCGTAAAATATACGAGTTGTTACACATAGCTTCTTTTAGTTCCTCGTCGGATTCTCCTAAACCAAGCATAATAGATGACTTTGTGACCATATCTTTCTTGCAGAGTTTTGCATGCTTCTAAACACTCAAACTTTTCTCATATCTGTTAAATGTATCAAAACAGTCATAATTTTTTATGAAACGAAACACATTGACTTTTTCTATTCCATTATTGGAATAGAAATTGTAACAACCCGATTATTAACCACCTTGACTAGCAATTATTAATTAAGTAAACTGGATTTGAATTGAATTTAAATTGAGAAATAAGGTTAATAATGAATATTTGTGTAAATTTGAGAGTGTGATCTTTTTAAAGATTAATGTGGAAAATTTTTAAGTGTTTTAACTTATTTATAAAGGGTAAATAAGTTAGAGAATGATTTGTTAATAAAATGTGTATTTTCCTTAATATTGGTTCTTAGTGAAAATAATTGATAATGAGGGGTTTTTGTGCAAAATTCCCGATGAGAACTCAGTTAAAAATATTATTTATGTTTTAAAAGTGATTTATGATTTTTGTTTTTGAAGAAAGAATAATTTGGACGATTAAAATCCATTTTTACATGTTTTGCAATTTAGTAAAAACATAAAAAGATCAATATTCAATAAATCATTTGAAGGGTCAAACGACCTCGGAAATTAGTAATTTTTGGTTCATTAGAAAGATTAGCTGACGAAATTATATTTAGTGTATTCACATAAATTTTTATTTGTCTTAATCTAAGAGATAATTAATATTGAAGTTAAGTTAAAATGAGTTTTGTGCTAAATCTAATACATGTTTTAATTATTTTATTTAAGGGTTTGGGCTTTGGGTAATGGTTCATCCCATTTAGGACTTAGGAAAATTAGCTAAAGAAGGAGAAATCATTCTCCTCTACGTTCAGTAAACAAACCACAAAAACTATTTCTCAAATCAAAAGCTCAAGATCTAAAACCTAGAATGCAAGCAAATTGAAAGTTTAAAATCAAATAAATCCAATAAAATCCAGTAAAATCAAGGTATGTTGCTCAATCCATATTGCTTCTTCCCTCCAATTTGTTTATGTTAATTCTCCATAGATTTTGAGTTGTGCAATTTTGTGTTAATGGAGTTCTAGGTTTTGAATTGGGAAATTTGAGTTGTAGCTTGAAGATGAAAACAAATTAGAGTAATAGCAAGGCTTTAAGCTGAGTTCACCTCATAATATGTCTATATGTTTTAAAGCTCAAAACTTACTGCTACAACTGAGAATAACTTGCATATTCTATGAATTGAGAAATTAGTTGTAGGAATTGCTTGCGTGTTGTTGATTTCACGATATAGAATTAGTAAAATAAAAATCTGGGTTGAAAAACGCAGGTCAGTAATAAATTCATAACTAATTCTAGAAAAATCGAAAAATTCCAAAATTTTGATATGTCATTTACAACACATATACCTACCAACTGTAAAAATTTCATAGGAAAATATTCCGCTTTGATGTTCCAAATCCTCACTGCACTAAAGGTTAAAATGCAGGAATTTTCTGTGTGGTTGGTTGCAAGTTTAAGATGAGTTTTTCATACTCACAAATCTATATCTAAAGTAATTAGGATTGTATTGCTACTTGAATTCAAGTACTATTAGTACAAATTGAATCGTTGAATTGAATTTATATGATTTTATATTGGTATAAAGTATTACATCTTAGAAACAAAGAGGATAGCTTAAATAATTTGTTTAGAGAGTGTGCTGTAGTAAAACAACATTAACTTGCACTTCCCAAATTCTTTTAGAGTCAATCTTTTCGATTTAGAAAATAGATTCAATGACAAACAATTTTATTTTTAATCACTTTTTGATATTTTCCAAGTAAAATGACCTAAAACGGGTATGAACACAGAATCGTAGTTCTGTCTTTAAACGAATTTCCTGAGTTTATACCTGAAATTGAAATGGGCAAACTTATTTGTTTCTTATCGGAATTTGATCATTCTTAAAGTTCTTGAAATTTTAGACTCTATGCTACAACTTTCATGTTTTATGTTTTATCAAATTCTAGGTTCTAAAGGGTCTAACTGACTCTTTAAGCCGCAACCATGTTGTTATGTTAATTGTTCAGAGTTTTGTAATTTTAGACCTGAGAATTGAACCATAACTTTTGACTCGTAAGTCCGAATTAGGTGATTCTTTTTCTGACTTCGAGCTATGGCAATCATTTTAAACTTTTATGTTTTCTATTTTATCAGATTTTGGGTTTTATATTGTGCAAATTGGCTAAATAAGCTGCAGTCCTGAGTCTATTGCTAAGTTTTTTGCGATTTTAATTGATGTTTCTTTACCATTTCTTTATGAATTCAGAAATTAAGTATTATTGAATTTATGGATTTTCATGAGTATTTGGTGTAAGAGTTTTGGATTGAATTGCCCTTGAATTCAATGTTTTTGTGACATGATTTGGAAACGATTTTCTTAAGTATATTTTTGATTAAAAGAAAGTTTTGAATTAATATTTTCCTAAATCGATTTCTATTAGAAATAATATCTTACTAAAGAATGTTTTATGTATTTATAAACATATATTTCACAATAATAAAGAGATTCTGAAGAAAAGAATTTTTATAATGTTTCAAAAAGTAGTTTTAAAAACTAGTTTTCTCAAAGCAAAGTATTTTCTATATAAAATACACATTTTTGCACTCTTCGAGCGTATGAGAAAGAGAATTAAATGATTTAGTAAAACATGTGGTATGGGACACACGCGTTTACTTTTTCAGTTAATTCCAGACTTGTTCGTTCGAAGCTACACATTCATTGACCTTCGGGTTGTATATGCCGATGATATGAGGCAATTATTGTGATTTAAATGGTTTTGTTTTCTAGTGTGGCATTGACTAACAGGTAGTAAATGGTTAAGTGAGAACGTGTGGTATGGGATGCACTGTTGTCACATTTTGGGTTACCATATGGAAGTTGGTGACACATTCCGATGGTGGTGATGTCGGTACTAGGCTGGTGGGCCATACTTTGACCGGTGGGTCAAACTTTCGACTGGGGGGTCGAATATCGACTGGTGGGTCGATTAAAAGTCTGGTGGGACTTTATTTAGACTGGTGGGTCTATTATAGTACTCGGCAGGCTTCAGCCATTTAAAAAAAAAGCATGCGACAGTGATATGGATCCATTTTTATTATATATTTTTGGTGATTTTTAAATGTTTTCACCATTTATTTGGTGTTGGTGTTATACATAGCCTTAGTGTTATACGGTGATTTTATATACAAGGTGATTACATTTATGGTGTTTTAAGCTCTTATACTAGTTCTCTATGATGTTTTGGTGATTTCCATCTTAATGTTTATTGGTATTATGATTTTCTATCGCTTAACCTTAACAAGTAAGCGAAATTGGTGTTGAAGAAAATAGATGTTGTTATTTATTTCATGAGATTTATGTGTTTTGAACTCTTAACCGAGTTCCATGAGTTATGAGATTTCTGTGGTTTTCTTCTAAGATTTTTAACAACCTGATTTTTAACCACCTTGACTAGCAATTATTAATTAAGTAAACTGGATTTAAATTGAGTTTAAATTGAGAAATAAAGTTAATAATGAATATTTGTGTAAATTTGAGAGTGTGATCTTTTTAAAGATTAATGTGGAAAATTTTGAAGTGTTTTAACTTATTTATAAAGGGTAAATAAGTTAGAGAATGATTTGAATTAATAAAACAGGAAATTATTGTCAAGGACAAAATTTCTCAATGTTTTAGCCTCAAGGACAGCCTTCTGTATTTTAGTCTGAAGGACAATTTTCTTTAGGTATCAGTTTTTAGTTATTGATAGCAGTTTTTAGTTATCAGTTTGTAGTTATCGGTAGCAGTTTTTAGGTATCAGTTTTTAGTTCGGTAGCAGTTTTGGAAGAATGTTTGTTCTTATGAATAATTTTGGTAGGATGTTTGTCCTTATGAAAATTTTTTAGGAGAATGTTTGTCTTTGTGGTTAAAATATTGAAGTCGTGTCCTTGAGGCTAAAAATATACAAATTTTTGTCTTTTAAATTAATTCCCGTGTATTTTCCTTAATATTGGTTCTTAGTGAAAATAATTGATAATGAGGGGTTTTTGAGCAATCCCGATGAGAACTCGGGTAAAAATCTTATTTATGTTTTAAAAGTGATTTATAATTTTTATTTTTGAAGAAAGAATAATTTGGACGATTAAAATCCATTTTTGACATGTTTTGAAATATAGTAAAAACATGAAAAGATCAATTTTCAATAAATCATTTGAAGGATCAAATGACCTCGAAAATTAGTAATTTTTGGTTCATTAAAAAGATTAGTTGACGAAATTATTTTTAGTGTATTCACATAAATTTTTATTTGTCTTAATCTAAGAGGTAATTTATATTGAAGTTAAGTTAAAATGTGTTTTGTGCTAAATCTAATACATGTTTTAATTATTTTATTTAAGGGTTTGTGCTTTGGGTATTGGTTCAGCCCATTTAGGACTTGGGAAAATTAGCTAAAGAAGGAGAAATCATTCTCCTGTACGTTCAGTAAACAAACCACAGAAACTATTTCTCAAATCAAAAGCTCAAGATCTAAAACCTAGAATGCAAGCAAATTGAAAGTTTAAAATTAAATAAATCCAATTAAATCCAATAAAATCAAGGTATATTGCTCAATCCATATTACATCTTCCCTCCAATTCGTTTATGTTAATTCTCCATAGATTTTGAGTTGTGCAATTTTGTGTTAATGGAGTTCTAGGTTTTGAATTGGGAAATTTGAGTTGTAGCTTGAAGATGAAAGCAAATTAAAGTAATAGCAAGGCTTTAAGGTGAGTTCACCTCACAATATGTCCATATGTTTTAAAGCTCAAAACTTGCTGCTACAACTGAGAATAACTTGCATATTCTATGAATTGAGAAATTAGTTGTAGGAATTGCTTGCGTGTTGTTGATTTCATGATATAGAATTAGTAAAATAGAAATCTGAGTTGAAAAACGCAGGTCAGTAATAAATTCATAACTAATTCTAGAAATATCAAAAAATTCCAAAATTTGGTTATGTCATTTCCAACAAATATATCTACCAACTGTAAAAATTTCATAGGAAAATATTGTGCTTTGGTGTGCCAAATCCTCTCTGCACTAAAGGATAAAACGCAGGAATTTTCTGTGTGGTTGGTTGCAAGTTTAAGATGAGTTTTTCATACTCACAAATCAATATCTAAAGTAATTAGGTTTGTATTGCTACTTAAATTCAAGCACTATAAGTACTAATTGAACCGTTGAATTGAATTTCTATGATTTCATATTGGTTTAAAGTATTGCATCTTAGAAACAAAGAGGATAGCTAAAATAATTTGTTTAGAGAGTGTGCTGAGTAAAACAACAATAACTTGCACTTCTAAAATCCTTTTGGGGTCAATCATTTTTATTTAGAAAATATATTCAATGACAAACAATTTTCTTTTTGATCACCTTTTGATAATTTCCAAGTTAAATGACCTAAAACGGGTATGAACACAGAATCATAGTTCTGTCTTTAAACGAATTTCCTAAGTTTATACCTGAAATTGAAATGGGCAAACTTATTCATTTCTTATCAGAATTTGATCATTCTTCAAGTTTTGGAAAGTGTAGACTCTATGCTATAACTTTCATGTTTTATGTTTTATCAAATTTGAAAGTTGTTCAACTTTCTATATTCCAGGAAGGATAATGGCTTCCCTCTCCAATCTTCCGCAACCCCCCCCCCCCCCCCCAAACCCCTCCTCTATCCTAGCCCAAACCCCTTCTAACCCCTCCTCCCGCCTTCCAGTAACCGCTCCACCAGCTCCCGTATCGTCCGGCAATCCCCCACCGATCTCATTCGTACCCAAAAGATACGTCTCCCATCTCTGCGACAAGCCCAACTCTACCCAACCGACTTCGGGAAGTGCTAAGGCAACTTCAACTAATTCATCACAACCCCACCCAGTCAATATCAAAACTATCCCAGAAAGATCTTACGCACAAGTGGCCGCCCTCCCACCACTCATTCTCGAACTCCCGAAACTGAAACGTCGAAGATCCCTGCCGTCTTTCGCTAATGTACGCGCCATGGTAGAATTTTTAAAATCTAAGGGACGATGTCTAAATTGCGCCGGAAGTGGACACCTGGCTCGAAGCTGCAGAGACTCAAAGATCTGCTATAAGTGCAATCTCTTCGGTCACTCGCAATCAACATGCCCCGAGGCAAACAAATCAGCAGCCTCGTATCCCGTGCGAGCCTCTGCCCCTCCCACAAAAAACAAAATATCAGCTCATTCGTATCGGGACCCAGCGCCACATTATTACACTGCCAAGCCCAAAAGCACCCCCAAACCAATCAAAACTCCGGAGTCTCCTCGTTCCCCGCTCCATCCTCAATCCAAAAAATATACTGAACCCAGAACCTCTGCTCCTTCTCCACAACAATTTTCAATGGACAACTCCACACTCTACCTCACCGCAACAGTAATTAATGGAATCTGGACGTTGGAATCATTACACCAAGCCCTCTCCACCGCTCTACAACACACCGAGTTGCCCATCTGGATCCTAAGCAATAACAGCTTCGTCTTTTGCTGTCCTACACATGAAACACTCGTCCGTGCCCTACAACTCCGAACCATAACCAAACCAGGCGGGGCCGTCCTCATCCAAACCTGGTCTGACCCTGAACCCTCCTCTGTCAACCTAGAACCGATCGCCTGGGCCCGTGTCCAAGGCTTTCCAGAGCTCCTCCGAGACAAAACTGACGCGGTGCGCTCCGCCTTGAACCCATTGGGCCGCTTCGTCGAATTCGACTGCTGCAACTGGGCATTGATTGATCATCGATACCTATACATCAAAATACAATTTTTTTCAGGTGTTTCCACTCCCACTGCTATCGTTGCAAACCTAAACAACCATGACTACCTCCTCACCGTAGACAGATGGGAACATGAGCACCCAAATCGAAACCCAGAGTCGTTACCAATAGGGACAGATTTGGAGGAGGCCTTCAGATGTTTTGATGAACACATCCCCCCACACGAACTCAACTCGGAAGACAGATTCGATGCTATGAACTTTGACCCGGATATCTGCGCCCCTCTATCCCCTCTTGACCACATCCCTATGGTTGACCTAATTCACCAAAACACACCAGAACCCGAGGCCCCTAACCTTCCTGAAAACTCCTTTGAAGTAATGGGTCCCCTTGGCTGGGACAGCTGGCCGGCTGAAGAACCTAATTGGAACCCTTACGCAGACCTAGACCTGTCCAACCCATGGTTCCTCCAACTCCCCATCCACAGCCTACCTCCAGATCCCAACCCTAGTAATCAACTTGCACTCATCCCCTCACCATCGCACCCGCCTCCATTTTATTTTCACAATCCACGAAACCAATCCGAGAACATCGCACCCTCTCCCATGGATGATAGTGCAGTCCACAGCCATCCTCCTGTTCCCAACCTCTGTAATCAACTTGTACTCATCCCCCCGCCTCCAGTCAACCTCCACAACCCAGGTAACCAATCCGAGAACAACGCTCCCCTCCTCACGGATGATAGAGCAGTTGCACCCTCTCCACCTCGGGCCGGACAAGAATCTCCCAAGATCACCCCCACAGCTGTCAGACGAAGCGCCAGACTACATAAAGCTGCATCTCACCCTGGTAGTTTTTTCAAACCCGTAGTTTTTTCCTCTGCAAATAAAATTTTAAATAAAAAAATTGCACGTTGCATGGGGGTGAAACTGCGAGAGGAACATCTCGCTGCCATGCAATCACTAGAACTGGAGCGTTCATCCTCATCCCAACGAAGATTATCACCTGGAATGTCAGGGGCCTAGGGGACCCCAGTAAAAGAATCGCCCTAAATCTCACACTGTCCCCACACAAAAGCGATATTCTCCTCATCCAAGAAACTAAACTCGTGGACCCCTCTCCTACCCTAATTAGACAGCTAGGTGGGTCCCATCTCTCTGGATGGGCCCACTTGAATGCCATAGGTTCCAGTGGTGGTTTAATCACCCTCTGGAATGAATCCATTTGGTCTCACTGTCAGACCATCCTTCATCCTTCTTCCCTTCATGTTTCACTTCGCCACATCCAAACCAACACCATTTACTTCTTTTCCAACATATACGGCCCTCAAAACCCCACCGATAGAAATACCCTCTGGAACAACTGCCTCACTTTCGCCACACACCTCAATGGCCCCTGGTTACTCGGGGGAGACTTCAACACTACCAGAAACACCCTCGAAAGAAACTCCGGAAACTCCTCCCAAGACTCAGACTCATTCAATTCCTTCATTAACTCCGGCTCCCTAATTGACCCACCAATCAACAATAGACTTTATACCTGGTCAAACCGTAGATCGGACCCGTCACTAGCTAAGCTTGACAGATTCCTTTTCAATATCAATTTGGATGATTTGCACCCTCTTTCCAACGTTTCCGGCCTAGCCTCGACCATTTCTGACCACTGTCCACTAATCTTGGACTCGGGCTCATCCCCCAACCCAAATCGCCCCTTCCGCTTCGAACGCTTATGGACCCTGGAACCCTCCTTCGACAATTTCATCTAGTTAACTTGGTCCCAACCTGTGATGTCCAATTCTGCAACCGCCAGAGTTGTCTCCAAACTCCGCTCAATCAGAAAGATCATCAAACCATGGGCCAAAAATATTTGGGGCTCCCTACGCTCGCGCATTTCCTCCACTCAAGATGCCATCCTAGAACTCAACATCCTCGAAGAATCTTGACCCCTCACCCCAACCGAACACTCTCAACTGAAGACTTTAGAAACCGAGCTTGATAGACTAATCAAGCAAGAGGAAATTGGATGGAAGCAAAGATCCAAAGCCAAATGGTTAGAGGAGGGAGATAGGAACACCTCCTTCTTCCATCGTATGGCCAACGGCAGACGTAGATCTCTTTACATCTCGGAACTAGTGCACAACAATTCCAGCTTCACCGAATCGTCGGACCACCTCCGCCTCTTCACCGAATACTACCGTAGCATTCTAGGCCAAGCTTCTCAGGCAATACCCCCCATCGAATGGAACCTCCTATACCCATCCTGTCCCCCAATTCCTGTTGACCACCCCTTTTCCGAAGAGGAAGTATGGGCCGCGCTCAAGAACTTGCCCGATGATAAGGCCCCAGGCCCGGATGGTTTCGGCCCATTTTTCTTTAAACGATATTGGGAAACCATCAAAACCGACATACTTGATATGTGCGAAGAATTCCAAGCCAACCCCTATTCAATCGCCCGCCTCAACTACGCCAACATCATCCTACTCCCCAAATCCCCAGGCGCCAACACCCTATCCGCTTTCAGACCAATCGGTCTCCTTAACACCACATTCAAAATAATCACGAAGGTTCTTGCCAACAGACTCCAAGCAGTCATCGACCCTCTGGTAGGGGCGGAACAATCGGCCTTCATACAAGGCAGAAACATTTTAGATTGCGTCGCTGCCACCCAAGAAGTTGTCTCCTACTGCCATAGAACTTCAACCCCTGGAACCCTTCTAAAATTAGATTTCTCCAAAGCTTTCGACACGGTACACTGGGACTTCATCTTGGACCTTATGAAGCATAGGGGTTTCCCGACAAAATGGTGTGGGTGGATCGAAGCGATACTCAACACAAGTACTTCATCCATCTCAATCAATGGCTCTACTGGTGGTCACATTAAATCAGCTAGGGGTTTGAGACAAGGAGACCCGCTCTCTCCCCTAATCTTTGTCCTGGTAGCGGATGTGCTCAACCAGATGATCAAGCTTGCATCGACCAATAATCTTTTTAAAGGTATCCAGCTCCAAAACTCCGATTTAGCCGTGTCTAACCTTCAATTTGCAGATGACACGATCCTATTCGCCTCTACCGACATCAACCACATCCATTGCCTCAAGGTTGCGTTATATGTTCTCGAAACAATCTCCGGCCTTTCTATCAATTTTAACAAAAGCTCCGTCATCATGCTAGGCAACTCCACTAACCTCGGCCCTACAATCTCATCCCTACTCAATTGCAACCTAGCCTCATTCCCCATTTCCTATCTAGGCATCCCTATCCACCCTTCCAATCTCCACCGCGCAGACTGGCTTCCCCTAATTTCCAGAATTGAATCCAGACTCTCAACCTGGAAGGCACACTCGTTATCCTCTGCAGGTCGTCTCGTCCTAGTCAAATCGGTCCTATCAGCTATCCCCTCTTACTGGATGTCCTTCCTCAAGCTTCCATCCTGGGTTATCAAGAAAATCGACTCAATCAGACGTACATTCCTTTGGAATGGAGGCAAAACAAAATGTTTGGTGAACTGGAAGACGGTGTGTTTGCACCGCAATCATGGTGGGCTGGGGATTACAGACCTTCGCTCCTTCAATCAGGCGCTGCTGTCTAAATGGCTTTGGAGATTACTTACACCTGGAAATTTCATCTGGAAATCGTGGATCTTAGATCATCATTATCAATCAAACCCTCACTTGGCACTCCACTTCACCACCCGGTCCCACCCATCCCCTTTCTGGTCGGGGGTCCTTCATACCTTACCTAGAGTCAAAGCACTGTTCCAGGTGAAAATAGAAAGCGGCAACAGATGCCTGTTCTGGTTAGATACCTGGTTTGGACAACTGCCCCTCGCTAAACTACTACCCAACCTCTTTTCACACACCGCCCTCCCCAATGCAACGGTTGAAGACTATCTCACCCTAGGTCCCGATCACCTTTGCCCTCCCTCCATCTTCGAAGCAGACCTAATTCCTGAACTTCTCTCTGCCACAAATATCCTCCTGTCGACCCGTCCTTCCAACAGTCAAGACCTCTTTCTCTGGGCCCTTGTACCTTCCAAAGGTTTCTCAGTCGCCTCCTGTTATCAATATCTAATCCACCCCGGTCGCCTTTTCTCCTTCCCCAGGGTTTGGCAATGCAACCTTCCACCTCGTATAGCCTTCTTCCAATGGTGCTTAATTTCTGGCAGAATCAATACCAAAGACAGACTCAACAGACTCAACATCCCTATTGACCCGCGCTGCGTCCTTTGTTCAACCCAGAACGAATCAGTAACTCACCTTTTCCTCGAATGTGATTTCTCCTATTGAATTTGGGCAGCAACTAGTGCCTATCTCCTGGGGTTTATTCCCAGCGTGACCTCTCACTTCGAATATTGGTAGCTCAATCAGCAGAGTCTGCTGATGGACGCCTTCATATCAACCTTTAGTTGGTGCATTTGGAAAGAAAGGAATGCCATTGTATTTGGAAAACCACCACGACATTTCGAGGGAACCTGTAGAAGTATCACTCATATTTTCTCCTCTATAACAGGTCAAAGTCACTCTACGCCTTTCCGCCTGAGCCTCCCACAGTGCAGCGTCCAGCCAGTAGAATCCCAGGGAAGCACCACTGCATCTCCGGAGAGATAGTCTTGGCCTACAGGGAGATATCTCGTACTACAGTTAATATGTAATAGTTTATGATACTCTTGTATTTCCAGTACAGTTTGTGGCTTCACACCTATTTTTTGGCCATCGATCGGGCTTGTCGATCGACCTCTTCAGTACTATATAATATAACTATTTAACCGGCTGTGTAGTTCCACGCTACACACCCGTCACTCTAAAAAAAAAATGTTTTATCAAATTTTAGGTTCTAAAGGGCCTAACTGACTCTTTAAGCCGCGGCCCTGTTGTCATGTTAATTGTTCAGAGTTTTGTAATTTTAGACCTGAGAATTGAAATTGCCATAGCTTTTGACTCATAATTCCAAATTAGTTGATTCTTTTTCTAGCTTCGAGCTATGACAATCATTTTCAACTTTTATATTTTCTATTTTATCAGATTTTGGGTTTTAAATTGTGCAAATTGTCTAAATAAGCTGCAGTCCTGAGTTCTATTGCTAAGTTTTGTGCGATTTTAATTGATGTTTCTTGACCATTTCTTTATGAATTCAGAAATTAAGTATTATTGAATTTATGGATTTTCATGAGTATTTGGTGTAAGATTTTTGGATTGAATTGCTCTTGAATTCAATGTTTTCATGCACGTGATTTGGATACGATTTTCTTAAGTAAATTTTCGATTAAAAGCTAGTTTTGAATTAATATTTTCCTAAATCGATTTCCATTAGAAATAATATCTTTCTAAAGCATGTTTTATGTATTTATAAACATAGGTTTCACAATAATAAAGTGATTTTGAAGAAAAGAATTTCTATCATGTTTCAAAAAATAGTTTTAAAAACTAGTTTTCTCAAAGCAAAGTATTTTCTATATAAAATACACATTTTTGCACTCTTTGAGCGTAAGTGAAAGAGAATTAAATGATTTAGTAAAACATGTGGTATGTGACACATGCGTTTACTTTTTCAGTTAAATCCGGACTTGTTCGTTCGAAGCTACACATTCATTGACCTTCGGGTTGTATATGCCGATGATATGAGGCAATTATTTTGATTTAAATGATTTTTTTTTCTACTGTGGCATTGACTAATAGGTAATAAACCGTTAAGTGAGAACGTGTGGTATGAGATGCACGGTTGTCACTTTTCGGGTTACTATATGAAAGTTGGTGACATATTCCGATGGTGGTGATGTCGGTACCAGGCTGGTGAGCCATACTTTGACCGGTGGGTCAAACATTCGACTTGGGGGAGGTCGAATATCGACTGGTGGGTCGATTAAAAGTCTGGTGGGACTTTATTTAGACTAGTGGGTCTATTATAGTACTCGGTAGGCTTCGGCCATTTTAAAAAAAAGCATGCGACAGTGATATGAATCCATTTTTCTTATATATTTTGGTAATTTTTAAATGTTTTCACCTTATATTTGTTGTTGGTGCTATACATAGCCTTAGTGCTATACAGTGATTTTATATACAAGGTGATTTCATTTATGGTGTTTTGAGCTCTTATAAGAGTTCTATATGGTATTTTGGTGATTTCCATCTTAATGTTTATTGGTATTATGATTTTCTATCGCTTAACCTTAACAAGTAAGCGAAATCGGTGTTGATGAAAATAGATGTTGTTATTTATTACATGAGATTTATGTGTTTTGAACTCTTAACTGAGTTCCAAGAGTTATGAGATTTATGTGGTTTTCTTCTGAGATTTTATATGATTTTATCAGAATTTATATTACGGGTAACTTTCTAAGAAGGAAACATCAGTATTGAGCAGGTGTCATTCATGAGTTAATCCTTGTGATAATTCAGTGTTTTCCATCACTTGGAATCTGAGTAAATCTGAGTTTATACCATTCCTTTTGATTAAAGGAATGTTTTCTTATGAGAAATTATATTCATTTATCATCTACTAATCAGTTTATTTAAGCTAGACTGACCTGTTTATTTTTATATACTCGGGTCAGACCGAGTTATTTCAGGTTAGTCATCTGTTGTTGATTACTGCTTAGCTGCTTCCGCATTGGATTATCTACTAGTGGTCTTATGTATGGTTTTGTGGTCTTTTCCGTAAACTCTGATTTGTACTTATTCGTTTTGACTCGATGTATTTTATTGTGGTTTATGTACCACTTCTGTTGTATCACCATGTAGTGTACTATGATGTATCTATGTATATGTATATATATGCTTGACTGCTGTTCTATGATCTGTTATATTTATTGTTGTTATATTTTGTTCTGATAGATCCATTAGCCACCGTAATTTTGTATTAAACATTTATTGGGTATGTCGATTCACTTGAGAAAGATAAAAAGAAAAAAAAAATTAGAGCACCCAATCGACGTATTCAATAGATAATTAAGACAAAGCTTATAGATGGTCGCTCCTAAACAGCCTTATTCTCTGCACTAGCAGACAGTATTATCCAGTAATACTCTTTGTTAGTGTGGGTCTCGGGGTGGGGCATCACAGAAATAGTACAAAAATTCCATGATTGTTCTGTTTAAGCCAAAGAAAGCTATAGGTATTGGAGGTTTCTTAATCATATATACACACATTGGACATTTAACATCATTCTATCACATTGGAAGGTTCTTAATAGTATATGCACATTATCTTAGAAATTCGGCATCTTATTAAAAATTAGCTAAACGTCTCAGTAATAATGTTTTGTACAGAATAAAATGGAAACCAACACATATATTGTAATGACCCGTATTTTTACGGATCGAAACATCGTAAAACAGTTGACATTTGGTCGCATTGTTGATAAGTCGTCCAGAGTCTAAGTCTTAGGTCGTATGAGAGTTTGGAGCGACCTAAGGAAGTTGGCGAGTTAAGGGGTAGACGGCTTAGTGAAGTGGAGCGACCTAAGGATTGGAACGACCTAAGAAGTTAGGTCGTGTAATAGTTAGGTCGTATAGAAGATAGGTCCTATGCTGGCTTAGGTCGTGGGGTAGGTTAGGTCGAGTGAGTGACCTAGGAGATTGGAGCGACCTAAGAGAGTTAGCAACCTATAAGAGTTGGCGACCTAAGGTTTGAGCGACTTAAGGGTTTGCAGCGACCTAGGAGAGCTGGTAGTTAGCGACCTATAGGAGTTAGACGACCTAAGGAGTTAGGTCGTATCCTGGCTAAGTTGGTTAGGTCGCGTGTGAGTGTTAGGTTGCAGGTTTGTTAGGTGTTAGGTCGCGGATGCGCGTAGGTCGTTGGATCTGTTAGGTCGCATGGATGCGCATTCGTTAGGTCGCGAGGAAGCGCATCTGGGTTAGGTCGTAGGTCGCTTGGGTGCGCTGATGCGCTAAGTCGTTAGGTCGTAGAAGCGCATCTGGTTAGGTCGTGGGAGTGCGCATATGTTAGGTCGTAGGTCGCGTAGAGGCTTGGGGCTGTTAGGTCGAAGATTTTAGGTCGTAGGGTTTTTAGGTCTTGGACGACCTAACTCCGAGCGAACGACCTAAGGAGATTTCAGCCTATAAATAGGAGGGTTTTTCTTCATTTTTGAGATCCGGATTTCGAAGCGACGAAGTGCTGCCATTTTGAGAGTTCGACTTCTACACTTCTTCACTTCTTTTCTCCACTCTAATCTTGTGATTCCTTCCATCCAAATCGAAGATCAAATCGAAGATCCAAGAGCTTAGATTGAAGATCTTCATCCATCGAAGAGAGATTTCATCGTTTGAAGCGAATTTGTGATAGATCGAGTTAGATCCTTCGCTGTCCAGATCTGAAGTGTGTTGCTTTTGAGGTGTTTAGGTGATTTGGTGAGTGGTGATTATCTCTCACACGGATCCAAAGGAGTATATCAGATCGTTGGCTTGATTTTGTGTTAAAGTAGCGATTTCCATGCATTTTCTTAATCCTAGTATAGATCCATATAGATCCATTGTTCATGATGATTTGACATCCATTTTACTACATGTTAACCTATGCAAGTTCATTCATCAAGATTATAGAGATATTGCTCATGTTTTCATGCTTGTTAGACTTTTGACTCTTTAATTACGAAATTGCCATTATTGTTATAATTGTCTATTTAGATCATATTTGAATGATTGTTTACTTGGATTAATGTTTGATTTGATTGATTGCTATGAATTAGATGATTGATGATTTGATTTAGATAAGATGGTCGAAGATGATTCAAAAGCTAAGGGAAAGGCTCTTGAATTGGAAAAGCTGCTTGTGGCATATGTAGCGGATGATGAAGCTCATATGGATTGGTTTGATGCTGATGTTGAGATGAGGCTTTGCTATGATGATGATGAGGGGAAGCATGATATGAGATAGCCTTGGTCTAATCCAGACGGGATCATTCCAAGCATGTTGATAACTCGGTGATATGGTTCGAGTTTGAGGATAATGGTTTGCTCGAGAGGCGCTTGAGCTAGTATGGAAATAGTCGTCGAGGAGGATGACTAGAAGGCTGAGATCTCATCGTTGTTGAAGGTTCTAGCATGCTCAAAGCAAGAGTACGTTGGACAGATTCGATAGTCCCTGAAGGCTACTGATTGGTAGTCAAGTACTCTGGGCAGATTCGATAGTCCTAGGCACGGGTCACGATGACGTGCGGAGTTATGTCTAGAACCGGGGTTTCCATTAGACTTTGACGGACGGATGAAAGAATGAGCCGGTCATTCAATTAACGATGATATCGAAGCAATGATAACAGTGATAGCCAGAGTCATGGATGTTTGGTTGTATCGTCATTCGGTCTCAAGAGCGGTATTTTCTGGGTGCTTATCTGATCTTGGTTTAGGCCTTGGGGGTTTGTACTTGGAAAACATCGCCCTTGACTCGAGTGATAATTGCTTTACTTTAAATTGTATGCTCTGCTATGTTTGCTTCTACTTAGTGTGTGTCTGGGGGCTATCACTGTAGAAAGAGGTGGAGTGGGAGGGTTGTATTCCTACTCCTTTTCCTTTATGCTCTTTTGGTATGTTGTTAGTTAATTTACCGCTCACTAAGACTGTTGTCTGACTCAGGGCTTTATGTTTTAACTCTTATTGCCTTGGGCTGTTCGTCCATTTTGGGACGGGCAGACTAGGTAGCAGGTGACAGGTGTTGTTCTTGCTTTCCACGATGCTGATGTCGAAGACGAGCTAGAGGCTTGCATATTATCTTCTTACTATATGTACTGGGTGTTCCGCTGTTTGTATATTCTCTGAGTGTTATGTAGTGAGGCTTGATGAATTGACTGTTCAGATGTTGTATTCAACTATTATGAAGTTTTATTGATGAGATTCTATTCTGTGAGGTTTCACTATGTATATATTCTATTGTATTTTGTCCATGCGCTGTGAGTAATACGATAGATTCTATTGTTTGAATTTACCCTGGCAATCGTTCATGGTCGCCTGGCACACTTTACAGCGCACTATCTCTAGGTTCGATGCAGGGGTCATGGGCGGTCGTCACATTTGGTATTAGAGCATTGGTTAATCGATTTTACCCAACGCTCGTTGACGTAACTACGTATGAGAGACGTAATTGTATTTTGATGGATGATTACTATATATAATATAGTAGCTTAGTAGAGTTTGAGTCCTTTATGCAGTTGTTTCTCAAGGTGTGCTAATCATTCCTTTTTATAGATATTAAGGACGAGTCGAAGAGGGAGACCAGCTGCTAGGGAAGGTCGTGCTACTGAGGGGGCTGTTGATTATGCTGCTATGTTATCGAAGCTATGATGACTTCGATCATGAGAAGGATGCCAGCTCCGGGGCCATCGGTGGATGTTGGAGTTCAAGTTCAAAATCCAAGACCGGTGGATTTTGCTAAGCTGTGTAAGGACTACACTGCTCTTGGAGGAAAGGTTTTCTTGGGAACAGAATCAATTATTGAGGTCCAAAGATGGATAGATGCTTGTAGAAGGATCTTTAGTGATTTGGGAATTGAGGATGCGACTAAGAGGAAGTTAGCATCAAGACAGCTTCAAGGGAGAGCTTCTGATTGGTGGAACTCTATCACCATTGATACTCCGGAGGAAGAGATTACTTGGGAGCAATTCCAAGTCAGATTTGAAGCTAAGTTCATTTCTACGGCTCAGAAGTCTGTTCTGTTCAAGAAGTTTGTGGAGCTCAAGCAAGGTGGAAGACCAGTTTTTGAGTATGTTTCTGAGTTTGAAGCTTTGTCCAAGTATGTCCGGTCGTATATTGAATCTTCATATCAGAAGAATGAGAAGTTTGTAACAGGCTTGGACAGTTATCTTGGGAGGCAGTTGGTGGATCATTTGGACGATCCATTTGAGAAGCTAGTAGAGAAAGCTCTTAGGCCCGAGAATCTATTTCCTAAGGAAAGGTCTGTTGTTGCTGTGACCAAGGAAGAAACTAAACCACAGCAGGGTGGAAACAAGAAGAGGAAGCAGCAGCAGCAGAAGAGTAAGGATGGCCAGAAGAAACCGAAGGGCGAAGTGACCTACTACAATTGTCAGCAGAAGGGCCATTTCTCTAGAGATTGCAAGAATCCGAAGGTGCAAGTGAAGTGCCACAACTGTGACAAGCTGGGGCATGTTAGGAAGAATTGTCCAGAACCGCGGAGGGACAAGCAGATTGTGCAAGCTTATGCTTTGGGGGCTGTTCCATCATCTTCGAAAGCTCCTACCGTTGAAGAGAAAGGAAAGAGTGTAGTGGTTCAAGGTACTCTTTTCCTATGTGGTGTTCCAGTGAGAGTGCTATTTGATACTGGGGCGTCGCATTCGTTTGTTTGTAGCGAACTTGCAGGCCGGTTGGGTTTAGAACCGGATATTGTTGATAGGCCATTGGTTGTGACTAACCCAGTTGGGGGTTCGTCTTGTTTGTGTATGCTATGCCGTGGTCTGATTGTATCGAGTCATGGTTGCTCTTTTGTTTGTGATTGTTTTGTTCTGAACTTTGCGGGGTTCGGAATTATTTTGGGTATGGACTGGCTTAGGAAGTATGCGGCAAAGGTTGATTGTGATAGGTTGGAGGTGACAGTCGAGAATGTGGAGGGGCGAAAGATTGTGATACGATGTAAGCATGAAGAAGGCGTCTTCATGAGCTTCATGTATTCGCTGGTTGTTCCACGGGATGGACTGTCATCGGTGCCAATCGCTAATGGATTTGAGGATGTCTTTGACGAGGTCAAAGGGTTACCACCGCATAAAGAGATCGAGTTTCGTATAGATCTAGTTGAAGGAGCCAGACCTGTTGTGATGCCTCTTAGGCGGATGGCGCCTAGGGAACAGCAGGAGTTGAGGGTGCAAGTTGATGATCTTTTGCAGAAAGGATTCATTCGGCGTAGTGTGTCCGAGTGGGGTGCACCAGTTGTGTTTGCAACCAAGGCAGATGGATCGTTGAGATTGTGTGTGGATTATCGTGAGCTGAATAAGGTGACTAAGAAGAACAAGTATCCATTGCCGAGAATAGATGACTTGTTTGATCAGCTTCACGAAGCTAAGGTGTTTTCTCAGATGGATTTGGCAACGGGATTTCACCAGTTGAGAGTGGCTAAGGATAGTGTGCCGAAGACTGCCTTTCGAACACCATCGGGTTTCTTTGAGTGGCTGGTAATGCCGTTTGGATTGACTAACGCGCCAGCATATTTTGTGGATCTTATGAATAGAGTGTTCAGAGATCAGTTGAACAAGTTCGTACTTGTGTTCGTGGATGATATTCTGATTTATTCCAGAACGGAAGAAGAGCACAAGACGCACTTGCGTGTTGTTTTGGAAATCTTGCGGAAACATCAGCTGAAGGCTAAGTTTTCGAAGTGTCACTTCTGGAAGAGTGAAGTAAGGTTCTTAGGCCATGTGATTTCTGGAAATGGAATGGCGGTTGATCCCGCTAAGGTGGTAGCAATCCAGGATTGGGTTAGACCTAAGAATGCATCTGATGTGAGAAGTTTTCTTGGATTAGCGGGATATTATCGACGGTTTATCAAAGACTTCTCCAAGGTAGCTGCACCGTTAACAGGATTGACGAAAAAGAACCAAGTGTTCAGTTGGGATGATAAGTGTGTGCAAGCTTTCAGAATCCTGAAAGAGCGATTGACAAGTGCTCCTGTTTTGACTATTCCAAGTGGGAATGATGAGATGGTGGTTTACACCGACGCATGTGGTACCGGACTTGGAGCAGTACTGATGCAGAGAGATAAAGTTGTTGCGTATGCAAGTCGACAACTGAAGCTGTAACGACCCGTATTTTACGGATCGAAACATCGTAAAATAATTAACAATTGGTTGCATTGTTGTTAAGAAGTTCAGGATTTTTCTAAGTCCTAAGTCGGTTTGGACGAGTTAAGAGATAAGTCTGGGTCGAGTTGCCGACTTAAGTAATTAACCGAGTTAAGGAAGTGTGGTTGACCGACTTAAGGCAGTGACCGACCTAAGTGATGAGTCGTGACCAACTTAGGAGGTTTAGGCGACCTAAGGAAGAATAGTAGGCGACCTAAGTATTCTGGGGTTAGGTCGTGGGGTAGAGTTAGGTCGGCAACGACCTAAGGAAACTGTTGTGAGCGACCTAAGTGTGGTATTGGATAGTTAGGTCGGCTAGACGACTTAGTAGATAGGTTGTATCCCAGTTTGTTCGCGACTTATGTTAGGTCGCGTAGATGTTTAAGGGTTTAGGTCGTAGACGACCTAAGAGATAGGAGACTTAAGAGTTTAAGGCGAGTTAAGGTTTCGAGCGACCTATAGGATGTAGTTAGTATAGTTAGGTCGGCAACGACCTAGAGGAGCTGGGATAGAAGGTTAGCGACTTAGTAGTTAAGTCGTTGGTCAACCTAAGGAGTTATACCGTGTTAGCGACCTAAGGAGTTAGGTCGCGTGTTGTTTTAGGTCGTCATGTGTTAGGTCGCTAAGGAGTTAAGTCGTAGCATCTGTTGGTCACGTGGGTTGCTAAAGTTGTTAGGTCGCAAGGTTTTGTCTAAGTGTTAGGTCGCGATCTGTGTTAGGTCGTAAGTCGTATACAGGTGAAGCGCATGTGTTAAGTCACGCGTTGCGTTAGGTCGTAGGTCGCTGGGTGTTTGGATGCGCAGAGGTGTTAGGTCGTAGGAGTTGGGGCGCGTGCATCTGTTAGGTCGGAGAGGCTTAGGTCGAGAGGCTTAGGTCGAAAACGACCTAGGGAGATAGCCGAGTTACGACTTAGTGTATTTTCTGCTATAAATAGGAGAGCTTCTCTTCATTTTTGGGATCCGGATTTTGAAGCGACGAAGTGCTGCCATTTTGAGAGCTCGACTTCTACACTTCTTCACTTCGTTTCTCCACTCTAATCTAGTGCTTCCATCCATCCAAATCGAAGATCAAGATTGAAGATTCAAGAGCTTAGATTGAAGATCTTCATCTTTTCAAGAGAGATTTCTTCGTTTGAAGCGGATTCGTGATAGATCAAGCTTGATCCTTCGCTGTCCAGATCTGAAGCGTTTTGATTTGGGTTTGTTTAGGTGATTTGGTGAGTGGTGATTATCTCTCACACGGATCCAAAGGAGTATATCGGATTGTTGACTCGATTTGGTGTTAAAATAGTGATTTCCATGCATTTTCTTCATCCTAAGTGAAGATCCATATAGATTCATTGTTCATGATGATGTTACATCCATTTTATCACATGTTAACCTATGCAAGTTCATTCATCAAGTTTATGAAGATATTGTTCATGTTTTCATGATCATTGGACTTTTAACTCTTTAATTACGAAAATGCCATTATTGTTATAATTGTCTACTTAGATCATATTTGAATGCTTGATTGTTTGGATTAATGTTTGATTTGATTGATTGATATGAATTAGATGATTGATGGTTTGATTTAGACCGAAGACGATTCAAAAGCTAAGGGAAAGGCTCTTGGATTGGGAAAGCTGCTCGTGGCATATGTAGCGGGATGATGAAGCTCTTATGCATAGATTTGATGATGTGATGTTGAGATGAGGCTTTGCGAGGATGTGATGAAGCGAGGCAATCATGTGATGAAGACTTGGTCTAATCCAGACGGGATCATTCCAAGCATGTTGATAACTCGGTGATATGATTCGAGTTGAGGATAATGAATGGCTATGAGAATAGTCGTCGAGGAGGATGACTAGGAGGTTTGGATAGCATCGTTGTTGAAGGTTCTAGCATGCTCTAAGCAAGAGTACATTTGGGCAGATTCGATAGTCCCAACGACTAACTGTTGATGGTTGAGTACTCTGGGCAGATTCGATAGTCCTAGGCACGGGTTGCGACGACGTGCGGGAGTTATGTCTAGAACCGGGGTTTCCATTAGCCCTTGACGGACGGCTGAAAGAATGTGTCGGTCATTCAATTAACGGTGATATCGAAGCAATGATAACAGTGATAGCCAGAGTCATGGATGTTTGGTTGTATCGTCATTCGGACTCAAGAGCGGTATTTTCTGGGTGCTTATCTGATTTAGGCCTTGGTACTTGGGAAAACATCGCCCTTGACTCGAGTGATAGTAGCTTTACTTTAAATTGTATGCTCTGCTATGTTTGCTTCTGCTTAGTGTGTGTCTGGGGGCTATCACTGTAGAAAGAGGTTGGAGTGGGAGGGTTGTATTCCTATTCCTTTTTCCTTTGTACTCTTTTGGTATGTTGTTAGTTAATTTACTGCTCACTAAGACTGTTGTCTGACTCAAGGCTTTATGTTTTAACTCTTATTGCCTTGGGCTATTCGTCCATTTTGGGACGGGCAGACTAGGTAGCAGGTGACAGGTGTTGTTCTCTTCTCACGATGCTGATATCGAAGACGAGCTAGAGGGTTGCATATTATCTTCTTATTATATGTACTGGATATTCCGCTGTTCTGTATTCTCTGAGAGATATGTAGTGAGGCTTGATGTATTGACTATTTGGATGCTTGTATTCAACTAATATGGAGTTTTATATGATATCATTTTGTTCTGTAAAGCTTCACTATACATATGTTCTATTGTATTTTGTCCATGCGCTGTGAGTAATACGATAGATTCTGCTATTTTAATTTACCTTGACAATCGTCCATGGTCGCTTGGCACACTTTACAGCGCACTATCTCTAGATTCGGTGCAGGGGTCATGGGCGGTCGTCACATTTGGTATCAGAGCATTGGTTAATCGATTTTACCCAACGCTCGCTGTCGTAACTACGTATGAGAGACGTAATTGTATTTTGATGGATGAATACTATATATAATATAGTAGCTTAGTAGAGTTTGAGTCCTTTATGCAGTTGTTTCTCTAGATGTTCTAATCATTCCTTTTTATAGATATTGAGAATGAGTCAAAGAGGAAGACCAGCTGCTAGGGAAGGCCGTGCTACTGAAGAGACTGCTGATTATGCAGCCATGTTCGAAGCTATGATGACTTCGATCATGAGAAGGATACCAGTTCCGGGGGCGGCAGTTGATGTTGGAGTTCAAGTCCAAACTCCGAAACCAGTGGATTTTGCTAAGTTGTGCAAGGATTATACTGCTCTTGGAGGGAAGGTTTTCTTGGGAACAGAATCAACTATTGAAGTCCAGAGATGGATCGATGCTTGTAGAAGGATCTTTGGTGATTTGGGAATTGATGATGCAACTAAGAGGAAATTGGCATCAAGGCAGCTTCAAGGGAGAGCTTCTGATTGGTGGAACTCTATTACCATCGATACCGCGGAGGAAGAGATTACTTGGGAGCAATTCCAAGTCAGATTTGAAGCTAAGTTCATTTCTACAGCTCAGAAGTCTGTTCTGTTCAAGAAGTTTGTGGAGCTCAAGCAAGGCGGAAGATCTGTTCTTGAGTATGTTTCTGAGTTTGAAGCTTTGTCCAAGTATGCTCGGTCATATATTGAATCTGCTTATCAGAAGAATGAGAAGTTTGTGACCGGCTTGGATGGTTATCTTGGGAGACAGTTGGTGGATCATTTGGACGATTCATTTGAGAAGCTTGTGGAGAAAGCTCTTAGGCATGAGAGTCTGTTTCCTAAGGAAGGACCTTTTGTTGCTGTTACCAGGGGAGAGTCTAAACCACAGCAGGGTGGAAACCAGAAGAGGAAGCAGCAACAGCAGAAGGGTAAGGATGGCCAGAAGAAGCCGAAAGGCGAGGTGACTTGCTACAATTGTCAGCAGAAGGGCCATTTCTCTAAGGATTGTAAGAATCCGAAGGCACCGATGAAGTGTCACAACTGTGACAAGCCAGGGCACATCAGGAAGAATTGTCCAGAACCAAGGAAGGACAAGCAGATTGTGCAAGCTTATGCTTTGGGAGCTGTTCCGTCGTCTTCGAAAGCTCCTACTGCCGAAGAGAAAGGAAAGAGTGTGGTTGTTCAAGGTACTCTTTTCCTATGTGGTGTTCCAGTTAGTGTTCTGTTTGATACTGGAGCGTCGCATTCGTTTGTTTGTAATGAACTAGTAGGCCGGTTAGGTTTGGAATCGGATATTGTTGATAGGCCATTGGTTGTGACTAATCCAGTTGGGGGTTCGTCTTGTTTGTGTATGTTATGCCGTGGTCTAGTTGTATCGAGTCATGGTTGCTCTTTTGTTTGTGATTGCTTTGTTCTGAACTTTGCGGGGTTCGGAATTATTTTGGGTATGGACTGGCTTAGGAAGTATGCGGCTAAGGTTGATTGTGAGAGGCTGGAGGTGACAGTCGAGAATGTGGAGGGGCGAAAGATTGTGATACGATGTAAGCATGAGGAAGGCGTCTTCATGAGCTTCATGTATTCGCTAGTTGTTCCACGGGATGGACTGTCTTTAGTGCCAATCGCAAATGGATTCGAGGATGTCTTTGACGAAGTCAAAGGGTTGCCGCCGCATAGAGAGATCGAGTTTCGTATAGATCTAGTTGAAGGAGCCAGACCTGTTGTGATGCCTCTTAGGCGGATGGCGCCTAGGGAACAGCAGGAGTTGAGGGTGCAAGTTGATGATCTTTTGCAGAAAGGATTCATTCGGCGTAGTGTGTCCGAGTGGGGTGCACCAGTTGTGTTTGCAACCAAGGCAGATGGATCGTTGAGATTGTGTGTGGATTATCGTGAGCTGAATAAGGTGACTAAGAAGAACAAGTATCCATTGCCGAGAATAGATGACTTGTTTGATCAGCTTCACGAAGCTAAGGTGTTTTCTCAGATGGATTTGGCAACGGGATTTCACCAGTTGAGAGTGGCTAAGGATAGTGTGCCGAAGACTGCCTTTCGAACACCATCGGGTTTCTTTGAGTGGCTGGTAATGCCGTTTGGATTGACTAACGCGCCAGCATATTTTGTGGATCTTATGAATAGAGTGTTCAGAGATCAGTTGAACAAGTTCGTACTTGTGTTCGTGGATGATATTCTGATTTATTCCAGAACGGAAGAAGAGCACAAGACGCACTTGCGTGTTGTTTTGGAAATCTTGCAGAAACATCAGCTGAAGGCTAAGTTTTCGAAGTGTCACTTCTGGAAGAGTGAAGTAAGGTTCTTAGGCCATGTGATTTCTGGAAATGGAATGGCGGTTGATCCCGCTAAGGTGGTAGCAATCCAGGATTGGGTTAGACCTAAGAATGCATCTGATGTGAGAAGTTTTCTTGGATTAGCGGGATATTATCGACGGTTTATCAAAGACTTCTCCAAGGTAGCTGCACCGTTAACAGGATTGACGAAAAAGAACCAAGTGTTCAGTTGGGATGCTAAGTGTGAGCAAGCTTTCGGAATCCTGAAAGAGAGATTGACGAGTGCTCCTGTTTTGACTATTCCAAGTGGGAATGAAGAGATGGTGGTTTACACCGACGCATGTGGTACTGGACTTGGAGCAGTGCTGATGCAGAAGGATAAAGTTGTTGCGTATGCCAGTCGACAACTGAAGCCGCATGAAAGGAATTACCCAACTCATGATTTGGAGTTAGCGGCGATTGTATTTGCTCTGAAGATGTGGAGACATTATCTATTGGGAGTTCGATTCGAGTTGTTTACAGATCATAAGTCGTTGAAGTATCTTTTCTCCCAAAAGGATTTGAATCTTTGGCAGCAACGTTGGCTAGAGTTTTTAGCATCATACGATTTTTGTATAGCTTATACTCCGGGAAAAGGTAACGTAGTGGCAGATGCGTTAAGTCGAAGACATGCAGTATTGGGAGCCATGTTTTCAGAATGGAAGAGTCTCGAGTATTTAGCTGGATTTGACTTCAGGCCTAGATGTGAATTGGAACCTGAGATGTTGGCAAACTTATCAATAAGACCGACTCTTGTGGAAAGGATTGGCGAGAGTCAAAAGCGAGATGATAAGCTTATCAAGATTATCCGTGATTTGGAATCTGGATTGGAACCATAAAAGGATAAAGGATTCGAGGTCGATCGAGAGGGTTGGCTTCGAAAGCAAGGACGACTAGTTGTTCCTGATATAGATGGATTGAGGAGTGAAGTTCTGAAGGAAAGTCATCACTCGAAGTTGACAATTCATCCAGGTGGAAATAAGATGTATCGGGATATGAAGAGAACCTACTACTGGGAAGGCATGAAGAAGGATGTTGGAAATTTTATTTCCAAGTGTATGAACTTCCAGTTGGTAAAAGCCAAACAGAAGAAGCCAAGTGGATTGCTTCAGCCATTAGAAGTTCCTACATGGAAGTGGGAACAAGTGTCGATGGATTTTATCGATGGATTGCCTAGAACCAGAACGGGAAATGAGGGGATTTGGGTCATTGTGGATCGTCTGACTAAGAGTGCACGATTCATTCCTGTTTGATCGACTAGGACTGCATCAAAGTTGGCTGAGTTGTATGTTAAGTGGATAGTTCGATTCCATGGTATTCCGAAAAGTATAGTGAGCGATCGAGATCCGTTGTTCACTAGTGGATTTTGGAAGAGCTTCCAGGAAGTTTTGGGGACTGAGTTATGTTTGAGTACAGCTTATCACCCTCAAACAGATGGTCAGACCGAGAGAGTCAACCGAGTTTTGGAAGATCTCCTCAGAGCTTGTGTTTTGGATTTCGGAGGATCATGGGAAGATCACCTTCATTTGGTGGAGTTTGCATACAACAACAGTTACCAGTCAAGCATTGGTATGGCACCGTATGAGGCATTGTATGGAAGACCGTGTAACTCTCCGATATGTTGGTTGGAAACTGGAGAAAAGCTGATGCTTGGGCCAGAGATGATTCGACAGACTTCAGATTGCATAGAGATCATTCGGCAACGAATGAAGGCAGCCCAAGACCGTCAGAAGAGTTATGCTGATAAGCGTCGAAAGGATTTGGAATTCGACGCAGGAGATATGGTTTTTGTGAAGATTTCTCCACTGAAGAATGTTATTCGATTCGGGAGGAAAGGAAAATTAACTCCGAGATTTGTCGGACCATTCCCGATTATCAAGCGAATTGGAAAGCTCGCTTATAGATTGGAATTACCGGAGAAGATGTCGGGTGTGCACAATGTTTTTCATGTATCATATCTACGGAAGTATGTGCACGACTCGAATACAGTGGTTTCTGCTGATAGCTGTGAAGACTTCGAAGTTGATCCAGTCGATAGAAGACCTCGTAAGCCGCTTCGTGTTGTTGAAACCGACACGAAACAGCTTAGGAGGAAGGTAGTTAAGTTGCTCAAGATACAATGGAGTGATGATGATAACGACTGTACGTGGGAGGTGGAAGAGAGGATGAAGGCAGCTCATCCTGAACTCTTCAAGGTATGGCCCTAAGGTGTCGTCTCATCTCGCGATATTGTAACTTGTTCTAGTTCTAGAATTCTGTACGCTAAGTTAGAAGTGGATGCATGGTTTGTCGATTGTTATGGATGGTAGGCATACAGGATAGTCTTTGATTGCTTTGTTTGCTTGGAATTTCGGGGGCGAAATTCCTAAGGGGGAGAGAATGTAACGACCCGTATTTTACGGATCGAAACATCGTAAAATAATTAACAATTGGTTGCATTGTTGTTAAGAAGTTCAGGATTTTTCTAAGTCCTAAGTCGGTTTGGACGAGTTAAGAGATAAGTCTGGGTCGAGTTGCCGACTTAAGTAATTAACCGAGTTAAGGAAGTGTGGTTGACCGACTTAAGGCACCGACCTAAGTGATGAGTCGTGACCAACTTAGGAGGTTTAGGCGACCTAAGGAAGAATAGTAGGCGACCTAAGTATTCTGGGGTTAGGTCGTGGGGTAGAGTTAGGTCGGCAACGACCTAAGGAAACTGTTGTGAGCGACCTAAGTGTGGTATTGGATAGTTAGGTCGGCTAGACGACTTAGTAGATAGGTCGTATCCCAGTTTGTTCGCGACTTATGTTAGGTCGCGTAGATGTTTAAGGGTTTAGGTCGTAGACGACCTAAGAGATAGGAGACTTAAGAGTTTAAGGCGAGTTAAGGTTTCGAGCGACCTATAGGATGTAGTTAGTATAGTTTGGTCGGCAACGACCTAGAGGAGCTGGGATAGCAGGTTAGCGACTTAGTAGTTAAGTCGTTGGTCAACCTAAGGAGTTATACCGTGTTAGCGATCTAAGGAGTTAGGTCGCGTGTTGTTTTAGGTCGTCATGTGTTAGGTCGCTAAGGAGTTAAGTCGTAGCATCTGTTGGTCGCGTGGGTTGCTAAAGTTGTTAGGTCGCAAGGTTTTGTCTAAGTGTTAGGTCGCGATCTGTGTTAGGTCGTAAGTCGTATACAGGTGAAGCGCATGTGTTAAGTCACGCGTTGCGTTAGGTCGTAGGTCGCTGGGTGTTTGGATGCGCAGAGGTGTTAGGTCGTAGGAGTTGGGGCGCGTGCATCTGTTAGGTCGGAGAGGCTTAGGTCGAGAGGCTTAGGTCGAAAACGACCTAGGGAGATAGCCGAGTTACGACTTAGTGTATTTTCTGCTATAAATAGGAGAGCTTCTCTTCATTTTTGGGATCCGGATTTTGAAGCGATGAAGTGCTGCCATTTTGAGAGCTCGACTTCTACACTTCTTCACTTCTTTTCTCCACTCTAATCTAGTGCTTCCATCCATCCAAATCGAAGATCAAGATTGAAGATTCAAGAGCTTAGATTGAAGATCTTCATCTTTTCTAGAGAGATTTCTTCGTTTGAAGCGGATTCGTGATAGATCAAGCTTGATCCTTCGCTGTCCAGATCTGAAGCGTGTTGATTTGGGTTTGTTTAGGTGATTTGGTGAGTGGTGATTATCTCTCACACAGATCCAAAGGAGTATATCGGATTGTTGACTCGATTTGGTGTTAAAATAGTGATTTCCATGCATTTTCTTCATCCTAAGTGAAGATCCATATAGATTCATTGTTCATGATGATGTTACATCCATTTTATCACATGTTAACCTATGCAAGTTCATTCATCAAGTTTATGAAGATATTGTTCATGTTTTCATGATCATTGGACTTTCAACTCTTTAATTACGAAAATGCCATTATTGTTATAATTGTCTACTTAGATCATATTTGAATGCTTGATTGTTTGGAATAATGTTTGATTTGATTGATTGCTATAAATTAGATGATTGATGGTTTGATTTAGACCGAAGACGATTCAAAAGCTAAGGGAAAGGCTCTTGGATTGGGAAAGCTGCTCGTGGCATATGTAGCGGGATGATGAAGCTCTTATGCATAGATTTGATGATGTGATGTTGAGATGAGGCTTTGCGAGGATGTGATGAAGCGAGGCAATCATGTGATGAAGACTTGGTCTAATCCAGACGGGATCATTCCAAGCATGTTGATAACTCGGTGATATGATTCGAGTTGAGGATAATGAATGGCTATGAGAATAGTCGTCGAGGAGGATGACTAGGAGGTTTGGATAGCATCGTTGTTGAAGGTTCTAGCATGCTCTAAGCAAGAGCACGTTTGGGCAGATTCGATAGTCCCAACGACTAACTGTTGATGGTCGAGTACTCTGGGCAGATTCGATAGTCCTAGGCACGGGTTGCGACGACGTGCGGGAGTTATGTCTAGAACCGGGGTTTCCATTAGCCCTTGACGGACGGCTGAAAGAATGTGCCGGTTATTCAATTAACGGTGATATCGAAGCAATGATAACAGTGATAGCCAGAGTCATGGATGTTTGGTTGTATCGTCATTCGGACTCAAGAGCGGTATTTTCTGGGTGCTTATCTGATTTAGGCCTTGGTACTTGGGAAAACATCGCCCTTGACTCGAGTGATAGTAGCTTTACTTTAAATTGTATGCTCTGCTATGTTTGCTTCTGCTTAGTGTGTGTCTGGGGGCTATCACTATAGAATGAGGTTGGAGTGGGAGGGTTGTATTCCTATTCCTTTTCCTTTATGTTCTTTTGGTATGTTGTTAGTTAATTTACTGCTCACTAAGACTGTTGTCTGACTCAAGGCTTTATGTTTTAATTCTTATTGCCTTGGGCTGTTCGTCCATTTTGGGACGGGCAGACTAGGTAGCAGGTGGCAGGTGCTGTTCTCTTTTCACGATGCTGATATCGAAGACGAAATGGAGGGTTGCATATTATCTTCTTATTATATGTACTGGATATTCCGCTGTTCTGTATTCTCTGAGAGATATGTAGTGAGGCTTGATGTATTGACTATTTGGATGCTTGTATTCAACTAATATGGAGTTTTATATGATATCATTTTGTTCTGTAAAGCTTCACTATACATATGTTCTATTGTATTTTGTCCATGCGCTGTGAGTAATACGATAGATTCTGCTGTTTTAATTTACCTTGACAATCGTCCATGGTCGCCTGGCACACTTTACAGCGCACTATCTCTAGATTCGGTGCAGGGGTCATGGGCGGTCGTCACAGAAGCCGCATGAAAGGAATTATCCGAGTCATGATTTGGAGCTAGCGGCGATTGTTTTTGCTCTGAAGATGTGGAGACATTATCTATTGGGAGTTCGATTCGAGTTGTTTAAGGATCATAAGTCGTTGAAGTATCTTTTCTCCCAAAAGGATTTGAATCTTCGGCAACAACGATGGCTAGAGTTTTTGGCATCATATGATTTTGGTATAGCCTATACTCCGGGAAAGGGTAACGCAGTGGCAGATGCGTTAAGTCGAAGACATGCAGGATTGGGAGTCATGTTTTCTGAATGGAAGAGCCTCGAGTATTTAGCTAGATTTGAATTCAGGCCTAGATGTGAATTGGAACCTGAGATGTTGGCAAACTTATCAATAAGACCAACTCTTGTGGAAATAATTGGCGAGAGTCAAAAGCGAGATGATAAGCTTGTCAAGGTTATCCACGATTTGGAATCTGGATTGGACCCAGAAAAGGATAAAGGATTCGAGGTCGATCGAGAGGGTTGGCTTCGGAAGCAAGGACGACTAGTTGTTCCCGATATCGATGAATTAAGGAATGAAGTTCTGAGGGAAAGTCATCACTCGAAGTTGACAATTCATCCAGGTGGAAATAAGATGTATCGGGATATGAAGAGAACCTATTACTGGGAAGGTATGAAGAAGGATGTTGGAAATTTTATTTCCAAATGTATGAACTGCCAGTTGGTAAAAGCCGAGCAGAGGAAGCCAAGTGGATTGCTTCAGCCGTTAGAAGTTCCTACATGGAAGTGGGAACAAATATCGATGGATTTTATTGATGGACTACCTAGAACAAGAACGGGAAATGAAGGAATTTGGGTCATTGTAGATCGTTTGACTAAGAGTGCAAGATTTATTCCTGTTCGATCGACTAGGACTACATCAAAGTTGGCTGAGTTATATGTTAAGTGGATAGTTTGATTCCATGGTATTCCGAAGAGTATAGTGAGCGATCGAGACCCATTGTTCACTAGTGGATTTTGGAAGAGCTTCCAGGAAGTTTTAGGAACCGAGTTGTGTTTGAGTACCGCTTATCATCCTCAAACAGATGGTTAGACCGAGAGAGTCAACCGAGTTTTGGAAGATCTCCTCAGAGCTTGTGTTTTAGATTTCGGAGGATCATGGGAAGATACCTTCATTTGGTGGAATTTTCGTATAACAACAGTTACCAGTCAAGCATTGGTATGGCACCGTATGAGGCATTGTATGGAAGACCGTGTAACTCTCCGATATGTTGGTTAGAGACCGGAGAAAAACTGATACTTGGGCCAGAGATGATTCGACAGACTTCGGATTGCATAGAGATCATTCGGCAACGAATGAAAGCAGCCGAAGACCGTCAGAAAAGTTATGCCAATAAGCGTCGTAAGGATTTGGAGTTCGACGTATGTGATATGGTTTTTGTGAAGATTTCTCCACTGAAGAATGTTATTCAATTCGGGAAGAAAGGAAAATTGACTCCAAGATTTGTTGGACCATTCTCGATCATCGAGCGAATTGGAAAGCTCGCCTACAGATTGGAGTTACCAGAAAAGATGTCGAGTGTGCACAATGTTTTTCATGTATCGTATCTACGGAAGTATGTGCACGACTCGAATACAGTGGTTTCTGCTGATAGCTGTGAAGATTTCGAAGTTGATCCAGTCGATAAGAGACCTCGTAAGCCGCTTCGTGTTGTGGAAACCGACACGAAATAGCTTAGGAGGAAGGTAGTTAAGTTGCTCAAGATACAATGGAGTGATGATGATAACGACTGTACATGGGAGGTGAAAGAGAGGATGAAAGCAGCTCATCCTGAACTCTTCAAGGTATGGCCCTAAGGTGTCGTGTCATCTAACGACATTGTAACTTGTTCTAAGTTTTAGAATTCTGCATGCTAAGCTAGAATTGGATGCATGGTTTGTTGATTGATATGGATGGTAGGCATGCAGAATAGTCTTTGATTGCTCTGTTTGTTTGGAATTTCGGGGGTGAAATTCCTAAGGGGGGAAGAATGTAACGACCCGTATTTTTACGGATCAAAACATCGTAAAACAGTTGACATTTGGTCGCATTGTTGATAAGTCTTCCAGAGTCTAAGTCTTAGGTCGTATGAGAGTTTGGAGCGACCTAAGGAAGTTGGCGAGTTAAGGGGTAGACGGCTTAGTGAAGTGGAGCGACCTAAGGATTGGAACGACCTAAGAAGTTAGGTCGTGTAATAGTTAGGTCGTACAGAAGATAGGTCGTGTGCTGGCTTAGGTCGTGGGGTAGGTTAGGTCGAGTGAGCGACCTAGGAGATTGGAGCGACCTAAGAGAGTTAGCAACCTATAAGAGTTGGCGACCTAAGGTTTGAGCGACTTAAGGGTTTGCAGCGACCTAGGAGAGCTAGTAGTTAGCAACCTATAGGAGTTAGACGACCTAAGGAGTTAGGTCGTATCCTGGCTAAGTTGGTTAGGTCGCGTGTGAGTGTTAGGTCGCAGGTTTGTTAGGTCGTAGGTCACGGATGCGCGTAGGTCGTTGGATCTGTTAGGTCGCGGATGCGCGTAGGTCGTTGGATCTGTTAGGTCGCATGGATGCGCATTCATTAGGTCGCGAGGAAGCGCATCTGGGTTAGGTCGTAGGTCGCTTGGGTGCGCTGATGCGCTAAGTCGTTAGGTCGTAGAAGCGCATCTGGTTAGGTCGTGGGAGTGCGCATATGTTAGGTCGTAGGTCGCGTAGAGGCTTGGGGCTGTTAGGTCGAAGATTTTAGGTCGTAGGGTTTTTAGGTCGTGGACGACCTAACTCCGAGCGAACGACCTAAGGAGATTTCAGCCTATAAATAGGAGGGTTTTTCTTCATTTTTGAGATACGGATTTCGAAGCGACGAAGTGCTGCCATTTTGAGAGTTCGACTTCTACACTTCTTCACTTCTTTTCTCCACTCTAATCTTGTGATTCCTTCCATCCAAATCGAAGATCAAATCGAAGATCCAAGAGCTTAGATTGAAGATCTTCATCCATCGAAGAGAGATTTCATCGTTTGAAGCGGATTTGTGATAGATCGAGTTAGATCCTTCGCTGTCCAGATCTGAAGTGTGTTGCTTTTGAGGTGTTTAGGTGATTTGGTGAGTGGTGATTATCTCTCACACGGATCCAAAGGAGTATATCGGATCGTTGGCTTGATTTTGTGTTAAAGTAGTGATTTCCATGCATTTTCTTAATCCTAAGTATAGATCCATATAGATCCATTGTTCATGATGATTTGACATCCATTTTACTACATGTTAACCTATGCAAGTTCATTCATCAAGATTATAGAGATATTGCTCATGTTTTCATGCTTGTTAGACTTTTGACTCTTTAATTACGAAATTGTCATTATTGTTATAATTGTCTATTTAGATCATATTTGAATGCTTGTTTACTTGGATTAATGTTTGATTTGATTGATTGCTATGAATTAGATGATTGATGATTTGATTTAGATAAGATGGTCGAAGATGATTCAAAAGCTAAGGGAAAGGCTCTTGAATTGGAAAAGCTACTTGTGACATATGTAGCGGATGATGAAGCTCATATGGATAGGTTTGATGATGATGTTGAGATGAGGCTTTGCTATGATGATGATGAGGCGAAGCATGATATGAGATAGCCTTGGTCTAATCCAGACGGGATCATTCCAAGCATGTTGATAACTCGGTGATATGGTTCGAGTTTGAGGATAATGGTTTGCTCGAGAGGCGCTTGAGCTAGTATGGAAATAGTCGTCGAGGAGGATGACTAGAAGGCTGAGATCTCATCGTTGTTGAAGGTTCTAGCATGCTCAAAGCAAGAGTACGTTGGCAGATTCGATAGTCCCTGAAGGCTACTGATTGGTAGTCAAGTACTCTGGGCAGATTCGATAGTCCTAGGCACGGGTCACGATGACGTGCAGAGTTATGTCTAGAACCAGGGTTTCCATTAGCCCTTGACGGACGGATGAAAGAATGAGCCGGTCATTCAATTAACGATGATATCGAAGCAATGATAACAGTAATAGCCAGAGTCATGAATGTTTGGTTGTATCGTCATTCGGTCTCAAGAGCGGTATTTTCTGGGTGCTTATCTGATCTTGGTTTAGGCCTTGGGGGTTTGTACTTGGAAAACATCGCCCTTGACTTGAGTGATAATTGCTTTACTTTAAATTGTATGCTCTGCTATGTTTGCTTCTACTTAGTGTGTGTCTGGGGGCTATCACTGTAGAAAAAGGTGGAGTGGGAGGGTTGTGTTCCTATTCCTTTTCCTTTATGCTCTTTTGGTATGTTGTTAGTTAATTTACCGCTCACTAAGACTGTTGTCTGATTCAAGGCTTTATGTTTTAACTCTTATTGCCTTGGGCTGTTCGTCCATTTTGGGACGGGCAGACTAGGTAGCAGGTGACAGGTGCTGTTCTTGCTTTCCACGATGCTGATGTCGAAGACGAGCTGGAGGCTTGCATATTATCTTCTTACTATATGTACTGGGTGTTTCGCTGTTTGTATATTCTCTGAGTGTTATGTAGTGAGGCTTGATGTATTGACTGTTCAGATGTTGTATTCAACTATTATGAAGTTTTATTGATGAGATTCTATTCTATGAGGTTTCACTATGTATATATTCTATTGTATTTTGTCCATGCGCTGTGAGTAATACGATAGATTCTGTTGTTTGAATTTACCCTGGCAATCGTCCATGGTCGCCTAGCACACTATACAGTGCACTATCTCTAGGTTCGGTGCAGGGGTCATGGGCGGTCGTCACATATATAGATGGGAAATCTTACCCTGCCCTAGGATCTCTAACTAATCTTTGAAGATGTTTGACTGTTTCAATGTTATGTGCAAACACATCAAGTCCTGAATTCACCAATGATGAAACAGCCTCGAGATCACCCGAAATTAGAAGTTAGGCATTCAACTAATATCTCAGGTTTAAGTTCCTGCATATTCAAATAGACATATAAGTGATTAGGGCTTGTTAAATAAATAACAAAAAACAATTGACCAATTAATTGGCCTAATATTTCAGATGGTTAATAAAAAAGGAAACCACGTTACATAAACAACAACAACAAGAAGTCTTTTGGAACACGAAATAATATACAATATGATCTTTAAATATTATTATTTGTCTTCATACTATAACAATTTCTCTCTAAAAACATATTGAAGCCAAATTATTCAAAATGTATACGACGCGTAGTAAACGAATATTCTCAAAAAAATGTACGAAATACTACAGGTCCGTATCCAAAGAGAGTTACTAGTAATTTGACCAAACAAAAATAGTTTGACCTAAGGCTATATACAATTTTATGGCTCAAAAAGCAATAGTCAATAATTTACAAACCTTCATAATAGTGTGCGGAGTTGTATTCATTGCTCGTATAGCTTTTATTTATTGCCCATCGACTTCATAATAGTGAAGCTGACCTTTAAGGATTTGTAGGAGTGATATGTAGAGGGGAGGTTAAACTATGAGGATTGGATGATTGATGGTAGTGACGTTTTGGAAGGGAGTTGAATCATGAGGATTGGATGAGTGTGCGGTAGTAATGTTCTGGAGGAGGGTTGAATTATGGCAAGGAATGATGGATGGAGGAATTTCACCGTGCTTGCGTGGAGATTTTCTAACATTAGCGTTCATATCTTTAAGTGTACAAGCAATTTCAACTTCGACATCTTTCATTTTAAAGATTCTAATACCACCATTAGCTTCAGTTAGACCACGAGCATCTGCAAGTGTAGCAAGACTTTACTTCTTCGATCTTTTCTTTGCTAGCTTTGAGTCTGAAAATATTTGAACAAATATAGCATTAGTAGATAGAAAATAATTAAAAGTTTGTCACAAAGGATAAAACACGGTAAGCAATTCTAATTTTAAAAACAATGCAATGAAAAGATTCTATAATCTATAACAGTATTGTAATTTTAAATAGGGGGAATTAATTTAAAGGACAAAAATTTGTATATTTTTAGCCTCAAGGACACGACCTCAATATTTTAACCACAAGGACAAACATTCTCCTGAAAATTATTCATAAGGACAAACATTCTTTCAAAATTATTCATAAGGATAAACATTCTTCCAAAATTGCTACCGAACTAAAAACAGATACCTAAAAACTGCTACCGATAACCACAAACTTATACCTAAAAACTGCTATCAATAACTAAAAACTGATACCTAAAGAATGTTGTCATTCAGGCTAAAATAATAAAGGTCTATCCTTGAGGCTAAAATGCTGAGAAATTTTGTCCTTGACAACAATTTCCTATTTTAAATATATGGACTAGAAAACTATCATAGTTTTGAAAATAATATGATAGTGGTGCATATTAGCACTTTTTGAACCATTCAAATGCTGAACTGGTTGGAGTTACTGAACTATTTAGCTCTTTTTGAAGGTATAAATTTATTGTTAAACTCCTATTTTTCAACCGAGATGCATGATACAAATCTGGTTGTCAATGCTACTAGTAAATAAACAATGATATTGAGAAAAACAATTAATTAATTAAGAACAAATAGAAAGCCTCCTTCTGGCATATTTCTTTAATTAGAAGATTGACTGGTTTACTTATATTCAAATTTACACACTTCATACGAATTTTGTAGTTTAACCAAGTACAGATAAGACCACCTATGATATAACTAAAATAAGAACTACGGATATTTTCAATTAGCCATCCTGAGATTTAGGGAAGGTATTTGAAGAAACGCGATTTAGAAAAACTTCATAAAAAATTTGGTTGTTTTAGAATAAATAGTTAACTCAACAAAAGCTCTGAATAAAAGCATTACTTTATGAGAATATATTCTAACTCATCCATATCGGAATTTGAGTCAGACATGATGTACACAAAGTGTCAAAGTTAATTAGATTGCAAGTTAGACAAATGTTTGATATTTTAATAATATATGTTTACTATTGGATAATGATGTGGGTGTTAGAGCCTCATGGTTATAGAAAGACAAGTATTAAGTTGGCTATGTACAGATACAGAAATGCTCAACTCTTCTTGAATGAAAATCACAAGTCCAACTCTTAAGTTGCAAGAAACTGAAGCAACTACATATGTGCATTTTTCGGTTCGACCAACCTTTAGGCAATTTCATCTACCAAACCTATCTATATAAAAATTTGTTGGAAACCAAAATCCAATTATATAGTGACCAGTACTAACTCACATGCATATTGTTCGCTCTTTCAATCCACATCAGTATTCAAAATAACCACTCACTAAGTTAAATTCCAATGTATGTAATTTTATTATTTATTGTGAAATGCTAAATGGGAATGGTTTTATAACTGAAAATATAATATTTTTAGATAACAAAGAGTGAATATAATATTTGTGTACTGATAATGAAAATGCCATAACATACAAAGTTCAAGATGATTACCTCCTCTTGATGTTGCTCGTTCTTACCTATGGATGCAACACGTTCAAGCTTCTTTTACTAACTGATCAACCTGGAAAAAATATCATAATATGTAAAGAATTAGAACATAAGTATGAAATAATTAATAAAAAGTTATGAAACCTTGGCAGGTTGACCCATGTTTTGTCCATTTCTTGTTTGCATCCAATTGGGCGTACGTGCAAAAGAAACTAGTAACTACAACGGCAAAAGCAACTAGTAAGTTTTAAAACATGTATCAAATAAGTTTCTTTAAATTTTCCATCAGATTTGACGTGACGTACTTTGTATCATATTTGGACCCACAGACAGGTTTGGATTATTAAAATACCAGCATTTTACAACCTACAGACAGTTTTGGCGACATTTTACACATTGCACAAATCAGCTAGAAAAAACTTACATTGCATGTTTGAACCTACAAACAGGTTTGCAGATGAAGCTTTGCAAATGGTATTAAACAGGTATTCATAACTCATAAGTTTGTATCAATTTCCACATCATTGCACATGAAAAGGTAATAGTATGCAGAAAGGTTAAAAACATCACACATCATTGCACATGAAAATGTAATAGTAAGCAGAATGATTAAAAACATCATGACATCCTCCTTACATTTAAAATTATATCACATGAGTAGAATGGTGGAAATAAAAAAGTTTATTATTATAAAAAGTGTGATGTTATAAGAAAAGAATCATGTGATAAACCAATTTGAGAAGCTCAGCCTCAGCATATGCAGATATATAAAATTCTACAGGTAGAATCTATGTTTTAAATTCTTGCATACAGTATTGCTATGGTCTATAAAGAACTAACTAAAATTTCAAGTGTAGACCATGTGAAATGAACCAATGAATCATTTTTCACATCACATAAAAAAACAAACTATGTAGATATCAAATTCATTCATAAATGTAATACATAACATACAATTATTCTCTCATTGACAACTTCTTTTTGACCAAGTGATGGTTAACCTTTTACGTTCTAAATTTCTTTCCAGCAACAAGAGGTTCTTGACATTATTTTGATAGTCACACACATGTATCATTTTGGTATTCATCAAAATTATAGTTTTTTGACTATTGTAATAAATCCTTTAATAAGAACCAAGCAAAGAGTCCAAGGCTACAGGTATAGATAACATTAAAAAATAAATAAATAATGCTAAAATTAGCATTCGGTGTGAAATAGTAAAGATTCATTTAACTACCAACAATGTCCATCAACAAATAACAGTAAGAACCAAATAAAATCAAGAAAATCGCGCTACTAATGATTGTTTAATTTCAGATCTATGCATGTAACTGAGAATGGAAGGTAAGAAATAAATGCACATTGCTGACAATGGAAGAGCAAGAAATCTATGCATACAGCAAGTAAATAAATACCCTAAAATTAGCATTCCATGTGAAATAGTAAAGAATTATTTTACTACAAACAACTCCAATTATCATTCAAACACTAATAATAAGGAGCAAATAAAATCAAGCAGAGGTACTGATTAGATCTATATACATAACTGAAAGAAGGATAAGAAATCTATTGATGAACTGATTAGAAATTAAAGTTAAGAGAAACAAGTACCTCGATTGATAAGATTAGTTGAAGGGAAAACAACAAATGGTATATGGTTGGGCAAAGGTCGACTCTGAGCAAGGATTAGCTTCGTTGATGGCAAGGCGGTGAGAACAACGTGGAATGGAAGTGGGGTTTAGTTTTAGGGAATTTTGACGATAAGGTTTATTTTAGGTATTTAATAAATTGAGCGGTCATTGAAATGTTGGGAGGGAACCTAAATTTTCACAAAGCAGAAAGCGTGTGGTTAACTTGTAATTTGTTGTATTTATGAGACAACCGGCGAAAAGAGTTGATATAAATAAATATTACAACGGACCAAAAATAGGCAGTTGTTACAGACATATATTACAACTGCTGCACAAATAAAGTTGTTAGAAGTAACTTTGTTACAACTGCCAAAAATAAATAGTTGTTATAAAATACCTATTACAACTATCAGCTTATGCTAGTTGTAATCAAACGTTGTAATATGATTGTTTAGTTGTAGTATATGTATATATATGTTTTATATTGAAAAAAATTGTATATATATAAGCAACATGGCTCAACAATAAAAAAAACTATTTTTTTCTATTTTAAATATTTAATATATAAAATCTATAAATATGTATATAGTTTATAATTTAATACTACATTATACTTATGTAAAATATGGAAATATAATTTTATACATAAATTTTAATTGGTATAATAATTTCAATAGGAATAAAAATAATTTATTATATTTATATATTATATTTAATAATACTTAAATCAATTAATCATATAAATAATTATATTAATACATAAATGTATTGTAAATTTGTTTTATATTTTATAAAATTATGTTAATATATATTAAACTTTCGGTAGGAATAAAAAAACATTGTTTATATTTTAAAATATTTAAATATAAAGCAAAAATTGATTTTAAATTGATTTAAGTTATAAAATTATATAATAAATTTTCAAAATTCAAAATTATCATTTATAATTTTATAAGAAATTTAAAAATCAAATTTAGTTTTAAAAAATTAGTTTTATTTATTTAATGATAATTTTTATACGGGTATTTATTATAAAATATATTTTAAAACCAAAGAAAAAAAAATTAAACTGTGCGCAAGACCAGGTAGTGATTTAATATAGATTATTTTGAAAATTTATTTGTATTAATGTGTATATTATTATTATACACATATATAGTCATTTAATATATATATATATATATGTGTGTGTGTGTGTGTGTGTGTGTGTGTGTGTGTGTTTTAAAAAAAATATTTATACATGTATTTTTACAGCCTTATAATAAAAAATTATTATATTTAATATATTTTACAAATAGTTCAAACATAGTTTTAAAGTTATAAATATATGTATATTGTTAAATGTTTCAAACTTATGTTTATATATACATATATGTGTATTTATGCAAAATTATTTAAATAATTTTTTTATAATTTATTTGTATATACATATTTGTAATATATTTATATATAAGTAAAATATATAAACATACACTTGGGCAATAGATTTGTATGTTGGATAAGCTAACGTGTCCATTGCGGTGTAAATCTCAGAAACTATACACGGGCATGTTACACTTTACAAGGCTTGATACGTTACACACACATATATGTATGTATATATGATAAATGCATGTATATTATATAACATTAAATAAATAATATAATATTATTTTGTAAATTTAAATAAAATAAGGATTTTATTTAAAAGAAATTTAGAAATGTTTTAAATAAATTAAACCTCACATTCCCAATAAAGATCCAATTGGTAAAAAAATAATTGAAATTCACCCGTAACTTCCGATGTGGGCTGGCCCAGTTCCAATAGAGTGTCACATTGAAATTCCACTATATTCTCAAGTCAAATTAAATGTGTAACATTATCACTTTGGGATTCTCTGTTTGACCTTAATTATGTTAATCAATAGAAAGCTTTCGAGTGAGTCATTCCATAGTTATCCACTAATAGTCGGTATAAAACCTCTTAGTGCCCCCAATAGTCACGAGTAATACACTGCCCAACATTTAGAGAGCTTTATGTACTCTAGTCTCAGAATCGATATCCATTCTTAAAATATCTTGATTATGAATATTAAAAATAATATGTTATTTTAATGTGAAAATTTTTGCACGTTTACAACAAACTTGCACTTGAAATAAATTATGGAATATTTTTCCAACTCCTTCGATTAGTCTCAAAAACTAGTTAGGCATGTCCGTTAGTTAGCGAGTATGCTATATGGTTTTAATTATCTACTTTGTCAATTAACTCTTTCTAATGTTGATAAACTGACTTTATCATGTGGAACCCTTCAGAGTATGTTTTTTGACTTCTATTAAGCTTTAGTGTTTTTTATGAACTATCTCAAAACATTGTTATTATATAACAATGTCATAGGCAATGTAATTAATATCGCATAAGATCATTGATATATCGTCCCTAAGTCGATACTTTTTAAAAATATCGCTTAAAATATTATTACCAATATATCATCCGATATTTTTCCATATATCGCCCTGATATTTAGTGTAAATGTAACGACCCACCTTTTCGACCTTTAGAAGTCAACACTAACACATCCACGGTATTCACGTGCCGAGCATCCGAGTGCCGGAAAGATGGATTGTTTGGGAAAGAGAAAGAAAAGATAGAACATAATCTCATAACGTGATGAGAAATCTATAATATAACAATTATCTTTACAAAAGAAAAACTGAACTTTATTGTACATATATCAATTAGAGTCAACCAATTAATCAACGGCCTAGACAGTTATAACGACCTATCCTCACAAATGCTATTAAATAAAACAACAAATGCAGCGGAAATAAAATATACATGAATACGACTTGGAGGCATCCAGCTCTTCTCCTGAAGCTCCAAGTTCCAAACTGAATCTGTAAATATGCTCGGTCTAACCGAGCATTGTAAGAAAAATAACACCCGGATCAGTCTGGTAAATCTGCGTAAGGAAAACACATTTCAATTGGATTTTAATGTCTCAAAAATCTTTTGAAAATAAAGGTATCTCGTAAGATCACGCCGCACATGAAAACGGGCGGTTTTTTATCCTTACGATAATCAAAACATTTCTATAGAAAATCCAGTGATATTATAATAATTTCTAGGATACAAATGCATGTTAATCATAGCCGAAACTGTTATATTATTAGATTCCAACATAATAGGTTTACAATCAAGTCTGCACGGCGCTTATTGGAGAATGGATTTCAACAATGGCAAGGCAAGGGACTACCTTCCGTACAGTACACCTCTAGATAAAATGTACCTGGGTGAGACCCTAAACTTGGTCTACCCCTGCCAACACAGAACCGACATATCCTTGAAGTTGGATAGTACTGAATATGTCATCACCCCAGTTGTTTTCCAACCTTAATCGAGAGCTCTCATGCATAATCAAATCCATAATATGATGATCTAGAAAGGTGATGCCACACCCTAATAGGAGCGACCTACATAGCCCTACTTCATCTACCATGCTTTAGCCATTTCCTGGGGTGCGAGGCTTGAGGCTACGATTAACTTTTATATAGCAATTCCACTTGGAATGCTAAAACTGCCCTCCAGGCAGAACTACAATGCTAGCGTTCATCCAAACAAGTTGATTCTGGGTCTGAACGAAACTAAAGTCACTACTTCTACTACATCCATTTCGGAATCACCCTCGGGATGAGTAGCAAGTAGCTCTTTCACTTCAAAGAGCTCCGTCTTCGATCATCTTCAAGATGTTTACCATTTGAACACCTATGCCGGTTCGAAGTGATTTTTGGATAATATATCTGATCCCGGTCTCTTCGAACCGACGACGATAGTTTAAAATTTACCAAGTTTGATAGTCGGTAATTTAACTATTAAATGAACAGACAAGCATCAATCAAATCGGGGATTTATTTCCATAAGAAAACCAACATTGTTTAAGCATATAAGCAGCCACAAACCTCTTAAATAAATCCTTTCATGAATTAAAATCGCTTTGTAAATACTTATATCAAAATACTTTCACAAAGATATATTCACAAACTCTTCATACTCCTTTCAATACTTGGATAAATATCCATATACTTATATCAACATATGAGTATATTTATAAAACACTCTACTTTCATTACTTAGAAAATGTATTTATACAACTCTAAAATCATTTATAGAACTCCTTTTATAAATCTTCAAAACAATTTATAAAACACTTTTATAAATTTCCATAACAATTGATAAAACTCGTTTTATAAAAATTTCTTATAAACTCAAACCCTATTTTCATTTTATAAATTGTTTAATAAATCTCTTTTATTAAATGAAATTCCTTTATTAATCCAATTTTTTATTTATAAATAAAATTAATCAGATAAATTAATTTACTTTAAACACTCTTAAAAAATAATAATAAAATAACTTTACAACATCGTTAATAACAAAATTTATTAACTCCAAAACATTTTTTAAATATTAATTAATAACTTCAAAACATTATAAATATAATAGTTAATAATTCCAAACCTCATTAATGAAACAATAATAATTACTCTTCAAACATTATTATATAAATAATAATTATCTTCCAAAAAATTATTATCAATAATAATTATAAATTTTGAAATAATATTAATAGATAATTGTTGTAAATTTCAAAACATTGTTAATAAATAATTATTAACTTCAAACAATATTAATTATTTAATAAATAACTTTTAAAAATTTAAAATATTGAAATAACTTTAAAACAATATCAAATATAAATAAACAACTTTTAAAATACTATTAAACAATAGTTAAACAACTTAAAACAATTATTAAATAATAATTAAACAACTTTAAAACATTTCTAAATGATTTAGAAAAAACAAATAAAAAGAGTTGGGGTGAAATAGACAAGTACAAATTTTTGCTTAAATAAAAATATTCCAGAAAACCTAAAGGTTAGATTTAAAATTATTCTCCAAATCAAAAACCCTTTTCAAACCAAAACTGGAAATTTATAGTATTTCAAAATACTCAATTGAAGCCAACAGCCATCACATTGCTTAACAAATGTTGATATTGAATTTTTTATCACTATAGAGGTTAAGTTTTCAACATATAACAATATCATATCTCATAGGTCCAAACAATTAGGTTTGATATTTCATAATTCATATAACATGAATATTATTAAAAATAATACAACAATGGCGAGGAATCCCGTTGGATCCCTCTAAACGTTTTCTGTACATCTGATAAGTCCCTGCAATTAATTTCATACATTGACCGCTTTAAAATGACAATTCATCGTAACCAAATAATCAACCAAACAAAGCATCCAATAGACAATCAATAATTTTTATCTACTATAAAACATTACTGATTAACCAAAAAGGTGATTATACTCACCGAAATTCCAGTTGGCCCTAAGCGTTCCAATTTGAACTAAAATCGAACAGCGTCTGATTTTAGCCCAAACTTCAACTTGCTCCAAATTCAACCGAACTAGTTAAATCACGAAGCTATCGTCATTACGAGCGAAACACAAAAATTTTCGTCTTGAGTGGACCACGTATGCAGAAGATATTAATTTATAAGTTGTCGATTTTATATTATATAAATTAAACACTAATTTCAAGTTAACTTCCTTAATTACCAAATTAAAATCAAACTATCTTTTTCCCCGCTTAGAAAAGAAATCCCGCCTAACAACAGAACTCCTCCATGTCATCAACTTCTCCTCACCATTTTCCCTCTCCAGTCATCGAAACGACATGCCGTCACCACCAACGTCCGTCTCTCTTCACCCTCGACTCACCCGACTTGACCAAAAACAACCTGAACCCCCATAAAAATTTGCATCCCAGACCCTTCAAAAATGCGACTGAGAATGTCACACTCCTCCCCGATGCGTCGCCCTCCACCAAACTCCTACACCAAGCTCACCTTGCCTTGAAGAACAATAATCCATCCCTCATCAATCCTATCATCGCCTTAATTTCGATCGAGTCTAAGCCCCAGTTCTATGAATACACGGCCAAAACCATCGAGCTACTCAACTTGATGCCGCAACTCCTCCGAAGCACTCCAACATGTTGATATCATCCACTTAACCACAAAGATTTAAGATTTATATTTTATGTGGTTTTCTTTGATTTGTTTTGACTTTTTGAAAAGAAAGAGGAATTTGTTTTCTTCATTTATGAATGTTCAGAGAGGATTTTCGATGGAAACATAGAAATGAAAGATAGTTTGTTGAGCATACGAAATGTTGGAGTTAGGTTATATATATTTTAATTTTTGGGCATTTTTCCGCACAGGTATTCGTTCACGCATGGACTGCAAACGACAAAACAAAAATGTGGTCGCACTCCGAAGAGCGACGCGACCCTAAAACAATAATAAAATACACTGGTTATTAAGTTCTGTAAAATCACAAAAACACTACTGTTTGCCGAAAAATCATCAAACGATAATTTAATTATTTTCCAAATTAAAAATTATGGAAAAATCAAATAAAATAAATTAAAAATACGTCAATAAAAATCAAGTTGTTATACTAATAGTTGATTTTCTGATAATTTATTTGAACCATTTATTACTGTAAATAAATTTTCAAATTGAATTCACTATTATTATTTATAATTTAAAGAGATTAAACAAGGCTGTTAAATCCATTAAATTAATATTCAATTAAAAATCCAGCTATTTGAAACACTATTTAAATATTTATTCATAATTCAAAGATTTTAAATAAATCTCTAATTTAATTCGAGTTTTAAAATAAACCAATATTACAATAAGTAAATTCAAAATTCACATATTCAAATAAATCCTTATATTTGAATATTAAGTTATTTAACTTTTAAAAATCAAAATTTTTATATTTAAAATGAATTAAATATTTCAAAATCAAATGACTAAAATTCCAGGTCGTTATAGTAAAATACATGATATTTTTTAAGAATATTTTTCATTATTGTATGTATTAGAGAAAATATATTTACAAATAAATATCTTCACATACTTAATATTTGACTTTGTATATAGTGAATAACAATATCTGGACCATATTAGAAATTCCAATGCACTAATTTTTTGTTTTAACCATACAGTTTTAGTCTTCTTCATTAGTCTTTCAATATAGTAAATTCTACTTATTTCATTATTTTATATGTTTTATTTTTCTTAAAGACTTTACTACCAATAACAAGATTATAAAAGAGCTACTTTGCTTTTAATTTATTTTTTGTTCACCATTTCTAATTGGTAACTTTTCTTGTGAAAATTTATTTTATTAGTTATTATCATGGACCAAAAACAAAAAGTTAAAGAACAGTAAAGTTATATATTTGACATGCCGATAAGGAATGAGCTAAAGTAGTAATTAGTATCAAATCAACATTGCTTATTCAGTAAATTAAGTGAAAATGAAAATGACAAAACTATAAATATTAATTTTTTGTGAAAGTAATATATATGATTTGATAAATGAAGAACTAATGAACATAGTATAAAAATGGAAAAAATAACAAAGGTGTGCAGTATATGAATTTCTCGGTTTTTATGAGCCTATATTACGATATGTATTCAATAGAATATCTCACTAAACGGATTGTAATCTGTAAACTATCTGCAACCAGTCTTTGATAGTAAATTGGGATTATTTATTTAAATATCTGAAAACTTAACATTAGTATAACATTATAACATAGTACAATATCGTTCATAACATGTTTTACACATGTCTGATATTTTTCTGATATTATCACAATATTTTAAAATATCTCATATCGGTACTTGACCAATACGTACCCGAAACCGATATTCCCTACTTAGGTCATGGGATTCTCAACATTCACCCCTAGCTCAGTTATAAATTTGTGCATTATTTATACTTCTTTTATTTCAGCGATATTCAAGGCGATGTACTTAGTCTTTGGTTAAATTAGTCACTACTTATTGTTTGGAACATTTCCAAGTTAAATTTCCAAGTTAAGATTAAACATGAATCGGGGATTGACATACTATACCCTATATCATTTATGAACTTCAAGTCCGCACCTCCTAAAAAGTTCATTGTTTCTATAATAATTCTTTGGTTTTTCATAAATGCTCAAGGACACTATAAACTATCGTTTAGTTATCCTAATTTTGATTTGATACTATTCAAATACATAATTGAAATGTAATACCGTAGATAATACAACATGTATAATAATTCCCATTGACAATGCATAAAAAATACATCTTACATACTCCATAGTAAACATTTTAATATGGTGTTGGTGTATATCATTTCAGGACAGTCCAAACTTCCTTCTATATAGATTATAAAAGATGTCAGTTTCAAATTCAATATCGAGAATTGAACAACCAAACTAAAATGATTTTAACACGTATACATTATTAACAGTAATAAGTTTGTTGTTTGCGTATAATTTTTGGAACATTTTAGTACCTTTATAGTGCTTTCTTACAGACACATACTTCCTCTGCATTTTGATTGAAATTCAAACTATTTGATTCTTCTATCAAAATATTTTTTCAACTCTGATGCACGTTGAAAGATATTTTTGTATCAATTCTTGGATCCTATCTAATAACCAGCAAACTCATAACTCTCCCACCGACATTGAGACAATTTGTGGCAGATGGATCAAAATTTGAATTAGCTTAAGTACATTAACTGGAGAATTTGTTTTGTTAATTTCAAAAATTGGAAATTACGATATTATTCTATCAACGTAGCTTACCATATTTCAACTGCATTGGTCTTCTCCTCAGAGACACTTTTACGGCCGATGTATCATATCCCTTTCGGTACAACTATCAATATCATATTCTGATAATGTACTTGAAATTCATTTTGTATTTGCATGTCATGTCACATGTAAAGTCAATACTCTTAATGACTTATTGATAACAAAGGAAATTTTTTTCCCGACATCGATACGAACATCATAGTTTCTTTTTAAATTTCAAGAGTTCCTATTAGACATTCTGATTAATTGTGTCCGTTTAGGCGTGTTCAATGTTGTTTCATCCTACATCATTAGTTTTATCTTTGGATTGTATCCAATCTATTTTACTATCAATAATTTCTAAAAGAAATTCAATCGTCAAGATGTTGGCATTTCTTGAAACAACAGTTGTTTCATAGTATGATGAAACATGTATGCATAAACATTTTACGAACCACCTTAAGATACATATAAAACTAATTTAGTTTTGGGTTTCCTATAATTTATGCTCATAATATAAAATATTCAACCAATGTTGGTCGGTCCCAAGCTTCATTAGGGTGATCCACAAGATCCTAAATGAGCAAGTCTTACATGCAGCTCTAGACTCAATCAACCTGTCAAATTCTTGACCTAGGATATGCAAGGCTTTGTTATCAATTTTTATCTTATATGATTTCATAAACTGTAACGACCCGCCTTTTCAAACCCCAGAAGTGGACATTAATACATCCATGGTATTCATGTGCCAAAAAACTAAGTGTCGGAAAGGTAGATTGTCAAGGGAAAGAAAGGAGATAGAAGATACTAAACAATCACAGAATCCCACTATGAAATGGAATAACATATATTAATCAACATAATACTTTACAGAGTCATTTCAAAAATGATACATCATAGTCATACTAATACAAATTCTACCCTTGGACAGTTATAATAGCCTGTCCCTATCTAACCGATACAAGATACATATACTACATCGGAAACAAGATAATAACTAGCTATCGATGAAGCCTCCTCCTCCAAGCTCCTCCAAATTGAATCTGTGGGAAAACCTGAACTACTTGGATGCTCATAAAAATTTGAGCACCCAAGAGTTCTAGGAAAAGAAAAGAAAACTCCGGGTCAGACATGTGTCTGGTGTTAGTAAATTCAAACAACTGAATTATTATGTCTAAAACCCTTTAAAAATCAAAAGTATCTCGTAAGACCACGCCGCAAATAAACACGGATGGGTTTTTACCTTACGATAACCAAAACACTTTTTTTATAGAAAATCTAGTCATATTATAATAATGTCTACGTGTTCAAAATAAATATATGAAAATAGTCGATATTGTTACCATTATTAAATTCCAACATATTAGGTTCTACAATCAAAACCGTAAGGGAACGCATTAGAGATTGGATTCCATACTATGACAAGGCACCGGGGTACCACCTATCACGGTACACGTCTAGAATATGTACCGAGGATCTCGTCGGGATCCCCTGCCAACACAAGACCGGCCTACCCCTGACTGGATAGTACCAAATATGTCATCACCCCGGTTGCTTTGCAACCCTTTTTATTTGAGATCTCATGCACAACTAATCCATAAATATGTAGATGTATCTAGAGAGGCGATGGCACACCCTAATGGGAGCGACCCACTTAGCCTTACTGCATCTCCACTGATTTTTGTCATCCGTGGTTGATGAGGCTTGAGGCTACACTTACCTTTTGAATAGCAATCCCACTTGGAATGCTAACACTGCCTTCTAGGAAATAATGCAATGCCAGCAATCATCTATACATGTTGTCCAGGATAAGGACAAACCGAAGGCACTACTTTTACTACATCCATTTTGGAACTACCCTCAGGACTAGTAGCAAGCAGCCCTTGCACTTCAATGCTCCGTCTTCGATTCCATATTCTTCAAGATGTCTTCAATTCGAAACGCTTGAGTTGGATCTAAGTGGTTTTCAAATAACATATCTGATCCTGATCTCTTCGAAATAACTTTCGATAATTTCCGGTAAACTCAGCCCCGGTTCTTTAGGAAATAAACAGACAAAGATAAGAACGGAGTTCACCTCCTAACCGTTAGTGGATTGATTTCCTTATCATTTATCCTAGAAGAACGAAACGAGGTTTATACGCACAGTGCAACATCATTGGGCATGACTATGCCATATATCCCACGTATTTCTCCTAGATATTTCTAAATTTAAGTTTAGGTCTAGATTTGATAGTCGGCTATTTAACATCAAATAAACAATCATTCAACATTGATTTGATGCCATATGGGATCCACTAAGCCTTTATTAATTAATCTTTAATTAATTAAAACATTTTGCAGAACTTGATCGAAATATCTTTCTAAAACACTATTCCCCAAACCCTTTACATCCTTTTATACTAGAGAAACATTTTTACTTATCTAAAAAATATAAGTATTTACCAAAATCATTTGGAAAAATCCATTTTCTCAAATTCCATATTAAACGGCTAAGAAATTCCGTTTTAAAACATCACTTGCTATAAAACGCTTTCACTTTATAAAACTCATTCACTTATCCCTTATAAAATTCTTTTTATAAGTTCACTTCATATTACAACCTTCCATATAAGTCTTCAAAATAGATTTAAACTTCTTTTAAAAATCTCTAAAATGATTTGTAAAACCTCTTCCATGTATAAAATTCTTTATAAAATTTCCTTTATAAAATATCTTTGACATTACAAAATATCATTTACAAAATCTTATTTTTAAATCACTTTAAATAAACCCTTTTATTTAGTAAAATCCTTTTTATTAAAACAAGTTATTATTTATAAATACCTTTATAAAATAATTATATAACGTGAAAATCATTTATAAACTTTAAAACCCGAAACTGATAAAAGAAATGAAGTGAATTCAAAATCTTACTTCATAAATTCAAAATGAGGCATAGCAATCCCAATAGCACTAATTTAAGTTACCATTTAATTTCAATTCCATTCTTAAGTCATTCAACAATTTATTTACATAAATCAACATATATGTAAATATATTTCATATCCAAATCAAAATTAACATGTCAATATAAAACTAACCAGTATAAACATGTCTAAATAACATAATAGCAGGATGGTGATTTATCCTGCTAAATAGATGTCCAAACAATTCAATCAATTTATAACAGAATGAGGATTTATTCTACTATTAAATGTCCACACAATCAAATTTATAGCGACTATCGCTACAGACACCATAAATTGAAAATGTTTTGACTTTCCTCATTGAAGCCTCAACACTTAAATACTTACCAACTTATCATAAACATAGCATAAGATTTTGCATAAGAAAACAAAGTTGAAACTTTGAAATAATTTTCAATGTCCTTTAAACTAAACACTAGTTTTCTCCCCATAAAGAAATCCAATCGTCAATACCATATCAAAGTGTCCACTTCCTTAGCATGACATCACATACACATGCCTAAACATCCATAAACATCTCACCATCATAGCACAAACCCAAAAATCACATCTTTATAATGAAACACAACGCTTTAGCTTTCAATTCACAAGTCAATATCTAAACCGCAACTGGTAACATATACATATATTCAAACCATATAATATTCCAACCAAACAACCGACTTATTTTACCAACCAATATTAAATACATATAAAGGTAAAACTTTCCAAAAAGTTAAAACAACCAACTTATTTTACTCACCAAAAATCCTTTGAAAACTTGATACATTTTTGAATTTGGAAAACCACAAAATCCACTCGAAAATAGGTCAACTTTCCCTCGATTTTTGGACATGTAATTCTCAAATTTTGGAAAACTGGTCAAAAGAAAAGTTTTTGGAAATTCTTTTCTCTACAATTTGAAAAATGAAATACTCAATTTCAGTTATTTATGGGGAAGATATGGTCAAAATTAGAAGGACCATTTTTGGACTTGGATTTCAGAGTCCAAAAACATTTTGCAAATAAACGAGATTTTGACAAAGGTAGATCCAAAATTTGAAAAAGTGGTTTACATAAAAGTTGTACACCGAAATCTGATATGGTTTGAATAAAAGAAAATATAGATTTGGAGCATTTTAGAAGAAGTTACGGTCGGGTGAATTCGAAGTAAAAATGGAGAAAGTGGAGCTTAAAACAAGTGATTTAAAGCTAAGTTTTTTAAAAGTTTTAAAGTAAGAATTTGACTTTTAAAAACTTAGGATTTTAAATTGGAAGCCATGGAAACTTTAAGGAAGAAGTATGGTGGAATTTTAGAGAGTAAGAATGAAAGGGAAAATGAAAGAGAAAATAATGAAAATTGATTTTATATGAAATGGAATAAGTAAAATTACTAATCTACCCTTGTACCATGCCCTCCAATACCCTCTTGCCACCTCACCTATCCTTGTTCCTCCCTTAAATTCGAAATCATCATGTCCCCCTCCCATTTTCCAATGCTCCAACATCCATTTATTCTAATTGTACTTTATGTACTTTTTGTCTAAAGAAGCATCTTTATATTATATAATAAATTAACTTTTTATAATAAAATCTTAACTTATACATACATACATACATACTTAAGTGTACACGCATGTACACATGTGCACTTACATATCAAAATATTTGTAAATGTATGTATGTGTTTATACCAAAGTGTCATGACATTTTCGATAACTTTTATCCGGCGAAAAGTCGAAAATTCGGAAAACAAATTTCGGTCACATTTTCGATTTTTGTTCGAACTAAATATTTTTGTAAAAAAATTTTGAAAAATATTTCACCATCATTACTTATCATTTAAAAGAGTTTTATTTCCATTATAAAATTAATTATTTGAATATTTAAAATTAATTAAATATTCGCAAATAAAAGTAGTGAGATTCCGAGTCGTTACATTCTTCCTCCTTAAAAGAATTTCATCCCCGAAATTACACCTCAACCTAACCTAGAAAACACTTAACACTACACATCATTTCGTATAATCTACATAGATCATTCTTATACAAAAATAGGATTCGATCACTACTCGAATACATAACTTCACTTCCGAACTAGTATCGCTCACCCGATTTTCTAGTGCGCACTCCGATCAGGCTCCTTAATTTGGAACCTCTATTCTCCTTAAATAGTTGTAACTATGATAGAAAACATTTGTCCCATAACAAAAATCCTCATCAAGTGCCCACCATCAAAATCGAGTAATAGATCCTTATTCGGAGTGGTGTGAATCACCTCAAAGTCATGTACTCGAATCTTAGATCAAAACTATATGGAAGGAGAAATGATATACGTCCAACCTACGCACTTCTTTAATTGGTTCTCACTAATACCAACTCTATTGCCATTAAATTATTTATGAAAACATTTCATAAAACTTAATTTAGGTTCACTTGGATACTACTCCACTACATCCTAAGAGTATATATCCATATTTGATTCAACTATTCCATTTTGCATTTATTTCCCTAAGTAAACTCAAGAACCAAATACCCGGTCTTATTTCAAAAACTTTTATTTTTTGAAATGATACTTTAATTTGAATTCTTAGAAAATTTACATATAGCCTGAGTAACTCCAAAATGATACTAAGGAACTAGGTATTACCAAATAGTATCATACATTGCCTTGCTAAGAAGATCAATACTCAAAAGAAGTGCTTACCATCCGAACACATCCCTTTCCCAAATTTTAAGTTATTTTCGAGACACTCGAACTAATTAACTTTAAAATATCTCTTTTATTTCAAAATCCCTTTTTTTGAAACAATACTTTACATTTTACCAACAAAACATTTATCACCAACTTGCTTTGGGTTCGTTCGGGGTTTGAACTTGTTTCGATTGTAAAATGATTAAGAGAATAATTTACTAAGTACCCCATAGTGTTCGCCTAGGCAAACATCCAATCGTCACTTAGAAGATTATTCAGATCATCACAAAAGTATCAAGACTCATTCTCCCAAACTAATCCAAAGAAAACACTTTTTACTTAACCTTTTCATTCCCAAAATCTTATACTTGAACCAAAAATATTTTCAAATAATACTACTATTATTTTTCCCATTCTTGAAATTTATTTTTCAAAAGTCCCGTGATTTTAGTCCTCAAATTTCAACTTAAATTCTTTCTTATTAAAAGACACCTTCATATAAATTCATTTTATAAGATCAACTTTTATAAAACATTTTCCAAATATTTATTTTAAATATTCTAGCTTTTAATAACATCTTTTATTAGACCAAATTTAACCCCCAACATTTTACATCGAACGCCTTATAGTCAAATTGTGAAACATAATTCACAAGGTGTTCGTTTCAATGTTTTCCCTATTTCTCTTTACCCAACCCAAAACTTAAAAAAAGAAGCTACCTACAAACACTAACAATAGTCAATGCTTAACCGGACAAGCATGACTAACAAAATCTTAATTGATAATAATAGAATATTATTATCTCCTAACAACAATACCTCAAAATACTATATGATTTTTGAAATCATTCTCTATATACAAAATATATTTCTAGGTAAAATTATTTCATTTACCCAATTTCAAAACAATATTGTGTCAGTTTACCTTGTTCAAGTGTTTAGGAATCCCTATCAACACCGTGGCGTCCCACGTCTCGACCAGAGTTCTTAAGCCACTCAACAGATAAATGAACACAATATAAAACATTTTATGTCACTAACAAATATGCGCTCTTATATATGTATATACACTCAAATTCATTCTAGGGTCTCACTTACCTGATCTTAAATGAGTTTACCCCACCAGGGCCAAGGATCTCGCTTAACCCTGCGCTCTAATACCGCACTGTAACGACCCGCCTTTTCAAACCCCAGAAGTTATCACTAATCCATCCATGGTATTCACATGTCGAACAACTAAGTGTCGGAAAGACAGATTGTTAGGAGAAAGAAAGGAGATTGAAGATAGAAGAAACTAAACAATCACAATATCTCACAACGCAACGGAATAACATATATTAATCAACATAATACTTTACAAAGTGATTTCAAAAATGATACATCGGAGTCATACTAATACAAATTCTACCCTTAAACAGTTATAAAGGCATGTCCATATCTAACTGATACAAGATACATATAATACAGCGGAAACAAGATAATAACTAGCTATCGATGAAGCCTCCTGCTCCAAGCTCCTCCAAAATGAATTCATGGGAAAACCTGAACTACTTGGCTGCCCATAAAAATTTGAGCACCCAGGAGTTTTAGGAAAAGAAAATAAAACTTTGGGTAGGACATGGGTCTGGTGTGAGTACATTCAAACAACTGAATTATTATGTTTATAACCCTTTAAAAATCGAAGGTATCTCGTAAGACCACGCCACACATAAACACGGATGGGTTTTTACCTTACGATAACCAAAACACTTTTATATATATAATCTAGCCATATTATAATAATGTCTAAGCATTCGAAATAAATATATGAAAATAGCCGAAATTGTTAACATTATTAAATTCTAGCATACTAGGTTCTACAATCAAAACCGTAGGGGCACGTATAAGAGATTAGATTGCATACTATGACAAGGCAATGGGGTACCACCTATCATGGTACACGTTTAGAAAATGTACCGAGGACCTCGCCGGGATCCCCTGCCAACACAAGTCCGACCTACGCTTGACTAGAAGTACCAAATATGTCATCACCCCAGTTGCTTTGCAACCCTTTTTATTTGAGATCTCATGCACAACTAATCCATAAATATGTAGATGTATCTAGAAAGGCGATGAAACACCCTAATGAGAGCGACCAACTTAGCCTTGCTGCATCTCCCCTGATTTTAGTCATTCCCGGTTGATGAGGCTTGAGGTTACGCTTACCTTTTGAATAGCAATCCCACTTGGAATGCTAACACTGCCTTCCAGGCAGTAATGTAGTGCCAGCATTCATCCATACAAGTTGTCCATGATAAGGACAAACTGAAGGCACTACTTCTACTATATGCATTTTGGAACCACCCTCAGAACTAGTAGCAAGCAGCCCTTGCACTTCAATGCTCCATCTTTGATTCCATATTCTTCAAGATGTCTTGAATTCGAAATGCTTAAGTTGGATCGAAGTGGTTTTCGGATAACATATCCAATCCCGGTCTCTTCGAAACAACTTTCGATGATTTCCAGTAAACTCAACCCCGGTTCTTTAGGAAATAAACAGACAAAGATAAAAACGGAGTTCACCTCCTAACCGTTAGTGGATGGATTTCCTTATCATTTATCCTAGAAGAACGAAACGAGGTTTATATGCATAGTGCAACATCATTGGGGATGACTGTGCCATATAACTCACATGTTTCTCCTAGATATTTCCATAGTTACGTTTAGGTTCAGATTTGATAGTCGGTTATTTAACTATCAAATAAACCATCATTCAACATTGATTTGATTACATGTGGGATCCACTAAGCCTTTATTAATTAATCGTTAATTAATTAAAACACTTTGCAAAACTTGATCGAAAGATTTTTTTAAACACTATTCCCTAAACACTTTACATCCCTTTTATACTTGGGAAACATTTTTACTTATCTCAAAATTATAAATGTTTACCAAAAACATTTGGAAAATTCCCTTTTCTCATATTCCATATAAATGGCTAAGAAATTCCCTTTCAAAACATCACTTACTATAAAACCCATTCACTTTATAAAACTAATTCACTTATCCTTTATAAAAATTCTTTTTATAAGTTCACTTCATATTACAACTCCCCTTATAAGTCTTTAAAATAGATTTAAACTTCTTTTAAAAATCTCTAAAAATGATTTATAAAACCTCTTCCATGTATAAAACTCTTTATAAAATTTTCTTTATAAAATATCTTTGACATTACAAAATATCATTTAAAAAATCTTATTTTTAAATCACTTTAAATAAACCCTTTTATTTAGTAAAACCCTTTTTATTAAAACAATTTATTATCTATAAATACCTTTATAAAATAATTATATAACGTGAAAATCATTTAAACTTTAAAACACTAAACTGCTACTGAAGTTAATTCAAAATCATACTTCATAAATTCAGAAAGAGTCTTAGCAATCCCGATATCACTAATTTAAGTTACCATTTAATTTTAATTCCATTTTCAAGTCATTCAACAATTTATTTACATAATTCAACATATATGTAAATACATTTCATATCCAAATCAGGAAATAACATGTCAATATAAACTAGCCAGTATAAACATGTCTAAATAACATAATAGTAGGATGGTGATTTGTCTTGCTAAATAGATGTCCAAACAATTCAATCAGTTTATAGCAGAATGAGAATTTATTCTACTATCAAATGTCCATATAATCAAACAAGCAATTTATGGCAGAACAGGGTTTTATTCTGCTAATAGTTGTCGATACAAACACAAACAATCACATCATAACTCATTCACGGTCATTTGTCTGCTTAATGGTATCGACATTTGAATCCCATGTGTTCAAAACCATTTTGAGAAAGAAGTACCTTTATAACAATTTGGTTCTCGAAACAAAAGATTTAAAAATTAAAACTCCCTTTTAAAATGATTAATTACAATTTAAACTCTTTATTTAATCATAATTAATCTTTATTAAATTTAAACTTAATTTAATTATAAATTAATAAATAATTAAACATTTAATAAATAATAAATAATAATTAATTATTAAATAAATAATTAAATCTTAATTAATCCATTATTAATTATTAAATAATAATTTAAACCTTCAGTAATAATTAAATATTAATTTACCTTATTTAATTAATAAAATAATCTTTAACTTAAAAAATAAATTAAACCTTAAATAAATAATTTATTTCAAATTATCTTAATTGATTATAATTAAAAAATAATTAAACACTTGATTAAATAAATAAATGACCTTATATTTAATTAATAATTAAATAAAAATAAATCATATACTTAACTCATATTAATTAAAAATTAATCATACTTAATAATTGATTAATTAAAATTAATCTTATCCTTTAAAAGTAATTAATTAGTAACTTATCTTCACTTAATTAAAGTAAATAAACCATATTAACACTTAATTAATTAATAATTGTTAAAAATTAATTAATTATTAATTAGTAAATCCTTAATTAACTTTTAAAAACATTGTTATTAGGCTTATAAAACATTTACAAAACAATTTTAAGTAAGAAACTTAAATTTGAGAAATTCGGATTTTTAAAGCGAAACTGCATCATAGCGACTATCGCTACGGACACCATAACTTAAAAATGTTTTGACTTTCTTCATTGAAGCCTCAACACTTAAATACTTACCAACTTATCATAAACATAGCATAAGAGTTTGCATAAGAAAACAAAGTTGAAACTTTGAAATGATTTTCAATGTCCTTTAAACTAAACACTAGTTTTTTTCCCACAAAAAATCCAATCGTCAATACCATATCAAAGTGTCCACTTCCTTAGAATGACATCATATACACATGCCTAAACATCCATAAACATATCACCATCATAGCACAGACCCAAAAATCACATCTTTATAATGAAACACAACGCTTTAGCTTTCGATTCACAAGTCAATATCTAAACCGCAACTGGCAACATATACATATATTCAAACCATATGATATTCCAACTAAACAACCAAATTATTTTACCATTCAATATTAAATACATATAAAGGTAAAAATTTCCTAAAAGTTAAAACAACCAACTTATTTTACTCACCAAAAAACCTTTGAAAACTTGATACATTTTTGTATTCGGAAAACCACAAAATCCACTCGAAAATAGGTCAACTTTCCCTCGATTTTGGACATGTAATTCTCTAATTTTGGAAAAATGGTCAAAAGAAAAGTTTTAGGAAATTATTTTTTCTACAATTTGAAAAATGAAACACTCAATTTTAGTTATTTATGAGGAAGATATGGTTAAAATTAGAAGGACCATTTTTGGACTTGGATTTCTGAGTCCAAAAACACTTTGCAAATAAACGAGATTTTGATAAAGGTAGATCCAAAATTTGAAAAAGTGGTATCCATAAAAGATGTAGCCATCGAAATTTGACATGGTTTGAAAAAAAGAAAATATTTATTTGGTACATTTAAGAAGAAGTTATGGTCGGGTGAATTTGGGGTAAAAATGGATAAAGTGAAGCTTAAAACAAGTGATTTAAAGCTAAGTTTTTTAAAAGTTTTAAAGTAAGAATTTGACTTTAAAAAACTTAGGATTTTAAATTGGAAGTCGTGGAAACTTTAAGGAAGAAGACTGGTGGAATTTTAGAGAGTAATAATGAAAGGGAAAATGAAAATGAAAATAGTGAAAATTGATTTATATGAAATGGAATAAGTAAAATTACTAAACTACCCTTGTACCATGCCCTCCAAATACCCTCTTGCCACCTCATCTAGCCTTGTTCCTTCCTTAAATTCGAAATTATCATGTCCCCCCTCCCATTTTCCAATGCTCCAACATCCATTTATTTCTAATTGTACTTTATGTACCTTTTTGTCTAAAGAAGCATCTTTATATTATATAATATATTAACTTTTTATAATAAAATCTTATCTTATATATACATACATACATACTTAAGTGTACATGCATGTAAACATATGCATTTACATATCAAAATATTTGTAAATGTATGTATGTGTGTATACCAAAGTGTCACAACATTTTCGACAACTTTTATCTAGCGAAAAGTCGAAAACTCGGAAAACGAATTCCGGTCACATTTTCGATTTTTCTTCGAACTAAATATTTTTTTAAATTTCTTTAAAAAACTATTTCACCATCATTATTTATCATTTAAAAGAGTTTTATTTCCATTATAAAATCAATTATTTGAATATTTAAAATTAACTGAATATTCGCAAATCAAAGTAGTGAGATTTCGGGTCGTTACATAAACTATGCTTTATATGTAATTAATTATTACCTATGTACTTATTCTTAAGTACACGTCCTTATCGAAATAAATAAACTCAACATCGTCCATCATCAATTATACATCGTCCAACAAAGTTTGATTATTTCTTATCGATATCTTATTATGTATCATAAGGAGGAGTGACTTTTGAGATCGAATATTGTTCGTTGTAGGTACTTTTGGAACCCTTTCCAGTACACTCACTTATTCGATCTTATATTCAATAAACATACCATAAATACACTACTTGTGTATCAAATACACATGTTCATCTTTATGACAATTCATCTTTGAATTTAACAAAGTAAGTGGATCTGTTTTGGTATTCTTGGACTTTGAACTACACACATCAATATGTATCAATCAAAAGAGTTCGTTAACTATTTTATCTCTCCCGCTGAATGGTGCTTCGCCCTTATTCTTCTGAGATACAGTTCATCAGTACCATATGATTCATAATTATGTGATTATTGAATTATTATTCAAAGAAATTGCTTGGTCCATAATTCCAAAATAATTGTAAAAACTTTAGATACTTTTATATTTTCTTATGCATTACTTTTTTTATTAAAACAAATACCATTATTATATTTTGTCTTATAAGGAATATTCATATCAAAATAAAACCATATCTTTTCCATTCAATACTTAAACCGCTTATTATTTCATAAATAATATTTAATATATTACTAAAAATAATTTTTGTAACTTAATGCATCCATTGGGAAGTGTTATATGGTATGTTCCCACTATTTCTTCCATTATTATAAAAGCATACAAAACATGAAGCCTCATTCAACCATTTACAATGGGCTATTTATTCCGTTTATTGTAACTAGTTTACTGTAGACAGTTTTAAATCAAATATCTTAAACTTAAAGAAATAAACCTCATAGAAAACAATTTTCTATGTTAAAATAAATTTAGAATAGAAATGACATTTCTCATTCCATATTAAGTATCTTGTAGTATTTTATGCAATTTTTGTTTCTGATGTCTCTTCATGAAGTAGAAGTGACCATTCACTCTCTTTATCCTAATTGTGCCTTATGTTGCATCTTCTCTCATACATTCACTTTTCTCTCTATGGTCGAACCATTCAAAAGGAAACCATTACTACTAGATCATAACAAATACTTTACAAAAGTGCATTTGATCATCTTTAACGTTTAAGAATATCAAATAAGTTGCACCTTATATAAACTGACCAAACTGACATTTCAGTGGTCGAATTCCTATGTCGATTTTGTAGCTCTTGGTCAAATGCTACATTTAACGCAACAAGGTCCTAATTGTAATCAATCATATTTAATATAAAATCTCACATTATGATTTACTTGCTTATTTCGGACGGACTATTTCATCGAAGTTTCGTAAATTACCAATTATGACCGTCCATGATATAATATTTATATGCAATTGAATATGCATTAAACATCCATATTCTTATGTTATTTAGAGTTCGAAACTCATAGAATACAGTACACGATCTCGGAAAATAAATACATAAGTGATCGAGTTTCGAACGTATTTGATAGTTGTATAATTAGGCACTTGGTGGATCTGTTAGTCCTTGAGAAGTTAGTTTTGATGACAACAACCTTAGAATAAGATTATAAAATATAAATACTAATATTATAGTTTGGATATATATGTATATGCAGGATTTAATCATGCAGGTACCAAGAATGAAGACTGTACAGTATAGAGATTCAAGATATCAAGATTGAAGACTCATGAGTATCAAGATATCTAGAGTTCAAGATTTCAATAGTACAAGATAAGTATCAAGTCTAGAATTATGTTAAAACTCCTAGAAAAGCACTAACATCTTAAAATCCATTTTATTCGTGGAATGGAATCCACTTCGAGCTTGTTAAAGGGATGGAACCCTAAGTAGGATGGAACCTACGAAAAATCTAGTGGAACATTGTTTTGTATCCACTAACTTTTATTCAAATGTTTTACAAAATTATATCTTGTTTTCAAAATGATTTCAAAATCTTCCTTTTTTAAATCAAAAACATCTATCCTGGTTTTAAATATTTTTAGCCTCAAAATAATCTTTATTTTCAATATCAAAATTATACTTGGTTTTAAACTATCTTTAATTATAATGTACTTAACTTTTAATATTTATATTTAAGATTTAAATATGAAATTATAGTAAAATTTTATATACCAAAATATAATTCTCTATACTTATTTATGTATTTTAACTATAGTATATTTATAAAGTTTAAAATAGTTTTAATATAAGATAGAAGTTATTTTCAAAAGAAAAACAAATTATCAAAAATACCTTAGGCATGTCGACAACCCCTAGGTACCCTTGTCGACATGGTGTCAGTTAACTTCAAAAGTTTGAATTTCAAAAGAAGTGTCTATTCGTCATAACCTTTTACGAATGGACATGGTTGTTGTTCTACTATAAATAGGGGATGTTTTTAACGAATTTATATTCATAATTTTATGATTTCACTTCTCTTCTTCTTCCACATTTCTTTATATACATTTTTACTATTACTCTGCCGAAATCTCCATTGAATCTAACTAGATCATCTCTGGTTTGATTCTCTATCACTATCTCAACAAGATCCCAGTGCTATTCAGAGTTATAGGCTTCTTTGTAATCAATCGAGCGAGAAAAGGTGTGATTGTAGCCTTGAAAATCAATCAAGTGAGAAAAGGTGTGATTGTAGCCTAGGAAATCAATTGGGTGAACTTGTTGCTCGTAAAATCAAGTATCTCTACCTAGAGGATTGTGAATCTGGAGTGGTGTACCTCGTGGCGTTGAAATCGAGGGTGTAATTGTAAGAATTGATTTTGAAAGGAAATCCATACTTGTGTTGCGGGACTGGATGTAGGGTAACTCCGAACCAGTATAAAATCCGGTGTGATCTTTCCTTTACTATTTTTACTTTATATTTGCATCTGTGTCTGAATATTGCATACATTTGTGTTCAAATTAATATAAACTCAAAAAGAATTAGTAATTCCTTAAAACACTATTCACCCCCCTCCCCTCTAGTGTTAATTCTAGCCTTAAGATCCGTAATCCGCATTTCTCACATTTGGTATTAGAGCAAGGTTTTCAATGTTTCATAATATGAATTTTGCAAAATTCTTTAAAATGGCTATGTTTGAAAAACTTGTTAATACTAGTTTAGAAATATTCAAATCATCATTGCATCATGAGGCTGCATATAATCTATATACAAATTCAAGTTGTCTACAAAAATTTTATGATGCGCAGGAAACATGTTTTATGGGTGTTGAGGAATCAATCCACAATGGACAAATTGTGCAGATCAAAAAGAATAAATGGATACTCGATAGTGGATGCTCTAGACACATGACTGGTAATCCGGATATGATGAATGATATAATATACAAAGACGGAGAGCTGGTTAACTTTGGAGACAACTCAAAAGGATATGTGATTGGCTTCGGCAATGTCGGTAACTCTGAAACTCCTATTATTACTAATGTTCTGCTAGTTAAGAATCTGAAACATAATCTGCTAAGTATTAGTCAACTTTGCGATAAAGGATATAAAATTAAATTTGAAAAAGATAAGTGTCACATTGAAGATAATAATTCAACCATAATATTGAGGGAATTAGGAAAAAGAATATTTATATTCTTAGTATGAAAGTTTCAAATGATAACCTGTGTCTTTTAGCAAATACAAGTGACCGTTGGATTTGGCATAAGCAATTTGGGCATTTGAATTTCAAACTCTTATCTAGACTGTCAAAACATGATCTAGTAAGAGGTCTCCCTAAAATGAATTTTAAAGTAGATAGTTTATGTGATACATGTCAATTAGGAAAACTTAGAAAAAGTTCCTTTAAATTAAAAGATATGATTTCAACTTCAAAACCTCTTGAATTACTTCATCTTGATTTATTTGGTCCATCTCAAATTCAGTCAATAAATCACAGTAAATATGTTTTTGTAATTGTAGATGATTATTCTAGATTTACATGGACAATATTTTTGAAACATAAAAGTGATACTTTTGAAAGATTTAAGAACTTTACAAAAAGGATTCAAAATCAACTTTCTGTAAAAAAATTAACCATCCGTAGTGATCACGGTGGTGAATTTGAAAATGAAAAGTTTGAGGAATTCTGCAATAAAAAGGGAATAACTCACAATTTTTCATTTCCAAGAACTCCACAACAAAACGGAGTAGTAGAACGTAAAAATATGACGATTCAAGAGTGTGCAAGAACTATGCTTTCAGATAGTAAATTACCAAAACATTTTTGGGCAGAAGCAGTTGCTACTGCCTATTATATTTTAAATAGAATTTTAATTAGACCTTTAACTGATAAGACATCTTATGAACTTTTTCACGGAAAGAAACCTAAGGTATCTTATTTTAGAATTTTTTGGAAGTAAATGTTTTATTTTAAATACAAAAGATAACTTAGATAAATTTGATCCTAAATCTGAAAAAGGTATGTTTATCGGATATTTTAAAGAAGTAAAGCATATAGAGTGTTTAATTTAAGAACTAACACCATCGAAGAAACAATGCATGTTTCATTCGATGAAAATCTCAAAAATTTTGAAAATACAAATGATGAAGAGGATTTAATTACTCAAAATCAGGAGTCAACTGAAACTAATAATGAAATTAATCATCCTAATAAAAAGATTAAACTTTTAAAAGATCTTCCTATAGAAAATATACGAGGAGATATGCAATCTGTTGTTACAACTAGAAATCAACTAAGTAAAATGAGCAATGTAGCCTTTATATCGACTATTGAACCCAAAAATCCAAAAGAAGCATCAACTGATGATTCATGGATTTTGGCTATGCAAGAAGAACTAAATCAATTCACTAGAAATGATGTTTGGGAACTTGTTCCTAGACCTGAAAATAAAACTATAATTGGAACTAAATGGGTTTATAAAAATAAAATGAGTGAACAAGGTGAGGTCGTTAGAAATAAAGCCCGGTTAGTCGCTCAAGGTTATTGTCAAGAAGAAGGAATAGATTGTGATGAAACCTTTGCTCCCGTAGCAAGATTAGAAGCCATTAAGATTCTACTTGCTTTCGCAAATCATAATAATTTCAAATTATTTCAAATGGATGTTAAAAGTGCCTTTTTAAATGGATTTGTAAAAGAGGAAGTATATGTTGAACAACCACCACTTTTTAAAGATGAAAAATTACCAAATCATATTTACAAACTTAAGAAAGCTCTATATGGTCTAAAACAAGCTCCTAGATCCTGGTATGGTAGACTAAGATCTTACTTATTACAATCAAACTTTGAAATTAGTAAAGTAGATAATACTCTTTTTATTAAAACAAATAAGAATGATATTCAACTAGTACAAGTTTACGTAGATGATATCATTTTCGGATCAACTAATTTTGAAATGAATAAAGAATTTTCCGAAATAATGACAAAAGAGTTTGAGATGAGTCATATGGGTGAATTAAACTTCTTTCTAGGGTTGCAAATAAAACAATTAGAAAATGGTATCTTTATTAGTCAAGAAAATATGCTAAAGACCTAGTTAGTAAATTTGGTTTGACTACTGCAAGTGGAAAACCCACTCCCATGGCAACCAATGAGTACCTAAGTAAAGAAGATCTCCCGAAAGATGTAGATCAAAAATTATATAGAGGAATGATTGGATCACTACTCTATATCACTGCTAGTAGACCTGATATCATGCATAGTGTTTGTCTATGTGCAAGATATCAATCCCAACCTAAAGAGACCCACTTAAAAGCTGTAAAACGTATCATAAGATATGTTAAACACACCTTTGATTATGGCTTATTTTATCCTAAAAATGATTCTTTTGAATTAATATCTTACTATGATGCTGACTATGCTGGTTGTAAATTAGACCGAAAAAGTACAAGTGGAACTTGTCACTTTTTGGGGCATTCTCTGGTTTCCTGGTTTAGTAAAAAGAAAAACACGGTTTCTTTATCAACAACCGAAGCAGAGTATATTTCTACTGCTTTGGCTTGTTCTCAAGTAATATATATGCAACAAACTTTAAAAGATTTTGGTTTAAATATCTCAAAATCACCAATTTATTGTGATAATACTAGTGCAATAAATTTATCCAAAAATCCTACTCATCATGCTCGAACTAAACATATTGATATCTTAACAAAACCCATAAATGAATCTATATTTACTAAATTAAGAAGAGAATTAGGTATTTGTTCAATAACTGAAATATAAAATATAAATATATAACAATGATAATTAAAATTAAATTAAATTAAATCAAATAAGCAAAACTACAAGTACCCTGTCGACATGCCCCTACATCCCTGTCGACATACAACGTTTTTTTAATTTAAGTTTTTTTTCCCACCAAAATTCAAAATGAATGGTTATATATACTTCCTATTTCGAAATTTTGTTCATTCCTTCTGTTCTTTCTCTGATTCTAACTTCTGAAAAATTAAAACAATGGCCTCCTCCTCTAAATCAAACAAAAATTCAATCTTTTCGTTCCCTTCTCCTTCAACCGGACCATTTCAACGTACTATGCTTGCACGGGTGATGAAAATGGAAGATTCCTTGAAGGATGCACTGCAACTTATGACTGAAATTCAAGTGGTGCAAATCAGAATGGCCAAAGAACAAGAACGGCAAGGCAAAATCCTTAGAAACTTGCTAAAGTTTCTAATGGACAATCAAGCCAATCCCATCTTGATCGATGAAGAATCTTCAGGAGTTCAAGTGCAAGAGGACAGCGAGGAAGAAGAAGAAGAAGCCCCCATGGACGAAGAGCACACTAAAGATGACGACAAAGTTGTTTGCGTTGGCGAAGTGTGCTTTGACAAGGATGGAAATCTAGTCGAACAAAATGGAAATTTCTGTTTCCATTACCCAAATTGCTCGATTCATAGATCTCCCATTGTTAAGAATACACGTTAGTTTCTTTTCGTTCTTTCTTATTTGTATATAATCTTACTTATTTTTTCTACACAAATGTAAATATAACATTATATAATAAAAGATTTGTGTTTATCACATTATCATATATGGATTCTTATTTAGGAGAGGTAATTATTAAGGGCTAAGTTTTAGATTCAGAATTAAGTATTGATTATTTATGATAACACTATCATTATAATCACATATAATACAGTATTAGATTAAGGGGGAGTTCTATAGTTTGGAGTTAGTTTGTCTTTGTTGATGACTAAGGGGGAGAAGTATAAAATAGGATAGTTAGGTATAAATTAAGGGGGAGTTATTAGTTTTAGGGGGAGTTATTAGTTTTAGGGGGAGTTATTAGAGAGTTATTAGGATAGAAGTAATATTTTATAAACAAAGGTTGTCATCATCAAAAAGGGGGAGATTGTTAGTCCTTGAGAAGTTAGTTTTGATGACAACAACCTTAGAATAAGATTATAAAATATAAATACTAATATTATAGTTTAGATATATATGTATATGCAGGATTTAATCATGCAGGTACCAAGAATAAAGACTGTACAATATAGAGATTCAAGATATCAAGATTGAAGACTCGTGAGTATCAAGATATCAAGAGTTCAAGATTTCAATAGTACAAGATAAGTATCAAGTCTAGAATTATGTTAAAAATCCTAGAAAAGCACTGACGTCTAAAAATCCATTTTATTCGTGGAATGGAATCCACTTCGAGCTTGTTAAAGGGATGGAACCCTAAGTAGGATGGAACCTACGAAAAATCTAGTGGAACATTGTTTTGTATCCACTAACTTTTATTCAAATGTTTTACAAAATTAAATCTTGTTTTCAAAATGATTTCAAAATCTTCCTTTTTTAAATCAAAAACATCTATCCTGGTTTTAAATACTTTTAGCCTCAAATAATCTTTATTTTCAATATCAAAAGTATACTTGGTTTTAAACTATCTTTAATTATAATGTACTTAACTTTTAATATTTATATTAAAGAGTTAAATATGAAATTATAGTAAAATTTTATATACCAAAATATTATTCTCTATACTTATTTATGTATTTTAACTATAGTATATTTATAAATTTTAAAATAGTTTTAATATAAGATAGAAGTTATTTTCAAAAGGAAAACAAATTATCAAAAATACCTTAGGCATGTCGACAACCCCTAGGTACCCTTGTCGACATGGTGTCAGTTAACTTCAAAAGTTTGAATTTCAAAAGAAGTGTCGATTCGTCATAACCTTTTACGAATGGACATGGCTGTTGTTCTACTATAAATAGGGGATATTTTTAACGAATTTATATTCATAATTTTCTTATTTCACTTCTCTTCTTCTTCCACATTTCTTTATATACATTTTTACAATTACTCTGCCGAAATCTCCATTGAATCTAACCAGATCATCTCTGGTTTGATTCTCTATCACTATCTCAACAAGATCCCAGTGCTATTCAGAGTTATAGGCTTCTTTGTAATCAATCGAGCGAGAAAAGGTGTGATTGTAGCCTGGAAAATCAATCAAGTAAGAAAAGTTGTGATTGTAGCCTAGGAAATCAATTGGGTGAACTTATTACCCGTAAAATCAAGTATCTCTATCCAGAGGATTGTGAATCTGGAGTGGTGTACCTCGTGGCCTTGAAATCGAAGGTGTAATTGTAAGAATTGATTTTGAAAGGAAATCTGTACTTGTGTTGCGGGACTGGATGTAGGGTAACTTCGAACCAGTATAAAATCTGGTGTGATCTTTCCTTTACTGCTTTTACTTTATATTTGCATCTGTGTTTGATTATGTGATCATATCTGTGTCTGAATATTGCATACATTTGTGTTCAAATTAATATAAACTCAAAAAGAATTAGTAATTCCTTAAAACACTATTCACCCCTCCTCTAGTGTTAATTCTAGCCTTAAGATCCGTAATCTGCATTTCTCACAGGATTGTGAATTGACAACATGCTAAAAGATTTATTAGTAAATATGTATTATAATTCTATGTCAATCTTAATTAAGTTCATTTGTATGTTTTAACCGATAAACATTTTATCGGTTATTATGGTTGCACAAATTTACTTTATACCATATATTCTTAAAATAATAGAAATGTTAAATGTATTCTTTACATTTATCTAATAAGGCTCCAACTAGATTTTTATGTTTCTTAATATCATAAGAGGAAACTTAAAATATTTAAACTTCTCTAGTGGGCATTAGGATTCTCTTAACTCTGGATTCTGACCTTAAGGATGATAAAAAAATCATAGGCTCACAAGCGGTGGATAAATCTATATCGATTATATCATATACTACGTCTACCCAGTGGTCTTTGTCCTAATCTCATCTTGATGTCAAGGAAAATCAAAAAATTGAGAGAGATTATTAACTCGTACCAACCATTTTGCGATGACCTATATATAATGCATGTACCTTGAGGAAGATCAACAAATACGTGCATGTACCTTGTCTAGTCAATATATTAATAGTACTACACATAACTTCCCTAACTTGAGGAAGATCAACAATATGCAAGCAATCTATAAATATATAAATAGCAGAGGACAACTTATACGTTAAAGATTCATAATCATTAACATATATACATTGAGCGATATCGATCAAAGGAACAATATATTTCGTATGAAATACCCTCATGACTCAAGTGTCGAACACATCTAAAATCATGGTATATGTACTAAACGCATATACTCATTCCTTAAATATAAATAGGATGTCACGACCCACTTTTTCCGTACAGTTCGAACGAACACTTTACCACACTTGTCCAGTCCAAATTGACAGAAAGGCGGATAGTAAAAAAAGAAAGTAGAAAGAAGACAGAAAGAAAATAGAACAACACAGAATCTCACAGCGGAAACGAATAATCTATAATATAGAACAATCTTTACATAAACAGAAACTATAATTAATATATATATATATATATATATATACAGACATCAATCAGAGTATTTTTATAGGAAAATAGAAATTTAAAATGGCGACATCAGAGAATCCCAAAACCCTAGACGAAATAGAGGAAGATGTCGGAGGCAGATGGAAGACGGTTAAACGCAAGGGGAAAATGACTTTTGCTGAGGTTCTAAAACAGAATTCCAGCGGCAGGTTAAAAACCCTAAATCATGGGTAGCGGTAGTTGATAATAATTTCGAGATACAAGGTAAAATTGATTATTTTGAACCGATCAAAGACGGGACTGAGCCATATCAACTGATCGATGAACATGATTATGAGGAATCTAATCAGATGTGGAAGAATTCATTATATGCATACATGGCAGGTAAACGACCTTACCTCGTACACTTTAATGCTTACATTAGGAGAGTATGGAAACCTACAGATTCTTGGGATGTTTTTACTAGAGAAAATGGTTTTTATCTCATTAAATTTGAAAAGGGAGAGGATTATGAGCATATACTGAAAGGAGGTCCATGGTTCATGGATAGTAAACTGATCATCATTAAAAAATGGGAAGCAGGTTTTAATTTTGAAAAGGAAATGCTAACTACGTATCGAATTTGGATGAAATTCAACAATCTTAATCTAGCATTGTGGAATATGAGATGCATTGGTCAGCTGGCAAGCATAATTGGCAAACCTCTTGATATAGATGAGTATACTAGGAAGGTTAAAAGAATCAAATATGCGAGAATATTGGTGGAAATTAAGGCAGATTCGAACTACCACAAAATGTTAAAGCAATAGATAAGAGAGGTAATGTTTATTTGCAGGAAGTTGAATATGAATTCATACCTTTGAGATGTGCTGAATGCAAATGCTTTGGCCACGCAATCACACAAGAATGTAGTGAGCTAAACAAACCCAAACAAGTTTGGGTACAAAAAACCAAAAGTGCTACAGATACTATTCACATAGACAATATGGAAGTTGAACCCATGGTGTTAATCACTACTAACAATTCTGGACAAACACCCCAAAAAGATGTTCCAACAACAAAAAGTTATACACAAAATGCTGTAACAAAGGATTCAGAGCTAGAATATATCATCCTGAAGACAGTGCTATCAATGTAGAAGTGATAGAAGAAGTTCATCAGTCTCCAAAGTCACAGGTGGATCATTCAAGTTTGGAGGATCATAGGCAGCAACCACAGAATAAGAGTATGGAGGAATCAAGCGATGAAGATATTCGTGAAACAATTAACGATATACAAAAATTAGACATTCATTTGGAATCATCAAAGGAAGAAGAGATAGAAGAAAACCTGCTAAAGTATACTGAAATTAATGATAAATATGAGGAAATGTTTTCTGTGAAGGGAAGAAAAGTAGCTGATAAAAAATCTAAGGTAGTATCAGCTCCAGTTACAAGGAGCGGAGCTACTAAATCACAATGATTATTTTATGCTGTAATGTAAGAGGTCTAAATGGTGATGTTATAAAATTAGACCTCTATAATTTTCGTAATAGATATAAACCTACAATTTTAGCTATATTAGAAAATAAACTCACAGAAGATAGCTTGGAAGAATTCAAAAATCAAATGGGAGAGAATTGGAATGTCATACATAATAACACTAATAATATTAAAGGCAGAATCATGGTATTATGGGATTCCAACGTATGGACATGCAATTTGATGAATATAGATGAACAGCAAGCCACCATTAACATGAAAAATGTAGGAGGAATGGAGATCACTACAACAGTGGTTTATGCAAGTAATTTGGCCTCGGATAGGAAAAGCTTATGGAAAAAACTAATCGACATCTCAAAAATCATAGGAAAGCCTTGCCTAGTGTTTGGAGACTTTAATGCAGTATTGAAAATAAATGAAAAGCAAGGTGGTCTTACCCTTAAGGTTTTCTATGTAACTGAATTTAATAACTGTGTATTGGCAGCCGGACTTATAGAAGTGCTCCACACAGGCCTGAAATTTACATGGAAAAGTGGCAAGTCAAAAAGAATTCAATCAAGACTAGATAGAGCTTTAGGCAATGCAGATTTATTGAATAAGATGCCAAATATAAAAGTTACAGTGTTACCTAGCTCTACTAGCAATCATTGTCCTCTTTACATTCAATTTAATAATGAAAAACAGTTATAGAAAGGCAAACTGTTTAGATATGCAAACCATTGGCATCTAATTGAGGGATACAAAGAAGTAGTTGATTTTAATAAAATCCAAATTCCAGAGAGGAATCATATGTACCAATATATAATGATAATGAAACAAATAAAAAATAGACTGAAGGAATGGAATAAAATAAGGCCTAAATCGCATGGTGTTATAAAGAACTAGCAGGAAAAGCTGGAGAAAATACAATATCAATTAGAGGAAAAGCCTCAAAACGAAGAGTTGAATGCAGAATATTTCTCCAATCAACAACAACTAAAGAAATTACTAGGTATTCAAGCCATAGAGATAAAGCAGAAAGCAAAAGAGAAATGGATGACTGAAGGGGATGAGTGCAATAAAAAATTTATACCAAAATGTTTCAAAGGAAAAATCAAAATAATTTACTGAATTGCTTGAATGAGCAGGGGGAGATTGCTGAAAACTTGCACGTTTTGGAAACTAAAGCTATAGAGTACTTTACAGAAACTTATAATGGAGATTTTTTACAGCAAATACCTCAAATTAACTGTTGGAAAAAAATCTCCATAGAAGATGCTTGTATGCTGACAGCTGACATTACGGAAAGGGAGTTAAAAAGTGCCATTTTCTCTATCCACGACGAGTCCAGTCCTGGCCCCAACGGTATGAGTGCACTCTTCTTCAAAATGCACTGGAAATACCTTAAAGAAAGCATGCTTAAAGGCTATCAGGAGGCTTTAAACACAGGTGAATTTATTCAAGAAATAAATCATACGTTCATCATATTGATTCCTAAAGTAAAAAAGCCAGAAAGAATTGAAAAATACAGACCTATTGCATGTTGTAATGTTACTTAGAAAATACTTAGCAAGATCATTTGCATGAGGCTCAACAAAGTATTACCACAGCTCATATCACAAAGTCAAAGTGCTTTCATTAAGGGAAGATTCATATTTGAAAATTCACTAATGGCGCACGAACTAGTAAGGGAATTTAATAAAAAAAGGGTAGATAGGGTGTGTTTGAAAATTGATCTCCACAAGGCATATGATAAAGTGAATAGACAATTCATTCTACACATGTTACATGAAGTGGGAGTTCCGGCTAAGCTATTTAAACTCATAACTCATTGCATATGCACACCTACATTTTCAGCGATCATAAATGGGATCCCTAAAGGATATATTAAAACTAATAGAGGGATTAGACAAGGAGATCCTTTATCCACATATCATTTTGCTGTAGCTATGGAATGGTTTTCTCTTCAAATGGAATTAGCTAGCTACCAATCTTTAATCAAACCCATATATAAGATAAATCCAGAAGTCAATCACCTTATTTATGTAGATGACTTAATGGTTGTGTTTAAATCTAATACCATGGGTATAAATACAATAAAGGAAATATTTAAGTAACTGGAATCTCTAGCAGGACCTAAAGTCAATGAATTTAAAACCAAGTGCTACATGAACAAGTATTGCAAAAATAAAACAAAAATATTAGCACAACTTGGTGTAGGAGAAGGAGATTTGCCAGTGAAATATTTAGGAGTGCCATTGTCGAATAATAATGTTACAGATGCTGAATGTGGTAAGCTCATAGATAATATCAGAGAAAAGTTACAAGGTTGGAAAGTCAAAATTATTGTCTTTTGCAGGGAGAGTGGAATTAGGACATACTGTTATCACTTCAAAGGTCAGGTTCTGGTTGCAAACCTTCCAAATACCAGACTGTTCACTTGCTAAAATCAACTCATTTTGTGCCAATTTCATATGGAAAGGAGGTATCCATAAAGTAAGCTATAAAATCAACTTTCCGAAATATTTGTTTACAAATTTTCAAAATAATACTTATAAAGTTTCAATATAAATTTTCCAAGTTCTAGTTAAGTAAATTACTCTTTTATAAAGGTTTACTATATTATATATTATTTTTAAAACATTATTAATATTTAATAAATTTATCTTTGGAATAAATATATATTTTAATACTAATTAACCCTTAAGCAATAATTAACTTTAAACAATCACTACAAAATAACTTCAATGAATAATTATTATACTTTAAACAATTAAATAACTTTGAAACAATAATTAATACCTTTTAAATAATTTTTAAGAATAATAAAATAATTAATTAAATCATTATCAAAATATTCACCAGTTAATTTTAAAATATCATTTATAAGTAATAATCATCCTTAAACAATTTTGGTTCAAAAGTCAACCTCCAAATTGGAAAAAGACTTACACATTTCAATGGTAATTAATCAATTACCATTCGTTCCATAACAGTCCAGAATAATAGATACAGATATTCACATCAATTTGTTTTTAACCAACAATTCAACATCATTTTTCCTATTATAATTTATCAGGAAAATAAATAGATGTTCGTATAAATATAATAGCAGTACAGGGTTTTATTTCTGCTAGTAACGTCTAAAACAGATATATTCAGTAATAATGGCAGAACGGTGATTTATTCTACCAACTGGGGTCTATTTTTATACAATTAGCGAAATAGTGTTTTATTCCGCTAACAGATGTCAAAACATCGTAATTTCCATATAAATTTAAACGACATCATTTGTTTAAAATCGGGTGATTAAATTTCTATCCGTTTAAATATACCATAATTTTCACTTGCTCAAACTAGACAACAATTCGTATGACGATGTAGTGATCAGACAACGGGTTTCATGAGGATGAAGTACTCGACTACACGAACCTGTCGCAAAAAGAATTGCGTAAATTCTGTTTCGTATATACGAGCTATACCCTTTTAAACTTTTGACTATATATATATATAAACAAATTAAATCAATTTTTAATTTAAAACCCACCCTCTAAATAAATTGGGCCGAAAACCAAGTCCACTACCCAACCGTTTCCCTTGTTCTTCTTCTCCCTGGCTCCTTTCTTCATTTCTTTTCTTTTTTCTTTTTCTTTCACTTGTTTGATCTTCCATTTCCCAGATGAATTCTCGAATTCAACTCAACTCGAACACCCTCCCCATCACAAATTTGACTCGACACATGCGCGACCAATCCTCATTTCTTGGACAGAACCCAATGCCCCTTCTCCTCCAATTCCATGTTGCCATGGCCGATCTTTATGTGCATGTTGTGCACGTGCACGTTCGTTCTGACGTCGGCATCATCACCGCGACACCCTTAATCCACTCCACTCCAAGCCCTGAACTCACTCATCACCTCGCCGACACTCCAGCGCTCACAACCCATGATCGAGCCTTTTATCTAACCCAACCAAGAAACCACGCCCATAAACCTTCGAACTGCTCTCACCTCAGTCCACTAAAACACTCACCACTACCGCCATTCGAAGCCTCGTTCCCATCACCTTCACCATGCCAAGTCCCCTATCCTCCGGCCACTCCATCTTTCCCCAGTTCCCTTGTGTCCCAGAGCCTATCCCAGACCACTTAAAACCCTAGAATTCCCACGCTACCCCCAAAAAGAAAATCGACTTTTGGCCACAGCGAACCTCTTCCCCATGTCACCATGCTCCTCCTCGAATCAATCGCTTCTCCCCTCGACGACTGCTTTGCCAGAAATTAATTTTCGAACGAAATCTGATTATCTCCAAATTACTCACAACATAGACCCTTAAAAATCATGAAACTTACACTAAAAATCCTATCTTCACATAATGATCGTGATTATATACTCGAATCACTATTTTAAAAATGTTGGAATTTGCCAAAAACTTGGTTACTTACTGTAAATTTAACATTTCATAAAATACATAGCATGAATCAACCTCAAACTATTTATAATGTTACCTATATTCAAAAACAAACATTTTTCTTGTTTACGACATTAGCAAATTCGAATTAGTTTGAGAGATAATGATTTTTGAAGTCAGAGCATGCATAAATATTCATCTTTGTTATACATGATAGGGCAATGTTTTAATCATTCCAGGCATTCATTTAAATCCTCACCTTCCACATTGCTTTGATCTTTGAAAACTTCAAGTTAAATCCTAGTTTTAGATCTAAACTCTTGAAATCTTGAAAAGGACTTGCTTTGCTTTGGTTTTGATTTGAACAGAGGATGGTTTTCTTTTCTTTTATTTAATAGTTTTGTTCTTAGAGTATTTTACAGTGCATTTGAATTTTCTGTTGTGTTACAGGCTTTCCAACATAAGCCTATATGCATATGCAAGAATGAGATAATGTATACGTTGATGGATTGAAAAGAGGATGAAGTGATATATTTTTGAGTTGAAAAGAAGTGAAGAAAATGTTTTAACCTTTCCTCTTTTGGACCAGACATATGTTTATGTTTATATATCTACTTTTCTTACTTTGATTTACTGAGTTGTATGCATCAGCCTTCACTCCCTTTCTTGTTTTGCTTGACCAGGTAAATGTTTATATTGGAAATAGACATATAGGCTTGTTTTGGGTTAATACAATTTGAAATAACCAGGCAAATGTTTACCTATGTTATTTACTTGTTCGTTTTTTTACCAGGCAATTGTTTACTACCACTTTGATTTATTTTTGCATGATTTACTTTTTGGCTATTTACTTTTTACTTGATTTTTAACATAATTTCATATATGTATGTATGTATGCTTTGGAAACAAGAGATATAAAGTGATATTAAATAAAACAATTCTAAGTGTTCATATTTATATATTTACCTTTATTAAATATATAACTCAAGGCAAAATGAAAATTTTGCTATTTTATTTTAAGTGTATAAAATAACATTTCTGTCAAAACATTGTTTTGTAAAAGACTTTTAAAAATGATTTAAAATGATTTTAATTAGTTTCCTCATTTCTATCATATATATATATATATATATATATATCTTCTTATATATTTACTTCTTTTAGCATACTATTTATATTATTTTTTAACATACAATAATTATTTGTTTATAAGTACTCTAATTTTCCTTTTGAACTTATATTTATATATATACATTCTCCTTAACTAATATGTATATGTATATAGGAAAATCCAATTTTAAACTCTTTCTATTTATAATATATTGTATTTTCCATAAGTCATACCATTTCTATTTAAAAATATTTTCTTTTCTTTTTCATCTATATTTATTTGCTATGAATATGTTTCCAAATTATATATATATATATTATTTTCCTAAATATATATATATAAGAAATTCCATTTTAAATCAATTTCCTATTTTATAAATAAAAATCTGGAAATTCAAAATATTATCTTAGTTTGAAAAACTGTATATTATTACCAATTGTTATTTAACGGGGATTTTTATTTGATTAAAATACCGTATTATTGATTATTCAAAATTAATATTCAAAATTCAAGACGACAAAAATTTCGGGTCGTTACATTCCTTCCCCTTTAAAAGAATTTCGTCCCCAAAATTTCCATAACCAGGCTAGTAAACAAAACTAACCGAATTTTAATTTATTAACGAATTAATAAACACCCATATCACACAAGTCAATATATATATTTATATATATTCCAAACTATCAGTTATACCGAGTATCACCAGAATACTTTCACAATTATCGTCATCATATACACACACATATATATATAGTCATACTAAAATATCTAATGAGATACTTTACTGGACTACAATCCAACAAACATGACGTCTATAGTTTACTAATACATACTAATAGGGTATACACTACCAAGAGACCACTCAACCCAAACCAACACTCACTGCGGACTCTCTCCATCCGAGTTCTCCACTTCAGGTCCTTTCAACTCCATAGATTCAACATCGTTATCCGAAACCCATGCAAACAGCGGGTTTGGTTCCCTCTGATGGTTATCCCTATCCGCAAGTGGCTTATTTTCAACCTCGCCCATTTCCCAGATGACAACGTCATCATTTTTCGATTCGGGTTCTTCCTCTGCTTCAAATTCTTCGTCATCCTCAAATTCTTCCTCTTCATCCTCGAATTCCTCCACTTCACGAATTCCTCTTCTGCTTCTTCCTTGGGCTCCTCTTCTTGGTGCGATGGCTGCTCGGCAGGCTCTATTTCCTCCTCTAACTCCTCCTCATATATCGATGGCTCATTAAGATCCTTCAGAATCCTTCTAACTAAGTCATGATCGCCATCTCTCCTAGCCTTCGAAAGTGCTCCTCCTCGAATGATACTACGGGTTCTCTTCAATCAATTAACAAAACCAAGAATGAGATCCTAAGGTTTCAGGAATTCATATATGCTAAAGAGTATATATATATATATAGGTACACACTTCAAATAACTTTTCCTTTTTATGTTGCTATCATTCAAAAACTTTACTAAAGCAATACCAAAATCATTTTCCTCAAAAATTTGTTCAAAACAATTTTTTCGAAATCACTGGAGTTTAAAAATCTCAAACATCTCTTTTATAAATAAATTATTATAAATTAGCCTTTATCTATGAAAAATCCTCCTAAAATATTTATCTAAAAATATTCCAATTTCCTTTAGTAAACAAAATTTACTAAAAATCAAAATTTCAAAAGTTCCTATCTTACAAGACTCAGGTTTCTAAGGAATATCCTGGTCAAAAGGACAGGCAACAGAGGATACTCAAAGCTAATAGTTATGACCACTCGATTTCAGGATGATAAAATATTATCATCACTTATCAAACAACACCTCAAAATACCATATATTTTGAAATCATTGCCTTTAATATAAAAAATATATTTCAGGTAAAAAATTTCCATTTACCCACTTAAAACAATATTGTGTCCGTTGGCCTTGTTCAAGTGTTTAGAGATCCATATCAATAACGTTAGCTACTCATATTGACCAGAATCCATATGCCACTCAATAGATCAATTAACACAATATAAAGCATTTTATATCACTAACAAATACGCACTCTCGTATATATGTATATACACTCAAAGTCATTCTAGGGTACTATTGATCCTATCTCTAATGAGTAACCCCACCAAAGCCTAGGTATTCGCTCAACCTAAGCTCCGATACCACGATGTCACGACCCACTTTTTCCGTACAGTTCGAACAGACACTTTACCACGCTTGTCCAGTCCAAATTGAATAGAATGACGGATAGTAAGAAAAAGAAAGTAGAAAGAAGATAGAAAGAAAATAGAACAACACAGAATCTCACAACGGAAATGAATAATTTATAATATAGAACAATCTTTACATAAACAGAAACTATAATTAATATATATATACAGACATCAATCAGAGAATACTATCCTATTCAGCACAGACAGTTATAACAACCTACCCTTACAATTGCTGATAAATACAAACTAAAATGCAAAGGAAAATAATCATCTACGTGAATACGACTTTGGGCCTCCGGCTCCTCTCCTGAAGCTCCACTCCTTCCAGCTAAACCTGGAAATATGCTCGGTTTGACCCGATCATATAGGAAAAACCACGCTCGGGTCAGTCTGGTAAAACCAGCGTGAGAATTTAAATCACAAGGAATTTTATTCGTTATCACTTTCGAAATCCTTTTAAAATCAAAGGTATCTCGTAAGACCACGCCACACATAAACACGACGGGTTTTTCCCTTACGTTAACCAAAACACTTTTATAGAAAATCCAATTATATTATAATAGTGTCTAAGTACAAATACTTATTCAAATAGCTGAAATTGTTACATTAATTAAATTCTATCATATTAGGCTTTACAACCAAAACCGTAAAGGTACGTATTAGGGAATGGATTCCATATGAATGACTAGGCACCGGGGTATCACCTGTCATAGTACACATCTAGAAAAATGTACCGAGGACCACGCTGGGATCCCCTTCAACACAAGACCGGACAATCCCTAACCTAGATAGACCGAATATGCTATCAACCCCGGTGTACCCACCCTTTCCGAGCTCCCTCCATGTATCGTAGTAATAAAATAATATCCGAGGGTATCTAGAGAGGTGATAAACATACCCTAATTAGGTGCGACCCACTTAGCCTTACTGCATCTCCCTTTCTTTTCAGTCATTCCTGGTTGATGAGGCTAGAGGAGATGATTACCTTTTTAAGGAATTTTCACTTAGAATGCTCATTGTCCTCCAATGACAATGTACTGATAGCATTCATCCATACAAGTCCGTTCTCGGTCCGAACGGAACTGAAGGCACTATTCCTACTACATCCGTTTTGGAACCATCCTCAGGATTAGTAGCGATTAGCCCTTGCACTTCAATGCTCCATCCTTGATGCAGCGCGAATTAAAGATGAACGATGTACCTTAAGTCGCGAAGGTGAAGAAGCCCAAATCGCCGAAGCCCTAGAGTAGGTCGTTCCAGTTAACTCGCTGCCGTGTTCTCCTTATGTCGAGCTACATTAGGCTGCGAAGCTACTCCTAAATCGCTCCTCCTCCTCCTTATGACGCGAGCTACTGAATTCCTAAGTCGCGAACGACGAACAAACAGAAGCCTAAAATCGAATTCCTAGGTCGCGGAAGATTCTTATATCGCCTGCTTCCTTAGGTCGCGAGCGATGTTAAGTCGCGAACATTGCCTAGGTCGCAATGCCATAGGTCGCGGAGCCTAAATAGCGAACAAGCAGAGCTTCTTCCTTAGGTCGCGCGCGCGAAGCCCCAGTAAGTCGCGATTGTTTCCAGCAGCGTATGTCGCGAGATGCTCCAACGAGCTACGACCTAAATCCAGTGAGCAACGACCTAACTCCAGTAAGTCGCGAATTCTTAGGTCGCTGATAAAGTTAGGTCGCGAAGATTGTTAAGTCGCTGCAGTTTCTTATGTCGCTGATGGCGAAGATTTTAAGTCGCTGAAATTGCTTATGTCGCTGCCGAAGTTGCCTAGGTCGCTGACATCCTTGTTTAGGTCGTTACTTGCTTAGGTCGAACTGTTGTTGGGTCGTTTTGTTGAAAAGTCATTTGTTTGTATTTTTTTTTCTGTTAAGTCGTGTACTATGCTTCCTTATGTCGTTTGAATAAAGTGTTGTAAATATTATAAGTGTTAGGTCGTTCAAGACCTATGAGTTGTGTTGTAAGTGTTGTGTTGTAGGCCTATAAATAGGCGAGTTATATCATTTGTAAAAGGTTGTTGATTTTTGAATAAAATTTCCTTTGTTAGCTTTGTGCTCTCATCCAATTGGTAGTCGAGTGTGATCTCCTATCTCCACCTTCGGTCAATCGAGTGCGCTCGATTCAACGATCGTGAAGCCAATTCGCGGTATCAAGTGCGCTTGATCAACGCTCGAAGAATTGAAGATCTACTTTCACGGTATCGTGATCGATCAACGTGACGTAGATAGCTAAAATTCGGCATCTTCGGATCAACGAATTTGGGCATTTCAGTATTCATCAATCCACCGATTGCTACGTTCATCGTATCATCAATTTTTGTATTCCGCCGCTGCGTCATTTGGTATCAGAGCAAGACTTAGCCAATCATAGCTAAGACGAGCCTGTTGGATCGAGAAGAAGTGCTTGTTCAACTTCAGCCGAGCCAAGGAGAAGAGTAGAGTCAAGTCGTGAGATAGAAGCGAACTTGTTCAAGTTTGTGGGAGATTTGTTCAAGTTCATTGGGCGTCAATTTTGAGATTTGAAGTTTTGGAGTTTGAATTAAGTTGTTTGTTTATTTGCGGTGTTCGTGAGATTTCAAACAAGTGGGGAAGTTTGATTCGAGAATTTTTGGATCAAAGTGAAGTTTGTGTTTGGATCTGTTGAAGATTTGATCATGCCTCCGAGATATGTTAACCGTCATCATAGTGCTGTAGATTTGTATGGGAGTGAAGATCCTGAACAGACGAAGCAACGTATCGATGAGAAATTCAATAAGGATTTCGAGAAAGTGGAGAGAATGAAGTTTGACATGAATCGAAATCAAAGGAGAGTGTTGCCACGTTATGATAGAGAAAGAAGAGAATCATCTTTGTCGATAAATCGAGATCGTGGAGTTCGAGACAATCGTGATTATCAGAATGAAGAAAGAAGAGCTTATCGTGGTTACGAGCATGAGTCATATTGTGATTATGAAAGATGTCAAGTAGAGGAAGGAAGAAGTAGAGAGGACGTGCATGGTCATAGAAGAGTCAATGTTCGGAATTGACAACTAAGCTCATCTAATTTTGAAGAAGAAAGTTTTGATGATAGTGTTCACTTTCGATATCCAGGTCAAGGGCAAAATCAATATAGAAATATTGAAGAGAATGGTCATACACGAGAATCAAGGAAGGATATGGAGATTCCAGAATTCCGAGGTGGTCTACAAGCAGAGGAATTCTTGGATTGGTTATCAACGGTTGAAAAGATTTTTAAACTCAACAACGTGTCTGAGGATCGTCAAGTTAAGTTAGTTGCTACCAGATTGAAAGGAAGAGCTATGGATTGGTGGCAACAAACTAAATCAACCAGAGAGAGAATGAAGAAATCCAAAGTTGTCACATGGGATAAGATGAAAAGGATGATGAAGGCAAATTTCTTACCATATAATTATCAAACTCGTGTGAACCAACAATTGCAGAAGTTGAGTCAAGGGAGTCAAGGAAAGGGTGTGGTTGCAAACCCCAGCAATCAGAATAAAGGCGTTAATTGCAGTATCAATGTTTCCAAGAAAGTCAACAACCCCTTGTATATGGAATCACGAAGACAAATGTTGATGACCAATTTAAGCGCTATCATTATCAGGAGTCTGGCCATAGAAGTATTAAATGTACGGAGCCCAAGATGAAAGCCTTAGTTGTAGAAGAATGTGAAAACGAGGATGTGGATGATTCTACTGAAAGCGAGCTGGAAAAGGAAGAGGAACCGACTAGCCCATTATCATCCAGCGAAGGAGTTGAAGAAGCAGAAGGTAGTGCTGAATCGTTGGTTAGGTATGAGGCAAGTGAAAAGCTTAAAACTCCAGAGGAGGTTAAACCAATGTTAGAAGAGTTTTCAGAGATCGGTTCTACAGAATCGTTCGAAGAATTACCATCGAAATTTGACAACGATGAAGGAGTGTTGTCAGGAGATGAAGGACGTAACTTGTTGAGGAGAACTGCTGAATTTGACTTTTATCAACCGCCGAAATTTGATGATGATGAAGAAATTGAGTCAAAGTATGGGGATGTAGAAATTGATTATTCTTCACCACCAAAGATTGATGTCGGTAGTATGGAAGAAGGAATTGTGTTCGGAGTTGAGGAAAATAACTTGATGATGGAAGATTCTTGTTTAATGCATGAGCTTATGGACGAGAGCCAGCTAACTGTAAATTCCATTGTTCCCGAGAAGCCCGAACAAAGTGAAAGTGAAACCGAAGAGAAGGCAGAATCAGATAGCTTATTATCTTTGAAAGAGTCCGTCAATAAAATGAAAGATAGTGATGAATTATCAACGTTGATTGAATTTGGAGAAAGTTCTGATTTTGAGAATCCCGAAGAGATTGAAGTATTTGAGGAGTGTGAAGATGAGATGTTTGAGGAACTGCTTGAAGGGACTAATCTTGTATTTTTGGAAGAGTCTATGAAAATTAGAAATGAATTACTTGTGTTGACCGAGCCAGGAACGAGTAAAGATCTTGAGGATTTCGAGGAATTTGGGTCAGAATTCAATGAGTCTGAAGTCGAATATCCTGAGGAACTACCCAAAGAGTTACCACCACCACAGGACATTCAACCTCACACTGAACTAGTACCAGATGCTATTCTACTACAGGGATCGTATGATCTTCAGAATCTGAAAGAACATGAAGAGTTGAAAAGATAGGATGAAGAGAATGATTGTTAGTTGGAATTGCCTGATCATGTCCGCACTGCTGACGTTATCAACGTCAATGGCTTGGAATCATTTCATGAAAATAAACATGTTGAAGGAGAAGCGAGTGGGAATTCATTTCAGTTAGGGAAAATTGATGCAACACATCAAGGGAAGATTCTAAATGATGACACACCTGAACGACATAAGGAAAGACGAGAATCTGAGCATGAGTCCTCACACTTTTTCGGTCGTGATTTCCTAAGTCGTTCCATGATTTTAAACCTCCTTATATCGTCTCACATTTTCGACACGTTTTGGTTCTATATTACGTCTTCCTTTTGGCACAAGCAATATGGTATACGACACTATTCTTATGAAGTTCTGTGCTACATGAATTGGATATAGCACCTAGTGCTTAGTTCATGCCACACTTTTTCATATGTCATCTCCCTCAGATCACTTCCTTATGCCGCCTGCCTGATGCCACGTCTGTTTTACGCAATGCGTTCCTTATGTCGAGCCACATCTTCAAAGTGTCAAGACAAAATCAATCTCAAGAGTGGTTATCACCAGAACCACATCAGACCAGATAATGAATGGAAGACAGCGTCTCGAAGAAGAAGAAAGTGTGAATTCGGGACGAATTCTTTTCAACCCGGGGAGGATGATGCAGCGCGAATTAAAGATGAACGATGTACCTTAAGTCGCGAAGGTGAAGAAGCCCAAATCGCCGAAGCCCTAGAGTAGGTCGTTCCAGTTAACTCGCTGCCGTGTTCTCCTTATGTCGAGCTACATTAGGCCGCGAAGCTACTCCTAAATCGCTCCTCCTCCTCCTTATGACGCGAGCTACTGAATTCCTAAGTCGCGAACGACGAACAAGCAGAAGCCTAAAATCGAATTCCTAGGTCGTGGAAGATTCTTATATCGCCTGCTTCCTTAGGTCGCGAGCGATGTTAAGTCGCGAACATTGCCTAGGTCGCACGGCCATAGGTCGCGGAGCCTAAATAGCGAACAAGCAGAGCTTCTTCCTTAGGTCGCGCGCGCGAAGCCCCAGTAAGATGCGATTGTTTCCAGCAGCGTATGTCGCGAGATGCTCCAACGAGCTACGACCTAAATCCAGTGAGCAACGACATAACTCCAGTAAGTCGCGAATTCTTAGGTCGCTGATAAAGTTAGGTCGCGAAGATTGTTAAGTCGCTGCAGTTTCTTATGTCGCTGATGGCAAAGATTTTAAGTCGCGAGAAGACGCTTAAGTCGCTGAAATTGCTTATGTCACTGCCGAAGTTGCCTAGGTCGCTGACATCCTTGTTTAGGTCGTTACTTGCTTAGGTCGAACTGTTGTTGGGTCGTTTTGTTGAAAAGTCATTTGTTTGTATTTTTTTTTCTTCTGTTAAGTCGTGTACTATGCTTCCTTATGTCGTTTGTATAAAGTGTTGTAAATATTCTAAGTGTTAGGTCGTTCAAGACCTATGAGTTGTGTTGTAAGTGTTGTGTTGTAGGCCTATAAATAGGCGAGTTATATCATTTGTATAAGGTTGTTGATTTTTGAATAAAATTTCCTTTGTTAGCTTTGTGCTCTCATCCAATTGGTAGTCGAGTGTGATTTCCTATCTCCACCTTCGGTCAATCGAGTGCGCTCGATTCAACGATCGTGAAGCCAATTCGCGGTATCAAGTGCGCTTGATCAATGCTCGAAGAATTGAAGATCTACTTTCACGGTATCGTGATCGATCAACGTGACGTAGATAGCTAAAATTCGGCATCTTCGGATCAACGAATTTTGGCATTTCAGTATTCATCAATCCACCGATTGCTACGTTCATCGTATCATCAATTTTTGTATTCCGCCGCTGCGTCAATCCTCGATCCCATGCTCTTGTCTTTACTTCGAAAACGTATTCGTTGATCGAAGTGGTGTTCTGATAACTTACACGATCCCGGTCTCTTCGAAACAAAGTTCGATATTTTCGGTAAACTCAATCCCGATTCTTTAGGAAATAAAAAGACGAAAATAAGGTCGGAGATCATCTCCTAACTGTTAGTGGATGGATTTCCTTATCATCGTCCTATAAGAACGAAATGAGTTTATACGTACAGTATAACACCTCGAACGGTAACTGTACCACATAATTCCTATGTTTCTTCTAGATATTCCCAAAGTTATGCTTTTGGGTCTAGATTTGATAGTCGGTTATTTAACTATCAAATATACAATCAACCAATCAAAGGTTTCATTTCCCATTGGAACCATTAAGCCTTATTTAATTTAAATTTCAATTACTTAATCAAAACAACATATGCTTATCTCATCGGATAAGTATATTCACAAACCATTCATTTCAAAATATTTGAAACCTCTTTAAACAAACCTGGAAAGCACCACTGCTATATCAACCAAGGATTCACATTTCAATGGTTACATCTCTATCCCAGAGAAAACCAAAACTTAACTACGGGCACTCTCTGCCTCCGATTTCGCCATAAAAGTATACCATTACTTTTTGAAAACTTTGTTTACAAATTTTCAAAATAATACTTATAAAGTTTCAATATAAATTTTCGAAGTTCTAATTAAGTAAAATACTCTTTTATAAAGGTTTACTATATTATATATTATTTTTAAAACATTATTAATATTTAATAAATTTATCTTTGGAATAAATATATATTATAATACTAATTAACCCTTAAGCAACAATTAACTTTAAACAATCACTACAAAATAACTTTATTTAATAATTAATTTACTTTAAACAATTAAATAGCTTTGAAACAATAATTAATACTTTTTAAATAATTTTTAAGAATAATAAAATAATTACTTTAAATCATTATCAAAATATTTACCAGTTAATTTTAAAATATCATTTATAAGTAATAATCATCCTTAAACAATTTTGGTTCAAAAGTCAACCTCCAAATCGGAAAAAGGCCTACAAATTTCAATGGTAATTAATCAAATTACCATTCGTTCCATAACATTCCAGAATAACATATACAGATATTCACATCAATTTGTTTTTAACCATCAATTCAACATCATATTGCGCAATATAATTTATCAGGAAAATAAATAGATGTCCGTATAAGTATAATAGCAGAACGGGGTTTTATTTCTGCTAGTAACGTCCAAAACAGATATATTCAGTAATAATGGAAGAACGGTGATTTATTCTGCCAACCGGGGTCTATTTTAATACAATTAGCAGAATGGTGTTTTATTCCGCAAACAGATGTCAAAACATCGTAAATAACTTAAATGAACTTATCATTATTTTTATCTGGGCAACTAATTTGAATGACAAACCATATAAATTTAAACGACATCATTTGTTTAAAATTGGGTGATTAAATTTCTATCCATTTAAATATACCATAATTTTCACTTGTTCAAACTTAACAACAATTCATACGACAACGTAGTCTTGGTCGATACGAACCCATCGCAATGAATTTCGCCTCAATCGGAATTCGTATGTAGTAGTTATGGCATTTTAAAATTTACAAAAAAATATATATAATTTAACATTTTATATTTTAAACTCGACCGTTTTACAATACCATACACTATTACTAAACCAAATCAGACAACGGGTTTCATGAAGATGAATTACTCGACTAAACGAACCTGTCGCAAAAAGAATTGCATAAATCTGGTTTCGTATATACGAGCTATACCCTTTTAAAGTTTTAACTATATATACATATATAGACAAATTAAATCAATTTTTAATTTAAAACCCACCCTCTAAATAAATTGGGCCGAAAACCAAGTCCACTACCCAACCGTTTCCCCTATTCTTCTTCTCCCTGCCTCCTTTCTTCATTTCTTTTCTTTTTTCTTTTTCTTTCACTTGTCTGATCTTCCATTTCCCAGATGAATTCTCGAATTCAACTCAACTCGAACACCCTCCCCATCACAAATTTGACTCGACCCATGCGCGACCAACCCTCATTTCCTGGACAAAACCAAATGCCCCTTCTCCTCCAATTCCAAGTTGCCATGGCCGATCTTTATGTGCACGTTGTGCACGTGCACGTTCGTTCTGACGCCGGCATCATCACCGCGACACCCTTAATCCACTCCACTCCAAGCCCTAAACTCACTCATCACCTCGCCGACACTCCAGCGCTCACAACCCATGATCGAGCCTTTTATCTAACCCAACCAAGAAACCACGCCCATAAACCTTCGAACTGCTCTCACCTCAGTCCACTAAAACACTCACCACTACCACCATTCGAAGCCTCGTTCCCATCGCCTTCACCATGCCAAGTCCCCTATCCTCCGGCCACTCCCACTTTCCCCAGTTCCCTCGCGTCCCAGAGCCTATCCCAGACCACCCAAAACCCTATAATTCCCATGCTACCCCAATCAAAAAGAAAATCGACTTTTGGCCACGGCGAACCTCTTCCCCATGTCACCATGCTCCTCCTCGAATCAACCGCTTCTCCCCTCGACGACTGCTTTGCCAGAAATTAATTTTCGAATGAAATCTGATCATCTCCAAATTACTCACAACATAGACCCTTAAAAATCATGAAACTTCCACTAAAAATCCTATCTTCACATAACGATCGTGATTATATACTTGAATCGCTATTTTAAAAATGTTGGAATTTGCCAAAAACTTGGTTACTTACTATAAATTTAACATTTCATAAAATACATAGCATGAATCAACCTCAAACTATTTATAATGTTACCTATATTCAAAAACAAACATTTTTCTTGTTTACGACATTAGCAAATTCGAATTAGTTTGAGAGATAATGATTTTTGAAGTCAGAGCATGCATAAATATTCATCTTTGTTATACATGACAGAGCAATGTTTTAATCATTCCAGGCATTCAATTTTAAATCCTCACCTTCCACATTGCTTTGATATTTGAAAACTTCAAGTTAAATCCTAGGTTTAGATCTAAACTCTTGAAATCTTGAAAAGGACTTGCTTTGCTTTGGTTTTGATTTGAACAGAGGATGTTTTTCTTTTCTTTTATTTAACAGTTTTGTTCTCAGAGTATTTTACAGTGCTTTTCAATTTTCTTTTGTGTTACAGGCTTTGCAACAGAAGCCTATATGAATATATTTATGCAAGAATGAGATGATGTATACGTTGATGGATTGAAAAGAGGATGAAGTGATATATTTTTGAGTTGAAAAGAAGTGAAGAAAATGTTTTTAAGCTTTCCTCCTTTAGACCAGACATATGTTTATATTTATATATCTACTTTTCTTGCTTTTATTTACTGAGTTGATATGCATCAGCCTTCACACCCTTTCTTGTTTCGCTTGACCAGGCAAATGTTTATATTGGAAATAGACATATAGGCTTGTTTTGGGTTAATACAATTTGAAATAACCAGGCAAACGTTTACCTATATTATTTACATTTTCTTTTTGTTACCAGACAATTGTTTACTACCACTTTGATTTATATTTGCATGATTTACTTTTTGGTTATTTACTTTTTACTTGATTTTTAACATAATTTCATTTATATATATAAATATATATTTGTGTGTGTGTGTTTTTGAAACAAGAGATATAAAGTGGTATTAAATAAAACAATTCTAAGTGTTCATATTTATATATATACTTCTATTAAATATATAACTCAAGGCAAAAATGAAAATTTTGCTATTTTATTTTAAGTGTATAAAATAACATTTTTGTCGAAACATTGTTTTGTAAAAGATCCCTTTTAAAAATGATTTAAAATGATTTTATTTAGTTTTCCTCATTTCTATCATATATATTTTCATATATATATATATATATCTTCTTATATATTTACTTCTTTTAGCATACTATTTATATTGTTTTTTTAGCATATAATACTTATTTGTTTATAAGTACTCTAATTTTCCGTTTTGAACTTATATTTATATATATATTCTCTTTAACCAATATGTATATATATAATTTGGATATTGAAACGATTTTAAGGAAAAAACATATAAATGTAATGGAAGACTCCACTCCATTTCATGTTCCTCCCCATCCTCCCCCTCCTCCTCTTCCTCCCTCACCTCTGTTTCTCCCACCACATCTTTCATCTCATTCTTATCGTCCATCTTCTACACCTCAATCTCTTTCACATCTACAATCTTATCGACCATCTTCTACGATTCCTGTTTCTCCTCCTCATCCTCCTCCTCATTCTCCTCCTCCTCCCTCACCTCTGATTCCCCCACCACATCCTTCATCTCAACAAACTGCACCTCCTCATCGATCATCTTTTTCTCCATCACGAACATCTTCTAAACCTTTTGATCAACCATGTCAATCTTCTATGAGTCAATCCACTCTTTTATCAGATATGCAATCATTTCCACCTCTATTTGATAATTTTGATCGAAGTTTGAAAAATAATATTGGGCAAGTATCAAGGATTGCTGAAAAAGAAAATAGTTGGTCGTCTTTATTCAAGAAAAAGCCAAGAAATGCTGGAGTCTTTGTTCCTATAAAATTTGAAATTAAAAAAGATGGTAAACCGAAACCATTGCCTGAAGAAGTTAAAAGAGAAGGTATTAAGTACTGGAGTGATCATTTGGTGGGTTTTTTCTTGGATGGATCTTTATCATATCTTACTGTTACCAATCATTTGAGAAAAGTTTGGAGATTGAAAGGTGAAGTAGATATTAAGTCTGATAATGAAAACTTTTATTTTAATTTCTCGAATGATCAAGATAGAATGAATATTTTACAATCTGATCCTATTTTTATCAAAGGAAAAATGTTCATCATAACAACATGGAATCCTTCTTATGGATATGTACAAGAACAAATTAAAAAAGTTCCAATATGGATTCATTATTATAGAATACCACTCATTGCTTGGACTTTAATGGGAATTAATTTGTTATCATGTCATATTGGGAATTTGATCTGTCTTGATGAAAGTACAGAAAAGTTAACAAGATTTAAGTATGCAAAAGCTTTGATTGAGGTAACTCCTGATCAGGAACTACCTGATTTAATTGCAATTGATGAACTAGGTGATAGCTGTCCACATGTTAAGGTTGTCTATGATTGGAAACCTAAGATTTGTTGTAGCTGCAAAGTGTTTGGGCATGAAACTAATAGTTGTGCTGGAAAAAACAAGTTTGAGCAATTAGGTATGAATACTAAAAGTGATAATGTAGGAATAGATCGTTGTGAATATGTTAATCAGGAAATCTTTCAGACAAGGAAATGAAGACTCAATATATAGGAAAATATAATAAAAAGACCTTGAAAGTCTGGAGAAAGAAGGAAATAGAACAAGAAGCTATGAAAGGGGGTAGTAATGGAAATGAGGAATCTGATATTATTCTATAAAGAAATGAGAAGGAAAATATGGATCAAAATAAAAAAGTTCAAGAAGAAACAGAGTCTAGTTTAGATAATAAAGCAACAAGTATGAGTAATGAGGAAAGAAATTTAGATGGAAAGGACCTAGCTGGAACCATTATTACTACAAATGCATTCAAGGCATCATCAGACTTAAGTGAAGAACCATTTAATAATGTAATAATAAATTGTAATGAGAATTCTACTCATAAGACTGGAAATCCTCAGGAAGTTAGGATTTCAAGTTAAAGATTCCTTTCTGATGCAGATATTGTGATTAGTGATAGCTCAGTTATAAAAGAATCAATTTTTTTCAACTAAGAACTTGCAGCATGATGAGAATTTAAGGGAGAAATCAAATGAAAATGAGCAATACCTTGCATGCAAGAAACAAAATGTATGTTCACAGAATGGTGCAACTTTGGACAGCATGAAAGTGATGGATGAAAGGTCTTACATAAGTAGGAAAGAATCACATAAGCAGTTGGAGCAGCAAAATCCAACAAACTCAAACTTGTATAGTGGAAGTGATGAAGATAATAATACAGATCCTATGATTCAGTGCAATTCAAATATGGCACCAGACAATATTGAAGAAAAGCAACGTATTGATAAATCTGAGCAAATAACTTCTCCATATATCAATTTAACCCCACCTGCATATCTAATTCTACCTGATCCACCTTGTAATTCAAAGGAAGCATCTGTAGTACAGACCTTATCTAATAGAAAAAAAGGAAAAAGATGAAAAAAGAAAGTTTCTTTCAGTAATACAACATATGATCTCAATAATGGAAATAGTTTTAGTATTGATGAAATTCAACAAAAAAATAATAAAGAGTCTCCACTATCAAGCAAAGGAACATCAAATCAAACAAGAGGAAATAAACATACTAGAATGCATCCAACTCCTCTTTTATCACTTAATATGATATGATAATGAACAGCAATATTGCATACTGGAATATAAGAGGAGGACATTTATCCTCAAAGCAAACTGAAGTGAGGAAATTGATTAAAGATGAAAAGATTCAACTTATTGCTTTAAGTGAAACAAAGTTAAATAAGTCACTGACTGAAAAAGCTTGCAAGTATATTGCTCCAAATTGGTCATATGAGGATAATCTGCAAAGTGCTCCATATGGAAGAATATTAGTGCTCTGGAATTCAGCAGTTTTCAAAATCACAAAATTAAAGGAAAATGATCAAATCATTCATTTTACTGCCATATCCTTACCTTCAAACACATCTTTCTTAATTTCTTTTGTTTATGCTCAAAATAGTTTAGACAGAAGACTCTCTTTCCTCTCTAACCTCTCTTCACTTGTTTAGCCTTATCTTCCTTGGATTATTCTAGGTGATTTTAATTGTATGTTCTCTTTTGATCAAAAAGCTGGAGGTATTCCACTTTCTATAAGAGAAATAACCCCTTTGAAGCAAGCTCTTATCCATTCATCTCTCAGTCACTTGGAATAATAAAAGTAAAAATGGCCCAAGAACCTTTTGTAAGCTTGATCATGCTTTTCAAAACATACATTCTATAAATCTATGGCCAACTCTTCTTTGTAAATTTTTAATTCCCACCATCTCTGATCATTCTCTAATTATCCTAACATGGGGAGAGAATACTATAAGAAGAAACCCCTCATTTAAATTTTATAAATCTTGGACTAACCACAAAAAATTCCATAGCTCTGTTTTGCAGGTTTGGCAGGAAACTATATTTGGTAATCCTATGTATATTCTAAAGACAAAGTTACAAAGATTGAAAACAAAACTTAAAATCTAGGCTAAAGAAAATTTTGGAGATGGATCAAAAATTTCTGATGGAACAAGAAAGCAACTTTATATCATACAACAGCAACTCCAACATGATCCATTGAATTCAATATTAGTTTGCCAAGAATCAGATTTATTATATGCATTGCAAGAGACTGTGGAATTTGAGGCTACTACGAGAAAAGAAGTTCTACATGAAATTAATGAAAAGCAAGAAGATAGGAATACAAGATACTATCATAATTAAATTAAAATAAAACAGGCCAGAGAGAGAATTATGAACATAACTGATTTGAATGGAGTAATGCAGGATAATGATGAATCCATTACTAAGGCTTTCATTAATTACTTCTCTTCTATATTAGCAAATCCTGATCCAATTATTCCAAATCTTCTCCCTCTCTATAGGATACAAACTCCTTTTTTGGAAAATGAGCAAGCTAGGAAGCTGATTGAAGAGGTATCATCTAAGGAGATTGAAAGAGCAGTTTTTTCTCTAAAGCCTGATAGTAGTGGTGGACCTGATGGATTTAATGCATTCTTCTATCAAAATACATGGAAAGTAATTAAAATGGATGTAATCAAAGCAGTTCAATATTTCTTCTCTCATAATAAATTACCAATTGGTGTCAATGCTACGAATATTACTCTAGTGCCAAAAAGAGATAACCCAGACAATGTGGCAGATTTCAGACCAATCTCGTGTTTCAATGTATTATACAAAATTTTATCCAAGATAATATCTCGTAGATTACAAAATGTTTTGCCCACAATCATATCAACCAATCAAGTTGCATTTATGCCATAGAGAAATATCAGTGATAATATTCTATTAACACAAGAGCTTATAAGAGGATATGGAATGGGAAAAATCTCTCCTTGATGTATGTTGAAACTAGATATTCAAAAAGCTTTTGATACAATTTCTTGGAGCTCAATTATTGCAATTCTCTCCAGAATGAATTTTCCAAAACCAATGCTGGCCTGGATATATACCTATATATCAACCACTCAATTCGCTATATCAAGAAATGGATGTTCAAAAGGATTTTTCAAGGGAACACAAGGGGTTCGTCAAGGAGATCCAATTTCTGCTTATTTATTTATTATAGTGATGGAAATCCTTAATTCATTGATAATTGAACAAGTACAATCTAAGAAACTGGAGCTTCATCCAAAATGCAAGGATCCACTGATAACTCATTTGTTATTTGCTGATGACCTAGTAATCTTTACCAAGCCTACAATTAAAATATTACCTCAATACTTGAGATATTGAAGCAATTCCATGATATAACTGGTTTGAAGATTAATTTTAAGAAATCCCATATATTAATTGTAGGACTAAGTGATGGTTTGAAAGAAGAAATTATAGCTCACTCGGGGCTAAATGAGATGCAACATAATACCAACTACCTTGGATTGCCACTTATTACTGCAAGAATTACAAAATCTGATTGTCTTCCACTATATGAAAGGATCACTGAAAGACTAGCCATCTGGCCAAATACAAAGTTAACTCAGGCTGGTAGATTGGTTATTATTCAAAGTATTGCAAATGCAATGACAAATTACTAGATGAGACATTATATTCTTCCAAACAAATTGATATCAATGATTAAAAGTGCTCTGAATAGATTTCTTTGGCATAGTGATCCTTTTTCCAAAAATCTCATACCAATATCTTTTGAGAAGATTCAGTTGCCTAAGAATAAAGGGGGTCTAGGTATAACAAATTTAAAACTATGGAATATTGCTGCTATATCTGTCTATTTTGACAAAATACTATCAAATAAAGAAGACCTTTAGACACAGTAGGTAACAAAAAATCTTATAAAAGATAAAGACTTTTGGACAATGAATATTCCTAATGTTGTTAGCTGGAGTTGACGTAATATTCTTTATGTCAGAAATACTTTCCTACCAATGATACAATGTAATCCTTTAGATAATAGTGATCTATTATTCTGGTCAACACTTTGGGCAAAAACTGGTATAATCATACAAGAACTCTTACCATACTCTATAAAAATGCAGACTGGAATTCCTTTAAAGGCAAAAGTTTCTTCCTATATTGCTGAAGGATCAATAATCCTTCCTTATTGTAGTTCTAATCATGTTAGAAAGTTATGGAAATCTTTATGTACTCTGCCTCTACCATCTGCAAAGCTTAAAGTACTCTGGACAAGTAAAGGAAAGAAACATACAATTTCTCTGGTTTACAAAGCCCTTTTGGACATTAAAAATGATGAAATCTTTCCATGGGCTTCAAGAATATGGATGGAAAACTCTCCTGCAAAGGAAAATATGCTACTGTGGAAAATAATGGCAAACGCAATTAGTACAAAGCAGAAATTAATGTGTTTGGGAGTAATAAATAATGAAGACTGGGTACTATGTAGTAATCACCCTGAAACAAATACACACTTATTCTTTGAGTGCAATTATACATATGAAATCTGGTGCAAGCTTCTAGCAAATGGAAATTTCCACAAGCCAGGAAAAAGTTCAAGAATTGAATGGTTTAATATATACAAGGCAACAAGGTGGAAGACACCGAAAGCAATAATTCTCTTAATTATATTGAAGACTTTTGCTTATGAGATATGGAAAGATAGAAATAGCAGAATTTTTGAATTGAAGAAGGAAACTGCAACAACTATATATAGCAAAATAAACAAGAAGATTTTAACAAGATTAAGAAGGCTGAGATGACTTATGAGATGAATTTGATTTTCAAGAATTTTGTCATAAAGTAGAGATACTGTTTATTGTGAAATAGAGCATTTGTATTCATGATGAAATGTTAAATGTATTTGAAGCTGATTTGTAACTGCTTGTTTGGAATGAAAATGGGCAGGACTCCCTTAGCCCATTGCATTTCAAAAAAAATATGTATATATATAGGAAAATCCAATTTTAAACTCTTTTTATTTATAATACATTGTGTTTTCGATAAGTCATACCATTTCTATTTAAAAATATTTTCTTTTCTTTTTCATCTATATTTATTTGCTATGAATCTGTTTCCAAATCATATATATAAATTTTGTTGTCCTGAATATATATATATATATATATATATATATATAATAAATTGCATTTTAAATCAATTTCCTATTTTATAAATAAAAATCTGGAAATTTAAATATTATCTTGGTTTGAAAAACTGTATATTATTACCAATTGTTATTTAACGGGGATTTTTATCTGATTAAAATAATGTATTATTGAATATTAAAAATTAATATTCAAAACTCGAGATGAAAAAAATTTGTAACGACCTTCCTTTTTGGACGTTTTAAGCAGACACACATGCCAAACTCAAACCATTCAAAAGGGCAGATTGTTGTGGGGTGGATAAGAAAAGGAGAAAGAAATAAAACAAATACAGAATCTCACAGCGGAATGACAAAATATAATAATCAAATAACAGTTCATGAAGCTACTTTGTAAATACATTTGATTATTCTTTTACAACACAAAAATCAAAGTTACATAAAACATGAATAAATAAATAAATAAATGCAACGGAACAACATGATGCGGTGGAATAAATATAATAAATAATAATAGTACAAATCTTCGTCTTCGTCCTCCAGAAATAAGGTCTTCAACTCTGAAATGCTCAGGCTGACCCAAGCGAATTGAAAAGACAAAACACTCGAGTCAGAACTAAAAGATCTTATGTAAGTAAAATCAACGGTAAATAAATATGGGTGGAACAGCGTCAGAGATGTTTACGGGATTTGACAACTCCTATCCAGTGTCTAACGTGAGTGCAGTAACTTAAGAGATGTTCGGGATTTCCATCTCCTAAGGTCCGTTAAACTATCTACTATGAAGTATAATACGCTATTATAATAGTGTCTACAGTAAAGTAAAGTATTAAAACAGCGTTAAGGCGTTAACCATATCCCCCTTAACATATTTTATATAATACCATAGTCTATACAGATACTATAAACTCCACCGTAAACTGGTGGGCTATAAGGGAGCACTCCATAGGTACGACACAAACCAAACTCGTAGAAGGCGCAATAAGGCATGTGACAAGGCACGCGAGGCAATGCCCAGGGTAGGATACTACCGTTTTACGGATCCGGACTGGTGGTAACGCATAGCAGCTACAACCACCCACCTTGGAACACACTCCCAAATCAAAATCAAGGGGCGGCCACCAAATCAATCACAAAGTCAAAATATAGTATCGAAGAAATGTGTCCGATCGGAGGAATGACCTCACTTGGCCCGGCGTGGCTCCTGTTTTAGTCACATCGAAGCTGACTCACGGGAGTCAGGGTCACGTCATACCTCATACAGAAATAGTTTGCCAAACCATCCTACTTCATTTCTGGAATCTCCACCACGTACACAGTTGTTAAAAGGGTTTTCGGTATTGGCAGAGAGTACGACAATATCTGATCCCGGTCTCTTTAACAACCAAACGCTTATTTCACACCGGGTGGTTCTTATATATTTCAAAAGTCAATTCACAGTTTATATCAAAATATCATATTCAGTTTCAAATCATATCTCTTTTGAAACCATATTCATTTCCAAACTATATTCACTTTCAAAATCCTGTTCACTTTGAAATCACGTTCACCTTATAAATCATATCGTTTTCAAAATCATAATTTCTTTCAAAAATCATATTTCCAATTAGGTTAAATCCTCACTCCAAAATCATCATACTCAATTAATTATAACATTTAAATCCCAACTTAGGTTATAACATCATTTAACCGTATTTACTTTTAACCCAGTGAATTTGAATATAAACACTTCCCTCTACTTAATCTGAAAATTTAGAAAATATTTTAAATAATTATAAATATTTAAAATAGTTATAAATAGTTAAAATACTCTAAATAGTTTAGTTATAGATTAAAAATACTGTTAAATTGATTTAAGATAGTTAACTAATTTTAAAATAGATTAAATATAATTAAAATAGCTTTAAAATAGATTAATTAGATTTAAAATAAGTTAAAATGGGTTAATTAGTTTAAAATAAATTAAATGGTTTAAAATAGGTTAAAATGATTTAATATAGTTAATATAGGTTAAAATAGTTTAATAGTTTGAAAATCTTAAAAATTAAAGTCTTTAAAATAATATATTTTTAAAATAGTTTATATTAAAATATGAGTTTGAAATTGATATCAATTTAACTATTTATTTTATTCCAACATATCTGGACCATTATAATTCCATATCAACAAAACCCAATTTCGAATCTTCAATTTAAATTCTTTTCAATCCATGTTTGAAATATCAATTTAAATTATTCCAATTTCAATACATTTCAAAGTTATATTTCAAACCAATTCAATAACTCAATTCCGATAAAATTTCATTTATACACAAAAATTCAACTTTAAACTTTCAATTAAATTTCTTAAAGCAGTTCCTTTAAACCAATTCACATTTCAACATAAAACTTGATTTTCCGATAATAATTCCATTTATATAAATCAAATTTTTTATTTCAAAATGTCATTTAACTGGATTTGAAATCAAGGATTTAAAATCATTTAATTTAACCAATCCGATGTCCGTTTATAATTCTCTACCCTAGGATCAAGTGATATGGATATTTATCATTTCAATCCGCAATTTAAAATTTTACGGTTATATATCATTTCAAACCGCAATCTCGAATTTAATATTAAAATCCATAAAATCGCTTGAGTCTATCATTTCAACCCATAACGATTTTTCCCTAATCTATAGATCGTTCGAGTATATATCATTTCAACCTATAGTGATTTTCCAAATAATAACTAAGGGAACTTGCAGAGTGATAACATTTTATAAATCAAATATAACATCCAATCATCCAATATCAACAATCAAACATCCATCAAAATAAACCTCCAATTCAATTAATAAATTTCAACAATTAACTAATTATCAATAACAGGTAATTAACTAGCAATTTAAATTCAATAATAAATTAGATGTCAATTTAATTCAAAATAAATTCACATTTACTGGAATAGCAATTTTAAATTACCAAACAGCCATAAATAAATTTCTAATCACACTATAAATTTAACTTAACAAACATAAGAAATTTTAGAAGTTGTGAGCGGGTTAAAACACTTACCTTTGAATTCAAATTGATTTGAAATTCAAAATAAAGGCCCAAAATTCAACTGCCTCAGAATTCATCCAAACAAGCGTTAAAATGTCCAGAATTTTGATGCGATTGCAATGGAAGAAACCGCGCGCGAAACGGACCTCGTATGTGAAAGTTATTAAGGTTAGAAGATTGATATTTTTAAGTTAAATTAAAATAAAAAACAGACCAACCAATACGAGCCACGTCACCACGAGTACAAGCGAAACCCTAGCAAACTTCTTCGAACAAAACACGCACGAAGATGCCAGTCAAACCTGCCGTTTGACCACCAATCACCAACGCCACGATCAACTACAGCCAGCTCGGCTTACGCCCTCGAATTCCAGACCTCTGGCCGACCCCACGCTCCCCTCGCCAAGCCTTCTAATCACCTCATCTATTACCGCCGCCACCGCTTTTAAATGGAAATTCCAAGAAGATCACGGCGTCGTTGACAAGGGTGAAACCACAGATACACACTGCTCGACCCCCTCTTCCTGCCAGTGCCCTCCGATCGTCGTCAAGTTGAAGATCCACCGTCCAATTGGAAACCCTAGAAATGAATGACTGAGGCTTCCTAGATGATTTATGGCCAAATGGTGACTCTAATCGAAAAATAAGCAGTAGCAGTGAATTTCGCTCGTCGAGAGCTTTAAATCGATATAAAATTTGATAGGGTTTGGAGGAGTTTGATTTTGGAATTGAAATTTGATTTGAAATTGAATTGGGAATTTTGTTTTTTCTTTGTATGCCATTGGAATGAGGAGATGAGAAAGAAATGTACATACAGACAAATGGAAATAAGAAATAGTTAGGTTTTATAACAGGCTATTTATAGGCAGAGCTGAAAATAGAAAGAACGGATAAGATTTGATTGAACGTTAAACGATAAACGACCCGAAAAACCCGTTCTGTCTCCGGAACGAAAATGGGTAATCCCACATATCAAAATAGATGTTTTCAATATTTTTAAACTCGGTGGAACAGGTTTCAAGTCCTAATTCCGTCGTATGGAGAGGTTATGTTAAAATCAGCTTATTTCAAATTGATTTCAATTGAATTTAATTAAATTGATTTCTAGGCGTTTCGTGCCCGTACGATCAAACGACAAGTCTGATCGCTACGAAACTTGAAATCCTATAATAATTCACCGTTACGGATCCGATGAAACTTGTTTCGTCGAAATCCGAGACACTGGCCAAAATGGCTATTTTCACATTAATTAAATAAATTAATATTAAATTAATTAATTCACTTTTTGATTCAATTTTTATTAACTAACAAATTTCATCATTTTTTATTGCAGAGACATTAACAAATTAAAATAAGTTTACATATCAATTCAGTGTTAATTATTTCAATAATTACAGTGTTCAATTTCAACTGCCATTAATCGTATTAATTATAATTTAATTCCAATAAATTGATTTTGTTTGGTTTAAATCTTTTTATTTAAATCAATTATTTCTCTACATACATGGTTAACATTGTTATACATTTTATTGCATTAATATTTACCATTTTCATCTTACTTTTCATTAACGTAATCTTTAATTACAATTAATTATAATAAATTCACTTATTATAATTTAAATTCCAATAATTTGGTCAAACTAGATTCCAATTCTTTTTATTCAATCAATTGTCATATTACGCATAAAATTTTCATTGGTTACATCTTATCGAATTAAATTTCTCCATTATCAATTTAACCTACATTAACTGCACTAATTAGGTGAATTAATTTTCAATTGATTTCAAATTAAATCTAACGAACTAAATAAATAGGTAACTCATAACAATTTTTACCATTTACTTTTAATTACATTTATAAGTTTATTACTTACCAACAAATGTTACAATTGCTTTCATAACACAAATTTTATTCAATTACCATTAACTATCTATTATTTCATTGGTTATTTCAATATTTACATTTATTTTCCCTATATTCACTTTATAACCAAGTATAACCTTTGAATCATTCCAATTGATTGGAATTTCAATTAAACTTGTTAATAATTAGTTTAAATTGACATTGTTACATTTCATTCTATTTATTATTTCATTAATAAATTACAATTTTTTATTTCTCCCAATATTTAATCACAAAAATCTTATCAAAATAACTATTTTAATTATCGAAAATTACGGGTCGTTGCAAAATTCCAGGTCATTACATAGGATTTCTTACATTCCCATTTAAGATATATATATATATATACATTCATATTTTATAAGTTTATTTCATTTATAACCTTCTATTATTTAATTAACTTATATTGAAATCTTATGCATATTATTAATTAATTCTAATATAATTAATTATAAATTATTAATTTAATTATCTATGATTAAATTATTTTAAAATTCAAAATTTTATTTTATTCATCCTAAGCAATATAAGATGAATATTAACCATAACCGTCATATTTTTGCATACATATTTATTTATATACATACATCATATTTTATTAATTAACATTTAATTTATTTATTATCAAATAAATATTTTATTTAATTAAACAATTTTAATAGAACACTTTTAATAAATTCAAAGAATTATTCTACTATTTACGTTAAAAAATTTAAGATAAAATTATATATATACATATATCATTATATATGTTTATTTTAATTAGTTAACTTCTAAATATTTATTTATTAGATCAACCCAATTAATTAATATAATTTTTGAAATCAAAAATTTTGAAACTATTTTATAATTTTTATAAAATTTAATTTCATATTTTAAACATAACTTCTAAATATAAAATATAATTTAATTTTCAAACTGAATTTTGAAAATTAACGCAACGCTCAAAATCAATCCAGGCCTTTATATTGGAATAACCTTTAGGTACCTCATCCTTTGGGTCAGGCCAGTGCCAGGTTGGGTAGAGTACTTAATTATCCAAACCCAACATTATACAATACCTCTCTAAACACCCTATTAAATAGGTATGCTTTAATAAGTTAGCCATAATATCGCTAATTTAGACCCCATAGACCATTAGAGCTCTGATACTATTAAAGGAAGCAAACAAGTCAAAAGTGAGTAAAATAGGCAGATTTCAAAAAAAATTCCAAATTTGGATCTATTAGGCCTATGAAATCTAAAGGGTTTATTAGATCCAATCTAATATAGTTTTAAATAAAATCTTATTTTACTTAATTTGTTTACAAAGTAATTTTATTTTTATTTTTATTACATATATTATAATGGGCATATCAAATATACTATATAATATAGTTTTAAATAAAATCTTATTTTACTTAATTTGTTAGCAAAGTAATTTTAATTTAATTTTTATTAATATATTATAATGGGCATATCAAATATACTTATATGTGTATAGTCAAAGCACAATATCTAATCAATGCACAAGGTCAATATGTATGTTTATAGGTGCTAAGATTTACACCATAACAGACATATTCACCCTTTATATATGCCTTTTGTTAAATATAGTTTTATTTTGAAAACATATATAGAAAAATAATAATATGTATATATGTACTTAGTTTACTTATACTTATATATAGTAAGTTATAAAATATTTTTGACTAATTGACAATGGTTTACTTATGTTTATAATCTGATAATTAATAAGTTTAAGTAGGCATTTAAGAAGAGGAAAAGTGGAGGACTTTTCTCCTTCAATTTTTCATTCATTCCATGTCATTTCAAATCAACATTTGAACACTCAAACCTTTATACATATAAAAATTAATCATGACAAGTTTTATGTGTTTTGAAACCTAAAATTATCATTTTGAAATCAAGTTTTAACTTATAAAGGATTCGACTATTAGATTTATAATTTTAAATAAAAGTCCTTTAAAATTTTGAATTGAAATTATATATATATATAATTAGTTTCAATTAAAAAATCTAAAGGTCTTTAACAACAAACTATATTTTAAATTCAAAATAACATATATATGTAAAACTTATAACATTATATTTTTGAAATTTAAAATTGATAATTTGAAAAGTAGCTCTGATTTATAAAGAGTTCAAAATTAGATTTATAATTTTACTTAGAAGTCCTTTTATATTAGAATAAGATATATAATCATATATAAATAACAACCAAATGTATTTTATATTTTGAAAATAACACATGAACATGAAACTTATATTCAATTTTATAAAATGATTTCAAATAACTAATATATGTAGTTCACTTATATTTTTATTTGTATACGTAATATGTTACAAATTATTTCAACTAATTAAAATTAGTTTTAAATCCAATTTTTTTTTACACATTAATTTAGAAACAAAAGTAAACAATAGATTGGACAATATAGGTATATATAAATTCACAGTATAGGATATTATAACATCCCGGAATTTTATCGTTTTAATTTTGAATATTGAATTAATTTTAAATATTTAAATAATTGGTTTTTAAAATATAAATAACTTCTATTCAAATTTAAGGATTATTTAAATATTTGAATTGTAAATTAAATATTAATTAAATGAATTTAATAGCCTTATTTAACTCCTTTTAATTAATAATAATAATGGTGAACTCATTTTTTAAATTTATTTACAATAATAAATAGTTCAAATAAATAACAAGAAAATCAATTGTTAATAAAACGACTTGATTTTTATTGACATATTTTCAAATGAATTTATAGGATTTTTCCATAATTTTTAATTTGGAAATAGTTAATTATCGGTTGACGTATTTTTCGACAAACGATGGTATTTTTGAAATTTCACATAGTAAGTTAATCAGTTTATTTTATTGTTGTTCTAGGATCACGTCGCATTTTTATGAGCGATCATATTTTTGTTTTGTCGTTCACGGTTCGAAAGCGAATGGAATTCTGTGTAGTGAAATACCGGAAATTTGTAAATAAACTAAACATCAACACCAAGACTTTTCTCCACTACCTCTTTTACTTTTCTTCCTTCTCCTTCTATTTATCATTTTTTGGAAACAAAAATAAAGTAAGCCCTTCATCTTCAAAAATCCAAAACAAAATAATTACTCAACAAAAAATGTAAAACATGATTTTTTGAACTCTTATGAAGTTTAGCTTCAAATCTATATGCTCGTAGTCATGTGCGGTGATGAGTAGCCGAGTTTGACGTGTTGTCGTGGTGTTAGGGTTTTGTTTTCCAACAATGGAGGACAAATTAAACGAAGGTGATGTCAGGGTTGTGTGTCTCGTGCGAAGAGAGGTCGGAGGTGCAAATTTGGTGAGGCGTAGGGATGTTAGGTGGAATGCGACATTAAGGTTCACATAGGACTGGTAGAAGGTCGCATTGTGTAACGATCCCGGATTTTTATTAAGTTTAAAATTGATAATTAATTCAATTTTTGAATAAATTTTTTGAAATTAATTGGTAAATCGATTTGAGTTTCTCCAAATTCAAATAAAATATGTGTTAAATCATTTGAATTTAAATTTTAAGTAAATGGTTTAAAAATAAATATAAAAAAATATAGACATTTGACACAAGTATGAAAATAAATAATTTCAAATTAAGAATTTATGGTTTATGTTAGAGAAATAAAATAAATATATATGTATATATATAGAAATATAAGACAATAAGTATTAAAGTTAAAAATAAATATTTAAGTTAGAAATACATATTTAAGTTGGAAATAGAACTAGAGGTATATAAGATAAATTATAAAATACAAAGTAAACAAATTAGCTAAATTTAAACAACATGTTAAAAATAGAAATTCATTTATATTATAAAATAATAAGACTAAAGAAAATAAAATATATCCAAGTATTTAAACAAATCAAATTGGATGTGAATGATAGTATGAAACAAGTAAATTATATATGTAATTGCTTGCAAAAGAAGATACTAGTATATATATTCAACTATGTACAAGCAAATGAAGATAAGTATGTAAGTATGAAACCCGACAACAACAATTAATGCAAATATCTCTAGTACACCACATTTTATCATCTCAGCCACCAAAGAAATCTGCATAGCCAACATACAAAGAAATATCTCTGATTTTTGATTGTACAAACAAATAAAAAAATATCACCCTGTACTCATTTTCTATATATCAACTTCCTCATCTCAGTTTCGTTAATTCAAACCTGTGTAAAATCTGAAGTAAATATCAATTCAAACTTAGACAAAACTTTAACTTAAACAACAATCTAGCTCAATACAAACCAGAGGATTAAAGAAGAAAGATTTTTGCTAGCAGTTTCACAAGCTTGTTTCAAAATTGCAAGTTCTGGTCTTTCTTCTGGAAATCACGGTGAGTAACTTCACTTTTAAAATTTAAAAATATGGATCTATTGCAAGTTAAATCTTTGATAAGTATGTTTATATATATATTTGAATTCTTTGTGTATAAGTGAATGATGAATGAATTGTGTGCAGGTTATTATTCACCTGTGTTCTCTGTCTACAATTCTAACACAAGATTTTAGTTTCAAAAATTAGTTCCTCTTGATCTACCTATTATTTGGGCTTAAGATTAAAACAAAAATTGTTTGGTACAGAATATATTGAGTTTTAAAAATTTATACAAGTTAAAACAACTTGTCAATGTCTCTGGAAAACCAAGATACTGAGCAAAACTTTAAATTAGTCAAATTTCTAATGTCTTAATTCATGAATTCAAGTATGTAAACTGAATTCTCCTACTTGAACTTGATTTTTAAAGCTTACATCATAATTTTTAGAGTTAGGATTTGAGAGAAGTTTGGGTTTGATTGTGTTATGCAAATTTGGTCGCCGCGGGTGATCTCCTTGATCAGAGATGTCGAGTTTCCTCCTGGAGGTGGAGGAGTGATCGGTGGCTCTGGAAAAAATAGCGTGAGGGTGGTCAGGTGATTGTGGTGGCGTCGACGATCGTTTGAAGGCTGTAGCCCTAGTTTGGTCGAGGCCGTGTGTTTTGATTTGTTCGTCCTCTACAATTGATCGAGTGCTACGAAACTTAGGGAGATGGTAGAGGTCGAGTTGACGAAGTGATGACCGAAGTTGTGACGCCCCACCTCTATACCCACGCTAGACAAGGACACCACTAAGTAATGTCGTCAACTAGCACGGAGAATAAGGCTGTTGAGGAGTGACCATACGTGTAATTGCTTTGTGCGAGTATCGATATGTCAGATAGTATAACATGCATTTCGTTTCAAGAGGAAATCCGACATACCGATGCAAACTCAAAGCTACCACACAGTGGCTAAGTGGACCTTGGAAACAAGTATAGAAATAAACATAACATAAATCAGTCACAGATGTTCATATCTCAAAGGCAGAAACGGATATGAATATAACACATAAAAGTGTACATTAGAGTAGTGGTCAAATAAGATCCACAATATCACAAAAGAATAGATACAAGTGCTAGACAAAAGAATGTGTATACATCATAGAGTCAATATCTCGAATGTATAACAACAAAAACTACAAATGTAATGTAGTTAGCCAAAAGTCAGAATAGTAATCCCCGACGAGGAGTCAAGCAGAAGCACCTGTAACATCTCGGTCTGACCCGAGTATTATTTAATAAGAAAATAATAAACGGATCAGTCTAGCTATAAATATCATATAAAGGAATGAGATATAAGCAGAGATACAATAATAACGTATGATAACAATTGTGTTAAGCTGTGACAAGTATGTTTTAAACAACAACATAATCATACAATATCTCAAGAAATCTCAAAGCATCAAAAAGAACTTTACATTCTTTATTTTATTCACCAAACATCAAATATTGACAAACATATCATTGCCAATCACAAAAAGAGGTGAAACACAAATTCCAGGAATCACAACAAAAAATCCAGAAATCACAAAGGGGGAGGCCTATCACAAACGGGAGCATGAAAGCTCACCAACACGTGTATCACAAATGGAACGCTATTCCATGGTCGCTAACCATTAAAAATTGAGCCGAAGCTCCATAAACGGTCCGAAGACCACGGGTCGCTACCCCGCCAAATTGAACCGAAGTTCCACAGAAACGGGGTTTAGTCTCCCTCGCAGACAAATAGACATCGCACATCGCTAGTCTAAATCACAAAATGATCATCATCGATCAATAAAAGTGTCAATTACACTAAGCCAGTAAATATAAGAGTTTAGCTTCATGTCTCATAACCACTAGCTTAACTCAAATATTTACGAACAAATTGTAGATTTCCACTCGAAAATTGTCACAAGATTTTCAATCGAACAACTCCAAAAATTAACCGACGAAGTAAACGCAAGCGTTTCATACCACTTGTTTTGCTAAGCCGTTTAATTATATTTTCTCATTCGAATGAGGTAAAGGTTTATATATACTAATAGATTTGAAAACGGTTTTGTAAAAGAGCTTTGTATTAAAAATAGAGTTGAAATCATCTTTGTAAAAGGGTTTAAATATTTACTACCAGTATAGAAACCTTTGTATTTAGAAGTGACAAATCACAAAATGATTGTAGAAACAATCAATCACAAAAATCCACATTCGAAGACGTGAATCAAATCCAAAGAAATCGATACTGAATCCATCAAAAATGGATATTCCAAAAATCCCAAAGAAAAGGTCATCAAAGTCGATAAATATGATAATAACAAATGGGAATCAACACGAATCGATTAAATTTGGAAAATCAAGAAAAATAGGCAAATTGGCCAAAAGATAGCAGATTCAGACGTCTGAAATAAATGGTTCAGACGTCTGAATCTGGAAAATTAAAAGTTTCCAGAACACAGATTCAGACGTCTGAACGAAATATTTTAGACGTCTGAAATAGGCAATTTAAGCCTATTTTCTTTCTGGTTGCATTCAGACATCTGGTGGCTAGATTTAGACGTCTGAATCTGGACTGGTTGCAAACGAACCAGTTTCAGACGTCTGAATTGATATTTCAGACGTCTGAATCTGGGAATAGAAATTTTCCCAGAACAATATTCACACGTCTGAAATATCAATTCAGACGTCTGAAACTGAAATTTCAGGCATTTCCTGAACCTGGACCAATGATGGCCAAACGATATCGATAACGATCGGACGAGCAACAACGACTAAGGAATTATGCCATGCGACAACCCAGCCTTAACGGCTCTTCGATACGCCTCGAATATCAATGTCCAAATATCCATAATAGGATTATCACAAAAATTGAACCAAAACACCAAAAATTGGAATATACCCAAAATCAATCCAAACCAAAATCAAATGCACATGAATAAGTGTTAGGAATTCATACCTAACAACCGAAGATAATTATAGACTAAGATGTGAGATAAAAATCTCACCTTTATTCACGAAAACACAAGAGTGAAGCTTTGAAACAATGGATAGACCAATTCCTCCTCAATCTCAACTCAAAAAGCTTGAATCCAAGCTTTAAAAGAACATTCCCAAAGTTAGGTTTTAGGAATTTCTGAAATTGATAAGAAAATGAGTTGGAGAAGAAGAGGAGGAGGCTTACCAAAGCTTCTTCTATTGATTTGGAGCTAGAACTTGATTTGCAAATGGAAACTAGGGCTTGGAGTTTTAATTTCCCATTCCTCTCTCCATTGTGTGCCAAAGCTTGAGTATTAGGAAATAGAAATGAAGTAATGAAGAGAAGTGGGGTGAAGTTTGGGTGTAATAGGCTGAAACAAAAAGCAAAGCCCTAAGTGAAAAAGTAGCAAAATTCCACTAACTCCAAACATATCAAAGTTTATACTCAAAAAGATCGCAAACGTCATTTTGGACTCAATGGAAGGGGTCTCGAGTCCTAATTCGATTGTTTGCGAAAAGTAGCTTTTTGGACTATAATCTGACTAACGATGAAATATTTAAATAAAAATATCTAAATATTAAATCGTAAAATATGCGGGTTGTTACAGAAGTTTCGTGTATTCAGATGATAGGAGCCGCAAGAATGAGGCGATGACAGGGTTGGTTGTCGTGGGTCTTGTTGGTTCCAGGTTTGGTTTTGAAGTCGATTTTGATTTCGCGGAGGATGGTGGCGTTCTGATGGTCGGAGGATGGGTTGTTGGTGATTGTCGACTTGCTCGACGTAGTGGCGATGACTGGAGGTGGCCATCGACGACGTGCACGTGCACCGTGCACGAGTTCTGGTGATCTGGGTGGAAGCAAAGTGAACTCGAGAAATTCTCGAGTAATTCAGCGTTTTACTCGAAGAATTTTAGTGTTGGTCTCGAAGCAAGCATTGCCATGGCTCGGGTAAATGTTTGCCCAGATTTTTTGAAACAGAAACCTATTCTGTTTTTAAAACTTAAAATTTAATTTTAAATTATAAAGCAAGGTTTAAACTAAGTTTTAAATCAAAAGTTTTAAACCTGGACTGAAATCTGAAGTGGAATTCTAGATATTTAAATTAAATAAAGTTTTATAACTTTAAATGTTTAAATAAGTTTAAATGTAAAGGTATACTTTAAATATGTGAAGTCAAAAGAAAATTTGATTTTAACTCTTTTGATCAATGAGTTATTAATAATTAATCAATTTTGGTTAATAATGATTAATGTAAGTAATTACTTTAGCAAAGTAATTAAAGAAATTGTTAATAGTTAATGAAGGTCATTAACTTGAGATTATTAAATAATTAATTAATGTGATTAATTTTAATAATCAATTAGATTAATTAATTAAAGATAATCATTATGAAATTTTTTAAGTGTAATTACTTAATGGAAGTAATTAAGGAATTAATTACTCTTTGTAATTAATTGAGTTAAATTTGATTAGTTTGAGTTAATTAATTAAGTATAATTAATTTAAGATAATCACTTGATGATTTAATAAATGTAATTACTTAATGTAATTAATGAAGTATAATTACTTAGCGAAGTAATTAAGGGTAATTACTGGATGTAATTAGTGAAGATGATTTAATAATGGGAGTAATTTGGATTCAATTACTTTGTGTAAGGGATTAATTAAAGATAATTAATTAAGGAGTAATTAATTTATTTAATGAGTAATTAAGAGTAGTTAATTTCTGGACAAGATTAATCAAGAGTGATTAATAAATGGGGTTTAATTAAAGATTAATTACTTAATGTAATTAATGTAAACAGATTAATTAATTAAAGAAGTAATTAGAGATCATTAATTTATATAATTAATGATGTAATTAAGAGTTGATTAATTTAGATTGATTAATCAATGATAAGTGATTATGAAGTAATTAAAGGTTAATTACTGCAATTGGTTAAGAATAATTAATTTGTGTAATTAATTCAGGATAATTACTTAATGTAATTAGAGCAAAATTAATCAAGGGTGATTAATTAGTACTTAGAGGATGATTAATTAATTTGTAATTAATTAATGGTTAAGTAAGCAAGATTTAGAATGATGAAAGTAATTAATTTAATTTATTTTAAATTAATTAGAGAATGATGATTAATAAATCATTACTTATGGATGACTGTATTCTATTGAATGTTGTGAATTGTTCGATATCCCTAATATGTGATGCTGAGTGATATGAATTGTTTTAATTCAAGCTATGATGAATGTAATTTATTTTATCTGTGATTTATCTGTGGATCTGTGAATAAGGATAAGCGTCATAGTTTATACCGCTTATCAAATATATTGCTGTATTTGAATCTGTGATGATTGAATGATGTTGCACTACTGTGTAAAACCCATAGACTATACTTTTACACACATAAATATGGATTTCACAAGGAAATCAGTTAAGTCACAGATGATTTAAATTTAATGTTTTTGAAATTGAAATTTTAATTTCAATTGATTTTGGAAATGGATTTGGGTTAAATGTTAAAGCTTTGGAAAGGAGTTTTTAAGATAAAAGTTATTTTGAATGACTTGGTAAAGTTTTTCAATTTAAATAATTTAATTTGAATTTGAATTCAAAATTTGGAATTGAATTCCATGTTTGGAAATTATGGTTGAAGATGTTATAAATGTGTTTATATGAATTTAAACCATTTTAAAAGTATGGTTTTGAGAATTTGAATTTAACCCAAGGACTTTAACTCGTATAAATGAGATCAGATTTTCCGAAATGAAAACTATTTGTCTTCAAATAATAGAAGCTTCCATATAAGGAATGAATTTCCAATTTGTGTCAAAAGAATTTCAAGTTTGAATTGGAAAAAGTTTTCCAAGTTACGAATAAATCTTTGGAAACGTGTTTTAAAAGCTATAAGTTAAATCTTTGATTTAAAGATTTAATGAGTTAATCCAATTGAAATGGAAATCGATTTGAAAATCTATGAATAGATCTTTGTGAAACTGCATGAACTTTGTGAGATGAATCTTTTTGTGTAAAAGATTAAAATGGTAATTTGTTTAAACCATTTGAAGAAAAGTTTTGGGTAATAAGTTATGACTTAACTGAAATCCCAATATCCATATGTTTTAAAATATTGCGCTCACTATTCGGTTTAGCCGGGAGAGGGCTTTGTGTCATATAACCCATTCCAAATAGTGATACGACGTAAATGGATGGCATTTGAAGACCGATGGTGAAGACTGGGTATTTGCGAGAACGATAGGATAACCTATCGATTGTCTCTGCACTGAGTAGCTACGGTATAGAGATTCCCTAAGTGATGGGAAGTCCGATCGGGATTGTGAATACCCAGATTGCAAGGGCTTCTTTGGAAGTGCCTTTGGTTCTGTTCGAACCTGGAACAAACTTGTATGGTTGTATGTCGGACACTACACTTTGAGATATAAAGCTGATTTCTTTCAAATACATTTCTGTTTGGTGGAGGAGAATTTATTCTCTTAGCTTAACACCCTTCTTTGAGACATACGAGCTCAGAGGTTATGTAGTTGAAGGTTATCAGTGATATACTCCCAATTTGGTAGTGTGGCATGCTAAGTGTTGTTGTGTGTTGCTGATCATTTGTTGATCAAAGCATGGCTTTCGTGTAAAGCGTAACTTTATGGACGAGACCTCATCGGACCTCACACCCCAGAAATGGTCGAAACAGGAAAGATGCGGCAAGGTTTCTGGGGTAGCTCCCCTAGGGTATGTCCATTCCTTCTGGAAAAAGGTGGTATCATGGTATGGAGTCCAGATATTTTACCTGTGTGGTTGCTCCAATCTCATTTACTGTGTGATTGTTGCTTTGTGATCGAGGCGCCTCGGATAAAGGTCGCAAACGACCGGGGGTGGCATATCTTAGGTTTACTTCCCGGGAAGGGGGTAATCGGCCTTGTGTTGGCAGAGAGCCGGGTAGGTTCTCTGGGCGTCCCTCCAGAGGCGTTCCCATGTAGCAGTAGGAAGTTCCTTAGCCTGACAATTTGTTGGAAAATCCAAAGAAACAATACGAGCCTTGTACGGTTTTAGTTGTAGAACCTGCCATTTAAAATGGTAGCTATAGTAGGCATAGTATAATGGTACCTATGCTGGCTAAGATTAATATTATATTTTTGAAATGTTTCCTACACTAGGCACTAGTAATAATATCAAAAGAGTTTTTTTTGCATAGTAAGCATGTTTGACTATCATAAGGAGAAATCTCCTCCAATTCTGCGTTTGCATTGTGTGTGTGGCAGGAGGCCTTATGGTAGTTTTCATTTTCCAAAAAAAAAGCATATCGGATTTCTCCTATGAACTGTTTTTATTTAAAACAACTATTTTTGTTACTCATACCAGTCCCATGACTGACTCGGAGTTTATTGTTCCCTTTCTAAACTCTAGGTGCCCACAATTTTCCACACGGGCAGTCTAGAGTTGGAGTTTTCAGATAGTCAGGTTTAGTAGAGTATTTGGAACTAGTTCAGTGTTTGGAGTTCACTCATTGACGCTTGCTTATCTTTGTGAAACGTGATGGTGGTTCGAGCTTGATGATGGAGTTGTTGGACTCATGCTCTTTTAAAGATCGTTTGGAGTTATCACTTCTGTTGTTTCCGCTGTAACATCATTATTTGTCTCTGATATTCTCGTATCATATAGATATCATTGTTGTATATCAGATTCTAGACATTGTATCATTTGTGATGTATATGATATCATTCATTTCTTTCTTCCGATGTGTTGTTATACTTAATGTGTTATAAGCTCCGGCACGAGTCGAATTTCAACGATTGAATCTGCGGCATACGAGTACAAGTGAAGTACGGGTGTCGATTTTCGAACGCTAAAATTTGGACCGTGACATTTTGTTATCAGAGCTAAGGTTGAACTTTAGCTCAGGAGTATAACACATTAAGTAGCTCATTAGAGATAGGGTGAAGTATACCCTAGAATGAGTATCTCTAAGATATCCGTCCGTATGCCTCAGTAAATTCTCTTACTATCCACTGATAGTAAGTATGAGTGTAAGAAGAGGATGAGATAGGGGACAGGGGAATATAACTATAAATGGTCAATACCCTGTAACAACAAGGAAACAATCTTTTCTCTATCAATTTCTTTTGTTCAGCATCTCTTTTCAATTCTTCGATGGTTCCTGGTAGATCCAGGAAGAAGATTTGATATATTCGCATTGGACATAAACTCCAAATTGGTCAGAATTGTTTGTTTGGATGAAATGGTTGCTTTGGTTGCTATGGTTGATAGGTATACTTTAGTTTCTCAACTAAAAGTTTTGAAATTGTATCCATATATCCGTCTATTTTTCGGTCCGGATATGTTCTACGAATGGTTAGTTATCCCTTCGGACTAACCGATGCCCCTGCATATTTCGTAGATCTGGATAACCCGAGTATCTTATGAAAAATTAAAAAAAGATTCGTTCTCGTATCTATTATTGATATTCTGATTTGGTAAGCCAAATGCAGAATAGATGCTCAATTTGATTTGACGAAATATCCTTCATCTATCTTTGTAGTCTCCCTACTTCAAATTTCGAGGACAAAATTTCTTAAGGGGGGGAACCTGTAACGATCCCTGATTTTTACTAAGTTTAAAATTGATAATTAATTCAATTTTTGAATAAAATTTGTGAAATTAATTGGTAAATCGATTTGAGTTTCTCCAAATTCAAATAAAATATGTGTTAAATCATTTGAATTTAAATTTTAAGTAAATGGTTTAAAAATAAATATAAAAAAATATAGACATTTAACACAAGTATGAAAATAAATAATTTCAAATTAAGAATTTATGGTTTATGTTAGAGAAATAAAAATAAATATATATGTATATATATAGAAATATAAGACAATAAGTATTAAAGTTAAAAATAAATATTTAAGTTAGAAATACATATTTAAGTTGGAAATAGAACTAGAGGTATATAAGATAAATTATAAAATACAAAGTAAACAAATTAGCTAAATTTAAACAACATGTTAAAAATAGAAATTCATTTATATTATAAAATAATAAGACTAAAGAAAATAAAATATATTCAAGTATGTAAACAAATCAAATTGGATGTGAATGATAGTATGAAACAAGTTAATGTATATATGTAATAGCTTGCAAAAGAAGATACTAGTATATATATTCAACTATGTACAAGCAAATGAAGATAAGTATGTAAGTATGAAACCAGACAACAACAATTAATGCAAATATCTCTAGTACACCACATTTTATCATCTCAGCCACCAAAGAAATCTGCATAGCCAACATACAAAGAAATATCTCTGATTTTTGATTGTACAAACAAATAAAAAAATATCACCCTGTACTCATTTTCTATATATCAACTTCCTCGTCTCAGTTTCGTTTATTCAAAGCTGTGTAAAATCTGAAGTAAATATCAATTCAAACTTAGACAAAACTTCAACTTAAACAACAATCTAGCTCAATACAAACCAGAGGATTAAAGAAGAAAGATTTTTGCTAGCAGTTTCACAAGCTTGTTTCAAAATTGCAAGCTCTGTTCTTTCTTTTGGAAATCACGGTGAGTAACTTCACTTTTAAAATTTAAAAATATGGATCTGTTGCAAGTTAAATCTTTGATAAGCATGTTTATATATATATATATTTGAATTCTTTGTGTATAAGTGAATGATGAATGAATTGTGTGCAGGCTATTATTCACCTGTGTTCTCTGTCTACAATTCTAACACAAGATTTTAGTTTCAAAAATCAGTTCCTCTTGATCTACCTATTTTTGGGCTTAAGATTAAAACAAAAATTATTTGTTATAGAATATATTGAGTTTTAAAAATTTATACAAGTTAAAACAACTTGTCAATGTCTCTGGAAAACCAAGATACTGAGCAAAACTTTAAATTAGTCAAATTTCTAATGTCTTAATTCATGAATTCAAGTATGTAAACTGAATTCTCCTACTTGAACTTGATTTTTAAAGCTTACATCATAATTTTTAGAGTTAGGATTTGAGAGCAGTTTGGGTTTGATTGTGTTATGCAAATTTGGTCGTCGCGGGTGATCTCGTTGATCAAAGATGTCGAGTTTCCTCCTGGAGGTGGAGGAGTGATTGGTGGCTCTAGGAAAAATAGCATGAGGGTGGTCAGGTGATTGTGGTGGCGTCAGCGATCGTTTGAAGGATGTAGCCTTAGTTTGGTCGAGGCCGTGTGTTTTGATTCGTTAATCCTCTACAATTAATCGAGTGCTACGAAACTTAGGGAGATGGTAGAGGTCAAGTTGACGAAGTGATGACCGAAGTTTCGTGTATTCAGATGATCGGAGCTGCAAGAACGAGTCGATGACAGGGTTGGTTGTGGTAGGTCTTGTTGGTTCCAGGTTTGGTTTTGAAGTCGATTTTGATTTCGCGGGGATGGTGGCGTTCTGATGGTCGGAGGATGGGTTGTTGGTGATTATTGACTTGCTCGACGTAGTGGCGATGACTGGAGGTGGCCATTGGTGACGTGCACGTGATCCGTGCACGAGTTCTGGTGATCTGGGTGGAACTAGAGTGAACTCGAGAAATTCTCGAGTAATTCAGCGTTTTACTCGAAGAATTTTGGTGTTGGTCTCGAAGCAAGCATTGCCATGGCTCGGGTAAATGTTTGCCTAGATTTTTGGAAACAGAAACCTGTTCTGTTTTTAAAACTTAAAATTTAATTTTAAATTATAAAGCAAGGTTTAAACTAAGTTTTAAATCAAAAGTTTTAAACCTGGACTGAAATCTGAAGTGGAATTCTAGATTTTTAAATTAAATAAAGTTTTATAACATTAAATGTTTAAATAAGTTTAAATGTAAATGTATACTTTAAATATGTGAAGTCAAAAGAAAATTTGATTTTAACTCTTTTGATCATTGAGTTATTAATAATAAATCAATTTTGGTTAATAATGATTAATGTAAGTAATTACTTTAGCAAAGTAATTAAAGAAATTGTTAATAGTTAATGAAGGTGATTAACTTAAGATTATTAAATAATTAATTAATGTGATTAATTTTAATAATCAATTAGATTAATTAATTAAAGATAATCATTGTGAAATTGTTTAAGTGTAATTACTTAATGGATGTAATTAAGGAATTAATTACTCATTGCAATTAATTGAGTTAAATTTGATTAGTTTAAGTTAATTAATTAAGTATAATTAATTTAAGATAATCACTTGATGATTTAATAAATGTAATTACTTAATGTAATTAATGAAGTATAATTATTTAGCGAAGTAATTAATGGTAATTACTGGATGTAATTAGTGGAAGATGATTTAATAATGGGAGTAATTTGGATTCAATTACTTTGTGTAAGGGATTAATTAAAGATAATTAATTAAGGAGTAATTAATTTATTTAATGAGTAATTATGAGTAGTTAATTTCTAGACAAGATTAATCAAGAGTGATTAATAAATGGGGTTTAATTAAAGATTAATTACTTAATGTATTTAATGCAAACAGAGTAATTAATTAAAGAAGTAATTAGAGATCATTAATTTATATAATTAATGATGTAATTAAGAGTTGATTAATCTAGATTGATTAATCAATGATAAGTGATTATGAAGTAGTTAAAGGTTAATTACTGTAATTGGTTAAGAATAATTAATTTGTGTAATTAATTAAGGATAATTACTTAATGTAATTAGAGCAAAATTAATCAAGGGTGATTAATTAGTACTTAGAGGATGATTAATTAATTTGTAATTAATTAATGGTTAGGTAAGCAAGATTTAGAATGATGAAAGTAATTAATTAAATTTATTTTAAATTAATTAGAGAATGATGATTAGTAAATCATTACTTATGGATGACTGTATTCTATTGAATACTATGAATTGTTCGATATCCCTACTATGTGATGCTATGTGATATGAATTGTTTTAATTCAAGCTGTGATGAATGTAATTTATTTTATCTGTGATTTATCTGTGGATTTGTGAATAAGGATAAGCGTTATAGTTTATACCGCTTATCATATATATTGCTGTATTTGAATCTGTGATGATTGAATGATGTTGCACTACTGTGTAAAACCCCTGGACTACACTTTTACACACACAAATATGGATTTCACAAGGAAATCGGTTAAGTCACAGATGATTTAAATTTAATGTTTTTGAAATTGAAATTTTAATTTCAATTGATTTTGGAAATGGATTTGGGTTAAATGTTAAAGCTTTGGAAAGGTGTTTTTAAGATAAAAGTTATTTTGAATGACTTGGTAAAGTTTTTCAATTTAAATAATTTAATTTTAATTTGAATTCAAAATTTGGAATTGAATTCCATGTTTGGAAATTATGGTTAAAGATGTTATAAATGTGATTATATGAATTTAAGCCATTTTAAAAGTATGGTTTTAAGAATTTGAATTTAACCCAAGGACTTTAACTCGTATAAAGGAGATCGGATTTTCCGAAGTGAAAACTATTTGTCTTCAAATAATAGAAGCTTTCATATAAGGAATGAATTTCCAATTTGTGTCAAAAGAATTTTATAACGATCCTGACTCGGCCTTCGAAAATCGGCACCCGTACTTCACTTGTACTCGAATGCCGCAGATTCAAATGCCGAATCTGGCTCGCCAGAGCTTATAACACAGTAAATATAACAACACAGCGGAAGAAAGGAATGAATGATATCATATACATCACAAATGATACAATATCCAGAATATGATATACAACAATGATATATATATGATACAAGAATATCAGGGACAAATAATAATGTTTCAGCGGAAACAACAGAAGTGATAACTCCAAATAATCTTTAAAAGAGAATGAGTCCAACAACTCCAACATCAAGCTCGAACCACCATCACGTTGCACAAAGATAAGCAAGGTCAGTCATCCGTGAACTCCAAAAACTGAACTAGCTCCAACTAATCTACTAAACCTTACTATTTGAAAAACCCAACTCTAGACTACCCGTGTGGAAAATTGTGGGCACCCAGAGTTTAGGAAGGGAACAATAAACTCCAGGTCAGTCATGGGACTGGTATGAGTAACAAACAATTATTTTCACAAAGAAAATAAAAGAATTTCGCAAAGCTTTTGGAAAATGAAACTACCATAAGGCCTCCCGCCACACACATAATGCAAACACAGAATTGGAGGAGATTTCTCCTTATGATAGTCAAATATACTCAATACAAGAAAACTCTTTGATATTATCACTAGTGCATAGTGTGAAAGCATTTCGAAAATACAATATTAATCTTAGCCAGCATACAACCATTATTGTATGCCTACTATAGCTACCATGTTCAATAGCAGGTTACCGCCACATTCCATAGCAGGTTATACAACTAAAACCGTACAAGGTTCGTATTGTTTCTTTGGATTTTCCAACAAATGGTCAGACTCAGGAACGTCCTATGCCATATGGGAACTCATCTGGAGGGACGCCCCGAGAACCTACCTGGCTCTCTGCCAACACAAGGCCGGTTACCCCCTTCCCGAGTAGTAAACCTGAGATATTGTAACAACCCTGATATTGCAATTACCGAATAATGAATTAAAATTATGATTTTTAAGTTGAAAAGGGAGCTAAACAAAATTTTGGGAATTTAAAATTGCAATTGGTTTGCAAATTAAAGTATTTTGGGTTTAAAATGGGGAAATTAATATTTTTTTGAATTTAATATTTAAAAGGGGAATTTTTAAATGTGATAATGGGTTTAATTGGCTAATGAGACAATTATAGGGTTTTAATTAAAACTAGGATGCCACTTAGGATTTTGTTCACATGATAACCTTAGAAAATAAACTAAGTCCTAATGGGTTTTAAAACCTCTTACCATGACCCATTAGCCTACCCACTTCTATATAATATCTTAAACCCATTTCATAACCCTAACCCTTCCCCTCTTCATAATTCCTAAACCTAAATCTAAGCATAACTAATGGCCTCCCTTTAGAAGGTCCATCTCCTTCTCTACATGGCTAAACTTGTTTAATCCTAGCAAGGTAATGCAATCCTAGGCCTAATCACCTTCTAATCTTTATTTTAATTTTTTGAAATCTCTTTGTAATCCTTGGTTTTGTTCTCTTTTTAATTTTGAAGCTCTCTAATTCACATCCTCTTTGCTTTGGAAAGTTGCACTTAATTTGTTTGCTTATTTGCTTGATTGGTAGAGGTAATTACTATTTATTAGTAATTATTGCTAGATATATTATTGGTGAAAAATTGATGCCAAAAACTGAAAAAAAGACACCCCAAAATCATCAAAATTAGTTGGCTGGAAATTGCTTCAGCCTGAAAACAGGCTAAAACCCAATTCTGAGTGCACTAGGGCAGGCCTGGGCTGAACCTAGGCTGCTGCCCAAGTGCAGCAGGCTAGCCCGGTTGGGCTAGCCAGTAGCTGGACCAAAGTCCTTAGCCCACATGGGCTGGGGCTGGCCCCAGGCCCCAGCCCGCTTGGTGCTGGGCGGGCCACAAGTCCCCAGCCCGAGTGGGCTGGGGCGGGGCTCCAGACCCCAGCCCGCTTGGGGCTGGGGCGGGCCACAAGTCCCCAGCCCAACTGGGCTGGGGCGGGTCTCCAAACCCCAGCCCGCTTGGGGCTGGGGCGGGCCACAAGTCCCCAGCCCGAGTGGGCTGGGGCGAGGCTCTAGACCCCAGCCCTCTTGGGGCTGGGGCGGGCCACAAGTCCCCAGCCCAGCATGGGCTGGGGCGGGTCTCTAGACCCCAGCCCGCTTGGGGCTGGGGCGGGCCGTGCTCCCCAGCCCATGCGGGCTGGGGAAGCTGCTTTATTCCCCAGCCCACATGGGCTGGTGCGGGCCGCAGGTCCCCAGCCCGCGTGGGCTGGGGCGTCCCCAGCCCAGGCGGGCTGGGGCCTGGATGGACCCCAGCCCAGACGGGCTGGGCTGGGCTTGAATCAAAGAAAAAAAAATATCCTGTTTCCAGATTTTTTTTACCTCCACTTCGCGATGACGTCACGATCGCATCCGAAGTCGGAATTCGACGTTTTTGGTCTCGTTGGAAAGGTGGAGTTTCGAACTCCATGTTTGGAAAGTTTGGGCAACATCGGAGTTCGTTTGTTACTTCGAATTTCGTGTTGAAGTTGAACTCTGGTCGCTGTTGGTAAACAGTATGAATCTTTTCCTGGGTCCAACTTTGAGATGTCGCTGCCACTTCGTCTCAACTCGGAATCCAGAAATTCTTTTTGCATCTTAAAGTAGGGATGTTGGACTATATGCCTGCAAATTTTCATGACATTTGGACACCGTTTGCTGGTCCAAATAAATTGCCGAACTTGGGTTCGCAGCTGTTTTTGAATGTTTACAAACACTTAGAATATTTTTCAGTGATTTTCTGGTTTTATTGATTTCTTTGAGATTTGTCTCTAGATTTCGTACACGGGTTTTATGAATCATTTTCAAAAGATTTTTCACTCCTAAATGGCTTTCGAAATTATTATATATAATATTATTTTTAATTATTAAATTAATTACTCCATAATAGGAGAGTTTTCAAAAGCCGTTTTAAAGTGATTTCAAAATCAATTATAAATCCGTTTCGCACCATTATTTTCTATAATAAAAATCTCACACTCACTTTTTAGCACGTCGAGCGAAGTGGAAAGGTGCTTAAACGGTTAGGAAATCTTCGGCTTATGGAACCGTGTTCATTTTCTTTCCGGTTAATCCTCGACCTATTCGATTGATCGTTTTGACCTCTGGGTCTAGTTTACCGATGATACGAGGTGGACTTTTTATTGTTTGGAGTGTGAGCTTGCTATTGGTTAGGAAACCGTTTAGTGCGAACGTCGGGTATGGACTCATTGTTAACACTTTACGGGTTCCTCTCCAAGAAGTTAGTGACACATTAGCCTTTGGGCAGCCAGTACTGGACCTCTGGGTCACCACGCCTCTAGGCAACTGTCTCTGGACACCTGCTCTATGGAGCAGTTTATTTTTTGGCATGCGCCTCTGGACCTTATCCTTCTGGGAAGGATCTTGCCATCTCGCGTGTTTCGCATCTGTGCGAGTGATCGATCACAACTCTACAGTACTTGGCAACAACGACTCTGGTCGGTGCACGTGCAATATTGGTATTATTTGATGATTTTTATATCCATTCGAGTACCGCCACTCGGTGTTGGTTCTATGGAACCATACGATGTAAGTGCGATTACCTTATGGATTCACAGTGTCTTTGGACACTGCTTTTCAGTGTTGGATTTTCATTGACTTTTCAGTATATCCCCATTGCTCTTTGGAGCATCGATCTTTGCTTGGGCATTGATTACAGACTCTGGTCACTCTTGGGATTATTGCCTATGGGCATCTTTTTATAGCTTTGGCTACGCCGATGATATGAGGCGATTTTATTTATTCTACACTTTGGTGTTGATTTCTCTTTGGAGATTTTTATTGTTTATTGATGATTAGGGATCGTCATTATATTCATGTGGTTCATAATATACTTCTCTTTGGATAAGTACTGTTTTATGTATGTACCGCATTATTATATATCTCAGTTATTACTGATTGTTTAGCTAGCCTGACCCGAGTGTTTTCGCTCGGGTCAGACCGAGTTGTTTTAGGTTAGGTCTCTGGACTTAGCTTCTGTGCTTCCGCTTGGACATTATCTGCTATGCTAATAGATAGCGCTTTTATTTGTCCACTATTCCGCTACTCTGTTATTATTCAAACTTTGATATGTACATATTTTGACCCACATGTGTGGGCAGTGGCTTTGTACCCACTTATAGTATTTGGATCTGTATTGACGATGTATTGTTCTGGGATTTTATATCTGTTATGTGATTCTGTTCTGTGATGTTTTATCATTTATTATTATGCTTTGTCCTGATAGATCTTTAGCCATTTGTAATTTCGTTATAAGTATTTACCGAATATGTCGAACCACTTGAATAAAATATAAAGATACCATCCTTTCGACGTATTCAGTAGATAGTTATAGCTTGATTACAAATGGTCGCTTCCACTATACTCTATTCTCCGCTTTAACAGACAGTATTACTCCCGTAATACTCTTTGTTACAGTGGGTCTCGGAGTGGGGCTTTACAGCTTGGTATCAAAGCCTGGTTTCAGGAATAAGCATAATAAACACAGAACAGATACACTTAGTACAATACATTTTAAATTAGATCCGAATTAAATCAAATCCCTTCCTTATGTTTATTGATAGATAAGTTAGGAATATGTATAGGAATCCGTTATATTCCGTAGTATTCCTTAATTAATTATCTATCATTGAATCATGTCTAACTCTAATTCCCGTTACGACATGTTGAGCGGTGCGAAGGTCTTCTCTCAGCTTGACCTTGCCACCGGATTCTATCAGCTACGAGTCATGGAAGACATCATTTCTCTTATAGCATTTCGCACTCGTTATGGTTCTTTTGAGTGGTTGGTCATGCCGTTTGGCTTGACAAACGCTCCAGCTCGACGATCTTATGAATCGAGTATTCCGGGAATACATCGATAGATTCGTTCTGGTTTTCATCGACGATATTCTTATTTATTCTAGATCCGAGGCAGAGCATGCTCATCATCTGCGGATCGTCTTGGATACTCTTCGTCAGCATCAGCTTAAGGCCAAGCTCTCCAAGTGCCATTTTTGGGAGAGCAAGGTCAAGTTCTTGGGCCATATTGTATCATCTGAGGGTATTTCTGTCGATCCGGCCAAGATCGAAGCTATTCAGAATTGGAAGCAGCCCGAGAACGTTCATGATATTCCCAGCTTCCTTGGGCTGGCGGGTTATTACCGTCGGTTTATCAAGGATTTCTCTTGAGTTGCACTTCCCCTTTCGACGTTGACTCGTAAGGGTGTTCGCTTTATTTTGTCTAATAAGTGTGAGGCTTCCTTTCAGCGACTGAAGTAACTTCTCACTCATGCTCCTATTCTAGTGGTTCCCGAGAGTAACCATGATCTTGTTGTTTACACCGATGCTTGTGGTAGCGGGCTAGGTGTTGTGCTTATGCAGAAGGATCGGGTAGTTGCTTATGCTTCTAGGCAGCTACGTCCGAATGAGGTTCGCTATCCTACTCATGATCTTGAGTTAGCAGCTATCGTCTTTGCTTTGAAGACGTGGCATCATTATCTATTGGGCGAACGTTTCATTCTCTACACCGATCACAAGTCGCTGAAGTATTTATTCAGTCAGAAGGATCTCAATATGAGGCAGCAGCGACGGCTTGAGTTTCTCGCCTCATATGACTTAGATATTCAGTATACCCCTGGCAAGGGTAATCGTGTGGCTGATGCACTAAGTCGCAAACACTCGACGGTAGTTTCTATGATGATAGCTGAGTGGGATATTCTTGAGTCTCTTTCTATGTGTGATATTCGAAATCGAGCTCCGTCTTCTAATCCTCAGATCTTGTTATTCAGCATGGAAGCTCGACCTATTCTATTGGATCGCATTGCCCATGCTCAGCGGCAGGATTCAGACTTGTAGCGATATGTTCATCTCCTTGAGTCGGAATCCAGTGATGAGACATTGTTGGATTATTCTATTGATTCTCATCGGTGTCTTCGCAGGAAGAACTGTATTTTGGTACCATCTGATTTATCACTTAGGCATGACATTCTGGACGAGTGTCATCGCACTAAGTACACCATCCATCCCGGTTTCGAGCAAGATGTATGCTGACATGTGTCGTCTATTTTTGGGAGGGCATGAAGAGTGATGTTGCAAGTTATGTAAGCCGTTGCATGACTTGTCAACAGACCGAAGCTAAGCATCAGCGTCCATCTGGTCTTCTTCAGCCGCTAGAGATTCCATTATGGAAATGGGATCAGATATCCATGGATTTTATTGACGGTCTGCCTCGATCGAGGTCAGGCCATACTTCTATTTGGGTCATCGTCGATCGCTTGACCAAATCAGCTCATTTTATTCGTATTAAGTCCACTCGGACTGCTCCTCAGCTTTCCAAGTTATATGTGAAGGAAGTCGTTCGACTTCATGGCATTCCTTGCTCTATCGTCTGTGATCGAGACACTATCTTTACTAGTCACTTCTGAAAGTGCCTACAGTCAGCTTTGGGCTCAAAGCTGAATCTCTCGACTGCTTATCATCCTCAGACCGACGGTCAGACGGAGAGGGTGAATCGTGTTTTGGAGGATCTTTTGCGCTGTTGTATTCTGGATTTCGGAGGTAGTTGGGAGGATCACTTACCACTGGTAGAGTTCTCCTACAACAACAGCTTTCAGTCTAGTATCGGCATGGCACCTTTCGAGGCTCTCTACGGAAGGCCATGTCGCTCTCCTGCTTGTTGGTTAGAATCTGGCGAGAAGCTCCTTCTTGGTCCAGATTCAGTTCGGGAATCTTCTGAGAAGATCATTCTTATTCATCAAAGAATGAAAGAGGCGCAGAACCGTCAGAAATCCTACGCGGACAGCCGTAGGAAGCCTCTTGAGTTCTCCATTGGTGATCATGTCTTTATTCAGATATCTCCCATGAAGGGGGTTGTGCGTTTCAGCTCTACAGGGAAGTTGGCTCCTCGCTATGTCGGACCATTTTCTATTACGGAACGCATCGGCCCCGTTGCTTATCGTGTGGCTCTACCTGCTCATTTCTCTAGAATACATGATGTGTTCCATCATCCATGTTTCTCAGCTTCGCAAGTGTGTGCGCGACCCTGATTCTATTATCGAGCCTCATATCCTGCCCGATTTGGAGATCTCACCCGATCTATCTATAGAGCAGCAACCTCTTCGTGTGCTTGATTCGGAGATCAGACGTCTTCGAAACAAAGAGGTTCCGCTTGTGAAGATTCAATGGTCGTCTAATCCTAAGGACTGCACTTGGGAGACCAGAGAATTTATCGAGCGTACTTATCCTGGTTTTCTTTCATCTTCCGGCACGGGTGAGCATCTATATCTTATCTTCTGTATTCCTTTTGTGGATTAGATGTTATAAACGAATTCTATATTTAAGGAAATTGCGGGGATGCAATTTTCTTAAGGGAGGGAGTCTGTAACAACCCTGAGATTGCAATTACCGAATAATGAATTAAAATTATGATTTTTAAGTTGAAAATGAAGCTAAACAAAATTTTGGGAATTTAAAATTGCAATTGGTTTGCAAATTAAAGTATTTTGGGTTTAAAATGGGGAAATTAATATTTTTTTGAATTTAATATTTAAAAGGGGAATTTTTAAATGTGATAATGGGTTTAATTGGCTAATGAGACAATTATAGGGTTTTAATTAAAACTAGGATGCCACTTAGGATTTTGTTCACATGATAACCTTAGAAAATAAACTAAGTCCTAATGGGTTTTAAAACCTCTTACCATGACCCATTAGCCTACCCACTTCTATATAATATCTTAAACCCATTTCATAACCCTAACCCTTCCCCTCTTCATAATTCCTAAACCTAAATCTAAGCATAACTAATGGCCTCCCTTTAGAAGGTCCATCTCCTTCTCTACATGGCTAAACTTGTTTAATCCTAGCAAGGTAATGCAATCCTAGGCCTAATCACCTTTTAATCTTTATTTTAATTTTTTGAAATCTCTTTGTAATTCTTGGTTTTGTTCTCTTTTTAATTTTGAAGCTCTCTAATCCACATCCTCTTTGCTTTGGAAAGTTGCACTTGAAGTGTTTGCTTATTTGCTTGATTGGTAGAGGTAATTACTATTTATTAGTAATTATTGCTAGTTATATTATTGGTGAAAAATTGATGCCAAAAACTGAAAAAAAATTCCCCAAAATCATCAAAATTAGTTGGCTGGAAATTGCTTCAGCCTGAAAACAGGCTAAAACCCAATTCTGAGTGCACCAGGGCAGGCCTGGGCTGAACCCAGGCTGCTGCCCAAGTGCAGCAGGCTAGCCCGATTGGGCTAGCTAGTAGCTGGACCAAAGTCCCCAGCCCACATGGGCTAGGGCTGGCCCCAGACCCCAGCCCGCTTGGGGCTGGGCGGGCCACAAGTCCCCAGCCCGCTTGGGGCTGGGGCGGGTCTCCAGACCCCAGCCCGCTTGGGGATGGGGCGGGCCACAAGTCCCCAGCCCGAGTGGGCTGGGGCGGGGCTCTAGACCCCAGCCCGCTTGGGGCTGGGGCGGGCCACAAGTCCCCAGCCCAGCATGGGCTGGGGCGGGTCTTTAGACCCCAGCCCGCTTGGGGCTGGGGCGGGCCGTGCTCCCCAGCCCATGCGGGCTGGGGAAGCTGCTTTATTCCCCAGCCCGCGTGGGCTGGGGCGTCCCCAGCCCAGGCGTGCTGGGGCCTGGATGGACCCCAGCCCAGGCGGGCTGGGCTGGGCTTGAATCAAAGAAAAAAAAAATCCTGTTTTCAGATTTTTTTTACCTCCACTTTGTGATGCCGTCACGATCGCATCCGAAGTCGGAATTCGACGTTTTTGGTCTCGTTGGAAAGGTGGTGTTTCGAAATCCGTCTCTGGAAATTTTGGGCAATATCGGAGTTAGTTTGTTACTTCGAATTTCGTGTTGAAGTTGAACTCTGGTCGCTGTTGGTAAACAGTATGAATCTTTTCCTGGGTCCAACTTTGAGATGTCGCTGCCACTTCGTCTCAAGTCGGAATCCAGAAATTCTTTTTGCATCTTAAAGTAGGGATGTTGGACTACATGCCTGCAAATTTTCATGACATTTGGACACCGTTTGCTGGTCCAAATAATTTGCCGAACTTGGGTTCGCAGCTGTTTTTGAATGTTTACAAACATTTAGATTATTTTTCAGTGATTTTTTGGTTTTATTGATTTCTTTGAGATTTGTCTCTAGATTTCGTACACGGGTTTTATGAATCGTTTTCAAAAGATTTTTCACTCCTAAATGGATTTCAAAATTATTATATATAATATTATTTTTAATTATTAAATTAATTACTCCATAATAGGAGAGTTTTCAAAAGCCGTTTTAAAGTGATTTCAAAATCAATTATAAATCTGTTTCGCACCATTATTTTCTATAATAAAAATCTCACACTCACTTTTTAGCACGTCGAGCGAAGTGGAAAGGTGCTTAAACGGTTAGGAAATCTCCGGCTTATGGAACCATGTGTATTTTCTTTCCGGTTAATCCCCGACCTATTCGATTGATCGTTTTGACCTCTGGGTCTAGTTTACCGATGATACGAGGTGGACTTTTTATTGTTTGGAGTGTGAGCTTGCTATTGGTTAGGAAACCGTTTAGTGCGAACGTGGGGTATGGGACTCATTGTTAACACTTTACGGGTTCCTCTCCAAGAAGTTAGTGACACATTAGCCTTTGGGCGGCCAGTACTGGACCTCTGGGTCACCACGCCTCTGGGCAACTGTCTCTGGACACCTGCTCTATGGAGCAGTTTATTTTTCGGCATGCGCCTCTGGGCCTTATCTTTCTGGGAAGGATCTTGCCATCTCGCGCGTTCCGCATCTGTGCGAGTGATCGATCACAACTCTACAGTACTTGGCAACAACGACTCTGGTCGGTGCACGTGCAATATTGGTATTATTTGATGATTTTTATATCCATTCGAGTACCGCCACTCGGTGTTGGTTCTATGGAACCATACGATGTAAGTGCGATTACCTTATGGATTCACAGTGTCTTTGGACACTGCTTTTCAGTGTTGGATTTTCATTGACTTTTCAGTATATCCCCATTGCTCTTTGGAGCATCGATCTTTGCTTGGGCATTGATTACAGACTCTGGTCACTCTTGGGATTATTGCCTATGGGCATCTTTTTATAGCTTTGGCTACGCCGATGATATGAGGCGATTTTATTTATTCTACACTTTGGTGTTGATTTCTCTTTGGAGATTTTTATTGTTTATTGATGATTAGGGATCGTCATTATATTCATGTGGTTCATAATATACTTCTCTTTGGATAAGTACTGTTTTATGTATGTACCGCATTATTATATATCTCAGTTATTACTGATTGTTTAGCTAGCCGGACCCGAGTGTTTTCGCTCGGGTCAGACCGAGTTGTTTCAGGTTAGGTCTCTGGACTTAGCTTCTGTGCTTCCGCTTGGACATTATCTGCTATGCTGATAGATAGCGCTTTTATTTGTCCACTATTCCGCTACTCTGTTATTATTCAAACTTTGATATGTACATATTTTGACCCACATGTGTGGGCAGTGGCTTTGTACCCACTTATAGTATTTGGATCTGTATTGACGATGTATTGTTCTGGGATTTTATATCTGTTATGTGATTCTGTTCTGTGATGTTTTATCATTTATTATTATGCTTTGTCCTGATAGATCTTTAGCCATTTGTAATTTCGTTATAAGTATTTACCGAATATGTCGAACCACTTGAATAAAATATAAAGATACCATCCTTTCGACGTATTCAGTAGATAGTTATAGCTTGATTACAAATGGTCGCTTCCACTATACTCTATTCTCCGCTTTAACAGACAGTATTAATCCCGTAATACTCTTTGTTACAGTGGGTCTCAGAGTGGGGCTTTACAGATATGCCACCCCCGGCCATTTGCGACCTTTATCCGAGGCGCCTCGATCAAAAAGCAACAATCACACAGTAAATGAGATTGGAGCAACCACACCGGTAATATATCTGGGCTCCATACCATGATACCACCTTTTTCCAGAAGGAATGGACATACCCTAGGGGAGCTACCTCTGAAACCTTGCCGCATCTTTCCTCTTTCGATCATTTCCGAGGTGTGAGGTCCGATGAGGTCTCGTCCACAAAGCTACGCTTCTTCACAAAGCCATGCTTTGATCAACAAATGATCAGCAACACTTAGCATGCCACACTACCAAATTGGGAGTATATCACTGATAACCTTCAACTACATTACCTTTGAGCTCGTACGTCTCAGAGAAGGGTGTTAAGCTAAGAGAATAAATTCTCCGCCACTAAACAAAAATGTATTTGAAAGAAATCAGCTTTATATCCCAAAGTGTAATGTCACACATACGGCCATACAAGTATTTTCCGGGCTCGAACAGAACCGAAGGCACTTCCAAAGAAGCCCTTGCAATCCGGGTATTCACAATCCCGATTGGACTTCCCATCACTTAGGGAATCTCTATACCGTAGCTACTTAGTGCAGAGACAATCGATAGGTTATCCTACCGTTCTCGCAAACACCCGGTCTTCACCATCGGTCTTCAAATGCTATCCATTTACGTCGTATCACTATTCGGAATGGGTTATGTGACACAAAGTCCTCTCCCGGCTAAACCGAATGATGAGCGCAATATTTTAAAACATATGGATATTAGGATTTCAGTTAAGTCACAACTTATTACCCAAAACTTTTCTTCAAATGGTTTAAACACATTACCATTTTAATCTTTTACACAAAAAGATTCATCTCGCAAAGTTCACCCAGTTTCACAAAGATCTATTCATGATTTTCAAATCGATTTCCATTTCAATTGGATTAACTCATTAAATCTTTAAATCAAAGTTTAGTTGATATCTTTCAAAACAATTCCATTTCGACCTTTTATACAAAAGGTACACCTTTCCAATTTCAAAACAAAACTCAACAATCTTTCACAAAGATTTATTCATAACTCGGAAAACCATTTTCATTTCAATCTTGAAATTCTTTTGACACAAATTGGAAATTCATTCCTTATATGAAAGCTTCTATTATTTGAAAACAAATAGTTTTCATTTCGGAAAATCTGATTCATTCATACGAGTTAAAGTCCTTGGGTTAAATCCAAATTCTCAAAACCATACTTTTAAAATGGTTTAAATTCATTTAAACACATTTATAACGTCTTTAACCATAATTTCCAAACATGGAAATCAATTCCAAATTTTGAATTCAAATTAAATTATTTAAATTGGAAAACTTTACCAAGTTATTCAAAATAACTTTTCTCTTTAAAACTTCTTATCAAAGCTTTAACATTTAAACCAAATCCATTTCCAAAATCAATTGAAATTAAAATTTCAATTTCAAAAACATTAAATTTAAATCATCTGTGACTTAACCGATTTCCACGTGAAATCCATATTTGTGTGTGTAAAAGTGTGGTCCATAGGGGTTTAACACAATAGTGCAACATTACAAATCATCACATCATCACAGATTTAAGCATATCAATATCGATAAGAGGTATATTCCTATAACGCTTATCTTCCATTTACCAATTCACGGATAAATAATATACATTCATCATAGATAAAATAAATTGCATTCATCATAGCTTGAATTAAAACAAATTTACATCACAAAGCATCACACAGTAGAGAATATCAAACAATTCACAGCATTCAATAGAATACAGTCATCCATAAGTGAAACCAATTAAGATATCTGGTTTATCTAAACCAGATCATTTGCCTATGGATAATTCCTAGTCAGGGTTAATTAATAATTAATTAATTACAACATTTAATTAATTATTCTTTAATTAATCATTAATTACCCTTTAATTAATTACAAGTTAATTAATCATCCTCTAAGTACTAATTAATCACCCTTGATTAATTATGCTCTAATTACATTAAGTAATTATCCTTAATTAATTACACAAATTAATTATTCTTAACCAATTACAGTAATTAACCTTTAATTACTTCATAATCACTTATCATGGATCAATTAATCTAAATTAATCAACCCTTAATTACATCATTAATTATATTAATTAATGATCTTTAATTACTTCTTTAATTAATTACTCTATTTACATTAATTACATTAAGTAATTAATCTTTAATTAAACCCCATTTATTAATCACTCTTGATTAATCTTATCCAGTAATTAACTACTCTTAAGTACTCATTAAATAAATTAAGTACTCCTTAATTAATTATCTTTAATTAATCCCTTACACAAAGTAATTGAATCCAAATTACTTCCATTATTAAATCATCTTCTACTAATTACATCCGGTAATTACCCTTTATTACTTCACTAAGTAATTATACTTCATTAATTACATTAAGTAATCATACCTAACCCAATATCAAGTAATTATCTTTAATTAATTGAACTTAATTAATTAATTAAAATTAACCACATTAACTTAATTAATTACACTGAGTAATTAATTACTTAAATTACTTTATTAAGTAGTTACCTTCACATTTCATTTCAAATTCAAGATTTAAAATGATTTCAAATTTAACTTTAACAAAATTTAGATCAAATTTACAAACCTTTTTAAATCAAGGTTAGAGAACACTTATCTTATAAAAGAAATTTATAAGAGTTTAAAACCAAACTATTTAAAATCAAAATCCTGTTTTTATTTAAAAAAAACTTTAAAAAATCTATTTCCAAATGCTGCTTTGGGTATTCCCCGAGGAAAACACGTGTTTGCTTCGAGTTCCCCCCTGAATCAACCCGTATACCATTTTTTTCCAACTTCAATTTTGTTTAAGTGTTTATTACCCGATACAAACTTAAAACTACACGAGCTCAAACTCGAGCCATAATGCAAACTTCCCTAGGTTGTCTTCGAGTTCCCTTCCTTCTTCCCGAGTTCAATGGTACTGACACACTCAAATTCGTTGTGCACGTGCACAACATCTCTGACGAACTTTGATCGGTGCTGTGACCATCGACACGTCGACGATAGCCTCTACCAGTCACCGGAGCACCCAGAAACACGAGACACTGACGAACTCGCGATTGAACTTCACAACCCAGACTGCAACAAAACAACCATCACCAAAACCCTCCGTTCTCCCACCTCTGGTCAGTTGAGGTCACGTGTTCGCATTTGAAACTTCACCAATTCTAGTACTTCGGTTCGCGTTGGTGCGATCGACTCCAGTCGACAAACGGCGAGGTAGCGAAACCATCTCTAACTAACAGTAAACATGGGTTTCAAACCCTAAATGGATGTCGCACGGCCACCATAATCAAATAAAAATTCCTTGAGCATTTTTCCTAGAACCCCCAACGCCTCAGCCATCTCCACCCACAACCCCGACCATCATCATCACGCCGATGACCAGATTTCGACAAAAACCCCAATTTTGATCATCCCCGAATTTATCAGTGAATACGTGATAAAAAATATGATTTTACTTTTAAAAATCATTGCTTTCAAAAACGATTCGATTGACATACTTGAAATCGGAAATTATGATATTTGAATTTTCAAATATTTTGAAGCTTGCCTGTATTTCTAAATTTCCCGGGGAACTTTAATTTATTTTTTGCCTGAGTCTGTTTTGAAAATTTGAATCATGTTGAGACTAACAACTTTAGTTTAGATTCCATAGTTTAGTTTGGATCAGAGGAAGAGTAATTAAATTTTGAATAGAATTTTAAATCCTGGAAGCTAGAACAGAGTCATATGACTGTTTTTCTGACATGCACACACACAAGATCTGCATATAAAATACATGCAAGTTTTCTTTCAACCATATTCTTATTATTCATCACAAGTATCAACCCAGATTCAACTTTTAAATAGTGTTCACTCACCTGATTCCAGAAGAATGAACAGAGCTCTTTTATTTTGAAACAGGATTGTGAAAATTTGCAAGCTGAAGTTCTTCACTTGATCTTTGGTTTGAGTTGAATTTGTATTGTTTTTTTAAGTTGTATTTTGTTGAAATTTAAGATGATGTTTACTTCAGGTTTACATGGCTTGGAATGGATGAAAATGAGAGGAGGAAGGCTGATATAAAATGAGTTACAGGTGATATTATTTTTCTTTTGTACAACAAGGTCAGAGATTTTTTTCTTCCATTTGGTGGTTGATATGAGAGCATTAAATGCTTGTGTCCTTACCAGTTTGCATCCTTATCCCTTTTTCAATTTCGTATGTACATATCTATTTTGTTTTGCAATCTTCATAGATATTTATATCTTTCTTCTTTTGTTCATACTTATCCATATTTGTTCATATTTGAATGTATTTTATTTGTTTCATATTTGAGTATATATATTTCTCCCTTTGCTTTGTCTTATTACTTTATAACTAAATGAATTTAATATGTTGGTAAAATTTATCTAATGTGTTTACTTTATATTTTTATAATTTATATTATATATATATCTATTTATAAATTCAAATTATTTTTAAACCATTTACTTAAACTTTAAATTCAAATCCAATGTATATATATATAAATTCAAATCCACTAATATATGCACATATACATATATATTCACATATATATAAGATTTAAATTCAAATGATTCAACACATATTTTATTTGAATTTGGAGAAACTCATATCGATTTACCAATTAATTTCACAATTTTCATTCAAAAATTAAATTAATTATCAATTTAAACTTAGTAAAATTCGGGATCGTAACAGGTTCCCTCCCTTAAGAAATTTCATCCTCGAAATTTGCCAGGGAGACACAAAGATAGATGAAGAATATTTCATCAAATCAACTGAATATCTATTCTACATTTGGCTTACCAAATCAGAATATCAATAATAGATACAAGAATGAATCTTTTTAATTTTTCACAAGATACTCGGGTTATCCAGATCTACGAAATATGCAGAGCCATCGGTTAGTTCAAAGGGATAACTAACCATTCGTAGAATGTATTGGGACCCAAAAATAGACAGATATATGGATACAATTCCAAAACTTTCAGTTTAGAACTAAAGTATACCTATCAACCATAACAAACAAAGCAACCAATTCATTCAAACAAACAATTCGACCTATTTGGAGTTTATGTCCCATGCAAATATATCAAATCTTCTTCCAGGATTTATCAGGAACTATCAAAGAATTGAGAAAAGATGACGAACAAAAGAGATTGATAGAGAAAAGATTATTTCCTTGTTGTTACAGGGTATTGACCATTTATAGTCGTATTCCCCTGTCCCCTATCTCATCCTCTTCTTGCACTCATACTTACTATTAGTGGATAGTAAGAGAATTTACTGAGGCATACGGACGGATATCTTAGAGATACTCATTCTAGGGTATACTTCACCCTATCTCTAATGAGCTACTTAATGTGTTATACTCCTGAGCTAAAGTTCAACCTTAGCTCTGATACCAATTATAAAGGTCTAGGCTTTTCAACCATCGACAGCGGCCAATCTCGACTGGTAGGCTTTTCAACCATCCCAGCCCCGTCATGGCTTACAATGGTACCATGCCCTTGCTTTTACGGCCAGCCTTTCGACTGTCACACCTTACGGCTAACCAACCCCACGAGGAGGACATGTAGGGGTAAGAGTCTCCCGTTCGCCACCTAATGCAAAGCGAGAACCCCCTATCACATTTCACAAAGGTAAGCAAGGACAGTTATCCGTGAACTCCAAAAACTGAACTAGCTCCAACTAATCTACTAAACCTGACTATCTGAAAAACCCAACTCTAGACTACCTGTATGGAAAATTGTGGGCACCCAGAGTTTAGGAAGGGAACAATAAACTGCAGGTCAGTCATGGGACTGGTATGAGTAACAAAACAGTTATTTTCACAAAGAAAATAAAAGAATTTCGCAATGCTTTTGGGAAATGAAACTACCATAAGGCCTCCCGCCACACACACAATGCAAACGTAGAATTGGAGGAGATTTCTCCTTATGATAGTCAAATATGCTCAATACGAGAAAACTCTTTGATATTATCACTAGTGCATAGTGTGAAAGCATTTTGAAAATAAAATATTAATCTTAGCCAGCATACAACCATTATTGTATGCCTACTATAGCTACCATGTTCATTAGCAGGTTACCCCCACATTCCATAGCAGGTTATACAACTAAAACCGTACAAGGTTCGTATTGTTTCTTTGGATTTTCCAACAAATGGTCAGGCTAAGGAACTTCCTATGCCACATGGGAACGCCTATGGAGGGACGCCCCGAGAACCTACCTGGCTCTCTGCCAACACAAGGCCGGTTACCCCCTTCCCGGGTAGTAAACCTGAGATATGCCATCCCCGGTCGTTTGCGACCTTTATCCGAGGCGCCTCAATCACAAAGCAACAATCACACAGTAAATGAGATTGGAGCAACCACACAGGTAAAATATCTGGGCTCCATACCATGATACCACCTTTTTCCAGAAGGAATGGACATACCCTAGGGGAGCTACCCCTGAAACCTTACCGCATCTTTCCTGTTTCGACCATTTCCAGGGTGTGAGGTCCGATAAGGACTCGTCCACAAAGCTACGCTTATTCAAAAAGCCATGCTTTGATCAATAAACACACAGCAACACTTAGCATGCCACACTACCAAATTGGGAGTATATCACTGATAACCTTCAACTACATAACCTCTGAGCTCGTACGTCTCAAAGAAGGGTGTTAAGCTAAGAGAATAAATTCTCCGGCACCAAACATAAATGTATTTGAAAGAAATCGGCTTTATATCTCAAAGTGTAATGTCAGACATACAGCCATACAAGTCTGTTCCGGGTTCGAACAGAACCGAAGGCACTTCCAAAGAAGCCCTTGCAATCCGGGTATTCACAATCCCGATTGGACTTCCCATCACTTGGGGAATCTCTATACCGTAGCTACTCAGTGCAGAGACAATTGATAGGTTATCCTACCGTTCGCAAACACCCGGTCTTCACCACCGGTCTTCAAATGCTATCCATTTACGTCGTATCACTATTCGGAATGGGTTATGTAACACAAAGTCCTCTCTCGGCTAAACCGAATGGTGAGCGCAATATTTTAAAACAAATGGATATTGGGATTTCAGTTAAGTCACAACTTATTACCAAAAACTATTCTACAAATGGTTTAAACACATTACCATTTTAATCTTTTACACAAAAAGATTCATCTCACAAAGTTCACCCAGTTTCACAAAGATCTATGCATAGATTTTCAAATCGATTTCCATTTCAATTGGATTAACTCATTAAATCTTTAAATCAAAGATTTAATTGATAGCTTTCAAAACAATTCCATTTCGACCTTTTATACAAAAGGTACACCTTTCCAATTTCAAAACAAAATTCAACAATCTTTCACAAAGATTTATTCATACCTCGGAAAACCATTTTCATTTCAATCTTGAAATTCTTTTGACACAAATTGGAAATTCATTCCTTATATGAAAGCTTCTATTATTTGAAAACAAATAGTTTTCATTTCGGAAAATCTGATTCATTCATACGAGTTAAAGTCCTTGGGTTAAATCCAAATTCTCAAAACCATACTTTTAAAATGGTTTAAATTCATATAAACACATTTATAACATCTTTAACCATATTTCCAAACATGGAAATCAATTCCAAATTTTGAATTCAAATTCAAATTAAATTATTTAAATTGGAAAACTTTACCATGTTATTCAAAATAACTTTTCTCTTTAAAACTTCTTTTCAAAGCTTTAACATTTAACCCAAATCCATTTCCAAAAGCAATTGAAATTAAAATTTCAATTTAAAAAACATTAAATTTAAATCATCTGTGACTTAACCGATTTCCACGTGAAATCCATATTTGTGTGTGTAAAAGTGTGGTCCATAGGGGTTTAACACAATAGTGCAACATTACAAATCATCACATCATCACAGATTTAAGCATATCAATATCGATAAGCAGTATATTCCTATAACGCTTATCTTCCATTTACCAATTCACGGATAAATAATATACATTCATCACAAATAAAATAAATTACATTCATCACAGCTTGAATTAAAACAAATTTACATCACAAAGCATCACACAGTAAAGAATATCAAACAATTCACAGCATTCAATAGAATACAGTCATCCATAAGTGAAACCAATTAAGATATCTGGTTTATCTAAACTAGATCATTTGCCTATGGATAATTCCTAGTCAGGGTTAATTAATAATTAATTAATTACAATATTTAATTAATTATTCTTTAATTAATCATTAATTACCCTTTAATTAATTACAAGTTAATTAATCATCCTCTAAGTACTAATTAATCACCCTTGATTAATTATGCTCTAATTACATTAAGTAATTATCCTTAATTAATTACACAAATTAATTATTCTTAACCAATTACAGTAATTAACCTTTAATTACTTCATAATCACTTATCATGGATCAATTAATCTAAATTAATCAACCCTTAATTACATCATTAATTATATTAATTAATGATCTTTAATTACTTCTTTAATTAATTACTCTATTTACATTAATTACATTAAGTAATTAATCTTTAATTAAACACCATTTATTAATCACTCTTGATTAATCTTATCCAGTAATTAACTACTCTTAATTACTCATTAAATAAATTAATTACTCCTTAATTAATTATCTTTAATTAATCCCTTACACAAAGTAATTGAATCCAAATTACTTCCATTATTAAATCATCTTCTACTAATTACATCTGGTAATTACCCTTTATTACTTCACTAAGTAATTATACTTTATTAATTACATTAAGTAATCATACCTAACCCAATATCAAGTAATTATCTTTAATTAATTAAACTTAATTAATTAATTAAAATTAACCACATTAACTTAATTAATTACACTGAGTAATTAATTACTTAAATTACTTTATTAAGTAGTTACCTTTACATTTCATTTCAAATTCAAGATTTAAAATGATTTCAAATTTAACTTTAACAAAATTTAGATCAAATTTACAAACCTTTTTAAATCAAGGTTAGAGAACACTTATCTTATAAAAGAAATTTATAAGAGTTTAAAACCAAACTATTTAAAATCAAAATCCTGTTTTTATTTAAAAAAACTTTTAAAAAATCGGTTTCCAAATGCTGCTTCGGGTGTTCCCCGAGGAAAACACCTATTTGCTTCCAGTTCCCCCCTGAATCAACCCATATACCATTTTTTTCCAACTTAAATTTTGTTTAAGTGTTTATTACCTGATACAAACTTAAAACTACACGAGCTCAAACTCGATCCATAATGCAAACTTCCCTAGGTTGTCTTCGAGTTCCCTTCCTTCTTCCCGAGTTTAATGGTACTAACACACTCAAATTCGTTGTGCACGTGCACAACATCTCTGACGAACTTTGATTGGTGCTGTGACCATCGACACGTCGACGATAGGCTCTACCAGTCACCGGAGCACCTAGAAACACGAGACACTGACGAACTCGTGATTGAACTTCACAACCCAGACTGCAACAAAACAACCATCACCAAAACCCTTCGTTCTCCCACCTCTGGTCGTTTGAGGTCACGTGTTCGCATCTGAAACTTCACCAATGTCTGGTACTTCGGTTCGTGTTGGTGCGATCGACTCCAGTCGACAAACGTCGACGCAACGAAACCATCTTTGACTAACAGTAAACATGGGTTTCAAACCCTAGATGGATGTCGCACGACCACCATAATCAAATAAAAATTCCTTAAGCATTTTTCCTAGAACCCCCAACGCCTCAGCCATCTCCACCCACAACCCCAACCATCCTCATCACGCCGATGACCAGATTTCGACAAAAACCCCAATTTATCATCCCCAAATTTATCAGTGAATACGTGATAAAAAAAAATATGATTTTGCTTTTAAAAATCATTGCTTTCAAAAACGATTCGATTGACATACTTGAAATCAGAAATTATGATATTTGAATTTTCAAATATTTTGAAGCTTGCTTGTATTTTTAAATTTCCCAGGGAACTTTAATTCATTTTTTTTGCCTGAGTCTGTTTTGAAAATTTGAATCATGTTGAGACTAACAACTTTAGTTTAGATTCCATAGTTTAGTTTGGATCAGAGGAAGAGTAATTAAATTTTGAATATAATTTTAAATCCTGGAAGCTAGAACAGAGTCATATGACTGTTTTTCTGACATGCACACACACAAGATCTGCATATAAAATACATGCAAGTTTCCTTTCAACCATATTCTTATTATTCATCACAAGTATCAACCCAGATTCAACTTTTAAATAGTGTTTACTCACCTGATTCCAAAAGAATGAACAGAGCTCTTTTATTTTGAAACAGACTTGTGAAAATTTGCAAGCTGAAGTTCTTCACTTGATCTTTGGTTTGAGTTGAATTTGTATTGTTGTTTTAAGTTGTATTTTGTTGAAATTTAAGATGATGTTTACTTCAGGTTTACATGGCTTGGAATGGACGAAAATGAGATGAGGAAGGCTGATATAAAATGAGTTACAGGTTATATTATTTTTCTTTTGTACAACAAGGTCAGAGATTTTTTTTCTTCCATTTGGAGGTTGATATGAGAGCATTAAATTCTTGTGTCCTTACCACTTTGCATCCTTATCCCTTTTTCAATTTCGTATGTACATATACATTTTTGTTTTGCAAGCTTCATATATATTTATATCTTTCTTCTTTTGTTCATACTTATCCATATTTGTTCATATTTGAATGTATTTTATTTGTTTCATATTTGAGTATATATATTTCCCCCTTTGCTTTGTCTTATTACTTTATAACTAAATTAATTTAATATGTTGGTAAAATTTATCTAATGTGTTTACTTTATATTTTTATAATTTATCTTATATACATATATATATCTATTTATAAATTCAAATTATTTTTAAACCATTTACTTAAACTTTAAATTCAAATCCAATGTATATATATATATATAAATTCAAATCCACTCATATATGCACATATACATATATATTCACATATATATACAAGATTTAAATTCAAATGATTCAACACATATTTTATTTGAATTTGGAGAAACTCAAATCGATTTACCAATTAATTTCAAAATTTTCACTCAAAAATTAAATTAATTATCAATTTAAACTTAGTAAAATTCGGGATCGTTACAGTCAAGTTTGAATTGGAAATAGGTTTCCAAGTTACGAATAAATCTTTGGAAACGTGTTTTGAAAGCTATAAGTTAAATCTTTGATTTAAAGATTTAATGAGTTAATCCAATTGAAATGGAAATCGATTTGAAAATCTATGAATAGATCTTTGTGAAACTGGGTGAACTTTGTGAGATGAATCTTTTTGTGTAAAAGATTAAAATGGTAATTTGTTTAAACCATTTGAAGAAAAGTTTTGGGTAATAAGTTGTGACTTAACTGAAATTCCAATATCCATATGTTTTAAAATATTGCGCTCACTATTCGGTTTAGCCGGGAGAGGGCTTTGTGTCATATAACCCATTCCGAATAGTGATACGACGTAAATGGATGGCATTTGAAGACCGGTGGTGAAGACCGGGTATTTGCGAGAACGATAGGATAACCTATCGATTGTCTCTACACTGAGTAGCTACGGTATAGAGATTCCCTAAGTGATGGGAAGTCCGATCGGGATTTTGAATACCCGGATTGCAAGGGATTCTTTGGAAGTGCCTTCGGTTCTGTTCGAACCTGGAACAGACTTGTATGGTTGTATGTCTAACACTACACTTTGATATATAAAGCTGATTTCTTTCGAATACATTTCTGTTTGGTGGCGCAGAATTTATTCTCTTAGCTTAACACCCTTCTTTGATACGTACGAGCTCAGAGGTTATGTAGTTGAAGGTTATCTGTGATATACTCCCAATTTGGTAGTGTGGCATGCTAAGTGTTGCTGATCATTTGTTGATCAAAGCATGGCTTTCGTGTAAAGCGTAGCTTTATGGACGAGACCTCATCGGATCTTACACCTCGGAAATGGTCGAAACAGGAAAGATGCGGCAAGGTTTCACGGGTAGCTCCCTAGGGTATGTCCATTCCTTCTGGAAAAAGGTGGTATCATGGTATTGAGCCCAGATATTTTACCTGTGTGGTTGCTCCAATCTCATTTACTGTGTGATTGTTGCTTTGTGATCGAGGCGCCTCGGATAAAGGTCGTAAATGACCGGGGGTGGCATATCGTAGGTTTACTTCCCGGGAAGGGGGTAACCGGCCTTGCGTTGGCAGAGAGCCAGGTAGGTTCTCGGGGCGTTCCTCCAGAGGCGTTCCCATGTGGCAGTAGGGAGTTACTTAGCCTGACCATTTGTTGGAAAATCCAAAGAAATAATACGAGCTTTGTACGGTTTTAGTTGTAGAACCTGCCATTTAAAGTGGTAGCTATAGTAGGCATAGTATAATGGTACCTATGGTGGCTAAGATTAATATTATATTTTTGAAATGTTTCCTAAACTATGCACTAGTAATAATATCAAAAGAGTTTTTTTTGCGTAGTAAGCATGTTTGACTATCATAAGGAGAAATCTCCTCCAATTCTGCGTTTGCATTGTGTGTGTGGCGGGAGGCCTTATGGTAGTTTTCATTTTCCAAAAAAAAAGCATATCGGATTTCTCCTATGAACTATTTTTATTTCAAACAACTGTTTTTATTACTCATACCAGTCCCATGACTGACTCGGAGTTTATTGTTCCCTTCCTAAACTCTGGGTGCCCATAATTTTCCACACGGGCAGTCTAGAGTTGGGGTTTTCAGATAGTCAGGTTTAGTAGAGTATCTGGAACTAGTCGGTGTTTGGAGTTCACTCATCAATGCTTGCTAATCTTTGTGAAACGTGATGGTGGTTCGAGCTTGATGATGGAGTTGTTGGACTCATGCTCTTTTAAAGATCGTTTGGAGTTATCACTTCTGTTGTTTCCGCTGTAACATCATTATTTGTCTCTGATATTCTTGTATCATATAGATATCATTGTTGTATATCATATTCTGGATATTGTATCATTTTTTATGTATATGATATCATTCATTTCTTTCTTCCGCTGTGTTGTTATACTTAATGTGTTATAAGCTCCGGCACGAGTCGAATTTCAACGATTGAATCTGCGGCATACGAGTACAAGTGAAGTACGGGTGTCGATTTTCGAACGCTGAAATTTGGATCGTGACACATTGTAATCAAGGCGATCGAGTTGGAGGTCTTTGGGTTGATCATGATGCTCGTGTGATGTTGAGTTCGTCGGAGAAATCGATGTGTCTTTTCGTTGAGAAACGAGGGAGAATGGGTTGGAGGAAGGATCGAATTTTTGGTTATTAAGTGTGCATATCATTCGTGCATAATAATATGGTAAATTGGGGAAGAAGGTGTTTTGGTTAATTAGGTGATTTGTTTGTTAATTAAGTTGTTAATTAATTTAATTAATTCCAAACCTTGTAAACTCAATAACTATCTCATACGAGGTCAAATTTGGATGCGGTATTTTGTGTTGGACTCGTATCGTTATTATCTATGCATTGGAGTTGGATTCGTTGAATTTGGAGCTATAAAATTGAATGTTGTTCGATTTAGATCGAACCAGAATGCAAAAACGTCAACTGGAATTTTAGAAACTTTACTCACCTCTAAATAAACTATATGATATCTGTGTAGATTATTATCGAACATTTGGATGATAGTTATATATTGTTGTTTGATTATTTGTTTGGATTTGATTCCCGCTTGAAAAGCGAATGGCAAAAATAACCATTGTTTTGTAGGGGACTTTTGTAGAGAGACCCAAAGGATTTCTCACCATTAATAATTTACTGTTATTTGCATCTTACTTATATCCTTATGTTGCTTATATTGATGTTTGGTTGAAATATTTGTGACATACTGTTTGATTTATTTAAGTGTCGTTATAGCAATTATCACCATATCGTCACTTATGAAATATCATCTCCTTAAACCTATATTTATGTGTCGAACTTGTGCTTTTTTTACAAAATAAATGTTTGGTTGCGTTTTTGCACTTTGAAAGGTGTTTAAACTATAATTTCAAGTATTTTTTAGAATTCTGAAAAAAAGGACAAGTGTTGTTTAAAATTTCTAAAAGGAGTTATAAATTTGATTAATTATCTTTCGGGATGATTAATGTTGTTTTAAATTTATAAAAAGGTTATAAATTTGATTAATTATCTTTCGAGATAATTAATGTTGTTTTAAATTTCTAAAAAGGTTACAAATTAGATTATCTTTCAGGTTAATTAATGTTGTTTAAAATTTATAAAAAGATTATAAATTTGATCTATTTTCCTTTGGGATAGTTAATGTTGTTCTAAATTTATAAAAAGATTATAAATTTGATTAATTATCTTACAGGTTAATTAATGTTGTCTTTAAATTTATAAAAAGATATAAATTTGATTAATCATCTTTTAGGATAATTAATGTTGTTTTAAATATATAAAAGATTATAAATTTGATTAATTTCTTTTAGGATAATTAATGTGGTTTTAAAATTATAAAAGAGTTATAAAAGTATTTTAACATTGTTCTAAATTAAATTTATTTAGGGATGATTAATATTGTTTTAAATTTATAAAAACATTTTAAATTGATTTATTATATTCTAGGATACAAATGTTGTTTTAAAGTTATAAATGATAGTATATAAATAAGAAAATCTTTAAAAAGGAACGTTTAAAAATAAAACTAAGTGTAAATTGTTTTGTGTTTATAGTAAACAATGTTTTGATGACATTTGTTTTTGACCCTTCTTTTTTTTAATACACTTAGAAATATAATTAGCTCTTTAAAAAAATATTTTTAAAGAGAGTTTCTAAAGTGTTTTTTACAAATATTTGTGATGTGACAATCAAGCACAAATGCGAGTCAGATGAATTTAAAAGTTTGATTCATTTATAGAAAATATTTATTCCTACACTTAGCACTAAACTCTGAAGGAACTCTTGCTATTATTAAATGAATGGTGTCATGACAAGGTGGGAAGCAATACTGCCCTTACTTGTCCAGCTTTATTGATTTCCCCAAGGTAGTGCTAGTTCGAGACCGAAGAGTTATGATAAGTGTAAGAGATTGAATTTCCATATACATTAATTTTTTTTGGCAAAGCCAGCGGGGTTGAATGGACCCCAACCATTTATTGAATAACAGAGACATACAAAGAAGGATGGACATACCCATTATAAAAGAGAACAAAAAGAAAATAACACCAAAAATTACAAGCTAAGAATTCCAACCAACTAACTAAGGATAGAAAGAGGCCTAAAATGATCTTGCAATAGTTAATTTCTTGACTATCGATTTTGATTCTGCTATCCTTTTATGTTTCGTCAATCTAGGATGATTTATTGCTCATTTGAGCATTGATATCCTTTGTCGAAAATGAATAAATCAAAAGAGCGAGTGGGGGCCAAGCTATGTAGAGTATCTCCCATTAGGGTATTATCACATCTACTCTAGATTGGTTTCGATGGTATACACAAAGAGACATGAAATACTCGGATTCTCGATAAGGTTGGCAGGGTCTGGCTTATAGGTTTCCAAGAGAGTCATAAAGTATATGACCCTTTCAAGTATATTTTTTAGAGGTATACTTTCGATAAGCGAGTGCACCCTCCTAGTCATTGTTGGAAATTTTCACTTTCCTTGTTTTTGATTTAAACCTTTGAATTGTTTTCTTAATTGCATCGAGAAGTTCCTGGAGCTCTTTTCGATGTTTAATTATTTGTGTCCATTCTTTAAGTTTGGATTTTGATCTTGTTTATGTCCATTCTTTCAAGTTTGGGTTTTGTTCTAATTTTTTCCCTTCTTTCATGTATGGATGTTGTTTTTGTGAGGTAAAAACCCGTTTTGCGTTTAGGGTGTAGTTTCACAGAATTATTATATATTCACCATATTTCTTTAGTCTTCTCAAGCTGGTTTTCCAGACTAATACGAGTGTTATTTTATTATAATGCTTAGGTCAGACCGAGTCTTTTTCCAGGTTGTCATTGGTGGAACATGGAGCTCATGGAGTAGAGCTGGATGTTCACTTATCGTAGTGTTTTTATTTTCCGCGGTATTATTATATATACCCACCAACAATTATAAGGACATGAAATCATAACTGTCCAAGCTGATGAGGTTTGTATTTAACTTCGATATACCTTGTATTTTAGAGTGACAGCTTTTACTGTCTTTGTTATGTTATATATTATTGTTTCACTATGAGATTCTATTTCCCAAGTTCTTTTATTTATATTTACCCTAATAATCTGCCTTTTCGATAGTTGGATGCTCTGCATTTGAACACGTAGATGTAATAAGTGTTGACTTTCGAGGGTCGAAAAGGTGGGTCGTTACAGATATGGAATTGTTCAAACATGATGAAACATATATTCAAAATAGGATTGGATAACTCTCTTATGATATAGCCTAAAATTCACATCTTAAATAAAGAATCCTTCTCGCGTCTTCTAGATCCACACCCAATCCTTGTTAAAGATGGGCGAACTACTTATGTGTCATTTTATTGATGTTTGCATTTGATTTGGAGTTGATAAAACTTTGGAAATTTTGATTGGGTTTTTCTACCATGGAAGGTTATAAGGACAGTGTGGGTTACGATGTAACAACTCTTAAGACTAACACTAGAGAAAGTGAATAGTATTTTATAACTTTGTTTCAAGATTTAAAGAAAATCACAGATTATCAATAGAGATCTATACTAATCAAGCAATCACGGATAAATATAAAAGCAATAAAAAAGGGTAAAATAAGAAGGATGACACCAAGAATTTTATACCGATTTGGATTAACCAATCCTACATCCAGTTCCATATAATAGTATACAAATTTATTTTCAATCGCCTACTTTAACCAAGTAGTAAGCAAACTAGAATACAGTCTCGATTTCAAGGTTACGAGATACACCCTCATGTCTCAAAAGTTCGAGGTAAACTCTCTTGATTTTCCAGGAAATAAGATCGCTCACTAAATTTAGACGGGCAATAAGCACACTCACTTGATTTGAATGGGAAACAAACACACTCACTTGATTTGAACGGGCAACAAGCACACCCAAACAAATAAGAGTAGAATTGTTGATTTCCAAATACAAACAGTTGTACTTGAGATGCAAGAAATCCTATGGCCCTTCTGATATCGGTTTGATCTTTGAGTTTATAGAGAGAATGCTTCCAAAATAGTAAATAATTTATGGAGAATCAATCTAGTAGTGTATGGATTGATTCTATGTAGTTTTGAAAAATGTAGTAAGTAGATTTCAAGAAATATTTTAAGGGAGTAAGGAGTAAGAAGAAAATAAGAGAAATTAGTTAGAAAATTCATTTACACTTCCCTTTATATAGTGAATGAATAGATGTATCCATTCAAGAAGAGGTGTGTCCATAAGACGCATCTTTTCAAATTTTTAAAAAACAAATCAATGGTCACTGTGGCGGCATATCTAGGAGGGGTATGTCGACATACCCTTGTAAAAAAATGATTTTCTTTTAAATTGTTTTCAAACTTCTATATTTCTGTAAAATATTTTAAACATAGTTTTTAAATACTTTGAACACATAAAAACCTTTAAAAAATATTTGTAAAAATATATTTTGAATTTTAACTAATTAATTTTGATAAAATATCAAAGATTAGAATTTTATGATAAAGATCGGAATCTACTACCAGAGACTTTAACAATTTATTCTAATGACTCATAACTATACACTAAAGTCTTGAGCTCTTCAAATCTTTGTCTTTAAACTCATGAGCCTTGATCATCTCTAATTCTTGAACTTTTGTCTTTATACCAATCAGTCTTTAAGCTAATCATTTTGAACCTGTGTAATATTCTACAATATATAATATACAACTTAGCAAAATATAAGTATCTATATTTATATGGTTATTGTCATCAAAATCACTATCTGAGGTATTAACAGAGAGAATAGAAAAATTAATAGAAAAATGAATGTCTATAGGAAATGAAATTGTGGATTTGTTTTAATTGAAGGAATGAAACATTTTCCATATTTTAAATTAAAATCTTTCTAATCAATTCGCATAATTTTCTCTCTTCCTCTACTCCCCTCTCTTCACATGGTATGGATGAAAATACTTGCCATCAAATGACATAAAATTTCAATATCCCTTCAGTGATTATCTTTTATTTAAATCCATTTAAAATATACAGATATCATATATTAATGCACACAAATATTATTTTTATATATGCACTACCCCTAAACATCAAATAAATTTAATAATAATTAATATTTCTAAAATATTGATTAATTTAATTAATTTACAACATTTTATATATAAATTAAATCATGTGGTTTTTTGAAGAATTCATCATTACGGTTATGCGACTTAACCGTATAAATTCAACCAGCGACTAATATCGAACAATTTAAATATTAACGTTCATACGTCACCTTAGCTAAAAGTGTGAAATTTTGGTCGAATTTATGGCTTACAAATCTTTTCAATAAAACTCTAATTTTACCATTTTAAACAGAACTTGGTAGTAACGTTTATTTACACTAATTCTCTTCTTCAAAACTATATCACTTTAGCACTTATGGAATTTGGTTTTGGTTAAAACTCCAATATTTTCCACATTCAACTTTGTTAGTCCAAACATAAAATCTTGGTTCAATAATAACATTTACTATTCAACATATTGCTCTAGCCAGATATTTTGACTTTGAGTTAACTATAATTGACCATGATGTTAACCCTTGTAACTTAGGAGATGAATTATTTTTTGAATTGTGTTTCACTTTCAGTGCTTCAACTTAGACCCAACTGTAGTCATTCTATGGATCACCATGTCATGGTTTAACTATAATTAAAGTGGAGTCTCCACATTGAAGTTTTACAGCATTCTCAAGTCAAGAAAGCTGTGTAATATCATCACTTTGAGATTCTCTATCTGATCTTAGTCATATTAACCAATAGAAAACTCTTGAGTGAGTCATTCCAAAATTATCCAATAACTATCGGTACATAATCTCTAGGTGCTCCCATCAACTTTGGGTAATACACTGCCCAACATTTTGAAAGCATTATGTACTCTAGTCTCAATGGATGAATCGATATCCTTTCTCGAAACATCTTAACTAGGAATATTGTAAAATTATTTGTTATTTTAATGTGATAAATTTCTCATGATTACAACATACTGTAATTTCTATCACATAACATATCATTTGAGGATTTCCTATTTAATGTACTTTAAATTAGTGACTTAATTAATTATATTACAATATAACAAAGTATATTATAGAAATCAAAAACCTTTATTATGAACAAGATTGGTTATTGTGTTAGATATATGTTACAAATTACACAATCCCGTATGGCATACTCGTTACTCTATCAATCAGCACCACCATCACCATCACCATCACAATCCTTATTAACATCACTATCAACATTTTGCTTATTGTAATTTATGTCATGTTTATCATCATCATCTTCATCATCATATGAGTTCATTATTCATTTCATTTCTTTTTTTCTTCAACATGTCATTTTCTTTTCTCAAAACTTCATTTTCTTTTTAAAGAATTTTTAAGTTTTTTTCTAATTCCCCTATTTTCTGGAGAATTTCTTCATTTCCTTTTTATTTTCACATAGCTTGTTTTTATTTGCTTGTATTTGCTTGAATCCCCTTTTTTTTCTTTGTTCCTCTCTTTTTTGCAAATCGGTATAGTATATTTCAGTTTAGCGTTAACTTTAGTAATTTAGTTGTATTTTTGGGATTAATCGAACAAATATTTGTAGGTATTACTTTGGCAAATATTTGCTATGAATTATTATGGCAAATATTTGCTAGGTATTTGTTTGAAAAATATTTGTCAGAAATTACTCTAGACAATATATGCTAGACATTAATCTTGCTAATTTTTGCTAAAAAATATTCTGGTAAATATATTCTAGTGGTAACTATATTTTAGGCATTTGTCGAGCGATATTTGCTAGATATACATCACCAGATAGATATTATCGGATTCTTATTACACTACAAGATAATACGGCTATTCCAACGGCTCCTAGCCGTTGGCGGCCGTTGGAAGCCGTTGGAATAAATCCCACGCCTTCCAATGCTTTCCAACGGATCCAATGGATCCAACGGACCATTTCCAACGGAATTTCCAACGGCCGCTAACGGCTTGGAGCCGTTGGAATCCGTTAGAAACCGTTACAATAAAATGGCCAATAAGCCATTGGAAGCCGTTGGAAAAACTGGGTTTATTTTGCTGTAGAACAGCATGCCTATTTACCTTCCACCCACACCATTTCCAATCCATTCAATTTCCATTCCATTTCCAATCAATTCCACACACACATATATATATATATCAATATCAATACAAACAACACACATAAATCAATAAAACACCAATATAAACAAACCAAACCGATCAAACATCACAAAATATACCATCAACGTACATACCATCAACAAATGTCAATAAACCATGTACATGCCATCAAAATATTTCTCACCCACTCCGTACCAATATATACAACATCACCATCAACATCAAAACATCTCCAAGTCAATATATACATTGTTCAAACACAAATACTCAAAAACATACCTCCTCAAGGATCCTCGTCGCCTCCCGAAGCACCAGACGACGAAGGAAGGGTACCATGATTCTGCAAATACTGCGCAAGCTTTTGATCCAGCTGCTCCACCTGGATGGCTCGTAGACGATTCTCCTCCCGTAGCTGCTCAACCATAGCTCTAAGCTCCTTGATTTCTTCTTTGTCTTGGTCTTTTTAAGCGTGTCGAGCCTGTCGAGCCTGCAAATAGAAATAATAGCAAAAGGGTTGTCTCAGCATATAAAATATTATAACATTATATATCTAAACACTGATTTTTTGTAAATATGTAAAAGGATTAATTACCGTTAGGTTCCCAAAGCCAAAACGTCTACTCCGTTGCGCCGGATCCATAACAGCGGTAAAAATGTTATCCTGCTCCTCCTGTGTCAGCGCATCACGACCTGACTACTGAAGCGCATTAGCCTGTGCCTCCTGCAACCTCGACTATAATGAAAAAAAAACAATTTCAGTTGAAAAATAGTAGCATGTAATTATTTTGCATAGCTAGAAATTAATAAACTTATCGGTGTAAGTATTAGAAATTTAAAAATGCATACATATGCCTCGGTCGCCCTATCTTGATCACCCCACTGATATATGATATTGCCAGCCTCATCTACTTTCCTAGACGCGTGGGTGTGAGCAAACACGTCCACTAAGCCAACAGAGCCTCCACGAGCACGTTCCTGCAATTGATAATTTGGATAATTTAACTATACATAACTAATTACTGAACTGATCAATATACAAATGTGATAATAGATAAATTTACCAAATCTTCGCAGTGATGCTGGAAAGATTTGGAGCCTCCACGGTGTGATACAGGATTCCTGCTCCTGTTTGCCGAGTTCCTAGCTGACTCCTCCTGCAAATTTACAATGATTAATTATTTATTAAATGGTAAAAAATTGCTGAGATTTATTGTAGATTTACCTTGAACTCCTCAGAGTTCCACCACTCAACCCACTTCTCCCATACAGTCGCGCTCATCCACTTAGGCTTCTTTCCTACTTTTTTAGTCTCCGACATAAGTCTCCCTATAGTTCTTCGCGATCCTGGAGTTCTAGTGTCGCTGAACTAAATCGCCGCCTGGATTTTGTGATTCATAAATACTGCAAACACAAACATGATATATTACATTATTATTTATTCACACGTGTAGTACTAAATTTAACAAAACTTGGAATGTGCTAATTACCTAACAAATGGTGCAACTTCAGGACAATTAAGAAGAATATATATGTGTGCTACATGGTATTCTTTATCATCTAGCCATACTTCCTCACATTTTCCAGCATGTCGACCATGTTGTTTAAAAATAGATAATACTGATTCAGAAGAAGAATCTTGTTCAACGGCCTGATCGTCGTTACGCGGAACACTTACAAATGATAAGTTCACATGGTCTTTAAAATAATGAGAGAAAAAGAAAGAAGCTTCTTCTTTGATATATGATTTGCAAATAGAACCTTCAACTCGAGCTTTTTGTCTCACTTTTTTCTTTAAATGATTTAAGTACCTAATAAAAATTATTTGGGTTAAGTATTAACTACTATATTTATACTTAAATCAACATTTGCATACTCAATATAGTAACATACCTTTCGAATGGATACATCCATCCATATTGCACAGGACCTCGAAGACGTGCTTCATATGGAAGATGAACAGGTAAATGCTCCATTACATTAAAGAAACCCGGAGGAAATATTTTCTCCAGTTTGTAGAGCAGTATAGGAATTTCTTCTTCAAGTTTAAGTAGACGGTCAACTTTTAACGTAGTTGAACAAAGCTCCTTGTAAAATAAACTAAGTTCTGTTATTACCGTCCAAACTTTTACCGGTAACAATTCTTTGAAAGCGATGGGTAACAAATTTTCCATCATTACATGACAATCATGGCTTTTCATTCCACTCAGTCTCCCATTTTTATAGTCGACACATCTATGAAGATTAGAGGAAATTCCATCGGGAAATCGTAATCCTTCCACCCATTGTAACAGTACTTTAACTTGGTTGCTGTCTAGTTCATAGCATGCTTTGGGTTTTTTATTGTCGGGAGTCATATGAAGCTCAGGACGATTTCATATTTGCTTTATATCACGTCCAGATTTCAGATCGTCCTTAGTCTTGCCCTTCATATTCAAAACTATATAAAACACATTATCAAATACGTTTTTTTCGTTATGCATCACGTTAATGTTATGACGGATTAATAGATTTTTCCAATAAGGCAATTCCCAGAATATACTTTGTTTGCACCAATTATGAAACGTCGATTTACCTTGAATTTCTTCTTGTTGTCCGGTCTCGTGTATCTTTGGATAATCTTTTACAAGTTCATATATATCCTCGCTTGACCATACCGCTGGTGGTCATAGAGTCTCATGTCTATTAGCTATGAAGTTTTTTTTGTCTCTTCTAAAAGGGTGATTAATATGAAGAAAACATCGATGACAATCAAACCATGAAATTTTATTTCCATTTGGCAAAGAAAATGCTCGTGTTTCTTCCATGCAATAAGGACAAGCAAAACGACCGGCCGTACTCCAACCCGAAAGCGTTGCATATGCAGGAAAATCGCTAATAGTCCATAACAAAGAAGCGAACATCCGAAAAAATTTCTTTTTTGATATGTCGTATGTTTCAACTCCTTCATACCATAATATTTTCAACTCTTCGATTAACGGTTGTAAGTAAACATCAATGCCCTGTGTCGGATCATCACGACCAGGGACGATAATCGTGAGAAACATATATGGAGTTTTCATACACATCCACGGAGGTAGATTGTAAGGTGTGATTATTATAGTCCAAGATGAATATTTAGAACCAAACTGAGAAAACGGTGAGAAGCCGTCTGTACATAAACCTAGTCTAACATTTCGGCTCTCCGCTGCGAAATCGGGATATTTCTTGTCAAAATGTTTCCATGCTTCTCCATCGGATGGGTGTGTCAACGTACCTTCTTGAGGTGTTCTCACACTGTGCCATCTCATATGATGCGCTGTTACAGATGATGCATATAATCGTTGAAGACTAGGGGTGAGGGGCAAATAATGCGTACGCTTGTACGGAACTTCTTTTCCCTTCTTTTTCCTTGATTTGTATCTTTCCTGATTACATATTTTACAATTTCTAAGATTGATGTCTTCTTTCCAATACAACATGCAATCCTTTAAACATGTATCTATTTTTTGATATGGCAAACCAAAAGATGACATAAGTTTTTTCACTTCATAATAATTTTCGCACATTAAATTATCGGATGGCATATGACGTTTAGCAGCTTGAACAACAGCCGTAAATCCATCTTCTGTAAGGTTGTATTTTGATTTCATTGCAATGTATTCTGCAGTTACCGATAATTGAGAGCCGCTTAAACATCCATTCCAAAGGGGTTTTTTAGCATGATCCAATAAATCATATATTTTTTTAGCTCCAACATTTGGTTCCTCTTCGATGTTAACATCGTCGTTATTAATTACAACGGTATGGAACATTGATCGTGTTGCATCTTCGACCATATGTTCTATGAGATTCTTACTACCTTCTTCGTTGATGACCTCCACCGACTGTTCTTGATTATTAGGGGCTACAATTTCTCCATGACGATCCCACAGCAAATAATTGGGTACGAAACCGAATTGGCGCAAATGAACCTTAGCCATATTCGGTTCTAAATAGTTCAACAATTTGCATCTACTACACGGACAACGAATTTCTTCATCGTTTGCAATATTACTTATAGCAAATTCGATGAACACTTTTACCCCTTTTAGAAAATGTTCGCTTATTGCGCCACTAATTTCCCTTCTTTGATAATCCAGCTCCGATCATTAAAGTAATTGACCATGTTTCCCTACTAGAAAACCTATGATAGAGTAAAAATGTTATAAATTATTCATTTTATATTTTGTAGGAAATTTTCCAACGGCTTCCAACGGCCGCAAACTGCTAATTTCACAAACTTTATTTTAAATAAGCAACTATTGTTTCATTGCCACTTATGTGCCTTTCTTTGATGGTTGGTCATCCTACTTCCCATTACAAACACAATAGTAATTATATTCCGTAAATCATATCATTTTAAACGATTCACAAAATTTCGGCAGCATTTCCCCCGTGTTCCTTGTATCGTACACAAATGCGTGTACACAAGGAACATAAAGGAAATGCCGTCGAAATTTTGTGAACCGTTTAAAGTGATATGATTGACGGAATATAATTACTTTATAGTGTTTGTAACTTATCCAATACTAGGACAAATCCGACAAATGATGTATCAGATGAATAGAGTTGTCCGTTTTGTGGAAAAAACGAATATCCCTAAAACGATCATATACAACACTTGTCAGACGGGGCCGAATAATATCTAAGGATTTAAATATTTGTTTATATTAAATTTGAATATATAACTCGTTTAATTAATATTGGTTTACATCTAACCGTTTTATTACATAATATACTAAATTCATTTATACACAAAATTTGTACACAAAATTCATTTATAAACTAAATCAATTCGCGTGTTCGCATAAATACAAAGCTCGTGTTCGCACAAATGCAATATCCGTTCTAACGGCTTCCAAATGCAATAAACTCTATCACACACATACGTTTAATATACTTATAACCAAATAAACATAAACTAATGCAATATCTTAAATTACAAAATTTTCAATCAATTATAATAACTTGTTCATTATGTTATAATAGTTGCAATTAGGGGATAACATAATGTAATATGCATACACTAACAATTAGGAATCAATCAACATTCGAATTAAACCCTAAATCTAAAAAAACCTAAATATTAGCTTTAGGAAAATTACCAATTTGGAGAGCTAGAAGGGTGGAGATTGGTCGGAGTAGCTTCTAGATGGCGTCGGAGGTTGTTGGGATGGTGTTTGGGGCGGCAGCAGCTGGTTAGGAGGTGGTGGAATGGGGGAATTTGGTGAAAATGTTATTTGGGGAAGAGATAATGAATTGCAGGTCTGGTCTCGGGTTGATATCTCAGGAAAATTTCCAACGGCTACCAACGGCCGCAAACGGCTTATTTCCAATGGATTCAAACGACTTCCAACGGCTACGTAAAAAATTAACGGGTCGTTGGAATAGCCGTTGGCGGCCGTTGGAACAGAGGCGTTGGAATATAATGTTTTTCTAGTAGTGTTATTATGTATCTTTTTTATTGATATATGTTTGATCTTGTTTGGAGTTCTTCATGGAGAGACAACATTCTAGCAGTAGGAGAGTTTCCTTCATAATTTTATTTAAGAGCTATGATGTTTGTGATAACGAAAAACCAATAATGCATACATATATAATATTTGAATTTTAGTTTATATGAGAGAAACTATAATATATTAAATAAGTAATAATGATATACCAATAACATTGTTACATAAGAGTGTATTTTTTTTGGATTTTCTTTGTTTCATCTTACTTACTTCACTAGGTTCTTTCTTACTATTACTAGCCATGAAACTGATTTCATTTTTCTTGCTTTATATATGTTTTGTAGCAGCACCTGTTTGAATGCAGGGTTGACATTTAAGGACAAGTATGTTGCAAGTAAGTACATTATGATTAATCTTGCTGCACCTATAGCATAATAAACTGATTCCTCTTTAAAAGCTTCTTAAATGTCTGACTTGATATCTATCTTAAATAATTTTTGAGTCCTCGAAGTATTTTTGCTTGAAAATATTCATATCATATTCCATATTAGAATCTTTTAAATGTGAAGCTGTGTTGTTTTTTACCCCTTTGTTTTCCCATCCAAATTTTTTTCCAATGTCATTTTCTTCAGAAATTACTTTCCTATCTCTAAATGAAAGTAATTTTCTTCAAATGAAAAGGCTTATATAATCATATCCATTGACGTGAGCTCTTTTGCCACATTTTCATTGTTGATTTTATCCTTAATAAGCATGTGATAAAATCGAAGGATGAAGTTAGCTGTAGTTGTCCGGTATGTTCTTTTTGAAGTTTTCTTTTGTTTTTATGAACTTCTTAATAAATCTATGAAAGGATTTCAAAATGCTTCTGTAGCTCTCATCGTTCTATTTTTCAGCTACCTTTTGTTGTCTCTTGATTACTCCTTTCAAAAAAAATTCTTTTCGGATTTTCCAGAGTTACATATTCTTTGATTAATTCGTCTACTTTTGCTTCTGCTTCTTGTTATGTTTCTGAACCAGTTTGAATTGTCATTTGTGTTTGATGTTGAAAATTTTACTTTCAAGTATATCTTCAAATAAATGATCATCTGTCGTAGTTTCTTTTTAATGCTCAGCTATTTCAACACCAATTAAATCTTGCGTAGGTTTAGCTTCAATTTTTTCGATTCACCCAAAATAGTAGATTTATTTTGACTACTTAGAGTTTTTCTATCAGTTCCTTATGTAGAATTAGTTGTGTAGATTCTCTTAGTGATTTCCTTAATAGATATATGTTTATAAAATTTTCGTTGTGTGGTACTACATTGATTCTTCAAATTTTGGTTTTTAAATATGTATTTTCGTAAAGTTGAACCTATAAAGCAAAATTATAATGATATATGATTATTATAATATGTTTCGGTTATAAAATATTTGCCATGCAAATATTGACCTGCTGCTTGATAAATATTCGTTTGGCATATATTTGTTAGGCAGATTTTATCTTTAATGCTAATACCATTGTTCGAACTTACAATCCATTAAAATTTAACTTAATATTAAATAAAAACTGTAGAGAACAATACCAAATATTATTGCATGTTAAATATTTTTCAGAGTATGTTCTTGGTAAATATTTGATATTATCGCAAAGAATAATATCAACTATCATTGCATTTCAGATATTAGTATTACAATAGATTTTCCTAGAAAATATTATTGTCATATGTTCAACATTTATTGTACAAGACATTTGTTTGAAAAATATTCGCCAGACAAATATTTGCCAAAGAAATATTTTTCCAAACAAATTTATGATCGGCAAATACATGCTAGGCAAATTATTGTCATTGTCAATTTTATTTTTATAGTCTATTTTTAATGTTAATACTATTTTTTAAAATATATGTATGGTCTAATATAGTTATTCAAACTTGCAACCCATTAAGATTGAACTTAGTATTGAACAAAAAAGTGCATTTCAAACATTTGTGTTTCAAAACATACATTTGGCCAAAAATTTCAGTTTAACAACTAATATTATTGCATTTAAATACTTGTGTTTTAAAACATCTTCCTTTCAAAGGGTTGAAATTAATATTGTCAAATATCATTGCATACTAAACATTTTTATGTTAAAATATTTTCTTGGGCAAAAGTTTTTTCTGACAAATTTATAACCAGCAGAAATATGCTACGTATATTTTTTATGTAGACTTTTGTCATTATCTTGTCTATTTTTATTGTGTATCAATAAGACTAATATTATTTTTTACGTTACGATGTCAACTGTGATTAAATATCTTTAGTCAAATATGTAATTTGCTAAAAAAATTCTTAAAATTTACCAAAAGTTGCAGAGATTATTACATATAGTATTATTGTGGTCAAATATTGCCAGAATTTAACTTAATATGTACCAAAATTTTCATAGAATAATATAAACTTTGTAGAGAATATTATCAAAATTTGCGGAGATTATTTACAAAATTGGAGTCGAATATTATCAAATGTTATTACATCTTAAATAATATTTTAAAACATTTGTTTGTCAAATATTTGGTTGGCAAGCAATTTTTTGGAAGGCAAATGTTTTTCCAATTAAATATTTGCCAAACAAATATTTTTATTGGCAAATATATCATTTGCAAATATTTGCCAAGCAAATAATTTATGCTAACAAAAATGTCACTGACACAGGTAGGATTTTGCATAGCAAACTTTGCCTGAAATTTTTTTGCCATTTTCTGGTCTAATTTTACAATCTATCATTAAAGTTAATACTATGTTATACAATATAATGTGAAATTGTTGTCAAATATCTATTTTCAAACTTACAATCTACTAAAATTTAACTTAATATTTACTATAATTTGGAGTGACCAATATTTTAGGAATATTGTACCGGCTCCTTTTCCGGTTTTGAACTTTCATTTTGATTTTGACTTTATGGTTTTATGTATTGATTGTAGCATTCTCCATCAGTAACAATTTCGTTGCAAGCTTTGTCTTCATGAACGAATTTGCAAGTGTTGTCATTGTTATACTTTCGACTTATTTTTTTGAGAGATGTGACAGATTTAAGCATTGATTTGGAATCTTATTGACGAATTACAACGAATTTTGGTGTAATAGAGGTAGGCGAATTCAATTTAGATTTAGAGGAATCAATTTGGGATATTGAAATGATTTTCGTACATTTTAAGGAATATGAGCGGCTTTTTCTTGGCATGTGAAAACTGTATTTTTCTGGCAGAACAAGAATTTTATAAAATTATTTTAAAAATAGGGATGTATTTTAAAAACAATATTTTGAGCCTGATGTTTTTCAATTGTAAGGATTTGAGCCTAAATTTCCTATTATGTAAACAAAGGTTTAGAAGGAGACAATTTTATAAGTAAAAACAATTTTTATTAGTCAATATAATTTTCGATTAAGATACATCGCGTCTCATTTTCGATTTAGATACATTAGCGCAGTGCCAAGTGCACCATCAAAACATCCGCACGAGCTTCCTTATCTATGTATGTTTAACTTAAAGGTAGTGGAAATAAGAATTTATAAAGACGAGAATAATGAAATACTAGACGATGAGAAATGAGAATTTTATTGTAATCCAACAATTTAGAGTTTATTATTTTAATTCTAAAATTTGGAGAAAAAAGATAACATAGTGAAAGAGACCCAATGTATACATACACACACATATCATTCTACACCTCTATGGTTTTTGGTGCTACGCTGTTCCAAATCAAATGAATTTTGAGATGTTCGATCTACACCTCAAGCATCATTGCAAAAAAATTGAGACATTATGGGCTCGTTCTTGAATGACACAAAAGAGGCATACGAAAGGGAAATTTGAAAGGGGCACGAATAGAGAATGGTTCGCGAAAAGAAAATGCATTCTTGTGTACGAAAGGGCACTCTGAAATGGGCATTCTTAATTTTGTTATTACGAATTATATTGTTAATCGTTTTGTATTGTTTTTAAAAAGTATTGTAATACGAATAACGATATTACAATTACAGTATTACAACAATTTCAAAATACAATTATAATACAACAACAATTTCGAATTACATACACAATAATGATACAATTGCAGCTACAAAATCCAAATTACTAACGTAGTCCAGAGCAACTAGTTCTTCTCAATATTATCGCGGACGACTGCCATGGAATTTCCAATGGTTCTTTGAACGGGTGCATGGTCTTAATTCCGGGATGTTCGAATAGTATAGTACTCCTCTAGGTATTCTTCCGAAATTCCATTAGGATCATTTCCATATGCCATAAACTCAGGATCTCCTTCGTTGTATCTTCATATGAAATTGTGAATAACCATTGTAGCAATTACAACCTTTGAACCTTGTAACCGTATGTTGGTATGTTATGTAAGATTGCAAACTTTTTCTTTCAAATTCCAAAGGTTCTTTGCCATATGTAAACCCGAATGGTAATAGTTAAAAATTTCATTTTCGGTCTTTGGTTGGTTCCATTTTCATTAAAATCTGGAATATAATATTCAACATTACAATAGAGGGTAAGTAGCCATCCATTATTAGATACCTCGAGTCAAACAATAATGTTATCGTGTTGGTGGATAAGGGAAATTCAAATTTCTAGTGTTCAAAACCGAACGATAAACTTTAGCCTCATGTACAAAACCTTCCCACCCTACCCTTGTAAACGTAAAGGTAAAATAAAGCCACATACAGTCATACTATTCTGCGTAGTAAATCCTTTATGTCCAGTATATCGTTGCACGTTTGCAGTAGACACATGTGCAACTACATGTGTATCATCAATAGTCCCAACAAATTTTAAAATATGAATAATCTCAGTTTGATGTCCTAATCTGTTTTGAGACTCTATTAAATTTAGAGTCTACCGGTTTAATAATATCTTCATATAGTAACAACACAAATTTCAAAACTTCGTGAAAAAGAATACAAATCGTGCTATTTTATCGTTGAAATCTTTCAACAACCGCTCGTGTGGGAAGATACAAAGTAATTGTACCCTAACGTAAATGTTGGACGTTTTCTACAAACCGTAATCTTCTATCGCTCGCATAACGTGAGAAAACAAAGCATTTTCATTCGAAAGTTTTATTGACAACGTTATACATGACCGCACGGTATATCGTTAACCCATTGAATTCCCTTGCATTTGGAATTGAGAATTCGAAAGATTGAAGCTTTCTATAGCTATTTGATTCTCTCGCAATAGCATGTATATCGACCATATATTCGGCATTAGAAGCTGTCGGATAACCTTCACATACCATTTCAGCCATTGATATTGATCACAAGATGTTAATAAGGAGACGAAGAAATGATGAGAAGAGGTGGTGAAGTGGTTATGAAAGTTTGAAGGTAATTTATAAGGGGAAGAACGCTAAATGTTGGTTTAAGCCGTTATCATTAGACGGGTCAGAAGTCTTTGACGTCAAGTAATGTTTTTTCAATAGTTTGCCTATATCACGCGTCCATTTAGACGTGCCTAAAATTGAGGACGAAAGCACCCTATATATACACAGTAAGTAAAAACTACAAACACAGAGGTTTTAATCCACTCCCTTTGCTTTCTTTTTGCATTAACTTTCCCCACTCCACTCAAATATCTTGTTCAACCATTTCACGCAACAAATCCCAGCTATTTCATTCAATTATGTTATAATCATTGAATGCAGCAGACAGAACACAGTTCTTCAGTATAAATTAGCTCCTGCTATGCTGTTTTATGTTCCCATCTTCCTTTTAATAACTTCCCTACGTCAACTAGCAGTCTGTTTCAGGGATTTTAACATGAATCTTTTATAAATGTTCAGATTGTCATATGTTTCTTCCGTTGGTCAACACCAGTAATATTTGTAAATGTTAGTGTTTTAATTGTGTGAATCAAATTTGAAATCGAAACAAACAGGTTCAGCTTTTTACAAACGGATCATAATTTAATGAGCAAGCAAATTCACTGCGGTTTCTATTTTGTAGGTCAGTAAATTCCATCAACTATACTAGTCCCGCCTCTAGTTTTTCAACTGCAGTAAAAATCTGAATTTTTTTTTCCTTATTGATTTATATGATGAACAGGACATATTTTATGCCAGGTCTGATTTTTTTCCATGACAATTGTCAGTGCATGTAACTATATTACTGACACTACTCTGAAACTCCAAATTTTAACCCTATTTTCATACATTATATTTTCAAAATTACTATAAAAGTTAAGTATAATGTGTTAACAAGTACATGATTAAAAAAGTCTGAAATTGCATTTTTTTTCCCCTCTCTTAGTAAAAATCTTGTACAAGTAATAGTAGAAGAGAAAACGAACAAACATTTGAAGATTGTACAGTAAATCAAGGAAGATAAAAATTGCCACTCAAAGCAAAGCATTAAAATTCAACCTCTAAGTGCAATTAATTACACAATCCTGTCCATCAACGTGATCACAGGTTAATAAAAGACAAATGACAATCTATTACATCTATATTAGAGTAGGACCAGCAAGCTCTATTAATTAAGCAGTCTATATTAAGCTAAAATTAACAGCCCATACCATATTAACTAACCTTAACAACTTAAACTAGTAATTAAGAACTAAGCAGATTCCTAACAATCTCAGCTTGTGCACTATTGCTGTCCATACTGTTCATCAGCTCTGATAGTTTATCACTTAAATCATCTACTTCCCTTTGCAAACTCTTTATGTAACTGCATGTCTCCTTCAGTAAATTTGCTGCTGATGCCTAATATCATTTGTACATACACAAGTATTATAACAAGTTAGTAGCAGGCTTATAGTACTATTCAGTATAAACACACATTTTATATTTGTTAATGTACATACTCTTCTATTGTTCCTTCTTCTTGACTCAGGTAAAACAGATTGAAGCTTTCGGATTAATTCGGTTATCTCTTCATCACTGATTTGAGTAGCTCTTCTACTTGACATTGTGTAAAAATCACTTATAACTGAACTGATATATAGAGGGCAAAAAAAAAGGATGAAGACTGAAGAGTTGAATGTGGCTTGAGTAAACTGGTAGGAGGAGGTATTATAATTATAGGGGAACTTAAATGGGCCCACTTACCGTTCTCTAGATCCAAGACTGAGCCATTTGGCCCACTAACTTCATTTGGTAAACGTAGCAAGAAATATTTTATGTTAGCGATGCCTGTTTTAGAGAATGGTAAAGATTTGCATGCATACATGTAATCAATATAATATATTAAAATTTCAGTGTACGCTCCATTAATTATGAAACATCAAACGATTAAGAATTACTTTTGATTTTTTTCTTCTTTCTTTCTTTTTTTCCTCTATTTTTGTGACGAAGATCATTGGTACATATAAACAGTGTGTTTTGTATGCTAGTATTGATAACCAATTACCATAATTAGTCTTATAGGTAAAATCAAACTGGGCTAATATGTAAAGATCAGTCAAACCAAGTACTTATAAGTAAAATTTCCTGAATCATGCATGTTATAGTAAAAGAAATTTGCTTCGTACCAAGAAGATGCTTTGTGTCTGTTAATTGTCCTAAATTGAGAACTCCTCTCTTGTCCTTCTTTCTGTCTATTGTTTCCTCAAACTAATTCTTAATTAACTCCAAATTAGGAGACTAGTCCATTAAACAATGTGATTATAAGAACTCCTAACTAGGAGATTACCGTACCAAACTAGGTGATTATAAGGAGATTAACAACATACAATGGAAGATAAATTAGTTTGAACTTGAAACAGCAAAGATCCCATAGTTATTATAAGGAAATACATCACAAATTCCTTTACAAGAAATAAAGCCTGATTCAAGCACTAAAGATGTGAGATGTTAGATGAAAGGACAAACAAAGTCGTCGTCGTCACAAGCAACAAGATATTTTTTCATTTCCAAATGAATACATGTGATGTGCGTTACAAATGGAGTGTGGTTTTAATAAGTCAATCTTATATGCCTACATTTAATTGGAAACATTTCCCAAATATAAGGTAGGCAATGAGTTCCCTCAAACAAAAGGCAATATATCACCGTATGAGAGAAGGGAGAATTGACATATAAGTCATTTAGCCTTTTGAAGGAGCATCTAGCTTTAATTAGGGTACCCCCGTGGCAAATAGGCATCATGCATAAATTCTGTGATGTGCCAAAGATGATTTTTCTTGCTACCATTGAATAAACTTTTCATACGGTACATATCAATGATTGTGTACAACGAAAATATCAATAATACCAAATAACATATCATAGTTAACCCTTAAAAATATAGTTTTCATGACCGAACCGTGAAACATACCGTGATGAATCAAGGTTTAAGACTTTATGATTCAATCGGTCAAACCGTACGAACCATGGTTTTTTATATAGAAAATTTACATATTTAAATACAATTTATACACAAAAATAATAAAATAAATATGCTAGGTAGATGAACTGTAGAAAGTCTTCAAGGTCTACAACCGAAATTGTATGCTATTGCAGTGCACAACTGTACCAACACAACTGCAGTTGTGCACACAGTAACAGTGTACAACAACAGAAGTTTAATAACGGTGAACTTAAATGTAATGATCTGGAATTTCACCGTTTTAATTTGCGAATATTTAATTAATTTTAAATATTCAAATGATAGATTTTATAATTAAAATAAAACTCTTTTGAATAATAAATAAAGATGGTTAAATAGTTTTCAAAATTAGTTTACGTAAATATTTAGTTTGAAGAAAAATTGAAAATGTGACAGGAATTCGTTCTTCGAATTTTCGTTAGCTAAAAGTTGTCGAAAATGTTGTAACACTAATGAATACACTTATACATGCATTTACAAAATGGTTAAGATACGTTTGAACATATGTATACATATACTTAAGTATATATATAAAGTAAGTTATAACCTTTATGAAGTGTGTCTCTCTCTCTCTCTCTCTCTCTCTCTCTATATATATATATATATATATATATATATATATATATATATATATATATATAAAGGAAAAGATGCCTTAAAAAACATAAGTACATGTGCATTTAATGTATGTTGGCTCAAGTTTGGTAAAGAGGGGACATTAATTTCGTGATTTGCATGATAGGGGGGAGAGGAGACGGCAAAGGTAATGAAGTGGCAACCACAGAGTAGAAGACATGTACATAATGGTGTTTTAGTAATTCTCTTAAGACATTTTATATAAAATCAAATTTCATAATTTCCTTTCTCATTTTGTTTTCATTTCTATTTTTTTTCAAACTCTTTGTATTCTTCCTTTAAGCTCTAGTGGCCATCAAATGACTTCTCTTTAAATTTCAAAAAAAAAAGTTTTACCTTTTAAATGTTTTCAAACTTGTTTTAAAACATCTCATTTTCCATTTCTACATAATTCTACTTCAAAACAAAACCACACTTTCCCTACACAACCCATGGTCGTGCCTTGCCATGCCATAGCCGAACCTAAAACCTTCATGATCGAGCCCATTTCCAAGTTTTAAAGGTCAAAATCAAGTTTTTCCAAAGAAATGCAAGATCTAGGTCATATTTCAAGTTAGAAAAGATTTTGGAAAACTTTTGATGAGTAAACTTTTTGTTTAAAATAAAGTTTTTAACTTTGATATGTTGTATAAATTATGGTATGATATGCGTTGAATTTTTTTGGACTAATATGTGTTTGGGATATATATTAATGTTGTGGTATGAGATGGAAAATTTGACTTGAAATGAAGTCTAAGTTTAGTATTTTTTATGAATTTGCAAACTTTACTAATGGATGTGATGTTGTGTGTTTAAATCTTGGATATGATACTGTATGTGAAACTTTGGATATGATGTAGTATGTTATGGATGTTAAAAATTGCCATGTTAATGGACTTAAGATCTCTTGGAAAAATCAATGGAGTTTATTAGTTTTGTTGATAAAAGTTTTCAAAGTTTTAACTTTGTTTTCAGTTTTCCAAACCTTTTACTTATGTTCTAAATTGAAACAAAGTTAGAGTAAAAGAGTTTGAATGATCGTAACTTAAAAAATATCCATAAGTTACTGCATCCATAGCGATATTCACTATGGATGCAGTTCGGAAAAAATCAACACTTTATAAGTAAAAGTGTTTTAACTAAATTGTTTTGAAACTATTTTCAAGTCTTTAATTGGGTTTAAAGGTTAACTATTATTTAATTATTTATTTAAGAATATTTATTACTTAATTATTTATTTAGAGGTTAATTATTAAATTAATTATTTATTGGTTATTTAATTAAGTAAGATAATTTGTATTTAATCATTAATTAAGTTAGGGTAATTGGTGCTTAATTATTTTTAAGTAAGTTAATTATAATTTGTTAATTAATAAAATGTTAATTATTATTTAATTAATTATTTAAGAATTAGTTATTATTTTATAAGGATTAATTAATTAATTAGTTATAAAAGGGTATTAATTATTAATTAATTACTAATCAAGTTAAATTTAAATTAAGATGTAATTAAAATTTAATTATGATTTAATTATTTAAATGTAGGTTTAATTTATTATTTAATTTTTAATTAAGGAATATTTAATTAACTAATTGAGATTACTTAATATTTAATTACTAATTAAAGCTTTAAATTATTATTTAATAATTAATCAAACGATTAATTAGGTTTTAGTTATTTATTTAATAGTGTTTATTTATTAACTAAAGGTTTAATTATTTTTAAATAAAAAGATTAAATGTTATTTAATTATTTAACAAAGTTTTGGAAGTTTAGACCACCTTATTTTTAAAGATCGGTTTTGTTTCCAAATATTTTAATCCAACAGATTTCTTTGTCGACTATCCTTAAGTAAAACCAATTGAATATGAAACCCAATGACATATGTTTAGCAGAATAAATCACCATTCTAGTAATTAACTTGTATTTAACATATGTTTGGTAGAATAAATCTAAAATCTGTTTGGTAGCATAAATCACCGTTCTACCATAGTTCACCAAGTGGATTATGTTGACATCTGTTTGGCAAAATAAAAACACATTCTGCAATTATATTACCTTAGACATGTGTTTAGTAGAACAAACCCACATTTGCTATTTTGGTAAATTAGACATTTACTTATATGATTGATTGTTACTGGCTGATTCCCTTATACATATCTGCTTGTTACGTAAATACCCATGTTATAATTGAAAAGTAAACTCAGTTAAATGAGAACCATTATGGTCACTAAGCTTCTTTCTGATTTTTAAAGTCAATCATACTCTTAATAAAGGTTTCAGGTTAAGAAATGATTTTATTAAAGGCACTACAACAAACTGACCTTTTTATAGCGTTTGAAAACCGCTATTAAAGCCTTCTATATCGTTTCTATAAACGCCATAGATCAACAAGTTGTAATAAGTCTGATAGATACAAAAGTGTTTCAAAATTGCAGTGGAAAATGGACTTTTAACAGCATTTTTGTTGCCATCTTAGACTAGAAGTATCGGTACAACTACTTTTCTATAGCATTTTGAAGCTTACTATAGAACTTTTACACAGAGTTGTATTTTATGATACTAACAATTATGACATCGTATAATTTCTAATATGTTGACATGCCATATTATTATAGCGTCTAAAAATGCTGTGGAAATATTATGTCAATCTTTTATTACACATTGAAACGCTTTAGAAAATTCATTGCTATCTATTGTAGCATTGTTTTTTGCTATGAAAACCGTTTAATCTTTGTAGAATATTTTGTATTGCACTAGCATAATGCTATAGTATATGAAAGTTGCAACAATTTTTCTTTTTGTAGCATAGTTAAAACGCTATAAAGAAATTTCCACTGCATTTTTTTATCGCCATATACATTCAAGTTTACAATTTTCAATTCTACTAAACTTATTTCAACTAATATATTATAACAATTCAAAACAACACACTTATCACATTGTAATGTACGTAATCAAATGAAGTCATAAGCCAAACCACAAAATATATATATTCATAATACACGGAGTATTAAGCATATAAATATTTGTGACCAAAAGTAATAATACATACTACTGTAGCTAACCAAAACGATACATACTAAAAACAAAGACGTATGAACGTCGATAGACAATACATTAATGCAACCATGAGCGACTTGAAGGAGAAAGAGTGCGACAACATGTAGCAACCTCAAAAGCATCATACAACACCTGTCAAAAAGAAGCACATACATGTGTATGTTAGTCATAAATGTAGAAATGTATAAGTACTAAACAACATGGTTTCAAACAGAAACTTTATGAATTAATCACTCAAAATAACTAAGAAACATCACAAAGGCTAACTCTAGCATGTCATATCAGTTCTTCAAATATGATCTAACAAGAGGATAGGGAAACCATAGAGATAATATACAATCGAATCCTCATTTTCATTGAATGACTTCACCTTTTAATAAGATTGCTACAGAGTCAATAGTTGAAGGGCTATAAATAAATCCCATATGAGACTGAAAGCTCAACTGTAAAGTACATTCATAATTTAGTTAGGACAACAAAGACACAACTTTACTAGTCTAGTTGGCTAAGGACAACAACTAACAATCGATAGAATACAACATTTTGATCTCGATCCAAATGGCTAAAATCGTTTACAAGGATTAGGTTAGGGTATTCTTATGCATAATGACCTGGAAGGTTAATTAATCTTTAAAGATAATGGTTTATGACAATGTGTTAGGCTCAAACAACGAACCACTAACCAACATAACATTGCAAGTAACTACCATGAAATACAATTTCATTCTTCTTTGAAAAAAAATGATACACTTTTGAATAATTTATTGGTAGGAAAAAAATAGTTATTATTATTATTTGTTAATAAGATCGGTAGCCAATTAAACTAGTTAACTAAGCGCTACAGGCTGGTGTAGCCTATTGCGGGTTGACAAAATGTTGTTTTACAACCAAAAATAAGTGCTTAACATAGTAACAAAGTTTAACAGATACACTAATAAGATATGTTTTACCTTTTTATGACTGAAATATTAGGAAACTTTAGTTAAGCTTAGCTATGCAAGAAATAGAAGAGAAAAGGAAATGCAAAACATAACAGTAGATCATAAAAGGAAATCAAGTGTAAGAACTAGAAAAGAAAAAGGAAAAAACATAAATATATACCTCACACCTCCCATATCAGTACATGAACTTAAAATTGTATGGTCCTTGTGAAGCTATGACACAGCTCTGACTAAGCCAAGAGATTTATCAATTTCCCTAGTTGGAGCATCAAACCAATTCAATTCATTTATGCGAAATCAAATAATCAACTTACGTGTCTGAAATTTAAAAATTATGCAATTTATTCCCAACTTTGAATATTTGAATTTCACATAACTAATATATTTCTGCACTTCGCTGGTAAACTAAATAAGATTTTACTCATATTTTTCCATGAAAGCCAGTTAGGAGGAGGAAATTTTGTTTCCCCTATGGTGTTAGGCTATTATTAATTATATAATATGTGTGTGTGCGAGAGTGTGTGCGTGCGCACACATGTGTGTATATACAATTTTTATAAAAGAAAATGCAGAGAATATGAGTGGAACATTAACATTCTGCTCAGAAATTTAAATATCTCAACATGTTGGATGCACATGAAATAAACTCATGATTTTCTATGAATAGAGTAACACAAGGGACAATATAAGTTTAAGCTATATTTTATTAGGTGGAAGGCAAGCAACAAAGCTGTCAACATGCTTAAGCGTCGTTTAACAACAAAACAATTAACCACTGTATAAGTTTTTGTTTTATGCTGCAACACTATTATAATATGATTAAAAAGGATAATATCCATGCTTAAGTTTTGAAGGATGATTTTCATCAATAATTGCAAACAATAAGAATGCGATAAACATATCTGTCAAGTCAAACAAAAAAAAGAAAGTCCCCGATGATGGGATCATATAATTATTTTTTGGATTTCTTTTGTTTCTTGTAATTTGCTTGCCTTTGATGTCATGGATATCCACCATACATTTGGTGGAAAAATTAGGCATTTTCCTCCCTTTAGTAGCTATCACGACTTAAGTTGTGGTGAAAACAATGTTCAAGTGCTTTTCATCTAATGGGATAACAATCTTAATAAAAAGTAAGCATCGAGTAGTAATTTTTGCTTAATGTGCTTTCACAACATAGACTGTGCATGCTAATCAGTTAGCATCAATGTTTACACACAATTTTCTGAAACTGAATAAACACGCACGCACGCATGCACGATATGTGTGATAAAATACTAGGAATAACTCAATCTTTCGTACGCACATATGATATCACACATATTTTATACATAGGTTTTTATACACGCGTGCGTGTAGAATAATTCATATGTACACAAATGGTTAACTTTGTTAAATATTTTTATAAACTTGGTTATTTTTAAGAACTTAATTAATTTTTACAAACTTAGTTATATTTATAATATAATTTAATTTTCATAAAACATAGTTAACTTTGTTAAATATTATATATTTAACAAATTTTTATAAAAAAATTAGTTACTTAGTTAACTTTGTTAAATTCTATATAATTAACTAACTTTTATGAAAAATTAGTTAATTTATTTAATTTTTGTAAAGTTAATAAATTTTTATAAACTTAGTTAATATTTATAAACTTAATTAATATTTTAAAACTTAATTATATTTTATAAATTTAGTTCTTATTAATTTTTATAAAAATAGTTGATTTAGTTAATTTATATAAAACTTAATAAACTTAGTTAATTTATTTAATTTATATACATTTAGTTAATTTTTATAAACTTAGTTAATCCCTATAAAGCTTAAGAATTTTTCAAAAGTTCATTTTTTTTAAACTTATTTAGTTTTTACAATACTTATTTAACTCGGTTAATTTTGATAAATTTAGTTAATTTTATAAAACTTAGTAACTTAGTTAAACTTTATAACATTTAGTTAACTTATTAAATTGTCATAAAACTTAGTATCTTAGTTAATTTTATAAAATTCATAATTTTTAGAAACTTATTTATTTTCTATTAAATTTAGTTAACTTAAGTTTTATAAATTCAGGCAAATGGTTTCAGATATTCTATATGCATTTGAAACCACAATAACTGCATGGGTTAAAATAATTTGACTAGAAGAAATGACACATATAAATACATGAAATAAAGAATAAACCTTGCAACTTGAGCAAAGAACCAATCTTTTTTAGCCAATTGTCCAGACAGTGCAAACTACATCGCTGTAAGGATATAAATCCACACATCTTTCCAATAAATCATACTGCCTGAATCTGCAATAAAAACAAGATTTTTATTGAACAATTTTATATACTAGGATTCAATTGCAGTGGCATGCTGATATATAGGCACATAATGGTTGGTTCTAGTTATACGAACAAAAAACCTTTATCCCTAGTATTGCATTTTGTACGACATAATATGATTGAAACTCAAATGACAGTTTATGCTGGCATGTACTAATTTGGATGTTAGACTAAAGTTTTTATTTTAGTGGAACACTAATGACATTAAATTTCAAAAGAAATGAAAATGTGTATGATAAAAAACTAGCTTTTTAGGATGATGCCGATATAGCTTGTTAACATAAATAGGGTTAACACCACTGGCTCTTAATCACAACTTCATACCAAATCACTTTGAAAACCCGAGAAACTAGTGGTAGCATCACACCTTATGCTTTCCTCTCCATGTTTAGTTCCCAACCTAAATTTGAAATTAAATCATATTGAAATTCATACATATCTTAGAAGTAAATCAGAAATGTTCGAAAGATAGAATACACGTTATACCAGTTTTCATATATATCCTTTTTTTCAAGCTCTCTATGCTCCTGGCAAAACGCACGGTATTCACAGCAAAGATGAAGACAGTAGTATTTTCATGGTCTTTACTCCAAGTTGTATTAGGCTCTCATCTTGGAACAATAAGCATAAGAGTATATCCATTGACACCCCGTAAAATACAGCAGCAAGCCATACAGTGCTTCACTTGTGCCACATGCTTCATTAATTTAAATCCAATAACTGATTGCCATTGCCCAAACATTTTCCAAATCTAAATTCAAATATATGAGAAGTAGAGTAGTGACTTACAAGTAGAACTTCTATCCACCATCTCTACAATACGGTCGAATGTGACACGCGGACACCAGAAAGTCCTACAGCCAACATATATATAAACAATACAGGAAATTATTGTCAAGGACAAAATTTCTTAGCGTTTTTGGCTCAAGAACAGGCCTTTAATATTTTATCCAGAAGGACAACTTTCTTTAGGTATCAGTTTTTAGTCATTGATAGCAGTTTTTAGGTATCAGTTTGTAGTTATCGGTAGCAGTTTTAGGTATCAGTTTTTAGCTTGGTAGCAGTTTTGTTGTCCTTATGAATAATTTTGGAAAATGTTTGTCCTTATGAATAATTTTTAGGAGAATGTTTGTCCTTGTGGTAAAAATATTGAGGTTGTGTCCTTGAGGCAAAAAATATATAAATCTTTGTCCTTTAAATTAATTTCCCCATAAACAATATTAGAATAATTCGTAGAATGTTTTGAAATTACAGACATCGCTTGATTTATGTGGCATATTAAGAAGGAATTTGTGGAAATTATTACCTACAATTGCCAACATTATCGGTACATCCGCAATGGCCAATTTACCATTCAACTACTAACTTGGGATTTAATCTAAATGCCCATAGATTCTGCTGTGTTCCTCTACTTTGTCTACTTGACCTCCCTTTAAATAATAAAAATGTTTATGTGCTTTGAAACATATATTTGAAAAAGAAACTCAAGTTGATTATTGTAATAAATCAAAAATATTGTACTTTGAAACTGAAAAGACTAAGGATGAAATAGAATTGATCAATAGTGGTGCACCTATCAAGAGTGCTTGTTAACGAACCCAAATAAGACACTAAAATATGATAGCCCTCCATGTCTCTGCATAAAAGTAAAGCAAGTTTAGGTATCTATGAGGAAGTTGTTATAGTATGAAAAACTACACCACTAATCTATATGCAAACTAAACTTTAACTGGCAAACTAAACTAAACTACACTACTAATCTATGTAAAATCAATACACTGCAGTTGTCAGCAAGCAATGAACAAGAATCAATGTACAAACTAAACTTTAACCGGTGAACTTCAGTTCGACAATGATTCGACGATCAGTAAGCTGTGCATAATACTTGCCATGGGACAACAAACCCTGTACATCAACCATTTAAATGCATAAAAATGGAGGTGTGTTACCTTAGTTAAAACTGAACATAGCCGTGTATGCCAAGTGCATTAAAGAACAGGCAACACGCCTCAGTTTTAATTGAGGCATGCACGCCTCAGTTTTAACTAAGGCATATTTCCTCAGCTCTAACTAAGGCATATTTGCCTCAGTTAAAACTAAACTGTGAGGCATGTATGCCATTTTGCTTTTATAAGTGTAGTAAAGAACATGCAAACTAATGAAAGAGACCAAGAAAAAGCATGTGGTGATGGGAAGTATTATACAACTTCTCATGCTCGAGTTCAACCTTTTTTTTACTTCCTCATCGTTTTTGGTCTATTCTTCTTGCTCTGAAATCACGAACTTTAAAGTAAAGATAAGTCGCTAGTTGACATTTTCATAATGTCAATTTCTGCTATAACCTAATTTCTTTACCCATATGAAGGTATGTTTAGGTAACAAATTTTGTGTTATTTTCTTTCTTAAACAGTGACAAATAGGTTCGAATAATTATTTCCTTTTGTTTTCACTTCTCAGCAATAGCCCGAAACGATTCAGTGGCCAATCAAAACTGAAGTAAAAAAGATTATATGAATGTGAAATTAATATTGAAAACGATGATATGAAAAGTTTGTGATTTAGAATAGATCAAGATTACCATCATTGGAGCTTTTCTCTATCTTTGGCACTATGTGGCACTATGAACAGTGATTTTTTTGTTAAAGGACCGTATGCTCATTTGTAATGTTGCTTAATCTTAATTTCTAGTACATATGTGATGCCTCTTGACTCTTAAGTAACCAATCGTTTAAAACTTGAGAGTACAAAGGTGTATACTAACGTGAAGAATAGGAGGTGTGTGGAGTAATGTTTTTGAACTAATAACCACAGTTAAATAGAATTGTTTTTACTGTCAAGCATAATCTCAATATAACAGACTAAGCATTTCAAACAAATTTTTTGATATTAAAATAATACGGTACTATTCTCTTGAACAAAAAATTGAAGATAACCTACATATTTGTGTTAATTGGGTAGAAGCAGCATGGTATTAAGAAAATTTAACCAATGAACTAGACTAGTCAATATTATGTTGAAAGGATAAAGTTACAATGAGGAAATATAGAGACCTACTAACTTTTAGATAGCTATGAATTATAAACTAAGTGGAGTATAGAGCTATTGCACCACGAGCAGTAATGCACACACCTACTGCAGCTTGAGCAGAAGCCGAAGCATGTATATCTACTATAGCTTGAGCATCAGCAGCGAGTAGAGCTGTTGCAGTGCAGTAGCTACAGCTCAAACAGTTAAGCTGTTGTATCTCAAGCATGGAGCTGCAGCAATTAGAAAGTAGAGCTATAGCTTGGTGCATGGAACTACTATAGCTCAGTGCATGGATCAGAGCTACCGTGGCTCGACAACAAACCTAGACCCTTAATGACATTGATCTCACTCAACATTTTAATTGCAAAAGTCAACACCATGGATATCAAGTATCCATTATATATCTATTAGTGCACACACTTTTCCACGATTGCGGGAATAAACTATGTTTTATATCATCTATCTGCAACTTAGATATTTGTGAACTCACTTGAAATCATATTTTCAAGTATTGCGGTAGCTACCGATGTAACTTGAGGAACACTATTTCTAAAATTATTCTTACATTTAGTCTTGTCCTTAAATATATTACTTACTATATGTATTGACGAATGTTTTCTCATAGCCAATTTTACATACCTTCTTTCATGCAAAGGAATCTACCTTTTCTTTATTAACTATAAGAAAATTAATCGATGATGCAAAATATGAGAAAACCTACAATTTATGGCCTCATTCCAAATACAACTAATCTATATGACACTTCAAACGCTATTAACATTTACAAAAATATATTATGCGCTATTCAGTAGACTTTAGGCATTATTACCATTTGATAAAGGTATTAGGTAGTATTTAGAGTATATAAAATTATATTGATCAAAATTCAATTTGTGTGCATAATTAAAATACCTGTCAAATTAATGACAAATTCAAACAGTGAACAAAATTAAATACTGAAAAATAAAGAATCTAAGTAAAATTCAATAGGAAAGAAAAATTGATCTAACCTATGCCCAATCGGGTTATTAGAAACAAATCATCATAATAACATGGAGTAGAGGTAACAAGTTATTCAGGATAAAGAACAAAAATCAACATACAAACATCAAAAATGGATATGTGATAATAATTATCTCTTTTCAATAAGCTCAAAAGTCTTTTACACCAGCAATAAGAGTCTAGTAATACTTTCATTTGAGATCAATACAGTACATGATATTACAAATATCTTCTTTTTATTGTTTTTAGGAGACGTAGTAGTCAAATTCCTCCTTATACACACAAAAGAAAGAATAGCAACTCATTTTCACTAATACATTATAAATAGTAAACACTATTACCAATTGTGACTTAGATGCAAATATATGAAAACCTGACCAATATATCTCATATAATAATGTCGTTTTGAACAATCTTACCAATATTGTGACACCCCACCTCTATACCCGCGCTAGCCAAGAACACTACGGTGTAATGTTGTCAACTAGCATGGAGAATAAAGCTGTTGAGGAGCGACCATCCGTGTAATTGCTTTGTGCGAGCACCGATATGTCAGATAGTATAACATGCATTCTTATTTCAGGAGGAAATCCGACGTACCGGTACAAACACAAAGCTACTACACAGTGGCTATAATAGTTTAGGACAATAGATATAAAAATAACACAGGTAACATAAATGTGGAACACAGATTAAATAGAAAAGTCTCATATATATATAATAACTGATGTCAGTTACAATACATTTGACACGGTACATATGATACAACTACAACAGTCGACTCAGGAAGTTATATATACAAGTACATTATCGACTAATATACATGAATACATATCATCCTATACTATGACACGACATGTCCCAAAAATATGAAAGGACTTCATAGCTCTAGCAGCAACCCAAAGCAGAATATCTACAACCTGTAATAACTCGGTCTGACCCGAGTATTAAATTCAAAAGAAAATAATACACGGGTCAGTCTAATTCAAACTCAGTTATTAATGCACAGAAGCAATAATAATCAAATATCAAATAGACGACAGTCACAGTAAATTCACCTATCCGATCCTTTAACAAGGAAATAGGATAACGGTGAATATAACACGTAATAGTGTTAAATAACAAATCAGCATATTCAAAAACATCCATAAAGATAGATGAAATGATTATCAATAAAGATAATTAAGAAAACATCTGAATTGCCTAAACAGCAATTGCAACAAAATCATCAAATTAAACCAAATCAAAATACGATTCAAAATATATTGAATTGGCAACATAAAACAATTCTAGCAATGGAAAACACCAATTAAAATTGTCAGATCTAGTAGGGCTGCAGTACACGCATGCGTGTACTGCCTCGCCACCACAGTATGAAATGCATAAAAGATCAATCGGAATATCACAAATGAGCACAAGGTCAAATCCAAATCAGATTCAACTCAAGTGGTTGATTGGAAAAATCAAGTGGCCAAGACAGTGAAAATTTCTCAACTGAAAGTGCAGATACAAAATGATCATGAAACAACCAAAAATCCAAAAGTATCACTGCACAATTTGAATTGTGCATGTACACAGTGGCCAGAAACAAGTCAACAATGCAACCAGATTAATGAAACAAAGTATACAAGATGAACCAGATTTGAGTTCAAGTAAAGACCAAAAAGAACTACAAAATAACACAATGCACAAAGGTTACAGGTCTGAAATTCCAAGAGGCAACAAGTTGTTATGTCAAAGTCAGGTTCAAGTGACTCATGATCAACAAGTTGTTATGTCAAAGACCAGACTTATGAACATGTACAAGATCAACAAAGTATACACAGTAAAGTCTACAGGCAAATGGTCAAAAGTTCACAAGTGAATCCAGTGCTAACATGAACAGGTTCAAGTGACAAACAAGCAGCACAAGACAATATTCAAGTGCAGACTCAAGAGAACACATGCAACAATGAAATGAACATGAACAAGTTCAAGTAAACAGTGTCAAAGAAATCCAAATTGATACAAAAGTTACAGTGCAGACATCAATCTATCTGGCAACAATGATGAATCAATTACAAATGCAACAAGTTGATACATATGCACAGTTACAGTTCAACATCAAAGTGCAACCAGATGATGACAGCACAACTTCAAACATGATCGAAGGTCAAAGTCAGGTGAGGTCAAGATAAAACAAAATCAAGTCAGCAGTATCATCGAACAAGTGCAACCAGCAATATGAACATGTAATAGTGAAACCAAAGTCAGATGGTCAGAAAGTAAACAGACTCAACATATATCACAAGAGATACAAGTGAAGCTACAACATAAGCATCAACAAGCAAAGGAAAATGTGCAGTGAAAATCACAAAGGCTACAACATCAATGTAAACTTAGGCAAAGCATATGAACATGATACTGAGACCAGAATGAATGTAAGAGAACATTATCACAACAGATCAACAGGGAAGAACTCAGAGATGATCAGAAACAAAGTTCACATGAAACAGTAAAAGATGTCAAAGCCACATATTTTAGTTAAGAGAATCAAAGTCAGAAATGTGGTGAAAGAATATAATTTCAAAAAACAAATTTAAAATTGTTTAAAACAGTCAAAAATTGAAAAAGTCAAAACTTTATAATTATAGGAAAGTTTCAGAATTCAGAGGATCGACTGTATTAATTCGAAAATCAACATCGGAATTCAATCAAGAATAAACAGCATAGCATATGCAAAAATAACATACTGGACACGAATGAGATGTGAGTAAATCGAATTACTCACCTGAATCGCCAGGGACAACAGAGCAAAGCCCTAAATCCAGTCTCAACGCAAAGATAATCGCAAGCCAGAGCTACAGAGAATCGACGAAGCCAAAGCTCCAATTCGCCAGTAAAACGAACAAGAGCAATTCCCTAATTCAGTCAAGCTACAATCGAAAAGGATCGGGCCAGATTCGCAAGCAAAATCATAGAATCGCCAAAGCCCTAAAGTTGAACGATGAAGAAGGGACGACCGCCATTATTTTATTTATCTCGTTTAGGGTTATCGAACAGAAAAATGAAAGGGGTCGGGTTCTTGAACGAATGCAAATGAAAGATGGGGGATCGGGTTTGTCTTGGTTAGTTATCACGGCAACCAAAAAGACTTAACCATTTTTCAAAAGAAAATTTCAAATTGATTTTAAATTTCAATAGCAATTTTAATCATCTAATTTCGATAATCAATTGATGCAAAATACTGGGTTGTTATAGACTTCCCTCCTTAAAGAAATTGCGTCCTCGCAATCATAAATAATAAATGGACAAAAGGTAAAAACCATAAGAGCATGGCAATGACGAATGCATAAGCAAAGCAAATGTCAACAGGGAAGTATTGAAATCATGGAAGTATCAGATATAAAATAAAAAGGTTCGACTGCTTCAAATCAAAAGAATCAACATCGTGGGGATCAAGGAATCAAAATCAGACGACTATATAAACAACCCCAAACATCAACATCGACTAACAAAAGCAAGAACAATCGAGTTCCAACAATTAAAAGAAAGGAATCAAAGCAGAAATCACATACTGAGCATGAATTGAATGTGAGTAAATCAAATTACTCACCTGAATCGCCAGAGAAAAAGACGAAGCTCAAATCTCAAGATTGCAAATATTCAATCATCAAAAACGATAATCGAATTTTCAAATCGCAAATATTTAATTATCTCAAACGATAATCATATCAACAAATATTTAATTATCAAAACGACAATTAGAATCTCAAATATCGAATTATCACAAGCGATAATCAGAAATCACAAATATCTGATTATCAAAAACGATATATCAGAAATCACAAATATCTGATTATCAAAAACGATAATCAGAAATCACAAATATCCGATTATCAAAAACGATAATCAGAAATCACAAATATTCGATATTCAAAAACGATAATCAGAAATCACAAATATCTTATTATCAAAAACGATAATCAGAAATCACAAATATTCGATTATCAAAAACGATAATCAGAAATCACAAATATTCGATTATCAAAAACGATAATCAGAAATCATAAATATCTGATTATCAAAAACGATAATCAAATCTCAAATATCTAATTATCTCAAGCGATAATCAGAAACACAAATATTTAATTATCACAATTGATAATCAAATTTCACAAATATCTGATTATCAAAAACGATAATCAGAAACACAAATATTTAATTATCACAAAAGATAATCAAATCTCACAAATATCTGATTATCAAAAACGATAATCAGAAGTCATAAATATTCAATTAACGAGTCCAGAATTAACTGAAGTAGTAAAAGTATGGTTCCATACTCCGTACTTTTGCTAAATCGTTTAAATCTCTTTATCGTTTCCTTGAAAGTGCAAAATTGTGTGTTTTAAAAATAACATTTCACATTCTCAAATGGACAAGTCCGGAATTAAGCGAATCAGTAAAAGAAAGGGGTCATAGTCCTCGATTTTGCTGAAACGTTTAAATCGCTTCCTCGTTCTTTTGAAAATGTAAACTGTAAAAATTTTGAAAATAATTTTTAATTTATATTTTTGAAACAACTTTTAAAAATAAAGAATTTTGAAAACACATGATTAAATTAGCAATATCAGTAGTAACTTTGATAAGGAAGTTGCACTTCTCAAATACCATAAAAACGGACAACAAAATCAGCATTGCGGGAGAACCGCTTGTAAATCCATTTCAAAATTGACGGTTACTGAAGTTAACACGTCAAAAATCTCATCAAAATATCTGGTATCAAAATATAATACTAATGAATTTTCATTCATCAAAAATGTCACAAGAGTCTTCTCAAAGATAGAAAGGGATATCATACCCTAAACTTGTATTCATAACAAGTCAATAACACATGAATTCACCAATGCACAAAAACGGATATCATATCACTGAAAATCATGAAAATTGGTGAAGCACAAAATTCCAGAAATCATCACAAGAAATCCAAAAAACACAAATTCTAGAAATCGACATACGAAAACCAGAAATAACAAAGAGGGGGAGGCCTATCACAAAACGGGAGTATGAAAACTCCAAAACACCGGTATCACAAGAACGAGAAGCTATCTCATGGAAGTTATCCATTAAATTTTCACACAGGAATGGCCCGAAGACCGTGGGTCGCTACCCCACATATGTGATGGCGAAACATCACACAAACGGGGTTTAGTCTCCCTCGTAGACAAAGAGACATCGCACAATCGCTAGTCTAAATCATAAAAAAGGGGGGAAAGGCCTATCACAAAATGGGAGCATGAAAACTCACCGACCGGTATCACATGAATCTTTTCAAAGATAAAATAGGGTATCATACCCTAAACTTGTATTCATAACAAGTTAATAACACATGAATTCACCAATGCACAAAAACTGATATCATATCAATGAAAATCATGAAAATTGATGAAGCACAAATTCCAGAAATCACACAAGAAATCCAGAAAACACATAAATAGGGGGGAGGCCTAACACATGAATGGGAGCATGAAAACTCACCTACGCGTATAACACATGACGAGAAGCTATCTCATGGAAGCTATCCATTAAATTTTCACACAGGAATGGCCCGAAGACTGTGGGTCTCTATCCCACATATGTGATGGCGAAACATCACAAAAAAGCGGGGTCTAGTCTCCCTCGCAGATAAAGAGGCATCGCACAATTGCTAGCCTAAATCAAATCACAAAAATGATCGTCATGATCATCAAGAAGTGTCAATCACACCAAGCTAGTAAATATATGAGTTTAGCTTCATGTCCCATAACCACTAGCTTAACTTAAATATTTACGAACAAGTTGTAGGTCTTCACTAGAAAATTGTCACAAAAAGGTTTCAATCGAACAAGTCCAAGAGTTAACCGACGAAGTGAACGCAAGCATTTCATACCACTTGTTTTACTAAGCCGTTTAATTCAATTTCTCATATGAGTGAAATAAAGGTTTGTATATACTAATAGATTGGAAAACGGTTTAAGAAAAAGAGCTTTGTAGTAAAATTGTTTTGAAATCGTTTGGAGAAAAAGGTTTTTAATATTTACTACTAGTATAGAAAACCTTTATATTTTTAAAGTGACAAATCACAAGAATGATTGTAGAAACAATCAATCACAAGAATTCACATACAAAGATGTGAATAGAATCCAAGGAAATCGATACTGAATCCATCAAAAAGTATGTTCACAAAAATCCCGAAGAAAATGTCATCAAAGTTGCTAATAAATGATAGCAACAAATCGGGGAAATAATTAAGAACCGATTAAATTTGGAAACCAAGTCAATTCACTAAAATTTCACATTCGAAGACGTGAATAAAATCCAAAGAATTCGATTCCAAATTCATCAAAGTAGAAATACCCAAAAATTCCGGAAGTAGAAGTTATCAAAGTCGGCAAAAGTGATAACAACCAATTGGAAAAGAAGAATCGATTAAATTTGCAAAAACGAAGCAAAACAAGCATAAATGCAGAAATGACTTCAACAAAAATAAAAATCAAGTCAATGTCGAAGTCAACAATTAATGGCCGCAGTCGAGTACAAAATGAATCAATCATTATCATCAAAGAATCCAACGGCAAACAAAATCAGAGTCTTGGAAATCAAGAAATTAGCAATTTCACAAAAACAAAGTGACCGAAGTCGAATGGAAATCAAGCCGCGGAAAACACAAAATATCAAGTTCAAAATCGCTGAGATTCGAACAAAATCAACATCGGCTAAATCAATTCAAAGCCGAAAACACAAGAACAAAATCCTCATCTTCAAAAAACCAACTTGAGTTCGCAAAGCAAACGGAGGCAGAAGCCAAAATACTTTCACGAAATAAAAATCAAATGCACATGGATAAGCGTTAGGAATTCATACCTAATAATCAAAGATAATCATATGTAAAGATGAGAGATAAAACATCGACAAATAGTTGTAACACATGTTCCATCTAAGTTATATTTTATAATTGTCCTAAACCCCAGGCTCTGATACCAAGCTGTGACGCCCCACCTCTATACCCGCGCTAGCCAAGAACACTACGGTGTAATGTTGTCAACTAGCACGGAGAATAAGGCTGTTGAGGAGCGACCATCCGTGTAATTGCTTTGTGCGAGCACCGATATGTCAGATAGTATAACATGCATTCTTATTTCAGGAGGAAATCCGACGTACCGGTACAAACACAAAGCTACTACACAGTGGCTATAATAGTTTAGGACAATAGATATAAAAATAACATAGGTAACATAAATGCGGAACACGGATTAAATAGAAAAGTCTCATATATATATAATAACTGATGTTAGTTACAATACATTTGACACGGTACATATGATACAACTACAACAGTCGACTCAGGAAGTTATATATACAAGTACATTATCGACTAATATACATGAATACATATCATCCTATACTATGACACGACATGTCCCAAAAATATGAAAGGACTTCATAGCTCTAGCAGCAACCCAAAGCAGAATATCTACAACCTGTAATAACTCGGTCTGACCCGAGTATTAAATTCAAAAGAAAATAATACACGGGTCAGTCTAATTCAAACTCAGTTATTAATGCACAGAAGCAATAATAATCAAATATCAAATAGACGACAGTCACAGTAAATTCACCTATCCGATCCTTTAACAAGGAAATAGGATAACGGTGAATATAACACGTAATAGTGTTAAATAACAAATCAGCATATTCAAAAACATCCATAAAGATAGATGAAATGATTATCAATAAAGATAATTTAGAAAACATCTGAATTGCCTAAACGGCAATTGCAACAAAATCATCAAATTAAACCAAATCAAAATACGATTCAAAATATATTGAATTGGCAACATAAAACAATTCTAGCAATGGAAAACACCAATTAAAATTGTCAGATCTAGTAGGGCTGCAGTACACGCATGCGTGTACTGCCTCGCCACTACAGTATGAAATGCATAAAAGATCAATCGGAAGATCACAAATGAGCACAAGGTCAAATCCAAATCAGATCCAACTCAAGTGGTTGATTGGAAAATTCAAGTGGCCAAGACAGTGAAAATTTCTCAACTGAAAGTGCAGATACAAAATGATCATGAAACAACCAAAAATCCAAAAGTATCACTGCACAATTTGAATTGTGCATGTACACAGTGGCCAGAAACAAGTCAACAATGCAACCAGATTAATGAAACAAAGTATACAAGATGAACCAGATTTGAGTTCAAGTAAAGACCAAAAAGAACTACAAAATAACACAATGCACAAAGGTTACAGGTCTGAAATTCCAAGAGGCAACAAGTTGTTATGTCAAAGTCAGGTTCAAGTGACTCATGATCAACAAGTTGTTATGTCAAAGACCAGACTTATGAACATGTACAAGATCAACAAAGTATACACAGTAAAGTCTACAGGCAAATGGTCAAAAGTTCACAAGTGAATCCAGTGCTAACATGAACAGGTTCAAGTGACAAACAAGCAGCACAAGACAATATTCAAGTGCAGACTCAAGAGAACACATGCAACAATGAAATGAACATGAACAAGTTCAAGTAAACAGTGTCAAAGAAATCCAAATTGATACAAAAGTTACAGTGCAGACATCAATCTACCTGGCAACAATGATGAATCAATTACAAATGCAACAAGTTGATACATATGCACAGTTACAGTTCAACATCAAAGTGCAACCAGATGATGACGGCACAACTTCAAACATGATCGAAGGTCAAAGTCAGGTGAGGTCAAGATAAAACAAAATCAAGTCAGCAGTATCATCGAACAAGTGCAACCAGCAATATGAACATGTAATAGTGAAACCAAAGTCAGATGGTCAGAAAGTAAACAGACTCAACATATATCACAAGAGATACAAGTGAAGCTACAACATAAGCATCAACAAGCAAAGGAAAATGTGTAGTGAAAATCACAAAGGTTACAGCATCAATGTAAACTTAGGCAAAGCATATGAACATGATACTGAGACCAGAATGAATGTAAGAGAACATTATCACAACAGATCAACAGGGAAGAACTCAGAGATGATCAGAAACAAAGTTCACAGGAAACAGTAAAAGATGTCAAAGCCACATATTTTAGTTAAGAGAATCAAAGTCAGAAATGTGGTGAAAGAATATAATTTCAAAAATCAAATTTAAAATTGTTTAAAACAGTCAAAAATTGAAAAAGTCAAAACTTTATAATTATAGGAAAGTTTTAGAATTCAGAGGATCGACTGTATTAATTCGAAAATCAACATCGGAATTCAATCAAGAATAAACAGCATAGCATATGCAAAAATAACATACTGGACACGAATGAGATGTGAGTAAATCGAATTACTCACCTGAATCGCCAGGGACAACAGAGCAAAGCCCTAAATCCAGTCTCAACGCAAAGATAATCGCAAGCCAGAGCTACAGAGAATCGATGAAGCCAAAGCTCCAATTCGCCAGTAAAACGAACAAGAGCAATTCCCTAATTCAGTCAAGCTACAATCGAAAAGGATCGGGCCAGATTCGCAAGCAAAATCATAGAATCGCCAAAGCCCTAAAGTTGAACGATGAAGAAGGGACGACCGCCATTATTTTATTTATCTCGTTTAGGGTTATCGAACAGAAAAATGAAAGGGGTCGGGTTCTTGAACGAATGCAAATGAAAGAAGGGGGATCGGGTTTGTCTTGGTTAGTTATCACGGCAACCAAAAAGACTTAACCATTTTTCAAAAGAAAATTTCAAATTGATTTTAAATTTCAATAGCAATTTTAATCATCTAATTTCGATAATCAATTGATGCAAAATACTGGGTTGTTACAAATATAGTTTATTTATGCATGTATTCAAAATTCCGTTATGTAATTGCAAATGTTGCTTTGCAAAGTAGCATACTTAACACATATGTTCCATTTTAGAACGTGAGCGTATTTATAACTCTAATTTATAAGAGGGTAGCCTGAACCTATACATTCAAAATACTATGATATTCATTATTCTCCTAATACTACTCTCATATATTTTTCTTTGATTTAGTCGTATCAATTTCTTATACCATGACCATTATCCAAGAAAAAGGGGTGAATAATCAAATAACACCTATTTTAACTTAAATGGTTAAGGTACCCGCATAAAATATGAGTTAAGAACTACTTGTATATAAATATAAATGCAGAATCTTAATGATGACATGTTCAAAATACTAAATTAATTTCATAAAGATTAAAAATACATCATGATGATTATCACTCGGCAAAACATAGCATTGGTGGCTCATAGAATGAAATAACAAAAAATATCTTATAAAGTCGGATAGAAATAGATACAAAATAGCCGAAGTTATACCATATTTCAAATATCATGCCTCGTACAACTACTCAATCATCACAACGAATATGATCTAGATTTGTACATACCAAATAACAATATAAATGTTGATCAAGCTTTACTTTACTATTATAGTGAAATGTGTTCAATTTGAAATGGTACTTATGAGAATCCCAATAAATATACCTTACAAACGTAAACTCTAAACACCTATCTGCATTCAGTCTTTCTAACTCACCAAAAAAACTAAACTTTAAATTTTCATTTCTTCCATCTAAAATATGGAAGCCACACTGAAGAAGCAAATGCAAATAATAAAAACATTCTTCAGCAAATGCTTCAGTGAAGTTAAGGAATCTTGAATGTGCACTGTAACATTATTTCAGACTTGGTCTTAATGGCAAATTCTTTTGAAAATTATCCAAAGAAAACACTTTAATCGCAAGTTTATACTGTAACTTCACTAAATCAAAACCAATTTTTAATGGAAAATTTTACTTAAAATTATCCAAAAAGGAAAAATTGCTGGAATAACTCTTAGCAATCTTATCTCCTTCAACAACAACGATACAAATGCAAACTGTGTATTTAATAATATGGTACATAATACGTGAGTTCTGTTTTGTCTAGTAATAGCTAACGCACTAAATGGAACTCAACGCTCCATAAAAAAAGTAGAAATTGAAATGAGTTTGGTACTACTCAATGCTTCAGCAAAGTTGACGAATCACATTTCAGCAAGGTGGAGGAATCCTGCTTCAGTGAGATGGAGGAAGCGAGCTTAAGCGAGGTGGTGTAATCGAGCTTTGGCAGGTAGGACAAGAGAAGAACGATTGTTGATTTTCAAGTGAAGAGCGATTTGTGAAGTTTGTAACTTAGTAATTTCGGATTTGGAAGTTTTAGATGAGAAGAGGGATTCTCGGCGGCATGAAGGAGGGATGAGTAAATTGTACTACCAATTTTTCCTTTTTGTTAATAATAGCATGAACACGAGCCATCATTTAACCTAAATGACCACTAACTACCCAGCTATAGCAAGTCATGTTGCTATCTTTTAACCTAAATGACCACTAACTATCCAGCTATAGCAAGTCATGTTTCCATGCTATTCGTGCTTGCTATTAATAAAACATTTTCTTGTAGTGAGGTGTTCTAAATAATCGTTTTGTTTATCATAAGGACTTTATTAAATGAGTTTATTAAAGGAGTTTTGTTTTAAACAAGGAATATTTATAAGAAAGTTTATAAATGATTTCGGATATTTATAAAGGAAGATTTATAAATAATTTTAGATATTTATAAAGATATATATATATATGTGTGTGTTTTGAAATTTGTAAAAGAGTTTCGTAAATTTAGCTTGGTGATTTATAAATAGTTTTGTAACTGGGTTTGGAATTTAAATAAAGGAGATTCATAAATAAAAGAGATTTATTAAAAGGATTTATAGAAGGAAATTTATAAGAGAATTTGAGATTGTATTTCCTTTAACTGGTCTTCTTAATTCTGGTGGTATGGACATTCTTTCCACACTTAACACCGAAGGAATATTGTTTGAGGTTATCTTTATCTCTAATTTAAATAAAAATTTGTTTTGCTCCTTTGATATGATTTGGAAATGGGAAATCTTGCACAAATGTTTTGTGAATATACTTATGTCAGTGAGATAAGTATATGAATGTTTTTGATAAACACTTTGAAAAGAGTTTTAATAAATGAAAGATTTAGTTTGAGGCTTAGTGGTTGCTATGGTTAATTAGATCTCTAAATTTGTTGTTTTTGTTTATTTGATAGTTAAATAACTGACTATCAAATCTGGACCAAAATATATCTTTGGAAATAACTAGGAGAAACACATGAGTTATATGGCACATTCATCTTCGATGATGCTGTACTGTGCATGTAAATCTCGTTTTGTTATCCTAGAGTAAATTATAGGGAGATCTGTCCACTTAAATAGTTAGGCGGTGATCCCTGCTCCTATGTATTGTCTGATTATTTTCAAAAAGAATCGGGGTTGAGTTTACCGAAACTATCGAAAGTTGTTTCGAAGAGACCGGGATCAGATAAGTATAAATTATCTGAACCACTTTGGTCCAACTCAAGCGTTTCGAGCTGAAGACATGTTGAAGATGATTGAAGATGGAGATTTAGAAGTGCAAGGGCTACATGCTACTAACCCTGAGGGTGATTTCAAAATGGATGTAGTAGAGGTAGTGTCTTCGATTTCGTTCAGACCTATAATGAACTTGCATGGATGAATGCTGGCATTGCATTACTGCCTGAAGGGTAGTGTTAGCATTCCAAGATGGTTTGCTATAAAAAAGGTAATCGTAACCTCAAGCATTACACCCAAAAATGACTAAAATCAGGGGATATGCTTCAAGGCTATGTGGTTCGCTACCATTAGGGTTTGGTCATCACCCAATCTAGATTGATATTTTTGACCAAGTGTGCTCGAGGCCCATTTAGGTTGTTGATCCCAACCAGGGTGATGACATATTCGGCGCTATCCAGTTAGAGGTAGGGCCGCTCTTGACTCCTAGGGAGTCCATGTTAGGCTCTCGGTGTGTTTTATCTAGAGATACACTGTGATATGTGGTACCCAAGTGCCTTGTCATTGTTGGAATCCATTTCCCAATATGTGCCTTTACGGACTTAGTTGTGCCCAACTACTAAAATCTGAGATGCAAGCATTTTGGTTATATTAATATCCATTGGTATCTATATCTTAGACATTATTATAATATCACTGGATTTTCTATAAAAAGTGTTTTGGTTATCGTAAGGTAAAAACTCGTCCACGTGTATGTGCGGCGTGGTCTTACGAGATACCTTTTATTTCAAATAAAATTCCTTGTGATCCGAGTTTCTCACGCTGGTTTTACTAGACTGGTTTGGACGTTATTTTTCTTATAATGCTTAGGTCAGCCCGAGCATATTTTCCAGATTTAGCTGGATCCTTTGGAGCTTTCAAGAGACGAGCTGGATCCTCCAAGATGTATTCACATACCTTAAATTTTTTCACTGTTCTATTTTGTTTCATTCTTTCTATGTTAATCAGCAATTGCAAGGACAGGTTGTTAGAACTGTCCAGGCTGATAATATGTTAGTGTACTTTGTAGTTGTGTATAAATAAAGATGATTTGTTTTTGTAAAGATATTGTGTATATTATATATTGCTCGTAATGATGTGAGATTATGTTCTATCTTCTTCTTTCTTTACCCCAAATGACCTATCTTTCGGACACTTCAATGATCGGCATACAAATGCTAAGGATGTATTAAGTGTCGTCTTTAGGTATAAGAAAGGTAAATTGTTACACATGGTGTCAGAGCTCAGGTTGAGGGAACACCTAGGCTTTGGTGGGATTGACTCATTTGAGATAGAGTAAGTGAGACCATAGAATGAGTTTGAGTATATATATTGACTGCGTATTTGTTAGTTCTATAAAAATATTTTATATTGTGTTGATTTATCAGTTAAGTGGTTTATGAATTCTGATCGAGACGTGGTGCACCACGGTGTCGATAGGGGTTTCTAAACACTTAAACTAGGTAAATCAACATAGTATCATTTTAAATTGGTAAATGAAATAATTTTATCTAGGAATATATTTTACATATAAAGAAATAATTTTCAAACATAAAAAATAGCTATATATGATGTGATTGTTGTTAGGAGATGATAACATTTTATTATTATCATTTAGGGTTTGTTTAGTTATGCTCGTCCAGTTTGAGCATTAAATATTGTTGAGTGGTTCATAAGAAATTTTCCTTAGTAAAACATAGGTTGGGTTTATAGGAATTTATGGGAACATATAAATGAATAGCTTGTGAATTAAGTTTCACAGTTTGACTATAAGGCGTTCGTTGATAATATTGGGTTAAAATTGGGTTTAATAAAAGGGTGTTTATTGAAAATAAAGGAAACATATTCTAAAAATGAATAGTTGAGGAAAGATTCTATATACAGTGATTTATAAATCAGAATTATAAAATATATTTTGAAAATAAGATGGATTTTCCAAGAATTTAAATCCCAGTGACTTTGATAAAGTTTTCAAATGATTATTGGGGAAAGTAGCAATAATTTTACTTAAAAATACTTTAAAGTACAAATATTTTGAAAAGAAATTTTTATAGAAAGACATGTTTTCTTTGGTTTGGTTCGAGGAATGAGTCTCGATTTATTTTGTGATGATCGAAATAATCTTCTAAGTGACTGATCGGATGTTTGCCTAGGCACATGTTGTAATGCACTTAGTAAATTATTCCCTTTATCATTTTACCATCGGGACGAGTTCAAATCCGAACGAAGTCAAAACAAATTTGAAATAGATATTTCGTTGAAATTATTTAACTAGAAGAATATATAGTATTGTTTCAAAAAGAGTATTTTAAAATAGGAAATATTTTATAATTAACTAGTTCGAGTGACTCGAGAGTGACTAAAAATGGGAATGGGATGTTTTCTATGGTAAACACATCCCTTGAGTATTACCCTTCTTGGTAAAGAGATATATGATACTATTTGGTAATACCCAGTGCCGTGATATCATTTTAGGGATACTCGGGCTATATGTATATTTTCTAAGAATTGAAAATAAAGTACCATTTCAAAAGAAATAAAACCTGGGTATTTGACTTCTAAGTTTTCAAAATAATAAGGTATTTTGATTAAAGAACGGGTTAATAAATGAAGCTTTAAATAAGTCAAATTTATTAAGAAGGTTTAATAAACTTTGTTTTATTAAATCGTGTCCTTTTATTTTAACACCTAAGAGGTTAAATTGTAATTGATGTTATTGGGCCAGCTAATAAACATTTTTACCTTAGAGGTGTCTAAGAAAAAGTATATTCTAGGACAGAGTTTATACCAGCATCCTACTCTTCTTTGCTACTTACCAGACCGATTGGGTAAAGAGGTTGGATTGATCGATCAGTTTTGAGCCCTAAATTATTTTGGGCCTACATCTGAATAGTTAAAAACTGAATAGAATTAAAAAACAACTATTTTGTATATATACTCTTAGGATATAGGAGAGTATTATACCAATAATAAATTAAAATGGTTTTATGAAAATGTTTCATAAATAAGTTGTATGATTTTAAAATGTTGGATCTAAATTGGAATTTTGTGAAGTGTTTCCAAAAATATTTTTGGGAGGGTTAAAGGTAATTGGGTAAGTAAGAACCTTTAGATGAGTACGTAAGCTGTACGTAGATCATTTTTTTCTCCTTCCCTAATTCTCGATCCAAGGTTCAAGTACATGACTTGAGGTGTTTCACACTGTTCCGAATAAAGATCTATCACTCGATTTTTGACGGCAAACACTTGGCGAGGGTTCTTAATTTGGAACTAAAATTTTTCTATCATAGTATATGGCTTTGTAAGAATAACAGAGGTTTCTGATTAAGAAGCCTAATCGAAGTCCGCACTAGGAAGTCAAGTGAGCGATACTAGTCTGAAAGTAAAGCTATGTATTTGAGTGAGTGATCAAATTAGATTTTTCATAAGAATGTTCTATGTATATTATACGGAGTGAGGTATAGTGTTATGAACTCCTGGTTGTTTGTGTTCTGGGTTAGGTTATGGTAAAATTTCGGGGACGAAATTCTTTTAAGGGGAAGAGTGTAACGACCCAGAATTTCACTGCTTTGATTTACGAATATTTAATTTATTTTATATATTCAAATAATATATTTTATAATTAATATAAAACTCTTTTAAATAATAAATAATGATGGTGAAATAGTTTTCAAAATTAGTTTATAAAATTATTTAGTTCGAAGAAAAATCGAAAATGTAACTGGAATTCGTTTTCCGAATTCTCGACATTTCAGCTAAAAGTTGTCGAAAATGTTGGAACACTATTATACACTTATACATACATTTACAAAATGGGTAAGATATGTTTGAATGTATGTATATATATACTTAAGTATGTATATAAAGTAAGTTATAACCTTTATGAAAAGTTTAAATATATATAAAAAAGGAAAAGATGCCTTAAGAGATATAAGTACATGTGCATTTAATGTATATTGGCTCAAGTGTGGTGAAGAGGGGACATTAATTTCGTGATTTGCATGGTAAGAGGGACAAGGGTGATGAGGTGGCAACCATGGAGTGGAGGGCATGTACATAAGGGCATTTTAGTAATTCTCTTAGCGCATTTTATATAAAATCGAATTTCACAATTTCCTTTCTCATTTTGTTTTCATTTCTAGCTTTTTCTCAAACTCTTCTTTTTTTCTTTAAGCTCTAATGGTCATCAAATTGCTTCTCTGTAAATTTCAAAGAAGAAAAAAAATCAAAGTTTTACCTTTTAAATGTTTTCAAACTCGTTTAAAATATCTCTATTTCCATTTCTGCATACTTCTACTTCAAAAAAAGCCATATTTCCCCTACACAACCCAGGGCCATGCCTTATCATGCCATGGCTGAACATAAAGCCTTCATGGCCGAGCACATTTCAAGTTTTAAAGGCCAAAATCAAGTTTTCCAAAGCTATGCAAGATCTAGGTCTTAATATCAAATTTGAAAAGATTTTAAAAACTTTTTGGTGAGTAAACTTTTTGTTTAAAATAAAGTTTTTAACTTTGATATATTGTATAAATTATGGCATGATATGTGTTGAATTTTTTTGGATTAGTATGTATTTGGGTTATATATTAATATTGTGGTATGAGATGGAAAATTTGACTTGAAATGAAGTCTAAGTTTAATATTGTTTGTGAATTTGGGAACTTTACTTATGGATTTTATGTTGTGTGTTTAAATCTTGGATATGATATTGTATGTAAAACTTTGGATGTGATGTTGTATGTTATGGATGCTAAAAATTGCCATGTTAATGGACTTAGGATCCCTTGGAAAAATTAATGGAGTTTACTAGTTTTGTTAATAAAAAATTTCAACGTTTTAACTTTGTTTTTAGTTTTCTAAATCTTTTACTTATGTTTTAAATTGAAACAAAGTTACAATGAAAGAGTTTGAATGATGGTAACTTAGAAACTAACCTTAAGTTACTGCATCCATAGCGATAGTCGCTATGGATGTAGTTTGGAAAAAATCAATAGTTCATAAATAAATATGTTTTAACTAAATTGTTTTGAAACTATTTTTCAAGTCTTTAATTAGGTTTAAAGGTTAACTATTATTCAATTATTTATTTAAGGATAGTTATTAGTTAATTATTTATTTAAAGGTTAATTATTAAATTAATTATTTATTGATTATTTAATTAAGTAATTAAGTAATTAAGTAAGATAATTTGTACTTAATCATTAATTAAGTAGGGTAATTAGTACTTAATTATTTTTAAGTAATTTAATTATAATTTTTTAATCAATAGAAGGTTAATTATTATTTCAATTAATTATTTAAGAATTAATTGTTATTTTTTAAGGATTAATTATTTATTTATTTATAAAAGGGTTTTAATTATTAATTAATTACTAATCAAGTTAAATTTAAGTTAAGATTTAATTAAAATTTAAATGGTTTAATTTATTATTTAAGTTTAAATTAAGGAATAATTAATTAATTGAGATTAATTAATATTTAATTATAAACTAAAGGTTTAAATTATTATTTAATAAGTAATCAATGATTAATTAGGGTTTAATTATTTATTAATAGTTAATTATTGTTTAATTATTAATAAAAGGTTTATTATTTTCAAAATAAAAAGTTTAAATGTTATTTAATTATTGAATAAAGTTTTAGAAGTTTAGACCGCCTTATTTTTAAAGATCGGTTTTGTGTTCAAGTGGCAACTTTTTTTAAATGAAGATTTTAATCCAAGGGATTTCTTTGTTGACCATCCTTAAGTAAACCAGTTGAATATGAAACCTAATGACATATAATTAGCAAAATAAATCACTGTTTTTCTATTAACTTGTATTTGACATCTGTTTGGTAAAATAAATCACCGTTCTACCATAGTTCACCAAGTAGATTATGTTGACATCTATTAGGAAAAATAGAAACCCATTCTACCTTTATATTAACTTAGACATATATTTAGCATAGCAAATCCCCGTCTGCTATTTTGGTAACTTGGACATTTACTTATATGATCGACTGTTATTGGCTGATTCCCTTATACATATCTGCTTGTTATGTAAATACCCATGTTATAACTTGAAAAATAAACTCAGTTATATAAGAACCATTGTGGTCACTAAGCTTCTTTCTGATTTTTAAGGTCAATCATACTTTTAATACTTGTTTCACATTAAGTAATGATTTTAGTAAAGGTGTTTTAAATAATCGTTTTGTTTATCATAAGGGATTTATTAAATGAGTTTATTAAATGAGTTTTGTTTTAAATAATAAATATTTGTAAGAAAGTTTTATAAATGATTTTGGATATTTATAAAGAAGGTATATAGATAATTTTGGAGACTTATAAAGAGAAAAATAAATGGTTTTGATATTTATAAAAGAGTTTTGTAAATTTAACTTGGTGATTTATAAAGAGTTTTGTAAATGGATTTGGAATTTTTAAGTAAAGGGGATTCATAAATAAAAGAGATTTAATAAAAGTATTTATGGAAGAAAACTTATAAAAGAATCCGAGTCTAGATTTCCTTTAACTGGCCTTCTTAATTCTGGTGGTATGGACATTCGTTCCACACTAAACACCAAAGGAGTATTCTTTGAGGTTATCTTTATCTCTAATTTAAATAACAGTTTGTTTTGATCCTTTGATATGATTTGGAAATGAGAAATCTTTCACAAATGTTTTGTAAATATACATATGTTAGTGCGATAAGTATATGAATGCTTTTGATAAATACTTTGAAAAGAGTTTTAATGAATGAAAGATCTAGTTTGAGGCTTAGTGGTTGTTATGGGTAACATAAATCTTTGAATTTGTTTGTAACGACCCGTATTTTTACGGATCGAATGTTTGTAAAACAGTTGTCATTAGGTCGACTAGAGCTTAAGTCGTATAGAGGTTAGGTCGTATAGAAGATAAGCCGTGTGTAGCTTAGGTCGTTTGGAAGATAAGTCGTGTGGTGGCTTAGGTCGTGGGGTAGGTTAGGTCGAGTAGTAGTTAGGTCGGGTGAGCGAGTTAAGGAATTAGAGCGACCTAAGGAGGTTTGCGACCTAAGGAAGTGGACGACCTAATAGTTAGCGACCTAAGAGTTAGCGGCAACGACCTATTAGTTAGCGACCTAAGAGTTAGCGGCAACGACCTAGTAGTTAGCGGCGACTTAAGAATTAGCGAGTTAACGACCTAGGAGATAAGCGGGTTAACAACTTAAGTAGTTGTGAGCAACCTATGGGGTGTTGTGTTTAGTTAGGTCGTGAGCGACCTAAGTTTAGCAGTTATGAGTAGTAGGTCGTAGACGACCTATGATAGTACTGGGTATAGTTAGGTCGTGAGGTGTTAAGTCGTAACCCAGCCAAGTCGCAAAGATTCGTTAGGTCGTATCTTTGTTAGGTCGCGCGTATATGTTAAGTCGCGCATGCGTTAAGTCGCATCTCAGTTAGGTCGTAGGTCGCGCATTAGTGTAAAGGCTTAGGTCGTTGGGTAATTAGGTCGCGCAAGTGAGTATCGTTAGGTCGTGGAAGCGCATATGCGTTAGGTCGTAGGTCGCGTAGAGGCTTGAATTGTTAGGTCGGGGATCTATTAAGTCGTAGGTCGTGGATTTGTTAGGTCGTAGGTCGTGGGATTTTTAGGTCGTGGACGACCTAAGAGCGAACGACCTAAGGAAATCTGCCTATAAATAGGCGGGTTCTACTTCATTTTTGGGATCCGGATTTTGAAGCGACGAAGTGCTGCTATTTTGAGAGCTCGAGTTCTACACTTCTTCACTTCTTTTCTCCACTCTAATCTTGTGATTCCTTCCATCCAAATCGAAGACCAAATCGAAGATCCAAGAGCTTAGATTGAAGATCTTCAACCATCGAAGAGAGATTTCTTCGTTTGAAGCAGAGTTTTGATAGATTGAGTTAGATTCTTCGCTGTCCAGATCTGAAGTGTGTTGCTTTTGAGGTGTTTAGGTAATTTGGTGAGTGGTGATTATCTCTCACACGGATCCAAAGGAGTATATCGGATTGATGGCTTAATTTGGTGTTAAAATAGTGATTTCCATGCATTTTCATAAACTTAAGTGTAGATCTATTGTTCATGATGATTTGACATCCATTTTACTATATGTTAACCTATGCAAGTTCATTCATCAAGTTGTAAAGATATTGCTCATAATTCATGCTTGTTAGATTTAGTCTCTTTAATTACAGAATTGCCATTATTGTTATAATTATTTATTTGATCATGTTTGAATGCTTGATTACTTGGATTAATGGTTGACTTGATTGATTATTATGTATTAGTTGATTGATGATTTGATTTAGACAAGATGGTCTAAGATGATTCAAAAGCTAAGGGAAAGGCTCTTGGATTGGAAAAGCTGCTCGTGGCATATGTAGCGGATGATGAAGCTCATATGGATAGATTTGATGATGATGATGTTGAGATGATGATTTGCTATGATGGGATAAAGCGAGGCATGATATGAGATAGCCTTGGTTTAATCCAGACGGGATCACTCCAAGCATGTTGATGACTCGGTGAAATGGTTCGAGTTAGAGGATAATGGTTTGCTCGAGAGGCGCTTGAGCTAGTATGGAAATAGTCGTCGAGGAGGATGACTAGAAGGCTGAGATTTCATCGTTGTTGAAGGTTCTAGCAGGCTCAAAGCAAGAGTACGTTGGGCAGATTCGATAGTCCCTAAAGACTATGATTGTAGTCAAGTACTCTGGGCAGATTCGATAGTCCTAGGCACGGGCTGCGACGACGTGCGGAGTTCTGTCTAGAACCGGGGTTGCCATTAACCCTTGACGGACGACTGAAAGAATGTGACGGTCATTCAATTAACGGTGGTATCGAAGCAATGATAACAGTGATAGCCAGAGTCATGGATGTTTGGTTGTATCGTCATTCGGTCTTCAGAGCGATGTTTTCGGGGTGCTTATCTAATCTTGGTTTAGGCCTTGGGGGTTTGTACTTGGAAAACACCGATCTTGACTCGAGTGATAATTGTTTTACTTTAAATGTCTGCTTTGCTATGTTTACTTCTGCTTAGTGTGTGTCTGGGGGCTATCACTGTAGAAAGAGGTGGAGTGGGAGGGTTGGATTCCTATTCCTTTTTCCTTTATGCTCTTTTGGTATGTTGTTAGTTAATTTACCGCTCACTAAGACTGTTGTCTGACTCAAGGCTTTATGTTTAACTCTTATTGCCTTGGGCTGTTCATCCGCTTTGGGATGGGCAGACTAGGTAGCAGGTGACAGGTGCTGTTCTTAGTTTTCGACGATGCTAATGACGAAGACGAGCTGGAGGCTTGCATATTATTTTCTTACTATATGTACTGGATGTTCCGCTGCTTGTATATTCTCTGAGTGATATGTAGTGAGGCTTGATGTATTGACTATTCAGATGTTGTACCAAACTATTATGAAGTTTAATAGAGATTCTGTTCTGTAAAGCTTCACTATATATACCTTCTATTGTATTTTATCCATGCGCTATGAGTTATACGATAGATTCTGCTGTTTTAACTTAACCTTGGCAATCGTCCATGGCTGCCTGGCACACTTTACAGCGCGCTATTTCTATGTTCAGTGCAGGGGTCATGGGCGGTCGTCACATTGTTGTTATTTTTTTGTTTGATAGTTAAATGACTGACTATCAAATATGGACTAAGATATAACTCTAAAAATATCTAGGAGAAACACATGAGTTATATGGCACAGTCAGCTTCGATGATGTTGTACTATGCATGTAAATCTTGTTTTGTTCTCCTAGGACAAATGATAGGGAGATCCATCCACTTAAACGGTTAAGGGGTGATCCTTGCTCCTGTGTATTGTCTGATTATTTCCTAAAGAACGGAGGTTGAGTTTACTAGATCTATCGAATGTTGTTTCGAAGAGATCAAGTTCAAATAAGTATAAATTATCCACAAATCACTTTGATCCAACTCAAGCGTTTTGAACTAAAAAACATGTTGAAGATGATTGCAGATGAAGCTTTTGAAGTGCAAGGTCTACTTGCTATTAATCATGAGGGTGATTCCAAAATGGATGTAGTAGAGGTAGTGTCTTCGATTTTGTTCAAACCTAGAACGAACCTGTATGGCTGAATGCTGGCATTGCATTACTGCTTGGAGGGAAGTGTAAGCATTCCAAGATAGTTTTCTATAAAAAAAGGTAATCGTAACCTCAAGCCTCACAACCGAGAATGACTAAAATTAAGAGATATGTTTTAAGGTTATATGGTTCGCTACCATTAGGGTTTGATCATCACCCAATCTCGATCGATGTTTTCGACCATGTGTGCTTGGGGCCCATTTAGATTGTTGATCCCAACCAGGGTGATGACATATTCGATGTTATCCAGTAAGGGGTATGGTCGGTCTTGACTCATAGTGAGTCCATGTAAAATCTCGGTGTGTTTTTCTAGAGATGCACGGTGATAGGTGGTACCCCATTGCCTTTTCATTGATGGAATTCATTTTCCAATACGTGCCTTTACGGACTTAGTTGTGACCAACTACTGAAATCTGAGATGCAAGCATTTTGGCTATATTAATACGTGTTTGTATCTTAGACATTATTATAATATCACTGGATTTTCTATAGAAAGTGTTTTTGTTATCGTAAGGTAAAAACCAATCCATGTTTATGTGCGGCATGGTCTTACGAGATACTTTTGATTTTAAAGGATTATATAAGTTATAATAAATAAAATTCCTTGTGATCTGAGTTTCTCAAGATGGTTTTACCAGGCTGATCCCGACGTTATTTTTCTTATAATGCTTTGGTCAGTCCGAGCATATTTTCCAGATTTAGCTGGATCCTTTGGAGCTTTCAAGAGACGAACTGGATCCTCCAAGATGTATTCACGTACCTTATATTCTTCCACTTAACTGTTTTTTATTCTTGTCTGTGTTAATCAGCAATTATAAGGACAGACTATTATAACTGTCCATGTTGATAATATGTTAGTGTGCTCTGATGTTGTGTATAAATAAAGACGATTTTTTTATAAAGATTTTGTGTATATTATGTATTGCTTGTCACGGTGTGAGATTCTATTCTGTATTCTTATTTCTTCACCCCATGACATGCCTTTCAGACACTTAAATAATCGGCACATAATGACAAGGATATATTAAGTGTCGTCTTTAGGTGTAAGAAAGGCAGATCGTTACATTGAAGAAGCTTGCAGTGGTTTGGAGGAACTTACATCGATGAAAAGAAAAGTGGTGGAGCTTACTGTTTAGATTTCGGAGCGATGATGATTTTTGCAATGTAGAATTAATTTTTTCATCAAAAAATAGTATAGAGAATGAGAATGAGAAAGAATGACTGTAACACCTCGTCAAATAAACCATAATTAAATGGATTAAATTGAATTAAATATAATAAGGTTGAATATGGGAATTTTATACAGGTTGGAATTTGACCACGAAAGTTATTCCATTGCGTTCGTGGCGAAATTCTGATATATTTCCATATATAATATGCTGAAAATGGAGCTCAAACGAAGAAGATATGAGTATTTGAAGTTTTCAGAATTAAATTAATTTATTTTGAATTCAAATTCAAATGCGAATTTAAATTTCAAAATTAGCTAGGGAGCTAAGTTAACATTTTAATTAATATTTAACGTTAAAGTAAATATGTTAGGAAATTAATTAAAAAGCAACAGAATAAATAAATACCCAAAATAATCAACCGGTGACACATTTACTATGACCGGTCGACCAGTTGGGGAGGGGCGATTGATCGGTCAAAGCCAAATTTTGGCAGTAACAGCTAGGGTTTGAAGGGTTATGCTATTTATTTATATGATCCAGATTTCCCCATTTTAAACTGTTTTCATCCTATGGTTCTGGGGTGTTTCAGCCCCTATAAATAGAACCCTATCCTCTCCATTTTTTATTCATATTATTTTGGGGAATACGATGAAACTCTGCCATTTCTATCTCTAGAGAATTCGGGTAAGAATTTAACTTATTTCCTATTTATTTCTTTCCAAAACCTATTCTTATTCTATTCTCTTCCAACTATTCTGAATCTAATAAATATATATGTCTCTTCCCTATTATGTGTATATATATCAAAAGAGAGATTCTGGAAGAGATCGAAAGGCTACAAATCCATTTGAGTAAAGCTAAGGCTAATCTGTGAGTGGAAACCTTAGTATTTCTTTTCAGCAATTGTTTAGTGTATTTCCTTTTGGATTTGAATATGCATTAAGGATTTTGGGATTCCTAAAATATGATAGATAAAATCCCCCGAAATTCCATTTTATTTTGAAATGTCAATTCTATGTTAAGATCCTCAATTATTTATATTAAGTTGATAGAATTTGTTGCGTTTATGCAATTTTTGATAATTTCATAGTCTATTCCACCTTTTCTTCTTCTTTGGGTCAAATTGTGATCCTTCAATAAAATAATGGGTTTAGATTATGAATTATATCCATAGTTTACACCACTTATTCTTATCTATTATTTTGTAAAAAGAGGAGTTGAATAGAATATGTGGTTTAGATTGGAATTCTTATTGTTTAAGATGTTCCATTGAATTAGTGTAATAAATTGAGTTTCTATTTTATCTACAAGTCTGCTATTGCAGTTTTGGTTATGATTATTTATTCCCTGTTTTGGACAATAGAATTCCATGAAATCTTAGGAAATTGAAGAAAAATGACTTATAATAACAATAATTGATTAAGGAATTGACATTTAATGCTAGTTTAGAGCGTAAAATCCATGCGTTTAGAACTTATTAGGCGCATATATTTATTTATCTCTATTTATGTAATTAATGTATAATTATTGTGTATGTGGCGTAGTTAATTAGACATTTATTTAAATTTATTCCCCCATTAGAAAGGTAAGTGATTGTGAAGCGAAAATAAGAGGAAACTCTTATATAGCCTAATTATTATTTTAAGGCATAATTAGGAGGATTCCTTATGGAGAGTAATTTATTTGTGGCTAAGTCATAGGGATGCGAGGTTAATAGAGTTACATGATGGAAGTCTGCCCTTCACTTTGAGGCTATCAACGGTTGTGTACACTTTTATTGATGTGAGATATCCTTATGATAAATATTTGTAATGACGCGAGGTTAATTTTAAATTATGTAAGGGAAATCTATCCAGCTAATCTGGCTACCAGTTCCTATGAATAGAGGACTAATGTGAGACGTCATTATGGGTATGAGCCATAAGACGAAGGGCATGCATCAAGGTTTGAGGTATTAAGTGGTTGGACCCACATTTTTACCCAGATGAAGTATTAAATGGCTAAGGGGTTACGTTAGGTGGTATCTCTACAGGGTCCGCTTTTGGAATTAGGCCTTAAATGACGGGGTCTGCCTATTTTCCACTTAAAAGTATTAAGTGGCCTGTAAGATTCCATAGTATGTTAGCTAGATAGTACCATTGAGGAGCACACTTCTAGAAATAGGTCTTAAATGATGGGGTCAGCCTATTTTCCACTAGGAAGTATTATGTGGCTTGGGTACCATCTCCCACATTATTAGCTATTTATGACTTATGATTGAGATATGGGATTTACTTCTTGAATGGAAGGTATTAAGTGGTTGGACCCTTCTCTTTTCCTTATAAAGAAGTATTAAATGATTTTAATGGTTTTATGTTCGTAGAAATATTCTTATTTTTAAATATACAGCCCAAATACTGAAAAGGTAAGGCTCAAGTTTTTTATTCACCAAACAACTGTCGTTCTAACTCCCTCCTCATTACAACATGGATTAAGGGTGGAGTGATGGCGGTGACGATGCTTAGAGATGGAGAAGCTTAGCTTGTGGTAGTATTTGTTATTATTACTTGCTTTTATGTGTACCCATGTAGTTAGAAAATTGTTGTAACAGATATTATGTTACATTTTTAACGGAATTTTGTATTATGACATTTTTATGGTTTTGAAATAAATGGTTACACTTTGCTATTATATTTCCTTCTATCCGCTGTGAGTTATGAAAGTTTAGTTATGGCTCTATAGTGTTTTCTTAGTTCTACCAATAGCTTATCTTAGAATGGTTCCAAGTTTCGATGGGCCTTTTCTGGGTCGAAATTTAGGCATATTCCTGGGTGGGTTGTTACATTTGGTATCAGAGCCTAGGTTACCCGATCAACAGGGAAAGTATGCTATACGTATGAGTGGTGTACTTGTTATTTTTGAAAAATGTTTTTCAAAAGATTTTTTCAAAACTCATGCTATATGTATATATACATATACTTATTTTGAATTTACGCTTAACTCTATAAATTCCGACTATAGAAGTAGTTGCGACCATATTCCAAAAGGATAGGCAAGGCGACTACGAGTTGGAAGAATACATAGAGGTAATTTCTGCTCCCACTTCGATTACCCGTGGAGTAAAGATCATATCTTTAGGAGCAAATAGACATATTTAATAATAGGGGTGACCGTAGATGGAAAGGTTGATAAGAAATAAATAACCTTTAGGAAACGTCTGTTAGGCTGGCAATTAATATGGACAAATTAGCATTTATGGAGGTGGAAAATGAAGGTGTTATGTATTAATAAAATACGGAAGTAAGGAAAGGAGCTAACTTCCATAAAAAGGAATACATTTATCACCACAAGGAGGAAATTAGTTTTTTAAAGGTTAGTTTACAAAGGGTTAAAAGAAAATTTTAATCCTACCTTTTGTGATATAATTTGATAAAAGGTTTCTTTGAAAATCCCTTGGTAATTTTGAAAGTGCCTTTCAAAATATTTTGAAATGAAAATCTTATAAGTTTAGAAATTTTTGATAAGAAGTGATTTTAGATGACTTTTAAGCTATACCACTGTTTGTTTTGCAAAAAGTTTGAAAAGAGGTTGTAAATTAAAAAGGGTGGTGAAAAGTTTTTGGTATGTGATTTTAATTTTAAAAAATTTGGTGACTTGAGAAGTTGAATTTTTTTTCCATTTATTAACTTCTCAATTTAAAATTTGATTAGATTAGAAAAGCTTTCAAATTCCTTGTTTTTGTATTCTTCTATTTTTCTATGTTATATTTTCTACGCAATGAATTTGAAAGTCCTTTCCTCTATAACTTCTTAGAGGCGGTATAAGTTGGAAATTTTTTGAAAAATAATTATAGTTTTAGACATCTTTGGAAATATACCACCACTAGTTTTGGAAGTTTGGAAAGGTAATATAATTTTTAAAAGCGATGAATTTCTTTAAGACAAAATGGTGGATGGTTTTAATTGTAAATTAGTGCCTTTGAAAAGTTTTCATTCGTTAACCTTTTTAGTTTAATTAATTTTTTTTCAGTTTTTGGTTCTTTGATTCTTCTATTTCTCCTTATTTATAAACCTAAAAGTTCTTTCTTTAGAACTCTTTTTAGGGATTTATAGATAAAAATAACACCTGTTTTAGGATAGAGAAATAGAAAGAAAGGAATGTCAGATAGTATAGGAAGGAGAGAATTCCCATATAAGGTGATGAAGAGAATGATGGCTGGAATTTAGGTAATAATATAATTGTGAATTCTGGTAGATGAGATATTGAAAGGAGTAATAGAGTAAGATAGAGGTTATCTTTGTCTATTCCATCTATTTTTCTATCGTATAAAGTTATAAAAGGAATCTTTGACCATTGATTGGATTGAAATGATGATTGATAAATAAGGTAGATGTTTTTGTATAAGGATAAGCATTTATGTAAAGATGAGAATTTTATATGTTTTTCCTAATTTGAATACAAAAGTTATTTGAATAATAATAATATTTAATTTGATAAAGAAAAATGTTGCAAGAGATCTTAAGAGTTTTTTAGCAAAGTTACGAGATATATTTCATCAAATAATAGTATAATTTGTGTAATAAGGTAATAAATATTATTGTATGCTTTAAAAGGAAATAACTGTTATTTTGAAATGATGATTGTGAAAATTTTACTATTTTGTAAACAATAATTCTTGTAGCTAGAAAACTCTTTGAAACAAAAATGGTCTAACATATTATTTTTGAAAGATAATTAAGTTTTGAATCTTTTGTGTTAAAATTCCTATTTCAAAATGAGTAAATCCTTATTTTAGCAAGCTATTAAAAGTGAAAGTTTTTCATAAGTTCCTTTTTGAAAAACCAAGAGAATATTGAATGTCATAAATTAGAAAATCTAACTTTTAAGAAAAACTTTTGATAAAAAAAGTTTTAAAAAGGGAGATTATTTTTTTCCTACTTGGGAACAAAGGAATTTGGAATCTTTGATAAAGGTTTTTATTAAATTTTACATTTTCAAAGATGGAGATATTAATCTTTGATAAAGGTTTTTAAAAAAAGTATGTTTTAAGTATTGCAAGAAATGAAGTAATAAATGCTTATTTTTAAACTAGTTTATTTGTGTGAAGATATTTTGTGTTTGAATGTTATGATTTTATAAAATTTTATGGAGTAGATACAGATCATGACCTAGGTGTGATAGACTAAGGTTTTTAGGATATGAGTAAAATAGAAATAGAATGTACAACCTGATCTGGAAAGTTGAAGTCAGTCACAAACCTCTATTTGGAGAAGTTGGTAAAGTGTAAAGATATTCCAAATTTGTAATTGGATTGTGAATTAGGTTGCCCATAGAATATGAATTTCTATATTTTAATTTTGGAGCAATTTCCACGTAATTCCCACAAATTATCCAATTCAAAAATACATGTAAAAGTGCATTGTTTGAAGTAACAAGGAATACACTAAAAAGAAAAAAGATGTGTAAAAGATGGATATTCCTTTCCATAGTTTACACTGTCTATTTCAATAATAAGAAAAGAAATAATTCCTTATAATTTCAAACAAAGCAAAAATCTTAATTGTGGTTAATTTATGACAATAATCTTTTTGGAAGGATATCTTCGATGAATTAATATATGAAAATGAGTATTCTAGTTGTAAAATGAGTAGTTAGATATAGATATCGTACAACTACGCTAAACGACTAAAATATATATATATAGCATAGATTACGACTACATGCATATTATTTAGTAGTTGACGGATTAGGATCTATGGCCATTAATTGCAAATTTAACGGACAATAATTTTTTAGTTAATGAGAGGAATAGTAATCTAAAGGGGAACTTGTTAAGGAAACTTGATATTGCATTTGTGGAAGAAAGAAATTTGAGTAATGAATGGATTTTGGAAACCTAAAGAAGGTTAAAAAGATTTAAGAAGGATTAATTGGAAATGGTCCAGTTTTGACAGTAATGATCAATTGCTATGGATATTAATTGAAGCAATAAATGAACCACATGTATGAAAGACCGAAAAAAGAAGAAGGGGAAATCAAGAATATGGGTAGCAATGAATTTAAATATTAAAGATAGCCCATCTTAATTTAGAAAGGAGGGCAGGACCTCAACATCATTTATATTAACTGATAAATGACAACTTGCAATAAAATTTTCTTTTGGTGTTCTTGGATTATGGTCGCTGGTTGTCTTCATTAGTTATTGGAAAAGTGGATGATATGGTACAAGATATATTCCTATTTTATTCTTGTGTAGCCTTTATGAATGTGATTTAAACCACTTGATATATGTAGAGAAGCAAAGTAAATAAGGAAAATTTATGGGAACACTTAACTAGCGATAGACCATAGGAAAAACTAGAAGTTAATAAGGAAATTAGGTTAGTAACCGAAAGTGAGTAAATGTTTCAATCTCAAAACTTTAAATTTTGGGAAACATAAGGGATTTAGCTCACAAAATGCCACCATGCAAGGATAAGAGAAAATGTATAGGAATGAGAATGAAATTTCCTATTGATCAAGGATTAAGAAGAAGGTGGTAGAAATTTTTAGTTAGAAGCGGTGGAACCGCAACACTCCAACACAACTTTATAGAGTTGCACTTTGCATCGTTACTAATAGGGAACCTTAGTTTGCTAGTAGCTTTAGGAACTAGCTATAGGAACTTCGTTGAATCAGAGCATTGGTTACTGACTGAAGACCGATGGACAAACTGAAGGAATGGATGAGAACTTGGAGGATTTGTTGAGAGCTTGCATCTTGGACTTTGGAGGACCTTAGGAGTAGCGCTTACCCTTAGTAGAATTTAGTAAATTATAGTCACCAATTGACAATTAGTATGGCACGCTTAAAGCATATTTTAGGAGGCCATGTAAATCGTCAAATTGTGGGTGGGAAAACATTGAAAAATTCTACTCAGATCAGATATGTAGTGCGAGACTGTGGAAAGTCTAAATTGATTAGACTATGTACGATTTGGATAGTTGGAAAGTGGGCATCATATTTATTGGGCCTTTTCCCAATATGGGAAAAACAAGAAAACTTTTGTGTTGACTAGAGTCCATGACGTTTTTGCATTTTAGGAATTACCTTCGTAGCATAACAAGTGTTGTAAAGCCTAATCAATTGGGGATTTGAAGATGGAGCCAATAATGTCCCATACCACTACGTGCATCATAGAGCACAGAACTCAGAGGCTCCACAAAAAAGAATTAGATTGGTTCGAGTACAATGGTGAGAAAATTTGATGGGAGGCATGATGACTCTTCGTCCAAAACCTTTCTTTGGAAAATTTTCTCTCCAAGATTAGAATTTTGGTTGCATCGTGGTTGCTAGATTGGATGATAGGAGATGGTTGCTACACTTTTTGACAACCACTTTACACTCATGTATAAATTTTATGCATGTTTAGGGTATTTGCATACATACTTTCATGACATGATTAGACACTCATGCATAGATTGAACTCATTTTAGTATGTCTACAGTACATAATCACATTGCACTATTGGTTGAGTAGATGGCTGTGTAGATAACTTGGTTGTATAACATGGAAGTTATTGCACGTTACGCTGTTCAACCCTTGGAAGATTTCGGGACAAAATCCTGTTTAAGGGGGGAAGAATGTAACACCCCGTAAAATGAACCATAATTAAATGGATTAAATTATATTAAATATAATAAGGTTGAATATGGGAATTTTATAAAGGTTGGAATTTGACCATGAAAGTTATGTCGTTGCATTCGTGGCGAAATTCCGATCTGTTTCCATATATAATATGCTGAAAATGGTGCTCAAACGAAGAAGTTATGAGCGTCTGAAGTTTTTAGAATTAAATTAATTTAGTTTGAATTCAAATGAGAATGAGATTTTAAATTTAGGGTTTGAATTTTAAAATTAGCTTGGGGGCTGAGTAAACGTGTTAATTAACGTTTAACGTTAAAGTTAAATAAGTTAAGAAATCAATCAAAAAGCAACAGAATAATACCCAAAATAATCAACCAGTCAACACCTTTCCTGTGACCAGTCGACCAGTAGGGGAGGGGCGGTCGACCGGTCAAAGCCAAATTTTGGCAGTGGCGGCTAAGGTTGGAGTTGTCCTTTTTATTTGTACGCTCAAGATTTCTCCATTTTAAACTATTTTCATCCTATGATTTTGGTGCGTTTCAACCCCTATAAATAGAACCCTATCCTCTCCACTTTATATTCATATTATTTTGGGGAATACGACGAAACTCTGCCTGCTATCTCTCTCTAATAAGATTCGGATTCTCCATAGAGAATTTGGGTAAGAATTTAACTTATTTCCTATTTGTTTCTTCTTCCTCCAACCTATTCTTATTCTATTATTTTCCAACTATTCTGAATCTAATATATATATACCTCTTCCCTATTGTGTGTGTGTATAAAAAGAGAGAGATTCTGGAAGAGATCGGGAGGCTACAAATCCATTTGAGTAAAGCTAAGGCTAATCTGTGAGTGGAAACCTTAGTATTTCTTTTCAGCAATTGTTTAGTGTATTTTTTTGGATTTGAATATGCGTTGGGATTTTGGGATTCCTAAAATATGGTAGATAAAATCCTCCAAAATTCCTTTTTATTTCGAAATGTCAATTCTATGTTGAGATCCTCAACTATTTAAATTAATTTGATGGAATTGGTTTCGTTTATGCAATTTTTGATAATTTCATAGTCTATTCCACTTCTCCTTCTTCTTTGGGTCAAATTGTGATCCTTCGGTAAAATAAGGGGTTTAGATTATGAATTCTATTCATAGTTCATGTCAAGACCCGCAAATCCGTACCCTTGATTAAACACTAAATTCCATTGATTAACTCAAGATGCACGGAAATACGAACCCTGAGGGGTTTTAAGAAAAAGAAAAAGTAGAAGAAGGAGAAAATAGAAGGAAAAGAAAAGAAGAGAAAGAAGAAAAGAGAAAGAAGAAACAACAGATAACACGATCAGAAACAGAAGCAATATCAGAATCTCACATATCGCAGCGGAACAATATATAATAGATAATCACTAACCTTCTAAAACAAAGAATTATATCAGTTTTTATACATACATCAATCAGAGTCAATATACAACAATGGACAGTTATATAAACTTGTCCTCATACAGAATACACAGCGGAATAAATACTATCAGATACAAATACTACGTCTCGTCATCCAGCTTATCTCCAAGCTCCAGAATATCCTGATAACCTAACTCTAGACTGCCCGTGTGGAAAATTGGTGGGCACCCAGAGTTTAGAAGGGGAACAATAAACTCCGAGTCAGTCATGGTGACTGGTGTGAGATCGTAAAATAGTTATTTTTCACAAAGAAAATAAAACGAATTCGCAATGCTTTTGGAAAATGAAACTACCATAAGACCTCCCACCACACACACAATGCAAACGCAGAATTGGAGGAGATTTCTTCTTATGATAGTCAAAGATGCTTACTACGCAAAATCAAATCTTTTTGATATTATTATTAGTGCATAGTGTAGAAAACATTTCGAAAGTATAATATTAATCTTAGCCAGCATACGACCAGTATCGTATGCCTACTATAGCTACTATGTTCAATAGCAGGTTACCGCCACATTCCATAGCAGGTAATACAACTAAAACCGTACAAGTCACGTATTGTTTCTTTGGATTTCCAACAAATGGTCAGGCTAAGGAACTTCCTTTTCCACGATGGGTACGTCCCTGGAATAGACGACCCGAGAACCTAACCAGATCTCTGCCAACACAAGGCCGGGTTACCTCTACAAAAATAGGTAACTACTGACACGCGTATGCCATCCCCCGATCGTAACCGATCTTCCCGAGGATCCCCGATTTCCAACAAACCACATAGTAAAAATGCAGCAACCACATAGGTTAAGTATCTGGGCTCCATACCATGATACCACCTCTATCCAGAAGGAATGACATACACTAAGGGGCGCTACTCCCTAGAACCTTGCCGCATCCTTCCTGTTTTGACCATTTCCGGGGTGTGAGGCTCGACGAAGTCTCGTCCACAAAGCTACGCTTTCTACAAAGCCCTGCTTCGGGTCAAACAAATGATCAACCTATGATCACAAAGATATAAGATCAAACAAATGATCATATCACAAATGATCAAACACTGATCATTTCACAGCAACACTTAGTATGCCACGTTACCAAATTGGGAGTATATCGCTGATAAATTTCAACTACATAACCTCTGAGCTCGTACGTCTCAGAGAAGGGTGTTAAGCTAAGAGAATAAATTCTCCGCCACCAACAGAAATGTATTTGAAAGAAATCAGCTTTATATCTCAAATTGTAACGTCAGACACACAATCCATACAAGTCTGTTCCGGGATCGAACAGAACCGAAGGCACTTCTCACGAAGCCCTTGCACATCCGGATAAATTTCTAATCACGTCCAGACTTCCCGTCACTAAGGGTGATAAAACCTCTAAATCGGAGATCAGCCGATGTAGAGTAACTCGACAGTAATCCTTCCGTTTTCAAAAATATCCGGTCTTCAACACCGGTCTTCGAATGCAATTCATAACGACGTATCACATATTCGGAATGGGTTATACGACCCCATGGTCCTTTCCCGGCTAACCCGAATAGTGAGCGATTATTCAAAAATAAGTGTGGCATTCAAATTCATCCAATTCCCAACAAATACCATATTCAAGGTAATTATTGATAGACGGTTATTTAACTATCAATAAAGATGCGCAACATCATCAGATTCCAAGTAATTTTCCAAATTATTTATCTTCCAAAATATCTTTACTAGATATATAATTTCCACACTTCAAAAATAAATCAACGTTTATTTTTCTAAACAGTTTCCCTTTCCTTTATAAATTCCATATTGAATTTATATTTCAAAATATCTACTGATATACGATTCTCAAATCGATTTCAAATATTCAATTTAAATTTATCTTTAAGAAGATAAATTCTCAAAAACATTTCATTTCATTATTGGAAAAACAATTCCATACTTATTTAATAATAAGTATTTCACAAATCTATTTATTTTCAACATTTGAAAATATTCGATATACTTAAATCAAAATTAAGTATAATTTCATTCTTTAAGGAAATCACTTACTATAACACATTTATTTGAGTCAAAATGAATGTTACGTAAAACATCGTTACGACGACTCAAAATCACTAGTATAGGGATTCGAAATTAAGATAGATATATGAATCCCAATACTAGATAAAAAATATTTCCTTTCGGAAATCATTTACTATAACAACAGTGTTATAGTCCACCATTTCCTTATTTCTCGAAAACGCCTATTTCAACAATGAACGTTGAAATCTATGCTTTCGATTCATAATACATTTTAAATCATCTTTAAAATGTTTAACTTCATTTTTAATATCACTTTTTCAAAAATAAATCCATTTTACTTAACAATATATTCACTGTCCAAAATCGTGAATATAATTCACTTAACCCAATTTCAATCATTTCTACACATTTTATTTCAATACAAATTCGCTATCCAAAATCGCGAATATATCTTCTTTAATAACCTCCTACATTTAATTTATCAAATTCAATTGATTTCGAATTTATAAAACAACGTTTATAAATTCTATTTCTATTTTCTAACGACTTCAATTTAATAAATCTCCTTTATTAATAATTCGATAAATATTCCATTTAAAGGCAAAAATCCAATTCATAAGTTAATCTCTTATAAATCTTTTATTCTACAGTTTCATCCATTTTATAACTTCACAATTTATAAATCTATAAACTTCAAACTTTATAAATCTATAAACTTCAAATCTTCACAATTTATAATTCTATAAATTTCCTATCTTTACAACTTATAATTCTATAAATTTTCTATCTTCACAATTTATAAAAACTCGTTTTAAATTCCAAAAATTTTAATTGATAAATATCGATTTTGTACATCTTTTATATACATCATTTTTAATAATTCGAAAATCCAAATTTAAACTATTTTATAAATTACTTAACTGTTTATTTCAAAAATCACCTCTCAGTTATATTTCACCAAAATCTTAACCTTTATAACTTTAATAATTTTAACGTTTGTAAATTAATTCAAAATTTTAATAACGTATACTTACAAATAATCACTTTAAAAATCTCTTTTAAAGTTAAAATCGTTATTTTAAAACTTCAAAAATTGAATCCAATGATGCAACGCATCAATTAGTCCATCACAACATCAAACATCATATATCATCATATGATAACAGAATATATATCAACATCTGTAAATAAATAAATACAGTTGAGGAATCCAGTTGGATCCCTCCAACCTGTTTCCCTGCATCCAAAGACGTTAGCACAATACCAATTCCACTTCGAGGTGGAATATCGCGGTATATGGGTTTTATAAAAATAATCCGCTTACTAACGGCGCAATAGGGTCTCATCCGCTATACGAGGCGGGAAATCAATCAATCCAATATATACATATGCCAATATGTATATATTGCTATATATATATATATATATATCCTACTATATCTAATATCACATCCAATAGCAATCATCAATAACTGCAAAAATTCCACATTCAATTTGAGTGAGAAAAATCTCACCTTAGCTTTTTATTTTGCAATCCCATTTTCTTTTTCGGCTCGGTTTTTTTCTCCTTGCTTTATACCTTGTATAAATAATTAATACAATTTATTAATATTTGAAGAAATCAAATAAATAATTACCGTTTAATAGTTTTAACGTTAACAGATGATTTAATTTAAACAAATGATTAAATTTTAAACCAATTTCCCTTTTAGAGATCTTTTAGTAACTAATAAGTTAAGTAAACAAATAAATCCCCTTAAGACATATATTTTCTTCTTTTTCTTTTAAACAGTAGATTCAAATTGTATATATATATGTATATCTATTTTCTGTTTCTCATGTACATACATATATGTTAAGCTAGATTTAGATTTGAAAATAATTTAGTAATATATATGCATACATTACTGTTAAAATTAACATTCTGTTAAATATATTTTCCTTTTTTTTCTGTAATATATTCAGATATAAGTGTTATTAAATTAAATCGAAACGTATACCTTGCTGCTTCGATACGAGCCTCCCTCTCGTTCGCCATCATGACCTGCGAGCATTACCATGTCGCGACTTCCCCTATGCATCGCCTTAGGCCAGCGAGCCGCCATCATCACTCTCGAGCACCGCATATCCTCCCTTCGTCGAGCCCTCATCACAAATCGAAAGCCTCAGAATGAACTAGCGAGCACCAAATTCAAGTGCACGCCACCTCAACGTCGGCAACGACCTTGCCCTCCAGCTTCAATCGCGAATCCCCACTATCGAAACCCTTGCCTCGCTCTACTGATAGTCTCCACTGTCTGCCATCGAACGTGAGCTCGAGCCAAGAAGAACCCTAAAATCGGTCAGCAACCTTCGCTTAGCTTCGCGAACCACCACGATGTCGCAGCGCCCCCTTCCAGCTCCTACGCCGTCGCACGATGATGACTCGCGGTTCAATTTCCGCTCGTCATTGATTTGTTCGAACAACTCGAATTTCCTGTGGATGGGAGAAGAAGGATGAAACAGGAGGTTGATCAATTTCGACTTCGAATTGCTGAAGTAAGACCCTATATCTCTTTCGATTTTGAAGATAAAGTAGCAGGAGACTCGGCTGCTTAAGCAAAAGAAGGAGAGGAAGAGAAGGTAGTGGTAGGCGATATTATTTGGTCGGCCATATTTCTTTATGAATGTATCTGCTTTTAAATTTGAAAGGAAATAGAAGAAGGGGAAAGAACGAGAAAATGTTGTCTTGTACGAGAGGAGACAACTAGGTCGACGGAAATCAGATACTAGGGTAGCTACTGATTTGTGTATAAATTTTATATTTAAATTAAATCGATTAATTATTGTCCAGACGTTTTAATCTCGTACGATCACACAATGAATCCGAATGCTACGAAATTTGAAATCCGACAATCATTCAATATTACGGACCCAATGGAACTAGTTTCGTCGAATTCCGAGACTGTTTGAAAAATGACTATTTTTAAATATCGGTTCAAACAATTAATTTCAAAACTGATCAAATTGTTTCCAAACTCAATTCTGAAGTTTCTATTGTCTTCAGTATCATTGTTATAAATTTTAAAAGCTTTTGAAATATTTTTCTTCAACTGTAAATTGAAGATTTAAATTTCTATTCAACTTTCAATCGATTAAATTTTAAAGTTTAATCGCAAATTTCAAAGTTATATCAGGATTCAAATTAAATCATCGTTCAAATATCTAAAATTAATTAAATATTTTCAATTTAATTTGTTCAAAATTCTAGGTCGTTACAGACTTCCCCCCTTAAAAGAATTTCGTCCTCGAAATTACAAGTTAGGGAAAAATGTCCTTAACTCGTCTACTATTTTTCAACATCCTAATAGTTTTATCAATTTTTTAAAACAAATCTTTCTACTAAAGATTTGTTATCAATCCAACTAGCTTTCTAAACCCTTTCATAATTTTCAAACAATATGGTTTCTTTAACAATTCAAATTTAAATTCAAATTCAAATTTAAACTTTCAAATTTTCTCAAAAATTCTTCTAACACCCGAAATTTCCGAAAATTTTTGCCAGCGTCTCCTTTGCGCGGCTAATACGGTACGACTACAAAACGTCCCTACGGACTCTCAAATTTCAAAAAGAAAAGAAAAGGCCAAGCGGCTAGACAAGAAAGTCATCAAATCTCATATTGGAATTTAAATACATACCTTTTTCGAGCAATTCACTTTATCTTTGAAATCAAAATCCCAATTCATTTACACATGTATATCCTACTAGCCATAATATCTAGTTACATATTCAATTATTTTGCCAATTCCATTACAAAATTTCCAATATATACTTCTTATATATTCTTTACTTCACTATTGAAGTTATAGATTCTTTTCATTCAATTTTACATTTCAAACTTCCATTTGAATTCAATTTTATCTTCTATTCTGAATATTGAATTTTTATCGATTATCTTTCATTTACTAATTCATATCACCCTTTATATTAGTTTCATTCACTAATTCATTTTAAATTTCAGTTTCCAATATTCAGCTTGAATTACATTTACTAACAAATTCAAAACAAAGTTTAACATTTAGCTTTAATTTTATTCACTTGCAACTGTAAATTCCATATACATATCATATTTATTTTCAATTTACCACTTCGGTTAAATCTACTTACATTTAAACTGGATTTCAAATTCGAATTCAATTTACCTTTCATTAAATCACAATTGATTCACTTGTACTTACATTTATTTAACTTCATCTTTTAAGTTAAATTTATTCTATCAAACTTCAAATTGTATAAGTTATCAACTTAATAATATTTCATAAGTATTTTTATATAGTATTCCAGAGTCTTTTCAACCTTTTCAAAAAAATCATTTTTGAAAACAATTCAAATTATCCATTGAATTCCCAAAACAAAACCCAAATTTTCAAAACAACTTCCATTTAAAACATTTGGCAGCAATTCCTCCTTTGGAAACCCGAAAATGAACACCAATGATGCCGCGGTCATCATCGAAGTTATTTTCCAGCGACCGGAAAGAGTTTAGAGCTTTCATCTCTCCAAAATACTTTTCAAATCCTTTGAAATTCATTTTCAAATCAAAAAGAATTTAAACTTTCAAATCTCCAAAATTTTCAAATTCTTTTCAAAACATTTCCAAATACTTCTCTGGAATTCCGTTTTCCAATTATAAGTCACATTTATAGTTTATATTCTCAAATTTCATTCGTATGTGAATTTATTTCTTTATGCTTCAATTCGCATTTATAAATTTCATTTGTTAATTGAATTTATCTCCAAATCCTTGGTTATACAATTTAATTTCTCATTCAATTTCCATATATATTAATGATGATAATTAACATCATCACTTCCTAACAACCAACATCCATATACTATGATAATTCATAGAAAATCATTTCTTTTTTATACAAAAATAGTTTTGGGCAAAATTATCTCATTTACCCTATTTAAAATGATACTATGTCGTCTTGCCTCGTTTAAGTGTTTAGAAATCCCTATCGATAATATGGCGTCCCACATACCGACCAAAATTCATAAACATCTCAACGGATAAGCAAACACAATATAAAACATTTTTATATTCACTAACAAATACGCGCTCATATCTATTATTACACTCAACTCATTCTAGAGTACTACTGACTCTATCTCTAATGAGTAACACCCAACAGAGCAGGGTTGTCGCTTAACCATATGCTCTGATACCAGCTGTCAAGACCCGCAAATCCGTACCCTTGATTAAACACTAAATTCCATTGATTAACTCAAGATGCACGGAAATACGAACCCTGAGGGGTTTTAAGAAAAAGAAAAAGTAGAAGAAGGAGAAAATAGAAGGAAAAGAAAAGAAGAGAAAGAAGAAAAGAGAAAGAAGAAACAACAGATAACACGATCAGAAACAGAAGCAATATCAGAATCTCACATATCGCAGCGGAACAATATATAATAGATAATCACTAACCTTCTAAAACAAAGAATTATATCAGTTTTTATACATACATCAATCAGAGTCAATATACAACAATGGACAGTTATATAAACTTGTCCTCATACAGAATACACAGCGGAATAAATACTATCAGATACAAATACTACGTCTCGTCATCCAGCTTATCTCCAAGCTCCAGAATATCCTGATAACCTAACTCTAGACTGCCCGTGTGGAAAATTGGTGGGCACCCAGAGTTTAGAAGGGGAACAATAAACTCCGAGTCAGTCATGGTGACTGGTGTGAGATCGTAAAACAGTTATTTTTCACAAAGAAAATAAAACGAATTCGCAATGCTTTTGGAAAATGAAACTACCATAAGACCTCCCACCACACACACAATGCAAACGCAGAATTGGAGGAGATTTCTTCTTATGATAGTCAAAGATGCTTACTACGCAAAATCAAATCTTTTTGATATTATTATTAGTGCATAGTGTAGAAAACATTTCGAAAGTATAATATTAATCTTAGCCAGCATACGACCAGTATCGTATGCCTACTATAGCTACTATGTTCAATAGCAGGTTACCGCCACATTCCATAGCAGGTAATACAACTAAAACCATACAAGTCACGTATTGTTTCTTTGGATTTCCAACAAATGGTCAGGCTAAGGAACTTCCTTTTCCACGATGGGTACGTCCCTGGAATAGACGACCCGAGAACCTAACTGGATCTCTGCCAACACAAGGCCGGGTTACCTCTGCAAAAATAGGTAACTACTGACACGCGTATGCCATCCCCCGATCGTAACCGATCTTCCCGAGGATCCCCGATTTCCAACAAACCACATAGTAAAAATGCAGCAACCACGTAGGTTAAGTATCTGGGCTCCATACCATGATACCACCTCTATCCAGAAGGAATGACATACACTAAGGGGCGCTACTCCCTAGAACCTTGCCGCATCCTTCCTGTTTTGACCATTTCCGGGGTGTGAGGCTCGACGAAGTCTCGTCCACAAAGCTACGCTTTCTACAAAGCCCTGCTTTGGGTCAAACAAATGATCAACCTATGATCACAAAGATATAAGATCAAACAAATGATCATATCACAAATGATCAAACACCGATCATTTCACAGCAACACTTAGTATGCCACGTTACCAAATTGGGAGCATATCGCTGATAAATTTCAACTACATAACCTCTGAGCTCGTACGTCTCAGAGAAGGGTGTTAAGCTAAGAGAATAAATTCTCCGCCACCAACAGAAATGTATTTGAAAGAAATCAGCTTTATATCTCAAATTGTAACGTCAGACACACAATCCATACAAGTCTGTTCCGGGATCGAACAGAACCGAAGGCACTTCTCACGAAGCCCTTGCACATCCGGATAAATTTCTAATCACGTCCAGACTTCCCGTCACTAAGGGTGATAAAACCTCTAAATCGAAGATCAGCCGATGTAGAGTAACTCGACGGTAATCCTTCCGTTTTCAAAAATATCCGGTCTTCAACACCGGTCTTCGAATGCAATTCATAACGACGTATCACATATTCGGAATGGGTTATACGACCCCATGGTCCTTTCCCGGCTAACCCGAATAGTGAGCGATTATTCAAAAATAAGTGTGGCATTCAAATTCATCCAATTCCCAATAAATACCATATTCAAGGTAATTATTGATAGACGGTTATTTAACTATCAATAAAGATGCGCAACATCATCAGATTCCAAGTAATTTTCCAAATTATTTATCTTCCAAAATATCTTTACTAGATATATAATTTCCACACTTCAAAAATAAATCAACGTTTATTTTTCTAAACAATTTCCCTTTCCTTTATAAATTCCATATTGAATTTATATTTCAAAATATCTACTGATATACGATTCTCAAATCGATTTCAAATATTCAATTTAAATTTATCTTTAAGAAGATAAATTCTCAAAAACATTTCATTTCATTATTGGAAAAACAATTCCATACTTATTTAATAATAAGTATTTCACAAATCTATTTATTTTCAACATTTGAAAATATTCGATATACTTAAATCAAAATTAAGTATAATTTCATTCTTTAAGGAAATCACTTACTATAACACATTTATTTGAGTCAAAACGAATGTTACGTAAAACATCGTTACGACGACTCAAAATTACTAGTATAGGGATTCGAAATTAAGATAGATATATGAATCCCAATACTAGATAAAAAATATTTCCTTTCGGAAATCATTTACTATAACAACAGTGTTATAGTCCACCATTTCCTTATTTCTCGAAAACGCCTATTTCAACAATGAACGTTGAAATTTATGCTTTCGATTCATAATACATTTTAAATCATCTTTAAAATGTTTAACTTCATTTTTAATATCACTTTTTCAAAAATAAATCCATTTTACTTAACAATATATTCACTGTCCAAAATCGTGAATATAATTCACTTAACCCAATTTCAATCATTTCTACACATTTTATTTCAATACAAATTCGCTATCCAAAATCGCGAATATATCTTCTTTAATAACCTCCTACATTTAATTTATCAAATTCAATTGATTTCGAATTTATAAAACAACGTTTATAAATTCTATTTCTATTTTCTAACGACTTCAATTTAATAAATCTCCTTTATTAATAATTCGATAAATATTCCATTTAAAGGCAAAAATCCAATTTATAAGTTAATCTCTTATAAATCTTTTATTCTACAGTTTCATCCATTTTATAACTTCACAATTTATAAATCTATAAACTTCAAACTTTATAAATCTATAAACTTCAAATCTTCACAATTTATATTTCTATAAATTTCCTATCTTTACAACTTATAATTCTATAAATTTTCTATCTTCACAATTTAAAAAAACTCGTTTTAAATTCCAAAAATTTTAATTGATAAATATCAATTTTGTACATCTTTTATATACATCATTTTTAATAATTCGAAAATCCAAATTTAAACTATTTTATAAATTACTTAACTGTTTATTTCAAAAATCACCTCTCAGTTATATTTCACCAAAATCTTAACCTTTATAACTTTAATAATTTTAACGTTTGTAAACTAATTCAAAATTTTAATAACGTATACTTACAAATAATCACTTTAAAAATCTCTTTTAAAGTTAAAATCGTTATTTTAAAACTTCAAAAATTGAATCCAATGATAACAGAATATATACCAACATCTGTAAATAAATAAATACAGTTGAGGAATCCAGTTGGATCCCTCCAACCTGTTTCCCTGCATCCAAAGACGTTAGCACAATACCAATTCCACTTCGAGGTGGAATATCGCGGTATATGGGTTTTATAAAAATAATCCGCTTACTAACGGCGCAATAGGGTCTCATCCGCTATACGAGGCGGGAAATCAATCAATCCAATATATACATATGCCAATATGTATATATTGCTATATATATAGATATATCCTACTATATCTAATATCACATCCAATAGCAATCATCAATAACTGCAAAAATTCCACATTCAATTTGAGTGATAAAAATCTCACCTTAGCTTTTTATTTTGCAATCCCATTTTCTTTTTCGGCTCGATTTTTTTCTCCTTGCTTTATGCCTTGTATAAATAATTTATACAATTTATTAATATTTGAAGAAATCGAATAAATAATTACCGTTTAATAGTTTTATCGTTAACAGATGATTTAATTTAAACAAATGATTAAATTTTAAACCAATTTCCCTTTTAGAGATCTTTTAGTAACTAATAAGTTAAGTAAACAAATAAATCCCCTTAAGACATATATTTTCTTCTTTTTCTTTTAAACAGTAGATTCAAATTGTATATATATATGTATATCTATTTTCTGTTTCTCATGTACATACATATATGTTAAGCTAGATTTAGATTTGAAAATAATTTAGTAATATATATGCATACATTACTGTTAAAATTAACATTCAGTTAAATATATTTTCCTTTCTTTTTTTTCTGTAATATATTCAGATATAAGTGTTATTAAATTAAATCGAAACGTATACCTTGCTGCTTCGATACGAGCCTCCCTCTCGTTCGCCATCACGACCTACGAGCATTACCATGTCGCGACTTCCCCTATGCATCGCCTTAGGCCAGCGAGCCGCCATCATCACTCTCGAGCACCGCATATCCTCCCTTCGTCGAGCCCTCATCACAGATCGAAAGCCTCAGAATGAACTCACGAGCACCAAATTCAAGTGCACGCCACCCCAACGTCGGCAACGACCTTGCCCTCCAGCTTCAATCGCGAATCCCCACTATCGAAACCCTTGCCTCGCTCTACTGATAGTCTCCACTGTCTGCCATCGAACGTGAGCTCGAGCCAAGAAGAACCCTAAAATCGGTCAGCAACCTTCGCTTAGCTTCGCGAACCACCACGATGTCGCAGCGCCCCCCTCCAGCTCCTACGCCGTCGCACGATGATGACTCGCGGTTCAATTTCCGCTCGTCATTGATTTGTTCGAACAACTCGAATTGCCTGTGGATGGGAGAAGAAGGATGAAACAGGAGGTTGATCGATTTCGACTTCGAATTGCTGAAGTAAGACCCTATATCTCTTTCGATTTTGAAGATAAAGTAGCAGGAGACTCGGCTGCTTAAGCAAAAGAAGGAGAGGAAGAGAAGGTAGTGGTAGGCGATATTATTTGGTCGGCCATATTTCTTTATGAATGTATCTGCTTTTAAATTTGAAAGGAAACAGAAGAAGGGGAAAGAACGAGAAAATGTTGTTTTGTACGAGAGGAGACAACTAGGTCGACAGAAATCAGATACTGGGGTAGCTACTGATTTGTGTATAAATTTTATATTTAAATTAAATCGATTAATTATTGTCTAGACGTTTTAATCTCGTACGATCACACAATGAATCCGAATGCTACGAAATTTGAAATCCGACAATCATTCAATATTACGGACCCAATGGAACTGGTTTCGTCGAATTCCGAGACTGTTTGAAAAATGACTATTTTTAAATATCGGTTCAAACAATTAATTTCAAAACTGATCAAATTGTTTCCAAACTCAATTCTGAAGTTTCTATTGTCTTCAGTATCATTGTTATAAATTTTAAAAGCTTTTGAAATATTTTTCTTCAACTGTAAATTGAAGATTTAAATTTCTATTCAACTTTCAATCGATTAAATTTTAAAGTTTAATCGCAAATTTCAAAGTTATATCGGGATTCAAATTAAATCATCGTTCAAATATCTAAAATTAATTAAATATTTTCAATTTAATTTGTTCAATATTCTGGGTCGTTACAGTTCATAACACTTACTCTTATCTGTTTCTTTATAAAAAGAGGAGTTGAATAGAATATAGGGTTTAGATTGTAATTCTTATTGTTTAAGATGTCCCATTGAATTGGTGTAATTAATAGAGTTTCTATTTTATTTACAAGTCTGTTATTGCAGTTATGGTTATGAATATGTATTCCCTGTTTTGGACATTAGAATTCCATGAAATCTTGGAAAATTGAATAAAAGGACTTGAATAATAATTGATTAGGGAATTGACATCTAACGCTAGTTTAGAGCGTAAAATCCGTGCGTTTAGAAATTATTAGGCATAAATAATTATTTATCTCTATTTACATAATTAACGTATAATTATTGCATATAGGGTGTAGTTAATTAGACATTTATTTCCCCCATTAGGAAGGTAATTGATTGCGAGGCAAAAATAAGAGAAAACTCTTATATAGCCTAATTATTATTTTAAGGCATAATAAGGAAGATTCCTTATAAGGCCTTATTTATGAAACGGTGAGATGATAATATATATATATATATATGTATATGTATATATATGTATATATATGTATATATATATATATATGTGTGTGTGTGTATATATATGTATGTATATGTATATATGAGAGTAACTGATTTATGGCTAAGTCAAAGGAATGTGATGTCAATAGAGTTACATGATGGAAGTCTGCCCTTCACTTTGAGGCTACCAGCAGTTGCGTACACTATTATTGATGAGATATCCTTATGATAAATATTTGTAATGACGTAGGGTTAGTTCCAAATTATGTAGGGTAAATCTACCTAGGTAATATGGCTAACAGTTCCTACGAATAGTGGACTAATGTGAGACGTCATTATGGGTATGGGCCATAAGACGAAGGGCTTGCTTCGGGTTTGAGGTATTAAGTGGTTGGACCTGCATTTTTCCTGAGATGAAGTATTAAATGGCCAAGGGTTTATGTAAGGTGGTATCTCTACATGGGTTCACTTTTGGAATTAGGCCTTGAATGACGGGTCTACCTATTTTCCACTTGGAAGTGTTAAGTGACCTATGAGATTCCGTATGATGTCAGCTAGGTAGAACCATTGAGGAGCACGCTTCTGGAAATAGGTCCTAAATGATGGGGTCTGCCTATTTTCCCTTGGGTAGTATTATGTGGCTATGGTACCGTTTCTCACATTATTAGCTATTTATGACGTATGATTGGGATATGGGACCTACTTCTAGAATGGAAGCTATTAAGTGGTTGGACCCACCTCCTTTCCTTATAAAGAAGTATCAAATAATTTTAATGGTTTTATGTTCGTAGACATATTCTTATTTTGAAATAGATTGCCCAAGTACTGAAAAGGTAAGACTCGATGTTTTTATTCACCAGACACTTGTTGTTCTGACTCCCTCCTCATTACAACACAGGTTAAGAGCAGAGTGATGGTGGTGACGATGCTTAGAGATGGAGAAGCTTAGCTTGTGGTAGTATTTGTATAACCATGTATTTAGACAATTGTTGTAACGTATATTATGTTATGGTTTTTATGGAATTTTGTATTATGACATTTTTATGGTTTTGAAATAAATGGATATACTTCACTATTATATTTTATTCCATCCGCTATGGGTTCTGAAAGTTTAGTTATGGCTCTATACTCTTATTTTCTTAATTCTACCAATAACTTACCTTAGAATGGATCTAAGTTTCGATGGGCCTTTTCTGGGTCGAAGTTTAGGGCTGTTCTGGGGTGGGTTGTTGCAATGACACGGTCAGGAAATAAGAAGGAAAAAAAGAACACGGTTCAAGTGGATAAAATGGACGGTTAGACCACTAAATCGAATGTTCGACTTGGATTCGTGCTTGACTATGGTCCGATTGAGTTTTGGACCGAAGTGTTACATAGTCCATTATTATTTGAGGTCGAACCATGATTGGATCCGATCATGATAACATTGCTTAAAACAATAATAGTGATCACATTTTAATGTAGAAGTAATTTAAAAAACGAAGTAGTACATTGAACAAATCAAATATGCATTTGATCATTATTAAGTCTAAATGCCAATTTATATATATAATTTATTGATTATGCATATATATACATATATATATATAAACACATATATACATACACACACACACAGATATATGTATGTATGTATGTATAAGGATATATATATATTAGGAGTCGAAAAGGCTAATCATTACATAATGTGCTTGAAATTAGAGGGGATATAGAGCATATTATGTAATGATTAGCCTTTTCGACTCCCAATATATATATATATATATATATATATATATATATATATATATATATATATGCGTGTGTGTGTATGGTGGGGGGGCAATGATCGGCCTTACCTCGTTTCTACTATACCTATATCCCCTCTGATTTCAACCACATTCTTTAATGACTAGCTTTTTAACTTCCAAATGTCGACATTAATACAACCACAGTATTCACATGTCAAACACTCAAGTGCCAGTAAGATAGATTGTTAGGGTAAATAAAAAGAAAAAGCACACGAACATGGAAGGAAGAATAAAACATCTAAATATCACAAATGAACAATAATATATAATATCAAAACAGTACAAATGGTTACTCTAAGATAAAATGTAATATCGAAGATACTAACTCGAGTACTAACATCAGCTTGGACAATTATAATAGCTTGTCATCACAATTGCTGATATATACATACTAGTATTCCAGCAGAAATAAAATGCTATTTTAGGCGAGAAGCATCCAACTCGTCTTTTGAAGCTCCAAAGAACATCCAACTAAAACCAGCCTTTCTCAGACTAGCCGAAAGAGCACCCGAGGAATTAAGGGAGAGATAAAACTATGAGAGTGAACATAAATCTAGTGTGAGAAGCTCAAAAAATACGTGCACCATATAATAGTAACTTTTGAGACCGTTCGAATCACCATAACGGTTTTCACCTTGAATCATCTAACGATTTTCTCTCAAAAGAACCAAACCATCTGGTAAATAAGGTGATATAGCAGATAGTGCTTGGGTGAAGAATATAAATCAGAAAATAACTATGCTAATTGCATCTCACAACACAACGGTATTAGAAATATAGCTAAAAGCACTAAGGTGCATTCGCATATGGATTTCCATAGAGGGCTCCTTAGTACATCGAGGCCAGCTTCCTGACAGGGGCCAGAAACTACCTTTTAGGCGAAATATATCTCAAGTTAAATTATACCACAAAGGAAAACATAACCGGTCCATGTCCGAACATGTGATACCGAACATCAGCAACTCTCGCTAGCAACATCAATAAGCATCTGTAGATATGGAGTTGATATACCCTTGGGTTAACTAAACCCACTACCTATGTCCCTATTCTATTTTCTATCATTTACCATGGCGAAGTCACGTTCAATATCTTAACACATGAGTCTTCATTACTTAAATAGATCTCGAATCTCCCTATGGGTACCATCATCTCAACACACGAGCCACCATCACTCAAACAATTAACGAATCTCTCCATGGATTCCAACACAAATTGTTCGATGAATGCTAACGTTGACCTCTCCCACAAAGTAACCTCAAATAGACAGTTCAACTCTATAGCATTGTCGAAACGTTAACGATGACCTCTCCTTTGTACTTAACCTTAAGATAGACAGTTTAACTCTACAACATTTCGCTGCATACCGCTTCCAAAACATAGGACTCGTATATCAATTTTGAAGTGGTTTTCGCCAAGTAATACATAAGCATACTTATCCGATCCCGCACTCTTTAAAACTAAATCGTTGAATTTCCAGTAAACTCACGTTTGGTTCTTTTATAAGTAAGTGAATGATATAAAGGAGTCATCCAAAAACACAAACACGATTAAGTCACATAGGAGACTTTTGATCCCTGTAATTTCAAATAATAATTCTTTGTAAATATTTGAACATATAATAAAAATACCTTTATAAAAGATATATACATGTATACTACCACTTCACTATTCATTTCTACTTTTTTAAATCTTAAAAATATATCATATACTTATCTTAGAGTTATAGGAATATTCACAAATAATTTAACAAGATTTTCCACTTAATATATAATCAAAGGGTTTAAATACAAATGTTTCTAAAATATTGTCTACTATAAACCCGAAACACTTTATACTTGTCATTATCTTTAAAACATTGTTTTCAAGATCTACTTACATTCAAAAGTATAATCAAAAGGGTTAAAGACAAATGTTAATTAGACTTTGTCACTACAAATCCAAAACAATTCACACTTGTCATTATCTTGGAAAACATGTTTTTTAAAGATCCACTTATATTCAAATGGGTTAAAAAAATGTTACTAGAACATTATTTACTGTAAATCCAAAGTCATTTTATACGTAACATTATCTTTAAAATATTCTTTTTAAAGGTCTACGCATATCTACACTTATTTAACAAAGTAATATACTTTTTAATAACTTCTCAAAACCATTCATTATAAATAAGTGCTATAACCAAAACATACTTTTATCCTTTTATAAAGTGCTTAACTCTCTTTTCCAAACTTATATATAAATACTTTTAAAACACTTATAAATACAATTAAACATCCATATAATGTATTACTTAAAAATAACTAATTTAGAATTTAACAAAAATCATAAAAAAAATCATGTTACAAAGAAAACCTTTTACTTTAAAAATTCATAAACAATTACTAAAAATATATTTAAACTTAAAACCACATTTAAAATACTTTAATACATGCTAATAAACACGTCTAAAAGGATTTAGAAAAATACATTATTTAAATATCATTTTAAACTCATTTAAAATGACAAAACTTGCTTAAAACAACATAGCACCAAAAAAGTGCCGTAGAAGGCTAGAAATACTACTACAGGTCAATGAAAACATTTATAAGTGCAGTAAAAGATACTAGACAGAGAGTATATTCGAAAAGCATGGAAGTTTGTGACCAGTTTTCTCTATCCAAATAAATAATTTAAGATCTGAAATTTTTACAATAAATATACTATTTGACTACTTAAAAACCAGGCAAATAAACCCCTAAGGATGTCTTCCAAAATCATATTAAAAATCACCAAAGAGTAGGCATTTCAAAGTGCATCTAAAGTGGCCTTTTCGCCTACTAACTTTTGCGAACTTCGTTCAACATGTTATACAATTTTCCAAACCAATTATTTGTTGTCACATACACTACTATAACTATGTAGCACAACCAAAATATATTATATCACAATATATTTACAAATAACGAATTTAAACAAGTTAAACACAATGTGATTTCAATGTGCACTTATAGCGACCTTTCTCGCTTCAAACACACTTCAACTTCACACAAAACTAGGCCGTATGATGCACTTAGACGATTATTCGGGCTACCTTAGAAAAAATCAAGAAGTCATTCCCTAAACTCTCCTAAGCCAATGAAACTTAGCACACTTAAACTTAAGCCCGTATGATGCACATGGATCATCTGTATACGATATCTTATCTAATTGCTTACTCGATCACATAGATCTCATTTCCAAACTAGTATAGATCACTTGACCTCTTTAGTGTGGACCCTGATCAAGCTTCTTAGTTAGAAACCTCAGTTTCCCTAACGTAGCCATATACTATGATAGAAAACCTTAGGATCATATCAAGAATCCATTTCAAATGCTTGCCGTCGAGATTTGAGTGACGCATCCTAGTTCAAACCGATGTAAGTCACTTAGAAACCATGCACTCGAATCATGGATCGAGAAGTACCATGCAAATAAAGTGCTCTATGCATAACTTATGTATTTTATCTCATTGGTTTCTTCAAACATACCAATAAATTTTTATTGTCATTTACACAAATAGTATATCTCTTTTAATAGTAAAACCAATTATGAAACATTTCATGAAGGCATAACTCAAGTTTATACACGTATAATACTCTATTACATCCTAAGAGTATATATAAAACATCCAATTCATTTTACTTTCCAAATTCAGATGAAAGACCCAAAATGAATCTAGGACTTATAATTGAGTCAACCTTTTCGACTGCTTTGTCTGTCATATTAGGCGAGTAGCCAAGGAGAGTAGGACATTAGTATCCAAACTTAGGCCCAGAGCCTACTTTCCTTATACACCTCTAAGGTAAAGACGTTTCTTAGTTGGTCCAATAAAATCGAATGATCACTTAACAAGGATGTTCAAACTAATTTAAAAGTTATGTTAACTTACCACCTTCTCAATTCAAGGTTTATATAAGCTTATCCTTGTATTCTAAAGAAAAAAACTTAGCTTTAAGTTCTATAATGATTTGAAAGTTTCAGATTGTCAAAAATTGCCAAAAAATCCATTTCGTTCAAAAAAATGAAAACTACCAATCAACACATCGTAATATAGTGAATCTACCACACTATCCTAATGTATAGGATACACGTGTCAATAAAACAACTTATTTCACAAATACCGTTACCGTACCATTTTTACTGGTAAGCGAAAATTGCTTACCGTTACCGATAGGCTGGTATACCGAAGACTGGTATACCGATAATCTGGTAACCGTTACACTGGTAATGGTAAATTACCGTTTGTCTAAAAAAGGTTAGTAACATAACACGTATTCACACCATAACGGTGCTTCATCATACAATTTATAGTGTTACTTAATAAAAGACATAAATGAGAAAGAAGTGAAGTGTATTTAACATTATTTCACTTGGTTAATAAACTAAATTTAATCATTTGCCTGGTTCTAAATGCCTAAAATAAATCATGTTACATGAATATACATGTATTATAAATTGACTGGTAAAATTACCGTTACCGCTGGTATTGAAGAAATGTTACCGACGATTTACCGTAGAAAATGGTAAATTTACCATTACCATACCGATTAAAATGGTATACCGATTTCACTCGAAAATGGTAACCGATTTGCTGGTAATGGTATGGTAATGGTAAATTTACCGTTACAATAATAACCCTAATATGGGTTATGCCTTACCATTTAGGCTTCCTGATTAGCATACATACAAATCTTATCTAAAGAATGCTCATATCAAAATCTGTACTACCAAACTACTATGTAATAAACTATTTTACATTTTATTTCAAATTATTTTAAAGAAAAATCATTAGAACTCAATACCCGGATTTTATCTCAAATCCTTTGAAATAATAATATATACATATACCTTTAGTACATCAATTCATACTTTCGAGATTTAAATCAAAATCATTTTCAAAGCTGTATCAAATACTCTGTATAATCATACTATGTATTCTGATAAAATTTCATAAACCAATTTCCAAAATATTTACTGTAAAATCCATAGAAAATATATGAATAAATTGAGTAACACTAAAGTGATACCGAGGAAACGGGTACTGCCAAGTCATACCATATATCCCCTTACTACGAAGGATGATAATCATGAGAAGTGCTTACCAACCGCATACATCCCTTGCATATTATTTTAGTTATCCATAATCTGATCACTGAAAACACTTCTACTAAGATTCTTCAACCTTCTTCCTCCTCGCAATGGCTACCATGGGACAATTGAGATCCTTCCTTTTGTCTCCATCAATGGTGGTCGGATCTTTCCTCGTTCAATCATTAGAGTTGTAAACAGCTTGTACTTGTGATCAACAGTCAATCTATCAATAAAATCTATAAAGTGGACGTAGGCTTCGTTAATAGCCGAACCACTATAAAAATCTTGTATTTCTCTACTTTATTTTGTCTTTTCTGCAATTTGGAGAGTGTTTAGCTCTATATTATTTGTCCTGATAAACAGGGCTGGTGCTTTCACAACCATATTAGGGTGTTGATCCACTTTTTGGGTTAACATTTTGGTGCTTTCACTGAGAAAAATACATCCAGGCTTAGGTCTATCTATCTACTTTGGATCAGATAGGTTCAGAAGTTAGATCCTCAATCTCTGCTAAGAAAATCTGCTGCTAAGAATCATTGGCACTAGGAAGAAGGTGAAATGCTTTCGGAAGATCCATAGGAGTTGTAATTGTTGGAGAAGAGATCAATCCTCAGCAAATTGAAGTCAACGGCATCAACATACGAGATCAGGCATCGAGATCTTCCATTCAACATGAAGTTGTCATTAGAGATGAATTAAATAAAATGGCTAATGAAATTAATCAAAGGATGGAAAACAACAAAAGAGATCTTATGGACAAATCGAATGCTCTATTGACCTTATAGTCACATGCTGCTCCAAGAACCATGACAGAGCCCGCGACTACCTTGGAACAAGAAAACTCTTCCATCTCTAGCCTAAACAGGAGAAATGGAAAGCAGTAGTAGAAAGGAGTGATAGGTGGAACCATAGAAATTAATATGGAAGGAAACACAAACACTCCACCAACTGCGACGCAACCAGCTACAAACTTGAATTTAGGAACGAAAACCCTACGGGAAGATATAGATATGGATCTCTCCAACTCGGAAGATGGTTAGCGACTTGATGATGATAAGTTGGAAGGAAATACCAATGCATTTAATGATGTCAGAGAGATCCAAACTGCCCCTACCAGACCAACCGCAAGCCAACGGAACCTTGTGGGAGTGGCTCTCCCGAAGACAGGAGAGTCTAGGCTTCAGCCCACTCACTAAGATCGTTTGTAAAATCAAACACTTGTGTAGTCACTAACAACCAACTCCTAGATTACCGGACATCTGAGGCATATATCACGGAGATGGTCAAGCGACTAATGGATGGAAGTAAAGATAGAAGGGATAATGAATGGGGATCCGCTCCAAATCGGACTCCCTTCACTGATGACATTCTGAATGAGCAGTACCCTGAAAAGTTCACTATGCCAACTATTCTGTCTTACGATGGAACGAGAGACCCGAATCCCCACTTGTATAAGTAAAATTGATACATGGACGGAGTAAATGCTTCAGATGCTGTTCGATGTAGATGTTTCCCAATTTTCTTGGAGGGAATTTCTTCCATGTAGTTCACCAGGCTTCCGCCAAGATCCATCTCCACCTTCCATCAACTAGCAACAAGATTTCTTGATCAATTTAGACTTCACACAGCACAACCAAAAGATGTGATGTCCTTATTCGGTTTATTCCAGGGATGGGATGAATATCTGAAGTCTTTCATGAATCGATTCAATACTGCGATAACTGAAGTAAATAATCCGAACGAGGATATGGTTTTCATGGCCTTAGTTCGTGCAATTCACCCCGAAACTGAATTCGGGAAATGGATCAAAATGAGACAACCTACCACATGGAAGGGCTTCAACCGAAAGGCGAGATAGTACTTGAGATTGGAAGAGACACATGAATTAGATAGGAAATCTGCTAACTTACAACCAACCAACATTGGGAAGAGTGGTATGGCGATAAACCAAGATATAAATACCTGAAGGGAACGTAGGAAAAAATGGGAATCAGAAAAGGAAGAACCAGAATTCCAACAAGCGAAACCAAAGTAGCAAGCGGATCAAAGGTTTGAGGCGCAAAGAATACACCCCGCTTAACGATACTCAAGAAAACATCTATCTCATGACACAGGGGATGGAAGAGTACAAGAAGCCGCCTAAAAAGGAAGCAACCGATAGCAAAAGCGTTTCGAAAAGTACTGTCGCTTCCATGAGACGTATGGCCACAACACGAATGAGTGTCGTCGCCTAAAGAATTTGCTTGAGGAGTTGATTCGGGAAAACAAGCTTCAGCAGCATGTGAGGAAACTGTAGAATCCTAATCAACCCGTAGTGCCCCCGGCTCTTAAGATCGAGGGAACCAAGCTGGAACCAGTGAAGAAATATACAGACGGACTGACCAAAGACTCATCATTGGAACAATATCTGGAGGTCCTCATCCCACGCAGAAGAGTTGGGGAGAAATGGAGCAGTATGCGAGCTCATTAAGGCACGCTCCGAAAGATTCGTGCTTTGCGATTGAAGATGGAACCCCTGCTAAGCAGCAGAGAACCCTAAATGATGACATAGTATTCCAAAATCAAGACACTAAAGGGATATAAGTTCCAACTCTTGACCCCATGGTTATGATAGTAGGAATCAGACACGCCATGGTCTGACTAGTATTTGTAGACAATGGCAGTTCTGTGAACATCCTTTCAAATGCACCTTTGATCAGATAAGGATCAGTATGAAAGATGTATCCGCCTGCCGAACAAAGATTCGGGGATTCATCGGTGAAACTAAACAACATGTCGGAAGATTGACATCCCCGTAGAACTCAGAGAAGGCGACCGAAGAGTCACCCTCATCCAAACCTTTATGATCGTAGATGAAATTTCCGTCTACAATGCCTTCCTAAGGCGCCTGCCTTAGCAGACTTTAGGATAGCTTTAGCTCAATGGTGTCCAACTATGAAATGTTCGACGGAAATTGGAGTCGAGGTGATCAAAGGAGACCAAAGTGCCACTAGAGAATGCTATATCGTGGAACTGCGCGAGTCTAAAAGAAGGGAAAAGGGGAAGAATGTGGGGACATTCTCCACATTTGTGAACCTATCGAATAGTAACTATAGAGCTACCCCTTGCTTGGGGACCATAGCCGATTCGTTAAGGCTTTGGACCCTAGAAAGAAGAGTCCAGGGGAGCAACGGGCAGCACCGGCAAAATTGATAGTGTCTATCCCCGTTGATATGACCCAACACGGGTCCTGAAAATTGGAAGACATCTTGGAAGCAAGATGCGACTTGAACTCATCAAATGACTTCATGCCAACCTGGACATATTCGCTTGGACGCATTTTGATATGTGTGGGGTTTCGCCAGAGATTGCATGCCTTGCACTTAACATTGATCCTAAGTATACACTAGTGAAGTGGAAGAGACGCAGCCAAGGGCATGAACGGTCCAAAGCGCTGAGAGAATAAGTGGATAAGCAAATGGTGAACGGTTTTATCTGTGATGCAACATACCCAAAATGGGTAACCAACCCGGTCTTTGTTAAGAAGTCCAACGGGAAATGGCGAACTTGTATCAACTACTCGGATCCAAACAAAGCTTGCCCGAAAAACAGCTTTCCTCTGCCCAGAATCGACTAGCTTGTGGATGTAACGGCTGGACATGAATTGCTATCATTTATGGATGCATATTCGGGATACAACCAGATCATGGTGCATGAACCTGATCAAGAGAATACCGGTTTCATTACTGATTTGGGACTATATTGCTACAAAGTGATGTCATTTGGTTTAAAGAATGCTGGGGAAACCTACCAACGACTAGTGAACGCCATCTCCAAACGATAGATCGGGAAAACTACGGAAGTTTATGTAGATGATATGTTGGTTAAATCGTGCACAACTGCAAAACACTTCGACAATCTTGCCGAAATGTTTGAAATACTTCGCAAATATGGAATGAGACTCAATCCACTTAAATGAAACTTCAGGGTAGTCTCTGGGAAGTTGTTGGTATTCATCATAAGCGCCAGAGGCATCGAAGAAAATCCCGAACAAATAACCGCTTTACGGGAAATTGAGGCCCAAACGAACAGGAAAGAGTTATAAAGCTTAAATGGAAAGGTTGCAGCACTGAACCGGTTCATCTCAAAAGCAACCAACAAAGAAGGGAAAGAAGAACTTCGAATGGAATCAAGCTTGTCAAACTGCGTTTGAAGAGCTGCTGCGACATATGGAAACCCCGCCAATCATATCCAAGCTGGTAGACGGAGAAGATTTGTACATCTACTTAGTAGTCTCCCCTTATGGATTGAGTGTTGCTCTCGTATGAAAAGAAGCAAGATCCAGCGATCCGTATATTACATTAGTAAACGGTTCACTAGAGAGGAAAAGAACTATCCGAAATTGGAAAAACTGGCATATTCCTCTTGATCACATCCAGAAAGTTACGACCGTACTTCCAGGCACACCCGATCAGAGTGCCGACAGATCAACCCTTGAAGCAAGTGTTATACCGCCCCGAGACCTCTGGATGGCTTATCAAATGGAACATCGAATTAAGTGGGTACAAAATCACATACCACCCTTGAAAGGTGATCAACGGGCAAGCGCTGGCAGATTTCATTGCTGAATCTACAAGATAACGAGGAAGAAATTACTCCAAAAGTGGAGACACGTTGGAAGCTATTCGTCAATAATGCATCTAACAACTTCTACTCGGGAGCAGGGGTAGTGCTTGAGACTCCCGAAGAAAGATCCATTTGCTATGCCTTGCACTTGGAATTCCCTACAACAAATAATAAGGCAGAATACGAAGCATTGATAGCTGGGCTAAAGATTATGAAGGAACTCGAGATAAATTCCATACACATCTATAGCGACTCTCAACTTGTCGTCTGCCAAGTGAAAGGCGAATATCAGGTTCGGGGGGAGAACCTTGCCCAGTATCTATCTAAAGTGTAGGAACTTCGGAACGACATCGAGCATTACACTATAACTCATATCCCGAGGGAACAAAACACGAAGGTGGATTATCTAGCCAAACTGGCTAGTTCTGGAGAAGCTCAATCATTGGGGCTAGTCCTAGTTGAAATCTTGACCACTCCAAGCATAAGCGAAATGGATATTGACTGGATTTTTGAGACAACCAAAGAACTAGAAACATGGATGATGTCGATCAAGGACTACTTGCTCACAGGAACTCACCCTACAGGTAGGAACTAGAGGAAAAGGCCTCTTCGAAAGGACTGCGATTCGTAATACAGGATAAGATACACTACCGAAGGGGATTCTCTACCCCCTTGCTCAAATGTGTGACCAACAACGAAGCTCGAAGGATCCTAAAAGAAGTTCATGAAGGTGACTGCGGAGATCATACCGAGGAGCAAACCCTTGCAAAGAGAGTTCTTCGGTATGAGTACTTTTGGCCAACAATAAACTGCGATGCAGCGGATTACGCCAGATGGTGCGATCAATGCCAAAGATTCAACAAGGTCAAAAGAACCCCCTCGATGGATCTAACATAGATGGTCAGCCCATGGCCGTTTGCAATCTGAGGAATTGATTTGATTGATGTATTCCCAATGGCTAATGAGGGAGCCAAATATACTATCATTGTTGTTGATTAGTTTACCAAATGGGCTAAAGCAGAATCGTTTTCCACTATTACCATAAAGAAATCATTAACTTTGTTACTAAAAATATTATTTGCAGGTTTGGGGTGGGATAGAAAATCATCACGGATAACGGGACTAAATTCGAAAACGCCGAGTTCAAAGACTTTTGCAAACGCTTCCGAATCAAGAAAAGCTTTTCCGCTGTTGCACATCCACAAGCAAACAGGCAAGTGGAAGAAGTAAATAAGATAGTTAAATCCACCAGCAAAAAGGGGCTAACTAAAGCAAAAAGAAATTAGGTCGATAAACTTCGACTCGCACTATGGGCTTACAGGACAATGCACAAATCTGCAACTAGGCACTCTTCGTTGACCCTAGCATGTGGTTCAGAAGTAATGATCCCAGTTGAGCTAAAAGTCCCTTCTCATCGAAGTCAAAACTTTGATCAAAGGCAGAACGAGCAGCTCTTACTCGAGTCACTTGATATAGTCGATGAGAAGAGGGAAGAAGCCGAATTAAGGACTGCTGTCGCCAGAAAAGGGTCGCACGGTACTTCAACTCCAAAGTTCATAACCGCACCTTTGAAGTGGGAGACCTTGTCCTCAAAAGGGTCTACCCTGTATCAGGAGCGTTCAGAACAAACTGGGAAGGAACCTATGTGATCAGTTAGAAGCCAGGGAATGGCACGTTGAAGCTAACAACCGTTAATGGAGCCCAAATTCTCCGAGCATGGAATAGTGAATCGTTGCATCCTTACTTTATCTAAGACTATCTTATGTACTTCCTATTTCCAGCAAATAAGCCACCCTGGAATATCGAAGTCATTGTAAATAGGCAAAACTTGCCCAACTTTCATTAATAAAATTGCTTTGCACTCTGAACCAATAAAACTGTGTTCATAAAAGTAACCTGCTGAGTCGACAGGGTCAAATCAGCTCAAACCATCTGATCACCGTTTGAGATAGTGGAACCATGCTAAAGTACGCCACATATACTCGCCGGGTCGACGGAAGAAAATCAACTCAAATCGTTGGATTAATGGAACTCGATCCCTTCCTTCTAAGAGCAGATGTTGCTTCGGCAACATCAGGAAGGCCCTAATCAAAGTCGTGCACCTCCACAAGCCGCTATTGCTTCTTGAGCCGTGGAACCATGCTCTCGAAACATGAACTCCTTACGTTGCCCGAAGATTGGTAACGTCGAGAGATTCTAAACCGCTCTAGATGGACAGGTCATATCGATCCCAAAAGCCGTGCATCTCATAAGCCATGCACACTCCAAAAGCTGCACATACTCTTAAAAGTTGCGCATTTCATAAGCTGCGCACTTTTAAGTACCAGCGTTGTCCCAGCAATGCCAGGAAACTCGTCTATTGTAGGACTAACAAGAATCAATCCACTCCCACTACCAAGAGTAATGGTCATGAATCCTGCAATGTTACACGACCACGAATCGGCAAAGAATTCCGATTGTTGATCGAAAAATCTTTGGAATCGAGATGCTCAAATCACAAGTTCCCGATGATAGGAACCAAAAAATAGACTTGGTTACAGACATCCGAAGAGCACATGGTTCAATTGGTCATTTGTCAAGTGTTTAAAGTAAATAGCCCTATGAACTGGGGGCGCACACACCAATACCTAACCAAAAAACCAAGTACTTTACAGTACTGTTACTCCAAACAAAGAATTTTAGTAGTGATATAGGACTATATAAATGTGATAAATGAAATTGGCATGTGCATGAAACATAGATAAGTAGACAAATAAAGTTACAATCAAAATGTCAACATTGTATTACTTATAACGTTTTCAATGTACAACAACAAACAGCGGGTGTCGTGCCCACACAATATTGGTAAAAATAGGAAAATACAAAATATCACTATGACTACAACAAGAAAAGTGCTAAGTGCGGACTCTGCACTTGTACAAAAGGTGATTAAAAAACAACAAAAGGAGGAAAAGACAAATCAAGATGTCTTTTCACCACTTCCCCGGTCTCCTTTTCCCCCGTTTAATTTGCAATTTCTCGGGCTTATCCTTTCTCGGGGTAATTTCACTCTCTAAAGCATGGCCACTAGCGGACCCTTCTTTCCCTTTATGCTTACGGGATCAGTGAGAGCTCTTCGATGACCTCTTTCGTGCTTCAACTTTCTCCTTTTTCCCCATGATCATCTGTTGCTTGGTCTTTGACTGCTCGGCCTCTGCTCTATCCAGTTGGGTACCTTGGTCTGCTTGCTCTCGTGTATCACCAGCTGCTAACCTCTCCTCTTGAGAAATAGAGGGGTCGTCTAAACCATGCAGCGCCACGATTTGTCCAGAATGCGAATCGGGCTACGAGCCAGAAGCCGAGACGACGATTGACATAGTTAAAATAGCGATAGACTCGACATCATGATGAGAAGGCAATTCAGCAGGAAGAGAAGGTTAATCTACAATATCAAAATAAAGGGCGGTTATCTCGGGAATCTCTTCTGGCGTGAATTGAAAATCTTCAAGCAAAGAGATAAGAATGTTACCTACTGTGGGTTTTTTTTTCATGTGTAACAACTTTGAAACCTTCACCATTTCCTTCCTTCGATGGCTGCATGACTATAAGAGAAGTCGCAACGATCCCCTCGCTGGTATAAAAATGCGAAGACAGCTCGCCTGAGCACGAAGGAAAATGTTCAGTAGCAGCCACTTCGGTGGCGGCCGTGACAACGATGGTTTCACGCTCCCTCTCCAACATTAAGATTTTCTGGCCTTCCACTAGAGCTAGGTGGGATTCTTCGTTCAAGTATGCCTGAACCAGCTCCTCTTCGGTGTAACCGCCACCTATATCTCAAAACCTTGCCAGAACGTCTTCCCAAAAAACAGCGAGCGTGTGAGGGAACAATGGACCCAAGTAACTAAGGTTGCCATGATGAAGCATGAAATCAACATAAAAACCTAAAATGGTAGCATCCAAGCCTTCCATTTTCTTAGCAAAAGTAACTTGGAGCTTTGAAAGGCTGGCTTCCGTGCTAGCCTTCTCTACTGCCAGTTGATTCTTCTCGGCTTCCGAAGTCAAAACTTGAGCACTTAGAGAGGCAATTTCCTAGGATTGTTCGGTGATGACTTTCTTCTCCGCCTCGACCATTGTCTCACTTGCCTTCAGTTTTTCTTTCAGAGCCCCCTCATCAGTTTGGCACTTCATTATTTTTTCCTTGAGTATGAGCGTGGTTTGGCTGGTTGACTCCTTCAGCTCCTTGAATAAAGAGGCACCACTACTTTCTCTCTTTAGGGCATCATCCCTCTCCTTCTTCAATCTCTCAATCTTCGAGTCACGGTCCGTAAGCTGCTTCTTGTATTCATCTTTTTCGGACTCAAATGAGAGAATCTCCTGGTAATTGTTTTGATTAATGGTAGAAAGCCGCTTGCAATATTTCTCCCACCCCTCTACTTGCTCCAAGCCCCTCTGAATCGCATGGAGTTGGGATAAATAAGATTCTACGCAAATTGACTTTATGTCAGGTTTATCAAAAACAAGTCCCCTTAAGAACAAGTTGGGAAATGCAGCCGGCGGGAGCGGTGGACCAGCAAGGAGAATGTAGGGAGCTCGCCTTGAAATTGGGAGAGAAGCTGCCACTGTAGTGTGAGTGGAGGAGGTCACGACGCCGGAAGCGGTAAACGGCGATCTTAGTAGAAGTAGGAAGTTTTACGACGGGTGCATGTTCTTGATCTTTCTCCAGCTTCTTTGATGGATCTTCCCATTCAATCGGGCTTTTCCTTTTCTCATAGCCGCTTCCTCTGTCGCGATGTTGATGCTTCTCGGTTCGATGGTGCTCTTCTACCTCCTTATCTTTTCTCCTCTTTCTCTCTTTGTCAGTTTCACGTGAGGTATAGTATTTGGATGAATACCTTTTCGAACGCCGAGACTCAAGTACTCGGTTAAAATCGGTGTAGAAACCATAAGACATGATCTTTGTAGTAAATAACAAAACGACTTCAGAAAAAAGGCATTTGATGGATTAAATATCCTAAGAGAATAACAGTGAAACGCGTGATCCTAGTGAAGTATGTGTTACAGTTTAACGACCTCAGCAGAATACACAAACCGGATCGATCGCCAACTAATGTCAGGACACCCATTTCTGTAGGAATGATTTGGTTAGGCTGGGAAGGCAAACCTTCCAAAGTGAAGTCACCCATTAGGGCACCCATATCTCCAAAAATGTTGCTTGCATATCCTAAGTCAAAATTGGCGCCCTCCGGCAAAAGGCTGGGAATGGGCTCATTCTTGGGAGGTGCTTTTTCAAAACATTCCTTCGAAGGAGGTGAGGGAGTATGTTCGAGACTGAATTCCAGAGCCTTGTCACCTAAATCGACGTTGCCTTTGTCGGTATCTGTATCCCAATTATTTCTTCTTCGATTAGAGGGAGCCCCTTACCAATATCTCCTTCTTTTTTTCCCTTAATCTATGGAGCTTTTCCAATTCGATGAATAAACTATTCTTCTTTCTCCTCCAGGATCGAAGGCATCTTGGGCGGACTGTCAACCCTAACTTGAACATGGGCCTCTTTAGAAGTTTTCTCTGACTCGACGGACGAGTCACTTTCTTCCTCCTTATCATCGTCATCATCACCTTCACCAGAATCATGAGAAGAGGAGACTGAGCGAGTATGGGTTTTAGAGCGAGAAGGGGCACTAACGAATCCAATGGACCTCCCGGGATGTAAGAGCCCACACGGCAAAGGTTTTCATCTGTATACAGAAACCTGATCGTGCGCTCTTAAGCATCGACCGCTTTCAAGGCACTGAGAACAGGGCTGAGCGTTGGACCTTTGTTAATCTTCTGGAGAATTGCAAAAGAATAGACGATCGTTTAAAAGACTTCTTAGCATAAAAAGGAAATTCATGCGTTGTGAAAGAAACTTACCCCCCTTGGTCCACATACGGATGAATCCCTCTGGACACTTGGCAAAAAAGAAATGGTTTTTGAATGAGGGAACCTTGCTAGGAAGATCAAGTATAAGCTTTCGGCTGCGTTGCGCCTCCATATAAACGAGTGACGGGTTTGCCTCCCTCTTTTAAATAACAGGAGATACTGCAGCTTGGCAAAGCTCGGGGCGCAGTTGAGTGTTCACATGAACATAATATACAAGTAAGCTAGCATGGCGTAACCATTCGGGAGGATTTAGAATGGAGCCAACCCCATGTTCTGAGGAGCCGACATAAGAAAGTGACTAAATGAAGGCACCGCACCATACATACACATGTATCGATGGAAAGCCACATATCTGAAAGGTGGCCTATGAGCGAATTCCCCTTTGGACGGTAGAAGCATGTCGTCCTCTAGGATTCCATATTGCGAACAAATGCTTCGCAACGCCCTGTATGTAAGGATTGAAGAGGCTTTCTCTGGAGGATCAAGCAGAACCCTAAAGTTGGGAGGGGTACGGTCGACGACGAGGCCAACTGGGATCAGATGCCCATATTGTCCCGAGGCCACGGCAGTAGCAGGTCAAGCTAGGATCGACGAAGACTCTGCTTCAGAAATAGGTGAACTTCCTTCAATTGACTTGTGCCGTGAGGATTTGCACATCATTCTATATAAGAAAGCTTGTATTAAAAACGGTCAGGTGAGCCAAATCCTTAAACTATAAACACCAAACTGATTGATGCTTGGAATTTGGAAGGTAACTGACATGTACCAATCACTCATCGGACTCTAAATATTAACCATAAGTGTGTGATGTGTGATCTATGTGAGAATGGCTCGGCGTTCTAAACGTTGTGAATAGACCATTCCGTGTAGATGACTCACTCACACCGGAAAAAGCGATCTGTATCAGCTATTAATGTCTTTTCTTATACACATACCCGTTATCGATCAACGATCGATAACAGATCTGTTTTCCAAAGCAACACAGAAAGCTCTTCCTGTTTAATGTACACCAACGGTACAATGACAAGACTAAATCGATACGAGCAATTATAGACTGATGAGTCCGAACCGGGAAGAAAGTTACCAGCATAAGTCGATTTTAGTTTCCTGGAAAATGATAACGACTTAAGCTGCATGCAAGACACTATCCTATGTTATTATCACCTCCCAAAAAAAACCAAAATCAATTTGCAATCTGTAGGATGTCATGCCAGAATCGACTGTGAAACTTGGTACAAGTTAATTCTGATTTATGGATGAAGATAGCAAAACATGTCAAGCACCTGGAAAAAACCATGGCTTCGTTCTGTGAAGAACTTCGGACTCGATTTACTATCTTCTTCCCCAAAATCATAATCAGCTCGAATCTTCCACTACATCCATTATCAACAAAACCTCACCATCGATCAATGATGTAACAACACATCGAAACCCACTTCACTGACCTTCGAAATTGTGAAAAATTATGATATTAGATTCAAGATAGCTCGAACTAGGGTGTTGGGCGAATTGGATCGGTAGTGCTCCAAGGCAGGTATAATCGCGATGGTAATGACTTTAGAAGGCGGCAATAGGTGGCGCTATGGGAGAGATTTAACGATGATGGTACTCTGGCAGCGGCAGGTGATGGATTGGCGAAAGTTTCGTGAGTCTTGGTTCGGATCGGCTGGAAAATGTAAAGTGAAAAAATGGAGATTCGATCCCTTTTATAAAAAAAGAGAGAGAAGTGAAAAGTGAAAATTTTTCCAAGTACATGGATCGATGCCGATCCGATCTAATTGGATCGGTACCGATCTAATTTATTTCCTCCAAATGACCTCAAACTTTCCTTGTTTGCCCAACTCGATGTTCATATACATTATGGAGGTTATCAAGTCGAGATCATTCCATAATTATGACTAATGAAGATTTCCACTAAGGACTGGATAGTTAGCCGGAACGTCATAGGCAGCTACTCAAGGAAGCTAGATATGACCAATAAAGCTCCATGAAATGGAAACCGAAAGATGTATAATTCCAGAAAATGCCTTGTTTCCAACAAAAGCATGCTCTAAAGGGCAAATGTTAACCGGATTTTTAACCCAGTAGAATTTAGAAAGAGTTAGAACATTCAAATTGCGCAAGGACAACTCGAAACTTGGCCGAAAGACCTAAACGTACATGACAAAGAAACCCTAGAAGTTTGGACCAAAATATGCTAAGTATTTGGATCGGCACCGTCAGACCCAATTGGATCGGTACCGATCCAAATTATTGACATGTGGATCCTCAAATCCACATGTGTTATATTCCTACATCACTCCTAAACTTATCTACCAAGTTTGATAACATTCCGAGCATCTGAGTTGAATAAATTAAGACTTATTCGATTTGGATTACAGTTCAATCTAATTTACAGGTGAACCATCGTCAAAACAAGTCAACAAGCTATGAAATCACATGGGGAACCTTGCATGCAAGAATAGAAGCCAATGAAGAAGGAGTTGTGCTAAAATTGCACAACATTTTGGATCGATACCGATCCAAAAGGTTAGTTCCAAATCACCCCAAATTTTATGTGCCTCCTCCTATGGATAACTACAGGCTTCTGGTACTCTTGGTTTCGATCCAAGTGCTATCAAAATCCTAGAAGTACCATCCTATCTTCAACAGGAAGGGGGCTGGCTACTCTGATCATTGAAAACTCTGCTACTAATAATCTTCAACCTTCTTCCTCCTCACAATGGCTACCATAGGACAATTGAGATCCTTCCTTTTGTCTCCGTCAATGGTCTGATCTGTCCTCGTTCAATCGTTAGAATTATAAATAGCTTGTACTTGTGATCAATAATTAATCTATCAATAAAATCTATAAAGTGGACGTAGGCTTCATTAACGGCCGAACCACTATTAAAATCTTGTGTGTCTCTACTTTATTTTTTTCTGCAATTTGGAGAGTGTTTAGCTCTACTTTATTTGTCCTGATAAACAGGGCTGGTGCTTTCACAATTATATCAGGGCGTTGATCCATTTTTGGGGTTAACAACACTCAACTAATACTATAGCATTGCTTATGCTATCTCTCATGAGTTATACCCAACCAAAGCCAAGATTCTCGCTTAACCTTCAGCTCTGATACTAGATGTAACGATCAACCATTCCGACTCCCAAATGTCGACACTAATACATCCACGTTATTCGAGTGCCAAATACTCAATTGTCGAAAAGATAGATAATTAAGGTAAATGGAAAAAAACGAAAAATAACAAGGAAGGAAGAATAAAACATTCAAATCTCACAACGGGATGACAATATATAATATTAATACAGTACGAAGGGTTACTCCAAGATACAATGTAATTTCGAAGTTACAAACCTAAACACTACCATCAGCTTGAATAGTTATAATAGCATGTTCTCCTAATTGCTAATATATACATACTAGCAGTGCAGTGGAAATAAAATATAACTGTAGGCGAATAGAAGCATCCATCTCATCTCTTAAAACTCCAAAGAATATCCAACAAAAACCTGCCATTTTCAAACTACCTGAAAGAACATCCAAGGAATTAAGGGAAAGATAAAACAATGAGTCAGATATAAGTCTAGTGTGAAAAAATCAAGAAATACGTGCACCATATAACAATAAATTTTGAGATCGTTCGAATCATCTAACGGTTTTCCCCTTAAAAGAGATAAACCATCTAGTAGGTAAATAATCGATAGTGTCTAGGGTATAAAATATAAATTAGAAAATAGCTATGGTGCTTGCATCTAACAACACAACAATATTAGAAGTACGCTAAAACCACTAAGGTGCATTTGCATAAGGATTTTCATGGAGGTCTCCTTGGTATATCAAGGCCGGCCTTCAGACAAGGGTCAGAAACTAACTTCCAAGCGATGTATATCTCTATATAAAATATACTACAAAGGAAAACATAACTGGTCCATGCCAGAAAACATGATACTGAATATCGTCAACTCCCACTAGCAAATCAACAAGCATTTATAGATATGGAGTTGATATAACCTTTAGTTAGCTAAACCCACTGGTTATGTGTTAACTCAGTTTTTAGCAAAGCAGATTTCAACTGTACTTAGAAGATGGAACGGCTCGAAACTTGGTAAGTATATCTAAAAGAAAAGGAAAAGAGACTTGGAGAAATTTTGATAGTGACGTATAAACTACACTTAGGCGGAGTTTATCTAGGCTGTACCGGGTTTGGAACGACCAATGATTGATAAGAGAATCCAAAGGAATTAGACGATTCACCAAGAATGAAGTAGCCGAAGAGCTCAACTATCAAAGACTGACTACTGAAACTTGTTCTTGAGCAAAGCATACATTCGAAAGGTGAACTTTGTGGGGCAATTGTTAACCCGCTTTTAACAAACCAGATTTTAATGTGACCTAGAAGATTCAAAACGGAATGGCTCGATACTTACCAAGTACATCTAAAAGAAGAAGAAAAGAGACTTGGAGAAATTTCATGGTAATTATAGTTAGCTTATAAGCTCGGCACCGAGTTAAGTTAAGGAACCTTAACTCGGTACCGAGTTAAGGATTACTCCTTGTGCTTCGTTAAAGCTTCATGTTATACTTATACTATTCTCTTATGTTGATATCAAGTGTATTCTTCAAGTTCTTCATGGTCAATAATAAGATTGAAGAGATGATGTCAGACAAGTCAGAATAACTCAACTACGATCGAACAGATCACTAGAACAAAGCCAAAGGCAATGAGAAAAGAGTTGGAGCACCTCGAGTAGGAAATGGAAGAGCAAAACCAAAGTCGGGGAAGATTTTGGAGCCAACTCCTCAACTCGGTCCTGAGTTAAGGTGCTTAATTCAGTTTCAAGTTAAGGGTTTAACTTGTATGCTCCTAGGTTTTTCAGTACAAGAGTGGGCCAACTTTTGGATTTGATTGATAGCAAGCTTCTAACCCAGCATGACTACTACCCCTATAAATACAAACCATAAATCAACCAAGAAAGGATCTAGATTCTGCTTTCACTACGCAGGAATTCTATCTCTTCTTCAACTCTTTCCTCTACACCATAGTCACCAAGGTAGCTACTCTAGGCGATTCTAGGACTTAGAATCAATCTAACCCCTGTGTTTGTGACTAGTTCTTTCTCAATCACCTTGTAATCTCATTCAGACAAAATCAAATCAGTAACTAAAGCTATAAAGTGGACGTAAGCTTAGTTAACAGCCGAACCACTATAAAAATCTCTATGTCTTATTTACTTTTCGGCTATTTTTAGTTATATTTGCTCTGTTAAAATAGGGCTAGTGCTTTCATATCATACTCTAGAGTGTTGATCCAATTTTGGGTTAAAATTTTGATGGTTTCACTAAGAACAAAGCTAGATCTAAAAACTTGAAGCTTGAATCAGGGATTTGTAAAAGATGAAGATGCCTAATACTAGATCTAAAACTGGAGCAAGTCAGCAAGAGCATGGGGGAAGCCAGAGGTGTCATCAAATTCTCACTAATCCATCTACATGACCAAGGAAGAGATGGAGAAAATGATGAAGGAGATGCAGGATGGAGTGATAACTAGAACATGAAATGCTTGAAGGATTCTTCCAAAGGATAGGACAACAAGGATCAGCTAGAGCTGCTATAATTCAGAACCAAGGACAAGGAGCTAGTGCAGGGAGTAGGACGGAGCAAATAGGAATAATGCCCTCACAAACAAATCAACCTAGTATCGAGAGAACTATACTTAGGGCCAATGTTGGTGTGACGCTGGAATGTCAAGAATAGATAACACTAGAGCTAGGAATGTAAATAAGGATATGCATGAGCAACGACTGGTAGAGTATGTGCTAGAGCTACCCTGTAGGAACGGAGGACAGAATGAAACCTGAGGAGCAGGACATAATGCTAATGTACAACCAGTGGAATACATGCCAAAGTATGTGTCGGGACTCCCCTACAGGAGCAAGAGGCAAAATATCGCTTTTGGATGAAGACCTTCGTTGGAAGGTGGAAACCGAATTGCTGAATTGGTAAGAAGAATAGTGAGAGAAGGACCCATAGATCATGATCTGGAAGATGTGAATTGAAATCCATTCACTTCTAACATCTGAAATGCGATAAATCCTCCCGATTTTAAACTACCGACGCGAAAAATGTACGATGCAAAGACAAATCTGACGATTCACCTAATGAGATACATTAGACATATGGATGTGTTGGGTGCTTCTGAGGAGGTCATGGGGCGGTGTTTTCCATTATATTTAACGAACTTGGCAACAATGTAGTTAAGACAACTGGAGAATTGATCCATAAGCACATGGAACGACCCGGTGAGCAGATTCTTGAGACAGTTCAGAGTTCACGTCCCGTAACCAAAGTATGTGCTAACTTTGTCAAGTGTGAAACAAAGGCCTGGAGAAACCTTGGGAAGCTATTGGACAGGATTCAATGCAACAACAACTGTAGTGGATAAACCGGATCCATCATTAATCCTAATAGTGGCAGTATCTGGAGTCTCAAGCAAGACTTCAAAGGTGCACTGGAAAGGGATCCACCCGTGGATCTTGTGGAATTCTACTATGAAGCTGATAAATATCTGCGACAGGAAAATGCTGAGGCAGAGGATGAAGCTAAAGATGCAGAAGTCAACGCTGTGGATGATAATGGACCATCTGGAGCGGGTAACGGAAAAGACAAAGGAAAAAGGAGAACCGATGATAACTTCAGGGAACCGTAATGACAAAGGAGGGAGACGAAGTTCACTTCCTACACCGACTTGATTGAGACCTTGGAGAGGATATATCTAGATACTAGGGGGGCAAATCCCCTACCGGAAGCCACTAAGAAGAGAACCGATCGATCAGGAGAAAAGATCTGGAAAGTTTTGCATCTTCCATGAACTAGATGGACATGAAACGAACTATTATCGACACCTTCGTGATATAAAAGAGGAACCGGTTCAGAGCAACAAGCTGTAACAATACATGAGGAACCAAACTGCAATGGTGCTGCTAGAGCAACCACCACCTGCAGTAAATGCATCAAGGAACAACTAGGGATCTGGTCCGAGGCTCGAAATCACATAATCGGATTGAATGGGAGTCGAATTTGATTCCTCCACTGTGCGTTCTTTTTTATTTTCTTGTATTTTTTTTTTCATATTTAGCAGTGAAGATAGTAATAACTTCAGGCCGCTCACACGTGTATCGAATCATGAACGGTCCCTAGGCACACTCGGAGTTGGATGTCTGAGATGATAATTTAGGACAATAATAATCTCAGACCACTGAGATGTGCACAAAACCTAGATTGGTCCCTTGTTTACGCTTTGAGTCAGATATATGGGATGATAACTTAGGATTTCCTCTTATTTGCTTTGATTTGATTTGAATATTTGGATTTTAAAAAAAACCATATTAAATGTGATAACTGATATTGATCGCCTTAGAGTCCCGACCGGAGAGACGGGACCAGAGTGCAAAGTGCAAGCTCCCTTGCTAGAGAGCGAGTGGATGGACTTGTACGAAAAGTAAGTCCCCTTACCGAAGAGTGAGCGGATGGGCTTGCTTGTCATTGAGTCCCTTTGCTGGAGAGCGAATAGATTCAACAAGGATTTGGAGAGATCGTAACCCTAGATTGGAATGCTAAACAATCCGAAGAGATCATCCCCTCAACTTAAACAATAAACAATCCAGAGAGATCAACTCCCTTTAATTAAACATTAAACCATCTGGAGAAATTGTTTTCTTAACTCAAACGACCAATGATCCGAAGAGATTGCATGTTAAATTAAATGAAAAACGATCTGAAGAGATCCAACCCTAGAACTGATGCGGATTTAATGAAAGGATTTGAACGCCTTGTGATTAGAATAAAACAGATAAGCCCAAATGAACACAGGATGATATTGACATATGATGTGATAACTCTGAATGAAATCGAAATGATAATTATGTAAATCCGGGAAGAACACGGGATGATTTTGATGTGTGATGTAATATATATGATGTAATGACTTCGAATGGAGTCGGGTTGATTGTGATTATAAATTGCACTTAGGCGGAGTCTAGATTCTTAGGCTATAACAGGTTTGGAACAACCAGTGATTGATAAGAGAATCCAAAGGAATTGGACAATTCACCAAGATTGAATTAGCCTGAGAGCTCAACTATCGAATACTGATTACTGAAACTTGTTCTTAACCAAAGCACACCTTACATTCGAAAGGTGTACTTTAGGGGCAAGTGTTAACTTGCTTTTTAGCAAAGCAGATTTCAATTAGACTTAGAAGATTCAAACAGAACAGCTTGAAACTTGGCAAGTACATCTAAAATAAGAAGAAAAGAAACTTGGAAGAATTTCACGTTGATTGGAGTTAACATCTAAACTCGGTACCGGGTAAAGGACTCTTAACTCGGTAACGAGTTAAGGATTACTCCTTGTGCTTCGTCAAAGCTTCACGCTATACTTATACAATTCCCTCAGTTTGATATCAATTGTATTCTTCAAGTTCTTCACGGTCTCCCATGACTCAACCGCCTTCAACAACTTCATCAATTCTTGTGTGCTAATTGATCCTCCCATCAGTAACCGCCTCTTTACCTGGTCTAACCGTCGAGACAACCCATCCCTGGCCAAATTAGATAGATTTCTTTTCAACACAACCTGGGAAGACCAACATCCCCTCTCATCTGTCTCGGGCCTGGCAACCACGATCTCAGACCATTGCCCCCTCCTGTTTGACTCTGGCTCTCTGAACACCACCCACAAACCATTTAGATTCGAACAACTCTGGCTTCTAGAACCATCTTTTGATGACTTTGTCAAGTTGGCCTGGTCTCAACCCACCAATCTAGAATCCCCTACTGCTCGTATTGTGGCCAAGCTCCGTTCGCTTAGAAAATTGATAAGACCTTGGGCCAAATACATCTGGGGCTCCCTTAAATATCGGATCTCACATGTCCAAGACGAAATCCTCAACCTTAATATCCTAGCTGAATCCCAATCCCTAACTGTACCAGAAACACATCAGTTGAACCTCCTCGAAATGGAATTGGACAGGCTCCTTAAACAGGAAGAAATCGGTTGGAAACAACGCTCCAGAGCAAAGTGGTTGGAAGAAGGAGATAGAAACACGGCCTACTTTCACAGGTTAGCAAATGGACGACGCAGATCCTCGACCATCTCTAACATTCAACATAACAACATCACCTACTCTGACCAATCTGATCTCCTCCGCCTCTTCACCAACCATCACCGCAACATCCTTGGCAAACCTTCCCCCCCCCCCCCTCTACCAGACATAGACTGGAGTCTCCTTTACCCTGACCCCCATAGTCTGCAAATAGATCACCCCTTCTCGGAACAAGAAATCTGGAATGCAGTTAAAGATATGTCAGACAATAAAGCTCCTGGACCTGATGGATTTGGCCCCCTTTTCTTCAAACACTTCTGGAATACTGTGAAATCTGACATTATGGACATGTGCCTCGAATTTCAAAATGATCCCAGCTCGGTTACACGAATCAACTACGCCATCATTTCCCTCATCCCAAAATCTGATGACCCCTCCTCCATTGATTCCTTTCGACCTATCAGCCTCCTCAACACCACCTTCAAAATCATTACAAAAATCCTGGCAAACCGACTTCAAGCGGTAATATCCCCTCTAGTTGGCCTGGAGCAATCGGCCTTCATACTCGGGCGCAATATCCTAGACTGTGTGGCCGCCACTCAAGAAGTGGTGTCTTTCTGCCACAGAACCAACACCCCAGGAATCCTACTTAAGCTTGACTTCTCCAAAGCCTTTGACTCAGTCAACTGGAACTTCATTCTCGCTCTACTACGACATAGAGGCTTCCCACCGAGATGGTGCTCCTGGATATCCTCTATCCTGAACTCCAGCATGTCTTCTGTATCAGTCAATGGAGAACTTGGCGGTCTGATCAAATCTATGAGAGGCCTACGTCAAGGAGACCCCCTCTCCCCCCTAATTTTTGTTCTTATTGCAGATGTCTTCAACCGCATGATTAAACTGTCCATCTCCAACAGTCACTTAGCCGGAATCAGCATCCCTACAGCCAACCTTCAAATTTCCAACCTACAATTTGCAGACGATACCATCCTCTTTGCCTCACCCAATCCTAATCACCTACACTGCCTCAAAGTTCTCCTCTACGTTTTCGAATTAATCTCTGGCCTTTCCATCAACTTCCACAAAAGCTCCCTTATCATGCTTGGCAATTCCAACCACCTTGGTCCCGCAACCGCTGCCATTCTCAACTGCAAACTTTCCCAGTTTCCAATTTCCTACCTGGGCCTTCCTATTCGGCCCACTAGACTCACGCGTCCTGACTGGCTACCCCTCATCAACAAAATTGAATCCCGCCTCGCATCCTGGAAAGCCGCTTCCCTCTCGACAGCTGGTAGATTAATCCTAGTTAAATCGGTCCTCTCTGCCATCCCCTCCTACTGGATCTCCTTCCACAAACTCCCCTCTTGGGTCTCCAATAAAATTGACAAATCCCGCAGGACCTTCTTATGGAATGGCTCCAAAGCAAAATGCCTTATCAACTGGCGTTCAGTCTGCCTCCCAAAATGCCATGGTGGCCTTGGTGTCCCGGATCTCTCCTCGCTCAACACTGCCCTATTAACAAAATGGCTCTGGCGTTTTCTCTCTCCCGAAAATTTCCTCTGGAAGGATTGGATCCTTCACTCATATCACTATTCTAATCCACACCTAGCTCTACACCTCCCCCCCAGTTGCAGACCTTCTCCATTCTGGTCCAATGTCCTCCACACCATCCCCCGAGTCAAATCCCTCTTTCATGTTTTAATAGGCAATGGCAACAACTGCCTTTTTTGGCATGACACGTGGGTAGCCTCTTTCCCCCTAGCCAAAACACTACCTAACCTCTTCTCCTCCTCAAATCTACAACTGGCCACCACTTCTACCCTGTGTCACCTGGGCCCCAGTAGCCTTCATCCCCCCTCCCTTTTTTCCATCGAAACTTTCAATGAACTTCTCGTAGCCTCAAAAATCCTACAATCCCTTCGCCTGTCCCACTCACCAGACCGCTTCACCTGGGCACTTAACCCATCCAAAGGCTTCTCTGTATCATCTTGCTACTCGTTCCTCATCCACCCTGGCCGCCTTTTCCCCTACAGCAGGATCTGGAACTGCCATTCACACCCTCGATTTCTCTTCTTCCAATGGTGCCTCATTCGTAACCGTATCAACACCAAAGACAGACTTATTCGCTTAAACATCCCCACTGACCCCCTCTGCGTTCTTTGCTCCTCTCAAGACGAAACAATTACCCACCTTTTCTTAGACTGCGATTTCTCTTTTGCAATTTAGGCCCCAACCAGCGCACATCTTTTGGGTTACATTCCGGATTGCATTTCATTTTTTGAATACTGGCAGCAAGACCTTGGAAATCACAATCTCGACATCTTTATCACCATTTACTGCTGGTGCATCTGGAAAGAACGAAATGCTTTTGTCTTCAACAAACCTAGATCTTCATCCACGGCCATCTGTAAGGAGGGGAGTCTGTAACAACCGGGATTTCGCAGTGATTTAAAATCGTCATTAAACGATTAATCTGTTGGCTAATTACTTGTTGGAAGATTTTAAATTATTGAGAAATTATGGTGGGCCTTAAATAAATATTTCCTTTATTTTGTGGCCAGCCCTTTTAAAACGTTGGCCCAATCCTTTATCTCTTCGATCCCCTATTCGATATTATCTCCGGCCCGATCCCTTCTGTTATTTCACGAGCCCGTTCACTTTGAGAAAAAAAAATGGCGAATAAAATTAGGGTTTCGGCGAATCTTCGATTCTTTGGTGAATACGAGCTTCTGCTCCTTGATTCTTTGTTGATCTTTAAGCTAGGATCGAGGCGAAGTTATTCGATGCTCCTCTGCCTCGATTCTGTAGCTAGGGTTTCGCAAACTCGAAGACGTCGACTTTGAAGGTTCGATCGAACTCGACTTCCTTGCTCGAGGGATTGCTCGGCTCTGAGATACTTGTGGTAGCTAGGGTTCGTCTTCTTGTGCTTCGCTTGATTCGACGATGTCGTGCTCTTCAAAATAAGGTGAGTAATTTATTTACTCATATCTACTTCAAATCATAAGTTGTAGGATCGAATGTTTTGATTTTCATTCAATTTTGTTTTGACCGATTGATGAATTCTTCCATACTTCGACTTCGATCATTTTGGCTTCGTGATATTATTTTGGCTTCGGCCTCTGTTGCTTTGTGAACATAATTTGGGTTTTGCTGAGAGAATTTCTGGTTATTTATTTGCAAAAGTCCTCGACTTGGTTTAGTTGTTTTCATCATATTGATTATTGATTTGGTCATAGCAATTCTAAATTGGAAAGTTTGACTTGAATCTGTTGGAAATCTTTGTTAGAACTGGTCACCAGTGATTTTGTGATGTGATATGGTTCATGTCTGCATTTAATTCTGTCCATTGTATTTCGAGTTACGTTGGGTTGCATCCATTCTTCACTAGGATGCTTGGAGTCTGATACTTCTGTGTACAGTTATATTCGTGATTGCATTGAGACTCACTGCACTCGTGTCTTACCATTGCTAGCTGCTGTACACATTTGTATATTTCTCTTTGTTTCTTTTGAGATAGACATGTATGTGTATACTTATATATATATGCATACATGTGTAATTAAAATTACTCAGCTCAGGAATTATTCGAACTAGCCACACCGAGTTTTAAAATGTTTTAAAACTACTTTGCGTGATTTTTGTCTTCATTTGAACTGGTTATACTGTTTTAGTATCAGCAACTAATAACAGTTCACTATGCAAACTTGCAAAACATTTCGATTCGAACTCCCTCACTTGATATCAGTCTCTTCTGGTTTCATTGAATATTATAAGTTAGTCTGCATTGGTAGTTGCATTCCTGTGTATTTGAGTCTGCATTTGCATTTGATACATCTTCGAATTTGAATGGTTTCCTTCCCGAGGCTGCTGTACTTGATAACTTTGTTATACACTGCATATACATTCTGATGCATGTATACTTGTTCAGATTAGCATTGTCACCTGAATTGGTCATTGCTCTCTGGTGCAGTTTGTTTTGCATTTCCTGTTGTACTCGAGTTAGATCTGTAGTTTGCATTGCCTCTGACATTTTGGCACGCAGACTTCGTTTCATGTTGAACCATTGCTCGACTTCATTTCATGTTGGACTATTGCTCGACTTCGTTTCATGTTGGACCATTGCCTTTGAGCACTTTGGTCTGATGCTACTAACTTCCATCTCTGATCAGTTGGACTATAGGTTTCATGTGTGCTTCACATATTACTGCCCTGCACTTGCAGATTTTATTTCGTGCATTGAGGCTATACTTGACTAGATGCTTGATAACTACTGCTTGGTGACATTGTATATATGCTACACTATGTTACATACTGCTGCAACTCGTACACACTTAGACTTGAACTTTTAGCCTTTATTTCCATGTACTTCATTGAGTTTGACATGAAGTGGTCCACCACTGTTTTATAAACTGGTGTATGCCTGTTTATGTTGTCCTGTAGTTCGTGTGTAGTTTGTACTTTACGCACTGTAGTATGCTTTGTCTTGGCCCTGAACATTACCTCTAATTTCACTACATATGTTTTGGGTCACTAATGTAATACTTGTTGTCATTCACTCAATATCAGTTGTATTCTTTTGATTCATTTCATGTGAACCATTGCCCTGGAGACATTGTGGTGATTGTAGTTTAGTTGCAGTCTGCCCTTGTCTTTGTACCTGTTTCAACTGCAGTTTTATTGTGCAGTTGTTTTTGTTTTCTTTTGTGCAGTTTGCCCCTCGCATTCATTTGTGATTGCAGTTTCTTTGTATATTGAGTTATTACTTCATTTTGGATATTGCAGTTTCTCTGCATATTGAGTTTCCTTGCTTCATTTTTGGAAATTGCAGTTTCAATATTGTACCCTGCCTTGACTTGTACTTGACTCACTAGTTCGAGTCACTTGTGCATGTCGCTATGCATTTCTATTGCACTTGACTCTCTTCAGAGTGAGTTGATGCCATTTTGTTCTGGCTCGTTGATCTTGTGTGTATCTCCGACGATAGTGGCGAGGCAGTACACGCGTGCGTGTACTGCAGCCCTATCAGATTTGACAGCTTTAAATTGATGTTTGGAGTTGTATTCTGATTTGGATTGTTGATTTGTTATTTAACACTATTTAGTGTTATATCTGCCGTTATCCAATTCTCGTATCGAGAGTTGGATATACGAGATTTCTGTGACTGTCGTCTATTGGACGTTTGATTATTATTGCTCCTATGCACTAATAACTGAGTTTGAATTAGACTGACCCGTGTATTATTTTCTTTTGAATGTAATACTCGGGTCAGACCCGAGTTATTTCAGGTTGTAGATTTTCTTCTTTGAGTTGCTGCTCCGGATATGAAGACTTTTCACATCTTCTGAAGTTGTCAGTGTCATTTTGTAGTAGTCGTGTCATTGTATAGAACGATATGTATTCATGTATATTAGCCGATAATGTACTTGTATATATAACTTCTAGAGTCGACAGTTGTAGTTGTATCATATATATTGTGTCAACTATGTATTAACTGACAGCAGTTATATATATATGAGACTTGTTTTTATCTTTGTTCCGCATTTATATAATCTGTGTTATTGTTATATTTAATGTCCTAAACTATTATGAACCGTCGTAGTTCGTTTTATACTGATAATTGGGTGTGTCGATGGAAGTAAATAAATAAAAGAAGAAAAATAAAAAGTATATACCACTTCTATCGAGATAACCAATATTAGTGTAAGGCCAACTACGGATGGTCGCTCCTATTCAGCCTTATTCTTCGTAATAATAGACGGTATTCCTTTTAATACTCTTTGTTATTATGAGCATAGAGGTGGGGCGTCACAGTTGGTATCAGAGCGCGGGGTTTATGGACATAATATAAAACATAACTTGGATGGAACATATGTTACAACTATTGGTCGATGTTTTATTTGTGCTTGAGTTAAAAACTAAAGTTTTGAAATTTGGATGAAATTTTTAAATATCTTTATTTAAAAATAATAGTGAAATTGTGTTTTGTTGATTTGATTGAATTGTGTTCTGGTTATCAGAGTGCGCAGTGGAAACTGTCTTCGCTAAGTACAACTGGTAATCTTTTTGATTTAAGAATCAAAATACGAAATTGATATGAATTCCAATTGTTGTCTACATAGCTGTAATTATTTGTTTCTTTGAGAATTTCGAATCCAAATTGAGGATTCGAACAAATTGCAGTTATGTGATTTTTCGAGTTCTTTGCTGGTTTTCTCTTATACTAATCATCTATTGATTAGATTTTGCTGTTTTGAATTATCTTCATTGAAGATATAATCGAATGATTCCTTTGTTATATTGTGATGTACGTGCAAATTTAAGTTGTACGTTACTACATTTATTTTACGTTGAACCGATGCTTGGTTATGAAACGTATTTTGTTGCCGTTATTTTTATAACGGGATTTTTACACCAATGCTGAATTTTTGAGGCACGGTGTTTTGTTGACAATTTTAATGAATGAAAATTCACAAATGTCACATTTTGATGTGAATTATTTTGATGAGATATTTAATGTTTTAAAATTACTGTCGCTTTGACTTCAGTAACAATCAAATTTTTAAAAAGTGGATTTTCAAGCGGTTATACCGCAATGCTGATTTGTGACCGTTTTTACGGTATTTTGAGAAGTACAATTTCCTTATCGAAATTGTTGCTGATTTGTTGCTTTAAACACGTGATTGGAAAATCGTTTTAAAATGAAAAAATTGTTTTATAAATTTTTAACAGTTTGTGTTTTCAAAAGAATGAGAAATCGACTTAAACGATTCAGCAAAATCGAGGATTATGACCCCTTTCTTTTACTGTTTCGCTTAACTCCGGACTTGTCCAGTTGAGAATGTGAATTGTTATTTTTACAAAATAAATAAAATTGTTTTCAAAAATTTTACAGTTTGCGATTTCAAAAGAATGAGGAAGCGATTTAAACGTTTCAGCAAAATCGAGGACTATGACCCCTTTCTTTTACTGATTCGCTTAATTCCGGACTTGTCCGTTTGAGAATGTGAAATGTATTTTTACAAAATACACAATTTTGCACTTTCAAGGAAACGATGAAGAGAATCAAACGATTTAGTAAAACACGTGGTATGGGACATGTGCGTTTGCTATTTCGGTTAATTCCGGACTCGTTAATTGAAATATTTGATGATTTTGTGTGCTTTCGAGCCACTATGAGGACCTTCGGGTCATTTGTTGGACCTTCGGGTCATTTGTTGGGCTTCCGGGCCACTCTGATGGACCTTCGGGTCAAATACCAGTACTAGACCTTCGGGTCACTCTGCGGACCTCCGGGTCAATCTGATGGGCGCCAAAATTATGTTGAGTACTTGGTAGGCTTCGGCCATTTGTTGATGCACGTGCGGCGAATTAAAAACTCGCCATCTGATGGGATCGATCCAAGCTTTTATGTTGATTTTCTAGTCTTCTTAATTGATTTCTAGATATTTGTTGCATCCAATTATCTGCAGGTAATTGGATATTTGTTGATATGAGTTCTGATTATCGTTTTTGATAATCAGATATTTGTTGTTTCTAATTATCGTTTGTGATAATTAGATATTTGTTGATATGAGTTCTGATTATCGTTTTTGATAATCAGATATTTGTTGTTTCTAATTATCGCTTGTGATAATTGGATATTTGTTGATATGAGTTCTGATTATCGTTTTTGATAATCAGATATTTGTTGTTTCTAATTATCGTTTGTGATAATTAGATATTTTTTGATATGAGTTCTGATTATCGTTTTTGATAATCAGATATTTGTTGTTTCTAATTATCACTTGTGATAATTAGATATTTGTTGATATGAGTTCTGATTATCGTTTTTGATAATCATATATTTGTTGTTTCTAATTATCGCTTGTGATAATTAGATATTTGTTGATATGAGTTCTGATTATCGTTTTTGATAATCATATATTTGTTGTTTCTAATTATCGCTTGAGATAATTAAATATTTGTTGATTTGAGATTTAATTATCGCTTGAGATAATTAAATATTTGTTGATTTGAGATTTAATTATCGCTTGAGATAATTAAATATTTGTTGATTTGAGATTTAATTATCGCTTGAGATAATTAAATATTTGTTGATTGAAATTTAATTATCGCTTCAGATAATTAAATATTTGCTGATTTCGAGTTTAATTATCGCTTGAGATAATTAAATATTTGTTGATTGAAATTTAATTATCGCTTCAGATAATTAAATATTTGTTGATTTTAGATTTAATTATCGCTTGAGATAATTAAATATTTGCTGTTTCGAAATTTGATTATCGATTTTGATAATCGAATATTTGTTGAATTTGAAATTTGATTATCGTTTGTGATAATCGAATATTTGTTGAATTTGAAATTTGATTATCGTTTTTTTATAATCGAATATTCGTTGAATTTGAAATTTGATTATCGTTTTTGATAATCGAATATTTGTTGAATTTAAAATTTGACTATCAATTGTGATAATCGAATATTTGTTGAATTTGAAATTTGATTATCGTTTTTGATAATCGAATATTTGTCTTCTGATTATCGTTTGAGATAAGTGAATATTTGCGATTTTTGAGATTTGAGCTTCGTCTTTCTCTCTGGCGATTCAAGTGAGTAATTTGATTTACTCACATTCAATTCGTGCTCTGTATGGGATTTCTGCTCTGTTTTTCCTTCTCTTTTAGTTGCGGGAACTCGATTGATTCTTGCTCTTTATAGTCGTCTGATTTTGATTCCTTGATCCCCTCGATGTTGATTCTTTTGATTTGAAACAGTCGAACCTTTTGATTTTATATCTAATACTTCCCCGTTGACATTTTCTTTGTTTATGCATTCGACATTGCCATGCTCTTATGGTTGTTAACTCTTGTCCATTTATTCCTTATGATTGCGAGGACACAATTTCTTTAAGGAGGGGAGTCTGTAACAACCGGGATTTCGCAGTGATTTATAATCGTCATTAAACGATTAATCTGTTGGCTAATTACTTGTTGGAAGATTTTAAATTATTGAGAAATTATGGTGGGCCTTAAATAAATATTTCCTTTATTTTTGTGGCCAGCCCTTTTAAAACGTTGGCCCGATCCTTTATCTCTTCGATCCCCTATTCGATATTATCTCCGGCCCGATCCCTTCTGTTATTTCACGAGCCCGTTCACTTTGAGAAAAAAAAATGGCGAATAAAATTAGGGTTTCGGCGAATCTTCGATTCTTTGGTGAATACGAGCTTCTGCTCCTTGATTCTTTGTTGATCTTTAAGCTAGGATCGAGGCGAAGTTATTCGATGCTCCTCTGCCTCGATTCTATAGCTAGGGTTTCGCAAACTCGAAGACGTCGACTTTGAAGGTTCGATCGAACTCGACTTCCTTGCTCGAGGGATTGCTCGGCTCTGAGATACTTGTGGTAGCTAGGGTTCGTCTTCTTGTGCTTCGCTCGATTCGACGATGTCGTGCTCTTCAAAATAAGGTGAGTAATTTATTTACTCATATCTACTTCAAATCATAAGTTGTAGGATCGAATGTTTTGATTTTCATTCAATTTTGTTTTGACCGATTGATGAATTCTTCCATACTTCGACTTCGATCATTTTGGCTTCGTGATATTATTTTGGCTTCGGCCTCTGTTGCTCTGTGAACATAATTTGGGTTTTGCTGAGAGAATTTCTGGTTATTTATTTGCAAAAGTCCTCGACTTGGTTTAGTTGTTTTCATCATATTGATTATTGATTTGGTCATAGCAATTCTAAATTGGAAAGTTTGACTTGAATCTGTTGGAAATCTTTGTTAGAACTGGTCACCAGTGATTTTGTGATGTGATATGGTTCATGTCTGCATTTAATTCTGTCCACTGTATTTCGAGTTACGTTGGGTTGCATCCATTCTTCACTAGGATGCTTGGAGTCTGATACTTCTGTGTACAGTTATATTCGTGATTGCATTGAGACTCACTGCACTCGTGTCTTACCATTGCTAGCTGCTGTACACATTTGTATATTTCTCTTTGTTTCTTTTGAGATAGACATGTATGTGTATACTTATATATATATGCATACATGTGTAATTAAAATTACTCAGCTCAGGAATTATTCGAACTAGCCACACCGAGTTTTAAAATGTTTTAAAACTACTTTGCGTGATTTTTGTCTTCATTTGAACTGGTTATACTGTTTTAGTATCAGCAACTAATAACAGTTCACTATGCAAACTTGCAAAACATTTCGATTCGAACTCCCTCACTTGATATCAGTCTCTTCTGGTTTCATTGAATATTATAAGTTAGTCTGCATTGGTAGTTGCATTCCTGTGTATTTGAGTCTGCATTTGCATTTGATACATCTTCGAATTTGAATGGTTTCCTTCCCGAGGCTGCTGTACTTGATAACTTTGTTATACACTGCATATACATTCTGATGCATGTATACTTGTTCAGATTAGCATTGTCACCTGAATTGGTCATTGCTCTCTGGTGCAGTTTGTTTTGCATTTCCTGTTGTACTCGAGTTAGATCTGTAGTTTGCATTGCCTCTGACATTTTGGCACGCAGACTTCGTTTCATGTTGAACCATTGCTCGACTTCATTTCATGTTGGACTATTGCTCGACTTCGTTTCATGTTGGACCATTGCCTTTGAGCACTTTGGTCTGATGCTACTAACTTCCATCTCTGATCAGTTGGACTATAGGTTTCATGTGTGCTTCACATATTACTGCCCTGCACTTGCAGATTTTATTTCGTGCATTGAGGCTATACTTGACTAGATGCTTGATAACTACTGCTTGGTGACATTGTATATATGCTACACTATGTTACATACTGCTGCAACTCGTACACACTTAGACTTGAACTTTTAGCCTTTATTTCCATGTACTTCATTGAGTTTGACATGAAGTGGTCCACCACTGTTTTATAAACTGGTGTATGCCTGTTTATGATGTCCTGTAGTTCGTGTGTAGTTTGTACTTTACGCACTGTAGTATGCTTTGTCTTGGCCCTGAACATTACCTCTAATTTCACTACATATGTTTTGGGTCACTAATGTAATACTTGTTGTCATTCACTCAATATCAGTTGTATTCTTTTGATTCATTTCATGTGAACCATTGCCCTGGAGACATTGTGGTGACTGTAGTTTAGTTGCAGTCTGCCCTTGTCTTTGTACCTGTTTCAACTGCAGTTTTATTGTGCAGTTGTTTCTGTTTTCTTTTGTGCAGTTTGCCCCTCGCATTCATTTGTGATTGCAGTTTCTTTGTATATTGAGTTATTACTTCATTTTGGATATTGCAGTTTCTCTGCATATTGAGTTTCCTTGCTTCATTTTTGGAAATTGCAGTTTCAATATTGTACCCTGCCTTGACTTGTACTTGACTCACTAGTTCGAGTCACTTGTGCATGTCGCTATGCATTTCTATTGCACTTGACTCTCTTCAGAGTGAGTTGATGCCATTTTGTTCTGGCTCGTTGATCTTGTGTGTATCTCCGACGATAGTGGCGAGGCAGTACACGCGTGCGTGTACTGCAGCCCTATCAGATTTGACAGCTTTAAATTGATGTTTGGAGTTGTATTCTGATTTGGATTGTTGATTTGTTATTTAACACTATTTAGTGTTATATCTGCCGTTATTCAATTCTCGTATCGAGAGTTGGATATACGAGATTTCTGTGACTGTCGTCTATTGGACGTTTGATTATTATTGCTCCTATGCACTAATAACTGAGTTTGAATTAGACTGACCCGTGTATTATTTTCTTTTTAATGTAATACTCGGGTCAGACCCGAGTTATTTCAGGTTGTAGATTTTCTTCTTTGAGTTGCTGCTCCGGATATGAAGACTTTTCACATCTTCTGAAGTTGTCAGTGTCATTTTGTAGTAGTCGTGTCATTGTATAGAACGATATGTATTCATGTATATTAGCCGATAATGTACTTGTATATATAACTTCTAGAGTCGACAGTTGTAGTTGTATCATATGTATTGTGTCAACTATGTATTAACTGACAGCAGTTATATATATATGAGACTTGTTTTTATCTTTGTTTCGCATTTATATAATCTGTGTTATTGTTATATTTAATGTCCTAAACTATTATGAACCGTCGTAGTTCGTTTTATACTGATAATTGGGTGTGTCGATGGAAGTAAATAAATAAAAGAAGAAAAATAAAAAGTATATACCACTTCTATCGAGATAACCAATATTAGTGTAAGGCCAACTACGGATGGTCGCTCCTATTCAGCCTTATTCTTCGTAATAATAGACAGTATTCCTTTTAATACTCTTTGTTATTATGAGCATAGAGGTGGGGCGTCACAGTAGAGCAAAACCAAAGTCAGGGAAAAGTTTGGAGCTAACTCCTTAAGTCGATGCCGAGTTAAGGAGCTTAACTCGGTATCGAGTTAAGGGATTAATTCGTAAGCTCCTTGGTTTTTCCATACAAGAGTGGGCCAAAATATGAACTTGATTGATATCAAGATCCTGACCCAGCATTACGACTACCCCTATAAGCACAAACCATAGAGCAACCAAGAAAGGATCTGGATTTTGCTATCACCATGCAGGAATTATATCACTTCTTCAACTCTTTCAGTAACGACCCATAATTTTCGACAATTAAATTTATTAATAATTAAGATTTGGAATTTAATGTTGTGGAAAATTAAAATTTTAAGATTTAATAATGAAAGGAATAACTAGAATGAGATGTAATAATATTAATTTAAGGAAATTGATAACTATTCTAATGTAAGTTCAATTAATTGAAATGATTGTAAAGTCAAATTAGGTAATAGATTGTAAAAAAAAGAAATAAAATCTAATATTGGAGTCAATGTTGAAATTATATGTAATAAGTTGGAATTGGCTAATATTGAAAATGAAATCAGTGATGTGTAAGTAGTTATAACATTTATTTGTAGATAATAAACTTATAAATGTAATTAAATTAAGTAAAAGGTGACAATTGTTATTTGTTACCTATTTATTTAATCTGTTGAATTAAATTGGAAATCAATTGCAATTAAATGTAACTAAATATTACGTTAATATAAATTAAGATGATAATCGTAGAATATTAGTGTAATAAGATATAAACCAATGTTAATTGTATCCATAAGATGACAATTGATTGAATAATAAGATGAAAATCAAATAAATCAATTTATTGGAATTTAAATTATAATTAATGGATTTATTGGAATTGAAATTAAACACCGTAATTAGTGCAATAATTAACATTGAATTTGACATAGGAAATTGGTTTTGAAAAGATTGTTAATTTCTGTGCAATTAGAAATGATAAAATTTGTTAATTATAAAACCTGAATTGAAAAGTGGTTTAATCAATTTAATAATAATTTATTTAATTAATGTAAAAATGGCCATTTTGGCCACTGTCTCGGATTTCGATGAAACTAGTTTCATCAGATCCGTAACGGTGAATTATTATAGGATTTCAAGTATCGTAGCGATCGGACTTGTCGTTTGACCGTACGGATTCGATACGCACAGAAATCAATTTAATTGAATTCAATTGAAATAAGCTGATTTTAAAAAGCTAACTTCTTCATACGATGGAATTAGGACTTGAAACCTGTTCCATTGAGTTTAGAAATATCGAAAACATCTGATTTGATATATAGGATGACCCACTTTCGTTTCGAAAGCGAAACAGGCTTTCCGGGTCGTTATTTTCGTTAGTACCAATTCGACACGTGTTCATTTATTCTTATCCTAAACTGTCCATATAAATAGTTTTCGCTTGAAATCCTAGCAGACTTTTATTTCTGTCTATACATACTTTCCTGTTCTTCACCTGCTTCTCTTCTCTAATGTCAAATAACCTAATTTCAATTCCAAATTTAATCAAAAATCCAAACTACTCGAAAAATTCAAATAAAATATGAAATCGAAAGCTCTCGACAATACGAATCTATGTCTAGTGTTCGTTTTTGTAGATAGTGCTTCAATCATCGGCAAATCGCGGTAAAAGTCTAGAAATCACGAAACCCTAATTGCAATTTGGAATTTTTTTATTTCGTAATCAATCGACGAAATTGGAATACAGGTTTTGTTGTGCTCGTCGTCTAGAGTCTAACGGTGGTGATCGCATCAACTAGTTCGACCTGTGGTGGCCTGAATTTTCGATTTAGGGTTTGTAAAACCTAAAACTAAGGGCGGCGGTGGCAACTGGGGACAGCGGAGGTGAGGTGGAGGGTTGCTTCAGGTGCTGCTTGGCGTGGGGAATGCGATGGAAGTGGTGGCATGGAGAATAGTGGTCGGAGGCGCACGTATTGGATGGTCAAAGGGGGGCGGTTGTGCTCTGTTTCTTGGGTTCAGCTTCGAACGTGAGTTTGCACGGAGAAGATAGGTGACGTGGCATGTTCCCATTTGTTCTTTTTATTTTATTTTATTTAAATTCCAAAAGTTCTAACCTTAATAACTTTTACGTACGAGGTCCAATTCACGCGTGGTTTACTCCGCTGCAATCGTATTGAAATTCCGGACATTTTGGCACTAGTTTGGACGAATTTCGAGACTGTTGAAATTTGAGCCTTATTTTGGATTTTAAATTGGTTTGAAATCAAAGGTGAGTGTTTTGACCCACTCACAACTACTAAATTATCTTATGTTAGTCAAATTGAATTTATGATGCGATTAGAAATTGATTTGTTGATGTTTGGTATATTTAATTTGTCATTCCAGTTAAATCTTACTTTTATTAAATATTATCGCCATTAATTTAATATTAAATTCTAAATTTCATATTAATACCCGTTATTGATAATCAGTCACTTGTTATTGTTTATTAATTAGTTTGGATCGTGATTGTGATGGATGTTGATTGTTGATATTGGATGACTGGATGTTATATTTTGTATTGTTTTAACAGTGCAAGTCCCCCATGGGTTGAAATGATACATACCCGAACGATTTGATAGATTAGAGAGAAATAGTTATGGGTTGAAATGATAGACTCGAGCGATTTCATGGATTTGAAATTAAATTTGGGGTTGCGGGTTGAAATAATATATACCCATAAAATTTAAAATATTTCCAGATTGAAATGATAAATATCTGTATCACTTGACCATAGGGTAGAAAATTATATACGAACATCGGATTTGGTCAAATTAAATGATTTTAAACCCTTAAACTTTGAATTCAGTTAAATGATATTTAGAAATAGAATTTGATTTATATAAACTGAATTATTTTAAATGAATTGTTTAAAGGATTTAAATTGAAAATTTGGAATTGTTTTAAGTGAATTGCTTAAGAATTTAAATTGAAATCCTAAAGTTGAATTTGAAGTATAAATGGAATTTATCGAAATTGAGTTATTGAAACGTTTGAAATTTGTAATTTTGAAATATATTGAAATTGGAATATCTTAAATTAATATTTCAAGATTTGAAATTGGGTTTGATTTGAAATCTGGATATGGTCCAGGTTTGTTGAAATGGAAGAGATATTAGATTTGATGTAAATTTCAAATTCATTAGTTTAATGTAAACTGTTTAAGAAATATATCATTTTGAAAAACCCCGACTATTAAGATTTTCAACTATTAAACTAATCTAATCTATTTTAAACTATATTAAACTATTTTAATCAATTTAAACTATTTTAATTTATAATAATCTATTATAATCTATTTAATCAAATTTAATATATTTTACCTAATTTAAACTAATTAATCCATTTTAATCTATTTTAGATCTATTTAAATTATTTTCAATCTATTTAATTTATTTTAAATCTATTTAATCTATTTTAAATCTATTTAAACTATCTTTAATTTATTTAAACTATTTTTAATCTATTTTTTTTAAACCAACTTAAATCTATTTACACTATTTTTAATCTATTTTTAAACTATATAGACTATTTTAACTATTTTAAACTATTAAAACTATTTTTAAACTATCTAAACCATTTTCTAAAAAATAAAACGGTGCAAGGTTGGACTGTTATATTAAATCCTTGATTCAAAAGAGAATATTGTTAAATGATGTTATAACCTAAGTTGGGATTTAAATGATATTTTCTGGTGAAACGACATATTTGATTTAATATGATGATTTTGGAATAAGATTTAATCTATCTTATCAATATGATTCAAAAGTAAATTTGATTTCGAAAGTGATATGGTTTTGAGAATATGATATTTTGATATCAATTATGAATTGTTTTTGGAAATGTAAAAGAACCATCCGGTGTGAAGTAAGCGTTTGGTTGTTAAAGAGACCGGTATCAGATATTGTCATACTCTCTACCAATAATGAAAACCACTTTAACAACGGTGTACGTGGTGGAGATTCCTGAATGAAGTAGGATGGTTTGGCGAACGATTCTGTATGAGGTATTAGCGTAGCCCTGACTCCCGTGAGTCAGCTTGATGTGACTAAAACATGAGCCACGCCGGGCCAAGTGAGGTCGCACCTCCGATCGAATATGCTTCTTCGATACCATATTATGACTTTGTGATTGATTTGGTGGCCACCCCTCGATTTGATTATGGGAGTGTGTTCCGAGGTGGGCGGTTGTAGCTGCTATGCGTTACCACCAGTCCGGATCCACAAAACGGTAGTATCCTACCCCGGGCATTGCCTCACGTGCCTTGTCACATGCCTTATCGCGCCTTCTACGAGTTTGGTTTGTGTCATACCTATGGAGTTGAAATGACCCTCCTATTTCCACCCTAATTTCATAAGGATTTTTTTTTAAAGTTGTTAAGAGATGATATATAGATATATCATTCATTACAAATACATTTCCCAGGGTCATTTTCTTTCTCCAATAAACAAAATATATCCAGGATCTTTCACAATATATAAATATTGTTTTAAATCTAAATCATTCCTAACATACATATATGAAGATATCTATGTTATATTCTACTAGAATCAGAGCATGATAATATGTAAGTAGAAATCCTTTTAAATCTATTAAAATGTGATAATTCCCTTTTAAAAGATTAATTATTGTATCCTGATTTTTGACCATAGAATCCACTGGAAACATGTACTTTAGTCTGTTATTCTAATTAAGAAATGATCAAGTAATAATCAGTGGAAAGCAAGCTTTTAATATGGATGATTGTGTTAAAGTCTGTATAGTATCAAACTCAGGCTAAAAGAAAGTGGATCATAAGTGAACACAAGCAACATCTAAGCGTAATGGAAACGCGCCTAACTTACACATGAGAGGTCACGAGTTCGAGTGCTATGCTGGTCGGTTCAAACCCAATTTTTGTTTTTTTTTTCTTTTTATTTTTCTCCTGTATGGTTTGAAATCTGATATCTACCTATATCTGCACATATATACTTAATTTTTGCCTATAATCTAACATACAAAACAATATTTCTTGCTTTATTATTTTTGAAACCCATTCCTACAACTGTTCTAGGAATTTATGTTTATATTTTTGCCCAAATATCAACATGTACACAGATATACATGTACATGTCAATATCTTTGCTCATTTTCCAGAAAACTGGGTTCAAATGGTTCCTTGCTTCATTGATTTGAAGTGAACAATTTGCCTGACCTATGGTCTAACCATGTGGTTAATCTGACCATTCTTTTATTTGCATTTTACAAACCAGAATCTACCTAAACTTCACTTATTTGAAGCTGGTTAACTCATGTGCCTAGTGTCATGCCAGGTATCTGATCATGGCAATTGAAATGCCAGTCATTTGCATCATACCTGAAGCCTTCCCATACAATTACCTCTCTCAAAACAATTTAAAAAGTAGTCTTGAACCATTTGTAGACATAATTCAGAGGAAAAACAATTAGATACTTAAAGGTATTTTTCAAGGTAAATTCTAAATTTACTCCAAAACTCAGTGTTTTTAAAATACTTAAGATTGTCCAATACATAATATAATTGCAAGGAAATTGCTCACATAATTGTATATTTCTTACCAGATTTTTATAGCTGATACTTGAGCATATTTTTCTTGTTTATGTTTCAGACACTACTTCAAAAACAAATCAAACCTTAACACACAACAATTTCGACAGAACAACTAATTTAATCTGACACTTTACAGAACATAAGAGCAACTTAATCACTAACCATAAAATATTCATTACATGACTGGAAATCTTAGAAACATAAAATTTTTCCTGAATACATGCAGATATAATCAATTTAAGCTCTTATTGAAACTAGCTAGCATGTTCATTCACTCCTCCATAATAGCCATAACTTCATTTTCTACTTAGTGCCTGCGTTCCCTGAAAGAGCATGAGTGGCTGCCTCATTTTAAAATGAGACACCCCATATGCCATGAGCAAACAAGGGTCAGATCTATGATCTGGTATGAGTAACATCAATACATTCATGATATTAAGCAACAGAGAATGTAAGAGTACCAACTAGTTATTTAAGCAAATTTCTGCATCCAATTACTTTAACATGGTATAAATAAGTTGATTCTGGTATGATATATTCATCTATCATTCTTACACTTGCATACATAACCATGCAAACATAATTATCTATTTGCAACATTTGAATTCACTGTAACCATCATGGTTCCATACCAACCAATCCTAAGAAATATCCATATTCCTATTTCTTCATTTACAGGTTGTATAATTCAATTTAAATTCCTGCCTCATCTGCTATTAAGGAATCACAGGAACACATTGCAATGAACTAATTCACATCATTGCACAAAGATCTCAGGGCTTAAACAAACCATGTGCCAACTTGCATACTTCAAATATGACAAGCATTCCAGCAGCCTTCTTGGCCTTCCCTTCCCTAGTTTATTTACTAGTGTATTGACTTAAATCCTATCATCAAATATGCTAAGTGAACATGTCACTGCAAGCATGGAAACATCCATAATCTTTCCTAGCATAATTCTCCTCAGAAATAAGCAGACAGTTATTTCCTAAATGGGGTCAATATGTCTTGATCTCAGTAAGATATAAGAATATTTTCAACTGTAAAAGAGGCATGGCATGTTCTTATTATATTGATCTGCAAGCCTTTATGATTGATTCAGATTCAGGATCTGGTTCAATCATAATTTTAGCTTGTGAGTTTTTTTTTTTTTGATTTGATTAAGGGCTCAGCACTTAGAAAATTTCTATTGCACCCTTAACATTTTTCTTCTCAAGCCTCAGCACTTATACCAAGTATAATGCAGCTCCCAACATTTTTTTTTGTAAAGTTTCCATGCCATAGATCTATAACAGTTGAGAGTATTCTCTATATAATTTTAAGATCCTAGACTTTAACATTTTTGAGTAAAAATAAAACAGTAATGATACACATCCAAAGACAAATGTCTCAGCAAATCAAAGATCACCAAAATCATCCATATTAAATCATATCAGATTTAAAATAAGACATCCAAAAAGCATTGATGAAATCATATACATCAAAACCAGCAATATATAAATGGCAATATAAAAAGTGGCTGCCTCATCTCAGGTCTTAATGCCATGAACTCAGTGAGGTTACTCACCTAAATATTTCTTCTTATTAATCCAGAAAATCCTTGTATGAGTGTTTTCTCCTTCCTTCCAATATTTTTTTCTTCCTTTCTTATTTTTGTGCAGCTCGGGGTAAAGATAATTTTACTGGCTGAAACTGCCTATTTATATGCATTTTTCCACTAGGGTTTTGTTAAAACAAAATTCCATTTCTAACCTAACCATCTTCATGCATTTTTCATTCATTTTCCTCCTTAATACCCCGGCCATATTAACCAATTTAAAGGCTGCATTTTCTTTCTTTTACTTTTCAGAAAATGGCCACTCACCTAGTCATGTTAAAAGTGTGACTATCCTATTTTATATTTTAATTATTCCTGAGAATCCCCTTTGCTATTTTTGCCTACACAAGCATATTGACTTGTATCACATTTCATGTCATTTTAATGTTATAGTTTCACTTGCTTATATATATATATATACTTTTCAGTACTTAAAAATGTATATTTGTATACATATCTTATCTAGGCTTATTTAATTCCTCTTTAATTTCAGAAACATATGCACCTATATGTATACAGGTTTACAAATCCTTATAATATATATATATATAATTTTCTTTTCTGGGTTTTAAATAAAATCTGTTTACTGATTTAAAGTAAAACTTACTTTTCTTATTTTCTAAGATGATCCATATAATTCCAGAAATCAAATATCCATGTTGCAAAATCATGTTTGTATTGCTTTTTAATTCTTGTTTTAAATCCAAGAAATCTGGAGTTCTTCCTTGTGCCATTTCAGTGTGCACGTGCACACATATACTTGCACACTATTTATTCCAAAAATTTCACCATATTTAAATCTAAATATTTCAAAAATTAAATCATTTTACAAAAATGATTTTTCACAAAATTTTGGGGTATTACATTCACCCCTCCTTTTAGGAATTGTGTCCTCACAATTTTTCTAACATTTATAACAAGCATCATTTTCTTTTCTGAAAACTTATCAAACATATGCATAAGCAAACAAATTCAACCATATCAACCATGCATAACAAAATTTTTCCAGAAAGAAAAAAAAAATTACCTTTTAATTTGCAAAAAGCTTAGGATAATCCATTCTAATCTTATCCTCTAACTCCCATGTGCAGTCATTAGGATCACTACTCCACTGGATCTTAACTAGTTTCAAGGTTTTGCTCCTTAATTTCTTTTCTTCCTCGGCCACAATACCCACTGGCTCTTTTTCATAAACCAAGTCAGGATTTATTTGAATTTTGGTAGGCTCTTCCAAAATGTCTTCTTTATCATGTACCCATCTTCTAAGTTGGGACACATGAAAAACATTATGCATTGCTTTCATTTCCTCTGGTAGTTCTAATTTGTAAGCCAATGAACCAATTCTTTCCAGAATTTTATAGGGTCCTACATACCTTGGTGTGAGCTTACCTTGCTTGCCAAATCTCAAGACTTTCTTCATAGGTGAAATCTTGATGAAAACAAAGTCTCCCACTTCATATTCCACTTGCTTTCTCTTCCTATCTGCAAATTTCTTTTGCCTATCTTGAGCTGCTGCTATTCTTTTTCTTATTAACCCAATTTTCTCTGTAGTTTCTTTAACATATTCAGGTCCTAGAACAGCCCTTTCTCCAGTCTCTACCCAGCATATAGGTGATAAACATGGCTTGCCATATAAGGCTTCAAATGGTGCCATCCCTATGGTGCTTTGGTAACTGTTATTGTATGTGAATTCAGCTAGATGGAGGTGGTCTTCCCAGTTGCCTCCAAAGTCCAGTGTACATGCTCTCAACAAATCCTCTAAGACTTTGTTCACCACCTCAGTTTGACCATCTGATTGTGGATGGTAGGCAGTGCTTAAGCACAATTCACTCCCCATGGCCTCTTGAAAACTTTTCCAAAACCTTGAGGTGAAGATGGTATCCCTATCACTCACAATGGTTTTGGGTATGCCATGCAACCTTACTACCTCTTTCATGAATATTTGAGCCAATTTTGGAGCATTTCTTTCTGTTTTAACTGGGATAAAATGTGCTATCTTAGTTAGCCTATCCACTATTACCCATATACTTGTGTTTCCCTTCCTAGATCTAGGCAGACCATCTATGAAATCCATAGATATGTCCTCCCACTTCCACTGTGGTATACTAAGGGGTTGCATTAGTCCTGATGGCCTTTGTGTCTCTGCCTTGACTTGTTGGCAAGTCATGCACCTTGCAACATATCTGGCCACATCTGACTTCATCCCCTTCCACCAAAGATTTCTTTTCAAATTTTGATACATCTTGGTGCTACCTGGGTGTATGGAGTACTTACTCCTATGGTATTCATTTAATATTTCCTCTTTCAATTCTATATTTTCTGGAACACATATCCTATTTTTATTCCTTAAATAACCATTTTTATCAACTTGATAATTTATTACTTCCTCCCCTTTTGATATGAGCATTTTCTTTTCCACCATGTTTAGGTCTTGTTCCTGCATTTTCCCAATCTTAAGAAGTAAATCTGATTGCAGAGATATCATACTTAATTTTCCTTTACCTTCATCTTCTTCAATGGGCATCATTTGTACCCCACTGTTTTCCTCAATTTCCAAATCAGTAAGTATAGACAAATCCCTAAACTCTTCCATCATCAACATGGCTACCTTGGCATGTTGTCTACTCAAGGCATCTGCAACTTTATTTGCCTTGCCTGGTGTATACAGTATATCTAGATCATAGGCAGCTAGGAACTCTACCCATCTATGTTGCCTCATGTTCAAATCTTTTTGTGAGAATAAATATTTCAGTGCCTTATGATCAGTGTACAAAATGAATTTGGCACCTAACAAATAATGTCTCCAAAGTTTCAAAGCATACACAACTGCTGCTAGTTCAAGATCATGGGTTGCATATCTTGTTTCATGTGGCTTTAATTGCCTAGATGCATAGGCTACCACCTGGTCTTGCTGCATCAACACAGCCCCTAACCCAGAGCCACTTGCATCAGTGTACACAACCAAATTTTCATTTCCTTCTGGCACTCTCAATACTGGTGCATTAATCAGGGCTTCTTTTATTTTGATAAAAGCTTGCTCACATTTTTCTATCCATACAAAGGCTTGGTTCTTTCTAGTTAAATTGGTAAGTGGTGATGATATTTTTGAGAAATCTTTTATAAATCTCCTATAATATCCTGCCATCCCCATAAATGATCTAATCTCACTGATGGTACTATGCCTTTTCCATGCTTGGATTGCCACTACCTTATTAGGGTTTACTGATATTCCTTTGGCAGAGATAACATGCCCAAGAAAATGCACTTCTTCTTTCCAAAATGCACATTTTGAAAATTTTGCCTTTAAATCATTTTCCCTTAGTCTTGACAAAACTAAATGCAAATGATTTTTATGCTCTTCCACTGTCTTGGAATAAATCAAAATGTCATCAATAAAAATCAGTACAAACTTGTCTAAATAATCTCTAAATATTCTATTCATCAAATCAACAAAATATGAAGGAGCATTTGTCAAACCAAATGGCATAACCAAAAATTCATATAAGCCATATCTTGTGTTAAATGCAGTATACTTAACACTTGAGTCTTCAACCTTCATTTGATGGAATCCTGATGCTAAGTCTAGCCTAGAAAATATTTTAGCTTCACTGAGTTGGTCAAAGAGATCATCTATTCTAGGCAATGGGTATTTATTCTTGATGGTTACTTTATTTAGTTCCCTGTAATCTATGCACATTCTCAAGGTACCATCATGTTTTCTTACAAACACTACTGGAGAACCCCAGCAGGAATTGCTTGGCCTTATAAATCCCTTGCCTTCTAATTCTTCCAACTGATTTTTCAATTCTTTCAGTTCACTTGGCCCCATTCTATAAGGTTTCTTGATTATTGGACTTGCTCCTGGAATGAGATTAATTTGAAACTCAACTGGTCTGTGGTGTGGAACACCCTTAACTTCCCCAAACACATCCAAGTATTCATTAACTATGGGAATTTCTTCAATGGTTAGTTCACTCAGATCTTTTTCTAAGTCAACTAAATGATACAATTTCCCTTCCTTAGCTACTTCACATAGAACTGTGATCCTCTGGCCTCTAGAATTTTGCAATGATATGGTGGATGAGTCTAAATTAATTATGGCTTTAAATTGCCTTAACCAATCTACCCCCAATATAACTCCTATATTTGGGTAATTTAAAACATATAAATTGGAAATAAAAATATTTCCTCCTATATTTAACTCCACATCCACACAATTCATGTTCAAAACACTAGAACTCCCTAGGGGACTTTGTACAAGCAATGGGGTTTCAACCAATATGAAGTTTAATTTTAACACATTAACTAATTCATAGGAAATCAAAGAGTGTGTTGCTCCAGTATCATATACTACTGGTATGGGTATGGCACAAATGAGTAATGTACCTTCCACTTGGCCATGATTTTCAGCATCAATTTTCACTGCAGATTTGCCTTTACCTTCCAAAGTTGCCAATTTCCCTTGCTGTTTATTCTCAGGACAGTTCCTCTTCATATGCCCCTCTTTCCCACATAGGTAGCATTTGAAGGCTCCTCCTTTTAACTCCGGGCACCTTGGTTTGATGTGTCCTTCTTTTCCACAATGATGGCAAACCAATTTCTTCTTAGTATCATTGGCTTTTGTATCTTTACTCTTCCTGTTGTCTGCCTCCTCCTTCTTTTTATCATAAGGGTGATATCTTCCCTTATCCTTCTTGTTGTTGCTCTTAAAATTCCTATATTTCTCTCTTTCTTTGTCATGTTGTTCCAGTTTCAAGGCCAGATCAATTACTTGATCAAATGTTCTATCTGCATATGGTAGCATAGCTCTGCTAAGTCCTGGGTTCAGTCCTTTTATATACCTATCATTTTTGGATGCTTCATCTGCCACTAGCATTGCTCCATAATTGGATAGCCCCTCAAACTTTTGAGTGTATTCAGTGACATTCAAAGTTCCCTGCCTAAGTTTGATAAATTCTTCAAGCAAAGTGGTCTTGGCTGATGCTGGTACAAATCTTGCCTCCAACATCTCCTTGAACTGATTCCAAGTGATTTCATTTTCATTTCTTCCAGCTATGATCACCTCCCACCAGCTTAAAGCTACCCCTTTCAGTTGTCTAGAAGCTACTTGCCTCTTCCTTTGGTCATCCAACTGCATGTCATTGAAAATCCTATCAAGTGTTCTCAACCATGCTTGAATTTCCATCACACTCTCAGTTCCTTCAAAACTCTTGCCTCCCAAATTGGAATAAGTCTTCAGTAGTTTTGAAAGCTCTTCATGTGGGTTCTCAGGCCTATGCCCAATTCCATCTCTTAAAACCCTCACAAATTCTTGCATATCAAGCATTTGAGGTGCACTGGGTCCTGCATTGTGATGAGATCCTCTTCCTACCATGGTCTGCTAACTAAATTCTGGGCAAATGGTATTAGTATATTATGAGTACTTCTGTAATTTCTGTTTTCTTATCTAAATTATTTCATCCAAAACAAACAGACATAATACATTTCTATAATACTTAACAATCAATGCAACCAAGTGCTCTGATACCAACTGAAATGACCCTCCTATTTCCACCCTAATTTCATAAGGTTTTTTTTTTAAAGTTGTTAAGAGATGATATATAGATATATCATTCATTACAAATACATTTCCCAGGGTCATTTTCTTTCTCCAATAAACAAAATATATCCAGGATCTTTCACAATATATAAATATTGTTTTAAATCTAAATCATTCCTAACATACATATATGAAGATATCTATGTTATATTCTACTAGAATCAGAGCATGATAATATGTAAGTAGAAATCCTTTTAAATCTATTAAAATGTGATAATTCCCTTTTAAAAGATTAATTATTGTATCCTGATTTTTGACCATAGAATCCACTGGAAACATGTACTTTAGTCTGTTATTCTAATTAAGAAATGATCAAGTAATAATCAGTGGAAAGCAAGCTTTTAATATGGATGATTGTGTTAAAGTCTGTATAGTATCAAACTCAGGCTAAAAGAAAGTGGATCATAAGTGAACACAAGCAACATCTAGGCGTAATGGAAACGCGCCTAACTTACACATGAGAGGTCACGAGTTCGAGTGCTATGCTGGTCGGTTCAAACCCAATTTTTGTTTTTTTTTTCTTTTTATTTTTCTCCTGTATGGTTTGAAATCTGATATCTACCTATATCTGCACATATATACTTAATTTTTGCCTATAATCTAACATACAAAACAATATTTCTTGCTTTATTATTTTTGAAACTCATTCCTACAACTGTTCTAGGAATTTATGTTTATATTTTTGCCCAAATATCAACATGTACACAGATATACATGTACATGTCAATATCTTTGCTCATTTTCCAGAAAACTGGGTTCAAATGGTTCCTTGCTTCATTGATTTGAAGTGAACAATTTGCCTGACCTATGGTCTAACCATGTGGTTAATCTGACCATTCTTTTATTTGCATTTTACAAACCAGAATCTACCTAAACTTCACTTATTTGAAGCTGGTTAATTCATGTGCCTAGTGTCATGCCAGGTATCTGATCATGGCAATTGAAATGCCAGTCATTTGCATCATACCTGAAGCCTTCCCATACAATTACCTCTCTCAAAACAATTTAAAAAGTAGTCTTGAACCATTTGTAGACATAATTCAGAGGAAAAACAATTAGATACTTAAAGGTATTTTTCAAGGTAAATTCTAAATTTACTCCAAAACTCAGTGTTTTTAAAATACTTAAGATTGTCCAATACATAATATAATTGCAAGGAAATTGCTCACATAATTGTATATTTCTTACCAGATTTTTATAGCTGATACTTGAGCATATTTTTCTTGTTTATGTTTCAGACACTACTTCAAAAACAAATCAAACCTTAACACACAACAATTTCGACAGAACAACTAATTTAATCTGACACTTTACAGAACATAAGAGCAACTTAATCACTAACCATAAAATATTCATTACATGACTGGAAATCTTAGAAACATAAAAATTTTCCTGAATACATGCAGATATAATCAATTTAAGCTCTTATTGAAACTAGCTAGCATGTTCATTCACTCCTCCATAATAGCCATAACTTCATTTTCTACTTAGTGCCTGCGTTCCCTGAAAGAGCATGAGTGGCTGCCTCATTTTAAAATGAGACACCCCATATGCCATGAGCAAACAAGGGTCAGATCTATGATCTGGTATGAGTAACATCAATACATTCATGATATTAAGCAACAGAGAATGTAAGAGTACCAACTAGTTATTTAAGCAAATTTCTGCATCCAATTACTTTAACATGGTATAAATAAGTTGATTCTGGTATGATATATTCATCTATCATTCTTACACTTGCATACATAACCATGCAAACATAATTATCTATTTGCAACATTTGCATTCACTGTAACCATCATGGTTCCATACCAACCAATCCTAAGAAATATCCATATTCCTATTTCTTCATTTACAGGTTGTATAATTCAATTTAAATTCCTGCCTCATCTGCTATTAAGGAATCACAGGGACACATTGCAATGAACTAATTCACATCATTGCACAAAGATCTCAGGGCTTAAACAAACCATGTGCCAACTTGCATACTTCAAATATGACAAGCATTCCAGCAGCCTTCTTGGCCTTCCCTTCCCTAGTTTATTTACTAGTGTATTGACTTAAATCCTATCATCAAATATGCTAAGTGAACATGTCACTGCAAGCATGGAAACATCCATAATCTTTCCTAGCATAATTCTCCTCAGAAATAAGCAGACAGTTATTTCCTAAATGGGGTCAATATGTCTTGATCTCAGTAAGATATAAGAATATTTTCAACTGTAAAAGAGGCATGGCATGTTCTTATTATATTGATCTGCAAGCCTTTATGATTGATTCAGATTCAGGATCTGGTTCAATCATAATTTTAGCTTGTGAGTTTCTTTTTTTTTTTTTGATTTGATTAAGGGCTCAGCACTTAGAAAATTTCTATTGCACCCTTAACATTTTTCTTCTCAAGCCTCAGCACTTATACCAAGTATAATGCAGCTCCCAACATTTTTTATTGTAAAGTTTCCATGCCATAGATCTATAACAGTTGAGAGTATTCTCTATATAATTTTAAGATCCTAGACTTTAACATTTTTGAGTAAAAATAAAACAGTAATGATACACATCCAAAGACAAATGTCTCAGCAAATCAAAGATCACCAAAATCATCCATATTAAATCATATCAGATTTAAAATAAGACATCCAAAAAGCATTGATGCAATCATATACATCAAAACCAGCAATATATAAATGGCAATATAAAAAGTGGCTGCCTCATCTCAGGTCTTAATGCCATGAACTCAGTGAGGTTACTCACCTAAATATTTCTTCTTATTAATCCAGAAAATCCTTGTATGAGTGTTTTCTCCTTCCTTCCAATATTTTTTTCTTCCTTTCTTATTTTTGTGCAGCTCGGGGTAAAGATAATTTTACTGGCTGAAACTGCCTATTTATATGCATTTTTCCACTAGGGTTTTGTTAAAACAAAATTCCATTTCTGACCTAACCATCTTCATGCATTTTTCATTCATTTTCCTCCTTAATACCCCGGCCATATTAACCAATTTAAAGGCTGCATTTTCTTTCTTTTACTTTTCAGAAAATGGCCACTCACCTAGTCATGTTAAAAGTGTGACTATCCTATTTTATATTTTAATTATTCCTGAGAATCCCCTTTGCTATTTTTGCCTACACAAGCATATTGACTTGTATCACATTTCATGTCATTTTAATGTTATAGTTTCACTTGCTTATATATATATATACTTTTCAGTACTTAAAAATGTATATTTGTATACATATCTTATCTAGGCTTATTTAATTCCTCTTTAATTTCAGAAACATATGCACCTATATGTATACAGGTTTACAAATCCTTATAATATATATATATAATTTTCTTTTCTAGGTTTTAAATAAAATCTGTTTACTGATTTAAAGTAAAACTTACTTTTCTTATTTTCTAAGATGATCCATATAATTCCAGAAATCAAATATCCATGTTGCAAAATCATGTTTGTATTGCTTTTTAATTCTTGTTTTAAATCCAAGAAATCTGGAGTTCTTCCTTGTGCCATTTCAGTGTGCACGTGCACACATATACTTGCACACTATTTATTCCAAAAATTTCACCATATTTAAATCTAAATATTTCAAAAATTAAATCATTTTACAAAAATGATTTTTCACAAAATTTTGGGGTATTACAGGAGTGCTCCCTGATAGCCCACCAGTTTACGCTGGAGTTTACTGTATCTGTATAGACTACGGTATTATATAAAATGTGTTAAGGGGGATATGGTTAACGCCTTAACGCTATTTTAATAGTTTACTTTACTGTAGACACTATTATAATAGCGTATTGTACTATGTATGTAGATAGTTTAATGGATCCTTAGGAGATGGAAATCCCAAACATCTCTTAAGTTATTGCACTCACGTTGACACTGGATAGGAGATGTCAAACCCCGTAAACATCTCTGACACCGTTACACTCATATTTATTTACTGTCGATCTAACTTACATAAGATCTTTTAGTTCTAACTCGAATGTTTTTTCTTTTCAATTCGCTCGGGTCAGTCTGAGCTTTTCAGTGTATCGAAGACTGCTTTGGAGGACGAAGACGGAGATTTGTATACTATTATTATTTATTTTATTTATTTTGCCGCATCATGTTGCTCCGCTGCATTGTTATTTATTTTTGTTGTATATAACTCCGATCTGTATTGTAAAAGTGTAATCAAATGTTATTTGTAAAACAGCTTCATGAACTATTTATTTGATTATTATATTTTGTCATTCCGCTGTGAGATTTTGTGTTTGTTTTCTTTCTTTCTCTGTTTTTCTTATTTACCCTATAACAATGCTCCTTTTTGAATGGTTTGAGTCTGGCATGTGTGGTTTATCATCGATTTAGACCGTCCAAAAGGGTGGGTCGTTACACTTTCCTCTACACCATTGTCACTACAACAGCTACCCTAGGCTATTCTAAGACTTAGAATAAGTCAGACCCCTGTACTTGTGACTAGTTCTTTCTCAATCACCTTACAATCTCATTCAGACAAGATCAGACAAAACACCTAAGCTATGAAGTGGGCGTAGGCCTAGTTAATAGCTGAACCACTATAAAAATCTCTGTGTCTCATTTACTTTTCTGCTATTTTCTGTTATATTTTCTCTGTTCAAACCGGGCTGGTGCTTTCACATCATACTCCAAGGTGTTGATCCATTTTTTGGGTTAACAGTATGCCTCTGCTCTGTTTTCTATCATTTCCAAAGATGAAGTCACGTTCAACATCTCAATACGCGAGTCTTCATCACTTGAACAAATCTTGAATCTTTCCATGAATTCCAACATCTCAATACATGAACCACGATCACTCGAACAGTTCACGAATCTCTTCATAGATTCTAGCACAAGTCATCCGATGAATGCCAATGTTGACCTCTCCCTCAGGGTTACCCGCGGGATAGATAGTTAAATTCTATAGCATTGTCTGAAACGCTAAAGTTGACCTCTCCCTTAGAGATAATCTTAGGATAGAGAGTTTAACTCAATAGCATTTCACTCCACAATTGCTTCCAAACATAGGACTTGTATATTAGTTTTGAAGTGGTTTTCGACAAGTAATCTATAAGCATGCTTATCTGATCCTAGAATCCTTAAGACTAAATCAGTGAATTTCTGATTAACTCAATTTCGGTTCTTTTAGAAGCAAGTGAATGATATAAAACTGTGACGACCCGACCTTCTACGCCCATAAAGTCGTGTCATTTTTAAGAAAAGAAAGAGGTGAGAAAGTAGAAAAGATAGAGAAGAAAAAAAAAACAACAGAATCTCAGCAGCGGAACGAATAAAATATAATATATCACATAAATTAATACATAATATCATATATATATCAGAGTTACACAGATAATACATCACATACTAGACAGTTATAAACACCTGTCTAGTTAATACAACTCACACATCACAGAGATACAACACAGCGGAAATACAGAATAACACTAACACAGCGGAACCACTATATATCTAAACGCTGAAGCCTCCTGCTCCATTGCTCCTCCAGAATTCGTCAAAGCTAACCTGAATCCCTTGGCTACCCGTAAAAATTTGGGTACCCAAGAGTTTATGAAAAACAGAGATAAACTTCGGGTCAGACATGGGTCTGGTATGAGTAACAGGTTAAAGTTGCTTAACTTTGAAAATCCTTTGAAAACAAAAGGTATCACGTAAGACTTCCCACACATAAACATGGAAAAGTTTTTACCTTACGCTAACCAAAACATTTGATAGGAAATCCAGTGATATTATCATAGTGTCTAGGGTTTTCAAGTAAATAGAAAATAGCCGAAATTGTTACATTCATTAAATTCCAGCATACTAGGTATACAATCAAATCCGTTGGCACTTATTGGATTTTGGATTCCATACAATGGCTGGGTTACTGGGGTACCGCCCGTCACAGTACGTGGCCTAGATCACCGTACCGAGGACCCACCCTAAGTCCCCTGCAACACAAGGCCGGAACCATTTCTTACTGAACAGTTCCAAATAAGATCACCCCACGGTTGGCGCGACCAACCGCACACTAAGCCGAATAAATAGGGACATCTAGACAGGGATGACCTTACTCCCCAGTGGGAGCTACCCACGGAGCCTTGCTGCACCTCCCCTGTTTTAGCCATTCCCGGTTGATGAGGCTTGAGGTCACGATTACCTTTAGAGAACACATCTCTTAGAATGCTCATCGCCCACCTGACGATGTTCTGAAAGCATTCAATCCATACAAGTTCGTTCCGGGTTCGAACGAAACCGAAGGCATTATCTCGTTACACTCATATTGGAATCACCCTCAGAGTTAACGACAATAACCCTTGCACTTTGAATCACCATCTCGAACCTATAAGTACTATCTCCGTCAAACTCATTACGGAATCACCCACAGAGTTATACTGGCGTATAGTTCTTATACCTCGAGTCTTCACTTGCTCCACTTGGATTTCACGACCTAACGTTAATTTGGAATCGATGTGGTTTTCAGACTCCCAAATATGGAAACCCGATCCCGGTCTCACCGAAATCCAAAACGTGTCTTTTAGGGCCAAGTTGTTTTAAAGGTTTAAAACAATTCAATTCAATTATCTATATATCAACACAGATAGATAAATCACAGTATCATAGATAGATGATCACATATCAACATAAATGGATAATCTATATCATCACACTTCAATCACATCATCCATATCACAACAATATTACTCATCTCATATCTGAGATCACAATCAATCAATGGAATCCATATCATCATATATAAACAAGGATTAATAATCACATCATTGATAATTAATTTAAAATGAATTAAATTAATTACCTTACCTTTAATTAATTTAAAGTTAATTAAATTAATTACTTCATCATTATTAAACTTGCTTATACTACTATTAATTATCAATCGATTAATCAATCATCATCCCATTTTTCCTTTTTAATTAATCATTCCCGATTAACCATCTTTAATTACATTTAAGTAATTATCCTCAAATTATTTCCACAGATTAATTACTTTAACCAAATATAGAAGTAAATCCCTACATTACTTCATTTATTACTTAACCAGAGTTAATTACTTTGCTTAATTATTTATATTAATAAATCTCTTCATTTATCAATTATATTCCAGATAAATCCATTTTAAATTTCAACATTAATTATAAAAATTAATGATCTCAAATTATAATTACAAATTTAAATTAATTACATCAAAGTAATTTATCCTTAAATTAATCCAAAATATTAATCACCTTTGATTAATCGCAATCAGTAATTAACTCCTTTAATTACTTCATTAAATAAATTAATTACTTCATAATTAATTATCTCAAATTAATCCTTTGATTAATTTTACAAAGTAATTTTACTCGAATTACTTTATTAACAAAACATCATCCCATTAATTACATCCTGTAATTAAACATCAATTACTTCTCTAAGTAATCATACTTATCACATCATCAATTTGATTTATCCAAATTAATTAAAATAAATTAATTAACCCAAATAAATCAAATTACTAAATCAATTAAAATGAGTAATTGTTTTCTTAATTACTTCCTATTCAATTAACAATACCTTAACATTTACAATGTTGATTTTTAATTAATTAATCCAATTAACAATTAATAATCAATTATATTGATTAATTATAAAATAATCCAGTTAACAGTCTTTATTAACATCTATTAATTACTATCCTAAAGTAATTAACTTATATTAATTATTAATAAGTTTAATTTACCATTTATAAATTAATTAAAGTCTAATCTATGATTTTAATAACATATTAATTACTTATTTCAATATTTAAACTTAAATTTCCAATTTAATCAATATAAATTTATCAATTAGCATTTTAATTCCTTAATGGTTAAAGAATTTAAGTCTTTAATCTTTATTACTTAGAGAAATTTCATTTCCCATTATCTATTTTAAATTTCCACTTCAATATATATTTGAAAACATTTATTTCATTTTTCCCTTTGAACTTCATTTTGAATTTCAAGTTTAAACCAATACTAATTAAATTTAATCTCTTTATAAACTGACCTTCAAAATTTTAAATTACAAATTAAAAACAATACTTAGTTATGAAGGGGTTCAAATCGAATTCACTTAAGTTAAAACATTTAAATTTATTTAAAGTATTTAAATCTTAATCTTTCCTTTATTTCAAAAATCTGGGACTTAAACTCTTAAATTAAACTCAATTTAATTTGGTTTAGGATTTTAAAACCCACAATTTAAAACTGTAAAATCTGGGACTGTTTAAAAACTGTGAAAAACAAAGCAACCCGAGACAACCCTCATTCTACTTCGATGAAAATACAAATCTACCCGAGCCAAGACAGGATTTACTCGAGGAGTTCTCGAGTTCACTTCCCAGAGAAACAGACACCAGAAAAATATTCAACCGTGCACGTGCACGCTTTCGTTCGCCGCCTCCGGTCAACCACGACCATCCCTACATCACGGCGACCACCTCGACACCCTATTCCCAGCCTCCGATCATCACTTCCGTTTCTCGATCGAATTCGAGTACATCACCGCCTGGAACGAAAACAGAACCCATCGCTCATTTTTGGAAAACCTCGCCGTACTCCAAACTCCGACCACCAGAAAATCCCCTACTTTGGCTACGACTTCGACCACACCTGAGCTTCAACTTCACAAAGTATCTCAAAGCTCGATCAATCCATGGCTTCGAACGAGATGAAAATCCAAAGTTACTCAAAATTAGGTCACCAGACTTTACACGCTTCTCGCCTCCACCACGTTGACCTGCCGACCACCTCGACAATTTTCGCCAAACCCCTGGTCTCTCCTCTATCTCCAGACCGAACCACGACATCACCAGTCAACTACATCGACCACGGCAACTCAAAATGTTCAAAACAGTCGACCCTCGACTGCTCTTCATCCCTTACTCTAAAAATGGTGAAACTTGTTTTAAAAATCATAATATTGTATGTAGTTTAGGTTTATACCCCTGAATCTTTAAAACAAGAAGTTTGATTTTAGACATATATAAAGTTGAATGTTGTTACCTTGATTTCCAGAGGCAATAATAGTTTGTTTTAACTTAAATACATTTTTAATATCTAGATTACAACCAAACAAACAGTTTTTGTTTACATCCTATATTCAAACAAGCAATAGATTAAGATATGAAGATTTATTTACATGACTACCAAAAACATGACAACAGAAAACAGGGTAACAGAGAAACAAAGAACAGATACAGATATGCACAAATCTTCACAAGCCATAGACACAACCCACATTTATCACAGGGAAAACATACTTCATAATGACAGGTTATATTTCAAAAAAGAATGTTACTCACCAATTAACAGAGAAGAACAGAACACCTCGTTTGCAACAGTTTTGAATTCTTTGAAAAACTAGAAAGTGCTTTCATTTACATCCTTTTGCCAAGTCCCTTGCTTTTGTTTTAGTTGTAGTTGCCGATGATGTTTTAGATGAAGACTTGTTTAGGTTTTCAAATGAAGTTCCATTACAATTTGTATTTAGTTCGAATGGAAATGGAAAGTGATAGGAAGAAGATAGCTTCCAGTTTGAAGTATAAAGAAGTTACAGGTTCTATATTTTTTTTAAAATGGTCAGAGATATTTTTGTACAATGGGGCTGAACATCATATTTTACACAACACGAATTGACAAGGTTGGCTGCTAAGAAATTTGAGGCATTAAATGATATTGTACTTATGTCTCATTTTCTATACTTATCTCTTATATTTTTCTATTTGCCTGAGACTTCACTTATAAGCTACAAAAAATATTATACTTTGCATTTGAATCTTTCCTTTGTTCCCAGGCCTGCATGTTCGAACACTTATTTATGTTTGCTTCCTTCTAAATGTTTGACTGTGCAGATTTTATAAAGGCTGAGGAGTGGCAATCATTCTTATGTTATTATGTATTTTACTTTGCATTTTGACTTTGTTGCCTTAAGCTTTGCAGCATATTCATATTCGAACATTGTTTGATTAGTTAGTGTGTTTGTTTTTATAATTTATAATTTATAAAATTTTACTTATGTATTTTTGTACTTGTATTGTTGTATTGTTACTTTGCCATAGTTTGCTTTTTGGTATTTATTTTGTTATTCGTTTTGTTGTTATTCTAACATATTGTTTGATTATGAAATGTGATGGATGTTATTTTAACACGTTGTTTTATGATGTAGTGTAAATGTGGTTCTAGTATGTATTTATTTATTTATTTAAGTTTTTGAAGAGTTTATTTAAAATAAATAATAATTCCCAAATCACTAATATATATAAGAAATTTGAAACAAAATTTATCAATTAAATTTAAAACAAAACTTCCCTATCTACAATATATACCAATATATATATAAAATAAATAGAAAATAATTTACTAGTTTTAAAAGATATAATTTACAATACGATATTTATTAAAAGAAAAATATCAATTTAGATCTTATAATTCAAAAATATATCAAATCAATTTAATATTTATCACAGATTATTAAATTGATATTGCCAAAATTTCCGGGATGTCACATTCCTCCCCCCTTAAAAGAATTTCGTCCCCGAAATTTAAAACAAAGGTAATTTAATAATCTAATTAAAATTTTAACTTTAAAACACAAGCATATATCAACAACCATGGCAACCAATCAAACAAATCTATCTATCCAGACAAAAATTCCGAATAGGATTCCCTCGAGTTTCCCCGAGTATAAGTATCGGGTTACTCGCTCTATAGAATCCAAACAGTCAATGCCACTAAGCTACAGAGCTCCTACTCATCTAGATCTACAAAGCAAGGCAAGATATAAGACTACAACCGAGTTAGGCTCACTACCAAACTCCCTGAACTGCTGGTTCCAAAATCAGAAATAGAGTCTTACACATACTCCCTCAGAGACACGTGAAACACAACGAATCCCAGCTATCCAAACTGGCAATTCACTCCAGAAGACCCAACACTAACTTCTCCAGAATACAGAGGAAATCCGGAACACCTCGGAACTGATTTCCCCAATCTTACCAAACTATACAGCTCCTTCGATCAGAGAAAACTCATTCAAAATCAAATCTCTGATTCTGAAATCCAAATTCCTCCGTCTCCTATCTACCAAACTCTTCGGATGATCCAAAACTAGTTTCATCACTACCAATCAGCTAAATCTCCGCTGATGCCTTTCAGAACAATCTGAACCCAAAACAATCCAGTAAAATGATCTTCTCGAAATTAACCAAAATCAAGAACATAACCCTACCATCCTCCGTAGAAAACAACTTCTCTTCTCCAGAAAAGAAAAGTAGATGCACTCCCAACTGCTTCCGCTGCACAACTCTGATATGGGTAGAAGAAAATGTAGATGATGCACACAAGCACAAACCTTCCACTGATACCAACTGTGACGGACCTAGGCTTTGCAACCGTCGGTCAGCAATCACAACTGGTCTTTCCAATTATCCTGGAAATATGGTTTAACAGATCCAAAGTAAAACTCAGAAGTTCCTCCAAAACCATCCTACTACTAAGCTAAACCATCGGTACAACTCCTGTAATACAGTCGATACCAAACTCAAACTCTAGATGCTAACAAAATTCTGACTTCCTGAAGTCATCCAGAAAGAATCTCTAAAACACAAGAGAACGTCCTAACTATCGCAAGTCACTTTTGCGATTAATCTAGCCTGATTCCAAAGAAGAACTGTTTTCACTCTACCAAACAGAGCAGCTTACGCTTAACTATCCCATCTAACGAAGAAACGGAACCATTCTGCTGCTTCTGGACTCCACTGCGAAGCTAGAAAACTTCTCTGCCAACACACAGAAAACTCCGAGCTACTCTGCTAACACCAATGCCAAAGAATTCCTAATCTAAAGCTCTTCGAGAAACTCGGACCTCGAACAACCAGAAACATCCTGCTGAACACAGCCACAACACCGAGGCAGACTCACTTGCTTAACTCGTCCCAAAGGAATATCTTCGGAGACATCCATAGTTACTGCGTCTCATCACACAGCTACTACATCTCGAGAGAACAAGATATCATAACTCACTTCTGCCCACCGACAGATCCAAACTCTACTCATCCAAACTCTCGAAAATCCGCTCACACGAGTGCGATCATCTTACATTTAAATGTTGGACTCCGAATTCTTAACAGATCTTCTTTAGAGACCCACGAAATTCTTACACCGCAAATTCACTCGAGACGAACTGTAGACCCAATACCATCTCGGTAGATACACTTCCATCCTCAATAATTTCAACCATTGGTAGTCGTGTTACACACACCACCACCCTATCTACCTTTATAACTTATATTGGAAAACCCGAACAGGTAACCCAACAGACAGGTAGAAATATATAAAAATATACATATATATATATATATATATCAAAAATACAAATACGCTCTCTCAAGATAGAAATCACTCAAGAGCCTAGGTATTCGCTCAACCTAGTGCTCTGATACCACCTGTGACGACCCGACCTTCTACGCCCAGAAAGTCGTGTCATTTTTAAGAAAAGAAAGAGGTGAGAAAGTAGAAAAGATAGAGAAGAAAAAAAACAACAGAATCTCAACAGCGGAACGAATAAAATATAATATATCACATAAATTAATACATAGTATCATATATATATCAGAGTTACACAGATAATACATCACATACTAGACAGTTATAAACACCTGTCTAGTTAATACAACTCACACATCACAGAGATACAACACAGCGGAAATACAGAATAACACTAACACAGCGGAACCACTATATATCTAAACGCTGAAGCCTCCTGCTCCATTGCTCCTCCAGAATTCGTCAAAGCTAACCTGAATCCCTTGGCTACCCGTAAAAATTTGGGTACCCAAGAGTTTATGAAAAACAGAGATAAACTTCGGGTCAGACATGGGTCTGGTATGAGTAACAGGTTAAAGTTGCTTAACTTTGAAAATCCTTTGAAAACAAAAGGTATCACGTAAGACTTCCCACACATAAACATGGAAAAGTTTTTACCTTACGCTAACCAAAACATTTGATAGGAAATCCAGTGATATTATCATAGTGTCTAGGGTTTTCAAGTAAATAGAAAATAGCCGAAATTGTTACATTCATTAAATTCCAGCATACTAGGTATACAATCAAATCCGTTGGCACTTATTGGATTTTGGATTCCATACAATGGCTGGGCTACTGGGGTACCGCCCGTCACAGTACGTGGCCTAGATCACCGTACCGAGGACCCACCCTAAGTCCCCTGCAACACAAGGCCGGAACCATTCCTTACTGAACAGTTCCAAATAAGATCACCCCACGGTTGGCGCGACCAACCGCACACTAAGCCGAATAAATAGGGACATCTAGACAGGGATGACCTTACTCCCCAGTGGGAGCTACCCACGGAGCCTTGCTGCACCTCCCCTGTTTTAGCCATTCCCGGTTGATGAGGCTTGAGGTCATGATTACCTTTAGAGAACACATCTCTTAGAATGCTCATCGCCCACCTGACGATGTTCTGAAAGCATTCAATCCATACAAGTTTGTTCCGGGTTCGAATGAAACCGAAGGCATTATCTCGTTACACTCGTATTGGAATCACCCTCAGAGTTAACGACAATAACCCTTGCACTTTGAATCACCATCTCGAACCTATAAGTACTATCTCCGTCAAACTCATTACGGAATCACCCATAGAGTTATACTGACGTATAGTTCTTATACCTCGAGTCTTCACTTGCTCCACTTGGATTTCACGACCTAACGTTAATTTGGAATCGATGTGGTTTTCAGACTCCTAAATATGGAAACCCGATCCCGGTCTCACCGAAATCCAAAACGTGTCTTTTAGGGCCAAGTTGTTTTAAAGGTTTAAAACAATTCAATTCAATTATCTATATATCAACACAGATAGATAAATCACAGTATCACAGATAGATGATCACATATCAACATAAATGGATAATCTATATCATCACACTTCAATCACATCATCCATATCACAACAATATTACTCATCTCATATCTGAGTTCACAATCAATCAATGGAATCCATATCATCATATATAAACAAGGATTAATAATCACATCATTGATAATTAATTTAAAATGAATTAAATTAATTACCTTACCTTTAATTAATTTAAAGTTAATTAAATTAATTACTTCATCATTATTAAACTTGCTTATACTACTATTAATTATCAATCGATTAATCAATCATCATCCCATTTTTCCTTTTTAATTAATCATTCCCGATTAACCATCTTTAATTACATTTAAGTAATTATCCTCAAATTATTTCCACAGATTAATTACTTTAACCAAATATAGAAGTAAATCCCTACATTACTTCATTTATTACTTAACCAGAGTTAATTACTTTGCTTAATTATTTATATTAATAAATCTCTTCATTTATCAATTATATTCCAGATAAATCCATTTTAAATTTCAACATTAATTATAAAAATTAATGATCTCAAATTATAATTACAAATTTAAATTAATTACATCAAAGTAATATATCCTTAAATTAATCCAAAATATTAATCACCTTTGATTAATCGCAATCAGTAATTAACTCCTTTAATTACTTCATTAAATAAATTAATTACTTCATAATTAATTATCTCAAATTAATCCTTTGATTAATTTTACAAAGTAATTTTACTCGAATTACTTTATTAACAAAACATCATCCCATTAATTACATCCTGTAATTAAACATCAATTACTTCTCTAAGTAATCATACTTATCACATCATCAATTTGATTTATCCAAATTAATTAAAATAAATTAATTAACCCAAATAAATCAAATTACTAAATCAATTAAAATGAGTAATTGTTTTCTTAATTACTTCCTATTCAATTAACAATACCTTAACATTTACAATGTTGATTTTTAATTAATTAATCCAATTAACAATTAATAATCAATTATATTGATTAATTATAAAATAATCCAGTTAACAGTCTTCATTAACATCTATTAATTACTATCCTAAAGTAATTAACTTATATTAATTATTAATAAGTTTAATTTACCATTTATAAATTAATTAAAGTCTAATCTATGATTTTAATAACATATTAATTACTTATTTCAATATTTAAACTTAAATTTCCAATTTAATCAATATAAATTTATCAATTAGCATTTTAATTCCTTAATGGTTAAAGAATTTAAGTCTTTAATCTTTATTACTTAGAGAAATTTCATTTCCCATTATCTATTTTAAATTTCCACTTCAATATATATTTGAAAACATTTATTTCATTTTTCCCTTTGAACTTCATTTTGAATTTCAAGTTTAAACCAATACTAATTAAATTTAATCTCTTTATAAACTGACCTTCAAAATTTTAAATTACAAATTAAAAACAATACTTAGTTATGAAGGGGTTCAAATCGAATTCACTTAAGTTAAAACATTTAAATTTATTTAAAGTATTTAAATCTTAATCTTTCCTTTATTTCAAAAATCTGGGACTTAAACTCTTAAATTAAACTCAATTTAATTTGGTTTAGGATTTTAAAACCCACAATTTAAAACTGTAAAATCTGGTACTGTTTAAAAACTGTGAAAAACAAAGCAACCCGAGACAACCCTCATTCTACTTCGATGAAAATACAAATCTACCCGAGCCAAGACAGGATTTACTCGAGGAGTTCTCGAGTTCACTTCCCAGAGAAACAGACACCAGAAAAATATTCAACCGTGCACGTGCACGCTTTCGTTCGCCGCCTCCGGTCAACCACGACCATCCCTACATCACGGCGACCACCTCGACACCCTATTCCCAGCCTCCGATCATCACTTCCGATTCTCGATCGAATTCGAGTACATCACCGCCTGGAACGAAAACAGAACCCATCGCTCATTTTTGGAAAACCTCGCCGTACTCCAAACTTCGACCACCAGAAAATCCCCTACTTCGGCTACGACTTCGACCACACCTGAGCTTCAACTTCCCAAAGTATCTCAAAGCTCGATCAATCCATGGCTTCGAACGAGATGAAAATCCAAAGTTACTCAAAATTAGTCACCAGACTTTACACGCTTCTCGCCGCCACCACGTTGACCTGCCGACCACCTCGACAATTTTCGCCAAACCCCTGGTCTCTCCTCTATCTCCAGACCGAACCACGACATCACCAGTCAACTACATCGACCACGGCAACTCAAAATGTTCAAAACAGTCGACCCTCGACTGCTCTTCATCCCTTACTCTAAAAATGGTGAAACTTGTTTTAAAAATCATAATATTGTATGTAGTTTAGGTTTATACCCCTGAATCTTTAAAACAAGAAGTTTGATTTTAGACATATTTAAAGTTGAATGTTGTTACCTTGATTTCCAGAGGCAATAATAGTTTGTTTTAACTTAAATACATTTTTAATATCTAGATTACAACCAAACAAACAGTTTTTGTTTACATCCTATATTCAAACAAGCAATAGATTAAGATATGAAGATTTATTTACATGACTACCAAAAACATGACAACAGAAAACAGGGTAACAGAGAAACAAAGAACAGATACAGATATGCACAAATCTTCACAAGCCATAGACACAACCCACATTTATCACAGGGAAAACATACTTCATAATGACAGGTTATATTTCAAAAAAGAATGTTACTCGCCAATTAACAGAGAAGAACAGAACACCTCGTTTGCAACAGTTTTGAATTCTTTGAAAAACTGGAAAGTGCTTTCATTTACATCCTTTTGCCAAGTCCCTTGCTTTTGTTTTAGTTGTAGTTGCTGATGATGTTTTAGATGAAGACTTGTTTAGGTTTTCAAATGAAGTTCCATTACAATTTGTATTTAGTTCGAATGGAAATGGAAAGTGATAGGAAGAAGATAGCTTCCAGTTTGAAGTATAAAGAAGTTACAGGTTCTATATTTTTTTTTAAAATGGTCAGAGATATTTTTGTACAATGGGGCTGAACATCATATTTTACACAACACGAATTGACAAGGTTGGCTGCTAAGAAATTTGAGGCATTAAATGATATTGTACTTATGTCTCATTTTCTATACTTATCTCTTATATTTTTCTATTTGCCTGAGACTTCACTTATAAGCTACAAAAAATATTATACTTTGCATTTGAATCTTTCCTTTGTTCTCAGGCCTGCATGTTCGAACACTTATTTATGTTTGCTTCCTTCTAAATGTTTGACTGTGCAGATTTTATAAAGGCTGAGGAGTGGCAATCATTCTTATGTTATTATGTATTTTACTTTGCATTTTGACTTTGTTGCCTTAAGCTTTGCAGCATATTCATATTCGAACATTGTTTGATTAGTTAGTGTGTTTGTTTTTATAATTTATAATTTATAAAATTTTACTTATGTATTTTTGTACTTGTATTGTTGTATTGTTACTTTGCCATAGTTTGCTTTTTGGTATTTATTTTGTTATTCGTTTTGTTGTTATTCTAACATATTGTTTGATTATGAAATGTGATGGATGTTATTTTAACACGTTGTTTGATGATGTAGTGTAAATGTGGTTCTAGTATGTATTTATTTATTCATTTAAGTTTTTGAAGAGTTTATTTAAAATAAATAATAATTCCCAAATCACTAATATATATAAGAAATTTGAAACAAAATTTATCAATTAAATTTAAAACAAAACTTCCCTATCTACAATATATACCAATATATATATAAAATAAATAGAAAATAATTTACTAGTTTTAAAAGATATAATTTACAATACGATATTTATTAAAAGAAAAATATCAATTTAGATCTTATAATTCAAAAATATATCAAATCAATTTAATATTTATCACAGATTATTAAATTGATATTGCCAAAATTTCCGGGATGTCACAAAAAGAGTCCTCCCCAGGGGATCTCGTATACATGCATTCTTAAAGCAAGTGATGTTTCTTGCTGAGTCCATCTGGGGGATCTGAAACTATATGAAGCCATGAAGCTTTTATATACTTCCTAAGTAAATTTAGTCAAGTTCGATTGTAATAGAATGATCGTATATGAAAATCCAGACTCTTATACTTATCACTATTTTTGACTTTCTCAACTTACGCTATCCCTCGATCAAGAGTGAAGCCAAGTAATTTAAAGCATTAATTGCATCCAAGTCTTACCTTGACACCTTATTCTTAACTCTCATAGATAGAAAAAGTCTACATTTTCAGCTTTAGTGCTAAGTATAGGGTTAAATACTTTCCTTAAATGAGTAAACACACAAACAGGGTTAAGTCACACAAGAGACTTCTAGTCCTTATACTTTCAAATAATACTTCTTTGTAAAAACTTGTATATATAATTAAAATATCATTTTAAAAGATATACACATGTATACTACCACTTCACTATTTACTCTTTTAAATCTTCAAAATATATTCATATACTTAAATCAAAGGTATAAGAATATTCACAAGTCATTTAATAAGATTATCCACTTTAAATATAATCAAAGGGGTTAAAAACAAATGCTACTAAAACATTGTTTACTATAAACCTAAAACATTTTATACTTTCCATTATCTTTGAAAAATTCTTTTAAGGATCTACTTACATTCAAAAGTATAATCAAAAGGGTTAAAGATAGATATTACTAAACATTGTCACTACAAACCCAAAACCATTCAAACTTATCATTATCTTGAAAAACATGCTTTTTAAAGATCCACTTATATTCAAATGGGTTAAAAACAAATGTTACTAAAATATTATATACTATAAACCCAAAGCCATTTTGTACTTAACATTATCTTTGAAATATTCTTTTTAAAGACCTAAGTACATCTACACTTATTTAACAAAGTAATATACTTTTTAATAACTTCTCAAAACCATTCATTATAACTAAGTGTTATAATAAAAACCCAGTTTTATCTTTTTATAAAATACCTAACTCGCTTTTGCATTTAAAATACTTATAAATACATTTTAAATATCCATATAAAATATTACTTAAAAATATCTAATTTAGAATTAAAAAAATATATAAGAAAAGCAAGTTACAAAGAAAAACTTTTACTTTCAAAAATTCATAAATAATTTTTAAAAATATATCTAAACTTGAAACCACTTTTAAAATACTTTAATACATGTTATTAAACACCAATGAAATGACTTTAATTTTATTTATATATATCATTTTAAACTCATTTAAAATCACAAAACTTGCTTAAAATAACACAACACCAAAACAGTGTTGTAGCAGGCCAGAAATGCAGTTGTAGGTCAAAGACAACATTATAAGTGCTGTAAAAGATATTGGACAGAGAGCATGTTCAAAAGGCATGAAAGTTTGTGATCGGTTTCTCTATCCAAATAAATGTTTAAGATTTAAATTTTTTATAGTAATTGTATACTTAGACTAGTTAAAACCCATGTGAAGAAATCCCTAAGAATGTCTTCTTAGAAATAGGCATTTCAATGTGCATCTTAGCGACCTTTTCGCCTACAAACTTTTGCAAACTTCGTTCAACAAGTTATACAGTTTTCCAAAGAAATTATTTTCTTTCACACACACTAATATAAGTGTAGAACACAACTAAAATATATCATCTCATAATATATGCAACTAACCATTTTAAATAAATTAAACACAAGGGGATTTCAAAGTGCACTTATAGCGACCTTTCTCGCTTCAAACACATTCAAACATACTTCAACTTCACACACAAGCAAAAGAAACATTTAAACACAATATCAAGTACACGTTACCTGTTGTAGAGGGTAATAGAAGTGACTATACATAAGTAAGTAGGGTCCAAAATTATAACTTTACTTAGTTAATGAACTTTATATTTACATACAGCATATATAAACACGTTATATACTTTTCAATGGTGATTTAACTCACCCAAATCCTTGCTAAACCAAGCACTGCCCCTAAGAACACTTCCAGTGATCACCCAAAAGTAAGCAACCACCCTCACTTGCCTCTAAAAGCTCACGACCTCCTTCCCTGCTCACTTTTTCTCATGGCCCCAACATGGATGGTGGGTTTGCGATCCTTTTCTACATTGTTTGAGTTACTATTATTGTCTCCTTTGTTGTGCTAGGGTCTTATCCAAAGTTTGGTGGAATTTGAACTTCATTTGATATTGTTTTTGAATTTAAAGCGAAGAGAAGAGGCATGAAGACAGTTTTGTTCATTACTTTGTAAACTAGTTTTGTGATATTATAAAATGTATTTGTTGACTTTAACAAGAGGTTGCTACCACCTCCTAACCTCTATGGAAGGTCAACAAGCATCCTACCCTCACATTCCAATTTTATAACTCACTTCCTTAGGAAAGTATCTCCACTTTACACACAAATATCTACCTCTCCTATGACATCACCCATGACATCATGCTTACCCCACTAATCCAAATTAGTTAGCTATATTAAGAAAAAAAAATTTAGTTTCTAATTAATGAAACATTAATATTCTAATCAAGCCCAAAATGTTTGGACAACATATATTGAGTAAAAAGCCATTTATCGATAAAACGATTTTTGGTCACATTATCGATATAAAGTATTTATTTTTGTAAACACATTTCAAAAAAAGTTTACCATCATGTGTTATTAATTAAAAGGGGTTAAACATGGTTATAAAATCAATTTTATCACATTTAACCAAGATTTAAATATTTAAATAATTCAGATATTTAAATAGAAGTGTTCAAAATTCCGGGTCACTACACATTCTGATTTAAATAATATAATGGCATGGCGAGAGAGAGAAATTATATTATTTAAATTGGAATGTGTTATTGAAACAAGAGGAAATAGAAGTGTAGCAAAAATGAGGTATAACCGATCCTTGTCAGCATACATATACATATACATATACATATACATATACATAGACATATACATATACATATACATATACATATACATACATATATATATGTACATATGCATGCATGCACATATGTACATATGCATGCATTGATGCATATATGTTTTTATCATTTTGAGTAAGAGAGAAGAATAAAAAGAAAGAAAATACAATATATTCCTGACATTAGAATTAGAGTGGTAAACAAAACTACATTAAGGATTTCGATCTTCTTTCTTTTACCCTTTCGACCGCTGCAGCCGTTACCGAAGGTTATTGTCCATCTAGTTGTATCGATTTTTCACTATGGCACATGTTATTATCAACAAATGTTATGTTCAATATCTAACTATTCCAATTGATATTAAACATAAACATAGGGATCTCCAATGTTGAATGCGTAGCAATTACGCAAGACGAGAAAAAAAAACCCCGGATGAGGTCATTGATGTAAAAATCCATCGAAAATGCATTTAAGAAATTATAATTTATCACATGGAAAGTAAGGTATGAGCTGGATGCTTTATAATTTAGCAATGAAAAGGTGGTGATAAAGGAAACATATGTTAGTCCTTGAGATGATGGTTTTGATGACAACAACCTTAGAATAGATTATAAAATATAAATACTAACATTACAAGTTTAGATATATATGTATTTTGCAGGATCTAACCATGCAGGTATCAAGAATGAAGACTGTAAAGTATAGAGATTCAAGATACAGAGATAGAAGACTCATGAGTATCAAGAGTTCAAGGTTAAGTCTGTTTTATTAGGAATATTTGTTAAAACTCGTAGAAAAGCACTGGCATCTTAATATCCAATTTATTTGTGGAATGAAATCCACTTCGAGCCTGTTAAAGGGATGGAACCCTAAGTAGGATGGAACCTACGAAAATCTAGTGGGACATTGTTTTGTATCCACTAATTTTAATTCAAATGATTTTACAAAATTATCTTGTTTTCAAAATGATTTCAAAACTTTCCTTTTAAAAGATTCAAAACTCTCTATCCTGATTTTAAATAATTTTAGCCTCAAAACATCTTTAATTTCAAAGTCAAAATACTCCTATTTTTAAAATGTCTTTTCAAATAATATATTTAACTTTTAATATTTATACTTAGATTTAAATATAAAATTATAGTTAAATTATGTATTTATTGTTCTTTATATTTACTTATGAATTTCAACTATATTCAAGTATATTTATAAAGTTTTAAATAGTTTTTATATAAGATAAATATTGTTTTTATAGAAATTCAAATTATCATTTTTGGCTGAGGGATGTCGACATAGTGACAGTTGAAGTTCAAATTCAAATTTCAAAAGAAGTGTCTATTCGCCATAACTCTTCATGAATGGTCATGGATGTTGGTTTTCTATAAATAGGGGTCAGTTTCAACGAATTTTTAATCATATTTTTCTGATTTTCACTCCTCTTCATCTTCCTCATTTCTTATTACAAAATCATACCATTACTCTGCCGAAATCAACATCGAATCATACTCGATTACTTCTAGTTTGATTCTACATCACTATCTCTACAAGGTTCTCAGTGCTATTCAGAGTTATAGACTTCTTTGTAATATTAGCGAGAAAAGGTGTGATTGTAGCCTTTGAAATCAATCAAGCGAGAAAAGGTGTGATTGTAGCCTTGGAAATCAATTGGGTGAACTTGTTGCCCCGGAAATCAAGTATCCCTACCCAGAGGATTGGTATTCTGGAGAGTGTACCTCGTAGACTTGAAATCGAGGGTTGTAATTGTTGAATTGCTTTTGAAAGGAAATTCGTACTTAGTTGTACGGGACTGGATGTAGGGTAACTCCGAACCAGTATAAAATCTGGTGTGTTCTTTCCTTTACTTCTTTTACTTTATATTTGCATCTGTGTTTGATTCTGTGTTCATATATGTGTCTAATTAGTGTATACATTGTTAATAAAGTTAGATAAACTCAAAAAGATTAACAAATTTCTTAAAACACTATTCACCCCGCGCTAGTGTTAATTCTAGCCTTAAGATCCTTAATCCGCATTTCTCACATTTGGTATCAGAGCTTTGTTTTCAAAAGTTTCATTATCTGAATTTTGAAAATTTTCAAAATGGCTACTAACACTAGTACTGCTATTACCACCAACACTAGTTCATTTGTAGAAGGCCGGTCTACTGCCAGACCACCACTTTTTAATGGCAGTAATTATGCATATTAGGCATGTAGGATGAGAATATATTTACAATCTGTAGGATTAGATACTTGGAATATCACACAAACTGAATATTCTGAACCCACAACTAATTTTGCACAGTGGACCACTGAGCAAAAGAATGTTGCACAAAATAATTCTAAGGCAATAAATATTCTATTTTGTTCACTTGAAAGAAATGAATTTAATAGAGTGTCAGTTTGTAAGTCTGCATATGAAATCTAGAAAACTTTGCAAGTAACTCACGAAGGAACAAGCAAAGTTAAACAGACCAAAATTTCCATGCTCACAAATCAGTTTCAGGTATTTAAAATGAATACTAATGGGTTTATTTAAGATATGTATAGTCGATTTCAAGATATTGTGCATTCTTTAATATCTTTGGGAAAGGAATTTTCGGAAGAAGATCAAGTCAGAATTTTTTTTAAAATTCTCTCACTCCAGAATGGGATCAAAAGACACTTGCAATTGAAGAGGCAATTGACATCAGTACTTTAAAGATAGAAGAATTGATTGGAAATCTAATGTCGTTTGAAGTTCAAATGATCGGGAGAAGAGAAAGCAAAGCATCTGAAAAGAAATCAATGGCATTCAATGCATTGACCGATGGATCAGACTCAAACAGTGATAATGATGAAGAGATAGCATTTATGACCAGAAATTTTAGGAAATTTCTGAAGTACAGAAAATGAATAGTTCCAAGAGAAACAACTTTAAGAATTCCAGTAATCAGAGTACAGTACCAAACTTTATCAAATGCTTCAATTGTGATGAACCTGGTCATATCAAAAAGAACTGTCCGTATCCAGAAAGGCAGAATCCTTCTATGAACAATGAACCAGCAAAGAAACGGAAGCATGCATTTACTGCTACTCTAGATGACTCAGACTCGTCCTCAAGTGATGATGATCAGAAGACGGATAACTCGAATTTGTGTTTCACTGCAGTTCACGACTCCGACGAGTTTAAAGAAACGGACTCAGAAAAAGTACACGTTTACAATATAATTGGTTGAAATTGCTTGCATAGAATTAGTTGCTTGACTGTTTGATTGATTGATTTTAAATTGATATGCTGTTTGGATTTTAAAATTTTATTTTCTATTTTTACTATTATTTTATTATTATTTTTATTATTTTTGACACATTCTGAAATATATTATAAGTAAAATAATATTTCAAAAATATAGACATTAATAATAATATTTATATATATGTATATTAGATATCTTAGGAAAATCATATCATGAAAATTCACAGGCACATGTCGACATGGCCCCTACCACGATGTCGACATGCCTACCTGAATTTGAATTTCAAATTTTGAATTCAAATGTTTGAATTTCCCTCCACCTTTTTCACTTCATTTATTTCTCTAAAAAGATACCTTTTGACTAGAGAATATGTCCTTTGAAAGTCTATTTATTCACTATCTTTTATCATATCTTTTCATTTTCTAATTCAAACTCTCTCTTAATATCTTCAAGCACTCTACTCTCTACTCTAATGGCTTCTTCAAGTAACCCCTCAACCATGAGAATTTCCAAAAAAATCAAAGAGCAATTATTCAATGATCCGGAGGCAATTAAAACATATATCAATTATGCTAATTATGCCAAAGTCCATCCCGGAAAATTTGCTATTTTTCAAGATTTTTCTTCTTATGAAATTGATTCTCTTTTTGCAAACAATGGTGTTTTAAGTCTTATTGACTCTTCTCAAAACGATTTTGTTTGCTATCCTAATCTTGTCAAAATCTTTTATGCTAATCTAAACCGTGCTTTTTATAATGGAAATCAGAATGAGATTTGGAGTAGTGTCAAAAGGACTCAAATTGTTTTGAATTGTGATCTCTTGGGTACCATTCTTAATTACAAAAGCACGGGAATGGATCTTTCTAGTTTTCAAATCGATGAACATGATCGTGAGACATTTCATTATATTTTTGAAGGAGATGAAAACTTTGAATTTAAAAATTGAAACTTTCGTCCTAAAGCAAGGATTGTCAATCTTCTTTTACAACATACTTTGACCCCAAGATCGGGTAATTTTAACAATCCTACTTCAAAAGTGTGCAAAGCACTTTTTGGTATTTTCGGAAATTATGATATCAATTGGGCACAAGTTATTTTGGATGAACTTCGTCCTAAAAGTTTTGAAATGGGAGAAAACACTTTATATCATGGAATTTACCTTACTCGGATTTTTAACTATTTTGGAGTGGATTTCAAAGGTGAAGAATTTGTCTCTAGAAAAGTTTTTAATATCTCAAATATTTCTCTCATGAAAATCCCATACATTTTTCAACCTTATGAGACTCTTACCGAAAAGGAAGAGCGTTTGGCACATGAAGAAATGGAAGAGGAAGAAGAAGAAGAAAGGGATGAAATGGAAATAGAAGAAGAAGAAGGTGAGACATCCTTAGAAAGTATTGAATATCCTTCCAATTCATCCAACAAAACCCTTCTCAAAAACCAAAAGATAATTGTGGAGAATCAATGGATTTTAAAACGATCCGTTAGTAAGAAGTTGGATAACATGTCTTCAAAGATGAACAAGTTCTTTTCAAAAGTCAGCAAGAAACTTGGACTATCTTCATCATCTTCTAACTAGTTTTATCTTTTAGTATCTTATTGTATCTGTCTTAGTTTGTTTCGAATGTTCGTGTAGTTCCTTATGTTTAATCATTGTATTATCCAATTATGCAATGAAATTGAATTTCCTTCCTGTCATCTAGCTTATTTTATATCTAGAATAAATGTTAGTATATTATAGAAATATATATATACATCATTATTCACAAAATAAAATTATCATCAATTTTCACTGAAGTATGTCGACATAACTCCCTTGACCATGTCGACATGTACTGACCAGAAGTGACTATTGATTTTGAATTTGAAATTTGAATAACTACCAAATGTCTATTCATTTCAAACGAATTTCTACACCTATATATACCTTTGTCTTCCAGAAATCTTCACTGAAATTTATTTCTCATTATCTATATCCTTCATTTCTTTCTCTAATTCAATTATGGCCAATCCTATTCATAATCTATCTGAAAATCTTGAAGAAACACTCAATTCATTCAAGAATATTCTCTCTATCATCCTCCGTAATCAGTGTCACTTAGAATTAAGTCAAATGCAGATGATCAAGGAACAAGAGAGACACTTCGATGCAATTCGATGGATGATCTCCTCCCTGCACAAGGATGATAACGAAGCACATCCTCCCGTTTCTCTATCTGTTGATAATGAAAATTGGGATGCCATCAAACAAGACCCTATCTTTGGAGAAGAAGGATGGGTTGATGTTCCTCGTAACGTTTAATTTTCTTTCTTTGATTGATTTGTTTGAATTAATTTGTTTGATTTGATTTGGTTTGGATTGATACTTTGTGTGGATTGATTTCATTTGGTTTGAAGTTTGCTGTGTGAAACATGTATATATATACATTAAAATGAATATAGTCTTTAGTTAAGTTATTATGCTCATAAGTATCATTATTTCTTAATCTATATATATTCTGTTGAATAGTTTATCAATGCAGGTATTAAAGTCCAAGAGTAAGGGAAAATAGGGTAGTTAGGCATAGATTAAGGGGGAGTTGTTAGTTTTAGGGGGAGTTATTAGGATAGAAGGAATATTTTATAAAAAAAGGTTGTCATCATCAAAAAAGGGGAGATTGTTAGTCCTTGAGATGATGGTTTTGATGACAACAACCTTAGAATAGATTATAAAATATAAATACTAACATTACAAGTTTAGATATATATGTATTTTGCAGGATCTAACCATGCAGGTATCAAGAATGAAGACTGTACAGTATAGAGATTCAAGATACAGAGATAGAAGACTCATGAGTATCAAGATTATCAAGAGTTCAAGGTTAAGTCTGTTTTATTAGGAATATTTGTTAAAACTCGTAGAAAAGCACTGGCATCTTAATATCCAATTTAATCGTGGAATGGAATCCACTTCGAGCCCGTTAAAGGGATGGAACCCTAAGTAGGATGGAACCTACGAAAATCTAGTGGGACATTGTTTTGTATCCACTAATTTTAATTCAAATGATTTTACAAAATTATCTTGTTTTCAAAATGATTTCAAAACTTTCCTTTTAAAAGATTCAAAACTCTCTATCCTGATTTTAAATAATTTTAGCCTCAAAACATCTTTAATTTCAAAGTCAAAATACTCCTGTTTTTAAAATGTCTTTTCAAATAATATATTTAACTTTTAATATTTATACTTAGATTTAAATATAAAATTATAGTTAAATTATGTATTTATTGTTCTTTATATTTACTTATGAATTTCAAATATATTCAAGTATATTTATAAAGTTTTAAATAGTTTTTATATAAGATAAATATTGTTTTTATAGAAATTCAAATTATCATTTTTGGCTGAGGGATGTCGACATAGTGACAGTTGAAGTTCAAATTCAAATTTCAAAAGAAGTTTCTATTCGCCATAACTCTTCATGAATGGTCATGGCTGTTGGTTTTCTATAAATAGGGGTCAGTTTCAACGAATTTTTAATCCTATTTTTTTGATTTTCACTCCTCTTCATCTTCCTCATTTCTTATTACAAAATCATACCATTACTCTGCCGAAATCAATATCGAATCATACTCGATTACTTCTAGTTTGATTCTACATCACTATCTCTACAAGGTTCTCAGTGCTATTCAGAGTTATAGACTTATTTGTAATATATTAGCGAGAAAAGGTGTGATTGTAGCCTTTGAAATCAATCAAGCGAGAAAAGGTGTGATTGTAGCCTTGGAAATCAATTGGGTGAACTTGTTGCCCCGGAAATCAAGTATCCCTACCCAGAGGATTGGTATTCTGGAGGGTGTACCTCATAGCCTTGAAATCGAGGGTTGTAATTGTTGAATTGCTTTTGAAAGGAAATCCGTACTTAGTTGTACGAGACTAGATGTAGGGTAACTCCGAACCAGTATAAAATCCGGTGTGTTCTTTCCTTTACTACTTTTACTTTATATTTGCATCTGTGTTTGATTCTGTGTTCATATTTGTGTCTAATTAGTGTATACATTGTTAATAAAGTTAGATAAACTCAAAAAGATTAACAAATTTCTTAAAACACTATTCACCCCCCCCCCCTCTAGTGTTAATTCTAGCCTTAAGATCCTTAATCTGCATTTCTCACAACATACATATAGGATGTGGTAATAAAAGAGCTAGGAAGTTCACAACTTTGATCCCAAACAATGTAGAATAAAAAGGTAAAGGTTCGATAAAGTATATAAAATACAAATTTTTTGACTACTTTCTTATAATTGAGTTAAACTGATTTGGTAATGATTACACATGAAACATGAGTGTGTTTGATAAGTGTTACTATAAATAAAAATATCGAACATCTGAGTAAAGCATGTCGAATTCCAAAATAACAGAGGATGACAAGCATGAAGATGAAGTAAATCATGCAATCAATAACAAGCTTCAAGTAGCCCCGAGAAGATGTCAAACTTTTATAATTAAAGGGCGTCAAGTGCTTAAGGAAAGAAGGAATGTCGAGTTTCAAAAACCAAAAGAGTTATTAAACATATTTAAAGGAAATGCCAAGTTAATAAGTATTAAGAGGTATCAAATTATAATGAACTCGGAGTAGCCTGGGGTACCGAACTTCTACAACATGAGGGTACCGAATCTCTAAAGCTATCAAACTAGAAGCATACAACATAACGGTTATCAAGAATGAACAAAGAAAAAAGTGGCGTCGTGCCTCAACAACCATAAAGGTTGTCAGGCATATAAGGTATAGGAGGTGTCACGTTCCAACAACATCTAAAGAAACCGAGCAAATAACAAACCAAATTAGTACCGAGCATCAATAGATATCGATTTTCAATGATATAAAGGCTAACAAACTCGAAGACATCCAAGGAGAGTTAACAAGTCGCAACCACCTGAAGCATTATAAAACAAGAGGGTGACGCATCTATATGTAGAATAGGGATCGAGCTTTTAAGAGATGTTGAGCCTGCAATGTAACAACCCATATCGGGCTGCTATCCCAGTGCCGTTGTCAAATACTTACCATAATGATTGGCTATCAAGTGGATACAAAAAGAGGGACTATGTTATCAAAACCATGAAAGCAAATGGTATCAAATTACGCTGATACTGAAGGTATATCGAATTCCCTCGATATTGGAGGCATATTGAACTTCAGTAGAATTAAAGATACCTGACTTCACTGAAGGATACCGATGATAGAGATATCGAGTATCCACGATTCAAGCAAGAAAACATACCTTATGTCGAATGGACATGTGGCAGCAACTCGCTTACCACCACCACTATAAATACGGACCCCATGGCTACTTGGAGGGGGCGAATTTCTCTTTCCTCATTTCTTACATTTTCAAAGTTGTAGCCCTAAATCGAATTAGGGATTTTAGAGCCGATTGTACATTTTTGACTTTTTGCATATAAGGTCTTGGACAATGAACTTTGCATAGCATACTTTAATCGAATAAAGATATTTGATAGATTATTGAACTTATGACATGCATGTGACTTCTTATACTTGATTCGGACTATGGACATGCGTATTTCATTCTTTTAGACTTGGACTTACATACTTCTCTTAAGCTTTGCATAAGGCTACCTAAGCCCTTATCTAAACTTGGCTTACCTTATCTTGCATATTTGGGTTAACAAAGAAATTTGTTAACATTTTGGCACTAGTATGAGGGCTCAAACCTCTGCTTCCCTACATATGACTATAAAGAAGTTTCTCTAAGCTTGCACGTAAAGGATACAGGGACTTTCCCAGCCTGCATATTTCCTTAAAGAACTCTCCAAACCTTACAATACCTATCTTAAATGGTGTAACGACCCAGAATTTTGGTCGTTCGTTTTCGAACATTTAATTTATTTTTAAATGTTGAGTTTGAATTATTAATTGATTTTGAATATGGAAGAATCAGTGAAATAGTTTAAAATCCCAAATATAGCGATTTATTTGATTTGGTAAAATAGTAAATTGATATTTGGAATTGGGATAATAGATGAATCTGGAAATAAACGTATATGAAAATGATTTCTAAAATTTATTTAATCCTATTTAGATTTGAATTATAATATTGGATTTGTGAATGGAATTAAAAGTCGATAAGTTAGAAATTGGAAATTTATATATATATTTAATAGTGAAATTTAATATATGGTAATAGTGTAAATAATCGAATTTTGATTTAATATAAATCAGAATGATTTCTAATATGGATATAAATTATATTTGATTTATAAATGAGTTAGAAAGTTTTAAAATTGAAAATTTAAAATGATTTGACGATTTTGAAAATCGCTCGATATAATCGACGCGTTAAAATAGCCTTCCCGGGCATAGTCTCGGAATTCGACGAAACAATTTCCATTGGATCCGTAATAGTTTATTATTATCGGATTTTAAATTTCGTAGCATTTGGAGTTATCGTTTGGTCGTACGGGATAGAAACGTGTTGAATTTTATATCGAAAATTTAATATTTTAATTCGATTCAAAAAGCTATCTTCCATATATGATCGAATTAGGCCCCAAAACATGTTCCATTGTGTTCGGAATAGGGGTAAAACATTATAAACGCCAGGCGGTATGCTTCGTTTGGAGTTCGTTTGAAAAAGCACGTTAATATTGGAAATAATATTAAAATAATATTGTATACGTGTATATATACTGTAGAGCACTGTGAAACCCTAGCCGATCTTCACGAGCCACCGTTCTTTTTTTTAATGGCCAAAATCATCCAGTTTTCTTCCCTCAAATCCTCTCAATCCATCAACCAATTCGTAAAACTTCCAACTAGGAAAGCGTGGAGGGCGGAGAGATCTACACATCCATACGGTGGAGCATCGTGAAGTTCGACGAGATGGCCAGGAATCGACGACTAAGGAGTTTCGTTCATTCGCATTTTTTGAGATAGAGGGGGCACCAAGCTTGACCATATTTTGGCCATGGGTGGAGTCGGCGGTGAGCTTTGTCACGATGGTCTCTGATCGATCTATCATCGAGCGTGGAGGTCGCGATGTTTGGCAAGGATAGGCGGCCGTGGGTTCGAGTACGAACGAAGAGGGAGGGGGAAGAAAGTGAAGGTGCGGCCAAGATCTTCTAATTTAAAATCAATGGCCAAGATTTCATTCTGGTATAAAAAAAGAAATTGAAATTTATTTATATAAATTTATACTCAATCTTTAAAATTGAATATCTCATTCATACGAGATCGGAATCAGACGAAACAAGTGGCGCCGAAATCACAACGATGAGCACTACGTTGTGGTGCAGATCTGGAGTCGGTCGGAGCTAACAGAAATTTAAGGTTAAATCGAACGTGTTCGATTTAATTTAAAATTTGAGCGTTTGGCGAATTAAAAACCAAGGTGAGTTAATCTCACTCAATTTTGGACTGCTGGTATTAATTTTAAATAGTTAAAATTAATTGATGATTGATTGGTTAAATTGATGCAATTTTTATCAATTGGATGTGATATTATATATAGTAGTATATATATATATTAGAGTAATTGATATTCCCACATATATATAACGGATGAGACCCTATGCACCCCGCATAATAGCGGATGACCCTATATATCGCTATATTCCGTCTTGTAGCGGAATTGGTATTTTTATTGTTGTGTTAACATTTGTGGATGCTGGGAAACAGGTTGGCGGGATCCAACTGGATTCCTCAAAAATGTTGAATTTAATTTCATATATAGTGATATATGTTTTGTTTGAATAATTTGTGACAGGTTATCGTGTGATTTAAATTAATTGGATGATATGAAGTTTTAGCTGGATTTTGGTATTTTTAAATACCAATAAAATATGGTTTTAAATTGGTAAAGAATTGTAAACAAGGATTTTGAAATGAAATATGTACATAGAGTTTTTGGATAAAATAAAAGGCTTTGGGATTGTTTTTTAACTATTTCAGGATATTGTGGATAAGATTTTGGGAATAAAAGTATATAGAAGGATATTTAAATAATAAATCCTTAAACGGTACTTGTTTAAAAATAAAAAGGTTTTAAAATTGAGATTTAAAATATTTTTGAAGGATAGAAGTGAATTTGGAAATAAGTATAAAATTGGTTATATTGGACTCAAGTAAGGTTTCCAAATTTACAAGGTGAAATTATAATCGAGAAAATTGGGCTTGTTTTTAAAAGAGGAATTTTTTAATTATTAATTTGGTAAATTTGAAAGTGTTAAAATGTTTTGGAAATTAGTTATTAATTATTTTAAATTATTAAAGCATATTTAATTATTAATTAGTTACCTTATAATGATTGTTAAAGATTTATTATTATTTTAGAAATAGTCAGCAATTTTGTTTTAAAAGGATAATTACTAGATATTAAGATGGTTTTGTATAATAACTTTTATTTAAGTGTATTTGACTAGATATAACTTGAAATTTTATTTTAGAACTTAAAATTATTATTTTGAGATAGTTTTTAAATTAAGTTTTGGAAAGAAATGGTATACTCGCGTAGCGTAAATCGGAGGCAGTGAGTGCCTGCAGTTAAGTTTTGGATTTCTTTGGGATAGAGACGTAACCATTGAGCTGTGATCCATGGTTTGATACCGTAGTGGTACTTTCCACATTATTTTAAAGGGGTTCTTCAAATATTTTTGAAAAGGATAAATTGTGAATATACTGAATTCGATAAGATAAGTACATGACCTTTGAGAAAGAGATTTTAATTTATTTAAAATTAAATTAAAAAGAGACTATGTGTTTTCTCCAGTGAAAAATGAAGTATTGGTTGAATTGATTGTTTACTTGATAGTTAAATAACCGACTATCAAATCTGGACCTATATATAACTTTGGGAATATCTAGAAGAAGCATAAGAATTATATGGTACAGTTACCGTTCGAGGTGCTATACTGTACGTATAAACTCGTTTCGTTCTTCTAGGACGTTTTTAAGGAAATCCATCAACAAACGGTTTGGAGGTGTCTCCAATCTTACTTCCGTCTGTTTATTTCCTAAAGAACCGGGTTGAGTTTACCGGAAATATCGAACGTTGTTTCGAAGAGACCGGGATCGGATTTGTTATTCGAAAACCACTTCGATCCAATGAGTACAGTTTTTGATATGAAGACAAGAGCATGTAGTCGAAGATGGAGCAGTGAAGTGCAAGGGTTAATCGCGACTAATCCTGAGGGTGATTCCAAAATGGATGTAGTAGAAATAGTGCCTTCGGTTCTATTCGGATCGGGAACAGACTTGTATGGATGAATGCTATCAGAACATTGACATTAGAGGACAATGAGCATTCTAAGTGAAATTCCCTAAAAAGGCAATCGTGGCCTCAAGTCTCATCAACCGGGAATGACTGAAAATCAGCGGAGATGCAGCAAGGCTAAGTGGGTCACACCCAAGTAGGGTATGTTTAGCACCCTTCTAGATAACCTCGGATATTATTTTATTAATACGATGTATGGAAGGAGCTCGAAAGAGGGTGGGAACACCCGGGATGATAGCATATTCGGTCTATCTAGGTTAGGGATAGTTTGGTCTTGTGTTGTAGGGGATCATGGCGTGGCCCTCGTTACAGTGTTTCTAGACATGTACCGTGACTGGTGGTACCCCAGTACCTAGTCATTCAGTTGGAACCCATTCTCCAATAAGCGCTGTATGGTTTTGATTGTGCCCAACTATACTGAAATGTGAGATGCAAGCATTTCAGCTATTTGAATAAGTATTTGTACTTAGACACTATTATAATATCAGAGGATTTTGATATGAAATGTTTTGGTTATCATAAGGTAAAAACCCGTCGTGTTTATGTGTGGCGTGGTCTTATGAGATACCTTTGATTTTCAAAGGATTTTGAAAACCTTAATAATTCAAATTGAGTGTGTTTTCTCACGCTGGTTTTCCAGACTGACTCGGATGTTATTTTATTATAATGCTCGGATCAGACCGAGCATTACAGGTTTAGGTTAGGATGCTATGGAGCTCAGGAGACGAGATGGAGACCGAGACGTATTCTCGTACTAGTTTAATTCCCTTGCAGTGTTTTGTTGAAATTACCAGCAATTGTGAGGGCAGGTTGTTATAGCTGTCCAGGCTGGTAATTATTGATTTGTGTACTCTGATGTGAAATATGTATATTACAACTTTAATTTGTGTAAAGAGCTATTTATATTATATATTATACAGTCTGATGTGAGATTCTGTTTTTGTTTAGTCTCTTCTGTCTTCTACCTACGTTCTTTTTCCTTAACAATCTGTCTTTCCAGCACTCGATCGTTCGGCATGTTATACGATGAGCGTATTTATGTCGATTTTCGAGGGTCGTGAAGGGCGGGCCATCACATGTGGTATCAGAGCTTAGGTTGGCGATATACCTAGGCTTTGCTGGGGGATTACTCATTAGAGATAGAGTCAGTAGTACCCTAGAATGAGTTTGAGTGTATTAATAGATATGAGCGCGTAATTGTTAGTTTGTGTTGACTTAACGGTTGAGTGTTTATGAATTATGGTCAGTACGGGAAGTACAACCATATCGATAGGGGTTTCTAAACTCTTAAACAAGATATACCGACATAGTATTGTTTTAAAGTGGGTAAATGAAATAATTTTACCCACAATTATAATTTGATATAAAAGAAATAATTTTCTGAAATTATTATATATATTTGGATGTTTGGTTGTTAACATTATAATCAAATAAGATGATAACATTTGAAAATGGTTATATATATATAACCAAATAGAAATTGTATAAATATGATTTATACAAAGGACTATAACTTAAATTTGATTTAAACCAGAATTTGACTTTTAAATCCCAAAAATTTTGGAAAATGTTTTAAATTTGACGTGAACTAAGATTTATGAAAATTTTAAATCTTAGAGATTTTTGAAAATGTCTTTAGAATAGAAATTGTTTTAAAATGGATTTTGGAAGTAAGGAAGCATCGAACTCACTTCAGTCGCTGGAAAATAATCCTGGTGATGATGGCCACATCATCAATATTCATTTTCGAGTTTCTAAGTGATGGATTGCTATCGTGGTGGTTGTGTATGGTTATTTGTTTTGGACTTGTTTGATAAACAAGTTTGTTTAAGAAATTTTCGAAGGGAACTGTTTTAGGGAAAAACCAAGTGGTTTTGAGATTTCAAAAGTATGATTTGATATACCAAGGGAATAAACGTATATTTATGATTCAAAATGTTTTGAAATAAAAACCGGGTAATTGAATTCTGGGGTTCTGTTTAAAAGATTTGTAAAGTTAAGAAAAATCAGTTATTGAACTTGTAATTTGAAGTTGATATAAATAAGAAAGGAAAGTGAAAATTTTAAATCCTGCAATTAAAATTTAACTTGAGTAAACTAAAGTGAATAAGATATGTTGGAATTTAACTTAAGATAAGTTAAATAAAATTGAAATTGGATTTGAATTGAATTGGATATAAAGTGAAATGCAAGATGATTGTATAACTGTAAATTATAATTATTGAATGAAATGGATATACTTGAGCTATTAAGTGATATAGATAATCCAGAGTATGATTATAGAATGTAAATGGACTTAAGTGAGTAAAATGGGATTTTAAGTAAGTAGGTCCTTGAACTTATGAATTGAGAAAGGAAATGGTAAAACCTAAATAAAAACGGTTTAATTTTATGGTTAAAGAAATGGAAATTCAAAAATTTGAATTTTTATGGAGAATGAATTAAGATGGGAGTAAATTGAATGTAAATATGTATGGTGGAGTGATTATATATAACTATATGTTATAAATAGAGAATGTGAGTAAACTTAAGTGGAAAAATTCAGGAAATTGTGAATAAATAGGTTGTATAACTTATCAAACTAAGAAACTGGAAAAAATATAACCAAGTTAAATGGTTAAGAAATTGATAACAAGAAGTGGATTCAATGTAAGGGTAAATGGATTGATTTTGATTTGGAATATGGATTGGGTAAGTTGGGTATGAACTTAAGTTATAAGCTAAATATAACTTAAGTAGTGATATGAAATGCTTATAATAAACCTTAGAAATAATTTTATAAAGTGATTTATAAATTAATTAGCATGAAATGGGGTGTCGTTCACTATAAAATGAGGTGAATAGCACTATGTGAATTAAATGAAAGTGAATGGAAAAGACGTAAAATAAGTTGGAAGTAAAGTTAATAGAAATGCAAGTGCATGAAGCGTGTTATGATAAATTGTTTGAGAATCGATTTATATGAAATGATTCTCCAAGTGATAGTATAAATTGGATATACTAAGTAAACGGAAGTGAATAAATTGAATGAGATTCAATTTAAAATGAATTAGCACTTGGCTGTTATGGAAACTTAACTTAAGCGATTATTTTTGAAATGATTCATAAGTAAATTAACATGGATTGGAATGTTGTTTAATACAACATGTAGCGAATAAGGTTTGGTGAATAGCATAAATGGGAATCAAAGGGAAAATATAAACATTGATTTAGAATCAATTTAAAAGAAATAAATTGAGGTTAATAAAATGGTTTTGCATATAAATGAATGCAAATGAATTGATTTTGAATCAATATGAATTGAACAGAAGTAAATTTATGCAAGTAAAGCATATATAAACCAATTTGGAATTAATATGGGTTTGTTCTTGTAAATATGAATTGAATGTAACAAATTGGTTGTAAATCATTTCGAATGGAATGAAATGATATACGGTCCATGTGAAGGAAATTAAATTAGTGTTGGGACTTAAAATTGCTTATCATATATGATTGGCATGTTAGGTTATGAGGTTTATATCTTTAGCTAGTAATGTAATGTAATGTTATAAAATTTCATGATTTTGAAAACTTATGTGCTTATTTTGAATAAGAACAGGTACATGGAGCTGTTTGGATAGATTTTAGGTTGCATAAACGCATATAAAATAAGCCGCTCGCTTAAAAACGCTAAATAAAGGTACGCCTACCCAATAAAATAAAGAAATGATAATATATTGATATATGTTTTGTTTTCCGACCGTGTGGGTCGATGTATATATATTTATCTCTCTTGTGATATTGTAAAAGGCTCTCCGTACAAAGGAGACGCTGTTAAATTTTTTTGGAAATTTTGGGTGTTAGAAAATTTTGAAAAGTTTTGGAGAATTTTTGTTAACTAGAAAAGTTGATTTTTGAACGGTATTAGAAATCAAGGGTTTGAGTTAGAAATGGAAACAAATTGTTCTGGATTAAACTAAAGGGTTTTGAGAAGTGAATTTAGGATTGTAACAAAGTGGGTTTTATAAAAGTTAATGGGTTTAGAAGCATTTTTCCGACCTTAGCAAATTTCGAGGACGAAATTTTTATAAGGGGGAAGGAATGTAACGTCCCGGAATTTTGGCCATTCGTTTTTGAACATTTAATTTATTTTTAAATGTTGAGTTTGAATTATTAATTGATTTCGAATATGGAAGAATCAGTGAAATAGTCTATAATCCCAAATATAGCGATTTTTTTGATTTGGTAAAATAGTAAATTGATATTTGGAATTGGGATAATAGGTGAATCTAGAAATAAACGTATATGAAAATGATTTCTAAAATTTATTTAATCCTATTTTGATTTGAATTATAATATTGGATTTGTGAATGGAATTAATAGTCGATAAGTTAGAAAGTGGAAATATATATATATATATATATTTAATAGTGAAATTTAATATATGGTAATAGTGTAAATAATCAAATTTTGATTTAATATAAATCAAAATGATTTCTAATATGGATATAAATTCTATTTGATTTATAAATGAGTTAGTAAGTTTTAAAATTGAAAATTTAAAACGATTTGACGATTTTGAAAATCGCTCGATATAATTGACGCGTTAAAATAGCCTCTTAGGGCATAGTCTCGGAATTCGACAAAACTAGTTCCATTAGATCCATAATAGTTTATTATTGTCGGATTTCAAATTTCGTAGCATTTGCAGTTACCGTTTGGTCGTACGGGATAGAAATGCGTTGAATTTTATATCGAAAATTTAATATTTTAATTCGATTCAAAAAGCTATCTTCCACATATGATCGAATTACGCCCCGAAACATGTTCCGTTGTGTTCGGAATAGGAGTAACACATTATAAATGCCAAGCGGCATGCTTCGTTTGGAGTTCGTTTGAAAAAGCACGTTAATATTTGAAATAATATTAAAATAATATTGTATACGTGTATATATACTATAGTGCACAGTGAAACCCTAGCCGATCTTCACGAGCCGTCGTTCTTTATTTTAATGGCCGAAATCATCTAGTTTTCTTCCCTCAAATCCTCTCAATCCATCAATCGATTCGTAAAACTTCCAACTAGGAAAGCGTGGAGGGCGGAGAGATCTACACATCCATACAGTGGAGCGTCGTGAAGTTCGACGAGATGGCCAGGAATCGATGACGAAGGGGTTTCGTTCGTTCGCGATTTTCAAGATGGAGGGGGCACCGAGCTTGACCATATTTCGGCCATGGGTGGAGTCGACGGTGAGCTTTGTCATGATGGTCTCTGATCGATCTATCTTTGAGCGTGGAGGTCGCGATGTTTAGCAAGGTTTGGCGGTCGTGGGTTCGAGTACGAACGAAGAGGGAGGGGGAAGAAAGCGAAGGTGCGGCCAAGATCTTCTAATTTAAAATCAATGGCTAAGAATTCATTCTGGTATAAAAAAAAGAAATTGAAATTTATTTATATAAATTTATACTCAATCTTTAAAATTGAATATCTCATTCATACGAGGTTGAAATCAGACGAAACGAGCGGCGCCGGAATCACAGCGTTGAGCACTACGTTGTGGTGTAGATCTAGAGTCGGTCGGAGCTAGCGGAAATTTTAGGTTAAATCGAATGTGTTCGATTTAATTAAAAATTTGTGCGTTTGGCGAATTAAAAATCAAGGTGAGTTAATCTCACTCAATTTTGGACTAATGGTATTAATTTTAAATACTTAAAATTAATTGATGATTGATTGGTTAAATTGATGCAATTTTTATCAGTTGGATGTGATATTATATATAGTAGTATATATATATATTGGAGTGATTGATATTCCCGCATATATATAGCAGATGACGCCCTATGCTCCCCGCATAATAGCGGATGACCCTATATACTGCGATATTCCGCCTCGAAGTGGAATTGGTATTTTTATTGTTTTGTTAACATCTATCGATGCAAGGAAACAGGTAGGAGGGATCTAATTGGATTCCTCAAAAATGTTGAATTTAATTTCATATATAGTGATATATGTTTTGTTTGAATAATCCGTGATAGGTTATTGTGTGATTTAAATTAATTGGATGATATGACGGTTTTAGCTGGATTTTTGTATTTTTAAATACCAATAAAATATGGTTTTAAATTGGTAAAGAATTGTAAACAAGGATTTTGAAGTGAAATATGTACATAGAGTTTTTGGATAAAATAAAAGGTTTTGGGATTGTTTTTGACTATTTCAGGATACTATGGATAAGATTTTGGGAATAAAAGTATATAGAACGATTTTTAAATAATAAATCCTTAAATGGCACTTGTTTAAAAATAAAAAGGTTTTAAAATCGAGATTTAAAATATTTTTGAAGGATAGAAGTGAATTCGGAAATAAGTATACAATTGGTTATATTGGACTCTAGTAAGGTTTCCAAATTTACGAGGTGAAATTAGAATCGAGAAAATTGGGCTTGTTTTAAAAAGAGGATTTTTTTTAATTATTAATTTGGTAGATTTGAAAGTGTTAAAATATTTTTGAAATTAGTTATTAATTATTTTAAATTATTAAAGAATATTTGATTATTAATTAGTAACCTTATAATGATTGTTAAAGATTTATTATTATTTTAGAAATAGTCAGCATTTTTGTTTTAAAAGGATAATTACTAGATATTAAGATGGTTTTGTATAATAACTTTTATTTAAGTATATTTGACTAGATATAACTTGAAACTTTATTTTAGAACTTACAAGCATTATTTTGAGATAGTTTTTAAATTAAGTTTCAGAAAGAAATGGTATACTCGCGTGGCATAAATCGAAGGCAGTGAGTGCTTGCAGTTTAGTTTTGGATTTCTTTGGGATAGAGACGTAACCATTGAGCTGTGATCCACGGTTTGATACCGTAGTGGTACTTTCCACATTATTTTAAAGGGGTTTTTCCAATATTTTTGAAAAGGATAAATTGTGAATATACTGAATTCGATAAGATAAGTACATGACCTTTGATAAAGAGATTTATTTATTTAAAATTAAATTAAAAAGAGACTTGGAGTTTTTTCCAATGAAAAATGAAGTATTGGTTGAATTTATTGTTTATTTGATAGTTAAATAACCGACTATCAAATCTGGACCTAAATATAACTTTAGGAATATCTAGAAGAAGCACGAGAATTATATGGTACAGTTACCGTTCGAGGTGCTATACTGTACGTGTAAACTCATTTCGTTCTTCTAGGACGTTTTTAAGGAAATCCATCCACAAACGATTAGGAGGTGTCTCCGATCTTACTTTCGTATGTTTATTTCCTAAAGAACCGGGTTGAGTTTACCGAAAATATCGAACGTTGTTTCGAAGAGATTGAGATTAGATTTGTTATCCGAAAACCACTTCAATCCAACGAGTATGGTTTTTAATATGAAGACAAGAGCATGGAGTCGAAGATGGAGCAGTGAAGTGCAAGGGCTAATCGCTACTAATCCTGAGGGTGATTCCAAAATGGGTGTAGTAGGAATAGTGCCTTTGGTTCCGTTCGGACCGAGAACGGACTTGTAAGGATGAATGCTACCAGAACATTGTCATTGGAGGACAATGAGCATTCTAAGTGAAATTCCTTAAAAAAGTAATCGTGGCCTCAAGCCTCATCAACTGGGAATGACTGAAAATCAGGGGAGATGTAGCAAGGCTAAGTGGGTCGCACCCAAGTAGGGTATGTTTATCACCCTTCTAGATAACCTCGGATATTATTTTATTACTTCGATGTATGGAAGGAGCTCAAAAGAGGGTGGGAACACCCAGGGTGATAACATATTCAGTCTATCCAGGTTAGGGATAGTTCGGTCTTGTGTTGCAGGGGATCCGGGCGTGGTCCTCAGAACGGTGTTTCTAGACATGTACTGTGATAGGTGGTACCCCAGTTCCTAATCATTTAGTTGGAACCCATTCTCCAATAAGCGCCGTACGGTTTTGATTGTGCCCAACTATGCTGAAACGTGAGATGCAAGCATTTCAGCTATTTGAATAAGTATTTGTACTTAGACACTATTATAATATCAGAGGATTTTGATATGAAATGTTTTTGTTATCATAAGGTAAAAAACAGTCGTGTTTATGTGTGGCATGGTCTTACGAGATACCTTTGATTTTCAAAGGATTTTGAAAACCTTAATAATTCAAATTGAGTGTGTTTTCTCACGCTGGTTTTCCAAACTGACTCGTGTGTTATTTTATTATAATGCTCGGGTCAGACCGAGTATTACGAGTTCAGGTTAGGATGCTATGGAGCTTAGAAGACGAGCAAGAGACCGAGACGTATTCTCGTACTTGTTTAATTTCGCTGTAGTGTTTTTTTGAAATTACCAGCAATTGTGAGGGCGGGTTGTTATAACTGTCCGGGCTGGAAATTATTGATTTGTGTACTCTGATGCGAAATATGTATATTATAGCTTTGATTTGTGTAAAGAGCTATTGGTATTATATATTATTCAGTCTGCTGTGAGATTCTATTTTTGTTTAGTCTCTTCTGTCTTCTACCTACTTTCTTTTTCCTTAACAATCTTTCTTTCCGGCACTCGATCGTTTGGCATGTTATACGATGAGCGTATTTATGTCGATTTTTGAGGGTCGTGAAGGGAGGGTCGTCACAAATGGCATAATGATTGGAATAAGGATCCTTTAAGCCTCACTTGGCCAAACTAGTTATCAAGTCATTCATAGTTTGCAATTCCATGAGGAACAAGTGTTGAGGTTGTTAGCACTAAAAATTATGGAAGAAAAGAGATAAGTGACTCCTTATAATCCGGATAAATAGAAAATAAATCCTTTCCATATAGGCTCCCCGATCCATAACTATTATCCTACTCCTAGAGAAGAGAATAGAAAAAAAGATGGCTTGTTCTTAAAAATGAGGAAGGCCATACAACTCCAATCTTAGGGAATTATTTTCGAAAAAGCAATAAAAAAATACTTCAATAAGTTTGCTCGAAAGTGGGAAAGAATAGTTGATCGCTCTCCTACACTAGTCAAAGCTCGAGACTTATTAAGGAGAATGTTTACGGACAAGGCTAATGCGCCAATCCAATGTATAAAAGAACTAAATGGGAATCAAAGAGACACACCCTTAGGAATTCCCAACATGCAAAAGCCCATTCCTTTACCGCCTTCTATGAAATTTTTTATCTCTTGACTAAAGAAAGATTGAACTATTGGCCTTTAAGGAAGAAGCGACAAGGAAATAAAAGAAATTTATGGGGTGTCTATTGTCAATATGACAGAACAAATGGACATGATACTAATCAATATCGAGCCTTAAAGGGAATTATCATGAATTTCTTAAGAAAAGGAGAACTTCAAGAATGTGTTAACAAGATTTAGCAAAAGGAAAATGTGTATACAATGATCAAGTGATCAATAAAGAGGAATGCTTTATAAAAAGTATTTACAGAAAAAAGGAAATAGCCTTGATCCCGCCAAGATGGCCTGGTCAAAGCACCTCCTAAAGGGAGTTAAGAGTAAGCCTCTGGTCCCGCCTATATGGCGTGGCCAGAGCACTACAAGCCTACAATCCCACCTAAATGCCTAGCCGAAGCACCTCCTAGAGGGAGGACGGAGTAAGCTTTTGGTACCACCTAAGATGGTCTGGCTAAAGCATAGAATCAACCTTCAGTCCCGCCTATAAGGCCTAATTGGAGTGCCTTCTAAAGGGAGGACGGGTAGGACTTTGGTTTTGCCTAAGATGGCTAACCAAATGCACCAACCAGCCTAAATCATTGCCTATAAGGTAATAAGGGGTGAAAGAGATTAAAGCCTAAATCATCAGCAAAAGAGTGATAAAGGGTGAAAGAGACAAAAGCCTAAATCATTACGGAAAGAGTGATAAGGGACAGAAAAGAATCACCTAAATCATCACCCAAAGAGTGATAAAGGGCAAAAGAAATCAATCAAGTAAGTTCAAATCTACCCTAAAGATGGGCCAAAGCAATCTTCTAGAGGAAGAACAGTCAAACACATTTAGTTCTACATCGGTGCAAGGTTATAGTAGCCTTAAAGGAAGGATTGAGAACTATCTATTATCTAGAACTGAAGTTTTTAATGTCAGATATGTACATCTGAGAAATTATGATTTTGGGCCTAGGACTTCATTCTTAGAAATATTGAATTAGCTCTATGAATTACAACATGATCAATCAAAGAACGGGAATCTTCGTTAACAGTCGGATTTCTAATCCTCTTACTAGATGGAATTTTTTTCTTATTACCAGACAAATCCTGGACTTATTATTAGATGGATTTCTGATCTTCTTACTAGACGAAACTCTAGTCTTATTATCAAATGGATTTCTGATTGAATTCTGGTCCTATTGCCAGATGAATTTTTGGTCTTCTTATTAATTAAGTCTATGGTCTTCTTGCTAGACGGGTTTTTAGTCTTTTATCAAAGCTGACTAATGATTATTTATGTTTATGCGACAAAGGAAAAACCATCAAATAGACATTTACTTTGAAAAACCGGCCAGGATAACGATGTTTAAAGCAACAATTATTTGCCTATAAATGGTAGATGAAAAAGCAAATTGATCTGACTTTTTTAAAGTTTTGCTAATATAGAAAAATGAATTTCAAAACCAAGCTTTCAAAGTTTCAAAGATTAACATGACAACTTTTTCACAAATATTCTTCAGTGTTTGCAAAAAAGAAAATCAATTTAAGAAAGAAATAATTTCTCAAAGTTATGAAAGCGATAACCATTTACTATACGTTTTTCCTAAAGGAAAAGAGAGAAACGAAAAGGTTGGTCTAATGCATTCTGCAAGGAAATAAAGAGCAAGCAAATCTACGCTTAATCGAAGACTATATATCATATAGAATCAAACCAAAGCACTGAAGTAAGTTGCAAATTTCAAACAATTCAACGAGGTCAAATAGAAGACAAAAATAAAGGAAAAAATACAAGATTCATTCAAGGTATCAATTACTCAAGTACAAATTTATTTATTATTACATGCAAAAGTTATAGGTATCGAAGAAAGCTAAACCTTCCTAAGAAGGAGGGGGAGGATGAGGGAGTGGGTGATGTTGATACACTTATTCTTTCCCCTTTCCCTCAACCTCAAGAAGGCAAGGGTAGCTTCCACTTGAAGAAGGCCCATCTCTAAGTAAGAAGGGAGGGCCCCAAATATCTTTGAGGTGGCCGGAACACCCATATAGAAAGAAATGCTAATGGCTTTTATACCTTACTTCAGCTGCTCTGCTTAACCTCAAATTTATATATGGACCTAGGAAGGAATAATCAATTTCTAATCCAAAAGAAACTATTACTTCAAGTAAATAATCTACAAATAAATCGAGTAAAAAGTTCTCCAGTGACATCACCTCAGTTATCTCTAGTTGGGATTCAAGGTCTTTTACTTTTTCCATTAAAACTTCAACGGTTGAAGAATGTTCAGTAATATGATGAGTCACCACATCCAGTAATTCTTTAAGTTTCTTCTCATTCTTTCGGATTATATCAGTATCATCGATAGAGCTAATTTGAACATTTAATGCATGATTGAGCATTTTGTTGGTTCCTTTAAGGATTTTAACTCTGCTCTGTAATCCTTTAAGCTTTTGCTCAAGAGCATGCTTCTCACGTTCCATTTCCTCAATTTGGCTTTGGTACTTATTAAGATGTCCCGAAACTTTTTCTTCCCATTTTCCTTTTAGAAACTGGGTACATTCATATTTGTATGCTCAGCACCGTCTGGAGATTTCTCTACGATGCAAACCCAGAGGTAGGTTTAATAAGGAAGGGAATTTGTCTTTGACGGTTAAAGATTGAGACCTAGTCATTCTCGGAGGAGTCAGAGTGGGAAGGCTAGATTCACCTCCACTTGTGATAAGTTCCAAAGATTGACAAGATACTTCACTTTTCAACAAACCACTTCAAGGTCCTCTATCCTTTGATATATTCGAGCAATTTCTGCGTCAACCTCGATCCTCTGGTTAGAAATATCAGGTTGGCTAACTAAATTTATGTGCTCCTTCATCTCCTGAATCCCTTTATTTCCTTTTTAGTTTTCTTCTCTAAACCTGAGGTCATCTCTTTCACACCACTTAATGTCGATTTCAGTTTATAATACTTGGTGTACCATTTCTAAGCTTTCGAGTTATCCGAGTACAGACAGGCTAAAGCATTTTGAGAAGAGTGTATCTTCTCGGTGTCCCACATCAATTTAGCTCTGATATTGTGTAGATGGAAAAGAAGATCTGGATCATTGGACATGAGCGTCAATTGACTTTCCTATCAAAAATGAGTAAAGGAAAAAAGAAATCAATATATGCAAATGGGTACTCTTTCATTAATAGCAACAAGATTTACAAATATAAAAAATGATAAAATACATTAACCACACAGGTTTTGTATATTCGATTCTTAAAGTTTAGACACGACAACTTGAGCCTTTTTAAGTGAATCCACAGATATAGGGATATTAGAATTGAAGGAGAATTGAATCCTTGTGGATTATTAACTAGGGAAAGCGATGATAATACTATTTCCCAATAAGGGGACTGAATTCTTCGCATAACAATCTAGCGTAATTAGATCGAATCTCTTTAAATAGGTTGTCCTTTTCATCACCTGAAAAGTTAAAGTGAAAGTGGGGCTTTTGCTAATTAGAAGGTTTTGAGAGTTAACATTTTATCCTTAAAATATCTTTTTAGCTTGAAAATTTTATTTAAGAGTTCTTTTAAAATGGGAATGCCTGATGATTTTTTAACCTGTGTATTCCAAAGGAAAAATAAACTAAGCTACAGGGAAATGAGAATTTCAATGCTTATAAAGATTGTTCGGATTACATAATATCATAACAAAATCACTCAAGTTCATAGAATATAGACCCCTTGTAAAATTCAAAATAAATTTCTTCTTGCTAAACTTGACTATTCGGGAGAAAGAGTGTGTAAAGAAAGTGGAACGACCTTAATCCTGGGAAGGTTCCAGCATTCCCCAAGATGAGGATCAACCCATGTTCATTTAAAAATCTATTATGCAAGCACTTAAGTAACCCGCACTCTCTTTCTCCAGAAAAGAAAAATCAGTAAAAAGGTTCCTGGAATAAACTTTATAAAGAAGCTCCACTAAAGTATCCATATCTTCAACAAGCATCCAAAAGAGCATTGCCAGCTCCACATTCTCTTTTATAACTCTTTCCCGATGAATGCGAGATCTTTTCAAAAGCTTAGCTGACCGTTTTTCTTTAAAAATTTCAATCGATTAGCATAAATAAGAAGGCGTCTATACTTGTCAGATGAACTGTTATTCTCTTCAACCAGTGTCTTGATTTCTCTATTTAAGTGTTGCACTTTCTTCTCGCTCATCTCGTACAAAATCTCGAAATTATATTTGTTTCTTTTCCATAACTGAAATGGCAAATTTATTAATAAAACTAATGATTGATTATAGGACATTTAGAAATGTTAAGTCTTATACCTGCACTGTGGGAGCTTGTGGGATGGTAACTTGGGTCAGTAGATTCCTCCTTTGGGAATTCGTCTTGCAATGATCCAGGACCTCTCCTTAACTTAAGATCAAACATCCTCTTGAAATTGTCATTCAGGGATGGATGTTAGGAAAAATCCATCTCCGGAAAGTTTTTTTATATTACGTATGCAATAAAATGGCCTTTCGATAGCATTATTCCCTTATCTTTGGAAGAGCTTGACCTATGAAAGAAGAAAATTTCCCTTTGGCACTAGCAAGAGTGGCCTCTTTTCTTTCAAACTGATCTTTTAATGATGTGAGCTCTGTAGCCATTTGAACATTTTCATCAAGAGCCCGCTCAAGCTCGCTTTCCAAAATTTTCACTTTCTTTTCCATGGCAAGCCTCATTTTCTTTTCCTCATTTAAGTCGGAAGCAAGTTTAGCCTCTTCAGAAATGATTTCATCCTTCTCCTGACATCAGAAATACGGCCTTCAAGAAATTTGACTTTATCTGTCAGTGATGAGATTTATTCCTTAAAATTAGGAGCTTGATTATTATACTCCTAAGAAGCTTGCTAAAGAAAGAACATGTGTTTGGCAACCTGAAATAAGTAACAAGCATAAGATAAATATAAGTATGTAGAATTGAAAATTTGTGCATAAAGAAACATTACATAAAGTGTTGTTGAAGGAGGATATGGAATGATCCTTGGAGAGGGTAGAAGATTGTTGTAACGACCCTGAATTTTTGACATTGGAAATCAGAATATTTGATTGATTTTAAATATTCAAGAGTGAATTTCTAACTCGATTTCAAATATCAATATTTGTTGGATAATTTAATTCTTAAATTAAACAATTAAAAATTAGGGAAAATGTTGAATCTGGAGTTTTAGGCCTGTTAAAAATAATTCGAAGGCTTATAAAATTCATATTAATAATATTGAAGATAATAAAAGCTTCAGAATTGCATTTTGAAACTGTTTTGTTCAGTTTTGAATTTCATCGGTTAAATCGAAATTTAAAAATAGCCTTCCGAGGAACAGTCTTGGAATTCGACGTAACCAGTTCCATTGGATCCGTAATATTTTATTATTATCGGATTTCAATTTTTGTAGCGTTTGGAGTTGTTATGTGAGCATACGATATATAAACGCACTGAAATTTGAATCGAAAATTTAATATAATAATTTGATCCAAAAAGCTATCTTCTCCATACGATCGAGTTAGAACTCGAAACCTTTTCAAGTGCGTTCGGAATAGGTGTATAACATTATAAACGCCTAGCGGCATGCCTCGATAGGAAGTCAAAAATTTTAGTTGCCTTTATCGGAATGATTTGAATTTGAATTTAAATTGAATATTTATACTAGTCAACTGCAGTTGAAATTATTTCACATCAACTTTTCTTTTCCATCAGTTTTATCACTGTAGGCTTCCCTCGTATGCTTCTTTCCTTATCACTTCCAGCCTTCTTTTACATCAACAGTCGAGAAATATTTCAAACAAAATAAATGGCCGATACTTCTTAAAAATGGCAGCCCCTTTTCATTCCCATTTCGATTTCAATTAAATCGAGATCAATGGCCGCTACTGTTCTTCAATCAAAATCAAAACTTCAAAGGAAAAAAATGGCGGAGCATAGCAATTCCAACGAAATCGTCCCCATATTTTCCATTCCTCGTTCATATTCAAAATCGAAGTCGAGTTTCTCTTCCCCACTCGAAAATCAATTCAGTTCGCTCCCGTTCAAAAAAAAAGTATTGTCGCGACTGAAATCGATCGCGATTTCTCGTAGGCGCGACAACGTCAAGACGCGGCTCGGGAAGGCGATGGTAGCAGACTCCGCGAGTTCGAATCGAGGCGGTGGATGTCGACTCCTTTATGCATGCGCGTAGGGTTCGAGGCTGCGAAGGGGGGGAGGTTTTGTTCGAGAGCAGGTATACATATTTTTTTACAAGTTAATTTCGTATTAATAAATATGTAGATTAAAGAAGGAAGCATTTACAGTAAATATTCTGTTTTGATATTTATAGAAAGGAAATTGTCACAGGTAGTTATATATTCACAAATTATTTCTCAATTTAATACTAATATATATATATGTATATACAGAAAATAATAATATAAATATAAGTATATATGAAGTTTTAAGAAAATAAAATAAATACACATTTTAAATCTACTAGTTATTTTAAAATAATGAATTACGGTGATTAACGTGTTTTATTGGTCTATTCAATTAAGTTTAGTTACTAAAAGATTTTCAAAGGGGAATTAGTAGTTAAATTAAACTATTAGTTAATTTAATTAATGGTAATTGATCATTCGATTTGTTCGAATATTAATTAAATCATATAATTGTTTATACAAGGTCTAATACAATAAAGGAATCAAGCCGAAAATGGAAAGTGGATTGCAAATAAAAGCAAAGGTGAGATCTTCTCACTCAATCGAATTTTTCGATTAAATTTAAATAGTTGAATTTAAATTCTGGATGTGTTTGGATGAATTGGATAATTTATCTATTGATGATATTAGATATAGTAGGATATATATATATATATATATATTTGGAGTGATTGATTTCCCGCATTATATAGCGGATGAGACCCTATGCGCCGCATAATAGCGAATGATATTTTATAAAATCCCATATACCGCGATATTCCACCTCGAAGTGGAATGGGTATTTAATTGTTGTGCTAACATCTGTGGATGCAGGGAAACAGGTTGGAGGGATCCAACTGGATTCCTCAAATTGTATGAATTTGTTTCATATGTTGTGTGATGATTTATTGATAATCTATGAATGATTATATTGATGATTGAATTTGTTGAAGGTTATAATTTAGCCGAATGTATTTTTGGTATCGTTGGATACCAGAAATAAAAAAATAGATTTTTGAAATTAAAGTAGGAAATTTTAAGTAAATTCCTTTTGAAAGAATTGAGTGAATTTAAAAGAAGGAATTTTAAAAGCATAAAGTTGATTTTTGAAATCTTATCGAATTATATCCAAAATATGGAAAAAGATATTAATAAATGGAATTGGAATTTTAAATTAATTTGGAAAGAATAAAGGGATTTATTTAAAAGGTGATAAATTTCTAGAAATCAATTTGATAATTGATTTAGTATTTGAAAATAAATCTTTGGTAAATCGATTTGTAAAATGATTTGGTATTTGGAAATAAATTCATAAATAAATTTGCAAATGGTTTGTTATTTGGAAATAAACTTAGAAATCAATTTGCAAATGTTCTGTTCTATTGAAAATAGACTTGGGAATCAATTTGAAAATTGATTTGGTGTTGAAATAAATTTAGAAATCAATTTGAAATTTGATTTGAGGGTTGAAAGTGAATATTTGAAAAATCGTATATAAGTGGATATTTGAAAACTTAAATTCGCAGTGGAAATAAATAATATCGGGAATTTTATTCCGCGAGTGAAAAGTGATTTGAAATTGGTTTTCAAAATGTTGAAGTGTGGAAAAATATATATCTTGCGAAGATATTTTGAAAATAAATAATTTGGGAAAATTATTTAAATCTGATGATTGTTGTGAATGTTGTTTGATAGTTAAATAACCGACTATCAATGTTGGCCTTTGAAATGGCACTTGAATTTGTTTTTTTTAAAACAAGCGCTCATTATTCAGTTTAGCCGGGAGAGGACTTTGTGTCATATAACCCATTTCGAATAATGATACGACGTTATGGATTGCAACTGAAAACTGGATTTGCAAGGGCTTCTTTGGAAATGCCTTCGGTTCTGTTTGAACCCGGAACAGACTTGTATGGATGTATGTCTGATGCTACACTTTGAGATATAAAGCAGATTTCTTTCAAATACATTTCTGTTGGTGGCGGAGAATTTATTCTCTTAGCTTAACACCCTTCTATGAGACGTACGAGCTCAGAGGTTATGTAGTTGAAGGTTATCAGTGATATATTCCCAATTTGGTAGTGTGGCATGCTAAAACTGTTGTGTGTTGTTGATCATTTGTTGATCAAAGCATGGCTTTCGTGTAAAGCGTAGCTTTGTGGACGAGACCTCATCGGACATCACACCCCGGAAATGGTCGAAACAGAAAAGATGCGGCAAGGTTATGAGGGTCGCACCCTTTAGGGTATGTCATTTCCTTCTGGAAAAAGGTGGTATCTTGGTATGGTGCCCAGATATTTTACCTGTGTGGTTGCTCCAATTTAATTTACTGTGTGATTGTTGCTTTGTGATCGAGGGCCCTTAGATAAAGGTCGCAAACGACCGGGGGGTGGCATACTCGTGTAGTAGTTACCTAGTAAGAGGTAACCCGGCCTTGTGTTGGCAGAGAGCTGGTTAAGTTCTCGGGATGTCCCTCCAGAGGCGTACCTATGTGGCACAGGAAGTTCCTTAGCCTGACCATTTGTTGGAAAATCCAAAGAAACAATACGAACCTTGTACGGTTTTAGTTGTATAACCTGATATGGAATGTGGCGGTAACCTGCTATTGAACATAGTAGCTATAGTAGGCATTCAATAGTTCGGCAGTTGATACAGTGGTTGTATTGATGTCGTCTTTCGGGCACCGAAAGATCGAAATGTTACAATTGTAGTGGCATTAGAGAAGCCATAAATGGAGATTGAATAACTGAATGAATTAATCCCCCAAAATCAGAAGGAATACTTTGAGCTAGAACTTCGGAGGGAAGAGATTTAGGAGCAAAAGAAATAAGTTCTAAATCATGATACAAGCAAAGAAAGGAATTAATATATGATGGAAGCAAAATGTTAAGAGAAGGACTAGGGGTGTTATTAATGTTTACCCCTCCTTTAGTATTTTCATCAGCATGCTTAAATCAAAAAAATTGGGATTTTGGTTGAGTACAGCTATATCTCTGTTTGTTTCTTCAGTAATGGTAGGAAGGGTTTACTATCCCTAAGTTTAGCCTTTTTGCTAGGGTGAAGAATTGAGGCATTAGACAAGTCACCTACAACTAACTTCTGTTTTCGGTCTTCTAGAGTTTTGAGGGCATTAATGATGGAGTCCTCAATGGAAACGGTCATAGTTGAAGAAGAGGTGGAAGTTTTGGCTTTCTTGGACTTAACAGCCTAAATAGTAAGAGTCAAGCTAAGTGAAGGAAGGAATAATAAGATATCAATATGAGAGACTACGTTAAAATCATAATAAAAGATTGGGAAATTACTAGAGGAATCGTGTTGAATAGGGGTATTAGTGGAAAAAGCTTTTCGATTGCTAACAACCAAAACTTGTTTCCCATGAGCATCTCCCTTAACCATCAGAGGTTCCCCAAGCACTCTATGTCTTACCAAGATCAAAGAGTAGTTACGAAGATTGGCTTCAGTAAGAAGTTTTGACCTGTTCCCCATACTTTCAAAAGCCCGGTTCAAGGCACAAATTGTGGTGGCAATAAAGGAATTAGTTCATTTGGGAGCATATTCTAAAAAATAGCTATCGTAAGAGAGTAATAAATATAGTATAAACAATAGGAGGCAATAAATATTACTGGGAAAAGAGAAGGACCTATTAATTCTAGGGGTATAGCACCTAATGTAAAAGAATTGATATTCTCAGTCCCTAGCTTTGTTATCCTGATTGGTAATTAAGCTCTTCAAATGAGGAAGAAGGCGATATATAGAACCCTCTGATTGTTTGCCCACTTTTCTCATGTTTACTAATGAATGAAGGGTTTCATCATTAATAGAGGGAAGGTTGGATTCCATGGCAAGTAACTCTAGGTAACTTAAATAGGTATAAGAATTGGGAGTTGGCTATATTGGAGCAATACCCAAGTATTCCAAGAACTGAATGAGGAATTCTGGGAAGGGAAGGAAGCCTGAATGCCAAATGTGAATAGGAGTAAAGATGAAAAATCCTTTTAGAGGGTTGTCTATCCTACCAGATGGACCATCAACTAAGGCTTCTATGTTTATAATACCAAACAGCTGAAGAATGGTATATACTTCTTGTTGGGAAGTTATGAAGGTTTACTTAAGCTTATAATTTTCCTTATCAGAAGTTGGAGATTTTGAGTGCCTTGGAGAAGAAGAAGGTTTGGAACCCTTATTAGATTTCTTGCTAGCCATTTACCTACTGGATGATGTTACACAAGATTAGGAAAGTATTATATAAGAAGTTTGAGATACTTAAGAAAATGTTAAGGATATATGGATTTCCTAAATATGGATGCAAGAAAAATGAGCAATTAAATGTCTAATCTATAAATGCTTAATTAAATGGAAACTATTTAGATCGTAATAAAATGCCAAGACCATGAATGGCTATCAAATTTATAATTGCGTAATAGTTCACTTAGCCCATGACTGGATGTCGAACCTATAATGAAACGACTAGTTCGTAGGTATTTAGCATATTCATAACTAATTAGGAACTCATTAACAATTATTGGGTTCATGACTAAACGTTGGGGTCCTATTAAGGTATCACACTTACAACACCTTGTTGAGACTAACATAGGGTATCGAACCTGTAACTCATTGTCGAATCCATAATAAAGTATTAAGTTCAAAAATAATTAGTGAGTTTGGAATTATTTAAATGTGCTTTAACCTATTGTCTAGTTTATACAATGTCGAATACAAAAACAGTTGATGAATTTATAACTGCTTGAAAATACTGTAATTACTTTTCGAATCAATAATATAATGTCGAACTTATATAAGGTATTAAATTTATAATCACATAACAACCTTTAAGTAATTGTAAAATTTAGAGAAGGATAACAGCTCGCTATAAGGTTGCCAAGTTTGTAACCAAATGACAATCCTCGAAATGGTTTTCAGAATATAACAAGTTATCGAATGTTTAAAAGAAGATATCGAGTTTTAAACGGGTAGCGAAATTTTCAAGTTAATGTTGAGTTTCTAAACTCCAGAAAACTATTGAATTTCTAGAAGAATTTTCGAATTTACAATAATTATCTGGTTATCAAGCTTCTCTCGATTAATAAAGAGGTAAACCACAATCAACATTTGAATTCAAACACAAAACTTCTCAAAATTATAATGAACATACAGGTTTAACCCTCGATTCAATTCCAAAAAGCTTATAAAAATGCCTAATTGATAAAATAATTTCAAAATTAAAAATTCCCCATTTCATCTTTCGTTTAAATTAATTAAAGATAAAAGTCATACCTTGGAACCGAGCTTGGATGCTATGAAAATCAAAAGTTTGAAATAAAATAAGGAAATTATGATTGTTGTTTCAAGTTTAACTTGCAGGTAAAAGTTTGAAGAAGAAGAAGAAACAAATATTTATAAGAAGAGAGAGCAGCAATGTGATGCGTTCATTTCAATTTAAACAAAAGGACGAGATCAAAGCATAATACTAATAGGCGGCAATATGGGTATCGATGTAGAAATGTCAATAACAAGGCAGTAACTTGAAAAGTCAACATTATACTAAAGTATAATACTCTTCTTCTATATAAGGGTGGTAAATGTTACTACAAATAAACATATCTAACATCTAAGGAAAGCATGTCAAATTCCAAATAATAGAGGATGACAAGCATGAAGAAGAAGAAGAAGTAAATCAGGCAATCAATAAAGGGCATCAAGCTTCAAGCAGCCCCTAGAAGGTGAAATTTTTTATAATTAAAGGGTGTCAAGTGCTTAAGGAAAGAAGGAATGTCAAGTTTCAACAACTAAAAGAGTTACCGAACATGTATCAAAAAGAAATGCCAAGTTAATAAGTATTTAGAGGTATCAAATTATAATGAACTCGAAGCAGCCTGGGGTACCAAACTTCTACAACATGAGGTTACCGAATCTCTAAAGGTATCAAACTACAAGCATATGACATAAGAGTTATCAAGCACGAATAAAGAAAAAGGAGGTGTCGAGCCTTAACAACCATAATGGTTGTCGGGCATATAAGATTGAGCAGTTGTCACATTCCAATAACTTCTAAAGACACCGAGCAAATAACAAACCGAAGTAGTATTGAGCATCAACAGATATCGAGTTTCTATGGTATGAAGGCTAACAAACTTGAAGGCATCCAAGGAGAGTTATCGAGCCGCTACCACCTAATGCATTACAAAACAAAAGGGTGTCGCATCTATATGTAGAATGAGGATATCGAGCTTCTAAGAAATGTTGAGCCTGCAATGTAACAACCACTATCGAGCCGTTATCCCAGTACCGTTGTCAAATACATACCATAATAATTGGCTAACAAGTGGATAAAAAGGGGGGGTTATGTTAACAAAACCATGAAAGAAAATGGTATCGAATTACATCGATACTAAAGGGATATTGAGTTCCCTCGATTTTGGAGGCACGTCGAACTTCAACAGAGTTGAAGATACTGAACTTCACTGAAGGATACCGATGATATAGATATCATTATTAATGATTCAAGCAAGAAAACATACCCCCATATCGAATGGACACGTGGCGGCCAACCCGCCTACCACCACCACTATAAATACAGACCACGCGGCTACTTGGAGGGGGCGAATTTCTCTTTCCTTATTTGTTACTTTTTCAAAGTTATAACTCTAAATTGAATTGGGGATTTTAGAGCCAATTGTACATTTTTGATTTTTTGCACATAAGGTCTTGGACAATGAACTTTGCAAAGCATACCTCAATCGAATACAGATATTTGACCAATTATTGATCTTATGACATGCGTATGACTTCTTATACTTGACTCGGACTATGGACATGCATATTTCATTCTTTTGGACTTGGACTTGCATGCTTCTCTCAAGCTTTGCATAAGGCTACCTAAGCCCTTATCTAAACTTGGTTTGCCTTACCTTGTATATTTAGATTAACAAAGAAATTTGTTAATAATAAGTATCATGTATAAAGGCAAACAAATTTTACAGTTCGAAAGCACAAAAAATTGGATAGTTAATGGGTGATTAAATGTATGTATTCTTTTGGGCTAACAATAAACACAACATAATAATATAACTTATTAAATTCATATTCGGTATCAACATAAAGCAGTAATTCATGGATTTTCTCATAATAGAACAATACTCAAAAATCAAACATAAGAAATAATCCCAACGAGAGAGTGTAAAAGTATATATAACTTATGATATACAATATATGTCTATAATACAAAATATGAGTTGTACATAAGATCATGCATATAAACTATACATCAACTACACAAAAGTGCACATGCCTAGATATAAAGTACACCATGGTCTATAATAGATAGACAAAACTATAAAAGTAATTCATAACATGTCTTTAGATATGTATCCATATATCCGCTGAGGTATAGGTCCAACCTGTCTAAATCCTGGTATTATAAATAAACATAAATTAAGTGACAAGTAATGGTAACCAGGTAATATTACTTATGATTTAATGTTGTCTCATGAGATAAAACATATTACAATTTTTCAAGGTGAACGTGACTATTGGTTTTGGTCAAAGGATGCCAATGGTAGATTGGCATTCAAATCAGCCATAGATCTTGTCAAATAACATTATACTTTAGTGAATTGGAAAAGGTTTATGTAAGATAAAACACATAGTCCAAATATGAAGATGTGCCTCAACAAAGCTATCACAGATAGCGAAACAACATTCGTTTGAGAATTACCTTAATTAAAATTTAAAATAATTTGAGTTGAAACTTTTAAGTTGAAATTTAATTTAGTTTTATTTTCCAATGTATTGCCAATTTTAAAGAAAATAAAAATCCATGTTTTTCTAGATTAAAAAGCTAATAAAAAATTTATATGGTAAAATTATAATAAATATAAATAAAATAATAACACAATATAAATATGATTTTATAATGCAGGAAATTTTATGTCGATTGGGGAATTTTTAATAGTTCAAATTTTAAAGTAATAAAAAGGAGGAATTATTTAAATTTCACAAAGTAAATAAAATAAATCTTAGAAAATATTTAAATTTCAAGTCATGGAGTTTTGTACTTCTAGAATTTTTAGTAAATCCATTTTTATGATTTATACATGAAAGTATTTTGTTTATAACACTTCTATTGTTATTTATAAAAAATATAAGAAGTTTTTTATAATTATCATTTTATTTGAGAAATATTAGTGAATTATTTCAAAAGCATTGTATTGAATTTTTTAGTATTATATAGTGAAGTAAAAGACTAAATTAAAGGTTTATTAGCAGTATAAAATAAATTTTATTTTGGAAATTGTTAAAGCTTTATTCAGAAAAAATTAGGGAAATAAAAGAAAACGATTTCTTTTTCTTATTGGGTTAGTAGTAACCTAAAACCCAAACTAATACATCTAAAAGAAGTATTTCCTCCTTTATCATTCCACTGTACGTTATTCCATGAAAAAAATTAGTAAAGTTCTTCTTCTTCACTTTGAAACCCTAAGCAAAAATCTCTTGTTTTAATTCAAATAAATTTGCAAAAAAATCCAAGAAAATTAAGGTAACTCTCTCAAGCTCTAAATGCATCTATTAGGTTGGTTGCTTTCAATTTTTGTTATGGTTTTAAATTTCCTTTGTTCCTCTTTTACCGCATTCCTCCTAGATATGGGCTTAAATTAAAAGGCAAGGTCGAATCGAGAAATTTGGCAAGCTTTCATAGGGTTTTAAGGTGAGTATTGCACACCACTATCTCTGAATTATTTTCATTTTCACTGTTAAAACACATGCTTGTGATTTCTATAACAATTTGAGTTTGAATTGTGTGCATTTTTAAGAAGTATCTGCTGAAAATTATTATCCTGTTTGAAATAGCAAGTTCTTATTTCATTTTTGGATTATTTGCTTGTTATATGTTTGCTATGGATGAATGTTTGATTCTATATGATGTTTCGGACCCTTAGAGCCCAATTCGTGTACCGGAGGTAGGAAATCAGGCACATATATAATATGGCTTGTGTATAAGACAAGTGTGTGCATAATGATATAAATAAATGTTTATTGTAGAGTATTAAAGTGAATAATAAAAACGAGCATATCGGAGTTTTTATACTAGTTCAGACCTCTCGTCCTACGTCCAGTCCCGAAGCTCCCCTACAGTATTTTTCTAACCAACAATTCTCGCTTCGTCCGAAGGAATAGGCTGATACAAAAGTGTTTCTTTGACAAGTTTTTTTTCTATACAACACAAATATTCACTGCTAGTACAATTCTTCCTATAATCTCCCTTGAGTGTTTGTGAATGTAAGTTCTTTGGTTTGTAGGAAGTAAGTTTACTAAAAATAAAGATTTTGGCTGTAATTAATTGAGAGTACGAAAACAATAATAACATAGGAGAGTTTAAGTTCTTAGAGAAAATAGAGAGTGATAGTAGTTGTGAGTAAGTTCAATCTCAATCGTTTGATATATTTATAGGTAACAAAGAGCTGTATTTCAAAGAGTATGTCTTCTCAAAGAACTTTCTTTTGATCAGGAGTTGCAACTATGGGAGAAGACATTAACTTTAAAAATGAAGAGAAGCGACTGTTCAAAATATGATAGTTAAAACAGTGTCAGATGTCTGGCATATATTATCAGATGTTTGAGACATTTCGGAGTTTTAATCCGAAATTTCTATCCGAGACATTTGGCATTATGTCACAGAATTCTAAGACAATATTGTGTGTAAAATATGAGTTAGGTTTCATAAATTCGCTAAGTATTTTAATGTATGCTTTCGTGTGTGCTTATGATAGCTCAAGGAGATTGTAAAAGATATTCTAAGACCACGGTACCCCAATATATGACCTTACTTTCAATAGTATGATCTATTATTCTTCAAGGTTGTTTTCATGCCATGATATCGATGAGTGGAGTGATTTCCTTTATCATATACCTGTAAAATAGATAAAGTATTTCTTGTATATATGATTGTGTAGTTGTTATCTTTAAAATCCCCAAAAGAGGAGTTCTAACAATAACAAATACTCGAGCAACACCGAGTGGTATGGGACATGCGGGCATTAATTAAGTGATTACTATTTGTAAAGTATGAAACACTTTTTGGTTAATAGTGTCTTGGGAGAGGCCAACTATTTCAATAGTTCGGCAAGTTTATTCATGCATTTTGATAGTTTGACCATTTAGGCTAGTTGTTCGCCCTAGCGGCTTGACTTCGGTGGTCACACCATGAGTTGTGGTATCAATTTATCTTGCTTTCAAGTTCATTATTGCCTTATACCACAAAGTCAACAGTTAGTGCCTCGGGAAATGTTTGATGTCATAACACTTGCATCATTTGTTAAAGGATCACTTTGGATAAGTTATATTTACCCAGCTTGCTTCTCGTTCGTCCTTGTTTATTGACTCTCTTTCAAGCAAGTCATTCGATTCTTGAGGCAGACTCTCCTTTAGGCTAGCCTTTTGATTTTTATATTTGATATGCTTATTCACCATATATTCGATGATTGCCGATGATGGGCATAATATGACTTTATGACATGGTGATTTATGATGATGCTCTTTTTATTTGAGATGTTGGCACATTTTATAGTTATTGCTATATTATCAAGATCTTTTCATGGATTTTCTGTGATCTCACCCTATTATATTTAGAGACAATCTGTTTTTTTATTTTATAATACTCGGGTTAGACCGAGACTAGACATGTGTAGGGACTCGGTGACCATGGATATGGGATAGCTTATATGGAGATAGTCGTCGTGTTATATACATATTTGTATCATTTTATGCTAAGTCCTATCTGTATGTGTATTTTGTATGAGATAGTGACTCATCATGCTTGTATATATATATTCTTTCAATGCTTATTAGAGTTTGGTATATATGTATATATTTGAGTATTGTAGACTCTCTTTATATGTTATGCTATGATCTGTATTATATTTGATCTGTGTTTTCAATTGTATTATATATTGTTCTATTTTATATTAGCCAACGTGTTTATTGCTTTGTTCTGATACCTTTTGCGTTATTTATTGTTTTTAGAGGAAACATAACAGTGTTAGCCTAAGGAAATAGACATGGATGGTCACTTCTAACAAGCCTTATTCTCCGTACTACCATATAGTAGTACTTTGTAATATTCTTTGGTAGTATGGGCATAGAGATGGGGTGTTACAATGTGGTATCAGAGCAAGGTCAAAACAATATAGAATATATAAGACATGAATCTTGGCCTAGACAGCCTTAGAGTCGAATCCCTGGGGGTTCAAATTGGATTTTAGAGTTCTTTCCTTGCAGGAATAGGAATATAAATGACTATTTGGGGGTAATTATTGGGACATATTTTTATGATTTTGTCTTGCTATATGTATCCTTATTTCGAATGTATCTTTAAATTTTGAATCTCACTTATGGTAGGGCGAGATATGACCGGCGATAGGTCTACTCATCCTAATATTGGACCGTCTAATGGTCCCAATCAAGAGGGAATATTTTTGACTACCCAACTGATCATGGAGTTAGTCTGGAATGTTCAAACATCTAGTTCAGCCTCAATAGATCCTCCTTCCTATTGGACGGATTTCTCCTGCATGTGTAGTGATTACGTCCACTTAGGAAGAAAGCACTTTAAGGGGTATGAAGGAGCTATTGAGGTTCAGGATTGGTTAAACACATGTTAGCATATTTTTACTCGCATGGGATCATCTGACACGCATAAGGTGCAAGTGGCATCGAGTCAGCTTCAGGAGAGGCCTTAGATTGGTATTATACGTTAGTTGTAGAGATTGACGAACATAGTTGACATGGGAGAAGTTTAGATCCTAGTTTGAGATGAAGTTCTTACATGAAGCAGAGAAAGCAGCATTAGCCTACAAGTTTATAAATCTTAAGCAAGGTGATTCTTCAGTTTTAAAGTATATGGCGACATTGGAGGCGTTGTCAAAATATAGGGTGGATCTTATTAATACACCTCTGAAGAAAAATCAGAAGTTTGTATATGGTTTAAAGGAGACTTTGAGAAAGGTGCTCTTGCCTCGACTCGAAGTCACATTTGAGAAGTTAGTTGACATCGCTCTTAGATTATAAGAGGCAAAGAGAGATGGTAGTGATGAGGCTCCTTAGGCAAAGAAGGGATTTAATCTGAGGAAGAAGCTCTTTGGCAGATTTAAGTCATGATTCCTAAATAAGAGGCAAAGAAACAGGGTTTCAGTTTCATTAATCAGAATTCAAGTCAGGTTGAATGTTTTAATTGTGGTACCGGAGGTCATTATGCTAGAGATTGCCCTAAAATTCAGTCCACTCCTTCAACTTATGCATGCCATTATTATAAGAAGAGGTAATCAGATTCCGCACTGCCCAGCCTACAGAGAAAGCATAAGGGAGGAAAGTTGAATGCGGTTGAGTCATCAGGAGGTTTGAGGCATCCGAGAGGTATATCTTCATTAATTTTGGAAGGCTCTATTTTATTTCATGATCACTCTACTCAGATTCGTTTTAACATGGGTGCATCTCACTCGTTCATATCGAAGGAGTTTGTTGATTCTTGTTCTTTGGATATGGTATGCCTGATTTCTTCTTTGAGAATTGTGAATCCTATTGGGAGATCCATAGCTTTGAGCTTGCTATGTAAAGATGTTGAGATTATTCTTTATAATTTTTCTTTCTTCGCTGATATGCATGTAATTCACCATTTGGATTTCGGTATGATATTGGGTTTGAATTGCCTTGATAAATATGGATCTCACATTTTATGTCCTAAGTGTACTATCTATCTTAAGCATCCTTCTTTGGACAATCGACTTTCTTTATCTCTTAAAGAAGTTGATCCAAGCCAAAGTATTACTTTATTCGCTATCGAGTCCAGTGAAGATAACAAGAATCCCCGTTGCCTGTGATTTTCCAAATATATTCGAGCTTATTTCTAGATTTCCTCCTTACATGGCAATTAAATTCAAGATTATTTTGATTCCAAGTGCTCAACTGATTAATCGTTCCTCTACGAGGATGTCGACAAAAGAGAATGAAGAGCTAAAAAAGCAATTAGTCGAGCTCGAGGAAAGCTTCTCATTCAATCCAGTAGTTCATCCAAGGGTGTCAAAGTAGTATTTCTGAAGAAGGTGGATGGTACTCTCAGGTTGTGTATTCGATTATAGAAAATTGAACAAGCTCACAATTAAGAATAAATATCCTCTGCCCCGGATTGATGATATGTTCGATTAGCATAGCGGTGCGGAAGTCTTTTTTAAGCAAGACTTAGTGATCAGTTTCCATCAGCTTTGTTTGGTAGATGATAGTATTCTTCTAACATCTTTCAAGACTAGATACAGGTCTTATGAATGGCTTATGACCCCTTCGGGTTGACAAATGCACCTGCGTGTTTTGTTTGACTTAATAAATCGGGTATTCCAAGAATATTTGGATAAATTCATGCTTATCTTCATTAACAATATTCCGGTATATTCCAAATATGATGAATCACATAAGAAGCATCTCTATATCATGTGAGAAACACTCCTAAATCAATAGCTAAATACTAAATTTTCTAAATGCCATTTATGGCAAAGGAAATATATGTTTTTGGGGGATGTTGGTTCAGAAGTCGATATCTGTATTGATCCCACTAAGGTTTAAGCGATTCAGAATTATGATTAGTTTTCTAGGGTTAGTTGGTTATTACCCGCATTTCATCAAGCATTTCTCCAAAATTGTGCTTCCCGTCACTAGCTTGACAAGGAAAGGAGTGAAGTATCGGTCGTCCGAGAAATGTGAGGCTGCTTTCCAGAAGTTGAAGGAACTTCTGACACATGCTCCTATTCTTATTGTTTCGGAAGGGAACCAGGACCTTGTTGTTTATATAGATGCTTGTTTTTTTAGTCTTGGAGTCGGTCTTATGTAGAGAGATAGAGTGGTTGCATATGCTTTGAGGAAGTTAAGACTAAATGAGGTCTAATATGCTATTCACAACCTTGAGCTTGCAACAATTATTTTTTCATTAAAGATTGGGCATCATTATCTTCTGAGAGAGAAGTTCATTTTATACACTGATCATAAATCCTTAAAGTATATATTTTCTTAGAAAGAGCTTAATATGCGTCTGTAGCAATGGTTGGAATTTCTTGCAGCTTATGATTTTGAGATTCAGTATACTCCAGGAAAGGATAATCAAGTAGTTGATGCCCTTAGCCATAGGCAGTAGTATCCATGTTATTATTGGAACGAAAGAATCTTGATATTCTTTCTTTATGTCATGTCAGAGATCGGAAATTAGATTTGAGTTCAAGAGTTGTATTAGCTAGTCTTGAAGTCTGATTTTCTATTTTAGACCGTATTGTAGAAGCTAAAAAGCATAATTTCAAGCTTGCAAAGCTAGTTTAGAGTTATTCCTGTAGTAGTTGTGTTGATGGGGTGAAGGAATTTGAGGTTGATACTCTTGCCTCTATTGGGAGATGAAGAAGACTAGTTGTGCCCAACATTGATAATCTCTGAAGAGATATTCTAGACGAGCGTCTCTCCCTTCTAGATATACATTCATCCTAGTAATGGGAAGATGTACACAGATATAAAGCGATTATATTACTGGGAAGGAATGAAGTGAGATATTTCTTGGTGTATGAGTATTTGCATGACCTGTCAGCTAATTAAGGCAGAACACCAGAGACTGAGTGTACTCCTTTAGTCTTTGGACGTCCTGTTAGGGAAATGGGATCATATAAATGTGGACTTAAATATTTAATAAGTTTTATTTATATCTTACATTAAATTGATCTAGTAATGATCGAATCATGTGGGCCTCTATGGATTTCATTGACGATTTGCCTCGTTTTAAGTACGAGCATGATAGTTTGTGGTTGAATGTAGATCGTTCGACTAAATTAGCTCATTTTATTCCCGTAAAGTCTAAGTGAACCGCTCCTTAATTAGCGAAGCTATATATTAAAGAGATTGTTAGGTTGCATGGCATTCAGGGTGCCCTTGGCTATGATCGAGATCCGCTATTTACTAGTGGATTTCAGAAGAGCTTTCAAGCATCATTGGGTATAAAGCTTAACCTCAATATTGCTTATCACCCATGGTCAGACAGGCAAACGGAGGAAGTAAACAAGATTTTAGAAGATTTACTCTATGCTTGTGTTCCGGATTTTGAGGCACTTAGGATGACAATATCTATCTTGTAGAATTTTCCTACATCAACAACTTCTAGTCTAGTATCGATACGGCTCCTTTCGAAGCCTTATACGAAAGGGCATGTTGATCACCCTCCTGTTGGTTGGAAATTGGAGAGAAGTTTGTTTTGAGTCCTGATTCAGTTCGTGAAGTTTTGGGAAGATTTATCTTATAAGGCAAAGCACGGGAGAAGCATCGGACATAAAGAAGTCCTATGTGGACCAGAGAAGAAAGGATCTAGAGTTCTTTATCTGAGATTTTGTCTTCAATCTTGTTACTCCTATGAAGGGAGTGATGCATTTCAATCGATATGGGAAGTTGACTCCTCGCTATATCAGGCCAAACCCTATCACTGAACGTATCGAATGTAGCATATTGTGTCACATTACCAACTTTTCACTCTAGAACACACGATGTGCTCCATGTTTTCTAGCTTTGGAATTTTCATAGAGATCCCTAGTCAGCTCTAGAGCCCAAGAAAATTGGAGAACTTGAGATTTCTCTTGATTTGACCTATGTGCATAAGCCGATTCACATTATTTCCACTGAAGTAAAATGACTTTGAAGCAATGACATTCCGCTAGTTAAGGTCCAGTAGTCAGAAAATCCTAATCACTGCTCTTGGGAGACTGGGGAGTCTATTAATTTTTCTTTCGAGTCTTGTATTTCCTATTTGATTATTGTTTAATCTTAGATAGATGTATTGCTAGAAGTCGAAAGCACGTCAAAGACTTTCTCTAAAGGAGAATTACGGGGACGTAGTTCTTTAGGCGGGAGTCTATAACAACCCTAGTTTGAGAATTACCTTATTTAACTTTAAAATAATTGAATAGAAAATTTTAAATGGAAAATTGATTTTTTCCCCAATGTATTGCTATTTTAAAGAAAATAACTCTATGATTTTATGGATTAAAAGATTAACAAAGAAATTCATATAGGAAAAATAATAATAAATATAAATAAAATAATAATACAATATAACAGATTTTATAATGTAGGAAATTTAATGTTTTATGTGACATTTTGGATTTAGCCTCTAAGCTAATTGTTCATTCTATGAAGTAAGAAAAATAGCCAAATGATTTGGTAATACCGAATGGTACGGGACATTTGGTATCAATTCCTTAGTTAATTACACGGATTGTTGTGTTGAATGATTTAAGCAAGTGGAATTTACTAACTTTTAGTAAATACTCGAGCAACATCACTGGTATGAGACACACGGGTGTTACTTAAGTGACTACTATTTGTAAAGTGTGAAACACTTTTTGGTTAATAGTGCCTTGGGGGAGGCTGGCTATTTCAGTAGCTCAACAAATTCATTCATGCATTTTGATAACTTGACCATGTAGGTTAGTTGTTCTCCCTAGCGGCTTGACTGCAATGGTCGCACCCCGAGACGTGGTATCAATTTATCTTGCTTTCAAGCATGATTTCGAGTTTGTTATTTCCAGATACCATAAAGCCAATAGTCATTGCCTCGGGCAATATTCAATGTCATAACAATTTCGTGATTTTTTATTAGGCACGACACTTCACAAGTGCGTTAGATGGGTGGGACACGTGCTATAAGGATTAGGTACATTCAGACTGTAGGTGCAGGTAACATTAGATTCTTGGAGCATTTTAAATCAGTCTTCCCTTGGAAGATAGCACCATCACTATGAACTCCCTTAAAGGATGACTATAGGATTAGTTAAATTTACTTGACTTGCTTCATTCTTGTCCTTGTTATCGACTCCGTTTCAGGCAAGTCATTCAAATTTTAAGGCAGACTCGCCTTCAGGCCTTTCGATATGATTTTTGATATGGTTATTCACCAAATTTTCAATGATTGCCAATAATAGGCATGATATTACTTTATGACAGGGTGATTTGTGATGAAGCGCTATTTATTTTAGATGTTGGCATATTTTATAGTTATTGTTATATTATTGAGATATTTTCATGATTTTTATATGATCTCACCCTATTATATTTAAAGTAGTCTGACCCATTTATTTTATAATACTCGGGTCAGACCAAGATTTACAAGTGCATGGACTCAATGACCATGGTTGTAGGCTAGCTAATATGGAGATAGTTGTCATATTATATATATATATATAGTTGTATTTTTTGTGTTAAGTGCTATCTGTATGTGTATTTTGTATAAGTAATGACTCATAATGCTTTTGTGTGTATATATATATATTCCTTTAATGCCAATTGGAGTTTGATATATATGTATATACGTTGGTCCAATGCTCTTTTGTAGATTCATGCTATATATTACGTTATAGTCTGCATTATATTTTTGATAGAGTTAGGAGTATGCCCTAGGGGCAATTTTGTAATTTATTGCAAATTATTAACTCTATAATCAACTTTGTAATCATTACTATAATCAGTCCTTTTTCCAACCAACAAACTGGTGACTTACATGGTCTACCATACAGTGCCTCAAACGGTTCCATCCTAATACTCGTTTGGTAACTATCATATAGGCAAATTCTACTAGTTACAAAAGATCTTCCTAAGATCCTCCAAAATTCAAGACACATGCTCTCAGCAAATCTTCCATTACATGGTTCACTCTTTCCATTTGACTGTTTGTGGATACTAAGCCGTTCTCAAGTTCAACTCTATGCCCAATGCACTTTTTAATCTTCTCCAAAACTCACTGGTAAACAATGGGTCTCTATCACTAACTATACTACCTGGTATTCCATGCAATCTCATTACATTCTTAATATATAGCTTCTCTAAGCTAGTTGCTGTCTGTTGACTTCATAGGGATAAAGTGGGCACTCTTAGTAAGTCTATCGACTATCACCTAAATGCTATCATTTCCCATCCTCAACCTAGGAAGTCCATTAATAAAATCCATAGATATCGAATCCCACTTCCAAGTTAGTACTTCCAAAGGTTGAAGTAAACCACTCGGCTTCAGGTGCTTAGCCTTCACTTGCTGATAGGTGAGACACTACTTCACACATTCTCATATATCTCTTTTCATCCCTTCACTTGTTGACAAGTGAATTGACTTTCCTCCAAGACCTCCTTTCGAAGATCACCTATATCTAAAACATATAGTGTTCCCTTCTTCCTAATTCATCCCTTCGAGTCTATCTCAAATCCTTTTAAGTCCTCAACTTCCACGCCCATCTTTAATTGTCGAATCCTTTGAGCAATTAATGGACCTTCTCTTTGTCTTGCAGCTATTCTTTCTACAAGTGCTGGATGTACTTCTAGACATGCTAACATGTCCAGATCTGTACTCGATCCAGTATTCTATCTAAAATGCACCCCGAAAGTAGCTAACATCTCTAATGTCTACCATTCTTCAATCATGGCTGACACTGCATTTTGATGCTTCCTACTCAAAGCATCGGCAACCTTGTTCCCTTTTCCTGGCATATATTCTATCTCAAATCATACGACGCCAAGAACCCCAGCCATCGGTATACTACTCAAACCATTCTCCAACCATTTGTGGTCTGTATACTACTCAAACCATTCTCCAACCAAGTAATTTCTTCAAATCTTCAACGCAAACACCACTTCTGCAACTCTAAATCATGAGTTGGATATCTAACCTCATGCGGTCTCAACTTCCATGACATAAAAGCTATCACTCATCCTATTTTCATCAATGCTGCTCTCTAGCCCATTTTATAAGCATCGGCATGCACTACCAGATCCTGATTCCCTTCAGGCACGATCAAGACAAAAGTGTTCATCAATTACTTCTTCAACTCCTAAAATGATCCTTCACACTTATCAGTTCACATGAACTTGTCATTCGTTCTAATCAACTTTGTCAAGGGTACTGCAATACGTGGGAAATCTTTAATGAATATGTGGTAATCGCCGGTCAATCCCAAGAAACTTCTCATCTCTATGACCGTCTCTAGCCTCTTTCAACCACTAATAGTTTCTATCTTCGATGGATCCACAGCTAATCCATTCTTTGAAACAAAATGCCCAAGAAACATCACCACTCATTTCCAAAAGTGGCATTTCGAAATTTTTCCTTCAATTTATGTTGTCTCCACATCTCCAACACAAATATAAGATGGACTTCATGATCTCTCTCCATCTTAGAATGTATCAGAATAACATCAACGAAGACCAACATAAATTTATCCAACTGACCGTGAAAGATTCAATTCATAAGGTCTACAAAGAACGCTAGGGATTGGTTAGTCCAAACGGCATCATTAACTATTCATATGAACCATACCTTGATCGGAACGCGGTCAATGGAATGCTATCTTCCACTACTCTTAGTTGATGGAAACCCATTGCCAGTTTAGTTGCGAGAACACCTGAGCTCCACTCAACAGATTAAATAAGTCATCTATCCTACGTAAGGAATAACGATTCTTCATCATCAACTCATTCAGTTTATATTAGTCTATTAACATCCGCAATCTTTCGTCCGACTTCTTTACGAATACTATGGATGCTCCCCATGGTGAATTACTCGGTCTAATGAAACTTTTATCCTCAAGTACAAATTGCTTCTTCGATTCTTCAATCTCCTTGGATGGCATTCTTCAATATAGTCTACTAATAGGTTCCGCCTCCAGCATTAAACCTATCTGGAATTCGATTGCCCTTCTTGGCGCTAATCCCATTACAGGTTTGAAAAAATATACAAATTATTAGATTACTTGTACCCTACTTATCTCCTCCTCCTGATCATCCATGGCACGTAACATCAAGTCTGACTTCTCCCGCATTATGTCCAAGGCTATCATAATTCTCTCTCCGCCTCTAGGATTCCGTAAGGCAATAGTCCTATCCACACAATAGATCCTAGCGTAATTTCGCACTAGACAATCCATACCAAAATTTATCCAGTACCCTATGAAGGCAAACACATATGCATCGCAAACAAACAAGTGCCTACACAAGTCAAATTCGAGGTCAGTGCACCCTAACCCGAGAGTGGCATACCCACTGATCGGATTAACCGCACAGAAGGACGTAATCCAATAGGCAGTGTCTAGTTCTAACATACTAACCAAATCTTATGAAATGAAAGAGTGAGTAGCACCGATATCAAATAGAACACTAATTGATATACAAGAAATCGAGATCATAACTCTGAGTACAACACCCTTTCCTTTTTCCTCAGTAGTTGGTCCAAACGAAGGTTCTTCCCAAGCATAAACCTTAGCTTGCTTAGCTTCTGGGTAATCTCTCTTCTTATGGCCTGGCCTATTATAGATAAAGCACTTTGTCATGTCCTTGTTCTCCGGCTAGCTACACTTAGTGGAGTAGTGCCCTTTCTGGCCACAGTTATAACAAGTAACATCAGCTGTATTCGGCTTTTAAGTTCACCCCCATAGTTCCTTCCTCCCTTTTAATTCTTTCCACCCTTTTGATACAGATTGAATCTTTTCTTATGCCCACCCTTGGGCTTAACATCGGCCTTCTTTCCACTTTGATACAAGCGGTCATACCTCCTTGCAATTTCCACCAAATTATCAAACAAAGCCAACAAATGAGCCATCGCCTTATGATTCAGCCCTTTCTTCAGTCCTTCTGTAAACATTTCATTATTCTTCAATGGAGTATTGATATGCTCCCTTCCATACTTTGACAAAGCATTGAAATGCTAGATGTATTCTTGTAACGACCCGATATATTCAACCATTCGCATCCGCACATGTCGGACTTGAATTGCTCAAAATACCGCATTGTAAATAAAATTTGGTAAATCTCAGAATATACAGTAAATAAATAATCACAGATCACAGACACAGAGTAAAATAATGCAGCGGAAGTAAAAGAAATAGTAGTTCATGAAGCTACTATATAAATATATTAGAGTTACATAAGATATAACAGAAGAAATAGAGTACAACAGAAGTCTCAATAAAATAACCAAGTACAAGCTGAGTAGAACAATGGAACTAAAATAGATGAGACAAGACAAGCATATAATCTCCAGCGATTCAAATCTCTAAGAGAGTGGAAATCCAAATCTGTGAATAACTCAGGCTGACCCAAGCGTAAAGCAAAACACAAAACACTCGAGTCAGGACAATATATACTTATATAATGTAAACCAACTCAAGTGAACTGTAATAAGGTACAAGTAACTTAAAGAATGCTTAGGATCGCCCATTCTTTAAGGATCCGTTAAACTATCTACTATGTAGTAATATTCGCTATTATAATAACGTCTAACATAAAATAAACATACTTTAAAATAGCATTAAGGAGTGACCCAATATTCCCCTTAACATGAAATAATGCCAATAGTCTATACAATACCCGCATACCTCGAAAGGCTACGAGAAGATACTCCATAGGTACGACACAAATAGAAACTCATAGTAAAGCTCGATATGGTAGGTGAAACGGCACAACTAGGCAATGCCAGGGTAGATATACCAATTACGCATCCGGACTGGTGGTGACGCATAGCAGCCACTACCGCCCACCTCGAACAACACTCCCAAATCAAGGGTGCGCACCAAATCAATCACAAGTAATAGAATGGTATCGAAGAAGTGTGTTCGATCAGAGGTGCTACCTCCTTGGTCCGTCAATCGCTCCTGTTTTAGCCACCTTAAGCCAACTCACGGGAGTTGGGTCCACGTATATACCTTAGGATCGTCGCCACCATCCTACTTCATTCTGGAAACTCCACCGCGTACACAATTGTCAAAGTGGTTTTCGGTATCGACAGAGAGTATGTCCATATCCGATCCCGGTCTCTTTAACAACGAATCGTTATTATAACCCGTGGTTATAATTTTAAAGTAACATTTTATACTTCAAAATAGAATATCATTTCAAATCCAAATCTTTATCAAAATGAAGATTAAATCAATTCCAAGCCATTTCAATATATTTAAAATAACATATCATTTCAAATCATTTCGACATATTTAAAATAACATATCATTTCAAAACTTCATTTCAAATCATTTTAATATATCAAAATATCATATCCTTTCAAAACTTCATTTCAAATCATTTTAATATATCAAAATATCATATCCTTTCAAAACTTCATTTCAAATCATTTTAATATCTCAAAATATCATATCCTTTCAAAACTTCATTTCAAATCATTTTAATATATCAAAATATCATATCTTTCCAAACCTTCATTTCAAATCATCATGAGTTCAAATCCAAATATTCAACTTTAAATACCTTTTTAAATTCAAAGATATCATTCATTTATTATCATTTCAAGTCACCCTTTTAAATAGTTTATATTTCAATCAAAATTATTCATTTAAACCATTTAAAAGCGTAATTATTATACTTTCAAATCAAGTATTAAAATTTCCAAAGTTTCAATTCAATTCAATCATTTATTTCAATTAAATTTCCATAAACCATTTCAAATCTTCAAAATTTCAAATATAGATTTAATCCACAAAATAACTATTCAAATTATAAAATAAATTGCAAAGCTTTATTATCCTATATTTCATAAGTCTAATATCCTTTAAATAGATTCAAATTACAAGTAAACCAAATATTTTCACACTAATATAAACTTCAATTATTCATTCCAAGATTTAATATCCTTTCAAATTCATTTCAAAATATCAAAATATCATTTGAAAACATCATTTATTTAATTTAAATTTAAATACCATTTAATCACATTTCAAAATAGTTGTATTTCCCAAATCAACTATTCCATTTAAATCATTTAAAGTCAATTCATTATATTTAATAATTAAATATTTAATTTCCAAAATTTATTCTTTTTCAAAGATCATTTATTCATTTGAATTTATTAAACAAAGAAAATTCAACTTTCGTAGCACTTAGAAAATGCTACGAAATGTTATGTTTAAAAACAGTTCATTAACAAAAGACAGCATTTAAAATGCTGTAATATCTTAATTTAGTTTCAATTAAAATTTTAGTTAAATTTAACAACTATAGCACTAACAAAGTGCTATAATAACCCTTAGTTCAAATTTTCTATTTGGTTCATTTAAAACAACTACAGCATTTTCCAATGCTGTAATATCTTTACATTACATTTCAAAGATGCTGTCAAATCAAATTCAGAGTTTTATTTACAATTTCACACATAATTAACTTTTAATATAAATCATTTTAACTTTTAAAATCATATATTTTCACATTTAAAAACAATCATTTAAATGCCTTTATTTCTATGATTTTATAAAGTCAAATTTCCATACAAAAATCAAATTAAATAACAATTAAGTTTTCATTTCTTTAATTAAATTCTTAACTTACCAACTAAGTTTAAATTCCCAAAATATAACTTATTTACATTTATTTTACTTAATTAAAATTTCACTTTTAACAAAATTCACAATTTCCCAATTTAAGTTATATTTCAAAAAATTCAACTTAAACATTCATTTATTTCATATTTTAATTTATACAAAATCATTAACACTTTTTAAAATTTATTATTACTTAATAAAAATCATTAAATTCATCTTTTAAAACAAATTTGTCATATTTTCTTACTTTACATAAATTCCATTTATAAACAAAATCATAAATTCCAAAATTAACTTATATTTCAAATTCTACTTCACCATTTACTTAATTCACTTATTTAATTTGTAGAAAATCACTAATATTTTATAGAAATCATTTTAATAAAATTTAAATCAAAATATCATAATATTTACATTTTTTAAAATATTTTAAAATTTTCAGAAAAATATATTAACCATGGGTCTGTATATAATTTTCTAGCCTAGGTCAAGTGATACAGATATGTATCATTTCAATCCGCAGTTTACAAAGAAAACCGGGTTTTATCATTTCAAACCCGCAATCCCAAGTTAAAATAAAATAAATAAAAACCGTCCAGGCCTATCATTTCAGCCCATAACGATTTTTCCCTATTCTAAAGTCCGTTCTGGTATGTATCATTTCAACCCATAGTGATTTCTATACAAACAGGGAACTTGCGGTGTGATAAACAGATATGAATGAACAGAATAGCATCATATAAAAGTAACTGATGATATAACAGGTGTAATAACAAGGGTGAGCATTATATGATCATAATATAACAGTTATAACAGGATGATATAATTTTACAGATTCAAATGGTGTCAGTTTACTAGTTATATAAGTACACATCGTTTGGTGAGAATTACTCACTTGTTTAAGCTAGAGATGATAGACCAAAAAAATACACAACAACGAACTTCGAAAGCACGACAACACGAATATGATTTGAGATTGGGAGAGCCAAAGATTAATCTCCTTGAATACATGAGACAAACAAATATATAAAACATAAGTTTCAAAACAAGGTGCCACTAAACAATGTTAGGAACAAATGCATAAAACAAAACCAAAGTATTTGCACTTGCTTTCAAAATCATATGCTTCAGCTACAAGTCTGAAATGCATGGCTAAGGGGTGGGTTTGGTTCTGGTTTTGGGTTCCATAGGGTCGGCCTAGCTTGGAAAAAGATAGTGCAAAGATGGATATGCATGAAAAGTACAAGACAATGCAACAAAACAATGTTTCAATTCAACATATGCTCACGGTCATGGCCAGGCCTGGTGGGGTCAGAGGGTGATGTGGTAGAGGTCTCAGGTCAGGTATAGGCTGGTGGTGGTGGTGCAAGTGGCGGCCAAGGGGTTGTGGTGAGGTGGTGAAGGCATAGGAGCTAGGCAATGCATGTATAGGTGGAGTTTGCTCAAATTTTTGGTGGATCTTTATCATGGATGGCCATGGCCAGGTAGGACAGAGGTGCTGGAGGAGGTAGTGACTGGTTGTGGTGGTGGTGGAGGCAGCCAAGGTGATGGAGGAGGAATGGCCAAGCAAATAGATGAAGGCAAGTGCAAAGAAAATGAGAAAAACAAGGAGAAAATGAGTAGAAAGAAGAGGAAGATTAACCAAACCTTTTGCTCAGGTGATGGCCGAAATTTTTTGAGGGATGAGAAGTTTGATTTGTGCGTGAGAAATGAGAAAGTAATCAGCTGAAGCAAAGAAGAGAAGTCGGCCAAAATAATTGATGTATTGATTGAAAATGAAACGGTGGAATACAAAAGGACTTAGGCAAATAAAAGGTCTCAAAACTCTTCAAATTTCCATTATTTATTTTGTAATTTAAAAATACATATAAAACTGATAAATAAAGATAACAACTCAGAAATTAAAGTAAATAATTAAAATAAATAATTAAATCTTAATTAAATAGAATTTAAATTAAGAAAATAGCTTAAAAATGCAAACAGGCTTTAAAAATTAAAAATAAATTCAATAAGCTTTAGAAAAATTTTATAATCACTTTAAAAATATTTAAAAGTCAAAATATATATGATATAACCTAAATATACAAATTAGAGTAAGATATATCAAATAAAATGTCATTTATATAAATTAAAAATAAAGAAAATTGTTAAATAACTCAATATACACACAATATTGAAAACAGTATAACTTTCACAATTTAAATCCGTTTTCAATGAAACGAAAAGCAGTATTCATGTTAATAAATCTATTTTCATAATAAAAGATAAAATTTAAGAATTTAAATATTTAAATTTAAAAATCAAAGTTTGACCAAAAATCCACTTTTAAGGAAAATATTCAATTTATACCAGTTTGAAATTATAATTCATATAATAATAAAAATTTATATTTAAATGAAATATTGAAAATAAAACAAGTTTAAAATAATTTCAAAATAAAATAAAATTCAGATTTAAAATATATGCAAAAATCTAAGGTTGTTACAATTCTGCCAAATCAACTTTCCTTGCTTCAAGTCAAGGAACTCCTAGCACAAAGTGCTCTTTTGAGACTCGGCGATAAACTAAGCCTCGAACCGCTCCTTAAACTGCTCCCAGGTTATCCCTTCCTTTGGGACTTCAGTAATCACTGCCTCCCACCAGTCTAATGCCTCCTCTTGGAGCCGACGAGAAGCCAATCTCCTCTTATGTGCATTAGTATATCCTAAGTCTTTAAAAATACGCTCACATACTTTCAACCAATTCATCACCTCCAAGGCAGACTCCTTCCTTGTGAAGTCCATTCTTTCATAGCTCTTGAAGTCTTTGTTCATCATAGAAAAATCTACTTCTCTTGCTACCTCATGTCTTGGCTCAACAGCTCTAGCTAGCTGTTGCCTCATCATCTCTGTTATAAATTGATGGAACAAAGCATTCACATCCATGCCTCCTTCAACCGAGGCAGGCACTTGAGTATCGGGTTTAGTAAAAACTTCCAAGTTCTCTACCCTTCCTTGGCCATTGATTGCGTATTGTTATCTCCTCTACTAGCATTCATTCTAGCTTCCTACATAAGCAAGGGTTCATAAGAAATAGAAGTAAAGAGAATGGGATCAATCGTAAGGGCGTAGGTATATTCTACCACATATCTATATCAAAATACAAGTATGTTATATATATAGCGTATACCCTTCTCTAAGGGGTTCGTTTTCTAGTTATCTAACTTATACTTAGCTCTGATTTACTTATGTTTCTCCCTAATCTATGCTCTGATACCAAGTTGTAACATCCCTCACTCCGAGACTCGAAAATAAACGTAGAGGATGCTATAGTCATCATCAAAATCATTTTCCAGCAACAAAGTGAGTTTAGTATTATTTCGCAAACCATAAGTAAATAGAGCAGTTAAATGATTTTTTCATTACATCAATTTGGTTTACGTAATTCATTACAATAGCTTTACCCCAAATTATTCCCATGCGAGGGTAAATATATAATAATAAATTATAGTAGTGTGTGTCAGACATATGAAGATTTCAACACGACACCTAATCAATTATAAGTTCTGGTTTTATAAAATGGAATTTCAATTTACTTTTATTTAAAAATCAAGCCTCATGCTTCATTTTTGAAATCTGTATTCATCCTTCCAAAAGAGATACCTGTCTAAACCTTAAACTCAATCTACTCGAATGAGTATCCAAGAGTTAATAGGAAATAATAAAAACACGGATCAGACAAAAAGTTTGGTATGAGTGAAACCTTTACCCTAGGCATCCATAGTGAGACCACATAGCTAACGTGGAACAGGTTACCCCCTCACATCATATCATCAATGTACATCAATATATATAACAACAAACAATATATATGTCATAGTAGGCAATCACGTGCATGTATTTAGTCAATAATTATACCATACACTTGTTACCTACTTATGAACCATGTCATACATACATACTTACATACATACATAGATATGTGTGTGTGTGTGTATCAATTCAGGTTAACTATACCTTATGCTTATCATCCAAATATGAACCAAGTTATATAATCATTCATCATTCATTCATCCATCACCTAAACTCTTCTTTTAGGCTTTTTTCATTAAGTTATCATTAACTTATTTTAGTGGCCACCCACCTAGGCCTTCCTATCACTAATTTAATCTTTTGCTCGAACAATGTCACTTGGTGAAAACATCGACTTATTTCCTCATGAGAGCCTTCCTGGCTAGAGTCACCCAAACTCTCGTAAAAGGTTGAATGTAAGAACCTTGAATGCATTCTAGCAAGCATTATTACTAGGCTTCAATAGCCCCTCTTAGTCCTCGAACCACTATTATTCACATTGTTGATTTATTTTATAACATCACCCCGATGTTTTGATACTCTGCCATGGCACCATGCATTAATTCCTTTATAGAGTTTTGTAATATTCTTAGGTTGAACCCTATCATGGCACCCTGCCATACACTGTTGGATTTTAGACTAATGGTCATGACACCTTGTCATCCAATAGCTCTGTGAGTTGGTATGCGTTTACGATCATAATTCAACCCAGTTCTTTCATTGATTAATTGTTTACCCTACACATACTTTAGAAAAAACATTTGTATCGTCTAATTAAATAATACCCTATCATTTATTAACCTCTGTGAGCTTTCTTCATTTCAAAATAAGTTAAAATAATTTTAACATATCAAATTTGACTTTGATTTTATCTCTATAAAATAGTTCATTAACACTTAGAAACCATCTTCCAAAGTGTCTTAAGTATCTGTTATTTTACTTAGAAAAATATAGCTTTCCAAGCAACTATAAGTAACATTTAATTGTTGTATATTTGCTATCCCATAGTCGTCGTGTTTAATTAAAAATAGTTATTAATGGTCTTGTGCAAATCCAAAGCTAACCCGCACAACCTTCGTATTTTATTTTCTACTTAATTATCACGTCAATTTCAATAGAGGCCATTGTGAGCTGTCCTTGAAGTCATCATGTACCAACATATTTGAAGCTATTATGAGTGCCCCCATTTTCTTTTCTCCTTAATTTGCTTTCATGAGTTAACGTATGCTGATTTACTTCATGGGCCGACTGCTTTACTTTGACCCAAATTCATTTAGTCTTGGTTTCGCGCGTTACGAAATTTGAAGTTGCCCGAAATGAGACTTTTTGAACCTCTTTCACTTATTTTCTTTTATTATTATTTTTCGTTTCGTGTCCTGACACTCCAAGCTAAAGTGGGCCATGTACTCCTTTACTTAGCCATCATGAGTAACCTTTTCTTCCTTCCATTGTGTACTAACTTATTTCTTTATTTTGTGAATTGAGCTGTCACCTTGTGTACCAACCCACACATCAGTCGTAACGAACCGCCTTCCTTACTTCGAAAGACGAGTCATTATGGGTAAAAGAAAACGAAAGATAAGAAGAAAATTTAACAATCACAGAATCTCACATCGGAAAGGAACAACATATAATAATATAGAATTATACATAGTCACTGTTATCATAATACATCAGAGTCATAATAGTACAAGCTCCACACTATGACAATTATAACTACTTGTCCTTACATCAAAAGTCCATACATATATATACATACGTAGGGGAAATAGATACTAGCTAGCTATTGGTGAAGCCACCTGCTCCAGCTCCTCCAAAATGCTATCGTGAGAAACCTGGATCACTTGGCTACTCATAAAAATTTGAGTACCCAAGAGTTTTAGGGAAAGAAGATTAAACTCCGGGTCATACATGGGTTTAGTGTGAGTAAAATCAAAACAATTGAAATTTAACTTAAAACACTTTAAAAATCAAGGGTATCTTGTAAGAGCACGCCAACATAAACACAGACGGGTTTTTACCTTATGATAACCAAAACACTTTATATAGAAAAATCCAGTGATATTATAATAGTGTCTAGGGTTTTCAAGTAAATATATAAATAGCCGAAATTGTTACATTAATTAAATTCCAGCATAATAGGTATACAACTAAAGCCGAAGGCACTTATTGGAAATTGGGTTCCATATATGGCAAGATAAGGAACTACCTTCCGAAGAGTGCACCTCTAGATAAAAAGCACTCGGGGTATGACAAGAACATCTTGTACCCCTGCTACATAGAACCGGCTTACCACTTGACTAGTAGTACCGAATACATCACCACCACGGTTGTGATCAACAACCGTACCGGAGCATACCAAAATGGGACAAATATTGAGTCTAGATCTGGTGATGATATACCCTAATGGGAGCGACCCACATAGCCCTGCTGCATACCCTATATTTTCCATTCCCGGTTAGTGAGGCCTGAGGTTACGTCATTACCTTTGGAAAGCACTACACACTTGGAATACTGACATTTCCTTACAAGTGATGACACAATGTCAGCATTCATCCATACAAGTCGTTCAGGTGATGAACGAACCGAAGGCACTATTTCCACTACGCCTGTTTTGGAATCACCCTTAGGGTTAGAAGCAAATAGCCCTTGCACTTCAAGCCTTGAATCTTGATCATGACTTAAATACTTCCAATTCGAACGTATACGTTGGTTTGAAGTGGTTTTCAGATAACAGCTTGTCATCCGAAAGTTATCATGACCTGCTTATCAAAATTAACCTTCTCATGTTTATCACAATTTTGATATCCAACATTCATGCTAAACACAAGCCACTTACTTTCCATAAATGAGTCAACGTTTTCAGTCACTACTTTAATTCATTCGGCTACATAATGGTCCAGACAAGAGATCATTTGGTTTGGAATCAATTCACCTTGAGAAGAATATTGGTTTAAAACACATTCGGTTTAATTTAAAATCACCTTTGGAAAATATTTAATTAAATAAATAATTAAATTAGTTTAAACCCTAATTACATCTTAATTAATCTAAATTAAATCAAGATTAAATCATAATTAAACTCTAATTAGACTTAATGAACTTAGTTAGGCCATAATTAACTTCATAATGCATCTTGATTAAGGTTAAATCAAATCATTATTAGTTAAACCTTAATTAATTACAATATTAATTAAATAATAATTAATTAACTAATTAACTTAATTAAATAATTATTAACCATTAATTACTTCTTAACCATGTTAAATACTAATTAAAACTTTATTAATAAAACATTAGTCGTTAACTTAACTTAAGTGATTATTAACTACTAATTACTTTCTTAATTACTAATTAAAGCTAATTACCTTTTTATTTAACTAATTAATTAAATAATTAAATTACAAAACTTAATTACTTTTTGATTACTAATTAAGTTTGTTTTGAAAACTTTTACAAAACAATTTCAAGTTAAAACTACTTGGAACTAAAATCGATAAATTTCGCCGAACTGCATCAATAGCGACTATCACTATGGGCGCAGTTCATTCTAACATATTCTTAGTGAACCACTTCACAACCCCATAATTTTTTTATGGTTTGAAACATTCTTTAGAAAATTTAAAATTTAAACTTTAATTCATTTCAAAACTTTAAACTTCAAAAACAATTTCAATTCCAACCGAATCTCAAATCCATCGCAATTAAACAAAGTAGCTAACTTTGTTTACCAAAACCATACCATAGCTCATGTTTCACAATCAACACATTAATAACACAAACCATCTTTATCATAGGTTGCAAGTGTACATCCATCTATACATGCTTACTGACTTTATAATACAACATCGATTTCCATAACCAAATCAAGCTATAACAAACCATCCAAATCATAATCAAACCACATGGTTACCATTCAAATTCTACAGTATATTATCATTATAATAATTAATTAAGAATAAAGTAAAAATATTTTCCAAAATAAGGTAGTTTACTCACCGAAATTCCACGGATTCAACTCCAACTTTCACTAGACCTTGCTAATGACCCTAGAGCTCGAAAAGGAAGTTGCTTTCTTGGATTTTTGGCTGCTAATGGGCTCGGCTTGATGGTCTATTGGCTTGGCCTGGGGTGTATGGTGGGAATGTGGGTAGTTGCTTGATGGAGGAGGTTGTGTAAGGTGGTAGAGAAAGGTTTTAGCTAAGGAAAATGTGTTTTAAAGTGGAAAAACTTGATTTTTTTTCCTAACTTTTGCAAACTATGGAAGCCATGAATATTTTGGCGAGGAGGTTTTAGAAAGTAAAGAGGAGAAAGCAAGTGAGAATTTGTGTATGGATGTATATTTATAGGCAAAAAGATTTGGAGAAAATGACTAAACTATCGCTTAATGATTTAACATAATATGTCATGATATTTGAAACGTCACATCACCTTCCTACCCCTCTCTCTTGTCACATCTCCCCTCCTTCTCTCATAAAATCTTTAAGCTCATAATGAATAATGATGTCTAATTATGAAAATATTAAGATATGACAACACTTAATAATATATATTTATATATAATGTTTATTATTTTTAAAGTTATGAATTGTCACATCACCTGTTAATTATAATTAACATAAGATAATCTATTCCTAAGTGTATTATTATTTAGTTAATTATCTATTATATATGTGTACATATGGTGCACAAAGACAAACAACATTCCTGACAACTTTCCGGTGTCGAAAGGTCGAAATTTCGAAAAACGTTCTTCGGGTACATTTTCTATTTTTCTATGAACAATTTAATTTGGTAAACAAATTTTGAAAACAATTTTTCCCTCATTATTAATTAATTAAAATGAGTTTATTTATTAATAAAAATCTATTTATTGACTATATACAATATATATAATTGCCTATTAAAGCGACCAAACCCTGCGTCATTACATTCTACCCCCTAAAAGAATTTCATCCTCGAAATTACTAACAAGAGTTAACACAAAAGGAATCATTTATTCATACCATAAAATTCGTACAAAAGGTATACAAGCGTCCAAAAAATCAATACATCCATGACACGTACACAACAACTATCCTTACATCCATCCAGGATAAGCTTCCTTTATGTGATCCACAGTTTCCCAAGTGCAATCTCTGTGATCATCGCTCCACTGAATCTTAACCAGCCGCATCATTTTGTTATGCAATTTATTTTCATCTTGATCCACAATACTGACTGGATGCCTAACTATCGTCAGGTTCGGTTCTGTTTCCAAGTCATCCTGAACTGACTTTTTCACCACTGAAGATGGATCATGCATGCTTTTCCTCAAATGGGACACATGAAACACATTGTGAACTCCTAACAATTTTTCGAGTAACTCAACTCTATAAGCGAGTGGTCCAATCCTTTCCATGATCTTCAATGGTCTAATGTATCTCGGTGCCAGCTTTCCAGCTTTTCCAAATCGAACGACTCCTTTGATGGGAGTTATCTTCACATAAACATCATCGCCGACTTTGAATTCCAAATCCTTCCTTCTCTTGTCAACATAACTCTTTTGGCGATCCTGAGCTTCCTTCATCCTTCTTCTAACCATTTCAACTTTCTCCGTTGCCTCTCAAATCATATCTGGAGTTCTGGACCAAGCACTAAACAATCTCTAGATTCTACCCAACACATAGGCGATTTGCACGGTCTCTAATACAAAGCTTCATAAGGAACAATTCCAATGCTAGCTTGATAGCTATTGTTATAAGAGAACTCAACCAAGTGAATATAATCCTTCCATGATCCTCTAAAGTCAAGAATACAGGCTCTCAGCATATCTTCTAAAATGCGATTAACTCTTTCAGACTGGCCATCGGTTTGAGGATGGTAGGCAGTACTTAGACTTAACTTCATTCCCAAAGCTGTTTGTAGAGCTCCCCAGAATTGGCTCATGAAGATAGGATCTCCATCACTAACTATGCTTATTGGAACTCCATGTAGACAAACTATTTCCCTCATATAAATCTCTACCAATGAAGCTGTCGTTCTAGTTGGCTTGAGAGGTATAAAATGTGCACTCTTTGTTAAACAGTCCATAATGACCAACACTCCTTCATTTCCTTTCTTGGTTCTGGGTAAACCATCTATGAAATCCATTGATATAATCTCCCATTTCCACTTAGGGATCTCCAAAGGTTGAAGTAGTCCGACCGTTTTCTGATGACTCCCTTAATTTGTTGGCAACTCGCACATTTGCTCACAAAGGTGGAGATATCCTTCTGCATTCCTGGCCACCAAAAGACTCTCCTCGTGTCCTTATACATCTTATGGACTCTAAAGTGAATACTCAATTTAGATTTGTGACATTCCGACAACACTTCCTATCTCAGTCTATCTATCTCCGTAATGCACAATCTTCCCTTGATTCTTAAAACACCTTTGTGATCCATCTCAAAATCTGTACATCGACCTTCCTTGACTCCTCAAATTAACTTCTCCATAGCACTATCCTTCCTTTGGTTCTCCATTATCCATAGCTGAAGAGTCAAGGTAACTTCCAAAAGAGACAAAACTGCATTCCTGCTTAAGGCGTCTGCCACTACATTAGCTTTTCCCGGCGTATAAAGAATGTCCAAGTCGTATGGCGCAAAGAACTCTAACCATCTTTGATGTCTGATATTCAGGTCTTTTTGAGTGAAAAGATACTTCAGGGACTTATGATCAGTATAGAGCTCGAATTTTTCACCTAATTAAAGAAGAAGAAAATCCTACTTACTAGAATATCTAAAGAAAGAAGAAAGAAGAAAACCATGAAGAAGGAAAGAATTTACCTAATAAATAATGCTTCCACATTTTCAATGCAAAGACCGCATCCAACAAATCCAAGTCATGTGTAGCATAATTCTTTTCACGAGGCTTTAACTGTCTACTAGCATATGCAATCACCCTTTTATTCTGCATCAGAACAGCACCCAATCCCACTCCACACACATCGGCATAAACCGTAAATCCACTACTCCCATCTTGGACAGCAAGAACTGGCGCAGTGGTCAGTCTCTTCTTCAATTCTCCAAATGTTTCCTCACATTTTGGAGTCCATTCAAACTTTTCACCTTTCTTAGTCAACTTAGCCAAATGTGAGGAGATTTTAGAATAATCCTTGATGAATCTTCTATAGTAACCCGCCAATCCTAAGAAAATGCGAACTTCGGTAGGAGTCCAAGGTCGCTTCCATTCCCTTCCACCTTTATCGGGACCATTGAGATACCATCTCCTGATATAATATGCCCTAAAAATATTACCTCAGATTGCCAAAAATGGCATTTAGAAAATTTTATTTTCAAAACATGCCTCTTTAGGGTTTCTAAAACTACTTCCAAGTGATATCTATGTTCCTCTTCCGATTTGGAGTAAATTAAATTGTCATCGATAAAAACAAGCATGAACTTATTTAGAACCTCTCGGAAAACACGATTCATAAGATCCACGAAATATGCGGGTGCATTGGTCATCCCAACAGGCATAACCAACCATTCAAAGAAAAAGTCTAGGCCCCTAAACGCAGTTAAGGGTATACTATCCTCAGCAGCCCTTAATTGGTTAGCAAGATCCTTTTGGGAAAATACTATAGCTCCATGAAGTTGGTCAACTAAATCATCGATGCGGGGTAAGGGGTACTTGTTCCTAATGGTCAGCTTATTCAATTCCCTATAATCCACACATAGTCTTAAAGATCCATCAGACTTAGCCACAAAAACTACTGCGGAACCCCAACTTGAATGACTGGGTCTAATCAATCCTCTCTCCAATAAATCCTGGCTTTGATTTACTAACTCTTCTCTCTCCCTCGGGGACATCCTTCGCTTGGGTTGAATCACAGGCCTTGCACCAGGAACTAAATCAATTCGAAATTCTATTTCTCGATGAGGGGGTAAGCTTTTAACTTCTCCAAACACATCGGAAAAATTCCTAACAACTTCAATAGACCCTATATTTTCTTGAGCTGCTTCAAGGGCGTAAAGGAAACTACATATATGGATACCGGGTTTCTTACATGATACCTTAGCCTTTGTCCCTATATTGGTTACTAAAGATACAGTTCTCTTATCACATTTTAAGACAGCCTCATACTTGGATAACCAATCCATACCCAAAATAATGTCAAATCCTTTGAAGTCTAACACATACGGGTCACAAGAAAAGTTATGGGAAAGGTAGGAAATTGGCACATTCTTACAGATCATATTCAAGTGGGTTACCCCACCTATGGGGTTAGATACGCACATAGGGTTTTCTACAATACTAGGGTGAAACTTGTCTACTGATTCTAAGAAAATAAAGCTATGAGAGGCACCAGTATCAAACAATGCTCGAACATAAATGCCATTAATAAGTAAGGTACCTTCAAGGACGCCTTTTCCTTTCACGTCTGCTAAAGTCGATGCCTCATCCTTTATAGCATACACCTTGGGCTGCTGCACTTTCTTCATGAGTGGACAGTCTTTTACCATATGCCTAGGTTGATGATAGTTGAAACAGAGGTTCTTCTGGACCATTGGAGAGATAGGTCCATTTTGTTGTTTCTGCTGCGACTGAACTTCAGAATTCCTACAAAACTTGGCGATGTGCCCTTCTGCTGGCACTTGTGGCAAATAAAATCCTTGAAACAATTCCCTTGAGTCTCACTGCCCAGCTTCCTTTTTCCTTGGTTCTTCCAATTGGGGTTGAATTTCCTTTTGTTGGAATTGTTCCCACTTGCATTTCCACTAGGTGCTATTGGAGTAGGCTTCTTCTTGTCCAAGACTTCATACCTTAATGTCATGTCTACCAAGTCCAAAAATGAACCCTTAACATAGGCATTCATCCTCTCATGGAAATTCTCCCTCATTCCCAAAATGAACATCTTATTTTTCTTTAGCGGGGTGTTTATCAATTCCGGTCCAAAACAAGATAGCTCGTTGAACTCCGTCTCATATTCTGCCACAGATGAATCTCCCTGCTTCAAGTACAAGAAATTTCTATACATCCGAGTCTTACCAACTGCAGGCAGGAACTGATCTTCAATGATTCCTTATAACAGGCCCAAGTAAACTCCTCTTCTGGAACATTGGCTGTGAGCGAGTCCCACCAAGCTGCGGCTCCTTCCTGGAATTGCCATGATGCTAAAAATCTCTTCTGCTCATTTGATAAATCCGTACCTTTGAAAATCTTTTCACAAGTGCGCAACCAAGATTGAACTTCTACGATAGACTCGGTTCCCTTAAACGGTTTCCCTCCCAGATTTGAGTAATCATTACATAAAGTTGTAAAATTCACCCTTGGCGGCCCTGGTGTTGGCTCTTCGATAGTTCCAACTCTTCCAGTCTGAGTACGACCATTGGTGGTCGTAGTGCTGCTAGTTCCTCTATCTCGTCTGCCTCTAGTGCTCATTTCTTACTACCTAGACATAGTAGGATAACACTTAGAATACTTAAACGAGATAACCCTAAAAAGATGGCACTAATCAACCTTATCAAGCTGATATTTAATTATCAGGAATACATATAGATATACGAATAAAAATTACAAATACGCTCTCTCGAAGTTGACTTCAACCCAAAGCCTAGGTGTTCGCTCAACCTAATGCTCTGATACTAAATGTAACGAACCACCTTCCTTACTTCGGAAGACGAGTCATTATGGGTAAAAGAAAACGAAAGATAAGAAGAAAATTTAACAATCATGGAATCTCACATCGGAAAGGAACAACATACAATATATAACATAGGATTATACATAGTCACTGTTATCATAATACATCAGAGTCATAATAGTACAAGCTCTACACTAGGATAATTATAACTACTTGTCCTTACATCACAAGTCCAAAATACATATATATACATACACAACAGAAATAGATACTAGCTAGCTATCGGTGAACCCACCTGCTCCAGCTCCTCCAAAATGCTATCGCGAGAAACAGGATCACTTGGCTACTCATAAAAATTTGAGTACCTAAGAGTTTTAAGGAAAAAAGATAAAACTACGGGTCAGACATGGGTTTGGTGTGAGTAAATTCAAAACAATTGAAATTTTATTTTAAAACACTTTGAAAATCAAGGATGTCTCGTAAGACCACGCCGCACATAAACACGGACGGGTTTTTACCTTATGATAACTAAAACACTTTATATAGAAAAATCCAGTGATATTATAATAGTATATAGGGTTTTCAAGTAAATATATAAATAGCCGAAATTGTTACATTAATTAAATTCCAGCATAATAGGTATACAACTAAAGCCGAAGGCACTTATTGGAAATTGGGTTCCATATATGGCAAGATAAGGAACTACCTTCCGAAGAGTGCACCTCTAGATAAAAAGCACTCGGGGTATGACAAGAACATCTTGTACCCCTGCTACATAGAATCGGCCTACCACTTGACTAGTAGTACCAAATACATCGCCACCACGGTTGTGATCAGCAACCGTACCGGAGCATACCAAAATGGGACAAATATTGAGTCTAGATCTGGTGATGATATACCCTAATGGGAGCGACCCACATAGCCCTACTGCATACCCTATTTTTCCATTCCCGGTTAGTGAGGCCTGAGGTTACGTCATTACCTTTGGAAAGCACTACACACTTGGAACACTGACATTTCCTTACAAGTGATGACACAATGTCAGCATTCATCCATACAAGTCGTTCAAGTGATGAACGAACCGAAGGCACTATTTCCACTACGCCTGTTTTGGAATCACCCTCAGGGTTAGAAGCAAATAACCCTTGCACTTCAAGTCTTGAATCTTGATCATGACTTCAATACTTCCAATTCGAACGTATACGTTGGTTTGAAGTGGTTTTCAGATAATAGCTTGTCATCCGAAAGTTATCATGACCTGCTTATCAAAATTAACCTTCTCATGTTTATCACAATTTTGATATCCAACATTCGTGCTAAACACAAGCCACTTACTTTCCATAAATGAGTCAACGTTTTCAGTCACTACTTTAATTCATTCGGCTACATAATGGTCCAGACAAGAGATCATTTGGTTTGGAATCAATTCACCTTGAGAAGAATATTGGTTTAAAACACATTCGGTTTAATTTAAAATCACCTTTGGAAAATATTTAATTAAATAAATAATTAAATTAGTTTAAACCCTAATTACATCTTAATTAATCTAAATTAAATCAAGATTAAATCATAATTAAACTCTAATTAGACTTAATGAACTTAGTTAGGCCATAATTAACTTCATAATGCATCTTGATTAAGGTTAAATCAAATCATTATTAGTTAAACCTTAATTAATTACAATATTAATTAAATAATAATTAATTAACTAATTAACTTAATTAAATAATTATTAACCATTAATTACTTCTTAACCATGTTAAATACTAATTAAAACTTTATTAATAAAACATTAGTCGTTAACTTAACTTAAGTGATTATTAACTACTAATTACTTTCTTAATTACTAATTAAAGCTAATTACCTTTTTATTTAACTAATTAATTAAATAATTAAATTACAAAACTTAATTACTTTTTAATTACTAATTAAGTTTGTTTTGAAAACTTTTACAAAACAATTTCAAGTTAAAACTACTTGGAACTAAAATCGATAAATTTCGCCGAACTGCATCAATAGCGACTATCACTATGGGCGCAGTTCGTTCTAACATATTCTTAGCGAACCACTTCACAACCCCATAATTTTTTTATGGTTTGAAACAATCTTTAGAAAATTTAAAATTTAAACTTTAATTCATTTCAAAACTTTAAACTTCAAAAACAATTTCAATTCCAACCGGATCTCAAATCCATCGCAATTAAACAAAGTAGCTAACTTTGTTTACCAAAATCATGCCATAGCTCATGTTTCACAATCAACACATTAATAACACAAACAATCTTTATCATAGGTTGCAAGTGTACATCCATCTATACATGCTTACTAACTTTATAATACAACATCGATTTCCATAACCAAATCAAGCTATAACAAACCATCCAAATCATAATCAAACCACATGGTTACCATTCAAATTCTACACTATATTATCATTATAATAATTAATTAACAATAAAGTAAAAATATTTTCCAAAATAAGGTAGTTTACTCACCGAAATTCCACGGATTCAACTCCAACTTTCACTAGACCTTGCTAATGACCCTAGAGCTCGAAAAGGAAGTTGCTTTCTTGGATTTTTGGCTGCTAATGGGCTTGGCTTGATGGTCTATTGGCTTGGCCTGGGGTGTATGGTGGGAATGTGGGTAGTTGCTTGATGGAGGAGGTTGTGTAAGGTGGTAGAGAAAGGTTTTAGCTAAGGAAAATGTGTTTTAAAGTGGAAAAACTTGATTTTTTTCCTAACTTTTGCAAACTATGGAAGCCATGAATATTTTGGCGAGGAGGTTTTAGAAAGTAAAGAGGAGAAAGCAAGTGAGAATGTGTGTATGGATGTATATTTATAGGCAAAAAGATTTGGAGAAAATGACTAAACTATCGCTTAATGATTTAACATAATATGTCATGATATTTGAAACGTCACATCACCTTCCTACCCCTCTCTCTTGTCACATCTCCCCTTCTTCTCTCATAAAATCCTTAAGCTCATAATGAATAATGATGTCTAATTATGAAAATATTAAGATATGACAACACTTAATAATATATATTTATATATAATGTTTATTATTTTTAAAGTTATGAATTGTCACATCACCTGTTAATTATAATTAACATAAGATAATCTATTCCTAAGTGTATTATTATTTAGTTAATTATCTATTATATATGTGTACATATGGTGCACAAAGACAAACAACATTCCTGACAACTTTCCGGTTGTGAAGTCGTTTAGGTGATGAACGAACTGAAGGCACTATTTCCACTACACCCATTTTGGAATCACCCTCAGGGATAGAAGCAAATAGCCCTTGCACTTCAAGTCTTGAATCTTGATCATGACTTAAATACTTCCAATTCGAACATTTACGTTGGTTTGAAGTGGTTTTCAGATAACAGCTTGTCATCCGATCTTGGTCTCTTCAAACTAACATTCAATAATTTAAAAGGTCAAGTTATTGATAGTGAACAACTTCACTATCAGGTGGAAGATTAACATATGGGAACACATTCCATACTAAAGTTATCATGACCCGCGTACCGAAACTAACCTTCTCATGTTTATCACAATTCCGATATCCAACATTCATGCTCAACACAAGTCACTTACTTTCCATAAACGAGTCAACGTTTTCAATCACTACTTTAATTCATTCGCTACTTAATGGTCCAGACAAGAGATCATTTGGTTTGGAATCAATTCACCTTGAGAAGAATATTGGTTTAAAACACAGTCGTTTTAATTTAAAATCACCTTTGGAAAATATTTAATCAAATAAATAATTAAATCAGTTTAAACCCTAATTAGATCTTAATTAATCCAAATTAAATCCAGATTAAATCATAATTAAACTCTAACTAGACTTAATGAACTTAGTTAGTCCATAATTGACTTCCTAATGCATCTTGATTAAGGTTAAATCAAATCATTATTAGTTAAAGCTTAATTAATTACAATATTAATTAAATAATCACTTAATTAAATAATAATTTATTGACTAATTAACTTAATTAAATAATTATTAACTATTAATTACTTCTTAACCATGTTAAATACCAATTAAAACTTTATTAATAAAACAATAGTCGTTAACTTAACTTAAGTGACTATTAACTACTAATTACCTTCTTATTACTAATTAAGGTAATTACCTTTTTATTTAACTAATTAATTAATTAATTAAATTATAAAACTTAATTATTTTTAATTACCAATTAAGTTTGTTTTGAAAACTTTTACAAAACAATTTCAAGTTAAAACTACTTGGAACTAAAATCGATAAATTTCATCGAACTGCATCCATAGCAACTATCGCTATGGGCGCAGTTCGTTCTAACATATTCTTAGCGAACCACTTCACAACCCCCATACTTTTTTATGGTTTGAAACATTCTTTATAAAATTTAAACTTTAATTCATTTCAAAACTTTAAACTACGAAAAACAACTTCGATTCCAACCAGATCTCAAATCCGTCGCAATTACACAAAGTAGCTAACTTTGTTTACCAAAACCATGCCATAGCTCATGTTTCACAATCAACACATTAATAACACAAACTATCTTTATCATAGGTTGCAAGTGTACATCCATATATACATGCTTACTAACTTTATAATACAACATCGATTTCCATAACCAAATCAATCAATAACAAAACATCCAAATCATAATCAAACCATATGGTTACCATTCAAATTCTACACTATATTATCATAATAATAATGAATTAATAATAAAGTAAAAATATTTTCCAAAATAAGGTAGTTTACTCACCGAAATTCCACGGATTCAACTCTAACTTTCAGTAGACCTTGCTAATGACCCTAGAGCTCGAAAAGGAAGTTGCTTTCTTGGATTTTTTGCTACTAATGGGCTCGGCTTGATAGTCTATTGGCTTGGCTTGGCCTGGGGTGTAGGGTGGGAATGTGCATAGTTGCTTGATGGAGGAGGGTGTGTAAGGTGGTAGAGAAAGGTTTTAGCTAAGGAAAATGTGTTTTAAAGTGGAAAAACTTGATTTTTTCCTAACTTTTGCAAACTATGGAAGCCATTAATATTTTTGCGAGGACATTTTAGAAAGTGAAGAGGAGAAAGCAAATGAGAATGTGTGTGTGGATGTATATTTATAGGCAAAAAGATTTGGAGAAAATGACTAAACTATCCCTTAATGATTTAACATAATATGTCATGATATTTGAAACGTCACATCAACTTCCGACCCCTCTCTCTTGTCACATCTCCCTTCCTTCTCTCATCAAATTCTTAAGCTCACGATGAATAATGATGTCTAATCATGAAAATATTAAGATATGACAACATTAATAATATATATTTATATATAATGTTTATTATTTTTAAAGTTATGAATTTTCACATCACCTATTAATTATAATCTATTCCTAAGTGTATTATTATTTAGTTAATTATCTACTATATATGTGTACATATGGTGCATAAAGGCAAACAACATTCCTAACAACTTTTCGTTGTCGAAAGGTCGAAATTCCGGAAAACGTTCTTCAGGTATATTTTCTATTTTTCTATGAACTATTTAATTTGGTAAACAGATTTTGAAAACGATTTTTCCCTCATTATTAATTAATTAAAATGAGTTTATTTATTAATAAAAATATATTTATTGACTATATAAAATATATATAATTACCTAGTTTAAGCGACCAAACCCTGGGTCGTTACATCTGTGGGCTTGAATTTTTGCTAAATCGAAAACCCAAGTCCACTAAAGTATGGATCGTTGGTGTTGATATCCTATAAAAAAACAAAGGTATATCAGATCACTATCGATAAAACACATTGTGGAATAGTAGAGTATAGTAAAACATATAATTACTAACCAAGACTAGTACCTTTAGTATCTAGCGACCTTTTCACTATCGAGCATGCATAAGAAAATTTGATCTTCCACCGTTCTTGCCTTGTACTAGTACATGTCCCTCTAAGTCTATCCTATTGGTTATACATAATACTAGTTTATACTGATTGCTTTCCACTGGATGTTATGTCTACTTTTATAACTTAGTCACCATGGCTTCATGTACGCGTATGATACGCCACACCTATTCGAGATATACGATAAATAAATATGTGTGTTTATATATATAATGGTGAATATATATATAAGTACCATAGTCCCCCTTTGGACCAAGATACCTTCTGTAACGACCCCGAATTTTATATATATTTAAATTGATAATTAATTTAGTTTTTGAATAAAAATTGTGAAATTAATTGATAAAGTGATGCAAGTTTCCCCGAATTCGAATATATTATGTATAAATCATTTAAATTTATAATATTGTATATATATGTGAATCTATATAGTTGTGCCTATATGAATAGATTTGAAAGATATATATATATATATATATATATATATATATTGATAATTGAATTTAAAATCTTAAATATAAATGGTTTGAAAATAAAATATAAAAGTAACCCATTAGCTAAAATTTAACAACTGATTAAAATATAGAGATTATTTATATTACAAATTAATAAGACCAAGGAAAAGAAAGAAAATATGCAGATATATGAAGCTTGCAAAACAAGCCAGTGCAAATACATTTATATCCATAAAACAAAACAAAAGAAAATAAAGTTTATATTTGTACATAAAGTATAAAGGCTGCCAGGCAAGTAATGTATGTTGCCTGTAGGATAGAAATGGAAGACAAGAACCTGAAAAATAAAAAAATCTATGTAGCTTGCAAAAAGAAGACAACAAATTATATTCAAGTATTCAAACAAAGGAAAGGTAAGTAATAAAACAAAGCAGAATGAAGAAACATAAAGGACATAAGCATTTAATACAGCAAACCAAAGTCAATTCGAAATGTTATCAGCCTCCAAACATAAAAATATCCCTGGCTTATGTTGTACAAACAAATAATAACCGTGTACAAAAGAAAATAATCACCCTTAAACTTCTCTCCTATATATCAACTCAAACATCATCAAGCTTCAAAGATGCAGATTTAAAACAAAAGAAAGAAATGGAAAACTGGAAATACAAAAAAAAAACCAGAAATGATCAAAGTAAAACAAATCAAATTCATACCTGATTCAATGCAAAGATCAAAAGGCAGAGCAACTCAAAGCAAAGATCAGTTTTCAAATCAAAGCCTGCAAAGTAAATTCAACTACTTTAACTTGAGTGAATCCAGAAATCGACTCAAACAAATTAAGTAAAATCAGACCATCATCAAGCATGTAAATCAAAATCTACTTCCAGTGTTCAAAACATTCCAGGTTTTTCAAGCTTGTCTCTGTTCCAAGTACAGGTGAGCAAACTCACTTGAACCCATCTATATGTTTGATATCTGAATTGATACTTGAAGTTTTGTTGTGAAAAATGTTTGTTAGTTGTTAATTATGTCTGCATGCTTGTAGATATATGTGCAAATATATGTGTGCATGTAGAAACATGCTTCTGTTCCAAGCTCCACAGGTTTTTAAACAATAAAACCATTCAAATTCTCTTTGCCAAATCTATTTTAGGCTTAGATTCTTAAAGAAGAAATGATGATAACAATGTAACATTATTTTTGAAAATAATTTCCAGTAAAAACATTCAATAATTATTTCAAAAAGAATATAAATTACTGGGATGATTTTATCAAGTCAAAAACCAATGATTTCAATTTCATGTTTTGACTTCACGAACAGATTTGTAATACAAAATCATGAATTTAGGAAATCAATTCATGATTTTTAAGCCGATAATCATTAAGATATCTTAAGTTGAACGAAAAAGTTGAATGCGTTGATTTCTGATGATCACGTAATCGTAAAATCTTGGGATTGTTTCTGGAGGAAGATGGTGGTCTGGGGATTCATGGAAAAATAATAAGTGATTTTATAATACGCCGTGGTGATCGATCGGCGTTGATTTAGGGTTTAGAAGCAACTCTTGGTCGATTGGGTTTTACGGAGCTGTTCGCCGAAGTGGGTGAACTAGAGATTATCGGTGGTGGGGGAATTGGAAGAGGAGTGTCTAGCGTAGCTTTGGGTAGAGGTTCGTGGTTGCTGGTGATCGGAGTTGGTGTGGCGAGGAGATTTTGGTAAACTGTGTTATTTCCAGGCAGGGGTCGATAAGCTCGTTTTCGATTCCCTGATGATCTCGTCGATCTGGGTTACATGGATCATTGACGAAGTTGTAGGTTATCTGAAGGTGGTCGCGGTGATGGTCAGAATGTCGTTGTTCAGGCGTACACGTGCACGGCGAGGCTGGACGTGTCAGTGGGTTTGGAGAAGAAAGGGTTGCCTCGGGGAGAGCTCGGGGAAGTGTTGTCCTGACCCGGGTTTGGTTTCGTGTAGCTCGCGAGTGGACTATCATGTTAACAGTTTTAAATTTAAAACTAAACTAAGTTTTTATAGGAAAGAGGAAGTTCTCGGGTGTGACTCGGGTTGGGTACTGGGTTGAACTCGAAGTAGATTTATAACAGTTTTAATTTTAAATATATAGTAAGATAATGGTTTATCTTAAACTAAATTCGTATCCTAGTTTTAAAATTAAATTAAGTTTTATAAATTAAATTGTGTTAAAAACTTCAATTGTTTAAAGTGTATTTAAATGGTTAGAATTTAAAAGTAAATTGTTGTTCTTACTTTGTTTATGATAATTCAATCATAAGTAAGAATAAGTTTTATCTTAAAAAATTAATTAGGATTTGAGATTCATTAAATTATTAAGTTAATTGAAATGGATAATTTATTTATTTAATTAATTAATGATTTGGATTAATTAAATAAATAATTAGGGGTTAATTAATTATGTAATTGGCTTAAAGGTTAATTTAATTAATAAGGTTAATTAAAAATAATTTAATCAATTAAGGTAATTGATTAATTAATCTATAAAGGTAATTGATTAATTAATCTATATCAGATGATTTGTCATCAATTAATCAGCATTGGATAACTAATTCATAAGCAATTAATTTAATTGTAAATAAATTGAATTAATTAGGATTAAATAATTAATTAATCCTATCTATGGGTAATTTTGAATGCTTGAATTGCCTATGAATGATTGTATTGTATGAGATGCCTTGAATTGATTATCCTATTTGATCTGTGATATTCTGATTTGTGATTGAGCTGTGAAATGTAATGTAATTACTGTGATGAAATTTATTATCTGTAATGAATTTATATTATCTATCTACGATTCTGTGTGTATAGATAAGCGTTATAGGATTATACCGCTTATCGATATTGCTATAATTGAATCTGTGATGATTGTTGTTGTTGCACTACTGTGTAAAACCCCTGGACTACCTTTTACACACACAAATATGGATTTCACGAGGAAATCGGTTAAGTCACAGATGATTTAAATTTAATATTTTTGAAATTGAAATTTTAATTTCAATTGATTTTGGAAATGGATTTGGGTTAAATGTTAAAGCTTTGGAAAACAAAGTTTTAAAGATTAAAGTTATTTTGAATAACTTGGTAAAGTTTCCAATTTAAATAATTTAATTTGAATTTGAATTCAAAATTTGAAATTGAATTCCATAATTGGAAATTATGGTTAAAGATGTTATAAATGTGTTTATATGAATTGAAACCATTTTAAAAGTATGGTTTTGAGAATTTGAATTTAACCCAAAGATTTTAACTCGTATGAATAAATCAGATTTTCCGAAATGAAAACTATTTGTTTTCAAATAATAGAAGCTTTCACATAAGAAATGAATTTCCAATTTGTGTCAAAGAATTTCAAGTTTGAATTGAAGATGGTTTTCCAAGTTACGAATAAATCTTTGGAAACGTGTTTTGAAAGCTATAAGTTAAATCTTTGATTTAAAGATTTAATGAGTAAATCCAATTTAAATGGAAATTGATTTGGAAAATCTATGAATGAATCCTTATGAAACTGGGTGAACTTTGTGAATTGAATCTGTTTATTTTTAACAGATTAAAATGGTAATTTGTTTAAACCAATTGAAGAAAAGTTTTGGGTAATAAGTTGTGACTTAATCGAAATCCCAATATCCATACGTTTTCAAATATTGCGCTCACTATTCGGTTTAGCTGGGAGAGGACTTTGTGTCATATAACCCATTCTGAATAGTTATACGACGTAAATAGATGGCATTGAAGACCGGGTATTTACGAGAACGATAGGATAACCTATCGATTATCTCTGCATTGGGTAGCTCCTGGTATAGAGATTCCCTAAGTGGTGGGAAGTTCGATCTGGATTGTGAATACCCGGATTGCAAGGGCTTCTTCGAAAGTGCCTTCAGTTTTGTTCTAACCCGAAACAGACTTGTATGGTTGTATGTCTGACACTACACTTTGGGATATAAAACTGTTTTCTTTCAAATACATTTCTGTTTGGTGGCGGAGAATTTATTATCTTAGCTTAACACCCTTCTCTAAGACGTACGAGCTCAGAGGTTATGTAATTGAAGGCTATCAGTGATATACTCCCAATTTGGTAGTGTGGCATGCTAAGTGCTGCGGTGTGTTGATGGTCATTTGCTGATCATTTGTTGATCAAAGCATGGCTTTGTGAAAAAGCGTAGCTTTGTGGACGAGACCTCATCGAGCCTCAAAGACCGAAAATGGTCGAAACAGGAAAGATGCGGCAAGGTTTTAGGGGTAGCTCCCCTAGGGTATGACCATTCCTTCTGGAAAAAGGTGGTATCATGGTATGGAGCCCAGATATTTACCTGTGTGGTTGCTCCAATCTCATTTACTCTTTGTGATTGTTGTTGTGTGACCGAGGCCTCGGATAAAGGTCCCAAAGGACCGGGGGTGGAATATCTCAGGTTTACTACCCGAGAAGGGGGTAACCGGCCTTGTGTTGGCAGAGAGCCAGGTGGTTCTCTAGGCGTCCCTCCATAGGCGTTCCCATGTGGCATAGGAAGTTCCTTAGCCTGACCATTTGTTGGAAAATCCAAAGAAACAATACGAGCCCTTTACGATTGCAGTTGTATAACCTGTCTCCTCAGGCGACAGCTATAGCAGGCATAATATAATGGTACCTATTCTGCCTAAGATTAATATTGTATTTTCGAAATGGTTTTCACACTATGCACTAGTAATAATATCAAAAGAGTTTCTTTTGCGTAGTAAGCATGTTTGACTATCATAAGAAGAAATCTCCTCCAAGTCTGCGATTGCATTGTGTGTGTGGTGGGAGGTCTTATGGTAGTTTCATTTTCCAAAAGCATTGTGGATTTCAATGTTTAAAATTTCTTTGTTGTTTGTTTAAAGATAAACTGTTTTTGTTTGCTCATACCAGTCCCATGACTGACCTGGAGTTTATTGTTCCCTTCCTAAACTCTGGGTGCCCACAATTTTCCACACGGGCAGTCTAGAGTTGGGTTTTTCAGATAGTCAAGTTTAGTAGACTAGTTGGAGCTAGTTCAGTTCATCGGAGATCAAGACTAACGTTGCTTATCTTGGTGCAACGTGATGGTGGTTTGAGCTGATGTTGGAGTTGTTGGAGTCATTCTCTTTTGTAGATCATTTGGAGTGATCTCTTCCATTATTGTTATTTCCGCTGTAGCATTATATCATATCTCTGATATTGCTGTGTATTATTGATATCATTGTTGTATATCATTCTGGATATTGTATTCATTGGAGTTGTATATGATATCATTGATTTCTTTATTCCGCTGTGTTGTTATACTTACTGTGTTATAAGCTCCGGGAAGCCAGATTCGGTGTTTGAATCTATGGCATTTGAGTACAAGTGAAGTACGGGTGCCGATTTTCGAAGGCCGAGTTTTTGGACTCTTACACCTTCCCCGCTAGTACCCTTTACTCAGCACCTCATCGGGATCCATCGTCAATACAGTATCACATCCTCGATACCGTGCATATCAAGGAGCTTCCGTAGTGCCTAATAATGTCCTTAGAACTATTTAGCCGTATTCTATCTCGTTTTGAAAGACCTCCATTAAAAGGTAACCTACCTTGCCTCCTAACAACAAACTAACTAACTAACAACTGTGAGGCGGTGCATGTCCAAAACGTGGTCTACACTAGTCGAAGGTGTAGCCCGTTTAGGCGTAACCCTTGTCTTTCCGCAACCGCTTAGGATCGAGCCTACGCTCATCGTCCCATTTAGACTGCCTAATGCAGTCAAGGAAATGCCCATTTGGTTACTTAACACGTACCCCATAAAAAGGTTGAAGCAGACTCTACTCGACCCTCTACCAATTTTTGTAATAACCCATACCTTAACGGACCTAAATTTTGACAAAATTGAAACCCAAGTCCATTAGGGTATAGATTATTGGTTTTGGTAACATGTAATAAACATAAGTATATCAGAGATCGATCAAACTAAACTCACCGCAGAATAGAAAATATAATAGGTTATAAATACAGACTAAGGCCGCTACCTCAAAATCAATGATATTCATTGCACATCCAATCGCCTTGTCTGTACCGAACATGAATAAGAAGACTTCTCCATCAACCGTCTTGTCTTGCTCCAGTGACCTGTTTCTTTAAATCTATCATATGGGTTGTAATTGGGAGGGGGTCAGAATAATGTTTCGATGATTGGAAAATTACATACTTTATCCATAACATAATTTACACCATTTGGTTTCCATCTAAATGTTATGTTTGTTATTTACGGCTAATCCATTTACTATAATATATGTGTGTACGATATATCTACCCTAACCTTTCCTAAGGTATACTATACATACATACATAAATGTCTATGTACATATATACATTCTAATCATTCTCCACCCAAAACCCTGTCCATTAATACTTCTTAATTATGAAGCGAGCTTTACACATCGTTATCGCTAGTGAGTGGTCGACTGCTAACGGTCGACCGACCCATAAAGGGGGGTTGAACGATAAATCTCGATGAATTATTATATTTAACAGTATATTTTGTTATTTAATTATTTTCATTTTTAATTCTTAAACGGTCATAACTTCTTCATTTGAACTCCGATCTTGAAATTCTAAATTTGAAAGTTGCTCAGAAAATCATCATGAACGCAATGGTACAAGTTTCATTGCCAAATTCTGTCATTTGTTCAAATTCCATTTTTGGAGTCTTATTAATTATTAATTTATTAACCTAAATTTTTCGGGGTGTTACATTCTCCCCCCTTAAAAGAATTTCATCCCCGAAATTACTCCAATGATCAAATCATGGGGTAATGCAGTAACCATCCTAAACTATTCAACCAATTAGTGTACAATTAATTTTGCAAAAAATACACAAATGCATAGTGTATCACAACATAGAAAACATATATACAGATTAATTCTAAATCGGGCCCTTCTATATGAATGCATTCTTTTAAAAACATTTTTGAAAATATGATGTAAACAACCTATATATACTGGCAATTCTATATGTGTGCAGGTTTTGAAAGATCTTTTTTTTCACATAAAAATTCCATACTCCTACTAATAGAAGCGTATTTTAACTAATTTTGCATCCAATTCCTACCATCCAAAAAATCTAACACGTTGAATTTCATTTCCTAAATGTTCACTCCTATACCGAAAAAGGAATTTAGGTGGAGAATTTCACATTCTTACCACCATATTAAGTACCAATCCCATGGTACATTGGAAAATTCCTCCTTGCCCCAATTTTTCTTCCAATTTTTCCATGTACAATACTCATAAGGAGGCTTATTTTCAAGCTCTAAAACAGAATTGAATCCAAAAGGGACTCTCGTACGTGGTTGACAAGGTATGGAAATAGAAATTCCAAGGCTAAAATGGCTTTTCCCTTGTTATCATATGTTCTTTATCCTAACATCAACCCTAATGCATCGCTAAATTCATATTTATTAACCCGTCTATTTTCCCTATGCTTAGTATATGGCATTTAAAATGATCAAAATTTCCATAAAAATATTTTCTATTTTTCAATCAAATTTGCACATGATTTGAAAAGTCAACATCTGAAACATTTAAACGCCAATTCCCTTAAAAACATTTGGGCAAAAATTTCAAAAATTATTCGAACGTCAAAACTTTTTTTAAATAAACCAAGCCACATTTCAACTTAATCAGTTTTTAATTTGAGTTAATGCATATGTTCAATCCTGGCATTTCATGATTAATCTTAGAACTTAAAACTTAATTCCTTACCTTTATTTATTTTATTTAAAATGATGACAAACTAACCTACTTATAAATTTTAGCTTTAAGGAACAGGAAGAATGACCTGTGATTTCACAACAACCCTAGTTTGTCATTCGCTTGCTAAAATTCATTATTTTATAAACTTTTATTTTTACATTGCATTTACCGCTGGGTAAGTGTCTTTATGAGATTTCCATATGTATCCTGTTTCTTTTAAATACACATATAAGAGCGGTCTACATATCCCGAACCAACAACATAATGAATAAATAGAAATATTTCTCATTATATATCGTGCGCATCTTTATATACATGAGACAACCAACGGTTACAACCCAAATAACCTAAAGAAAAAAAAGAACAATTGCTGGAAGGAAAATGACAACAATAACACTACTAAACCTAAGATACTAACTACAGACCATGGAATGGTCCTGATTCCCTACGAAAGCTCGAGCCAATGTTGCAACCCCGGAATAGGCATAGTATGGCAGCTATACACCCAATCTTATAGCTCTGGTGCCGCTGCTTGGCTCGATCTCTCAGATATTTCCCTGGACATGTGACAACTAGCTCGGGGCTCTGGTTTCCTTCAGCGCCTTATTCTTACTTCGCCTTATGTTGCGGCTTTTCTTCTGTTGCTGGTGCTGCGACCCCAGCTGGTGGCTAATGGATCTCCATCTTTTTCAAAGAGGCTCTGTGGAACGGGGATAGGACCTTCTTCTAGACCTACTCCCAAAGAGGCACTCTGTATCGCCTAAAGACATGAGTGAAACGGTTGCAATACAGAAAGTAACTCCAGGGAGTACAAACTTCATGGTTAATATAGTTGCTCATGATAGCAGAAGACCAATTGATAGCCATACCATCCATAATGGTGTAGGTGGCCTTTTGTACCAATGGATAAATATGATTGAAGCTCCTCGTCTTCAGAATAATGTTCCGCTTTGAGGCAGGCTGTAGGTCGCAAATTGTCTAACCTTCACACACCTATATGCTCAAAAAAGATCCGCCACAAAATCCCCAGATTAGTCATCTCCACATCATCCAAATGCGCTTCCTCCATGACTATCACCAGGGTATCATCGAAATCAGGTAAATCGATCTCGACTTCGTTTACTTCCAACTGAAGATTGCTATTACCTTCATCAAAGTTGTATGCCAAATGGGCATCAAATAGACGCATGCAACGTAGGTAGCATTCCCGCTCATAAGTGTCGTAGCGGAGGATCGGTGTTAATCTGATAGCCTTGAACAATTCTTCGAGTCCAAAGGTGTCGAAATCTCCAAATTTTACTTGCCATCCCTAAAGGAAGGTGAAATTTGCTGAGGCCAAGTAAATGGAGAATTTTATGATTACTACAATTGAGCCTAGCAATCTCTTGAGCGGTGAGATCCGAATGGCGTGAGGAAGAGCCAGAGGTTCGCGGTATTGCAGTAAACTGAGTACGGGTCAAAGAAAGGATATTAGGTTCAGGTCTGGAGAGGAGGCGGAGCAAGACCTAGTGCGAAAAAATTGGCGCTTGGGAGGGAAACCTATTATCGTCGAAGCAGGGCAGACTGTAGCGGGGAGGGAGACGGCGTCGCTCGTCATGGTGAAAGGGAAGGAGGAACTGTGACTTTTATTTGAGGAGGAGGGTATTGGGTTCGGCTGTGAGGAAGAGAATAGGGTCGACAAAATAGAGGCGGCTGAAGGGGATGCGACTTATGAGTAACGTTCCAAGTTCGGGTTGCACCTCAAACCCGTTAACCGGTCGACCGGCTTAAGGCTACCAGTTGAACGCAACTAGTTGACCGACAGGGCTCGACCGGTTGTTGAATTTCACGCAAGTTGAACCCAGACCCTATTTCATCAAGGTTAATTAATAATAATAAAAATAATTATCATTTCGCGGCGTTTTCTTCGGTCCGACACAATCCTAAAAATTCTTGTCCTCTTTATGACGATGCCCAAGCTCATCTTCTAGCTCTTCAAACCTTTTCCTCAATTATTTCATAGTATTCCTAACTTATGCTGCACTTGCCATCAACAACTTCAAAAACACGACAAAATTCCAACAGCTATTATTTGTATTATTTTTACATGGGAATATTCCCTATATTAGCTAGTGGGCATTCAACACATGTAACGACCCGGATTTTTAGCATCTGTTACATAATTAACTAATTTTCAATATGGAAAAAAAAATTATAAGTCGAATGAATAAATTTTCTGATATTGGAAATATATGAATATATAATTTTTGGAAACTATATTAAATTTTCAACACGCTAAATTCTGAATATAATAAATATATATATGTATGTATGTGTGTGTGTGTGTGTATGTATGTATATAGCTTCACCGTTTCAAACTTATGATAAAATATCTATATATATATATATAAGCTTCATGATGAAATTTCAAACTTATGATGATTATAATATATATAGGTATATATATATATATGTATGTATGTATGTATATATGTATGTATGTATGTATGTTTATAAAAATAATGTATATGTAAATATGTATACATCTAAATGTATATGTAAATATGTAAGTATGTAAGTGTATATATGGTAGAAATAGTGTAAATGTATATATCTATATATATGTACATATATATAGATATATATATACATAAGAACTTCATCATGAAAAAAAATCAAATCGAGCAAACAATAAATCTCATAAAGCATGCTAAAAATCAAATTAAACATAAAATATCAAATCACCTACAATGTAATCAAATCAACCCACATTCAAAAAAATAAAAAAATAAAAATAAAAATAACATGAATGAAGAACCTGTACAATCTCAGCCACCATATTGCCTCACTGTCTCCCTTCATTCTTCTATATATATATATATATGTGTGTGTGTGTGTGTGTGCGATCGGGGCTTGTTCTTGTTCATGTTCATAAACATAAAAAAAGAATCTGCCATTAAATATTAACATAAAAAGATCAAGTGTTCATAAGCTTTGAGGAAGTTAAAGCAAACAAGGCAGTGTGTTCATCTGTGTTTTAAGTAGTGTTGATCAAACTATGAGTAAAACACTTTGATTTGTTTACTGGTTATTACATAGACTTATAAAATTGTTGAATTTGAATGAAACAATGATATATGACAAGTGTATATGTGTTGTTCTATGAATATGTACATGTATATATGGGTTCAACATGGTCAGACCTACCCAAAACACAGTACTTCTCCTCTATTCATTGCTTCTAGATAGAAACAGTTAAACTTTAAACTTTGAAAATTGATATCTCAACATCTATTGAGTTTTAAACTATGATTGCAAAATTAAATTTGTTTGTTTTAGAATATAGAACATTCTATAATTTATTACATTCGACTGCATCGAGCCGAGAGGGAGAAAACCCTATTTAACAGTGAGTGGGTCAATATTGTCGAAAATCCAAATATCTTAATTTAATAATTTGATCATATGTTTGTAATCGTAGTCGAAAAACATGATTTTTGAGAGTGGTTAGGAAATTTTTTGTGGAGTCTGAAAGAAGGAAGGTGGAGATGATCGGATTTGGGGAGAATGTCAGATTCCAGCGACGCTATCGATATCAGGGCATGGCGGTTGGCAAGGAGGAGCGTGGGACGATGGAGAATCAGGGAAAAATAACATGGAAATTTTCAATTGAGTGGATAGGTCAGACGAGGTGACTTTAGGGTTTAAGGTGGGGTTGTTCTTTGGTCTCGTGTTTGAGGAAATGGTGGCGACGAGGGAAGAGGGGAGACGTGCTCATGGAGGGGGATCTATGGAGGAGGTGATGATGGTGCTCCAGGTGAAGTTTGGTGATGGATGGTGTATGGTGGTGGCAAGGCGATTTGGTAGTCACGACTGTGTTCTAGGTTACGCTTGAGGGTTGAATTTGCGAACTGGGTTCGTGCCGTGGATTCTAGGTGGTTGGATGAGTTGCGGAGGTCGATGGCGACGCGCGTAGGTAGTCGGCGGCGCGTATCTGGGCCGGAGATAGGTGTGTACGTGCACACGATCGTGCATGTTTTCTTGTATTCGATTTAAAGAATAGAGGGGCAGAAAGAAACTGGAGGAAGAGGAAAGAAAGTGAATTGGTTCTGATTTAGTTTGGGTTGGGCCGGGTTTGAAGGCTATTGGGCTGTGGGTTTTTATAAAGGAAAATTTAAATAAAATTATTTAATAACCCTTAAATTTTTAAAACAATGTTCCTCTTCCATTTTAAATCCAATAGACATGTAGTTTTTTGCATCGAGACCCTATCACAGCATATTTTTATCTGACCGAGTATTGGCAAGCTTTCTGAAAATTTAAATCTAATGATTTATAATATTTGAAGTAAATGAATAGCACATTTCTTCATTTTAATCATATGATAATTGATAAATTAATTTCAAATGGACTGTTAATTTTTTTATTCTAAAAATAAATTATTTAATTTAATTTCTTTGGTCAATAAATAAATCTAGATTTAAATCTAACTCCACTCGGTAATTGAAAACTCATTCAGTTCTGATTTTGTAAACTGGTTTAATATTTCTTTTTCACTGAGTTAATGATCCATGTTGATTGATATTTTTCTTGAATATTGATTTCAATTATCTGTTGTCTATGCCATTAAGTAGCCAAACAAATTAAAGTAGTTAGAATAAAATGTTGACACGTTTTAATGAAAGTAAACCGACTTGTACTGATCACTATTCTGAATTTCAGAAAATGCGATGATTACAAGCGAATTAATTTCGGTGGACTGGTCATGATAAAGTAAACATATGGAATGAATTTCCATATGTTAATATTGATACCCTGATTATAGGATGGTTCATTTTAAACAACTTGGCCTTTAAAAATTTATCGTTTTGGATTCGATGAGACCGAGACCCGTCGTGTTTATATGTGATGTGGTCTTACGAGATACTTTCGTTTTCAAACGATTTTGAAAATAATAATAATTCAAATTGAGTGTGTTTTCTCATGCTAATTTTCCAGACTGACTCGGGTGTTATTTTATTATAATGCTTGGGTCAGACCGAGTATTACAGATTCAGGTTAAGATGCTATGAAGCTCAGGAGACGAGCTGGATGACAGAGACGTATTCCCGTACTTATTATTTTCCGTTGTCTGTGTAGACTGTATAGTTAGCACTGGTGAGGACAAGTTATTATACCGTCCAGACTGATTATTGATTGTTGTATTCTGATGATTGTATGTATATTAACCGATACAGATTCTTTTGTAAAAAAAACTGTTATTACATATTATATTTGGTTCCGCTACGATTATGAGATTCTATATTGTTGATTCTATTTTATTCTACATTTTTCTTCTTCACCCCTAATGATTCGGTATATCCGGCACTTGATTGCTCGGCATTCTATATAGTGAACGTATCTATGTCGATTTTCGAGGGTCAAAAATCCCGAGTCGTTACAGTTGGTACCAGAGCTTATGGTTAAGCGAGAACCTTGGCTTTGGTGGGGATTACTCATTAGAGATAGGGTCAGTAATACCCTAGAATGAGTCTGAGTGTATATACGTACAAGAGAGAGTGTATTTGTTAGTGATATAAAAATATTTTGATATTAATAAATGAAATGATTTTAACCTGGATTTTATATAAAAGAATGAATTCTATAAACTGATAAAATCAATCGTGACTGTTGTTGATGATTGGATGTTACCTCTTTCTTGATTGATTGTTAGATTAATACCGATGTACATATTATCGCTTATTGGTTGATGAGTTGTGTTCGGCCAGTTTATGAGCATCGACTATTGGCGTTGATTTGAGCATTTGACTATGGTTGGAAAATTTTGGTTTTTGAAAAATATTTAACCAATTGAGAAACTGGATGATTAATATGGATTTTGAAGTGAATATATATTTGAATTTCTCCCTGTATCATTTTAAAGAGTAATGGATACCGTTTGAAAGTGATATATGAAATATCGTTTATCTAGATATGGTTAATAAATAAACAAAAAGTTATTCAAATTGAAATTTTGAGAGTTTGGATTCCAGGGTTTTTTTTTATATTGGTTTTAAGATTTTGAAAATACATAATAGCATAATTTGAAATTATTTTTCGAATAAAACTATTATAAATGATTTCAAAGTGATTTCAAAAAGGGATTTTCAAAAGATTTAAAAGAAATGAAGTCCGAAATTCACTTCTGTCGTTGGAAAATAAATTTTGGTGATGAGTGCAGCATTATCGGTGTTCATTTTTGAGTTTCAGAGTGGGGAGGCCACTTTAGTAGCTTTGCTACTCGGTTGTTTAATGGAATTGTTTTGATTCAAATCTCTGAAGTATGATTTGATATTCGAAAGAGATATGTATATATTTATTTCTAACGATTTGAATAAAACACGATGTTCAGTTTTCGAATTTTGGGTTGAATTATATTATAAACACATGTATCCTATGCATCAGGATTGATTGATTTTGCATCTTGTTGAGATGATTGATTGCTGATTTCCAAATTTGAATTGGAATTTGATATTTCTGACTATTTTGAATAGTCGAAGATGTAACGACCCGTAAATTTCAGTGGTTTTATTTATTTAATTTATTGAATTTTTGTGAAATTTTAAATAACAAAATTTTGAAATAAAAATTTATTATTTGGAATATGTCTAATTAAACATAGCAATTGGTAAATTTTCATCAGATAATATGAAAGTTTATTTTCTTGTGTAATTCTATTTCAATTCAAATCAGTTAATAATTGATGATAATAAAATATTTTCCAAACCTGAATATTTTTACATAGAAAATTTGTAAATTATCTTCTGAGTGAGACGTCATATTTCGTTTCTCCAAATTTGGACTTCTATTGCTCCATTCATCTTATTTTCGGCAAATTAGCAGCATTTTCGGTACCGATATCAACTTTTGACTGGATGTTCATACCACTGATATCTGTATACCAATTTGATCGTCTCGTCGTGCTAATCTCTGCAGTATATTAATTTGTTGAATTCGGTAACCAGTTCGCGATGAAAATGCGTAACGGTCCGCCGTATCGGTACCCGTTTTAGCTTTTTGGTTTTGTGTCTTTTCTTTTCCCGGGAATACCAGTAGCCATTGTTACTAATATTCTCTGAATTAAATTGCCTGACCTTCAACATTCCCACCGGTTGCTTTATCAATGCTAGTTCGTGAAATTTTCCATCTCTCTCATTTTTCGTCTTTTGTTGCTATTATATACTCTAAAAGAAATCTTTTTATACAAAGCTTGTTTATTATTCAAGATTTCAAGTATATAATCTGGCTCGTGATCATCTTCCTTTGTCTGCTAATCCATATTCTTTTGCAAGTATATGATCCTCGCTGTCCATTTGTGCTTTCAAAATATATGGGTATATTATTTGCATGCCTGCTGCTCCTTTCCCCACCATTGCTTGCATGCGCATGCCACTCGGCCACCCCCTTCTTCTCAGCAACCTCAACCATTCCCAGGCCTCCCTGCCTTGCCACGTCTTTCTTCCCTCATGCTAATTACAAGCCACGCTAGCCTCAACAACCACTGTCGAATTCCTTCTTCACACTCCGGCCTCCACCTCAACATCTTTGCCTCGCCCAGCCCAACAACCGAACACCCACGCCCTGAACAACACCGAGCCACCACACCCGACAAACATCTATCGTCCCTTCGAACCCAAATCCCCACTTGCCACCACATCCTCTCCCCTCGGCAACCCGAGCTAAGCCATGCCCAATCACCCAACACGCCACATCACCAAGACCCCTAGCCTCGGCCTTTCTTCCATCAACCCGTTCTCCTCCACTGCTTCTTCTCTTCCTACTGCCGTGGGTTTCTCTGCATTCTCCTCTCCTATATTGTCTATATATAAAGGTATATATATATAGTTTTCTTTTGTGTGTTTATAGATTTTTATATATTATTTTACAGTTATGTATTATATATTAACTAGGATCTGTGTGTTTTGGAAAGTATTTTATAAAATTCTAGTTCATATCACAATTATTCGTGACATGTATCCTTGCTTAATCCGTGTATTATATATATGTTGGGGCTACGTATTATCTGTAGAGATATATATGTTATGTTAATCCTATATATATATTTATAATCTGTTAGCGTGTTAGGATATATATGTTACAGTTGAGCTTTGTTTGTTGTTCTCGTGAAAGTGTATATATACGTATAAATATATATAGTTTGTGGAATGATTGTCTGTTGTGTATACGTATATATAAAAATTTATATAGGTTATATAGTAGTATTTTATTGGTGTTATAAAGTAATATATACCACTATCGGTTTATATAAGTATGTAGTGTTTATAAAGTTGTATAGTTATAAAGTATACAGTTTAGTTTCTTTTTGTTCGTATATTATAAAAATATACATATATATAAGTATACGAATTATATATGGTTACAGTACAGATTGTATGAGAGATTGATATTATATAAATTATGTAGGTAGTTGTTAAAATCGTATGTATATATATATATATAATGTTGCGGCAGTATAAAGGAGTATTATGTAAAGATGTTTATAACCTGTTAGTCTTATATGTGAAATATATAAGGTAGTATTTTATATATATGAATACATTGTTGGTGGTAGTTTATACAAGTTATTTAAATATAAGTATTGATTTTAAAACATACTATGTTGAGTTTAATATATGTGTTTGATTTGAGACAATGGATTTTGGAATATATATATATATATATATATATATATATATAAATTTAAAGGTGTTTGAATTTAGAATATGATTTTTTATATATAAATAGTTATATATGGTTATATATGTATATAAGTTCACTTATACTATTTATCAATATCGATCTAGTTCTGATTTGATTTCGTCAATTCCTTTTCTATCAGTTTGTCCGTCGAATCTGTATCTATCTAGCTTTAATTTGGAATCCGTGCTTGGATTCGTAACTCATCTCAGTCTCGTTCATCTCTAGCCTCCAAAGGTGAGCAATCACTCACGATTAATGTTCTTATACTTATTAAATTTGATTTCAATTGGAACAACAATTGAGATATGCTGCTGTTAGTTATTTACATTGTTATATATGCTATTATCGGTATCTGTTCACCTGTGACATCTGACACCAGTATTTGTTATTTATCACCGATGATATATGCATGTTACTGATTGTTATATTATTATCATTACTGTTATCACTCTGCAAGTTCCCTGTTAGTATAGAATTCACTATGGGTTGAAATGATAGATACCCGAACGATCTGTAGAATAGGAGAAAATCATTATGGGTTGAAATATTAAACCCAAGCGATTTTCAATTGAATTGAATTTGGGATTATGGGTTGAAAAGATATATACCCGTATATATTTAATTACGGATTGAAATGATAAATATATGTATCACTTGACCATATGATAGAAAATTATATACAGACTCCGTTGGTCTATATATATATAAATATTTTGAAAATGATTTCTATGGTTTTTGAGAAGAAATATATGGTTTTAATAAATATTGATTTTAAATATTTATTAAAGTTGATTGGATAAAGTTGATATATAATATGTTTAAGTATTTATTTAATGTCTATATTTTCAAATATAGAGTTTAATTATATTTATTTAAGAATTTTACTTAAATAAGTTTGATTTGAAATTTATTAAACTTGAAATTTTAAAGATATGTTTTATAACTTAAATATGATTAAAAGTGACTTACATGAATATTTCGAACTTATATGAATTTAAATGGGATATTTTGTTTATTTGAATTTGTTAAGTGAAGTTGTATTTAGATGTTATTGAAATGATTAAGTAAATATTTCAAAACTAAATAATAGTAAAGTGAATTTGATATATATATATATATATGAAATTATCGAATTTAGTTTTGAAACGTTGAATATTTAAAGCTTTGAAATATATATTGGAATTGAAATGGCTTATTTTATGGTTCAAATATGTATTTGACATCGATAATTTGAAATGGTTTATTGAGAAACTGAATCAAATTGAAATTGACGAATTGAGATTTGATTAAATTTGAATTTTGGAATTTGAGTTGATTTGAATCGATTTGTGAAATTTGAGGAAACTATTTCATTATATAAATATTTTTAATTATATATTAAAACTATATTTTTATTTTACTTTATAAATTATTTCAATATAAACTATCTTAATATAAATCATTTTCAATATAAATTATTTTAATAGAAACTATTTTAATATACTAACTATTTTATTATAAACTATTTTAACTTATAACTATTTTATATAAACTATTTTATTTTACAAACTATTTTATTTTACAAACTATTATTAATATCTAAACTGTTTGAAGGGAAGTGTTATGATTTTCAAAGTGCTATGATTTCAAAATGTTGTGATTTCCGAAGTGTTTGATTTAAAAGACTTATGATTCGAAAGCGTTATAACTTTGGGAAGTGATATGATTTTTGAAATGAATATTATTTTAAGTAAGAAATGATATCGTATTGATATGTTTTTTAAATGGAAATGATGTTTTGGTTTTGAAGTATAAACTATTTTGAAATGACCACGGTGTTATAATAACGTTTGGTTGTTAAAGAGACCGGGATCGGATATGGGCATACTCTCTGTCGATACCGAAAACCACTTTAACAACTGTGTATGCGGTGGAGATTCCAGAATGAAGTAGGATGGTGGCGACGATCCTATATGAGGTATATACGTGGAACCGACTCCCGTGAGTTGGCATAAGGTGGCTAAAACAGGAGCAATCGACGGGCTAATGAGGTAGCCCCTCTGATCGGACACACTCCGTCGTAAGCCATTCTATTACTTTGTGATTGATTTGGTGCGCACCCTTGATTTGGGAGTGTGGCTCGAGGTGGACGATTGCTGCGGCTCTGTGTTACCACCGGCCCGGAAGTGTAATTGGTGTATCTACCCTGGCATTGCCTAGTTGTGCCATGTCACCTACCCTAGTGTGCTTTACTATGAGTTTGATTTATGTCGTACCTATGGAGTATCCTCTGGTAGCCCCAGTTTACGGGGTATTACGGTACTGTATAGACTATTGGCACTATAAAATGTGTTAAGGGGGATATGGGTAACGCCTTAATGCTATTTTAATAGTTTACTTTACTATAAACATTATTATAATAGCGTATATTACTACATAGTAAATAGTTTAACTGATCCTTAGAGGATGGTTATCCCAAACATCCTTTAAGCTACTTGTATTTCAGTTGATATTTCACTTGAGTTGGATTTATTGATATAAGAATGTTAATCCTGACTCGAGTGTTTTGTGTTTTGCTTTATGCTCGGGTCAGACTGAGTGATATAGCATTTGAGACTCACCTTTGGAGTTGGAGCTTCGCATAGAGATCCAGCTATTTATCGGTTCTGCTTTCAGTTATTCAGTTGATTCCAGTGATGTATTCAGATCTTGTATTTGACTATTGTATTGAGGCATCTATGTATTCGTGACTTCTGTTGTATCTTATTTAACTCTGTATATATATAGTAGCTTAATGAACTACTATTCTTTTGTTTCCGCTGCATTATTTTATATTACTCTGTGTCTGTGATTCTATGATTATTTATTTACTGTATATGCTGAGTTTTGCCAAATTTAAATTAACAATCTGATATTTTGAGCAATTTAAATCCGACATGAATGGAGGCGAATGGATGAAAATTTCAGGCTGTTATAGTTGGTATCAGAGCTCTGGTTTTAGGCAAAACTCAGTATATGTAGTAAATTTGATTACAGAGTCGCTTTCGTTCGAGCTTGAATCTCTCCTCTTTGATTCGGTTTCAATTGAATTTTGGAACTCTCCCACTCGTTCTGAAATCTGTCCTTGTCTTTCTTATTCGGGTTCTTTTGGCTCTGGAGCATCCCATTACTCCACTTCGATTGATTTCTATAATAATCAGCGGTTTCGCCAATCTTTGAATGATTTGTAAAGGGGTGAAACTCTTTTACAATCGGTATTAGTTCACCGGAGATTTCTGTATCCTCGGTTTACGATGCCGTTATTTTTTGCTGTACCAGAATTCTATCTCTGGAGATCGAATGTCGATTTGCTCTAGAATTCTACCTCGATCTTATTTTGAAGTCACGATTAAACTGGTTAAGGTTGTCCGCGATTTATATAAGTCTGTCTATCTTCCTATTTCGCAATTTGATTTTCTTATCCCTCTTTTGAGCCTATCTATTTTAGTTAGAATTCTCTTTGAGTAGAGTTCCTCTAAATTTGAATCTTTATCCTTGTTTTGGAATCTATTCTTGTATCATCGAGTGAGGGAGTGTATTTGTAAATAATATAAAATTGTTTTATATATTGTGTTGTTTGAGTTGTTGATGTTGGTTTGGATTTTCGATCGATTCGTCTTATCAACGTTATCGATAGGAATTCCAAAACACTTGAACAGAATAAACTGACACAATATAATTTTCAAAATTGGCTAAATGAAATAAATTTGTATGATTATATTATAAATATATATAAGTAAAATTTTCTGGAATTTAATAAGCTAATTAAATTGGTTGTTTGAAACGATACTATTTGATTATCATTTATTATTCTATAATTGAATTTAGAAACATAGTTTATAAATTGATTTGGAATTGAAATGAATTTAAATCAAGAATTTGGGAATTTAATTTCCGATGATTTCAAACTCTGGTTTTAAAGTTTTAAAATGCATATTATTGAAAGTAATTTTCAAATAGAAATCGTTTCAAAGAATTTTAAATGTTCAAATCAGTACTCTTCTCTTTTGTCGCTGGAAAATAATTTCGATGATGAATGCAGCATCATCGATATTTATTTTCGAGTTTCAAAGATGAGAAGCCACTCAGTAGCTTTGCTACACTTTTGTTTCGGAATTTGAATTTGATTTGAATTTCTGGGGTATGGTTTGATTTATGTAGGTATATGTTTATAAATTTGATTTGAAAATATAATATATTTATCTCTAAATTAGTTTGAAATGAAATCGGAAATATAATTCTTAAATTTGGTTAAAGGATGATTTCAATTATAAATGAAACCAAAATTTTGGTTTAATATTTAAACTTGAATAATCGAATTGGGAAATTTTTGCTTGTATAATACTCAATTGCATTTCAATATAACTTACCTTAATTATTCAGAAGTTGAATATGTAATTGGATAATATACAATATAAAATGATTTTATAAATAAAATTTGAGTGTTTATAATAAATGTTATACACTTAAATTTTGATTATAAAGATGTTAATAGAGATAAATAGAATAATAAGTTAATTGAATAACAGATGAGAAAAATAAAAATAAATTTTGTTCTGAAAGAATTAACAAATTGAAATTGAATCAACTTAATGAAATATCTTGAATCAAAAATCAACTATTGAATATTAATTGATTTAAATTAAAATTTATATGATTAGAATTAACAGTTTGAACTAACAAATTTAAATTGAATGACTATTTATTGATTTAACATAAATGGATTTAACCAAATTGTTAAATATTAATTAATTTAAATTTATATGGTTTAAATTACTTGTTTTATTTTGTTCCAATCTATTTTCTTTTCTGGTCGTTTTATTCTCCTACCTCCTTCCTTTTCGGGGACAAAAAGTTTTGAGTGTGGGAGAGTGTAACGACCCGTAAATTTCAGTGGTTTTATTTATTATTTATAGAATTTTTGTGAAATTTTAAATAATAAAATTTTGAAATAAAAATTTATTATTTGGAATACGTCTAATTAAACATAGCAACTGGTAAACTTTCATCAGATAGTATGAAAGTTTATTTTCTTGTGTAATTTTATTTCAATTCAAATCAGTTAATAATTGATGATAATAAAATGTTTTCCAAACCTGAATATTTTTACATAGAAAATTTGTAAATCATCTTCTGAGTGAGACGCCATATTTCGTTTCTCCAAATTTGGACTTCTATTGCTCCGTTCATCTTATTTTCGGCAAATTAGCAGCATTTTCGATACCGATATCGACTTTTGACTGGATGTTCGTACCACTGATATTTGTATACCAATTTGATCGTCACGTCGTGCTGATCTCCGCAGTATATTTATTTGTTGAATTCGATAACCGGTTCGCGATGAAAATGCGTAACGGTCCGCCGTATCGGTACCCGTTTTAGCTTTTTGGTTCTGTGTCTTTTCTTTTCCCGGGAATACCAGTAGCCATTGTTACTAATATTCTCTGAATTAAATTGCCTAACCTTCAACATTACCATCTGTTGCTTTATCAATGCTAGTTCGTGAAATTTTCCATCTCTCTCATTTTTCGTCTTCTGTTGCTGTTATATACTCTAAAAGAAATCTTTTTATACAAAGCTTGTTTATAATTCAAGATTTCAAGTATATAATCTGGCTTGTGCTCATCTTCCTTTATCTGCTAATCCATATCCTTTTGCAAGTATATGATCCTCTCTGTCCATTTGTGCTTTCAAAATATATGGGTATATTATTTGCATGCCTGCTGCTCCTTTCCCTACCATTGCTTGCATGCGCATGCCACTCGGCCACCCCCTTCAGCTCAGCAACCTCACCTGTTCCCAGGCCTCCCTGCCTTGCCACGTCTTTCTTCCCTCATGCCAATCACAAGCCACGCTAGCCTCAACAACCATTGCCGCATTCCTTCTTCACACTCCAGACTCCACCTCAACAGCTTTGCCTCGCCCAGCCCAACAACCGAACACCCACGCCCTGAACAACACCGAGCCACCACACCCGACAAACATCGATCGTCCCTTCGAACCCAGATCCCCACTTGCCACCACATCCTCTAGCCTTGGCAACCCGAGCTAAGCCGTGCCCAATCACCCATCCCACCACATCACCAAGACCCCTAGCCTCGGCCTTTCTTCCATCAACCCGTTCTCCTCCGCTGCTTCTTCTCTTCCTACTGCCGTGGGTTTCTCTACATTATCCTCTCCTATATTGTCTATATATAAAGGTATATATATATAGTTTTCTTTTGTGTGTTTATAGATTTTTATATATTGTTTTACAGTTATGTATTGTATAATAACTAGGATCTGTGTGTTTTGGAAAGTATATTATAAAATTCTACTTCATATCAGAGAAAGATATAGGTTTATATTCATTGTGCAGTCGACTTCTCTTTTATCATAATTGGTGTATAACCTATATTATGTTATATTTCTGTTTATATTTGTATTTTGAAAAAATCATTATATGTGTACAATTATTCGTGACATGTATCCTTGCTTAATCCGTGTAGTATATATATGTTGGGGCTATGTATTATCTGTAGAGATATATATGTTATGTTAGTCCTATATATATATTTATAATCTGTTAGTTTGTTAGGATATATATGTTACAGCTGAGCTTTGTTTGTTGTTCTCGTGAAAGTGTATATATACGTATAAATATATATAGTTTGTGGAATAATTGTCTGTTGTGTATACGTATATATATAAATTTATATAGGTTATATACTAGTATTTTATTGGTGTTATAAAGTAATATATACAACTATCGGTTTATATAAGTATGTAATGTTTATAAAGTTGTATAGTTATAAAGTTATACAGTTTAGTTTCTTTTTGTTCGTATACTATAAAAATATACATATATATAAGTATACGAGTTATATATGGTTACAGTACAGATTGTATGAGAGCTTGATATTATATAGATTATGTAGGTAGTTGTTAAAATCGTATATATATATATATAATGTTGCAGCAGCATAAAGGAGTATTATGTAAAGATGTTTATAACCTGTTGGTCTTATATGTGAAATGTATAAGGTAGTATTTTATATATATGAATACATTGTTGGTGGTAGTTTATACAAGTTATTTAAATATAAGTATTGATTTTAAAACATACTATGTTGAGTTTAATATATGTGTTTGATTTGAGACAATGGATTTTGGAATATATATATATATATATATATAAATTTAAAGGTGTTCGAATTTAGAATATGATTTTTTATATATAAATAGTTATATATGGTTATATATGTATATAAGTTCACTTATACTATATATCATCATCGATCCAGTTCTGATTTGATTTAGTCAATTCCTTATCTATCAGTTTGTCCGTAGAATCTGTATCTATCTAGCTTTGATTTGGAATTCGTGCTTGGATTCGTAACTCATCTCAGTCTCGTTCATCTCTAGCCTCGAAAGGTGAGAAATCACTCACGATTAATGTTCTTATATTTATTAAATTTGATTTCAATTGGAACGAAAATTGAAATATGCTGTTGTTAGTTATTTACATTGTTATATATGCTATTATCAGTATCTATTCACCTATGACATTTGACACCATTATTTGTTATTTATCACTTATGATATATGCCTGTTACTGATTGTTATATTATTATCGTTACTGTTATCACTCTGCAAGTTCCCTGTTAGTGTAGAATTCACTATGGGTTGAAATGATACATAGCTGAATGATCTGTAGAATAGGAGAAAAATCATTATGGGTTGAAATGATAAACCCAAGCGATTTTCAATTGAATTGAATTTGGGATTACGGGTTGAAAAGATATATACTCCTATATATTTAATTACGGATTGAAATGATAAATATCCGTATCACTTGACCATAGGATAGAAAATTATATACATACACCGTTGTTCTATATATATAAATATTTTGAAAATGATTTCTATGGTTTTTGAGAAGAAATATATGGTTTTAATAAATATTGATTTTGAAGATTTATTAAAGTTGATTGGATAAAGTTGATATATAATATGTTTAAGTGTTTATTTAATGTCTATATTTTCAAATATAGAGTTTAATTATATTATTTAAGAGTTTTACTTAAATAAGTTTGATTTGAAATTTATTAAATTTGAAATTTTAAAGATATGTTTTATAACTTGAATTTGATTAAAAGTGACTTACATGAATATTTCGAACTTATATGAATTTAAATGGGATATTTTGTTTATTTGAATTTGTAAAGTGAAGTTGTATTTAGATGTTATTGAAATGATTAAGTAAATACTTCAAAACTAAATAATAGTAAAGTGAATTTGATATATATATATATATGAAATTATCGAATTTAGTTTTGATACGTTGAATATTTAAAGCTTTGAAATATATATTGGAATTGAAATGGCTTATTTTATGGTTCAAATATGTATTTGACATTGATAATTTGAAATGGTTTATTGAAAAACTGAATCGAATTAAAATTGATGATTTGAGATTTGATTCAATTTGAATTATGGAATTTGAGTTGATTTGAATAAATTTGTGAAATTTGAGGAAACTATTTCATTATATAAATATTTTTAATTATATATTAAAACTATATTTTTATTTTACATTATAAATTATTTCAATATAAACTATCTTAATATAAATCATTTTCAATATAAATTATTTTAATAGAAACTATTTTAATATACTTACTATTTTATTATAAACTATTTTAGCTTATAACTATTTTATATAAACTATTTTATTTACAAACTATTTTATTTTATATACTATTATTAATATCTAAACTGTTTGAAGGGAAGTGTTATGATTTTCAAAGTGCTATGATTTCAAAATGTTGTGATTTCCGAAGTGTTTGATTTGAAACTCAAGTCCTTTAGGGTATAGAGCGTTGGTTTTGGTAACCTATAATAAGCATAAGTACATCAGAGATTGATCAAACTAAACTCATAGCAGATAGAAAATAAAATAGGATATAAATACTGACCTAGGCCACTACCTCGGAATCAATGGTGTTCCTTGGACATCCAATCGCCTTGTCAGTACCGAGCATGGAAAAGAAGACTTCACCATCAATAGTTTCATCTTGCTCCAATGACCTGTTCCTTTAAATCTATCATGTGGGTTGTAATGAGGAGGGGGTCAAAACAATGTTATGCTAATTGGAAAATTGCATACTTTATCCATAACGTAATTTACACCGTTTGGTTTCCATCTAAATGTTATGTTTGTTATTTACGATTAATCCGTTTAATTTAATATTTGTGCATACAATGTATCTACCCTAACATTTCCCAAGGTATACTATACATATACATATGTACATACATACATACGTATATGTACATGTATATATATATATATATATATTCTAATCATTCTCTACCAAAACCCTGGCTAGTTAATACTTCTTAATTAAGAAGCGAGCCTTACGCATCGTTATCACTAGTCTGTCGGTCTTAGCTATAGAAACCGATGACTCCTATATACGACTTTACTATTTAATATATAATTTAATTACCGTACCACTATCCCATTCAAAGACCCATCTAAAGGGCAACTTCCCACATCTACTAAGTAAATTTTCAACTAACTCCTTATCATGAGGTCCATTCATATCCCATATGGATTCTACACTAGTAAGAAGAGAAATCCGTCAGGGCATAACCCAAGTATTTACTACCGCTCTTTTGGGATCGCTTACCGTCCAAGCTTATATGCCAGACCTACTACTAAATATTGGTACCAATTGCTGACATAGCTCGCCGACCCTCTACAGCTATCCCTAAAATATCACTAAATATTCGTCAGACAAATTGATTTCCACTCCCTTCACTTTCGATTAAAAATTGTTGATACCTTTGTCAAAATTTTAAGTTAGATGGGCGTTAAATAGACGCATGAAACATGGGTAGAGTTCCCGCTCAAAAGTGTCGTAGCAAAGGATCGGTGTTAATCCTGCTGCCACAAACATTTCTTGGAGTCCAAAGGCAGTGAAATCTTGAAATTTGACTAGCTGTCCCTGAAGAAAGGTAAAATTTATTGAGGCCAAGCAAATGGAGATTTTATGGTCACTCCGGTCGAGCCAAGTGATATCTTGAGTGATGAGACCTAGATGGCTTGAGGAAGAGCTGGAGGTTCGAGGTGGTGCAATGGACTGAGTAAGGTTCAGAGAGCGGAGATTGGGTTCAAATCTGGAGAGGTGGTGGGACTAGATCTGGTGTGCAAAAGTTGGCGCTTATGAGGTGAAGCTGCTGCTGTTGAAGCGAGGCCTACTGTAGTGGGGAGTAAGAGAGTGTTACTCGTTGTGGGAAAGGAGGGAAGAGGAGCGGCGACTTTGATTTGAGGAGGAGGAGATTGGGTTTGACTGTGCGAAAGAGGAGGGGGTCGACTAAATAAAGGCATTTGAAGTGGACGCGACTTATAAGTCATGTTCCAGGTTTTAGTTGCACCTCAAACTCGTTAACCGGTCGACCGCTACTGGTTGATCGATAGAGGTCGACCGGCTGCCGAATTTTGGATACAAGTTGAACTCGCACCTTATTCGGGCCGAATTAATTAATAACAATAATAGTATTATAGTTTCACACTGTTTCCTTTGTTCCAACACGATTCAAAAAATTCTTGTCCTCTTCACGATGGTGCCCTAGCTCATCGTCCAGCTCTTTGAACCATTTCCTCTATTATTTCACAGTATTCCTAACTTATATTGCTCCTCCCATCAATAACTTTGAAAATTCAAAAATATTCCATCTACTATTCTCCATACTATTTTTTATAGGAATATTCCTTTATTCGCCGAAGGGCATTCAACACACTTCCTAACTATAGACCCCAGCTAAGTTAACTGTAATTTCTATTTTATCCACTACTTAAAGAGAGAAATTTTGAAAACTTTCAATTTTTATAAATAAGAAAAATCGTTGATTTTTATGTATGCTCATTTCAATTTGTTTTAAAATTGAGAAACTCTTTTCCGCCCAAAACCCGTTTTAAACCGAAATAAAACTTTTATTTTACTATATATATATATTTATTTATTTATTTATTTAAGAATTTCAAAACTTTGCATTTTCTAAATCAATACATTTCAGCACAACCAAATTTAAAAATAAAAATTCCAAAACTTTCTTACTTTTTAAAACAACAGTTTCCAAATAGACCTTTTGCAAAAATTCTTTGAAAATACCCATTTGAACATTTCAAGGCATTTTTTGAAATATTTTATCAAATCCTCTCACTTGGGGTCGGACTCAGAAATGGACTTTACTCTTCTTTGACAAATTTGATTCGTTGTCTCGTGGTGATCAATGAACATTCTCTGCGATAACTTGCCTCCAGATGTTTGAGACATATAGACTCTTATTTCCTAATTTCTGGATAAAATATGCATGTTCAATTGCCAATCCATCAAAATCCATAATCATACAATAGATATGCCTCAAAAATCAAGTCAAACACCATCTAATCTTCGGGATCCTTCCATATGTTGTGCTTATACTCTCCTAAGTTAATGCCTTACATGCAGCCAATGCTCCGTAGGATAATCGGGGAGGTGCAAAATTTTTAACTCTATAAAAATTTTCCTTACTCATAGTTGCTTCATCCACCCTTTCGAAAATATGGTCGCAACTATTCCATAGTCGGAATTTATAGAGTTCGACGTATAATATATATTTATAGCTAGAAAAATACAAATTTGTACTCTCAGAATATCCTAATCCCTATGATCGACTAACCTATGCTCTGATATAAAATGCAACAACCTACACCTTAATGGGCTTGAATTTAGACAAAATTGAAACCCAAGTCCATTTAGGTACGGATCGTTGGTTTAGGTAACCTATAATAAACATAAGTATATCAAAGATCAATCAAATAAACTCATAGCGGAATAGAAAATATAATAGGATATAAATATCGATTGAGGACACTAACTCGAAATCAAGGGTATTCCTTGGACATCCAATCGTCTTATCAGTACCGAGTATGAATAAGAAGGCTACTTCATCAACCATTTCATCTTGCCCTAGTGACATGTTCCTTTAAATCTATCATGTGGATTGTAATGAGGAGGGGATCAAAACAACGTTCTGGTGATTGCAAAATTCATAATTTATCCATAACATAACTTACACCATTTGGTTTCCATCTAAATGTTATGTCTGTTATTTACGGCTAATCCGTTTAATTTAATATATGGGTGTACGATATAACTATCATAATCTTTCCCAAGGTAGACTATACGTGTGTGTGTGTGTGTATCTATGTATATCTATACATTCTAATCATTCTTTACCCAAAACCCTGGCCACTTAATACTTCTTAATTATGAAGCGGGCCTTACGCATCGTCATCGCTAGTCTATCGGTCCTTACTATAGAGACCGGTGACTCCTATATACGGCTTTGCTATACAATATATAATTTAATTTTCATACAACTATCACCATTCAAAGACTCATCTAAGGGTTAAATAGCCTACCTCTACTAAACAAATTTTCAACTAACTCCCTATCATGAGGTCCTTACATATCCCGTACGAATTCTACACTAGTACGAAGCAAAATCCATCATGGTGTAACCCAAGTCTTTTCTACCGCTCGTTTTGGGATCGTTAGGCATCCAAGCCTATATGCTAGACCTACTGCCAAATATTGATGCTATCTACTGACATAGCCCACGAACCCTCTATAGCCGACATCCCTGTTTTGACTAAGTAAGTATAGGAAAATACCCCCTTTGGTTACTTACTGCCTCTTATTGGATATAAAGCAGACCCAATTTCCCAAAGGGTATTGGGCCATTTAATACTTCAAATCTGAGGTGAACCCTCGAGCATATTTCCCCCTAATCTATCCACAACGTAAATCCCTTTCCCACGAGTCCTAAGGTTAGAGATGTCCCACAAAAGTAGTAAGTATGCACAACTACTGATAGCCTCTGCGTGAAGGACAGACTTTTGTTGTGTAACTCTACCGACCTCACATCCCAACTCACAAAATCAAATTAATTATCCTAAGCTTTAATATTGGGCAAAGCCCATAATCTCTATTTGCATATTTAAGGCCATATAATTTACTCTAATGGCAATTATATTGCATATTTATTACTACCTAACATGTTTATTTATTTTTCTATAAATGTCCCTTTGTCCATAATAAATGATTACTATCTTAAACGTCCATTTCCAAGAACATTTATTTATTTATTTTAACTTTACCTATTATTCCTTTATCTCCCCCTAATTTACCAACTAGTTTCATTAATCGGTCCCATTTAATCCACTTATAACCTATTTAAATTCTTGTAACTCCCAATTATTTCATATTTATTGCATGTTCATTTTTGGAGTTACAATCTTTCCACCTTAATTTCCTAATCCTAGCTTTTGTTGCGAATTTTATTTTAATGTTCTAATTATAACTAATGCGAGTATTAACTTGTATCATGTTGTATTAGTTATATTTTTATTTCAAATGTTTAGCACGGTTATACGTAGTTATATATATTTATTTCTTTTATTTTCAAATTATTAATTCCTAACTAGAATAGTCCTTTCCATATTTTAATCCGTTAGAATTATCCTTCGGAAATGGTCTCCCATTATAAGTTTCCATTTTCAGCCTAAAATAAGAGATCTGCTTCATTAGAAAATACAAGGAATTATTTATTTCCTTTTTATTGAAATAGATTGTGTAAACTACATAAAAGAAATCCAAACTTTACACATCTCTTTCCTATTTTATGTATATTCCTTGTCAACGCTGCACCTTTCTATGTAATTAAAAAATTAAGCAGATTTATGGAGGTTAAATGGATAATATTTCTAACAAATCAAAATATAAAAATCACGTTCTAGTGAAATTAGAGCAAATCTAAATCATACTAGTGTCTCAACAATCCCATTGTAGATTTGAAATAAACTCTATATCTTTATCCATATTCAACTTTTAATAACTTAGGGACTGATTTCCAGATCTGGGTGTAAATAACATTCCTATTCAGTTTTTCCAAATTATAGAATATGTAGGTAATGTTTTATGCAATTCTTATTTAGGCATATAAATTAAATAAAAATCCAATGAAATAAATTTCAATGTTATAACTAAAATCATAGTTTCCCACTTAACTATTTAAGCTTTCCAAATATCCAGATCACAATATGATTCCTTAATTCAACTCTATCTTCTTTATAATCCAAAGGAATATGTATAAAAGTGTATATAAATACCATTAGAATCACAGATCTGAGGAGAGATTTTGGGCTAAGGGGAATATAGATTTGTAATATTAAATTTACCTTGTTATTACACAACGCTGATTCGCTTCTAGTCTTCTTCTTTTTTTATTTTCTATTCTTCTCCAATTTGTATAATTACAAATTATTTTATAGTTAGGAGGAATTGTGAAGAAGAGAAAGTGGTAGAGCTTCACTGCTTGAATCAAAAAATATTAAAAGAGAAGTGAAGGGTTAGGCCTGAATTTATAGGCGCTCGAATCAAACATATCTTTTCGATTAAAAAAATTAAATCCAGGTCGTTGGTCAAGGTTTAACCCTTGACGTTGTTTGCATTAGCAGTTGACTGAACCTCTATGAGTGGTCGACCAGCCCATAGAGGGTGGTTGACTGGCGAGTTCCAGTGAATTATTATATTTAACAGTATATTTTGTTATTTAACTATTTTTGTTTTGAATTCTTAAAATGCTCGTAACTTCTTCGTTTGAACTCCGATCATGAAACTCCAAATATAAAAGTTGCTCAAAATATCGCCACGAATGCAATGGTCCAAGTTTCATAGCCGAATTTGATCATTTGCTTAAATTACATTTTGGAGCCTTATTAACTTAAATTTTACAGGGTGTTACACTTTGATCGAGCCGAACCATCCTACTTTGGTATATTCCCTACACCTATACGCGAACGTATAATACCACAGATCCTACAGTTGGATATGTCCTACACTAGTATAATGTTTACATAGCACTACTGACCTCGCATTCAAACCCATATTAATGACCATGTCATTTTTAATTACTCTAAGTTATTAACTAAATTTAATAATTCACACCTATCATAAATGCATATTTGAGGCTGCATAAATTTATTTAGTTACTAAGCCTCCAATGTTAAACTATTGGGATTTAGTTATTTTACCCAACTTGCTTCTTGTTTCATTAATGCCATTTACCGCTTACTTCTACTTTAATAGATTAACTATCCTTTGCTACTTAACTTTCACTTGATACTATTAGGTATGTTCTACTGTTCCCTTTAAACTATTACTATCTTTCTTTAATTATTGTAGCTTTCTTAATTACTTATTTCGTTGCTTTACATACATTTCATCACTTATTATTATTTTCTAACCTACCACATATATTAGTTTTATAGTTTAATTGTTGTTATTACCTCTCATTACAATACTTTGATTTATACTTAGGGATTTCCGTATTTTAATGCATTGGAACTTAGTCTCCCCAAAGGGAAACGTTACCACTGTAATTTTCCATAAATTATCTAAAATAGGACTTGTGTTATGTTTGGAATTACAAGAAAATATCTTTTCTATTATTATTGAAATGGACGGTACAAAATATGGTAAAACCCGTATATTATACATCTCTTTCTTTTAGGTACTCCTTGTTATTTCAAACGATACGCTTTTATTCATATTTCTAAAACTGGATAACTTATAGAAAGTTACATTGCAATACACTTCATTTCGATGAATTAAAATACCACTTAAATCTCAATCCAAATTATAATAATTTCCAACTTATTTATTTTGAGAGAAATGAGCGATCCTCTATTAGAAAAGGAGACCACTCATGTAATTTAATCTACACTTAAAAATACAGTTATCAACATGCCTGACATATAGCGCTTCCCACCTCATACAATATAAACAATTATAATAAATAATAAAAAACCCCAATCCTTGACAGTTAAGGTCTATAATAAAAGTAAAACAAAAATACTATAATCCATTAAAAATGATAAGTGATCATATCTTCGAATCAACTGGATCCATCTTGATCACAAGCATATCTAAAGCTACAAAAAAGACTATACAAAAGAACGTAAGATCAATACATATATAATGTATATAAAAATATTAATATATATTTAAATACATACATACATATATATATATCTAGTAATATGGAAAACAATATAATGAACAAGCTAGGTAAAAAGTAGTAAAAATTACAATATAAATCTAAATACGAGAAACAGTAATCTAGATAAGACCTACACATACCTCAAATTGACTTATGGATAAATATGCTTATGAATACAATCAACTAAACACTAGGAAGTAAAATTACGACCACTAAACATCATAGATTTTGAGATGAATGATATATTCAAGATTATAATATTCTAAAATCTAACTAATTATCTAAATATAAAATAGAATTGGTTCCATTGGCATACATGTTAATTAAAAAGATATTTAAAGTGCTATTATTATTTCTATTACTAAATACTACATTTTTCTTAACAATATTAATACAAAATCTAATTTTATTAAGGTATTCATTGAAACTAATATTGTCTTTATCATAACTAGATTTGAAACCCAGTTAAATCAAAACAACGCAATTGTATATATTAAATTATCTATTGGAGTATTTATACTATTAAAAACCCTTTGATGCCTTCATACCATATACCAACCTATATAGTAAAAATAATATCCATTACTAATATATGAAATCCACTATATCAAAATCTAAGACTATTCTAAAATAGTTCACAACTAATTTCATTATTAGTTATATTAAAGTGAAAAGTATTAAGGCAATTTGTAAGGAATACTTAGTGACATAACATTCAAAATATAAATGCAATATATTTTCTATTCACATATTACAGAAAATACATTTATTATTAAAAACTATATTTTTCCTTTTTAATAATTCTATAGTATTTAATTTTCTATGTATAATTAGCCAAACATGTATTTTAGTTTTGGGTGGCGTATTACATTTCCAAATATACCTAAATATATTCAACATTGTACCTGAAAAGTTTAGAAATTTATAAAACAAGTGCATTGAATAAATTTTATTATTATCCCAACACCAAATTTTAATGTCATTTCTATTATTAATGTTATATAATTCTAATTTAGCACAAAGTAAGGCAAATTTAGATAATGTATTTCCAGTTAAATTATGATTAAAACTAAATTTCGATGGAAAATTTAAATTTGGTCTATATAATTCTAAGATCGACACACTCTTAAAATTGCAAATTTCATAAAGTTCATTAAATTATATCCTGTGGGGACTTACCGTTATCTAACTATCATGCTAAAAAGAGAAATTATTCCCTGATTGTACCATATTATTAATTCCTAATTTATAAATATCATAATTTTGTATTATAGATTTCCAAAAAAGAGAAATGTTATTTATATTATTAGTAGAAATATGTTGTATATTATATGTACCATTATACTATTGATTCGATATTATTTCTTTCCAAATTAAATTCTCATTATTATCAGTAAATTTCCATATCCATTTACCTTATAAGGATGTGTTTAAATTAGGTAAATTTATAGCGCCTAAACCTCCCTCATCTTTAGATTTACATATTATTTCCCAATTAACTAAACATTTGAACTATTATTAGAATTATCACCACTCCATAAAAAAATTCTCATAATTTTATTTATTTTATCAATTACCCATTTTGAAAAATGATAAAAGGACATCAAGTATATGGGTGTGTTGATAAAACAGAGTTAATAAGGACTATCCTACCCGCCCTCAATAAAAAAGTTATAATTCCATTTAGTTAATCTATTGTTAATTTTATCTATTATTCATAACCAATCATCATGTTTGAGTTTAGTTGGTCTTATTAAAAAACCTAGATATTCTATAGGAAATTTCATAATTTTACAATTTGATGTACAAGTGACATGATATTTTATCTAATCTATATCATTCAAAACTAACACAGAACTCTTATCGAAATTTATTTTTAAACCTTAGAGAAGTTCAAAACTATATAATATAAACTTAAGCGATATAATATATCTTAGTAAATGAGATGTAAATAGCATAGCATGATTCGGAAACTGAAGAGTGGAAATGCCATTATTCGTAATTTCATTACCAATATTATATAAATTTCTAGTGGCTAATTTGACAATTTTAGCAAAAACGTCTGCTGCTAAATAAAACAAAAGAGTAGACAATGGATCTCCTTGCCTAAATCCACATTTTGATTGTATTTTATTTCCTAATATACCATTAACCATAATACTTGAATTTCCAGTTTTTAGTAATGACATAATCGAGCCCATCTAATGCTAAAACCCTCGCCAATAATAAATCATTAAGAAAATCCCAATCAAGAGTCAAAAGCTTTTGCAAAATCAAGTTTTAAAAGTGCACAAGTGATATTATTTTTACAACAATAATTAATGAATTCTTGAACTACTGCTACTCCATTTATAATATTTCTACCTTTGATGAACACGGTTTGGGTAATATCAATGAATTCGTTCAATTTAGAGTTTAACCCATTAGCTAAAATTAAAACCTTAGAAATGATTTCGAAAGAACAATTTAATAATGAAATAGATCTGAAATCTTTTAGCTCATTTGCACCCACTTTCTTCTTTAATAGGGTATAATTTATTAAACACATTATGAAATAGTGTTTAACCTATTAGCTAAAACCTACCCAATTGTAACGAACCATTATAAAATTCATTAAACACGTTAATTAATTCATATTTTAGAACACACCAAAACTTTTCATAAAATAATATGGGGAATCCATCTGGGCCAAGTGATTTGTCATTTGGCATATCTTTTATAGCCCTCAAAATTTCCTCTTTTGTAAATGGAACATCTAACCCATCAAGATCAACTCTTGTGTCATTAGGATATAATTTATACCATTCGGCTCTAATTTGTGTTTATTTTTACTCACATATATTATTTAACCAAAAAACCTATAATTTCTGTATAATATTATAAACCTGTAATGTTTGTACAATATTATAAGCCTAGAATTTCTATACAATATATAAATAACTTCCAATTTATATTTAGTCACACATACTATTTAACCAACAAACCTCGAATTTCTATATAATATTATAAATTTAGGGTCTACTTTCACCCTTACTTTTCACATTCAAGGATATGCAATAGTCAAAGTTAACAATTCACAGAATATATAGGCATCATTCTCATATTCATTATATGTATATATTAAAGCCTACAACTCTAAAATTACTTTCAAGCATAAAAGAAATAGATTTACAACGACATAAATCCAATATTGTATAAAAATATATTATTTTCCACTCATTTTTAATCTTTGAAATTTCCAGATCTAAATCATGTTACTCCTATCTGGCTACTTTTTTCTTCTTATCGAAATATGTATCGCAAGCATATACGTATTTATTAGAAATTTTAAACCGAGAAATTTAGATTTAAATTTACCTTCGCTGGCAATTTGATTCGATACTATTTTTCTTCTCCTATTACATTCTGTTATTCTCCATTTGAATATATAGATTACAATTTATATAGATCTTAGGATTTGAGGAGGAGAGAAAATTTGTAACATCCCGTAAAATGAACCATAAATAAATGAAGTAAATTGAATTAAATATGATAGGGATTGAATATGGAAATTTTATCAAAATTGCGAAAGTTATTCCATTGTGTTCGTAGCGAAATTCTAATCTATTTCCATATATAATATGCTGAAAACGGAGCTCAAGCAAAGAAGTTATGAGCATTAGAAGTTTTCAAATTTAAATTTATTTAGTTTGAATTCAAATTCAAATCAGAAATCAAATTTAGGGTTTAAATTTCAAAAATTAGCTTGAGGGCTAAGTAAATGTTTAATTAATGTTTAACGTTAAAAGGTTAATTAGGGAATAAAATAATTCTGCAATGGAAGAAAATAAACGTTTCCCGAAATAGAGGAGCGGTCGATCTATATAGGTCAACCTGTCGACCATAGCGGTCGACCGATTGCACATAGGGAGTCAACTACTTAGCAACGAATGTTGCCAGTGGCGGCTAGGGTTTGAAGCTATGTTATATTCAGTTGTACGCTCCAAATTTACCCGTTTCTTACCTACTTCCATCCTACGGTTCTGGTGTGTTTCAACTCCTGTAAATACAACTCTATCTCTCCACTTTTTATTCATATTATTTTAGGGAAGACGACGAAATTATACCATTGCTATCTCTCTCTAATAAGATTCAGAAACTCCGTAGAGAATTCAGGTAAGAATTCAACTTATTTCTTATTTGTTTCTCCTTCCACCAAGCTATTCTTATCATATTCTTCTCCAATTATTCCGAATCTAATGAATAATATAGCTCTTCCCTATTTTGTGTGTGTATCAAAAGAGTGAGATTCTGGAAGGGATCAAAAGGCTACAAATCCATTTAAGTGAAGTTAAGGCTAATATATGAGTGGAAACCTTAGTATTTCTTTTCAGCAATTGTATAGTGAATTTCTTTTTGAACTTGAATATGCCTTAGGGATTTTGGGATTTCGAAAATATGTTATATAAAATCCCCTAAAATTCCTTTTTATTTCGGGATGTCAATTCTATGTTGAGATTCTCAATTATTTACATTAATTTGATGGAATTTGTTTTGTTTATGCAATATCTAAAATTTCATAATCTATTCCACTTCTCTTTCTTCTTGGGTCAAATTGTGATTCTTTAATAAAATAAAGGGGTTTAGATTATGAATTTTATTCGTAGTTTACACCGCTTATTCTTATCTATTTCTTTGTAAAAGAACAGTTGAATAGAATATGGGGTTTAGATTGCAATTCCCATTGTTTAAGATATTCCATTGAATTGGTGTAATAGATTAAGTTTCTATTTTATTTACAAGTCCGTTATTGAAGTTTTGATTATGAATATTTATTCCCTGTTTTGGATATTAGAAACTCATGAAATCTTGGAAATTTGAAGAAAAAAGACTTTGAATAATAACTGGTTAAGGAATTGGCATTTAATCTAGTTTAGAGCGTAAAATTCGTGCATTCACAACTTATTAGGCACGAATATTTATTTACCTCTATTTATGCAATAATCGTTAGATTTAATTATATTAAATCTAGGCTGTTCGGCCAAGGTACAATTTACAGTCCCCGCCTTCCATAGTCGACCACTATGATGCCACCGTTCGATCGTTAGTATTCGACCGGTCCTAATAAAGGGGTCGACCGGTTGCTTGTTTATGTTGGTTAACTTCTGCGTTTTGTTTAGTTCCTTTTAAAACTTATTATGTCCAATTTGACCAATCTAATTTAACACTAACTACGCTTACACGTTAAGTAACTGTTAACGTTAATTAATGTTAGTTAATTACATTTATTTCCTTAATTGCATATATAATTATTTTTGATTTGAAATCTTCAAACATCAATAACTTTTTTTTGAACTCCGATTGGAAAACATTATATATGATAACTAATCAAAATATCACCACGAACACAATGGTGCAAGTTTCATAGCCAAATTCTGATGTTTGCGAAAATTCCATTTTTGGCTTTAATTTTTTTTAATAAATTTCTATTTAATTTATTTACATTCAATTTACGGGGCGTTTCAATCTCCCCCCTTAAAATAATTTCATCCCCAAAATTTCTCAATGATAGAATCATTCGTGCAACCATTCTAAGCCATCCAACCAAATAGCGTGTAACCAATTTTTACAGCCAATTATATACAAGTGCACGATGTATCACAACACATACGATATGTATGCAGAATAATACTAAATCAGCGCCTCCTATATGAATGCATTCTTTAAAATAATTTTGAAAATGTAGTGCAAGTAACCTATATATTGGCAGTTCTATATGTATGCAAGTCTTGAAAATCAAAATCTTTGTTTTTGCACACAAATTTTCCTAGACTTCTATGAATAAAAGTATGGTTCAACCAATTTTGCATCCAAACCCTACCATCCAATACCTTAGCACACAATTTCTAACATCCAAAAATTTGAAAATCCGGTTTTCTAAACCTATATTCTTATGTCGGAAAAAGGGTTTAGATGGAAAATTCCATATTTCAATCCTTCTTTTGTGTAACTTTTCCGTTGTACTTTGGAACCTTCGCTTATGCCCCCGTATCTTTCTCTGCTTTTCCAAGTACAATCTGCATAAGGAAATTTATTTTTAAACTTTAAAAGAGATTCATTTTAAGAAACAAATTTTTTTTACTATCAACAAGATATGGAAACTGAAATTCCTAGGCTAAAACAGCTTTTCCCGTGTTACCTTTCATATTTTATTTACTGTCACTTCCGCTGCATAGTAAAAATTATATTTGCTAACCCATCGAATTTCCTTTATGATAAGCATATGGCATTTAAAAAATCTGAAAATGCCCCTTTTTCATTCAAAATATTCTTCAATTAAAATTTTATAAATAGTTGGAAAATTTAAAAATAGAAACTCGTTTTTAAAATAATTTTCAAAATTATCCATTTTTACTTTTCAAAAAAAATTTAGCCACATCCTATGTAGTCGGAATTTAGTCAATATGTTAACATCCTTAATTAATTCTTTTCTACTACACGATAAATTTTTAAACTTCTAAAACTTCTTTTATTTTAGAACAACAATCAACACACAAGTTCATTTACAAATTTCAGCTTTTAAGACGTAGGGATAGTGACCCGTGGTTTCCTAACAACTTTTCCATGTCCTTCCCTCGAATTTATCTTCCAATTTTACTACTTTTTGGGAACAAATTTTATTTTTCTTTTAGCGGCTAATTAATAAATTTCCTAATTTATTTTATAAACATCAATTATTTTCTTATTTTCATTTTTCTTTTGCTTTAGTTAAGTGTCCTTCATGGGATTTCCGTATTTATTTTGTTTTCCAACAAATATAGTGGTCAATCTAGAAACAAATAAAAATGAACATTTCTCATTACCATCGTACACATTGATTACAAATGGAAAAAACTAATGCTTACAACCCAACTAACCTAAAAAAACAATTGCTGGAAGCTTCCCTTCAACATCAATTGACATTGATGATGTTGTGGCTCTATCACTTCTTACTTAAATTAAACGGACCTTTCTAACATGTCTTACTATTATAACCCACATATCTTAACATTTCCCTTTGGCTTATAATAAATGAGATCCATCCATTACTTCCATTATCACAACCAATTATATTTCTATCTTCTTTGAATCCAAATCTCTTGATATTATTCTTAGATCTTGGTATATGCTTTATATATATGTATGTATGTATGTATGTATATATATATATGTGTGTTTGTGTGTATGTGTGTGTCTTTATATGTATATATGTATATATATATATAGCATGCGAGTATATTCTAGAACTCGTAAAAATGTACTTTGATACCATTTTCCATTTCTAATTTTCTTATAGGTTCTTCTTTATGGTCTTCACTCATGTTTAATGAAACATTCCTAGGCTTAAACAAATATTCCTTAAAACCAACGGGGGTTCACTATTTCTATTCTACGAGAATTCATCGATATTTTACTCGTAGCCTTAACTTTTACCCCGTCTTACATAGGCAATCATCATTATCTACTCCATATTAAAATTTTGGTTTGGTTTCCGCCACTTTTTCAAAAATTAAAACTTTACAATCATGAAGTACTTCATCCTAAAGCTTTTGTCTTTAAAAAATATAAAATTAGAAACCTTTTGTTTAAATCCTTCAATAGCTTGGTTCCAAAAAGGAACCATGAAAATCTACTTATTTTAACCAATATTAATTTAGGCATCTTAATTTTAAAACTATAATTTAGGATTATTAATTAAGCTTATTTATTAAGTCTAAAAGGAAATGTTAGCAATTAAAATTTTAGAAGATCCTTTCCTTTTTTTTCAAATAAGGGACAAATTTTATCACGTGAATGGTAATTCAAATCAATTTTCCCTTTAAAGCCTTTTAACAACAAATATTTCACTTCTTAAAAGTGAGATTTTTAACTCAAACTATTTATTAAGTTTTATATTCCAAAAATCTCAATTTTTATACCAAACCACTTTCTTGAAAATTGTACTTTACTGTTAGCTCCAATATTGGTCACTAAAACCCAGACGTAAATGAAAGCACAAACTAACAGTCACAGATAACAGATAGAGTGTATGTAGAGAGTATAAATATGAAGAGCGGTAAAAATTAAAAAGAAAGCAGAAAAAACAGTGGATTTATAGTGGTTCGGCTGACTCTGGCTTACGTCCACTCCAAAAATTTCCTTTTTATTGATATGAGAATCAGTTACAGTTACAATCCGGAGTTTTCAAACCAATAATGGAAGAGTAGCCTTAATGAGGAAGAAGAAGGGAAACAGAATGAAGATCCCTTTTCTGAAGCCCCACTTGCTGTATTTATAGGCAAAATCCGAGTTACTAGGCTTCCTGAGTGATCCGGGCCAATTAAGACCATAGTCGAGTCCATATAGCCAACCACTGCTTTCCTGGAGTATGTAAAATGCCGATCCACTCCAGACTCCAACATGTCGACCCACTCCATACTCCAACATGCCGACCCACTCCAGACTCCAACATGCCGACGCACTCCAAACTCCAACATGCCGACCCACTCCAGACTCCAACATGCCGACCCACTTCAGACTCCAACATGCCGATGCACTCCAGACTCCAACATGTCGATCCGCTCCAGACTCCAACATGCCGACCCACTCCAGACTCCAACATGCCAATCCACTCTAGACTCCAACAGGCCAACCCGAAGCATTACCCTGGATGACTCGAAAAAACCGTCAAGAAAACCCGAAGTAAGTCCAAATACGACTCGAAGCAAACACCATGCAACCCGCGACAACTCAAATTTTGTCAGAACTAGTATTTCGAGTATCCCACGACTCTTGTCAGTTGAATATGTCGAATCTCGGCTTCATAATCATGATTACCATCCGTGTTTGATTGTCTATCCATCCAATTGACTAAAACCCATCGTATTCCAGTCTCGACAACCGAGCAACCGATTTAGTTAAATCCGCTTGTCTACGGCCTTGCCAAAAGGCAGGTTAACATTTGCCCCCCAAAACATGCCTTGCTTTGGAAGGTGTGTTTTGAATAGCCTTAGATCCGTTAATCAAATCCATGATCTCTCCGGATCATTAACAAAATCCATGACTGTTCTGGCTCAATATCCAATTCATAATTCATTATGTATCCATTAACCGAATTCACAATCTCTCTGGATCATTTTATCCAAGCCCAGGACCTCTCTAGGTCCTATAATCCATAGCCGGAACCTCGCCGGGTCCATATCCAGAGCCGGGACCTCGTCGGGTCCTATAATCCATATTCGGGGCCTTACAGGGTCCATATCCAAAGTCGGGACCTCGCTGGATCCTATAATCCATATCAGGGACCTCATTAGGTCCATACCCATATCTAGGACCTCTCTGGGTCCTGTAACTCAAATCTGGGTTATTTTATCATACTTCGGCCTCGACTCTCCGGTCAAGGACTTAATCTGTGTGGTATCCTTCTCCGGCCTCGATCCCCAATCGAGGACTTTATATTCTCCAGCCTCGACTCTCCGGTCGAGGACTTTTATATTCTCCGGCCTCGACTCTCCGGTCAAGGATTTTTATATTCTCGAGTCCATTCCATCACTCTCCGGTGAAGGGACTCATGACATGCGATTTCTGCCCCGTCTCTCCCATCGGGATCGTAACCGTGTGACCTGTACTATTTATTACATTAATATTCCAAATCCAATCAACATAGAGTTCTATTGATAAAATAAAAGTCCATATAATAAAGAAAATCAAATGTCCATAGTACCAATAAAGAAACTAGAGTTCAAAGAAAATACAAAAAACAAAATTTCATAAACCCGAGCATCACGGTATATCATCATCTCAGAGCATGCCTAAAGACCGTCCTCGATCCCGTACATGTGTAAGTGACTTAGCCGACTTACTTTGGGGTTTACTACTTATTCAAAGCCGTAAATCCATTCAGCAGATAATAAGGCGACGATGCCTAGATCCAGTGCCAGCTTCGTCTGATGTGGGCAGTGATTGCTCTTGTTCCACTACCACAGCTCGATTCCTTATGTACTGTTGTAAATGAACGTTCCTTATATGCTCCTCAATGATATCCTTCAAATGCCTGCAGTCATTTGTGTTATGCCAATCCAGCTCATGGAATAGGCAATGCTTTCCCGATGCCCGTTCATGTTCGGAGGGTTCCCTCTTTGCTGGCCTTCGATACTGGAGGCGTCCTCGAGTATCTAAATAAATTCTTTCCAGAGTCTCATTCAGATCCGTATAAGAAGAGAATTTTGATTCCCTCCATTGCCTTTTCGATGTGTTTTCGCTATCCATTTTCCTTTTGCCTCTGTCATCCTTGTTTGAATCCTCCCTTGGTGGACCTCCACCTTTTACCGCATAAACCTCTACATCGCTCCCTTCTCTTTCAGCCTTCGCATCTTCATGTCTTAGAAATATTTCCGCTTCATGGTAAAATTCCCCGAGATCCATTGGTGGATCCCACTCCAACGACATCTTGAAATCTGAATTATCTGCAATCCCTGAGACTGCCGCCATTAAAACCATCGACGGATTAGGTCGATCCACCAAAGCCACTACTGCATTGAATCTGGTTAAGACATCCTTAAGTGATTCTCCCTTCCATTGCTTCATCGATGTCAAATTCATCACACTCCTAGGTCTCATGATGTGGACCTGAAATTGCCTCATAAACCTATCAATCGGCTTCGTCCATGTGCCAATAGAGCCACTTTCCAGTTGTCTGAACCATAGTGCCGCTATATCCATCAAATACAAAGGGAAGCACCGTGCCATGACTTCCTCCGATGCCCCCAGTACTTCCATGTGCCTCATATACCTTGTTAGGTGAACAGTGGGATCTGTTTTCCCATCATACATCTCCAGCGATGATAGTTTGAAATCCGACGGATTCCTAGCCTGCCTGATCATAGGAGTGAAGGGGCTCCTGTTCACGTCCTTCAAACCTCTATTCACCAATCCTTCCCTCATAGCCCGTCTGATTACGTCCGCTAACCTGTCATTGTCATCAAGTAACAGCCTCTGTCCGTTGTCTCCAACCTGCCCCCGAGTCCACGAGGGAATCCTGGAACCTGCCCTTATGAATGAGCACCAACTTCCCTATTAACACTAGATTGCCCAGCATCGCCTGTTATCCTTACAGGAATGGAGCCTACACGATTCGGGGGCATGCCCCTTAGTTCAGGGGCTGTTCCCGATGGTCCAACTCTATCCCGTATTCCGGTCGCTTCATGCCCTTGGTCCCGATTCCGGACTGCCTCCGTTCCTATCGCTCTAGCATCATGATCCTCATTTCCAGCATCACCTGCTACTCCATTCCTTTGGTTTTGCACTCCAACTTGTCCAGCCTGTTGGAGTAGGTTCTGTGTCATTTCCTCCTGCCTTTTCAGTCCAACCTTTTCAGCATCACCTGCTACTCCAACTCGTGACATGTTGATCCGCTCAAGACTCCAACATGCCGACCCGCTCCAGACTCCAACATGCCGACCCACTCTAGACTCCAACATGCCGACCCGAAGCATTACCCTGGATGACTCGGAGAAACCGTCAAGAAAACCCCAAGCAAGTCCAAATACGATACGAAGCAAACTCCATGCAACCCGCGACAACTCAAATTTTGTCAAAACTCGTATTTCGAGTATCACGCGACTCTTGTCCATCGAATATGTCGAATCCCGGCTTCATAATTGATGTGCATGTAAATGTGCATATTTTTACCACCATATTTAATCTATTTAAATTAAATAAATGATCATATCAGGCATTTTAACTTGTTTAAACCAAAATTCAAATTATTTTCAAATCGTCACATATTCATCTTCATCCAAGGGCAAAATGGTCATTTTTGTGCATATATTAATTTGAGAAAATTTAATTGGAAATTTCTATATTATTTTATAATCATACTTACTTAACCAATCCATACCCAAAATAATTCTGAACCCTATGAAGTCAAATACATGCAACCTGCAAGTAAATATATGACCTAATAATTCGAACTCTAACTGGTCACATCTCATCCCAAGTGTAACATATCATCCTATTGGATTCGCAACCCTTAAGGATGTAACTAGGTATGAAGGTTCTAGGTTAAGCTTATCTACCAAACAATGAGATATAAAAGAATGCGATGCACCAGTATCAAATAGAACTCTAACCGATACAGCAAGAATCGAAAGTGTACCTCCCAACACAGCTTTTTCTTTCTCCTCTGCTGTTGGTCTTGAGGTAGATGGTTCCAATGCAAACACTTTGTCTTTTCCATCCTTGGCTGGTTCCTTGCACTGGTTCTTATAATATCCAATCTAATCACAGTTGAAGCACCTCACTTTTTTCTTATCAGCAACCTTCTTCCCTTTGCCTGTCCGACACTCATGAGCGAAATGTCCCTTCTTATCGCACTTATAGCAAACTACATTGGCCTTCCCTTTCTTGGCTCCTCCTCCTTTTTGAGTGCCTTTCTTATGGAAAAACTTTCTCTTCTGGTTCAGCCCACTTTAAGTTTCCCTTGCTTTGTTACTATCATGGAAAGTGAGCATCTCCTCATCCCTTAAATCCATCTCAACAACTACATTGCACGGATCCCTAATATGTGGCAAAGTTGCTTTAGCAAACTCGGGTTTCAATCCGTGGATGAACTTCTCATTTTATAACCGTACCAACCATAGTATATCCGCATCCCGATAGCTCCTCAAATCTAGTAGCATACTCCAGCACTGTCATGTCACCCTACACCAACTCAACAAACTTCCTGAGCAGAGTTGACTTGGCGATCTCTGACATGAATCTTTCCTCAAATCTCCTTCTGAATTCTGCCCAAGTCATGTTCTCCCCATTTATCCTACAGTAACACTATTCCACCAGTACAGTGCTGCTCCTTGCAACTATCTGGATGCCAATCTTCTTTTCTGCTCATCGCCAAGTCCCAAATCAGCAAAGATTCTTTCACAATGAAGCAACCAGTTCTCTACTTCTATTGCATCCTTAGTCCCGATGAATGGCTTCCCTCCAAGCCTAGCATAGTCTCTGCTTAGTACTGCATAGTTATTGATCATCGAAAGCTTCATGATTTCCTTCTCCGGCATTTCCTCCAACTAATCCCGCGGCAGCTCCAACTTGCATCAGGTTGACAAAGAATAAATACATAACTCCCATATCAACTTGCGGCGCTCCAATACCTACATTAGCAGCCAGTGCCTGACCTGGATTCCGTCTAGTGTTTGGTCTGGCATTTCCATTAGTGGTGGTGCTTCCTCCACCAAGGTTAACTCTTCCACTCATAGCATCCATATCTTACTTCCTTAAAATCTATATTCAAGCCTTTGTAAGGTTCATAAAAATAGCTTAAGAAAGATAGTATAATAGAGATAAAGTGTATACCTATATATAACAAATACAAGTATGTTACTATAACATTATCCCATACCCCAGTCTTTTCTCTAATTCCTTAGGATTATGTTTTTCAAAATCATTTTTAAGTTTAAAATTTCTTTTAAGATTTCATAAACCTATGCTCTAATACCAAGTTGTAACACCCTCTATCTTGAAGCCCAAGCTAAGTGCTACAGATATTGCAGTCATTTATAGTATTTAACTTTTGGTGACAAAATACGGTAGTGTTAATAATCCATAATATCGGAAGCACATGAATATGAAATAAAATCAACATAGATTTCAAAACATCTTTTCTGATTATATTTCAAATCAATATTTCATATTCAATTACATAATCCCGAAACGATTTCCAAGTTTTGATCAAATATAACTATTGCAAATTACGCCAAGAGCGACATATGAAGATGCCCCCTTGGATGATCAGAGTACTAAATAGATAGACATATCGGTCATAAATACATCATAGTGGAAATACTACTAAACAACTCCTACATAGTTATCTTTGCCTCTGGCACGTCTTCGGAAGTTTATTCGTCCAGCCTACTAAACCTGAAAAGTCTTAACTCTCAATCTACTCAAATTAAATTTTGAGCACCCGAGAGTTTAAGGGGAAAATATAAACTTCGAGTCAAACATAAAGCCTTGGGTGAATAATTCTATTACATCCCGGTTTACTAACATTAAGTGAGACCACGCGGCTCAGTGGAACCGGTTTCCCTCCCTAATATCCTTTTGAAAGCATATCTTTTACAAATCAAAATTCTGCAATCAAACTGATTATAATAGAAAGAGCAATTATATGCATATAAATTAGGTAATTAATGGACTATCTATCCACACTATAGTTTTATCTGGCTAACTATTAACCATTGGCTGACTCGGGCCTACTAGAAATAATCAATAATCTAACATCTGTTAGACAAAATACTGGGCCATCTTCCCTCAACTATCTTCTTCTAGGGTCAACTGATCCTAATGGTTTTGTGGGCCCGCCAATAGCCTATCTTTACTTTGTATATTCCCTTCGATATGTAATCATTATTTTAGTCCCATCTGTGACAAAGCCCTACACACTGTAATTTTGACTTATTTTAGCTAGGAGCTAATAGCTAAAGTATAGGGCATGACCTCATACCAGTCTCATCTGGTCTTCTAATATCTGAGTCATAAACTTAGGGTTAATTACCCTATTTAAATTTCATTTCCTTGTAAACAATCTTTACAAATGGTTTACCCTTGAAATCATATCTTTATAAAATAAGGATATCATATTCTTTGCTTTACTCAAAATACTTATGCCATGATATATGCTTTATACAAAACAATGTTGATGAAATCTAATCAATGGAATTATCCATCCCTTTAAACAAGTTGAAGCCCTTGTTAACTTAGAAAACATTAGGCTATAAAGCCAAAGCCATACCTTTGAAACCCTTGTTTAAAATCTTAAACAATCCCTTTCGAAACCATTGAAAACCTCCCTTTTGAGAGCGTTACATAAACCTTAGACATCCTCTTTCAAAACCATTTGAACTTATTTTTCGAAAGCATTAGAAACCTTCCTTTCAGAATACTTAAAACATACCTTTCAAAAGCATAGGGTTCAAGTAGAGTTTGTGGAAACATAGCTTCAAAACCAATTAAGTTTGTTCCTTTCGAAACCATTAGGTTTAACTTTTAATATAACTATATGGTCCAAGAGAACATAGGCGAAAGCATTACTTTTGAAAACATTTATCCCAAGTAAAAGAAAGGGGATAGTTTCGAACCAACCCTTCCGAAACCATTGCCTCCAAAACTATTTGAAAGCAGCTAAACCACCCTTTCGAAAGCATTGAGAAGGCGGCTTTCAAAATTAAAAGACGAAAGCACCCCTTTCGAATACATTGCTTTGAGGCTATAAAAGCGGCCTCTAACTCATTCAAAAGGTATGGATGCGGTAGCTAGGTTTCGAATAAGTTTGAAAGCAGCTATCCTTTCGAAAGCTTCTTTTAAAATAAAAGTAAGCGGTAACTCTTTCAAAAGCTCCTTTCTAAAAACAAAGGCAAGTGGCAACTTGTTCGAAAGCTTCTTTTTAAACAAAGGTAAGTTGATTGATTCAAAAGCTAGTTAGAGTGGCTTTAACCCCTTCGTATGCATGCCTTCAGTCCCTTTCGCCTTTCTCCGATGCACTATGTACCAACTGCTTGATACCATGTGCATTGGTTTCAAATGGGTTCGAAAGGCCTACCAGGCATGGTGACGGAAGCAAGCAAAGGAAGTGACAAAGTTGTAATTCGAGGCAAATCTGATTTTATGCCTTTCAAAGTAATTTCTTTTCACCTAACTTGCCCAATTTGTCAAAATATCATTGGTTGCCATTTCTTTATCAAAATTCTTTTCTAAAAAGGCTGTCGAATTCAAAATTTATAATTAAAAACATTTTAAGCAGATAAGCCCTTCTCCTTGATAAACATATAAAGCATTTAAGTCCCATAAATAATTTTATAACCATAGTAAAATATTTAGGAAAATTCTCCAAAAATCACAATAATTCACTTATAATATGTTTTCTAACATATAAAAATTTCAGACCTGAAATCATTATATAATTGTCTTAAATAATTTAAATCCAATATTGATTATTTTCTCTCCTAGAAAATTCATCATAAGTCCACAATTACTTAGAAAATTATGAAACTTGAAGCTCACTTCTAAAATAATGTTTTTGATCATATATCAAGACGCACATCATATGGATGTCATTTAATAGGTTTTCTAATCTAAACTTATCATAAAATCTATATGAAACAATATAAATCATCAACAAGCATATATATCCATTTAAACAAACACAACATGGCATATAACTTGCAAAATTAATCCGGATCTTACTTGAAACCGAAACCAATCAAAAATGAGATGTAAGATAATTATTCACCTTGGCTTGGTGTTAGGAAGGTTGAGATTTTCCCTTTGATTAATTTCTTCAAGCTTTCTACTTGTTTCCTAGCTTATCTTCTTTTTGATTCCTCTCAATGGTAGCCGGCCAAGCTCTTAGGGTTTTAGTTTTGTTTGTGAATGTTAGAATGAATAAGGAATGGAGAATGGATGAACTTAGGGTATTAGAATGAAGGATGTTCCCATTTTACCCTTATCATATTTCTCCTACTTACTTATTTTCAATTCTCTTTTACTTATACATTCATTAAAGCACGACCCCTTATTAATTAAAAAATCTCACTCTCTTAACTATTAGCATTATTTTATTTTATTTATCCAATTAAATATTCTAAATAATGTTACTAAAAAATTAGGGTCATTGCAGAGAAGTTTTCCACCATGGATTTAGTTTGACAAAGAATATCAAAAGGCCGCCCCATCAGATGCTAAGTCACCCTTGCACGAGAAAAGAGAAAACACCTTTTGAAGGTGACGAATCAACTGCAAACATCTGGGCCAAAATTAAATGCAAAACCAGAAACCGTCCCTTCAAATTTCTAGTCCCAAATGATCACTTATGAGTTCATACTACAAACAAAGTTTTGACCTCCCAGTTTCAAGTTAGATTGTGTCTTTTAGCACCGTAATAATTTTGCTTACCACCTAGTCTATATGGCTTCAAGTGACAAGCATTATTTTCAAAAGTTTTGATCTCTCAGTCTCAAGTTAGATTTTGCCTTTCGACACCATAACAGTTTCGCTTACCACTTGCCTAGATGGATTCAAGTGACAAACATCATTTTCAAAAGTTTTGACCTCTCGGTCTCAAGTTAGATTTTTCCTTTCGGCTCCGTAATAGTTTCACTTACCACTTACCGTAGATGGCTTCAAGTGACAAGCATTGTTTTCAAAAGTTTTGACATCTCGGTCTCAAGTGTCAGCACCGTAACAGTTTCGTTTACCACTTAATCTATATCGCTACAAGCGATAAGCATCGTTTTCAAAAGTTTTGCCCTCTCGATCTCAAGATAGGTTTTGCCTTTTGTCACTAAAACAGTTTTGCCTACCATTTAGTCTGAGAAACTTCAAATGGAAAGTTCAGATTTTCAGAAGTTTTGATCTTATGGTCCCGATTTAGATTTCACCTTTCAACGTCCAAGCAATTTCACTTATCATGTAGTCTGGATAGCTTCAAGTAGCAGATATAATTTCAAGAATTTTTGACCTCACCGTTCAAGTTAAAATTTCACCCCTTTAGTTTTCAAAACCGTTAACCAACCAAGCCTTTGCCTCTGGGCACTGATTTTAAATTGTTTTCAAAACTCACTCGATAAGGCTAGATCTTTATGAGTTGCATAAGTGGAGCAATGTTCCTGAAAGCTCAGAATTAACTTCATGATGGGAACTAAATAACAAGCCAAGCATTAAACTTGATACGACACTACTCTTTCCAAAGTCCACCCCATATCAATCATATGAGGTGAACTTTGGAGGGCATATGTCACACTATAATTTATGCAAAGTATAAATTCCTAATATTCGAAAGGAAAGCTCCTTGGCTTGTAATTCTGAGATCTATCCTTTGGTTTCTAACAAAATATGCAGCCCGAGAGCATGAACCAATGTGTCAACCAAAACCGAGATCATAATTCAACTGAGGTAATAAACCAGACTGAGAGCATCAGTTGTCGAGGTCTAAAACAATTCAACAAACAACAACAATCAACGGATCAGCCCATGCCGAGACCAACAGTCAAAATGAATGAAAATATCCAAAAGTTATATATAAATGCATCACGTCAGCAATCTACATCAAGTCATACTCGACCGATGATGGCACACGTTCAAATCAAGACCACTCATAGTAAGCCAGATCATTAATCCAAAGAGAAGACGCTCAACCAATGGCGTCGCGGCATGCTGACTATAAATAGATGGCAATTCCAAGGCAAAGGGGACCTTCTGGCACATTAAAAAACAAGAACTAGATAGTACTTTCCTATATGAGAGTTCTAATCAAAAACTCATTAATGTAAGAAACACTTAGATTCAATGTAATAAGCCTCTCGGCTATATAAGAGTAGCCGAATAAGAAAAAGATGGTGGACGTAGGGACTTTCAGTCCGAACCACTACAAAAGTCTTAGTGTCATTTACTTTCTCCATTCTACCCTTTTTGGCATCTACTATTGTTACCTCACGATTTAACACTGCACCTTCCAAGCTTAACCATCTTATATCTCAATAACCATCCCTTTAAACTCAATATTCCCACTTTACTTCCGGAGCTTTATCTTCGAACTTCAGGGTGCTGGTGCCGACGAAATTCTGCACTAATAATTTGCTAACAAACAACTTGACTTCTTCATTTTTCCTCCAACTGCATCGTTCGTTCTCAAAGAAAGAGTGATAAGCGTTTTGAATTTTGGATGCTTATTCACATGAAGAAAATAATATTTGGTGTTAGAAAGAGGAAAATAGAATTGTTTAAGGTGCCCTTTAGTTTTGGTGGCCAGAAGTAAAAAACCTAGATACGAATAGTAGCACACTATATTTATATAATGCAAGAACCGTTGAATCGAGTCTAATTGTCTGCCCTAGCCCATACTATGAACATTACGAAGTTATTGACTACACGCTTAACAATTGACATATCCTTGTTCAGATTTTTATTTTATTTTATTTTAATTGCACTATATCAAATTATTTTTTTAAGTTGCAATGTATTGCTTTTGTTAATTCATTATGATGATGACACGTGTTTCGCGCGTGAATTGTTTTTCTGCAAATTATATATGTTTAGCACATTTAAGAGAAAATGATTTATAGAAATATTTAACCATATTTTTGTGTTGAAATCGTTTTTGTTAGTTAATTTTTTTTTCTAAATTACAACATCTATTTTTTTAAAAGTTTGAATTTTTATTTATATTATTAATTAATAATTTATTTTTTAGATCCTATTTTTAAGTGATATTAAAATTTGATAGTATTTGTGGATGGATATTTTAAATTTGTAAAAGAAGTTTATTTGTTAGATCCTAAATTTTTTTAGGTGATATTAAGATTAAATAACATTTGTAGACGGACGTTGTGAATTTGTAAAAGAAATTCAATTGTTAGATCCTATTTTCAAGTAACACTAAGATTGGATATGTTTAAATTATTTAAAAAAATGATTTTTTTTATTTTCAAGTGATATCAAGATTTGTTTATTTGTAAAGAAGTATTTTGAATTTGTAAAGGAAGTTTAATTTTAGATTCTTTTGAATTTTTAAAGCATGTTTGATTGTTAGATCCTACTTTTAAGGACGCTTGAATTTGTAAAAGAAGTTTAATATTAAATCCTATTTTTAAGCGATTAAGATTTGATAATATATAGAGGGGTGTTTTTTGTAGTTTACGTTGATACCAAAAAAGTATGACACCAAAACTATTACAACTATTAATATATATATATATATATATATATATATATATATATATATATATATTATACAAGTGTTACGGCACGCGCTTTGCGCGTGAATTGTTTTCCTTATAAATTGTATATGTTTAAATCAATCAAAAAAATGATTTTTTTTATTTTCAAGTGATATTAAGATTTATATATTTGTAAAGAAGTATTTTGAATTTGTAAAGGAAGTTTAATTTTAGATCCTATTTTTAGAAACGTTTTGAATTTGTAAATCATATTTAATTGTTAGATCCTACTTTTAGGAGCGTTTGAATTTGCAAAAGAAGTAAAATATTAGATCTTATTTTCAAATGATTAAGATTTGATAATATATAGAGGGACGTTTTTGGCAGTTCACGTTGATACCAAAAAAGTGTGACACCAAAGCTATTACAACTATTATTAAAGATGTATGGAACGCTCATTATTGGGGATGACAATGGAGCGGGATTTTTATGCCCCAGACCCACCCCGGGTTTTTTAAACCCTGCTCCAGACCCGCTTCGTAGACCCGGTGCGGGTCTGAACTTTCATCCCATACCTGGAACCTATACGGGTCAAGGCAGACCCATCCCGCCCCAAGACCCGGTGAAGCATTACATATTCATTCAAAATTATATATTAATGTGCATATATTTATTTATTTTATTTTATGAGGGATTGTCGCTAAATGATAAAATAAATATAAATATAAATGTGTTTACAATGATAAGTAAGGTAATAAAAATAAGGTGTATGATAACGGTTCAAGAAAAATATACATACGTTATTATATAATTATTAGTGATGCAACTTAATATCATAAAAATTATATAACTTATTAAATGAAATATTAGAAAATCCACGTTATAACCGCTTATGTATAAAAGAATTAGCAAATCATCGTTATCATAATAAAGCGATTTTATGAAATCTCGATTGTGCGGGTCGGGTTGGGACGGGTTGGCTAAGCCCCAACCCGACCCTAGACCCGGAGCTCTTAAGAACGGGTCATGTATCTACCCGCCCCGATGACCCAATGGAGCGGGTCTTGACGGGTCAAAATAGGAACGGATCTACCAGGTTTAGATTCTATACCCGCCTCATTGTCATCCCTATTCATTATGCCAAATGTATTAATGATATCGTTAATTTTTTTTTCATGTATGTTAATGGTACCATTACATCTAAAATATATGAAAATAAAATTTATAAGGGTTTGAATATAAATAGATCTTCAAATTGTTGAGAACTAAGTATTCATGTTGAAAAAAATTATGGAAAAAGTATACAAAAGGTCACATATTTTACGTAGAATAGAATAGAAGATGGATACATGTGTGCTAAAGCCGACCGGCCAAATAAATGAATAATCCGTTCAGGGATTTGGACCAAAGGTCCCCCTATTCTTAAAGCTCATGCATGAAAAGTCCATATCCATAACTCTATGTAAATTAGGTTCATGTTTTGTTAATTTTTATCAAACTGTCCCCTTTCAGAAAATCAGTCCAGCATGAAAATCATGGACAAAAGTGACATAAATTAGTCAAAAACTAAAAATAGAATCTAATTTTCATACTTTTTCAGAAAATACTATTCTTCCATCATTTTTAATTTTAGGGAGTTGTGAGCCACTCCTTCTAATCATCCCGACAACAATAACTTTAGGAAAGTTTGGAGCCTTCTCTACCCGGTCCTTCAGAACCCGTAAAAATAAAACAGTTAATATTTGTATACATAAAATTATCAAAAGAAGGGGCAAAAGAAAAAAAGAAAAAAAAAATCAAAGATTAGAATCATGTAAGAATCAGTCAGAAAATACAGAAGCAAATGGCAAGCGTTGACACAATTTGTAGGGTTAGCGCTTTTTCGATTAAACACCTTATTGCAGTGATCGTGGTTTACAATCTATTCGATCTGGCATCATCTTCTCTATATCCCGACCTTGGTTCTGAGCGTGTTGTTTTTCAGGTCATCTCTTTTTAATTAGTGGGCTTTTCTTACTCTATATTTGGTGCTATTCTTTAAATTTTAGATTGAATAGGTGTGTTTTATATATATTATTATTATTTTAAATTTTAACTTTAGGTGGTGTTGAAATGCATAATCACTATTTTGTAGAAGTAATATTTAGGATATGAGATTTGGGAACAGTTTAGAAGTAGGCTGTCCATGCTCCTAGTTTAAGAGATAACTCAAGCGGAAATATTACTCCAAAATCCACAAACTGAACATGGAAGAATTAAGTCAATCTTACTAATGTATTTTCTGCGCAAACAAGTATGCATAAATGTTATCGTCTGTTTTCAGTGGCGGAGGCAGGACGTCACGTTGGGGTGGGCACGAAACCCAAAATCATCAAAAAATGGGAACCAGGGATAATGTTCGGTGGAAAAAATTTTGAACAACGTTTATATTTGAGTGAAGCTAATAGATCTACAATTAGAATCTAGGATACAGAGGCAATAAGTCGAGTATGCAGTGTAATTGGTAAGCCTATCACATTAGATTAGATTACTACTAATTGTATAAGAAACTGCTAGTAAATCAAAAACAAATGTCAAAGAAACTGAGCCTTCTCATCATGCAACCACAATGTATGAAACTGAAGCATCAACAGATATCAATGATCAACCTGCAAGTGAGGAAAGAAAGTGTCAGCAACATAAATAGAAAGAAGCTACTAGCACGGAAGAACTAAAGAAAAACTAGTACCTTCAGACTGTGCAAGAGATATGCATAATCCTATAGAAAAGGCATATTCTATACACACTCCAACAAAGAAAGGATAACAACATGTACAGTACATAAATCAAGCAAAGAAAATAATGGAGTGCAGTCTGAAAATGAATTTTAAGTTCTATTAGACAAAAAAGATGACATTTTACTTGATAGTACAAGAAGCACCAACTCACCTATCTTTGATGTTGAAGAAAATGCTGAAGAATTTGATGTGGATCTAAAATTTTCTTTAAAGAGTCTGAAATGTTGCAAAAAAATAACTAACAAGATTGAAAACTGCTCAATCGTAGGCAATTCCTGATTTTGTTTTTTCTCTATTTTTCCTTTTAAATTCTGAGGTAGGCACGTGCCTACCCCAGTTGCAGATGGGCTCCGCCCCTGTCTGTTCTTACTTTGAGTGTAGCGTATGCTGAAGAATTTAGATTGTTAGTTACTCCATGCGTACATGTATTCTTATTATCAAAAATTTTATGTTTATTTCATCGAAGGGGATGGACAAATAGAAAGAGTTATCCTAATTGTTTGATATGAGTTTTCCTTAAGATCAGCATTTTACCTCTATTATTTCTCAGTATAGAAGTCTACCTTGTTTAGAACTGATCAAGTATATATTACTTATAGTTTAAAGCTTCATTTTGTTATTTCTCCCACCCCACCCAAAAAAAAAAGAAAAAAAAAGAAGATGACAAGATGGTAAGGTTGCTTGGCTACACAACCCACACCCAACCCTTGCAAAACTAAAAAATTGTTTTGTTAGTTTTGTCACTTAAATTTTCATTCTTTGCTTATAGTTACATATTTTATCCTACAACGAACACACGTACTGACATTTCTATAATGTTTGTGATGATGAACTATATCAACAGGTTCACATATCACCTAAAATCCTTTCTTGTGAAATAAAGAGAAAATATTAATTGTTATGTTTTCTGCTTTTAGACCAAATTCTTATTCATTTCAACTTTATGCATATGCTTCAACAAAACTAACGTTAAACAAACACATTCATTTTTGTGCAGACAAATTATGGTGACATCGAATTTGGCTTTTACCCTGATGTTGCTCCTAAAACTGTAGAGCACATTTTCAAACTAGTCCGACTAGGGTGCTATAATACTAACCACTTCTTTCGGGTATATATCTTTAATCCTATGTGAATATTATTTCTGTGTTTTTTTAATCCAAATTTCATTGAACAAACCTAACTAGTAGCTACAGGTTGATAGAGGTTTTGTTGCACAAGTTGCTGATGTTTCAGGAGGCAGAACGGCTCCTATGAATGAAGAGCAAAGGGAAGAAGCTGAGAAAACCATTTTGGGTGAATTTAGTAAAGTTAAACATGTCAGAGGAATATTGTCCATGGGAAGGTGATATTTTTCACACAACACGATTTCTTGTTGGACAAACAATACTCTTTGCTGTCATGGACAAAACATGGAAATGAAATATCAAGAATATTTTTTAAATATGAAATAGCAAGTTCTTTTAAGAATGATCTGTTACTATATGGTATGATAACCAGAAAGTTGATATAGAATTTAATATATTTTAGTTATAAACTTAATTCGACAACGTTATCATAGTTGTATAGTGTAGTATAAACTACAATCAATGTTTTTGTATGCCCTTGTAAAATATTCTTATATAAATCCTCTTTACTTTCTTCTTCTATACCTACCTAAATGCCTAAATGAAAATTTTAATCTGAGAGATTGTAAATATTAGACTTATCACCTGTTTTATTAAAACAAGATACATCTAAATTTTAGTTCATAGTTTTTTATTTTAGCTTAAATAAACTCTGTTATTTTGTATTTCATCATGCTTCTCAACATAATTTATGCTTTAGAAGCAGAAAATGAATTTAATTCAGCGGATAGGTATTTTAGCGATGGACTCATAAAAACAAATTATGAAAGGTATATACGTAAGTTGTGAAAAATCAAGGGTGCATGTAAAGAAAACCAAGGAATTAATTAACTCTCTATAGGGTGTGTTGTAAGTACTTACTGGATGTGAAGTAAGCAAATGAAACCGAAATCATCTTTGAGTTATATTAATCGCACGATATTGTTATATAATGAAACTCTCTATAGGGTGTGTTATAAGACACTTTATGTTAGACGTAAGAGAGACGTCAACTTAAAGTGAAGCATTTGGTTTGACCATTAAAAATGGAGAGAATTTTGGCAACGTAAGTCTTAGGTCGGATGTAAGCTTCTTTTTCCCCTTTCATAAATGACTCACTAAACTTTAAATCTTGCTCTTTCAAAATCACATCAGTTTCCTCAGCTCAATGGTTGGTTCCTCTTTTCCACATGAAAGAAATCAATTCAAGAATGGTCGATTCTGAAATAGAAAATTTCGTAAATGTTTGCTTTTTACTGCATAGAATTAGATATATTGATAGATAGAAAGATACATTGATAGCGATACAAAGTTATATGAGTGAAATTATGGTAATCACTACTACCTGAGCAAAACGTTGACCTATGGGATAATCATTTAAGATTACACAGAAATTTCCAACAATTGCTAGTTTTGATGGGAATGGATGAGATCCGAAAAGGGATGTATTTTTGGCTATTCAAAGTTCTAGCAGCAAGAAGTTGGTAATAGATCTGCTATCCCAGATAAAAAAAAATCACCTATTGGATGATAGTTGTTCGATTATCTGAAGGGTCATTGGACAAAAAAAATGAACGTCTATTTGGTGTGGTCAAAATGCAGTTCATGCTTCCCCCGTTCCTTGAGTACGAGGAAGCAAAAGATTTCATCCATCAGATCATCTCATGTAGACTGGTGTAGAGCAATGAGAGCACTGAATAAGCCATGTAGAGCTTCTTCATACAAACATGGAAGATTTCGCCGATATGACATTCACTTTCGAGTCCGTGCTTAGTACGTAATGAGAAAGATTACTCTTACGTCATCATCTTGAATGACAAGCCAAATGTCTGGCTGGGTCTTCTGCTGCTGCACTTGTTTGCACCCAAACGCTTTAGGGATTCCCTTGACTGTTTGTGCTAATTTTGCACAGTGGAAGAGATGTTTATTGCTAGTTGATGTTCATTGGTTCTGAGTAACTTGAACAATGCTTCGATGTTGGTGAAATATGGTGAGGACGTGTACGAAACAGTCTGTGCGCGTCTTTCTTGGGGAGCACCAGAAGCAGTTTGAGAGTTGATATGCGTCTATTACAGTAGACTTCATGCGTTATTTTTTGTTTCCATGTACTGTAAAATTGTTCTTAAAAATGGTAGTTGTAAATTTTCATTTTATTGCTTAATTTCTAATTATTGTTAATTATTAATTATCAATCATTAAGTATTTAAATAATTATTTTATCAATATTAACTAATTAAGTTAAGAAATTAAATAAATACTTTACATTCAAATCCACCAGTATCCGAACTCCTGTCCGAGAACATTAATTAACCCACTTTAAAGTTCAACCTCTCGAGTTTCATCGACTCTTGCCGTAGAACGGACCCTAAACAAATCTCTTATATGCTCTTTGGTCGTGTTAACTAGAGCTAACACTTGCTTTCTTGCAGATATTCTGATCCAAACAGTGCTCAGTCATCTTTCTCGATTCTTCTAGGAGATGCTCCACATCTTGACGGCGAAGTAATTTTCTGATTATTTTCACAAGTCTTATTTAGTAAATGGATCAATCTGATTTTTGTTTCAACAAAATTCAGTATGCAGTATTTGGAAAGGTCACAAAGGGTGATGATACATTACAGAAGTTGGAAGAACTTCCAACACGCCGTGAAGGAATCTTTGTAATGGTAATATACATTGTTTTTAATATTTTCAATTAGCATTCATTATTTCCTATCTTGTCATCTACTCATAATATAGTAGATGAGTTATTATATACGTATTTTTGTAGAAGATTGGCTGGATTTATCAAGTAAATCAAAACCGGGGGCCTGTACTCTGTAGTAATCATAAATTCATAGACGGGTAACCAACTTGTTATCTATCCACTCTCTTCAAGCTTTAAATCACCTAAAATGACCCTTCGTCTTCTGTAATTTTTCCAAAATTAAACAAAATTTTGTAAATATGATCCATTCATTATCTAGATCATCCTCACAATTTTTTGTTTTATTTCAGAACTTGTACCTCATTCAAAATCACAGGTCAACATGAGCCATTGACAATATTTGTTTTAGCCGTCAAGTTTAAATGTAGTCTAGGAGTTGAAAGTTTCAGAATGTTCCAGAGTTTAGTGAAGATGATGTTGATAACAAATTTACCTAATCTACCAAATCTTGTTATTTTTCAGGAAAAAAAATATTATACAAAAAATAAAAGGATTTAGGAAATAAAAGGAGGACTGGATCCTTATGCTCAGATTTCATAGTCAAATTTAAATCCGTTAAATCAAAATGATTACGCTCGGTGAGAAACATAGGAAGAGTTCAAAGGGTTGAAATTATTATTTAATTGATTTTGAGTAAATAAAAAAAAACAAGGGTAAAGATCTATTCTCATTTGTAGTGTCTATCACCGGCAGGACCCCATTTAGTTTATATGTGTATTAGTAAGGATCCACTACATCCTTTTTGACCCCAATATATTTTATAGTGTTATGCTATTTGAAATGAAATCAAATTTTGTGGATATGTTTTTGTTACATTCAAGGTCATATTCGCAAAAATCGAGATCATTCCAAAAAATTTAGTGTGTTCAAAGTTTAAAATTAATTTCAGCAGTTGAGTTTTACTAACTGAATTCAATTACTTTTTTTTTGAAATGTCAGAGTGTTCTGAACAATTTTTTGGTGAACATGATATGATCTTCAATGTTATAAGAACCTATGTAGGAAGTTTTGAATCATTTTGAACTGCATTACACTAAAAATAGTGCAAGGGGTGTAGCGCAAGAGATGTAGTGGATATGACAGTCAACTGTTGAAAATATATACATATATATACATATACACGTGTGTGTACCCCTTAAGGTTGAAAAGACAGTCAACTGTTTCACATCATGATGTGAAACCTCATTGACCTATCTTATCGAGGGGATCCCGAGGTTGATGGAATAGATCAAAGGTACAAAAGAGGCTTTGGGAGGGAAAACCTCCACCGAACAAATTTTTACGCACGCATGTGTGTATGTGCTGAATTCTGGGGGTTAAACTCATTATTTAATTTTAACTGTCGAGTTGAACTCGAGTAATAAAAATTGAGTGTAAAGATCCGTTACCATATATAGTTTTATTTGCAGCACCTGATTTAGTGAGTTCATTGGGCAGATATGAATTTTCTCTGATTATTTGATTTTCTTTGCTAATATAAAACTAGTTTATCTCATTACGAATTTACAATTGCTTCTTGCTAATCGCCATACTCAATTCTCTCCTTATTTCCAGCCTACGGAGCGTATCAGCATTCTATCCACATATTATTATGGTAAGTATTCAAGAATTTGTATTATGTTTTAGTCACTAAATAATTGAATAAAGCTGTAATTATAATCTTTGTTTTGGAAATACTTTTGCGATTTATGTGTGTTAAGGATTAAACACAAATGAGAGCTAACCTACATTGCTATAAATTAAGCTAGCTTTCTATTACTTCAAAAATAAAACAAAGCAAAATCATAAAAATATCAAACATGCGAAGTCGAACTTGATTCTGACATGCAACGGAAATATCAACTTCTTCTTGTCCATTAGTTAGTCTTTCTTATTACCAAAAAATAAATAGATATAATAATATATTTTCAAACTTATTCAGACATGAAAGAAGAAAGCTGTCAACAGGAGAAGTCTATTCTTAAGAGGAAGCTATCCGAATCTGCTATTGAGATTGAAAGACAGGTATGTGAAAAACGAGCTTATGATGTGCATTTTAGATAATTTTGCATTCTTCTTCTCATACCCTGCCATAACGACAATTTTCAATTTTATTTTCTTCTTTTTGTGCAGAGATTGAAATGCTTTACGTGAATCACCTTATGTGCAGTCTGTAGGTGAATCAGTTTGGACATTCTTATAATTTATAAGGTATTCCTCCAGTAAAATTGTTGAATGCCAATAATTGAATCAGATGATTTGGAAAGAACGTTTGATTTTAATGCATGTAATTTTATATGTAACACCATATTTTATTGCCATTTTGATGATCCATTGTTAATCTATAAATGGTAGACAGAATTGACTTTTATTTATGGATTTTTTTTGCAGAAAAAACCTTAAAACCTTTTTCTTTCTTTTCAATGCAACTCTTAAATTTAGAGTTTGATCAAGAAGACGAGGATCTCCGATGGTTTTAGAATACCAAGGGTAGTCTTCATATCATTATTCAAATATTTGAACCATGGTCGAAGATTCTTTTTTTTGGTCGTTTAGAGTTGGGCACCGCCCAAGTGGTTAATTTGCAGATGTATGACTTTGCGCTGTAATAAAATCATGATTCTTATTTTGCAACTGTCTAAGCTTTTTCTGCTCATTTTTAATTACTAGGTAAACAACTACAACTTCTAATGCTCCTACCACAATGTATTTCATTAATTCTGTAGTGAAATACGTCTTCATTTATACAAAACAATCAGCAATCTGGCATGGGTGATTCCTTTTTAACGAACAAGAAGGGGAAAGTGTAATTGTTCTTATTTTCACATGAGCATCCTGTTTGTATCAAAATTGGATACTCATCGAATGTAATTGAAGATCAGAATGAAGTTAAATGGAAAATGAGGCTAATCTAACAATCGCATCAAAAAAGTTGAACAGAAGGTGAACAGAAGTAAAAGAAGACAATAATTTATAGTGGTTCGGCGTTTTAGTCTACGTCCACTTTAAAGGATTTGCTGTTTATTTCTAATTATAAACTGGGTTACAACAATATAATGACTAACACTCAAGTACAACGGAGTTTCAGCAGAGCAGCAACATCAAAAGTTCTTTTTTAGTTGGCGCAGTGGTGCTATTTATAGGTGTAGAGTTGGAAATATCTGTCTCATATCTCGAAATACTCCTTTTCATGCGTAGGTGGACCCACATGATCGACCTAGAGTCGTTTGGGATCGATCCATGCATGCTTCGTATCGACCAAGAAATGGTCCAATTGAGTTGTGATCGATCATGACCGTTCTTGAGTTAGTACGCATGCTTCTGTGAAAATTTCATAGCATTTGAATTTGTGGTTCGAGAGATATGATTGATCCAAGGTTGAGTTTGCTAGTAAGGCTGAAGGTTTCGTATCGATCGATTGCGCATTGATCCTCTTCGTATCGATCATCTCGTGTTGGTGATGTGGCGTTGGAGATCCATATTTTATGCATGGAGACCGTTTCCTTCGAATTGACCTCTTCCTTCGTGTCCATCCGAGGCCACGTTCTTCGTATCGATGATCTGCCTTTGATTTCGTATCGATGCTTTGTCTCTGTTCTTCGGATCGATCATATAAGGGATCGATACGAAATGCATAGCTGTTGAACGAGCCGACTACGATCGATCTGGGAAGTGCTGAAAGCTATTGAAAACTGATGGATACGAATGATGGATGCCGAGTGATGGACTTGTGCTCATTTCGTATCGATTCGGATGGATATGAAATGATGGATACGGGTTGATGGATACGAAATTTACGTGTCTAATATGGATCTTGATCGATCCATATCTTGAGCATACGAACTTTGATTGACCTGAAATTTGGAATGTTGCCTTCCATAGCTTTGCTTGTCATACCATGCTAGTTGTAGCTCAATCTGGACTCGGACCAAGTTTGCATGTATCCATCGTGGACCTGTAGATAACCGATCTTCGGAGTGGATTGTCTTTAGTCTCTAGTCAAGTCCTTGGTGTCACGGACTTGCCAAAAGGCGGGATAACTTGCCAAAAGGGGGTAACACACCCCACGACAAGATATTGGCAATTATGATTTATGTTTCTTATGGTTGCATTTTCACGTGACTCGTTTGAAGAGAAGATCAAAGTGGAGAAAGTTTTCATAGAAAGGTTACAGTTAATTACAACAAGAGGCATCCCGATTGGATATGTTTGCTTTCTGGACGTTTTGAATAGATTAACCCTCTAATCTTGCTTATGTTCAACGAAACTCAAACGAATTAACCGGGCCATGGGTCACATATGTCATATGTTGAAAATGATGCTAAGGTGTCGTTCGTAGCACGCGTCGGATGTTCTAACCGTGTTAGACCTGTTCACAGCTCCATTGTGAGAATGGTGGAGGAAGGTACGTTGGTGTCGAATGCGTCCCAACAGGAACGGGCCAAAGTATGGTTACGAACGACGCCTTATCTCATTCACTCAACTTCTCCGTTCAAATGCTCCGTTTAAAAGCTCTGTTCAGATTCTCCGTTTTCGTTGCTTGCAAACACATTCTAAGTTAACGAGTGGCACAATAGAAGAAATTGATTTGAATATCTTACCTTTTCATTTAAAATACTTATTTCTTTTATTTGTTTTATTCACATATAACAAAAATGAACTTGGACTTCTTTTAAGTTTCGCGTACCTAAAAATAAGCATGCTCCTCGTTATCATCAATTCATGCACTATTACCAGGTACTTACTCGTCATCCATAATAAAAGTTCGGCAACACAAAGTCATTGTGACGAGTTTAAGGCAAAGGGAAAAAAGCGTTTATAAGAAGCATGAAAATAGTATAACAGTTATTTTAGATGCTTGGTTAGCTGCTTCGCACGAAGAGTTTGTGAAATGCAACGAAGAAAGGGTGATTGCTCAAGATAAGAAGATTGTTGTGAACAAATTTGTGCTTATTGAATACAACAAAAATGCATGAGAAAGTTGGAAATCGATTGTGAAAGAACGAGGGCATGCTAGTAATAGATGAAGATTTAAAACTTTGTTGGTTAGATAATTAGCATGGTAGGACGAGTAGAAGCATAGATTAGGCCAGTGGGGACTCTGCCCCCCTTCTTTCTTTATTATTTTATACATAAAACTAGACAAACTTTATCACTTCTTGTTTCCTACTAAATAAAATATTAATTTAACTGCTAAATATACAGAAGAAGGTTAAACATTTTATACATGATTATGTTAAATTGAGATTATGAGTTCGTGTTTCTTTTACTATATAGTTTTTCACACGGTCTTTCTCAAAATATAACCAACATAGAAATTAATGATTTACTTTATTACACTTTTTAAGAAATAAATCATATATAAGTTGTCTTATTAGTTTAAAGTTTAAAGTTGATTATTTGAGTTTCATTAATTTGTAGAAAAATCGTGTTATTATAGAGCTAGTAATAATTGACTTATTTTACAATTTGAAAAACCAATATATGTGTTTTTTGGTTAACATAGTTCAAACTTCACTACATAAACGATTAGAAGACAAAGAATGTTTGTTTTGTGGTTTGAAACATATTTTCTCGTAGAGAATCATGTTAAGGGGCACTATTAGCCAAAAGTAACGTTTATCGTCAATATTTTGAAAAAAAAATGCTATATAAATTTTTTATATATGCTGGTGTGTACACACAAACATTTATCTCTTTAATAGGTTTTCTAACACAAAATATATGGTTGAAAAACAAAATATTCCACTTCCACTGTATTATATTTCTGCATACGTCCTTGGGCCGAAGGTTATTGTCGTAGAATACTATATATTGTATTTGATTGTTTCAAATATTTTTAATTGATGCATCTTTATTTAGATTTAAAAAATATTGTATCTTTATTTCTGTTGAAGAATATTGTATCATTTTAGTGCTTACTTCTTGTCATATTCTGAAACATAACTAAAATGTGGACAAGTGATAGATAACATAAATTGATACATATGTAGAAATTGATACATGTACTTATAAAATAATTATACAAAGACATGATAAATACGAACCACTGATCATCATATGAATTCCAAATGTAACCCATTTGTAATCTACTATGTAAAGTTCGTTGTGGTATGTCGGTTGGTGATCAATGTAAATGCTATAATCTTCATTGATTTGAAGTATGTCTACAAAAAATATTTCTAACATAGCTTGAATATTGTTGCAGCAATAGTGCAAACATTCTTTCATATCTTTTTCATCTTCAATGATCATGTTATGTAAAATTATACATGTTGATAAAGTTAAGCATATGCCTAAGAGGCAATTATATAATTTTGATTACGTAAATTAACTCTTGCACTGAAATTTTGAGGAAAGATACATGTCATTTGGTATTTCAAGAATGAGATATCGATATACCACCAAGACAAGTCTACGTTAGTGTTATTGGTACGATGCTAGTGACTTACTCATGACGTTGGGGACAACAATATGTTACATATTTATAATTGTTTGGAACAATAAACTATAGGTTATCGTATCCCAGTCAAATAAAATAATTCATGTGACGACGTGCATTAATATTTTGACTTGGGAGTACCATGGATCATGGTGCAGAAGCCTTACTCTGACTATGTCAATCATGCGATATTGGTTCGCTTTATGACCATAATTTGTATGTGTTGAGAACGTGAAGTGAAGCACTACTCAAGTGAGGATTCGCCCCATCTGATAATGAAGGTTGATGTCATAGTAACTGAAAGTCAAAGTTCCTGCCTAAAGCAACTTGGTTAATAAGTATATGCTATCAAATTGAACCAAGTGATTTGAAAATTGATTTTTAAATCCGACTTCTTGGATTTTTCATGATATTTTATTTAAAATAGTTTTTACACTTTTCTATTTTACTCTAAGCTTTTTGAAAATGTTTTAAAAGTATTTCGGGAGGTATTTGTTTTTATTGAAAAGTTATTATAATAATGAATGTTTATATTAAGAGAAAATAAAGGGGTATACCTTTATTTATAGTGACCTATTTAAAAAGAAGATAGAAATATTTTAGAATAAATATTTGTGAAACGTTTATATAAAATGTTGTATAAAGGACAGATTTATAAATATTATTTTATAAATAAAAAGATAGTTATATAAATAGTATTTTATAAATAAAAGAATAGGTTTATAAATGATATTTTATAAAAAGGGAAAGGATATCATTTTTATAATTTGGTATAACAAATCGCATTTGTGGATTTATAGTGATATATAGAAGGATCGTTTTATGGAAAGTATTTATTCCGATTATGCAATTGGAGATTTAGGATAAGTATATGAGATTTAAAATTAGTAAGGAATTTTTACGAAGAAGTTTTACCAAGAAGTTTTATAAGAAGTTATATAAATGAATTTGGAGTTTTATAAATAGAAATGAGTTTTGTAAAAATAAAATAATTTTATAGAAAGAGTTTTATAATTATGTTTGGAAATTTATAAAAGAAGTTCTACAAATAGAAGTGAGATTTATAAAAGAAGTTTTATAAATATATAAAGGATTTATAAAAAAAGAATTTTATAAAGGAAAATGAGATTGATTTCCATAAATGATCTTTATAAATTATAACGGTATGGAAAGTATCCTTTTCATACTTAATACCAAGTACCGAGGTATGGAAACTCATCTCTATCTTGAGAATTAAGAATGTATGTCAAGGCAATGATAGTTTTCTAAATTGTTCGATTTCATTGTTAATCGAGGGATAATACTGTTTGAAATCGGAAAGTGGTGGTAAGTATCTTTGGGCTAATTTCCATACGATCTTTTACGTACACCAAAAGGGAAGTGTTTTGGGTTTATTTTTACTAATGTTTTAAACGACATTTGTTTTAACCCAAATAAGTATGATTTTCGAAAAAAAATCTTTCTTAAGATTTGTGACTATATTTATACCGTTAATATAAGTATATGGAAAAGTTTTCTAAGTTTTGAAAGTTAAATAGTTTGTCAATATACTTATACGGTTGAGATAAGTATATCAATATTTTTCAAGTATTGAAAAGAATAGAGAAGGGTTTGTGAATATACCTTTGCAAAACTATTTTAATACAAGAATTTACAAAGTGATTTTAACAAATGAAAGGATTAATTAAAGAGGCTTAGTGGTTGCTTATGTGCTTAACCATGCTTGATTTCCATGTGGAATTAAATCTCTAGTTTAATTGTTTGTTTATTTGATAGTTAAATAACCAACTATAAAATCATGACCAGTTTTTAAAACTATCGTTGTCGGTTTGGAGAGATCGGGATCAGATATATTATCGGAAAACCACTTCGAATCGGCATAAGCATTCGAATTGAAGACATATTGAAGATGCTGAAATTGAAGATGGAATTCATTGAAGTGCAAGGGCTACTTGCTACTAATCCCGAGAGGGATTTCAAAAGGAATGTAGTAGAAGCAGTGCCTTCGGTTTATTCATATCTTGAACAACTTGTATGGACGAATGGTGGCATTGCATTGTTACCTGGAGGGCAGTGTTAGCATTCCATTTGGGATTTTCTAAAAGGTAAAACGTTGCCTAAAGCCTCACAACCGAGAATGACTAAAACATGGGATATGCAGCAAGGCTATGAGGGTCGCACCCATTAAGGTATGGGCATCACCCTTTTAGATCACTATTTATGGAATTATGGATTTTGTATGTGCATGAGAGCTCTCGAGAAAAGTTTGCAAAGCAACCTGGGTGATGACATATTCGGTAACATCTAGTAAAGGGTAGGCCGATTCTTTTTTGGCAGAGGGTCTAGACAAGACCCTCGGTATATTTTTTAGAGGTGTGCTGTGGCAAGTGGTACCCCAATGTCTTGTCATTGTATGGAATACAGTCTTCAATACGTGCCTTTGCAGACTTAGAGGTATACCTATTATGCTAGAATGTAATTAACGTAACCATTTCGGCTATGATTCTACATTTATTTTAAACCGTAAACATTATTATAATGTCATAAAATTCACTATAACATTATTTGGTTTTCATATGATAAAAACTCATCTATATTTATGTGCGGTATGGTCTAACGAGATACCTTTATTTTTGAAAGGTTTTATAACATTAAAATACATTTGGTTTGTGTTTCTAATGCTGGTTTACTAGACTGATACGGGTGTTATTTTCTTATAATGCTCGGGTCAGCCCGAATATATTTTCAAATTTAATTTGGATGCTTTGGAGCTTCAGGAGACGAGCTAGATGCCTTCAAGACGTATTCACATATATTTATTTTTGTTGCATTGGTTGTTAATATTTATCGGCATTTGTGAGAAAATGTTGTTATGACTATCTAGGTAGATGATTGGTTAGTCTACTTTGATTGATGTATGTATATTATAGTCTTCTTTTATAAAGATCTTTTGTATATTATATATTACTTGTCACGATGTAATCTTATGTTCTGTCTTTTCTTTCTTTTCCTTCAAAAATCTATCTTTTCGGCACTTGGATGCTCGGCACGTGAATACCGTGGGTGTATTTAGTATCATCTTTTGAGGGTCGTAAGGGTAGGTTGTTACACATTGTATCATAGCTTAGATTGAACGAACACCAATGCTTTGGTGGGGTAAACTCATTAGAGGTAGAGTTAGTTATACCTTAGAATTAGTTTGAGTGTATATATATAAAAGCGTGTATATGTTAGTGCTATAAAATGTTTTATATTGTGTTGATTGATCTGTTGAGTGATTTATGAATTCTGGTCGATGCAGAACCTAAAAATGTATCGATAGGAGTTTCTAAACACTTGAACAAAGAAAACCGACACAGTATTGTTTTGAATTAGGTAAATGAAATAATTTTACCTCACATTATATTTTATATATAAAAGAATAATTTTCAAAAATTGATATTGTTATTTATGATGTGTTTGGTTGTTAGAAGATGATAATATTCGATTATTATCATTTATTGTTTGATTATTTGTGCTTGACTATTTTATGAGCATTTTTTTGATTTAAATTAAAAACGAACACTTTGTGAATTAAGTTTCACGGTTTGATTATAAGACATTCGGTGATAATGAGGGTTAAAGTTTAATTTAATAAAAGTTGTTTACTATAATCTAAAAAAAGATATACATTTGTGAAATGAAATTTTATAAGTATGGTTTATAAATAGCGTTTATAAATAAAAAAAGGATTTAATCTGAGAATTTGAGGACTTAAATCCCAGTGTTTTTGAAATAGTCTTTCAAATTTTTTTAGGAAATAATAATAGTCTTATTTGAAAGTATTTATGAATAGAAATATTTTAAAAAAAGTATTTCAAAAGAGATAGAAAGCACCGAACTCACTTTTGTCACTAGAAAATAATTTAGCTGATGACTGCAGCATCATCGACGTTCATTTTCGAGTTTCTAAGTGCGGGATTGCTACCATAGCAGTTTAGCTTTAAGGTTGTTTTGGTAAAATAGTTTTTGATTTAAAAAAATCCTTAGATTTGATATACAAAAAGTGATACATGTTTTATTATTTCAAAATGATTTGAATTAAAATATTGGTGTTTAGTTCTGAAGTTTTCAGTTAAGTTATTATATGGACACATGTATCCTATGCATTAGGGTAGTTTGATTTATGCATCTCATTATGATTTGTTGTTTGGTAATTTTCATTTATTGAAATGAAATGGAACTTTCAACGATTTTGAATAGTCAAAAACTTTCGAGTTAATTGAGAACTTGAAGCTAAGAGTTTTTGGGAAGATATATGGAAGATAAGTTTTTGTAACTTATAAACTCGAGAAGATAGTAAGTTAAAACAAATTTTAAATTTGATAAAAATTATGGTTATGCAAAACGAATCTGTATTTGTATATATACTCTTAGGATGTAGAAGAGTGTTATACGAATATTAACTTAAGCATGTAATTTTAAAATAACGATAGCGTTTATGAAATGTTTCATAAATGATTTTAGCATTAAAGGAAATATACTATAAGTAAAAATGGATGTGGTATAAAACGAAAAGAAATTGGTATAGTTAAGAAACCAATGGAATAAACATGTAAATTTTACGTAGATCATTCTATTCGCATAACCGTTCTTGATCTAAATTCGAATAAAAGATTTCGAGGTGATTTACACTGGTCCGAACAAGAATTTTTCACTTGATTATAGACGAGAACACTTAATACAAATTTTTGATATGATTCTGAAGTTTCCTATAATAGTATATGGCTGTGTAAGGAGAAAAGATGATTTTTATCAAGGAACCTGATCGGAGTCCACACTAGGAAAGTCGAGTGAGCGACACTAGTTCGAAAGTGGAATTTGTGTGATCGAACAAGTGATCAGATTTGGTATTGCATACGAATGACATACGTAGATCATAAAGGCTTTGATGTAATTAAAGGCTTTTGACATTAAAAATGCAAGTTATATGGTTTGATATCATTTGTAAATGAGATACAAGTTTATGGGAAAAGGCTAGCTAGCTGCTTTTGGTTTCATGAGTAGGAATTGATTGCTTGACTAATAGGTACATGTTTATTTCTTAACGGGTATGTTTGCTATGTGATATACACGCTCTATAAGATATATTATAAGTATATATTGTTGTTGATGATTTATGCCCCAGATACGGAAGGCCGCTTTTGGGCTTTTGTTGATTTGGGACAGTTGTGGCGAGTTGTAGTTTTTCTGGATCGAGCCGTGCAAAGGAGGTGTTGCCAAAATTCGTAACATATGAGATTTTAAAAGTTTAATAACTCATTTTAAGTAATTTATTTTATAAATCTAAGGGTGTGAAGACATTTTTCTTCCGTGGGAATTTCAGGAACAAATTTTTTTAAGGGGGAAAAATGTAACGACCTGGAATTTTTAAACAATTCGAATGGGAATATTTAATTTATTTAAATATTCAATTTAATTTGAATTTAATAAATTATAAGAAATCAATTATTAATTAAATGACTCGATTTTTAATGATGTATTTTTATTTTAATTTATTTGGTTTTTCCATAATTTTTAATTTAGAAAATTTTTAAATTTTCGTTTGACGTATCTTTCCACAAACGACGGTATTTTTGAAATTTTGCAAAATTAGATAAGCAACATATTTTATTATTGTTTTGAGACCGAGTCGTATTTTTGTGCACGATCGTATTTTTTTTGTTCGCGGTTCATACATGAACAGAATTCTATGTAACTAGATGCTGGAAATTTCAAAATAAACATAAACTCGGCACTTAGATTATTTAACACTCTTGACTATTCTTCATTCCTCATTTTCTTTTCATTTTCAATTTCCAGTAAAAAGAAAAATCAACCCATTTCTTTCGAAAATCAAAATCAAGAGTTATACTTAACTAAAAATCTCAGCTTTGGATTTGTGGAGTTCGAGAAAGGGGTAGACTTCGATCTATGGTGAAATAGGGGTGTGCGGTGGTGGTGTTCGATATGAGGCCACGGGAACTAGGGTTTTAATTTTTGGTCGATTTAATGGGAGATTGAAGATGTCGTTGGTTGTATTGGGTTTGTGGCGTGGAGGTGCAGCTTCGGTCGGAGTATGGTGGAGTTCGATTGTAACGAACCGGATTTTCGACCCACGAAAATCGACACTAATACGTCCACTGTATCACATGCCGAACATTCAAGTGCCGGAAATACCGATTTGTTCGGGTGAAAGAAGAAGGTAGAAGATAGAAGAGAACTAAACAACACAGAGTCTCAGAACACAGCAAATAATATATAATACAACAATGATCTTTACAAAAAGAAAACATCTTTATTCATATATACAACATGAGAGTACACTAGATTTATCCTAAATATGGACAATTATAGAAACCTGTCCTTACATTGACAAACATATAGACTCTATAATACAACAGAAGTAAAAATATACATGAATACGTCTTGACTCTCCAGCTCCTCTCCAACTCCAAAGTATCTGGCTAAACCTGGGAAAACATGCTCGGTCTGACCCGAGCATTACATGGAATAACGCCCGGGTTAGTCATGTAAACCAGCGTGAGTAAAACTCGATAACAAGTAACAACCAAACTGATTTCTACATTTGAAAACTTTTCAAACAAAGGGTATCTCATAAGACCACACCACACATAAAAACGGTCGGTTTTATCTTGCGATAACCAAAACATTTTATATCAAAATCCAGTGATATTTATCATAGTATCTAGGTTTAAAGTAAATAGATAAAATAGCTGAAATGCTTGCATCTCACATTTCAACATACTACGCTCTACAATCGAAAACGTAAGGCCCGTATTGGAGAATGGATTCCGACCAATGAATGGGCTACTAGGGTACCGCCCACTACAGTACACCTCTAGAAAAATGTACTGAGGTCGTACCTAACGACCCCTACCAACACAGGACCGGTCTACCCCTTGCTAGATGGTACTGAATATATCATCATCTCGGTTGCTTTGAAACCTTTAACCGAGAGCTCCCACGTACACGAATTCATTGATGATTGTGTATATATCTAGAAGGGTGATGATATACCCTAATGGGTGCGACCCACATAGCCCTACCGCATATCCCATGTAACGACCGGTACTTTTAACTATTTTAAATTATTAAATTTAATGTGATTGTTGGATAAAAATGAGAGTAGTTGTTTTAATATTTGAATTCATTTAAAATTAAATTTTATAAGTTAAACAGCTTATATTGAAATATAATGATTTGTTGGATAATTAAATTATTTAAAATTTAATATTGGAAATTGTTTAAATAATTAAATTCTGAATTTAATATGAACGAAAATGATATCGAAGGCCGATTTAAATTTTATTGGAATATGAATGAAGGTTGTCAACATTTAAAATTGGATTTAAAGTGAATAATTATAAATTGGAAATTGGAAATTTTATATTTTATTTAACGTGTAAAAATAGCCATTTTTGCCACCGTCTCGGATCTCGACAAAACCAGTTTCATCGGATCTATAATAGTGAATTATTGTAGGATTTCAAGTTTCGTAGCGATTGGACTTGTCGTTTGGCCGTGCGAGCTTGAAACGCGTAGAAATCAATTAATGGGATTTAAATTAATATAATTTGATTTTAAAAGCAAACTTCTGTATACTTTTGAATTAGGGTTCGAAACTGGTTTCATTGAGTTTAAAATTATTGAAAACCTATATTTCAATATATTGGGTGACTCGTTTTCGTTTCGGGAACGAAACGGGCTTTTCGGGTCGTTGTTATTGTTTCAACCCAAATCGATCTGTCCATCCATTCTTATCCATCTCTGTCTATATAAATAGATTTTTGTCTAACCCTAGCGACCTTTTATTCTACTTCCTGTACGTACAAAATTCTATATCATCTATCCCTTCTCAAATGGCTGTCAGACGTATCAAAACCCTAAATTCCCAATTCCAAATTCAACTCCAAAATTCAAACTTCGCAAACCCTATCGAGTTATATACTGCCGGAAAGCTCTCGACGAACGTAATCTAGATCTAAGATTCGTTTTTGATTTGGGGTGTGCTATGATCAGAAATAGTTGAAGAAGTTTCGGCCGTTCGTATTAGGGCTTGGGAATTAACGGTAGATCTTCATCGATACGACGGTCGAAAGTTGTTGGAGCGTAGAGGACGACGAGAGGAGCAAATCCATGTGGTTGGAATGTCGAGATGGCATCGAGGTTCGCCAGAATTCACGCCCAAAGCTGGACGGCAGCGGAGCCTCCAGGCGTTAAAGGAGTTGGTCGCACAACCACCGTGTGGGCGGCCAGACGTGGGGAGCTTGGCGCGGCAGTCAGATCTGGTCGAAGGCGAGTAAAGGGACGTGCAGTGGTAGGGTTTCGAGGCGGCTGTATGGGCTTGAGGCTATTGCGTGATCGAGCGCGTGACGATGTTAGGGGAAGGTAATTTTAATTACCATTTTGCCCTTTTGCTTATTTTAATTTAAATTTTAAAATCCAAACTTCTAACTGACATAACTTTTACATACAAACTCGGATTTGGACGCGGTTTCTTCCGTTGCATTCGTATTGAAATTTTGGACATCATGGAACTGGTTTGAATGCAATTGGAGACAGTTGGATTTTTGGGCTTTTATTAGATTTTAAATCAATTGTAAATCAGAAGTGAGTGATTTAACCCACTCACGCAATAGTAAACCTTCTTATGTTAGTTAAATTAAGTTTATGATGTGATAAGAAATTTATTGATTGCTATTTGGTAATTTAAATTGTCATTTAACTTTAATTTATATGTATATTGAATTAAACTGCCATTTAAATTAAAATTGAATTTAAATTGTTAGTTAAATACCTGATAATGATAAGCAGTTAATTGTTGTGATTTATTGGCTGATTTGGATGTTGATTATGATGGATGTTATATGTTGACAATTTGGATGATTGGATGTTTATATCTTTGTTATCACTATGGGTTGAAATGATACATACTCGAATGATCTTATAGATTAGGGAAAATCGTTAGGGTTGAAATTATACAAGCCCGAGCGATTTTATTGATTTGGAAATTATTGATTCGGGATACGGGTTGAAATATTATATACCCGGAAAATTTAACTATTTTGGGTTGAAATGATACATACCCTATCACTTGACCATAGGGTAGAAAATTATATACGGACACCGTTGGTCGGTTTTAAATTATATTCTAAATGATAAAGTATGTTTGATTTATAAATTTGATTTATCAATTTGATTTGATGATTTTATATAAAAAAATTATATTTGGAAAATAATTTATTTTGTATGTTTTAAAGTTTCAAATTATAAGTTAATATATGGTTTAAAAGGTAAATTTAAGATTTTTACTTATAATTTTATTTAGTTTTAAAAATATATTTTAAATGGTTTAACTTTTAATTTAATAAAATATTTAATATATTTTTTAGAGATTTACGTAAAATTTAATTTAATAAAATATTTAATATAGTTTTAAGAGGTTTATTTAAATTCAATTTAATATAATGAATATAGATTTGTAATAACTTTAATAAATAAAAATGTAAGAGGTTTGTAAGGAATTTATAAAAGTTTTAAGAGATTTTATAATGGATTTTATAAAAGGATTTTATAAAGATTTTTATAAAGGATTTTATAATGGTTTTATAAAGGAGTTATAAAGGTTTTTAAAGGATTTTATAATGGTTTTATAAAGGAGTTATAAAGGTTTTTAAAGGATTTTATAAAGGGTTTTATAAAAGAACTTGTATAAAGGGATTTGGAAGTGTTTTAAAGTAATTTGCGTAGAAGTTTATGAAAAGGGGAAGTGTTTTAAACTGTTTTGGAATTTATAAATAGCTTTATAAATGGTTCTAAAGCATATAAATAGTTTATAAATGGTTTAAGAGAGATTTATAAATTATTTTCGAAATTGAATGAATTAAATCTTCCTTAGTATTTATGAATATATTTATACTTTTGGAGTAAATATATGGATATCTTGATATGATGGTACAAACTGTTTTTGGATTTTTTTAAATTACCACGGTGTGAAATAAGTGTTTAGTTGTTAAAGAGACCGGGGCCGAATATTGGCATACTCTCTGTCAATACCGGAACCACTTTAACAACTGTGTACGTGGTGGATAATCTAGAACGAAGTAGGATGGTTTGGCGAACGCTATTGGTATGAGATAAAAACGTAGCCCTGACCTTCGGCTTAATATAACTAAAATAGGAGCTATACCGGGCCAAGTGAGGTCGCTCCTCCTATCGAACACGCTTCTTCGATACCATATCTGATACTTTGTAATTGATTGGTGGCCACCTTTGATTTGATTTTGGGAGTGTGTTTAGAGGTGGGCGGTAGTAGCTGCTATGCGTTACCGCCAGTCCGGGAGTGCAAAACAGTAGAATCCTACCTTGGCATTGCCTCGTGTGCCTTGTCATATGCCTTATCAAGCCCACTACGATTTCAGTTTGTGTCGTACCTATGGAATGCTCCTTGATAGGCCACTAGTTTACGGTGGAGTTTACAGTACTGTATAGACTACGGTGTCTATAAAAATGTGTTAAGGGGGATATGGGTAACACCTTAATGCTATTTTAACACTTTACTTTACTGATAAACATTACATATATAGCGTATTCTACTATATATAGATAGTTTAATGGATCCTTAGGAGATGGAAAATCTCGTAACATCTCTTAAGTTATCGCATGCACGTTATACACTGGATAGGAGATGTGAAATCCCGTAAACATCTCTTAAGCTATTACACTCAAATTTACTTACTGTTGATTTAACTTACATAAGATCTATTAGTTCTGACTCGAGTGTTTTGTCTTTTCATTACGCTCGGGTCAGCCTGAGCTTTTCAGTGTTGAAGACTTTATTTCTGGAGGACGAAGATGGAGTTTGGTATATTATATTATTAGTAATTTTCCATTACATCATTATTGGTATGTCATTGTTTGTACTCTGATTGTTGTAAAAAAATTGTGTAATCAAATGTATATTATAAACAGCTTCATGAACTGTTTATTTGAGTATTATATTTTGTCATTCCGCTGTGAGATTTTGTGTTTTGTTTTTCCTTCTTTTCTTTATTTTCTTATTTACCCCATTGACAATCCTCCCTTTTGAATGGTTTGAGTTGACATGTGTGATTTATTTTCGATTTAAATTGTCCCAAAAGGTGGGTCGTCACAGTTGGTATCAGAGCTTTGGTTTATCAATAACCTTAGCTTTTTGGGGTTTGACTCATTAGAGATATGGTATTAATACCCTAGAATGAGTTTGTTTGAGCGTATGTGTGTGCGTGCGTGTATATATATATATATATATATATGAGAGCGCGTACTTGTTAGTGTTATAAAATGTTTTATATTGTGTTTACTTATCCGTTGAGTTGTTTATGAATTCTGGTCGGTGCGTGGGACGCCATGTTATCGATAGGGGTTTCTAAACACTTAAACGAGGCAAGTCGACATAATATTGTTTTAAAATCAAGAAAATGAAATAATTTTATCTAAATTATATTTGATATACAAAATGATAATTTTCAATGGATCTTAGTGTTTAGGAGATGATAATATTTAGTTATCATCGATTATTGGTTGAACTAAATTTAAAAACAAATACTTTGTAAACTCCATTTCACGAAGTGTTCGATAATTAAATTGAATTGAAATCAATTAGAATAAGAATTGGTTAAAATGACAAAGATGTAAATTAATGAATTATTTTCATAATAAGGTAATGAAATTATATAAGTATATTTATAATACGGCTTATAAATAAAAAGGATTTAAAAGTCAAGAAATTTTGAATTTACAACCTGTTGCTTTCAAAATTGTCTTCAAAGCCGCCAAAATTAATAAGAATGTTATTTGAAAGTGTTTTGATGAGAAATATATTTTGAAAATATTTTTGAAAGAAATAAAAGCATTGAACTCGCTTTGGTCACTGGAAAATAATTCTGGGGATGACTGCAGCATCGTCAGTATTCATTTCCGAGTTTCTGAGTAAGAATTGCTACCAAAAGGAATTTATTTTCGATTAAAACAAGTTTTGATTGTGAGAAAATATTCTAAGTATGACCTTGATGAATATAAGAAAATAGTTTTGAACTTATAATTGAAAACAGTATAGATAAAAATAAGTTATAACTTATAGATTTGAACAGGAAAGTAAAAAATTTAAATTTAAAAACTGTTGAATATTTTGGTTTAGCAAACAAAGGAAAATTTGAATTTGAGGTATGAAATAAAATAATTAACAAAAGAAATGTTAGATAAATAGAGTTAGTGAAATGAAGTAAATAAAATGAAGTCTAACTCAAGAAAGCTTAAATAAAAGTGAATTGTATTTGAAATGAATTAAATAAAATAACGAAATGAATTTTTAGTGAATATATAACTTAATGATTTGAGAAATATTAAGGTAAAACAAATTCAAATTTGTTCAATGTGAATGATAAGAAGAAAAAATTTAAATAGAGTTAAATAAACTGAGTAATGGATTAAATGAAATAAATTTAACTTAATAAAGATTAAATGAAGTGAATTGGATTTGAATAGAACTAGATAAATTAATAAAGTGAATTAATTCCACATAAGTTATAAAATGAATTAATAGTATGAATACGAACTTGAATTATAAAATGAAATGCAATTTGAATTGTGAAAGAAATTGAATGAAAAAATGAGTGTGTAAAATTAATATGAGTAATTGAATTTAATTTGAATTGGATATAAATAAATTAAATGCAAATAGAATGTGTGTCAATAAAATTTAATGGTAACTAATTGAATATGAAATAAGTTAATGGAATAAATTATAAATTGAAGTTAACTTAAGAGGAGTTGAATGAATTGATTGTGATAAAAAGGAAATTATTAATATGAATTTGAGCTATAAAATAAAGTTTGCTTAATTAAAATGAATAATAAACTAATGAAGTGAGTCACTTTATAAAATAAAATTTATTGAAGTAAAAATTTATTAATATGAACTTGAATTCATAAAATGAACCAATGCAGTGAATCGAAGGATTAATATGAACTTAAGTTATGAAAAATAAATATGAAGTGCATTTTATAAAATGGTTGCAATAGACTTAAATGGTTTATAAATGAGGTTGGTATCAAAGAAATATACTAAGTGTAATGAACTAAAATTTAACTTAAAATAAGATTGAATGAAATGGAATAATTTAATAAAATTGTTCATAAATGAATTTATATGAAATATGTTAAACAAAAAGTGAAACAATTGGAATTTAACAAATTGAATTGAATAAACTGAATGTGAATGGAATAGATGTGAATAAATTTGAAGTAAACTGATTAAATGTTAATAAAAATTGGGTGTAATAAGAATGAAGTATATAAATTCAATATTGACATTGGAAATGTAAATTTTGATAATTTGGATTAATTAGATGAATATTAATAATTGTTGAATGGTTTCTTTTGTCACAATGATTGTTATTATTGTTTTGATTGGGTATGATTGTTGTATGTTGTGTATTTATGCTCATGTTTATGATTTGGATTCAAAATTCATGCTCCGTGGTTCTATTTCACTCATACATGTTTTATATCTTATAATAAGTGACAAATATTCTAAACTGAGTTGAGATAGGTACATAAGAAGACCGTTTAGACTTATACACGGATTATATTTTGCTTTTGCTTGCTTAGTACGAGCGAACTCGCTCGTATTAATAATAATAAGGTACGTATCTCGGGTTACATACCACGCTTTAATATTTTTTTCCTTCGGGATGCCTCATCATTGAGATAAGATGTATATTTGATATGCTTGGTATATATTTGTGTTATATATTCTATTGTACAAATTTTCCGATCGAGCCACGCAAAGGAGGCTCTACCGAAATTTTCCATAAATTCGGGTGCTAGAAAAATCTTGAGGTTTTGAAAATTTTATAACTTGTTTTTATATATAAGTTATATTTTCCGTACAACCGATATCGGAGGGGCGCGGCGAGAGCGTAGTAAAGGTTTTGTAAATAATATTTTAAATGTTTCGTAAGTTGATTATTTTGAATAAAATATATCAAGTGTGAAATTCTCTACTCAACCCCTTTTCGAGGACGAAATGTTTTGAGTGGGGGAGAGGGTAACGACCCGTACTTTTAACTATTTCAAATTATTAAATTTAATGTGATTATTGGATGAAAATGGGAGTAGTTGTTTTATTATTTGAATTCGTTTAAAATTAAATTTTATAAGTTAAACAACTTATATTGAAATATAATGATTTGTTGGATAATTAAATTATTTAAAATTTAAAATTGGAAATTGTTTAAATAATTAAATTCTGAATTTAATATGAATGAAAATGATATCGGAAGCTGATTTAAATTTTATTGGAATACGAACGAAGGTTGTTTACATTTAAAATTGGATTTAAAGTGAATAATTATAAATTGGAAATTTTATATTTTATTTAACGTGTAAAAATAGCCATTTTGGCCACACTCTCGGATCTCAACGAAACCAATTTCATTGGATCTGTAATAGTGAATTATTATAGGATTTCAAGTTTTGTAGCGATCAGACTTGTCGTTTGACCGTGCGAGCTTGAAACGCGTAGAAATCAATTAATGGGATTTAAATTAATATAATTTGATTTTAAAAGCTAACTTCTATATTCTTTTGAATTAGGGTTTGAAACTAGTTTCATTGAGTTTAAAATATTGAAAACCTATATTTTGATATATTGGATGACCCATTTTCCATTTTCGTTTCGAGAACGAAATGGGCTTTTCCAGTCGTTGTTATCGTTTTGACTCAAATCGATCTGTCCATCCATTCTTATCCATCTCTGTCTATATAAATAGATTTTTCTCTAACCCTAGCGGTCTTTTATTCTACTTCCTATACGTACAAAATTCTATATCATCTATCCCTTCTTAAATGGTTATTAGACGTATCAAAACCCTAAATTCCCAATTCCAAATTCAACTCCAAAATTCAAACTTCGCAAACCCTATCGAATTATATAGTGCCTGAAAGCTCGTCCTGAGATTTTTTTTGATTTGGGGTGTGCTGTGACCAAAAATCGTTGAAGAAGTTTCGGCCATTCGTATTAGGGCTTGGGATTTAACGGTGGATCTTCATCGATACGACGATCAGAAGTTGTTGCAGCGTAGAGGACGACGAGGGGAGCAGATCCATGTGGTTGGAATATCGAGATGTCATCGAGGTTTGCCAGAATTCATGCCCAAAGCAGGACGGCGGCGGAGCCTCCAAGCATGACCGGAGTTGGTCGCACAACCACCGTGTGGGTGGCCGGAGGTGGGGAGCTTGGCGCGGCAGTCAGATCTGGTCGAAGGCGAGTAGAGCGGCGTGCGGTGGTAGGGTTTTGAGGCGGCTGTTAGGGCTTGAGGCTGTTGCGTGATCGAGCGTGTGACGATGTTTGGGGAAGGTAATTTTAATTACCATTTTGCCCTTTTACTTATTTTAATTTAAATTTTAAAATCCAAACTTCTGACTGACATAACTTTTACATATGAACTCGGATTTGGACGCGGTTTCTTCCGTTGCATTCGTATCAAAATTTTGGATATCATGGAACTAGTTTGGCTGCATTTGGAGATTGTTGGATTTTTGGGCTTTTATTAGATTTTATATCGACTGTAAATCAAAGGTGAGTGACTTAACCCACTCACGCAATACTAAACCTTCTTATGTTAGTTGAATTAAGTTTATGATGTTATAAGAAATTTATTGATTATTGTTTGGTAATTTAAATTGTCATTTAAATTTAATTTGAATTTATATTGAGTTAAATTGCCATTTGAATTAACATTGAATTTAAATTGTTAGTTAAATACCTGATAATGATAACCAATTAATTGTTGCGATTTATTGGCTGATTTGGATGTTGATTGTGATGGATGTTATTTGTTTACATTTTGGATGATTGGATGTTTATATCTCTATTATCACTATGGGTTGAAATGATACATACCCGAATGATCTTATAGATTAGGGAAAATCGTTATGGGTTGAAATGATACACACCAGAGCGATTTTATTGATTTGGAAATTATTGATTTGGGATACGGGTTGAAATGACATATACCCGGAAAATTTAACTATTTTGGGTTGAAATGATACATACCCTATCACTTGACCATAGGGTAGAAAATTATATACGGACACCGTTGGTCAGTTTTAAATTATTTTCTAAATGGTAAAGAATGTTTGATTTATAAATTTGATTTTTAAATTTAATTTGATGATTTTATATATAAAAAAATTATATTTGGAAAATAATTTATTTTGTATGTTTTAAAGTTTCAAATTATAAGTTAATATATGGTTTAAAAAGAAAATTTAAGATTTTTACTTATAATTTTATTTAGTTTTAAAAATATATTTTAAGTGGTTTAAATTTTAATTTAATAAAATATTTAATATAGTTTTAAGAGATTTATATAAAATTTAATTTAATAATATATTTAATATAGTTTTAAGAGGTTCATTTAAATTCAATTTAATATAATGAACATAGGTTTGTAATATTTAATAAATAAAAATGTAAGAGGTTTGTAAGGAATTTATAAAAGTTTTGTAAGATATTTTATAATGGATTTTATAAAAGATTTTTATAAAGGATTTTATAACGGTTTTATAAAGGAGTTATAAAGGTTTTTAAAGGATTTATAAAGGGTTTTATAAAGGAACTTGTATAAAGGGATTTGGAAGCGTTTTAAAGAAATTTGCATAGAAGTTTATGAAAAAGGGAAGAGTTGTAAACTGTTTTTGAATTTACAAATAGCTTTATAAATGGTTCTAAAGCATATAAATAGTTTATAAATGGTTTAAGAGAGATTTATAAATTAATTGAAAGAAATCTTCCTCAGTATTTATGAATATATTTATACTTTTGGATTAAGTATATGGATATCTTAATATGAAGGTATAAACTGTTTTTGGATTATTTTTTTAAATGACCACGGTGTGAAATAAGTGGTTGGTTGTTAAAGAGACCGGGGCCGAATATTGACATACTCTCTATCAATACCGGAAGCATTTTAACAACTGTGTACGTGGTGGAGAATCCAGAATAAAGTAGGATGGTTTGGCGAACGCTACTGGTATGAGGTAAGAACGCAGCCCTGACCTTCGGGTCAGCTTGATATGACTAAAACAGGAGCTATACCAGGCCAAGTGAGGTCGCTTCTCCTATCGGACATGCTTCTTCGATACCATATCTGTTACTTTGTGATTGATTGGTGGCCACCTTCGATTTGATTTTGGGAGTGTGCTTCGAGGTGGGCGGTAGTAGCTGCTATGCGTTACCACCAGTCCGGGAGTGCAAAACGGTAGAATCCTACCCTGGCATTGCCTCGTGTGCCTTGTCATATGCCTTATCGAGCGCACTATGATTTTGGTTTGTGTTGTACCTATGGAGTGCTTCCTGATAGCCCACCAGTTTACGGTGGAGTTTACAGTATTGTATAGACTACGATGCCTATAAAAATGTGTTAAGGGAGGATAGGGGTAACGCCATAACGCTATTTTAATGCTTTACTTTACTGATAGACATTACATATATAGCGTATTCTACTACATATAGATAGTTTAACAGACCTTAGGAGATGCAAAATTTTGTAACATTTCTTAAGTTATTGCATGCACGTTATACACTGGATATGAGATATGAAATCCTGTAAACATCTCTGAAGCTATTACACTCATATTTACTTATTGTTGATTTAACTTACATAAGATCTTTTAGTTCTGACTCGAATGTTTTGTCTTTTCATTACACTCGGGTCATCCTGAGCATTTCAGTATTAAAGCCTTTATTTCTGGAGGACAAAGACAGAGTTTGGTATATTATATTATTAGTAATTTTCCGCTGCATCATTATTGGTATGTCATTGTTTGTACTCCGATTGTTGTAAAAAAATTGTTTAATCAAATGTATATTATAAAACAGCTTCATGAACTGTTTATTTGAGTATTATATTTTGTCATTCCGCTGTGAGATTCTGTGTTTTGCTTTTCCTTCTTTTCTTTTATTTTCTTATTTACCCCATTGAAAATCCTCCCTTTTGAATGGTTTGAGTTGACATGTGTGATTTATTTTCTATTTAAACCGTCCAAAATGGTGGGTCGTCACATACCATGTTTTAATTATTCTCGGTTGATGAGGCTTGAGGCTACGTTTTACCTTTCTAAATAGCAATCCATCTTGGAATGCTAACACTGCCCTCCAGGCGTCAATGCAATTCCAACATTCATCTATACAAGTTCGTTCTGGATCTGAACGAAACCGAAGGCACTAACTATACTACATCCAATTTGGAATCACCCTCATGATAAGTAGTAGTAGCCCTTGCACTTCAAAGAGCACCGTCTTCAATCATCATCGAGATGTCTTCCACTTGAATGTACATGTTAGTGCGAGTGGTTTTCGGATATATAAATACGATCCCAGTCTCTCCGTATGAACAACCGATAATTTCCATCGATTCATTCCCGGTTCTTTTAGAAGTAAGTTTTCGAGTCCTCATCGGGAAACTCGAATTTACATTCATACTTCCTAAGTCAAATTGGGTCAAACTTGATAGTCGGTTATTTAATGATCAAATAACAACAACAAAATTAGGAGATTTAATTACCCAAAGCAATCACTAAGCCTCAAAACCATTTTTATTTATAAATCTCCTTTTCCAAACATTTATCAACATTCATATACTTATCTCCTTTACATAACTATATTCACAAACACTTATAAGATTTCCCATTTCCAAATCTCTTAAGCAAATTTAACTACATTATTTAAATTGGAGAAAAGAATAAGTCTAAGCAATATTCCTTCGGTGTTAAGTGTGGAACGGATGTTCCATATCACCAATTTTAAGATCAATGTAATTATCTTCAATAATTTTTTTATAAATTTCCCTACTTTAATTCATTTGGTTACTTAATGGTCCAGACGAGAGATCTTTTGATTTAAAATCAATTAATATTAAAAAGAAAATTGATTTAAAATATAACCGATTGGGTTTAAAATAACCTTTGAAAAGATTAAAGTACATTCAGTTGGCTTAACCCTATTTATATCTTAACTAATCATAATTAAATCAAGATTAAATCATAATTAAACTTTAATTAACTTAATGAACTTAGTTAAGTTCTAATTAACTTCTTAATGCCTCTTAGTTAAGGTCTAAACAATTCATTATTAGTCAAAACCCTAATTATTTATAAATTAATTTCATAATCACTTAATTAAATAATAATTAATCAAATAGTTAACTTAATTAAATAATAATTAAAAATTTAATTACTTCTTATCTTCATTAATCACTAATTAAAACCTTATTAATCAATAATTAGTCATTAACGTTCCTCAAGTGTTACTTAACCTCTAATCACTTACTTAATTACTAATTAATTACGAGTTGCTTTTAATTATTTTATTAAATAAATTAGTAAATAATCTAATTGTAAACTCTTTTTATGTTACTAATTAAGTTTGGAAAACTTTTGCAAAACAATTCCAAAATGAATCACTTAAAGATGGAAATCGTGATTTTTTTTGTCGAACTGCATCTATAGCGACTATCGTTATGAACGCGGTTCGCTCTCTCTCTTATTTTAAGTGAAATACTTTGCTTAAATTCTTGCTCCTTCATGTTTTTAAATAATATGTAGAAAGCTTTTGAAACCTTAAACCAAGATAAAATTTGAAACCATTTCCAAACTTTGAAACTAGACATCATAGTTTTGATTTCAAATTAGGTCTTACGTCCGTCGCAGCACACAAAGTTGTTAACTTTGTTTCAACTCAACATACTTGATTATTAAATCACAACCATACATCCATACTACCATACTCTTAATATCACAATGGAACACACATATAAACGTAAGGCTATATGCTTACTAACTCGACAACATCACATTCAAATCTCAAATTCAATACCAAACATAACATCTGTCAAATCATCATCAACCAACATAATAACCATTTAATTTTCTCATCATATTATCAACACAACAACACATCATAATAAAGTAAAAAAAAATTCCCAAAAAAGTAGTTTTACTCACCAAAAATCTTTGAAACCTGAAATACCTTAGATGCACCAAAAATCACCCCAAAAATATGTCATCTTCCACTAGATTTTTTGACATATTGCTCTCAGATTTTGAAAAAGCGATCAAAACAAAAGTTTTAGAAAATTCATTTCTATACAATTTAAAATAAAGAATCTCTCAAATAAGATTATTTCTGAGGTAGATATGGTCAAAATAAGAAGAGCTGTTTTCGGACCTGAATTTCTGAGTTTAAAAAAACACTCTAAAGAAATGAGATTTTGGCAAATCTAAGCTTGAAATTAGATAAAGTGGTAAAGAAGAAATTTATAGCTACTGAAATTTTATATGATTTGAAAAAAAAAATTGATTTGGTGTAAAATAGAGAAAGTTATGGCCGAATAAAGTTGAGGAAAAATGGATAAGAAAGAGTTTAAAAACAAGTTTGCATCTTTAAAACAATTTAAATCTTTTGATTTTTAAAAAAACTTAAAATAACATAAGAAGCCATGAAATTATGAAGAAAGTTTTAGGAAAATGGAAATGGAGAAGTAAATGAAAACATGGTGAAATGGATGTGTATTTGTAGATGAAAGAAAGTAGGAAAATTTCCAAACCAACCTTAGATTAAAATATCCTAACATGTCATTATTGTGACAAGCCACATCACCACCTTCCGCCTCCTCATATGTCATACCCCCACCTCTCTAGTCACATCCTTTAGGTCATGAGGGATAATTCTAAGATATGACAAGAGATAATGATATATAGTTATATATATAAGTTATTATTTTTAAAACCATTACTTGTCACATCACTTGTTAAACATAATTAACATAAGCTAATATACTACTAGTGTATTATTATTGTTTGGTTAGTTAACTCTTATATATTTGTATATATAGTTCACAAAGATGAACAACGTTCCCGATAACTTTTCGGTGTCGAAAAGTCGAAATTCCAGAAAACGTTCTTTGGTCACATTTTTTATTTTTCTACGAACTATATATTTTGGTAAACAAATTTTAAAACGTATTTTACCATCATTATTAAATGATTAAAATAGGTTTATTTATAAATAAAAACCCATTTATTAATTAAACTTAACTTGAATTTTCGAAGAAATATATAAAACTGATGATATCATGTATCGATGTCATAAATATTTTATTTTCAAAAAATATAATAAATTATTTTATTTCATAATCTTGTTTGAATACATATATTTATGTATGTATCCAGAGCCATGAACGATCCTTAAAAGCAATTTTATTTATAAAACGATTTCCGGCTATTTTATCGATATTTTACTTAGGACGATATTTACAAATTTTCAATATTTTGCCTAGGTAATTTGTTCACAAATATTTTTCTCAAACAAAATAAATATTATTATTTACCACTTAGAACATGATTATTTCTTACTTTTAAACCCATATCTAATTATTTTAAAAATAAATATAATTTATCAAAGTGATAAATTTGTGGGTCGTTACATTCTTCCCCCTTAAAAGAATTTCGTTCTCGAAATTATACACAACCCTATTCCTAGAAATACTTAAAACTGTTCATCAATTTGTATGATGTACATAGATCATTCCTATGTAAAATTCTTGTTCGATCTCTCACTTGAACACATAAATTTCCTTCCAAACCAGTATCGCTAACTTGACTTCTTAGTGCGGACTTTGATTAGGCTTCTTAATTAGAAACCTTTGTTCTCCTTGCATAGCCATAAACTATGATAAACAACCTTTGGTTCCACATAAGAACCGTCATTAACGCTCACCGTCAACAATCGGGTGCTAAATCCCTATTCGGAATGGTGTGAAACACCTCGAGTCATATACTCGAATCTTGGATCGAGAACTATGTTAAAAGAGAAATGATCTACGTACTAATCCCATTGGTTCCTACTTTCCAAGATTATAATTACCCTTTTTAAAGAATCACCATTTTACTTAAGAACATTACTTAAGTTTATTTATATTCTATAACTCAAATTCATTTTAGTATGATACTCTTCTATATCCAAAAGAGTATATACAATTTCAAATCTTTAATTGGTTTTACTTAACCTAAGATGTTCAACAAATTGAAAACTTTATTTATTAACCTGCTCTTAATCAAGACATCCTTTTATTTTGAAAACTCTATTCTTTTAAGGGATTCGAGAACACAATATCCGAGTTTTATTTCAATAAACCATTCAAAATGTAATTTATATCTAACCCTTTTGAAAATACAATATATAGCCTGAGTAACTCTAAAATGATATCAAGGAACCGGGCGCTGCCAAATAGTATTATATATCCCTTTTACTAAGTAGGGAAATACTCAAGAGAAGTGTTTACCATCCGAACACATCTCTTACCCATTTTTAGTCATTTCCAAGGCACTCGAAATAGTTAATTATAAAAATATTTCTTTCTTCACAAATTCCCTTTTGAAACAATACTATTTATAGATAAATAGTTCTTTAATAAAACCATCCACTAGCTTTGGATTCATTCGGATTCATACTCGTTTCGATTGTACAATGATAAAGAGGATAATTTACTAAATGCACTATCATATATGCCTAAGCAAAGATTCGATTGCCGCTTAGAAGATTATTCTGATTATCACAAAATAGATCAATACTCCTTCCCGAACTGTCCAAAGAAAACTTTACTCTCAAATCCATTTTAAAATATTTATATCTTAAAATATCTTTAAGTACAATTACCACAACTTTTCCAAAATCATTTAAATCTTTATCAAAGCCACCGGGATTTAATATTCTCATAATCCTTTTCATTTTTATAAGGTCATTTAAAGATTTTCTTTTAACTAAACACATTCTATTCTAAATCCAATTTTGACCCTACATCTCATCGATAACTATATAGACTATTGAAAATCATTCCTTTATATATAAAATATATCCTAGGTAAAATGATTTCATTCACCAATTTTAAAACAATATTATGTCGATTGGACTTGTTTAAGTGTTTAGGAAATCCCTAGCGATAACGTTGGCCAAACACATCGACCAGAATTCTTAAGCCACCCAACAGATTAACAACACAATATAAAACATTTTTACTTAGTAACAAATACACACTCATATTTATAATACATTCAGGCTCATTCTAGGGTCTCACTTATCCTATCTCAAATGAGTATACCCACCAGAGCCAAGGTTCTCGCTTAACCTTCAGCTCTGATACCAAATGTAACGAATCGGATTTTTGACCTTCGAAAATTGACACTAATACGTCCACTGTATCACATGCCGGACATTCAAGGGCCGGAAATACCGATTTGTTAGGGTGAAAGAAGAAGGTAGAAGATAGAAGAGAACTAAACAACACAGAATCTCACAACGCAGCGAATAATATATAATACAACAATGATCTTTACAAAAAGGAAACATCTTTATTCATATATACAACATCAGAGTACACTAGACTTATCCTAAATTTGGACAGCTATAGAAACATGTCCTTACATTGACAAACATATAGACTCTATAATACAGCGGAAGTAAAAATATACGTGAATACGTATTGATCCTCCAGCTCCTCTCCAACTCCAAAGTATCCAGCTAAACCTGGGAAAACATGTTCGGTCTGACCCGAGCATTACATGGAATAACGCCCGGGTCGGTCTGGTAAACCAGCGTGAGTAAAACTCGATAACAAGTAACAACCAAACTGATTTCTACATTTGAAAACTGTTCAAACAAAGGGTACTCATAAGACCACACCACACATAAAAACGAACGAGTTTTGAATTTACGATAACCAAAACATTTTATATCAAAATCTAGTGATATTATCATAGTGTCTAGGTTTAAAGTAAATAGATAAAATAGCTGAAATGCTTGCATCTCACATTCCAACATACTACACTCTACAATCGAAAACGTAAGGCATGTATTGGAGAATGGATTCCAACTAATGACTGGGCTACTGGGGTACCGTCCGACACAATACACCTCTAGAAAAATGTACCGAGGTCGTACCTAACGACCCCTGCCATCACAGGACCGGCCTACCCCTTCTTGGAATGTACCGAATATATCACCACCTCGGTTGCTTTGCAACCTTTAATCAAGCGCTCTGACGTACACGAATTCATTGATGATTGTGTATATATCTAGAAGGGTGATAATATACCCTAATGGGTGCGACCCACATAGCCCTGCTGCATATCCCCTATTTTAGTCATTCCCGGTTGATGAGGCTTGAGGCTACGTTTTACCTTTCTGAATAACAATCCATCTTGGAATGCTAACACTGCCCTCCAAGCATCAATGCAATACTTGCATTCATCCATACAAGTTCATTCTGCGTTTGAACGAAACCAAAGGCACTAACTCTACTACATCCATTTTGGAATCACCCTCAGGATTAGTAGCAGTAGCCTTTGCACTTCAAAGAGCACCGTCTTCAATCTTCATCAAGATATCTTCCACTCGAATGTACATGTTGGTGCAGAGTGGTTTTTGGATATATAAATCCGATCCCGGTCTCCCTCTATCAACAATCGATAATTTTCGATTGACTCATTCCCGGTTCTTTTGGAAGTAAGTTTTCGAGTCCTCGTCGGGGAACTCGAATATACATTCATACTTCCTAAGTCAAATTGGGTCAAACTTGATAGTCGGTTATTTAACTATCAAATAACAACAACAAAATCTAGAGATTTAATTACCCAAAGCAATCTCTAAGCCTCAAAACCATTTTCATTTATAAATCTCCTTTTCCAAACAATTATCAACATTCATATACTTATCTCCTTTACATTAACATATTCACAGAACATTTATAAGATTTCCCATTTCCATATCTCTTAAATGGATATAACTACGTTATTTAAATTGGAGAAAAGTATAACTCTAAGCACTATTCCTTCGGTGTTAAGTGTGGACCGAATGTTCCATACAACCATTTTTTAAAAGGTCAACCTCGAAAAACCCAAACCTCGAATTTCTGTTGTAATTATCTTCAATAAATCCTTTTATAAATTTCCCTTACCAATGGAATCTTTTTGCTTTAACCCAAACCCATTTACAAAACATTTATCAACCACCATACTCATTTATAAGACTCTTTATAAATATTCAAACCCGGTTATATAAACTTCTTTATAAACTTTCAAACCTTGTATAAAAATTCCCTATATAAACATCCAAACCCATTTATAAAATCATTTTATAAACATTTAAAATAATTTCTAAAAATCCTTTTATGAATACCCTAAAATTATTCATAAACTTCTTTATAAAATATTCAAAACAATTGTCAAATCATTCTTGAAATATCTTGTTCAAAATAGAATAATCTTGAAGGCAATTTTAAAAGAAAATGAATTATTAACTTTCCAAAACCAAATGGAGGCTTAATGACTACAATGGATCATTAATTTTTGGTTTACTTATCCAAGTTATATCATGGGTATTGCCTTACATCAGATATGTAAGGGATTCACACATAACATACAATCAATCATAGGTAGGTGTCCAAGTTACAAATGTAGGTACATCCATTATCGGTGAAAAACGTACATATAGAAATGCATTCTTAATGCTTAAATTACCATGACCCGCTTATTGAAATTAACTTCCTTGTGTTTGTCACGTTATCGATATTCAAAATTTGTGCTAAACACAAGTCAACTTACTTCCCATAAAACGTGTCAACATTTTATAATCACTACTTTAATTCATTTGGCTACTTAATGGTCCGGACGAGAGATTCTTTGATTTAAAAATCAATTAATCTTAAAAAGAAAATTGATTTAAAATATAAACGATTGGGTTTAAAACAACCTTTGAAAAGATTAAATTATATCTAGTTAGCTTAACCCTAATTATATCTTGATTAATCATGATTAAGTCAAGATTAAATCATAATTAAATTTAATTAACCTAATGAACTTAGTTAAGTCCTAATTAACTTCTTAATGCATCTTAGTTAAGGTTTAAACAATTCATTATTAGTTAAACCCTAATTAATTAAGAATTAATTTAACAATCACTTAATTAAATAATCATTAATCAACTAATTAACTTAAGTAAATAATAATTAACCATTTAATTACTTCTTATCTTTATTAATCACTAATTAAAACCTTATTAATCGATAATTAGTCATTAACCTTCCTTAAGTGTTACTTAACCTCTAATCACTTACTTAATTACTAATTAAGTACTAATTACCTTTAATTATTTTATTAAATTAATAAATTTGTAAATAATCTAAACATAATCTCTTTTTATGTTACTAATTTAGTTTAGAAAACTTTTATAAAACAATTCCAAAATGAATCACTTAAAGATGGAAATCGTGAATTCCTTTTTTTTGTCGAACTGCATCCATAGCGACTATTGTTATGAGCGCAGTTCGCTCTATCTTATTTTAAGTGAAATACTTCACTTAAATTCTTGCTACTACATGTTTTGAAATAATATGTAGAAACTTTTTGAAACCTTAAACCAAAATAAAACTTGAAACCATTTCCAAACTTTGAAACTAGAAATCATAGTTTTGATTTCAAATTAGATCTCACGTCCGTCGCAGCACACAAAGTTGTTAACTTTGTTTCAACTCAACATACTTGATTCTTAAATCAAAACTATACATACATACTACCATACTCTTAGTATCACAATGAAATACACATATAAACGTAAGGTTCTATGCTTATTAACTCGACAAAATCACATTCAAATCTCAAATTCAATACCAAACATAAGATCCATCAAATCGCCATCAACCAATATAATAACCATTCAATTTACTCATTATATTATCACCACAATAACACATCATAATAAAGTAAAAAAAATTCCAAAACAAAGTAGTTTTACTCACCGAAAATCTTGAAACTTGAAATGCCTTAGATGCACCAAAAATCACCCCAAAAAATGTCATCTTCCACTTGATTTTTGGACCTATTACTCTCGGGTTTTGAAAAAGTGGTAAAAAGAAGAGTTTTAGAAAATTATTTTTTATACAATTTAAAATAAAGAATCACTCAAATCGGATTATTTTTTAGGTAGATATGGTCAAAAGAAGAAGAGCTATTTTCGGACCTAAATTTCTGAGCTTAAAAGTACACTGTAAAGAAATGAGATTTTGACAAACCTAAGCTTGAAATTAAAAAAAGTGGTAAAAAGGTTGTAGATATTGAAATTTTATATGATTTGGAAAGAAAGAAAATCTTGATTTGGTGTGAAACAGTGGAAGTTATGGCCGAATAAAGATGAGGAAAAATGGAGAAGAAAGAGTTTAAAAACATGTTTGCGTCTTTAAAACAATTTAAATCTTTTGATTTAAAAAAAACTTAAATTAACATAAGAAGCCATGAAAATATGAAGAAAGCTTTAATGAAATTAAAATGGAGAAGTAAATAAAAATATGGTGAAATTGAGTGTATTTATAGATGAAAGAAAGTAGGAAAATTACCAAACTAACCTTAGATTAAAATATCATAATATGTCATTATTTTGACAAGTTACATCACCACCTTCCTCTCCCTCATATGTCATATCCTCCCCTCTCTAGTCACATCCTCTAGGTCATGATGGATAATGATGATAATGCTAAGATATGATAAGAGATAATGATGTATATTTATATGTATAAGTTATTATTTTTAAAACCATAACTTGTCACATCACTTGCTAAACATAATTAACATAAGATAATATACTATTAGTGTATTATTATTGTTTGGTTAATTAACTCTTATATATATGTTTATATAGTGCACAAAGAAAAACAATGTTCCCGACAACTTTCCGGTGTCGAAAAGTCAAAATTCCGAAAAACGTTCTTCGGTCACATTTTTATATTTTTCTACAAACTGTCTATTTTGGTAAATAAATTTTACAAAATATTTTACCATCATTATTAAATGATTAAAATAGGTTTATTTGTAAATATAAACCCATTTATTTAATATTTAAATTTAACTGAATTTCCGAAGAAATATATAAAACCGATGATATCAACTGTCGATGTCATAAACATTTTATTTTCAAAAAATAAAATAAATTATTTTATTTCGTAATCTTGTTGAATACATATATTTATGCATGTATCCAAAGCCATGCACGATCTTTATTGTTTAAAAGCTGTTTTATTGATAAAACTATTTCCGGCTGCTTTATCGATATTTTACCTTGGACGATATTTACAAAATTTCAATATTTTACCTAGGTAATTTGTTCACATATATTTTTTCAAACAAAATAACTATTATTATTTATCACTTAAAACATGATTATTTCTTACTTTTAAACCCATATCTAAATATTTCAAAAATAAATATAATTTATCAAAGTGATAAATTTGCGGGTCGTTACATTGATCGTGTATTGGGATCGCGTTAGTGCGAGGTTGTGGGGGATAGGTGCCAGGTTGCTTTTTGTTCTAAATTGTTGAGCTTGAAGTGAAAGTGGGGGAACACAGTGAATAGGTGGAGAGAAGTTTGTCGGAGGTGATGAATTTCGATTATGTTGAGTGATGGTTGAGATAGAGGCATGCATGCACGGCATGTGTGCGTGTATGTCGTGTGCAGGAATAGATTAGGAGAGGAAGGAAGAAGGATTGGGTAGAGTAACTAATTTAATTAAAAGTGATTAACTAATTTAATTGCTTAATTATTTCTAAAATTTATAAAGTGAATATATCTCTCACACGAGGTCCAACCGAGACAAGGTCTTTTGCCTTGCGCTCATAGGAGGGATCTTACGTGGTGGAACTGATTTCGTCAAATTTAAAACAAGTGGAATTTTGAGTTAAATCAAACGCCGTTCGATTTTAGATAAAAATGGAATGCTTAAGCATCAACTGGAATTTCGATGAGTTATCTCACCTATAAATGAATACTATAACAAAATATGATAGATAAAATTTATTATTTTTATGTTTAAATAATTATTGGTTTGCTTTAGTTGAATGTTCACTTGTAAAATCGAATGACATTTAAAAGGAGTTACAGGGAATTATGTAGAGAAATTTGAATTTCTCACCATTATGATTTTAAATTCCAGTTATATACGTATTGAAATTAGTTTCAGTTATATACCTATTCTATATATTGTTGAATGTCAAAATTTGGTAGTTTTAAAATATTGAATGTGACATTGTTATATGTTAAAAGTTGAACTTTTTTAGTGATAAAGGTATTAATAGCATTAGTTAAGTGCTTTGGTAGCTATTGGCTTCGTTATAGTATTTCGAGATACTAGTAATTGTTGCTTTGGTTTGGAAATGGTTTTGATTTTGAAAATGATTTTTAAATCCAACTTTTTATATTTTCCGTGTTATTTTATTTAAAAATAATTTTAGTACTTGTTTTTTACTCTAACCTTTTTGAAAATGTTTTAAAAGTATTTCGAGAAGTATATTTTTTAGAAAAGTTATTATAACAATGAATGTTTATTTTAAGGAAAATAAAGAGGTTTATCTTTTATTTAAAGTCATTCTGTTTTTTAAAAGAAGATAGAAATATTTTAAATAAATATTTGTGCAACGTTTATATAAAATGTTATATAAAAGGATAGATTTATAAATATATTGTATCAATAAAAAATAGTTACATAAATGATATTTTATAAATTAAAGTAGGTTTATAAATGGTATTTTATAAAAAACGGAAAGGATATTATTTGTATATGTAATTTGGTATAATAAATCGCATTTGTGGATTTATAGTGATATATGGAAGGATCGTTTTATGAAAATTATTTGTTCCGATTTTGCAATTGGAGATTTGGGATAAGTATATGAGATTTAAAATTAGTAAGGAAGTTTTACAAAGTAGTTTTACCAAGAAATCTTATAAGAAGTTCTATAAATAAATTTGGAGTTTATAAATAGACATGAGTTTTGTAAAAATAAAAGAGATTTGTAGAAAGAGTTTCATAATTATAGTTAGAGGTTAATAAAAGAAGTTTTATAAATAGAAGTGAGATTTATAAAAGGAGTTTTATAAATATATAAAGGATTTATAAAAAGGGAATTTTATTTTGATTTCCATAAATGATGTTTATAAATTATGGTGGTATGAAAACTATTCTTTTCACACATAACACCAAATTTTGAGGTGTGGAAACTCGTCTCTATCTTGAGAATTAAGAATGTATGCTGAGTAAAGGATAGTTTTTTAACTTGTCTGATTTCATTATTAATCGAGGGATAGTACTGTTTGAAATCGGAAAGTGGTGGTAAGTAAACTTGAGCTGATTTCCATACAATTTTGTACTTACACTAAAGGGAAGTGTTTTGGGTTTATTTTTACCAATGTTTTAAATGATATTTGTTTAACCTAAATAAGTATGGTTTTTGAAAATTAAATCTTTCTTAAGATTTATGAATACTTATACCGTTGATATCAGTATATGGAAAAGTTTTCTAGGTTTTGAAAGTAAAATGGTTTGTGAGTATACTTGTATAGTTGAGATACATATATTGATATTTTTCAAGTATAGAAAAGAGTAGAGAAAGGTTTGTGAATATATCTTTGTAAAAGTATTTTAATACAAGAATTTAAAAAGTGATTTTAATTAATGAAAGGACTTATTATTGAGGCTTAGTAGTTGCTTATGTGCTTAACCATGCGTGGTTTCCATGTGGAATTAAATCTCTAGTTGAATTGTTTGTTTGTTTGATAGTTAAATAACAAACTATCAAATCTTAGCCAGTCTTTAAAACTATCATTTTCGGTTTGAGAGATCAGGATCGTATATGTTATTCGAAAACCACCTCGAACTGGCATAAACGTTCGAATTGAAGTTATCTTGAAGATGATGAAATCAAAGATGAAGTTCTTTGAAGTGCAAGGGCTACTTGATACTAATCCTGAGGGTGATTCCAAAATGGATGTAGTAGAAGTAGTGCCTTTGGTTTGTTCATATCGTGGACAACTTGTATTGATGAATGCTGACATTTCATTGTTGCTTGAAGGGCGGTGTTAGCATTCAAAGTGGGATTTGCTAAAATGGAAAAACGTAGCATCAAGCCTCATAACTGAGAATGACTAAATATGGGATATGTAGCAGGGCTGTGTGGGTCGCACCCATTAAGGTATGGACATTACCCTTCTAGATCACTATTTATGAAATTATGGATTTGGTATCTGCATGAGAGCTCTCGAGAAAAGGTTGCAAAGCAACCAGAGTGATGACATATTCGGTACTATCCAGTAAGGGGTATGCCTATTCTGTGTTAGAGGGGGGGAGGAGGGTCTAGCTAAGGCACTCGGTACATTTTCTAGAGGTGTACCATGGTAAGTGGTACTGCGATGCATTGTCACTGTATGAAATCCACTCCAATACATTCCTTTTCAGACTTAGTTGTATACCTATTGTACTGAAATGTAATTAATGAAACCATTTCGGCTATGATTCAATATTTATTCTAAACCCTAGACATTATTATAATATCACAAGATTTTCTATGAAGCAGTTTGGTTATTGAAAGGTAAAAACCCATCCGTGTTTATGTATGGCGTGGTCTTGCAACATACCTTTATTTTTGAAAGGTTTTATAACATTAAAAATCCATTTGGTTTGTGTTTCTCACGCTGGTTTACCAGACTGATCCGGATGTTATTTTCTTATAATGCTCGGGTCAGCCTGCGCATATTTCCAGATTTAGTTCGGATGCTTTGGAGCTTCAGAAGATGAGCTGGATGCCTTTAAGATGTATTCACATATATTTTATTTCCGCTGCATTTGTTGTTTATGTTTATTAGCATTTGTGAGGACAAGTTGTTATAACTGTCTAGGCTGATGATTTTATTCTTTTATAAAGATATGTTGTATATTATACATTACTGGTCACAATGTAAGATTTTATTCTGTCTTTTCTATCTTTTCTCCCAACAATCTCTCTGTCTGACACTTGGATGTTTGACACGTGAATACCGTGGATTTATTAGTGTCGACTTTTGAGGGTCGAAAGGGCGAGTCGTTACACTAACACTCCATATAGTTTTTATGGAACCAAAGATGTGGAATCTAATCACTGATTTGAGCATTTGTGGATTAATAAGTAAATAATCACAACGTCGTCACCCACACCCAATTACAGTGGGTAAAATAGAAGTACCTTTATAGAGTTATGGGTGAGCCATCAGGATAATTATATAATTTTTTTATATAACTTAACTCTTATAACGAATCTTGTCTGAAATAAAATAAGCTTTTGGATTCATTTTTTATTGAATATATTATTATATTGGAATATCAATAATGTTATAAATACATTAATTGTATAAAATTGTAGTGATTTCTTTTTCGATCTTTATGTTGACACTAAATATATCCACGGTATTCGTGCGCCGAGCACCCAAGTACTGGAAAGGTATAAAGTTAGGGTAAAATAAAAAAATAGAAATAGAACAAGAAAGAAGAACTCAATGTCAGAATCTCACATGTGGAACGATAATATATAATATCCCAAAAGTGTAGTACAAAGAGTTACTCTAACATACATGAATCTCAGAGTTACAAAAATGACTAAATACTAAATTAGCCTGGACAGTTATAACTGTCTGTCCTCACAATGCTGAATCAATACATAACAGTGAACAGAAATGAAAATAGGTAAGTAGATAGGTAGGTGGAATCATCCAGCTTGTCTCCAAAAGCTTGAAACATCCAACCTTAAGACCTGCTTTCCTCGATCTACTCGAAAGAATACACGAGGAGGTTTGGAAAAAGAAACAACACGTGTTAGACATAAGTCTAGTATAAGAAAACTCAGAAATGCATATAAACACATAACAGTACTTCCAAGACCAATCGAATTACCGGATTGGTTTCCCCTCGAAAGTACCCAACTCAATTGATATTTACATTAGTTGACATTATAGATAATGTCTAAGGTGTGTAATATAAATATGAATGTAGCTGGTTTGCTTGAGCCTCACAACACAATGATATTAGAGTACATTTTAAAACCGCTAAGGCACATTTGTAAGTGGATTTTCCACGGAGACGCCTTCAGCTTTAAACCTGAAGCGGATCTTCATGACAAGGATCAGAAACTAACTTCCGAGCATTGTATATCTCTAGATAAACTATATCATAAGGTAAGCACAACTAACCCACGCCCGAACAAGCGAACCCGAACCACATGGAACCTAAGTATCTTCAACTCCTGCTAGCAGCATATTGATAAGCATACTCTAGATAATGGAGTTGAGATACCCCTCTAGGTTAGCAAAACCCCTGGATTATGTATCCTACCTTTTCTGTAGTCATTTTTTGAAGTCGAGGCTAGGTTTGGCATCTTTCCCATGAGTCTTCTTACTCGAACAGAGTCCAGATCAACGACCTCTTCCAAAACTGAACCTTATAGTAGTTCTGAAGTGGTATTCGCAAGTAAAACACTTACCGATTCTGGACTCTTCAAAACTAATCGATGAATTTTTGTAGCTTAATTTCAGTTCTTTTAGAAGTAACTAAAAGCTAGAGGCATTTTGTACCAATTCTCATCCCCATGGGTTCTCATTAGTATAAATCCACGAAGCCTTTCGTATACTTCCTAAGTTAAGTTTGGTCAAGATTAGTAGTCAACTAATCGACTATCGAGTCTTAAGTGCTTGTTTATAGAAATCAAGATTCGTATACTTAACATGTTTTCGATCTTCCAGCTTAACTCTTCCTCGGCGAAGAGGAAAGCCGGCAGTTTAGAGCTCTATTGCTCAGTCCCTACTCAAATATCAATCTTGACTCTCACAAATAGAGAAGCCTACCTCGTTCGCTTTTAGTGCTAAGCATGGTAATACTAACATTCCATAAACAATCAAACTAAGGTCATTACATAAGTGTTACATTTCATCCCTTCTTCTAAAACAATAGTCTTTTGAAATTGCTTGTTTAAATAAGTTAGAAACTCTTTTAAAATGATATAAGTATGTATAATAGTTTTATTTAATAAGGAATGTAGAATTTAGAATAAGTTAAGAAAGGAAGTGTATAAAAGTAGTTATTTAATAAAAGAGTCAAAAATAGTTTTATAGACTTATATATAAATAAAATACCTTTAAAATAATTATAAATAAGATATAAATAGTTATAGGAATTATCATCGTAAAAATAGTTATTTAATATTGATTTTGAAAAGCTTTACTATTTTAACAAAATAAACAGGTTTTGTTTATATTAAATAGGAAAAACCTTTACTTTAAATCTTCAAAATAAATTATTTTACAATTTATTTAAACTTCAAACTTCTTCTAAAATGATCGTATATATTTTATAAAACCCCTTTGAAAACATTCCATAAAAATATCCAAAGCTTAACATTTTGAACTTAAAAAAAACTTGTTTTTCCAAAATGCATTCATAGTGACTATCGCTATATGGACCATAACTCTACTCATTTTTTTTATAAAAAAATACTTTTAAACTTCACTTCTTACTATCATTTATACTTCTATAATTATAGAAAACATTTTATTTGAAAATAAACAAAATATGGATCTTAAAAAGTGAGATAAAAGAAGGGATTTTAAAGTGTTTTTATAGCGACTATCGCTATACGGACAATTCCATTTTCAATTTAGTATTTAATATCATTCACCCATGTAAGCATATATGATTTCCAAATTCAAGTCATATCACAAGGAAGTATGTAATAACATATGTACTAAATAACATGCCCAAATTCAATGTTCAAATTTCCAATTATATTTACTTATTTTAACATCACAATTCAAAGCTTTTTAAGGCACAACACTTAAAAAAATCACATGCTTTATAGAGCACATAATTAAGGGTTATAACTTTAAGTAGTTAAAATATATTATCATAGTTTATAACAAGCAAAATTGTCAAGTTTAGATTTAACAAAATGTCAAGTTCATGATATTATTTAATGAGTGAGATAACTCACTTTTAATCCAAGGATAAAGCTGCTACCACCAAGCCATAACACACTATTATCAAGCAATAACACAAGAGCACAAGAATCAAGCTAGAACAAGTATGAATTAGAGAAAAGAAGGCCTCGAAGTGCACGACCAAGCTTTGGATAACCCAATTTGGGTACGGCCTTGGTGGCAATGGAGTGGAAGGCTCCAATTTCTTTTGTTTTGAGGTGATGGAATGATGTTATATGCTGTATTAGGATGATAGCATGAGTTTGGAGAAGTTTTAGCTTAGTTTGAATTACTTTGATTTAAGAAAATTGAGAAGAGAAAGGAGTGTAAGAACTTGAACTTTGAGTTTGTGAATTTGAAAGAATGAAGAGATTCCTTGCCTCCTATTTATAAGCTTAGGAATTAGTGGCAAAAGATCAGCAATACGCTCCTAGGTCAACCATGAAGCTACATGCATCTATGCCTCTTATACAAAATGCTTTCCCTAAATCACTCCATCTTTTCCTCCTTAAATCAAAGGTCCTTTTATCCTTCTTTCTAGAAGCTTTTAGCTTAATTAATTTCCACTAGTAATAAGAAGGTTTAAGCACTTTATAATGTTTTCATGTATTTGTTACATAAGCCTAAAGATCGTGGACAACTTTTATGAATAAAAAATTGATTTTTAATGAAACGTTTTTGGGTCACATTTTCAATATTTACTCAAAGAATATAATTTTTGTAAACATGTTTCAAAAAGAAGTTTTTTTTCATAAGTTATTAATTAAAAATTATTTAACAAGGTTATAAAATCATATTTCCAATACTTAAACATTTTGCAAAAGTTAAGATATTCGAAGATGAAGTGTTCAAATTCTCCAGGTCGTTACATTCTCTCTCCTTAGGATATTTCGTCCACGAAATCCAAATAAGAACAACACAAAGAGAATAGAAGAAACAGTGTATATATAGAATTCTACTCAAACTACATATAAACAATGATACGTGCTACATGACCCTACCACAAGTGATGAGTATAAAACAAAAAATAAGATACAACAAAATCTACCAACTAAGAAATAACTCAGGATAAGAAGCTCTAGTACTCTCCTCTGTCTTCCAAATTCAATCTCGAACATCCTTACTCCGCTGCACCTTAACCAATTCAACAACCTTAGTCCTTAATCTCTTCGTATCATGATCAACAATACGAATAGGTTGTCTCACAATAGTCAAGTCGGGCTCAACCTCCAAATCCTCCTGCTGCGATGGGTTGATAATCAAAGTAGGATCATACATACTTTCGTAGATGAGATACATGAAAAAAATCATGTGCACCTGATAACTTAGTCGGTAACTCAACCCGATAAGCAAGAGTGCTTATTCTCTCAAGTATCAGAAAAGGTCCAATAAAACGTGGTGCTAACTTTTCTCCCTTACCAAACCGAGTTACACCTTCGAAGAAACTTTAATAAACACAAAATTCCCAACTAAGAACTCCAAGTTTCGAAGCCTCACATCAGCATAGGTCTTTTGCCTACCCCGATCCACCTTCAAGTACTTCCTTATCTCTGCTACCTTATCCATAGCCTCACAAATCATATCTGATCTGAGCAATAAGCGATCTCCCAGTTCTACCCAACATGAAGGAGACTTACACGGCCTTCCATACAATGCCTCAAAAGGTGTCATCCCAATACTTGCCTGAAAACTGTTGTTATAAGAAAATTCAACAAGCGGCAAGTGATCCTCCCAAGATCCTCCAATGTCAAGAATGCAAGGTCTAAGTAAATCCTCCAAAACCCAATTCACCCTCTCAGTCTGTCCATCTGTCTAAGAATGATAAGATGTGCTTAAACTAAGCTCTGTTCCAAGCGCATCATGTTAACCCTTCCAAAACTGACTTGTGAAGATCGGGTCTCGATCACTCACAATACTACATGGAATGCCATGAAGCCTTACAAACTCTCTAACATATAGCATAGCCAAACTAGATGCTGTCCTCGTCACCTTAACTGGTAATAAGTGTGCACTCTTGATTAATCTATCTACAATAACCCAAATGCCTTCATTACCTCTCCTCGATCTAGACAAACAATCAATAAAATCCATAGAAAGCTGCTCCCACTTCCATTTCGGAACCTCCAGCAGATGTAGCAAACTGGCCATCTTCTGATGACCACCCTTCACCTGCTAGCAGTTAGCACACCTACTTACAAAGATAGCAACATCTCTCTTCATACCTTCCCACCAGAAAGTATGTCTCATATCTTGATACATCTTAGCGACACCTGGATGTATAGTTAGTATAGAATGAAGACTCTCCGAAAGAATCTCCTGTCTAATGCCGTCAACATTCGGAATCCACAGCTGTCCATTCATCCTTAAAATGCCTTGTTCATCTCTCTTGCATCCTACATACTTCTCCAAAGCAACATTCTCACTAACGGCTTTAGCTAGCCGAGCAAGATGATCATCCCTCTACTGATTATCCTTTATACAACTGATAAGAGTTGGATGAACCTCTATACTAGCCAAAACAACACACTTCCTACTCAAAACATTGGCTAGAGCATTTGCTTTCCCCGAAGTATATGAAATCTCAAGATCATATGCTGTAAGAAACTCCAACCAATGTTTCTACGTCAAGTTTAAGTCCTTCTGAGTGAAAAAATACTTCAAAGATTTATGGTCTAGATAAATCTCAAACTTCTCACCCAATAAATGATGCCTCCACATATTTAATGCAAAGACAACTACTAATAATTCTAAGTCATGCATTACATACCTCGACCCATGCGACTTCAACTGTCTACTAACATAAGCAACAACCTTCCCATGCTACATCATCACAACACCTAATCCTATTCCGCAAGCATCAATATAAACAGTAAGACCTTCACCTCCATCCGGAATAGTCAAAACAGGAGCGCTAGTTAATTTCTCCTTCAACTCTCTAAATGTTAACTCACATTTTCCGTCCAAACAAATATGACATCTTTCTTTGTCAAAGTCGTAAGTGGTGAAGCAATCTTAGAGAAATCCTGAATGAACCTCCGGTAATAACCAGCCAAACCTAAGAAGCTTCGAATCTCCGTTACACTTTCAGGTCTCTTTCGATCCTGAACAGCCGTAACCTTTGCAGGATCAACTAAAATACCATCTCCAGAAAAAACATGCCCCAAAAACCTTGCCTCTGACCGCCAAAAATGAAATTTTAAGAACTTAGCCTTAAGAACATGTTCTCTTAATGTCTCCAATACAATTCTCAAATGCCGAGAATGCTCCTCTTCGGACTTGGAGCAAACTAGAATATCGTCTATGAAAACAAGCACAAATTTGTTCAAGACATCACGAAAGACATGATTCATCAAATCAACAAAATAAGATGGAGCATTGGTTAGACCGAATTGCATAACCAACCACTCGTAAAATTTATCAGAATGAGAAGCTGTCAAGGCACACTTTCCTCTGCTACCCTCAACTGATGCAAACCTATAGTTAGGTCAAGCTAAGAGAATATACGAGCTCTATGAATCTGATCAAACAAGTCATCGATTCTGGGCAAAGGATACCTTTTTCGAATAGTCTACTTATTATGCTTGCGGTAATCAACACAAAGTCATATAGAACCGTCCAGCTTAGTAGAAAATACGACCGGCACCCCCAGATTCGAACGGCTAGGTCGGATCATACCTTTTTGTAGCAAGTCACTAATCTGATCGGCAAACTCCAACTTCTTTGGACATAACCTACGAACATGCAATATAATAGGCTTCGCGACAAGAATCAAATCAATACAAAACTCGATTTTGCGATGAGGTGGTAAACCAGAAACCTCCTCGAATACATTAGGAAATTCTCGAACAACCAGAATGGACTCTATATCCATTTCCGACACATCAAGAGAATATAGAAAATTGCTCATACGAGAACTAGGATCTTCACAAGATACGATAAGATCTTGCATTCCCTTCTTCATTACCACCATCCATTTCTCACAATCCAAGATGGCATGATTATGAGATAACCAATCCATCCCCAAAAGAACATCAAAATTGAGAAAACCAAGAACAAACATACCGCATGGAAGGAGTCGATCAAAACAAGAAATCGGAATGCCTTCACACAACATGCTAAGATTTGCTGAGCCCCTTACAAGATTTGACACACAAATGCGAATATGAACCACAACTGGTTTTAGACCTAGTCTATCAACAAGGTTATCGAAGATAAAACTATGAGATGAACTAGTATCAAATAAGACATGAATAGGAACACCATAAATAGATAGAATACCTTCCAGAACCAGCTTCCCCTTAGTTGCTACTGAAGTGGAAGGTGCATTAGTAATAGCAAAGTCCCTAGGCCGCTCTCCCTTTTTGAGAAAAGGACAATCCCTCAAAACGTGACCTACCTGGTAGCAAGCATAACACCCTTTTGAGGCAAACTGAGGATTTTTCACTACTGGTGCATTAACTACTTGCCCTCCTCCACCCGACCTACACAGATTATCATAATGGCCCATCTTTCCACACTTATGGCAAACAACCTTGGCCCTCTTCTCCTGAAACTTGCGCTTCTTATCCTTAGCTGTTGTATAAGTAATAGACTTTGTTGTAGAAACAATAGGTTTGGGTGTCAAGCTCTCAAACCTCTAACACATATTCACCAAATCAACAAATGAACTCATAAGATAATTAGTCATATCCTGCTTAAACTCGAGACACATACGCTATAAACATCTCATTATTCTTTAAAGGCATGTCTATCATCCCAGGCCCAAAATGAGACAACATGTTAAACTTATTCTCATACTCTGCCACGGTCATACTACCTTGCTTCAAATCCAAGAAGCTCCTAAACAACAAGTCTTCCCCACCTTTGGTACAAACTTCCTCTCGAATTCTTCCCTAAACTGGGCCCAAGGGAAATCATCCTCCAGGACATCCATAGTAATAGGACTCCACAAATGCATAGTAGCATCGGAAAGATGACAAGAAGCCAAGAGATGCTATATAGCATCACCCAACTCCAAATCCCTAAAGATCCTTTCACACAACCTCAACCATGTATGAACCTCAACAATTGATTCAGTCCCACCGAATCTCTGACCGCCAATCCTCTCAAAATACCAATAGAGTGAAGCAAAGTTCATTGGAGGCTGAACTTGCACCTCCTCCTTCACTACATTCTCCCTAGGTTCGGCTACCGAGGCAGCATTCCTTGGAGATCGAGTCCAACCATTGGTGACGGTATTAGCTCTACCACAACGACCTCTACCACCTCTAGCATTTGCAACACGAGTACTCATATTTTTCTACCTAAATTTAGCAAAACATCTTTAGAATACTTCAAGGTAGAGTTATATCAAAGAAAGGATTTACTAAGAATGAATTACGAAGAATGGATTAATAAGAAAGGATAAACTCAAAGAAGGAGTTGATTTTTAAAAGAAAAGGGTTATTATGAAGGGAATATTTTTAAGGAAACATTTTAAAAGTTTAGTTTTTCAAAAACAAATACGCTAGCTTTTATATGTATAATATACTCAACTCATTCTAGGGCACCAGTTACCCTATCTCTAATGAGCCATACCCAACCAAAGCCAAGGTGTTTGCTCAACCTTGAGCTCTTATACCACAATGAAATGATCACCTTTTCGATCCTCGAATGTTGACACTAAATACATCTATGATATTCATTTTCTGAGCACCCAAGTGCCAGAAAGACAGAAAGTTATGTTAAAATAAAAGAAATAGAACAAGAAAGAAGAACACAATATCAGAATCTCACATGCGGAACAATAATATGTAATATCTCTGAAGTGTAGTACAAAAAGTTACTCCAACATACATGAATCTCAAAGTTACAAAATTTACTAAGTACAACAATCATATTGGACAATTATAACTGCTTGTGCTCATAATGCTGAATATATACATAACAATGAACAGAAATGAATATAGATAGATAGGTAGATGGAAGCATCCAGCTTATCTCCATAAGCTTGAAACATCCAACCTTAAGACCTACTTTACTCGATCTACTTAAAAGAGTACACAAGGATTTTTGAAAAAAGAAACACCATGTGTCAGACACAAGTCTGGTATGAGAAACTCAGAAATGCATATAAACACATAACAGTACTTCTGAGACCAACCAAATCACCGGATTGGTTTTGCCTCGAAAGGATCCAACTTAATTGATATTTACGTTCGGTGATATTATAGATAATGTATAAGGTGTGTAATATAAATACGAAAGTAGCTATATTGTTTGTATCTCATAACACAACGATATTAGAGTACATTTTAAAACCGCTAAGGTACGTTCGTATATAGAATTTCCACGGAGATGCCTTCAGCTTTAATAACTGAAGTGGATCTCCATGAAAAGGATTAGAAACTACCTTTCGAGCATTGTATATCTCTAGATAAAATATACCATAAGGTAAACACATGTGGCCCATGACCGAACGAGCGAACCCGAACTACGTGGAACCTAAGTATCATCAACTCATCCTTGCAACATATTGATAAGAATTCTCTAGATAATGGAGCTGAGATACTCCTTTGGGTTAGCAAAACCCGTGGACTTTGCATCCTACTCTATCTTTAGTCATTTTTTCGATGTCGATGCTACGTTCGGCATCTTTCCTATGAGTCTTCTCACTCGAACAAAGTCCACTTCAACGACCTCTTCCAAAACTGAACCGTATAATAGTTTTGTAGTGGAATTCGGCAAGTAAAACACTTACCGATCCTGGACTCTTCAAAATTAATCAATGAATTTTCGGTTAACTTAATTTCGATTCTTTTAGAAGAAATTAAAAGCTAGAGGCATTTCATACCAATGTTGCTCCACAGGGGTTCTCATTGGTATAAATCCGTGAAGCCTTTTGTATACTTCCTAAGTTAAGTTTGGTTAAGATGGGTAGTTGGCTAATCGACTATCGAGTCTTAAGCGCTTGTTTATAGAAAGCAAGGTTCGTATACTTAACATGTTTCCGATCTTCCAGCTTAACTATTCCTCGATGAAGATGGGAAGCTGATAAGTTAGAGCTCTATTGCTCCATCTCTACTCAAACATCAATCTTGACTCTCACAAATAGAGAAGTCTACCTCGTTCGGCTTTTAGTGTTAAGCATAGCAATACTAACATTCCATAATCTATCAAACTAAGGTCATTACAGAAGTGTTACTTTTCATCACTTCTTCTAAAACAATAGTCTTTTGAAATTACTTGTACAAATATGTTAGAAACTCTTTTAAAATGATATAAATATGTATAATAGTTTTATTTAATAAGGAATATAGAATTTAGAATAAATTAAGAAAGGAAAGAGTATAAAATTTCTTACTGTAATAAAAGAGTTGAAAATAGTTTTATAGACTTATCTATAAATAGAATACCTTTAAAATACTAATAAATAAGATATAAATAAATATAGGAATTACCATCTTAAAAATAGTTACTTAATATTGATTTTGAAAACCTTTATTATTTTAAAAAAAATAAACAAGTTTTGTTTATATAAAATAGGAATAACCTTTACTTTAAATCTTCAAAATAATTTCTTTTAAATCTATTTAGACTTCAAACTTCTTTTAAAATGATCATATATCTTTTTTTAAACACCTTTGAAAAGATTCCACAAGAATATCCAAAGTAATGATATATTAAACTTCACAAAAACTTGTTTTTTCAAAATGCATCCATAGCGACTATCCCAATATGGACCATAACTCTACTAAATTCGTTTTATAAACAAAATAGCTTTTAAACTTCGCTTCTTACTATCTTTTATTCTTCTACAAGTGTAAGAAACATTTTATTTGAAAATAAACAAAATATGGAGCTTAAAAAATGAGATAAAAGAAGGGATTTTAAAGTGCATTTATAATGACTATCGTTATATGAGCAATTTCATTTTCAATTCAATATTTAATATCATTCAATTATATAAGCATATATGATTCCCAAATTCAAGTCATATCACAAGGAAGCATGCAATAACATATGTACTAAATAACACGTCCAAATTCAATGTTCAAATTTCCAATTACATGTACTTATTTTAACAACACAATTCAAAGCTTTTTAAGGCACAACACTTAAACAAACACATGCTTTGTAGAGCACATAATTAAGGGTTATAACTATAAGTAGTCGGGGTATATTATCATAGTTTATACTTTATAACAAGCAAAATTATCAAGTTTAGGTTTAACAAAATGTCAAGTTTATAATTTTATTTAATGAGTGAGATAACTCGCTTTTAATCCAAGGATGAATCTACTACTACCAAGCAATAACACACTACTACCAAGCAATAACACAAGAGAATAAGAACTAAGCTAGAATAAGTACGAACAAGAGAAGAGGATAGAAGTGCATAGCTAAACTTTGGACACCCAATTTGGGTACGACCTTGGTGGGAATGGAGGGGATGACTCCAATTTCTTTTGTTTTAAGGTGATGGAATGGTGTTATATGCTATATTAGGATGATAGCATGAGTTTGAGGAATTTTAGCTTTGTTTTAATAACTTTGATTTAAGAAATTTGAGAAGAGAAAGGAGTGTAAGAACTTGAACTTTGAGTTTGTAAATTTGTAAGAATGAAGTGAGCTCTTACCTCCTATTTATAAGCTTAGGAATTAGTGGAAAAAGACCACCAATACTTTCTCAGGTCAACCATAAAGTTACATGCATCAATGCCTCTTACACGCCATGCTTTCCCTAAATCACTGCACCTTTTCCTCCTTAAATCAAGGGTATTTTAGTCCTTCTTGCTAGAAGCTTTTATCTTAATTGATTTCCATTAGTAATAAGAAGGTCTAAGAACTTTAAATGGTTTCATATGTTTGTTACATAAGCCCAAAGATCTTTAACACCTTTTATTGAAAAAAATTAATTTTTAATGAAACGTTTTTCAGTCACATTTTCAATATTTACTCAAAGAATATACCTTTGTAAACATATTTCACAAATAAATTTTCTATCATTAATTGTTAATTATTAATTAAAAAGTATTTAACAAGGTTATAAAATCATATTTCCAACACTTAAACATTTTCCAAAAGTTGAGATATTCGAAGATGAAGTGTTTGAATTTTTCTAGTCATTACAAAAATCCTTAGGAAGAGTATTTATTTGATTGCAGTTACGAATGTGTTTGTAAGTTTGAATATTGAATTGAGTAAAATAAATATTTGCCCTTAAATGTACTTAGTCAAGATGTATTTAGATCATGACATCGATATATCCGTTGAGAGTAGTGTGTGTAATGCTCTTTATATGATGGACGATGAATTACTCATGATCGTTCAGGACACTAATGGGTTGCATACATGTAGTTGTTTAGAACAATTATAGAACGACTTGCCAAGAGTCTTTTATAAGTTAAAAGTCAAATAGAAGATCTCACATGATGATATGCGGAAGTCTTTTGATTTGAGAATACTTTAATTATGGTCAATCACACGACAATGTTGACCGTGTTAAGGCCATAGATTTGTATATGTTAACCCATTTAAAATGAAACAATTTTCAAGAGATGATTTATCTTCTTCAAAAAAAATGTTAGTATTACCGTAATTGGCAGTCGAAGTCTTTGTCCTAAAGCAAATCGATTAAACGATAATTGTTATCAGATTGAACCATGGACTTTAAGGTTGGACTTTGTAATTAACTACAGATATTAATAGAGGTTTGACCATTGGTTGAGCTCAATATATCTAAGTGATATACTGATAACGAAGAGAAAATGTGCATAATATATCGTTGCTTAACGGTGTCACTTTAATAGATAAGAAATTGGATTTCACCTAGATAATCCGTAAGGAAGTAAATTCGTTTCAAACTAATATGCTTCAGCAAAGTCTATACTAATAGAGTTAATGGTGTGTCCTTGGGGAAATTATGTAATTTGATTACATAAATTAATTCATATAGTGAATCTTATTTGAAATAAAGCAAGCTTTTGATTTTATTTTCTATTGTATATATTGTTGTGTTGGGATATAAATAATGTTATAGAAATAAACAATGTTATAATTACTTTAAATATATACGAGTAGACAATCCTTAGAAAAAATATTCAATCGATTGCAGTTAGGAATGTGTTTGTAATAATGAGTATTGAATCTAACAATATAAATACTTTTCCCTAAATGTTCCTAGTCAAGATGCATCGAGAATCAGAGATCGATATATCCATTGAGACTAGTGTACGTAATACTCTTCATATGATAGATGATGAATTATTCATGATCGTTAGGGGCACCAAGGGGTTATATATGTGTAGTTGTTTAAAACAATTATAAAATGACTAACCAATAATCTTCTAAAGGTTAAAATTCAAACAGAAGATCTCAAATGGCGATGTGAGGTAGTCTTTTGACTTGTGAATACCATGAATCTTAAGTGTATAAACTATACTTTGATTATGGACAATCACACATGATCGTGTTAAAGCCATAATTAGGTATAAGTTGCACTACTTGAAGTGACACTATTCAAGTGAGGATTAATCTCCATCGAGTATAAGTTTAGTTTCACCGTAATCGGTTGTCAACGTAATGAAAATGTTTTTGGCAAAAAAACAATTAATCGATAATTGTTATTGGATTGAACCATGAAATTTAGTGTTGGACTTCATAATTAACAATTTTCTCTTATTCGTCCATTGTTGAAAATTATGGTCGTAAATGTAAGACATTCCATGTTCTCATTATGACATTACCATCTGGTTGTCATAGTTTATTGGTCCCAAGCGGGATTACTTTGTGCATGATTGGAGATCCTTCCTAATTGGGCTTGAGTGATCCGTCCTCTTAATTCTCAGTATTTGTCATAAATTTTGAAGTACTAAATCTTCTTTTGAAATGATCTTCTTCTTATTTTAGATTTGTGATACTTGGATATTCTTCTTTGATGTTCATGCATTTACTTAGTCATTTTAATCCATTGATCAAATACGGAAATTTCCTTTTATCTCTTAACCCTTTGATGGGATTCAATCTTAACCTTGATTGTAAGCACGACTTATTATGTATAGAGAATTTATCCCGTTGTGGCTTGATATATTTAGAGTATGAGAGATAGTTATCTTATCCAATTTGCTTTGTAGTAAGAGTTAGGGAGTTTTCCTTTATGTACGTAACCCTTTTGGTGAATCCATGCTTTTCAAGGACAAATTCCTTTTATTGCACTTTATGACTTCTGTGGTAATTGGATCTCTCGCTCTTGTAGATGGAAATACCGTAATCATTCTGGATACTTTGCGTTGATCATAGGAAGAATGCATACTAATGTAGGGACCATGAACACTTTTAGAATTCGATTTAGTTATGCTGGAGTCATACGATTCCAAAGTCAATCCATGTAGAACAATTTTATCCAAGTGGAAATCTAGATCATGGGTATTTCAGAATTTGAAGCAAACTATATCCTGAGATATCTTTTACCGTTTTGTAGTCTTATTATCCTTTCCAGATGATCTTCGTAGATCTAGTTTGAACCTTGTAGTTGAAGATTACGTCGTTGGATAATGATTTTACTTCTGAGTTCTTAGGCTTCTTCCTTTTTTTGTCTCAATATAGCAATCATCTTGCCAATGGTTCCTTGTTTGTTTTTTCGCTTTATTAGACTAAGATGATCCGTATAAATTTTCCTTAAAGACTTTTTCTTTCCTTTTACAATTCAACTATCTGCTTGATTTAATTCATCCATTTTGGCCGCTTATGGTCACATCTCTTGATGGATACCTTTTTCATTTCTTAGCCTTTCAAAAGTTACTTAGTGTGTCTGAGTAAGAGATTTCACTATCAATATACGAATTTTGGAGAAAATTTTGTAAAATTTATAATATCATAATAGATTGAATGATATTATGTACGGAAAGCGGTTGAATGATCATGATACACGAATAAATAGTCCTTTAATTGAGAATACACCCTTTTAATTAGAGTTGGATAGTAAAAATAGATCATAATAGTTTTAAAAACTTTTCATAGTTCCCCATAGTATTTTTTTGAGAACTTTGCAAATTCTCTTTCGAAACAGATAGATATATGGGATAATCAGTAATAGATCTTATGATTTGCAAAAAATAATTTTCTTAAAGATATGCATGGTAAAATTCTTTGAATAAAATTGTTTGCTAAGATGAATATTATTATAGCTTTGTAAAAACTGGAGCAATTCAAGCTTTACTTAACGAAAAGTGATATCTTGTTTATAGGTCTAAAAAGTCATGATCCATGAAGTAATGGAATCTGCAAACAAGAATATGCTTTTTTATAAGAATTCTTTTTTTCGAAATATTTTTTTGTCCTAAAAATAGTTCACATTAAAGAATCATTACATAAATCCACTACGACAAAATTTATTATTAATTGCAGCAAAAGATAGCTGCGTGATGGTAGTTGCTGTCATTTTATTAAGCCGTGCATTGCTATAGCGTACTATAGTCAAATATTTGGCGGTCTTAATTTTCATGCTCCCGCTTTCTTTGTTTCTTAATTTCATTTTCTTCCCCCTTTACTCTATCCCATAACATGGCAGCCATTTTCTTTCTTAAAATCTGTTCTTCTTCCTCAAATACTGTAATCTCCAATAAAACCCTAAATTTTCCTCCACACTCCTCTAAGTCCGATCTACACGAGCTTCGTTATCTATTTGCACACCGAAATTTCTCCAAAAATGCAATCGTTGAATTTGGTGAATGGGTTAGTTTGGCTGCGATTTGACATGTGATTAACTGCTCCAGTTCGGTGGGAGATTACTCATAATTATTTAGGTACTTATCTCTTCTCATCCTAATTCCTAAGGCAATGGTATGTTAAGTTAATAAATTAGGTACTTATCCCGTAAGAGCAATGCAATGTTTCAACTTTGTAGTAGTGTAGATCAATAACTTTCTTTAGTTAGATGTAAATATGTAAATATAATGATCGATTTACTATTAGAGGGGATTTATATTGATTTTATATTGTATTTTGGATTTTATTTTGATCGAATGAAGAGAGGATTTGTATTGGAGAAAAAGAGAGGGTAGAGTATAATCTCATATTGTGTATAGTTATAAGATAAATTCATGTAAACAGAAGTTAAGATTGTGTCCTCTCAGTATCAAAAATCTTCTTAGTTCTGCAAGTTCATCAAGCAAAAACACTTTTTAATTGAGTCTTTTTCTACGCACTATTTAGTTGAGCCTTGAAACCATTGTAAGCATAAAGGTTGTGTTTTCTTCAAGTACGATTCTTTTTGTATAGTGACTAGGTTGTTGAAACCATCCATTCATATATATGTATTTTTTGGTATATGTATAGCATATACACACGTATTATTGATAGAGATTATTAATGTATAGTGCTATGCTTTTTGTTATATAACGATGATTATGTTTTCACATGCTTGCATTCTAAAGCTTTCATCGTTTTGCTATTTTGAATGATGGGGCTGTGTGCAATTATAGTAAAATCAAAAGTAAACCAGCATTATTTGTAATAGAATCCTTAACAATTTGGGTGTATGGTCACTAACCTGAGTCAAAATAACTATCTTGTTGAATTATAAGCGAGTTGAATATCCACTATAAATTAAATAACAAATTTTATGTATAGGCCTAAGAAAAAAGCTTATTACTATCACAATTATTTTGATGCCAATTTTATATATTTGCATTATTTCGCTGCATGAGTTCAGAGTCATTGGTATTGTTTTAATTACTGTCCCTCTGTAAATTTGCTTCAGCTTGTTTTCTATTATAGCAGGCACCATAAGAAAATTCAGCGGTGGATTTCAAAGATTGGCAAAGTGCACTTGGAAGACTTTCAGGTTATTACCTGAATCTCTATTTTGAACAATCAATTAAAAATCCTCTTAGTTTTTGTACATTTTATTATCATTTACTTTATCAAACCTCAATATTTAAGAACAAATGCATATTCTAGATGGTCATATAAGGAAAATTATTTATATCAGAAATTGTGTCATTGAAAATTTGGATAGACATAATATATGTATCATATATCAATGCCTAAACTTGAATAAATCACTTTATTTATTGAATACTACAACAACAACAATAATTAATCACCATAATAAGAAGTATATTTATTGAATACTTCAACAACAACAACAGTAATCAATGCTCTTTTGTTCATTTCGTTTGAGATGTGTAATATCCCTAAGGCCCGACCACAAACTTATCTGCTAAAAAAAGGGTCCCAAAGAAATCAAATTTCATGAATTCTGTAAAAGACTATTTTATGTTTTAATTTGGTTGGATTTAGTAAGTAGAATATACTTGATCAGTTCTACCATTTATAGAATAGTAAACTATTGAATATTAAATTAAACTGAAACTGAAATCGTGCCTGCAATGCTATTGATGATAGACGCAAAAAAAAGACATATGACTATTCATGTTTTATGGTATGGGTTATATGTCTTAACTATTTAATACTATCTGTGTTTAAATATACATATTAATAGCCCGTCCTTTTGTTCAGAAAAATAGCTATGCAGTCTGTTCTATTCGCTGTTTAGTTTGCTCTCATTATGTATAAAAAAGGTAGTTAAAATGATATATTGTATATATGCATTATTAATATATCGAGTATTGCTAGAGCAATATGCATTATTAATATATTGAGTGGGAAATCAATGTATTTTGCAATTTGATCTTACAGCCTAGTAACCCTTTGATTTCAGACTATACGAAGAATGGTTGTCAAATTTCTGAATGTCAAACTACGGAATGTAATTTTTGTCTTGAATGATTAATTAACTACGTATTATGTATCGGTGTTTCCATCATAGATGCTAGCTGCGAATGAAAGATTAAGCAAGTACTGTTTTGTTGAACTTCTGATCAAATAAAATTTAAAAATGCAGTTTTTGTTTTTTTAAATGTAATTTAAAATAAAATTAAAATGCAGTTTTTCTTTTAAATACAGCTTCTGTTTTTTTTAAATGCAGTTTTTTAGTGCAGTTTCTATTTTTTTTTAAATGCAGTTTTTTAAAGTGATCAAAAGTTTATGGAATTTCGAAAATTTATTTAAGACTAAGTACTGATGTTGCAGTTTCTTTATTTTAAGTATGTTTTTTTGTTTGTAGATGTGAATTGAACGCCTTGTTGCCTTCTTAATTAAGTTTATGATGATCGTATGTTAATTTATTCTCAATATTCCAAAAAAGCCTCAGGCGTCAAAAAGCGTGAATATGCAATTTATTTAATATGAAAACAACTCGGTTTACAATTCAGTCGAATCATTGCCAAAATAGCAACTTAGTTGACAACTAAACCCTGCTGTAGAATGCTATTTTATTATGAATTTGAAGTAAACTCAGTTGACATAGTATGCTAAACTCAGTTGACATAAGAAATAATATTTAACTTTTGTTTTTTTTAGAAAATTTTCCCTCTAATTTGACAGATTGTGCATCGGTAATAAAGTCTTCCTCACATATTGTGCTTCTATTTTTTTAGAAATTTGCTTGTTGCAATATTATATATGGCGATGGAAAAAGATTGGGTGCATTTGCATAGGTAAGAATACAATATTTGGATTAATATTTAACTTGGAAATTAATATTAAAATTTGATTTTTTATGTCAATAACTTTGTTTTTTAATTTTAATTTTAATTTAGAACTAGTAGGGAGTGCGAGCAAGGAGCATGGAATTTTGTGCATGCCGCTAAGAGAAATTTAGGAAATATGAAAAAAAAAATATGTCCTTGCTTAGGTTGTCGAAATCTTACTCATCAATATGATAACATTGTTGTTGAGCATTTAATTATTAGAGGAATGGATCCTTTAGACAAGTGCAGTAAGTGGTATAGTCACGGCAAGCAAGTAAATGTAGCTAAAAAAGTGAAATTGGATGACACATATGAGTTACTTCAAGCCATTCACTTTGAAGATGAAGAGTTTGTCAACCATACTTTTTTCTCCGAGAATAAAAACGATGATGATGCACAAAAGCGAACAGATGATTTCCTTAAAAATTTAGAAGATGTAGAAACTCCACTGTATCCTGATTGCGTAGATCAAACAAAATTATCTGCTATCACTGCGTTGTATAATTTGAAATGTGAAACCGGATTATCTGATACTGGTTTTGATAAGCTTCTAAGCGTGCAACAATTGTTATTACCCAAAAATAATGTCCTTCCGAAGACTTTATATGAACTAAAGAAGTTCCTCAAAGTATTCGATATGGGATTTGAGAAGATTCATGCTTGCAAAAATGATTGTTGTCTTTTCAGAAAAGAATACAAAGATTTGACTAGTTGTCCCAAATTCGGTTCTTTGAGATGGAAGATAAATGAGTGGACAAAAGAGGTAATGAAAGGTATTCCAGTCAAAGTGTTGAGATATTTTCCAATTATTCCAAGATTTAAAAGAATGTTTAGATCTGAGCAGATGGCAGAAGATCTAAGGTGGCATTTTAGTAATAAAAGTAATGATGATAAAATGCGTCATCCTGTGGATTCTTTGACATGGAGCATGGTGGATGATAAATGGAAATCATTTTCAAGTGATCCACGCAACCTTCGACTTAGTCTTGCTACTGATGGTTTCAACCCATTTGACATTAAGGGTTCCAAGTATAGTTGCTGGCCAGTGATGCTTGTGACATATAATCTCTCGCCTGTACTATGTATGAAAAATGAGAATATTATGTTAACATTATTAATTCTCGGCCCTAAGCAACCTGGAAATGATATTGATGTATATTTAGCTCCTTTGGTATAAGATTTGCAGTACTTATGGAGTAACGGAGTGGAGATTTATGATGCATTTAGCAAGACATTGTTTAACTTAAAAGCAATCTTGTTATGGACCATAAACGATTTTCCAGCTTATGGAAATCTCGCTGGATGTTGTGTAAAAGGCAAACAAGGTTGTCCATTATGTGGTATTAATACTCACCATCGATGGCTAAATCATAGTCGAAAAAATGTCTATATAGGACACAGAAGATTTCTACCTTCATCCGATCCATTAAGAAAACAAAAGGCTTGGTTTGATAATACTGTGGAGAAAGGTAACAAGCCTAGAATTCTTACAGGTAGAGATATTTCTGTTATTTTGAAAGATTTTCCAAATGATTTTGGAAAATTTAAAAATGAAGAAATAGAAAAAGACAAGAAGAGAAAGAATAAGAAGAAGCTAAATAAGAAGCAAATTATAACGATTACGAGTAAGAAAAGAAAATGTACTGACAATAAAGAAGGCGAAAACGATCCTACAAAAAGAGAGCTATCACGGTGGAAAAAAAAATCTATTTTCTTTGAATTACCATACTGGGAGGTTAGTATTCAAAATTTATCTTATTCATAAAAATATAACTATAAATTTTATAACGTTTAATTGTCATATTATTGATGTTTATAGGAACTTCCACTCCGCCACAATTTAGATGTGATGCATGTTGAGAAAAATGTTGGTGAAAGTTTACTCAGCACAATGTTGCATGATAGCAAATCAAAAGATGGCATTAATTCTAGAAAAGACTTAGAGGATTGGGGAATTCGACATGCTTTATATGCGCAACCTCGTGGAAAAAAAACAATCTTTATTCAAGCTTTTAATAATAGCATTGCATTTATCACTTCATGGTTGCAGTGGGTAGTGTACTTGCAACCAGATTAAATTCTCTCTACCCCTCTTCCCTGTCCTAACGTGCTATACTTTTGTTAGCCAGAAAGTTTTATTGACATATCTCTCCACCATCCATGTTTCTGTATTTTTTCTATTACACTTTTCATTCAACTTTTTTTTGGTTTTCTCCCTATTTTTATTTTAGAGAACCAAAACAAAATTGTTAACAAATGAGATAAGTTATAGAAGAGAAGAAAACTGCACTTCTGAAATGAAATTAAGATACTTGCCAATAGTAAAATACAAAATTGTTAACAATGCTGTGCCATTCATGCATCCTCTATTGATCTTCCATTCTTTTGTTTGCAAATTTGTAGATCTCACGGCTTCTCATTTTTTATGTTGGTGCTCACAATTTTTTGGCATTAGTTTCAAATGTACACTTATTCAACGTCAACTTTGCTAATGTGTTGTGTTGCAGGTTAGATTTAAATTGGATGAGCAATGGCAAAAAGAGTGCATATTTTAGCAAATGGGGTGCATTTTTAGAGCATCAAAACCTAGATTAGTTCACAAAATAGCAATTGCAAGGAATGAAGAAGAAAGAAATCAGTTAAAACCCGACAACCTAAGCATGAATGAGTGGAAGAAGTTTGTCAAGTCCAAAACAACTCCAGAGTTTAAGGTAAAGTCAGTTTCAGGTTCTGTTGATAAAATTGTATGCTTTAGACATGAGATTGTATGCTTTAGACAACATAAATAATGTGTTTTTTCTTAGGAACTGAGTTAGAAATATAAAGCTATTAGAAACAATCAGATACCACACACATGTAGTCGTAAAGGAATGGCTCGAGTGGTTGATGATTTGGTAAGAATTGCTAATTTATTTACCATAATATTTATTACCTAGTTTTTCAATGTGATATGTTGTAATAAATATTCTTTAAACATAGAGAAATATGAGTCCTCATCCATCTTCTGTCACTCGATCTCACGTTTGGATCAAATCCCACACTCGAAAAAATGGCGAACCAGTAAATGTGACTGCTGCAGAGGCTATCGTAAGTACTTTGAAATTTTATTAGGTAACAATTTGTTTGCTATTGCACTACACCAGAAACAGCTTTTGACAGCGTTTCAAAAACGCTGTTATATGATACGACAGCGTTATTATAAATGCTGTATAACGACATGCTGTCGTAGATGCAAAAGTTTTAACAGCAAAATAGAAAACGCTGTAAAAAATTTGATACCACAGCGTTTATTAAACGCTGTTATATTACACAATAGCGTTAGAACAAACGTTGTATAACGACAGGCTATCGTATAAAGAGAACTTACAACAGCTTAATTTTAAACGCTGTGGAAATTATTCTTTTGACAGCGTTTTATTTAGGCTGTTAATATTTTTATTACAGCGTTTAATGCGTGCTGTGTTATGTTTTTACAGTTGGGATGATGTTTTACTACAGTTTACAACAGCGTTTAATAAACGTTGTTACTCACTATTTAATGATAATTACAACACGAATTAAACGCTGTTGTTTCTTCATTGACAGCATTAAAATAGATGCTGTCTTCTATTTATATGATTTTTACAGCATTAACATTCCACTATATTTACATATTCTAGAACTACATTTTGAGTATAATCAAGCAACCAGTATATATAACATGTTATAATGAATAATAATCTATTAAATAAACTAGCTAAAACAATATTAATATACAAAAAACATCTATAAATCAAGTTTCAATAATATCCATAAACAAAAATAACACAGTAGACCAAGTTATCATAATATTGTTAAACAAAGATATCACCATATCTTGCTAGAGGAAACCCCTTATTTCCAGATCTATCACCAACTGAACAGTGGTTAAATTTCCAAATCAAGCAGCCTAAACCAAAGCCGCACCATACCCGTCAAGCAAATTGCTTGAACTCTTACACCATTTACAAACTGAAACAAGCAGCTTCGCTTCCACCAGCTCCATCTACAAACTCTTCCAGTTCATCAGCAAATCAACCAGACCAAGTAAATAGAAAATAGTATTAATATGATTTCTAACTTATAATACGTCATGTATTAGTAGGAGCATTGTTGTTCATAATTGGTAGTTATACATTAAATGTATGCATGTGTATGATTCAGTCTCTTCTTTTTAACCTTGGTTTAATAAAAAATCTTATGGTAGACCAAGTAAATTATAAAATACTTGAAGTTATGAGAAGTTACCAAAGCTGTCCTTCCATCATAATCAGTTTTGTTAGGATCTGCAACAACATTAATTAATCCTTTGAGATGGTACACATCTCCATGATATGCAGCACTGTTTACTCCTATTGCCAGTTCAGCTTCTTGCTTTGCGATTAAATATGTAATATCCAACTCTAGTTGCTTGATTCTTAAATCTGTTTCCTTCCCCTGAAAAAATAATTTCTTCTTCTATCAGTTTTGTTCTTTACTCTATCATTTTGTAATTTAATGTACATGTTGTGGCAATACCTTTAGTAAATTACTGAGTATTTGTCGACTGTCTCTAAAATAAAGCTGTAATATACTTGTCAGGGCTTGTTTTTCCATGCGTAGAAGTCGACACAATTCACAAACACGAACGGTGTATGGCTGTGGAATGTTACATAGAACTGCAACTTCACCAAATATATCGTATGTCATGAGCTCTGCTATTGATTCTTCTGATCCATCTTCCCCAGCGACTACTTCCTCCTACAAGTAAGTTGATCAATTGTTGGATAATTATTTTCAAATATGTCTATTTACATGTTCATACATTTTTCTCTCTAGTTATAATGTTATATTACCAAATGCCCACTCGATACGATGTAAATGTGATCCACTGCACACCCTTGTTCAAGAATGACTTCCCCAGGTAGAAAAAATTCTTCATTCAATTTCATTACCTGCAGTAATATAAAACCAAAGTTGGTTAGCTTGCATAAAAAGGTGGGAAATCTTGTAAAAAAATAGAAGGTTAAAAAATTTGTTGCTATCATTTAATGTACAATTTGATTAAGGAATTCTTCGAAACATCCTTTGAACAGGGGCACTTTTTGAACCAGCTCGTTGTACAGCATCTGAGATATCTGTACAAAATCAAAGACAAAATTTCAGTTATACAAATTAAATTTAGGTAGGAGAAAGCAACCTAATCCATACAAAATATCGGATGCATTCACTTCTTCCAGTCGCCTGACATACGGAAGTGCTTAGTTAAACTAATCGTGTGTGTGTGTGTATCCTCTTGAAGTATTGATTAGTCATTTACCTTGTAGATGCCATCCCATGGAAAGCAACCAAGAATATCAAGTGGAAAACTAGTCCTTACATATCTTCACAAAGGAAAAAAATATATTATTAGGTATAATTTGTTGAATTTTAATTTGTGGATTTTAACATGAATTCTAAATATACTAAAACTCTGATTTCAGCATGTAAATGTGACGTTGTGCAACTGTTTTACTAACCATTTCTGAAGCTACATATGTTATGAATTGTCACACGAGCTATATGTAAATGTCAGTGTTTCTGAATTTATTTTTTTGGGAGTTTTCTTTCATTATAAGGAAATTGATCGTGGGTACAAGATTTACTGTAGACAAATTCGCTCCTGTTTACATATTGAAATAAAAATGGAGGCAAATTTGTCTAATATAAGCATTGGTTGCACACAACACAAGGTAAATGTGAACAGGTCAGTTTCTCCATTTATTTTTGTTGTATATTGGTTTAACACTTATGATTCACCAATATTGTATTATAAACTTTGCAGTTTTGTCAGTTATATACTGATTATACTTTTTATCTTCATATTGGAAATGAAGGGAAAAAAAGGGCCAAGGATGTGATTTCTTACCGAACAGCGATGCTACCTCTGTCATGTACCATTTTATAGGTATGTTCATCTCTGTATGCCACAAAAAATTGTATAATCACATCAATTAAGAACACAATTTGCATGCAGTCTAATATTTCCATATGTTTGGGCAACACTTCGAAAAATCCAAACTCTAATGGTGTGAAGAATGATGAGTAAATTGACCATAAGAAAATTATGTTCACCCACCATCTATAGAACCTGGAAATTTAATGTTAATTTGATTTGTTATGCGATGAAAAATCACAAAGAAATATAGGTTTCTAAGTAAGAAAAATATATAGTTCTTACTTTCCATTTGGATTTATGCAAAACTCTTCATAACAAAATAAATGAGAAACTTAGTTTTTTTTCTTAGTGAAATTAATTTAGGATTTAATACATTTTTCAAAATAAATGAGAAAATATGCTACTTGGTTTGTGTATGTATAGCCACTAAGGAACGGAACAAACAATATTCAAGTATTTTTTATTATTTAAATTTAATTAGTTACATTGAAAAGTCAGGAAGATTCACAAACTTGTTTGAATTAAATGAAGGAAAGTGACACTGATTTTTGGAAGTTTATAAATCTATTAGTTGCCAATTGGAGTTTTCTGTCTACTTGAAGAAGAAAACATAGAGAAGATGCTACTAGTATGAAGTTTTAGTTTTAATGCCAAATGTAATTCAACAGTTGCTTTTATGTATAATTATTAATTATTTCTCTTGAACTCAGTTGTGCAGTACCATTAAACACTTACTTTAGTTTATAGTTTAAATAATTTGTTAAAGAACCACTACATCAAAAAGCTCAAGTGAGTAAGTTTGTGGAAGATAACATTGTATTTTGGTTAAGACGAAGTTAAATACAATCTGGATTAGTGAAATGACTGGTAAGCAATTATAAAGTTTGAATAGAATAAGGAATATATTAGAAAATTTCAGCAATATGACTGTTTATTTAACAAAAAATTGTATCTGTCAATAAATAATTATCAAACATAAAGTTAAGTGCTGAACATTCAAGCAAACTTGCACAGTTTTTAACTGACTTGCTCAATTTTTTAACTGACTTGCTCAATTTTAACTGAGCATACGTTTAAAAAAAATTCATGAAAACACTTCATTATATTTGTCTTAGGACATAAATATCATTTTATGTATTATAATTATTCTTTTACTGAATGTGCTTTTATTTGTATGAAAAATAATCTTGATCCATTAAGTTTTGCACACAGGTGGTTATGTTTTGCGTATTGGAGGTGTATAGTGAGCTCGTGTGCATCAAATCATTAATTGTCATTAGCACTAACTTCAGACTTTCGAAATTATTTAGAAATGTCAATTAAGTTTTGCACACGGGTGGTTATGTTTTGCTTCTGTTTATAAAATTACTTAGATTTTATAAAACTTAATTAGCTTTTATAAAACTTAGTTATCATTTACAAACTTAGTTATTTAAAATTTAGTAAATTTTAGAAACTTGATTAATTTTTTTAATTTCTGTAGAATATAGTTAATTTTTATTAACTTATTGAGTTTTTATAGAACATGGTTAAATTAGTTAAATTTTACAAACTTACCTAACTTAGTTAGTTGTTTATAGAACATAGTTAACTTTTATAAAACTTAGTTAAATTTTGTAAATATAGTTATTTTTATAAACTTGATTAATTTTTATAAACTTACTTATTTTTATAAACATATTTAATTTTTATAAAACTTAGTTGACTTAGTTAATTTTTATAGGTTTGGTTAATTTTTATAAAACTTAGTCGGCTTAGTTAAATTTTATAAAAAAACAGTTAACTTAGTTGTTATATTTTAAAATTTGTTAACTCGGTTAATTTTTAAAAAATCAGTTCATCTTTTGAAACTTATTTAATTTTTTTTAAAAAAAATACTTCAGTCAATCTTTAAAGTAATAAAATAAAATAAAATTACTTCCGTTAATCTTTAATAATAGGTATTCACACTTTTTTTGTAAATGTGAATTAAAGGAAATGCCTTAATATTGTTGACAAAGTAAATGTTTTAAACAGACTAAACCAACCTTATCTTAATTACCTACTTTAAATTTTAAATATTTAGAAGGCTTCTATAACCACTACTAAATCAAGTGAGGTTAATGTGTTAGCTCCAAGTGATGAAGCGACGGTGATTAGGTGGAGATACTTATTGGTTCAATAACTAGAATGAATATTAGTTAAATAACTGAAAAACTGCATGTTAAAACCTATGTGCAGTCAATACTTATTTAACTTTGTTTGAGGGGACTCCAACTTAGTTTCAATTGTTCGTCATTCTTTGTTGAGTTTTAAATTTTTCTTTCAGACTCCAAAAAAACAAACATTTAACCATTTCTGTTTCAGTCACAAATGCAGAAGACAATAAGCAAACAATACCAAACTAAAAAAGATTATTCCAATGCAAGAAAAGACCACAACTGCGACAGAAAATGAAAACTAGAGTAAATACCATAGAGTACTTTCTATTTTATAACAAAAAATTCAAATATAAGATCATCTTTTACCATATGTAAGTTTGACTAAAAATTTAAGTACTTTTTAATATTTATGGAACAAAGTAAAGAGAGAGAAAGAGGGGAAAAACAAACATCAAACTCAACCAAAGGGTATAAGGATAAGAACCTGTTATAGATATCCCAAAAAGTAGTTCATCTCATCATGAATCCATCTGTTATGGAATTGATATGTCCAAGTAAAACCTGGGCATTAAAACAACACGAATTTGAGCCATTAAAGCAACATCTACAATTTTTAACATCTATCAAGATTATAAGAATCAAAAACTTGTTTATCCAATTAACTCAGAAGAATATTTTAGCAACACAAATTTGATGTTCTGATCCTGTTTATGAAATAGTGCAACATATATAGAACCTTGAGTTGACATGATTATAAACTAATATTGCAGCAACAAAAAAATACAGGCAATATTTAACTAACTAAAGCGCTTCAAGATATTTCCAAACAAACTTTTTAATTAACCATTTCCATCCTCCTCTTCTGCATTATCAATCTCATTCAAGCAAGAAAAGTAATAAGAAGGACAAGTAAACGAAGATGACGAACAAGTAATAGACACACTACTACTGCTGCTAAGACCCAACGAACTACCATTTATTGAATCAAAAAGCAAATCGACGTAAGCCTTAACAATATACCCATGAGTCCATTTCACGTTCATTCTCAAGTACCATTGCAGCATTTCTTCAAACCTAGCCACATCTTTAACTTCTTCTCCATTGTTGTAGCTTGCTTCGATCATCTCCTTCATGAAAAACTTGAAGTCATTGTGTATGTCTTTTGATTCCATTTCGACTGCAATGCTTCCTTCAAAAGGGAGATGTAACTCTTCAAGTGCTAGTTCTTTACCAACAATGTTTTGGTCAATGCATAGTCTTTTGGAGTTCAATGCATGCATTGCTGCCTCTACCGATGAGCCTTCTAAAATGGTAGTTGATAAGGTTTCTTCTTCGGTTGAAGGCATGCGAAAAGAAGGGGTTTCTGGTTTTGTGCAGGAAGGGAAATGGCATGAGAATGGAAATAATGGCTTGTGTTCTTGGAATTGAAGAGAGATTTGAAGGGCAGTGATTTTCCCATCAAATGATTTTGATATTATATTTGAGTATGATATGTTCTTATACTCAAAAAAATTATTGATTAAACCATGAATAATGATGTATCAACTTTACAATGTTGTATTCCAATGTCTCTAATAGCTTTGACATGTGGGTGAAATGGTATTAGATAATAGCAAAGCAAATCATAGCTTTGAAACATCTGAATTCAGTAAGTCCTATAGTCAAAGTGTCACGATTGGTGATACAACCTTACCATAAATAGCGCATTACATCAAATGAAAAAACAATTTTGATTGTGTAGTTATATACAATATAATTCTGTAACCAAGCAACTGAGTATACATGGTCAAATATCACGTAAATGTAATAAACATACCTTATTAATTTGCACGTTCCAACAACATAAGATTCTAGGTAAAATGGTTCTAAACATCCACTAGTTTTACTATACTCACTATACCTTTCTGCCTTATCCACCAACATGGAAAAAGAACAAGAAGACAATGTTGGTTTCAAGCTTACAGGGACTTGTTTGCAAGCATATCTAGTTAAGGAAAATAATGGAATACAATTATTCCATTAGCAACTAACTGTACTGAAATCTATGGTACCAAGAATACATGAAGTATATATCAACTCAACTCTCTATCGTAAATATGTTAAATCAAGTTTTTTTTAAACTGTTAGCTCTATCACACCATAGAAACTACGCACTGGACAATACTCATTCATGACATGTGTATAAAGGTTAAGCAGCTTGGATTAATACTCAATGTTCAGCCCCTAATTCAAAACGATAATTAGCTTATTTATTGACATATAAACTACTAGACTGAATCTATTAACAACCCATTATTTTCTCTTACCCATCTTAAACCATTTATTATATTCCCTACTCTACCATTGCCAAAGCGTGAACCCGAGTATATCAAAAACAATTTTTAACTAACTTATCAAACACAATAATGAATACATACAAAGGACAATCTCCTCATTACATGAACCAATTGTGGCCTTTTTATATCAAGTTGTTTATGGAAGTTTCTTTTAAATTTCATAATTCGCTTCTTCAAGTGCCAACATATTTTAACAATATATATAATCCTACAAGTAACCCATACCTGAACAAGTTGGTCTTCCTTTAATGCTGATAAGCTAACCAATATAGGAAATCTTCCAATAAACTCTGGAATGATACCATATGATAAAGATCTCCACTCTCAACCTATAATTAATTGCCAAATACAATAAAGTTTGTATGATTCAGGAATCCATAATTATTAGAGAAGGGAAATCTGGGTATCAACAAACTACTAAGACGTACATTACATATTATCAATGAATTTACCGATTTACAGACCAAAGAATGAATATGGAACATACCGATTCCAACAACGATGAAGTCACTGCAACATTGGTTAATCCACTATCCCTCAAACTTGCATCTTTGGGAGCCCTAAAACATATAGAATAATATTTCCATCTGTAGTATAATGAAAAAGCAGAAACCTCTCAGTTTATAGGAGTAGGAAATTGATAAATACTAAGGCTGTTAGATAAATTCACCTTTCTGATATCGTTTTCTCCAACCTAATTAACAAATTAACTTTCAATATTCTACATAAATTACCTCAAATCAGATTATTGAAGAGAATCTTCAGAGAATTCTTTAGTGAATGGTGGTCTTAACTATTGAGTGAACTCAAAATCAGATCATTTTCTTCTTTTTGCTAAGGACAAATTCAAGAGGCATTAGGGTCGACTGAATTGGATATTGCAGGAAAAATTAGAGGATAAACGAAATTTCATGGGAGAATTCATGTGTATTTGATATTTGGATTAGGTTTAAAATAATCCATCGAAGGATTTGAGATTTTACGAGAAGTTAAAAGGAAAAGAAAGAAAGGAAGGCGGCTAAAGTAACCGCGAAATGAAAAAATGTCAACACAGTGTTTAACATTCTAGTTTTTATTTTTTAGTGTACTTTTATCAGCGGTAAAGGCAGAAACGCTGAATTCTAATGCTGTCAAAACCACATTTTGTTGTAGTGTTGTGGTAGTTCGATTGTGTATAATATGCATTACGACAACTTGTGTAGGAAAAAATTAAACAAATCAACACTGAATCAAATTCTAGCTCAACAACTAATTACAAAGAAGATGCGCTTGCAAAAGTGTTGGGACAAGACAGACCAGGACGATTGAGAGGAATGGGAAGAGGTATGAACTACAGCAAGGCAATATGGTCACACATAAGGGATAAACAAACCATCGTCATGCAAAATCAAATTTCAAAATTAACCGCGATGGTTCAAATGCTTGTGAAAAATCAGGTATGCACTGTGATATTAAGGCATATTGACTCTGTTTGAATTTAAAATAAAATCAAAGTCATATTGACTCATATAGCTCAACTACATAGTGCACTCACCAACCATAACAAACAAACATACATAACGTTCCACCACTCCTTGCTGCGACCATTACAACTGCCTCACTTCTTCATATCCATCTAACTGCTGTGCACTATCAACCACCCTTTGCTGTTTCATAACATTGACTGCCAACCCATCCTCCTTACTGTAACCAATCCACCTCCTCTACCATAACTGACAACAAGCAACATCTTCATCAAACAACCACAAACCATTCTTTTTCTGCTTTACTGCCACTATTACAAACTCTACTTCCACTTGCATTCAACAACAACTACACTCAACATTCAATGCACTTCTCAACAATCAGTGTACAAAAACTACTTCATCCCCACTATCATCTTCATACTAATCAACCAACAACCTCAACAACCAGCTGGCATCACCATACCATAGCATCAATTGCTGCTGTCAAGCCATCATCATCCACCTTTGTCATGCCTAACTGCATCACTATGCATATCTGCATATAGCAGCAACATCACCACCAATACTGCCTCCATCATTGCCATATCTCCAAACGCTTACATTCTCACTGCAATTTAAACATTACCACTACCATTGCATTCACAGTTCACAGTCTACCATTCCCTTACATCATTCAATAGTGCCTTGCATATCTGTCATTCAACCACCTCCTCCAACCTGCTTTCTCACTGCCTTCAAAACCACATCCACTCCAAACAGTCCCCTCTTAACTACTTCACTTCACCCCACTGCAACTGAACTACCACCAACATTAAAATTGTTGCAAGTTTCTTCACTCATTTGTGTCCTGTCCTTGTTTGCTGTTTCACCTGAAAATTTTACACAAAACTGCAAAATTTTCTTTGCTGTTTCACCTGAAATCCTATCACTATAGCCACATGAAATGTGCACTTGTGGATATCCATTTCCCTTTTGTATATAGTGTACCTTGGAGAGGCAGTGCTGGGCTAATGTTGTTTTTATATTTGTTTGACAGAGAAAAGAAAGCCGGGATGAAACAAATGTACCTCAAGCGGTAAAAGTTATTTATATTACTATCGATATCATTACATTTGACATTTAATTTATTATTAATACAATTTTCATTTGATTAATTGTAGAACAATTATGATAAAAAATATGGCACATGTGATTTATTGGATTGGAGTGAGACAGACGAAATTGTTGCGGAAGGAAGAGTTGTGTCAAGTGATCCAAAGGAGCTTTTCCAACAAATCCCTTTAGGGTCCACATGGTAAATGCAAGCTGATCGATTGGTCGGGAAAGAGAGAAATAGTTGCATTAGGACACGTGTCTTCAACCGATCTAACTTCAACGGTTCATTGTGTTCCTTTGGGGGAAAATGCAATTAAAGTTTGGGTAGAAATTGTAAAAATTCCAAAAGCACGTCTATGGAGAACAACATCCGAATTAGAAGTCATTGAAGATGCTCTTGGCACTACGATAGCTTGGCCTATTGCGAACGTTATAATGGAATCAAATTCTAGTAAGTATAACTTCTTTCATTTATTTTTATTTTATTTTTCAGTTCATGTGTCAAAATTTGAAACATAAAAAGGCATCAATGTCAGTTTAATGATACCTTAAGAGGGTTAAGTTCGATTTTGGCATATGGCATTTGTGATAGTGAGAGAAAGTAGGTGATTGGGTTTTGCTGTTTAAATCATATTTATAACTGAAAATGCAGTTTTTGTTCTTCTGCATTGTATAATGCCTGGTATTGTAGAGGCGTGACAATGGTTTGCATTGTGGTGGTTGTATATAGGGGATGGTTGTTGTGTACAGGGCAGCAATAGTTTTATAGCGTTCTGGTGGTTGTTGATGTGGGTTGAAAGGAGGTGATGTGATGTAGTATTTGTAGGCAATTGATTGGTGGTTTTGCTATGATGGGAGAGTGCTGCAGTGGTAAGTGGAGGTTACTATGGCAGTTTGTATGAAGTGATATATGGATGATGGAGTGTATTAAGTTGCAAGAAAAGGTTCAGGCCTGATTGTGGTGTTTGTTCACTTACGTGATGAAGTGTTTGGTGCAGGTGATTTTTATGTGGTGATGTGCAGTTGCACAGTGGAACTTTATCAGCTGAGACTGTCGTCAGTGAAGTTGTGGTGTGGATTTATGCTAGGAGTTGATAATGACAGAGGTGGTTGAAGCAAAAGTGGAAGGTTGGTGAAGTGAATTAGAAGTGAAGTGGTCGAAGAGGTGAGGTTGATGGAGTATATGAAGGCTGGTTGTACTGCTGAAGGAAGGGGAGGTGCAGTTGCAATGTTCGATGTCGATCTGAGTGCTGGTATATATGTGATGATGTTGAGGGGAGTTTTTAATACAGAAGGAAGTATGTTAGTTTGGTTTGGTGGGTGATCAAAGACAGGAGAGCGAGCAGTTTTGGTGACAGGGTGGTTGTTGTTGGTCCGATAACGGTGGTTTTGATAACAATGGATGGAGTGAACGGTGAAACTGGAGAAATGCAGTTGACAGTTCTCAGGTGATGGTATAATGGTTGAGTATGGCCAGTGATGGCAAGGCAGAAGAAAGGGTTGACTATGTTATGCAAATTGAAATGTGGACAGAGAAGGGTGTAAGCAGCAGTAGAGAGTGGTGAAGATGTTGGTTAAGTGCGGTAATTTCTCTGGCGGTATATGCGAATTGGAGTGGTGATGTTCGAGTGCGAGATTGAAGGGCGGTTGTTTGCAAGGAGGTGGTTGCGGAGTTGGTTAAGTGGATATAGGGCGCAGTCGATTGGCGATGCAGTTGTGAGTTTCTTTGTAGTATTTTTTTTTTCTGTTTTGGTGAAGGCGGTGAGAGATTGAGGAAGTCGTGGCGGAGGGTATTTGCTGTGTTGTGATTGAAGTGTTTTTTGAAGTTGTGTGGCCGGTAGTGTGTAGACGGGAGTAGTTTGGCGTGTGCACTGCAGCGGGGAAGTTATGGCAGCAGTTTGTAGTGAATGAAGATGAAAGGGGCAGTGCTGGCAGGATGATGCAGGGGGTATTTGGGATAGTTTGTTTGTTTATGTAGTTGTAATATGGGATGTTAGTCAGAGGGTGGTGGAAGATGTTGTTGTGAGGCAGATGGATTGTTGCACTATGTAGGTTGATGAAGTATATGGGATGTCTGGGTTTTGGAAAGAGGCAGGCTCGGTGAAATACTTGTTGTAGGATGCAGCAGTGTGTTGTAGGAGTTGATGAATGTATTGGTAGTTCAGTTGTATGCAAGGTCGATGTTGTAATAGCAGGCAATTTTTGAATGATGTTGGTTAATGTGGGTGTGTGGGTACAGTGGAGGAAAGGGGCAGTGATATCAGAGCAGTGGTAAGTTGCCTGGTTGAATGGTATAGATGCAACTGAGTATGTATTTCTTGATGATGTTGGTTAAGGGGGAGTGGGGGTTTGAATGGCCGAGGAGGATATGTAGTGGAGAGTTTGTAGTAGAATCAGATGTTTGCAATAGGGAGCAGTTTGACGGTTGTGCAGGGCCGTTTGAATGGTGGCTGTAGCGATATGAGCAGTCTGTTTGGATGGTGACTGTAGAATGTGATATGTAGGCTTGGTGAGTTGTTACAGAGGGGGGAACTGATGTACTGGCAGTCTATTTAGTTAAAATGATGTACTAACAGTCTTTATCTTTTTTGTTATGAAAAATTATATAACTTGCGGATGATGTTTGAATTTGAAAAATAACTTATGTGCTTCATTTTGACAGGTGCTGTATGATGATATCGGGGTTACTACAAGCTGGAAGGAAGGAAAATTTATTTTGCTGCATTCATTCTCTTTCAAATCGGTCATGCTTGGGTTAACGTATTTTGTATTGACGTTCATATATCTTTGCTTTTAGTATGTATCGTTTTTGTCAGCTATGGTTGTATGTATTGTTTTTTTAAGATCACAAATATTTGAAACTTCGTGTACGAAATATTATGGATATATATTTAAATATATATTGAGGTTTGGCTTATGTCTTCATTTGATTACGTACATCATTATGTGATAATTGTGTTTTTTGAAATTTTATAATATATTAGTAGAATTGTAAGCTTGGATGTACCTAGTAAAAAAACCGCAGGGATAAAAATTTATAGCGTTTTAACTGTGCTATGGAAAGGTTGTTTTTTCCAGTTTTATATACTACAGCATTATGATAGTGCTATAAACAATTTTCATAACAAAAAAACAACACAATAAAAGACAGCAAACCGCTATAGAAAGTAGCTGTACTTATACATACAATGTGCTATTGCAGCAGATAACGCTGTAAAATATTGTGTTCTATAGCGTCTATAGACGCTGTTGTATATTTCATATGTGTACCAGCCTGTTTTTACATAGTAGACATTAAAACGCTATAGTTTCACTTCATAGCGACTTTCCAAGGCTATTAAAAGTCATGTTTACAGCACTCGTAAAACGCTATGAAATGTCCTTGTCCATAGCGTCTCTTATAGCGTTTTGTATGTTGCTGTTATAGGTCACTGACCTATAACGGCATGTTAATATACAGCGTAAGAAAAAACGCTATAATAGTTTCTAATAGCGTTTTTTAAACGCTATTATAAAGGGTGTTTTTGTTGTAGTGATCTAAGTTATGAGATAGAAGATTATAATTCTATATATCGTCAGAGAATCCATTATGATAAGAAAGCCTGATTTGTAGAAATTTACATACATGAAATTATAGTATACAAATTTGTATATGAGAAATTATATATATTTAGGATAATGTGCATGAGGCTATTTAATGCATATGAATCCATTAGTGTAGTCGACATTTCCTATTGTTATTCGATGCGGTTTAAGTTTCCTTTCACTTGTGACGTTAATCCATGGATAATACCCTTGACCATGATGGGTGTCTTTTGATATTACTTGACCTGGCTTCAAAATCCTTTAGTACTTATGACATCATTTGACCTATATGATATTATCTATCCATACTGGAGCCGAAAACTTTCTCTGAACTTGAAATCCTGCATATATCTTTCCTTTAAAATTGGCGTCCATTTGAAACTCGATCATATATAACCTGTACCTTTGCTTGAACTTTCTCCAGTAGCCCAAATATTTATCAAAATTAAAAGTTATATGTTTAGAAAACTGATATGTACGGAAAGCGATTTATTATAAAGCTTCATATACTTGACCTTTTCAAAAATTGGTATTCACTTGAAAACTCGGTTATATGCATATTTGAAATCCTCATATACACATATTAGTATACCTTTTAAAAACTTACTTATGTATAAAACTTCACATGTATTTGAAACAAAACAATTTTTATGCTTCGAAATTAATATATATCTAAAGCTAATTTTCAAATTAAACATATGAAACGTATATATTCAAAATGTATACTTTAACATGCATTCCATGTGCAAAGCCTGACAAAGGGCATGTGGCTCCGTACTATATAGCATGGTCTATGTATAGGAGGTTCGTTGAGGTAAGTACTCAGGTTTCTTTTTTATGGTGCGTTTGGCATACATCCTTGGTAAAGTTTGAAAATACACAAACATTCCTCCGTTTTTGAATAAGTTTTCGATACTTGTTTTTAAATTCACGCGCGCACAAAGACCCAAATACCCTTTACGTTTTTAACATTTCAAATGCGTATAACTTTCTGTAGAAACATCGGATCAACATACCGTTTTCACCAAAAGATCAAAAAATTTATGATCTTTAAAATGAACTCCATTGTTGAAACCAAGAAATCATATTTACAGTAAAAGTGCAATTATTCCACATATTTGCAGATATTTATGGTATAATTGTAGATATGTCTGCAATTATTGTATGTAGTTGCAGAATGACTGCAACTATTGCATATAATTGCAGACATTTCTGCAATTATATGGTCTAATTGTAGACATGTCTGGTTGCAGAAATAACTGCAACTATTGTATATAATTGCAAACATTTTTGTAATTATATGGTATAATTGCAGACATTTCTGCAATTATTGCATATAATTGCTGAATTGTCTGCAATCATACCATATAATTGGTGAAATTTGAAAAACATATGCATAATAGCTTGTCCGCGAATACCTTGTCATGTCGTTGTTTTTACATATGCACAACGCCATTCGTTAGAAAGTTAATAAAATTTGTGATTTAATGGTGAAAACGGTTTGTTAATCCGTCGTTTCTATAAGAAATTATTGCGTCTTAAAGATTAATAATTATTGGGGTGCAAATTTTAATTATAAACGTGAGAATAACATCCATATATGAAGAAATCAACATTAATGTGATGGAGAAGAGGGGTATTGTAGGAAAGAAAATTGTAATATTCTCAGGACGTGACAACATAAAAGCATACGTATAAACCTTTACTTATTTATAGCCATGTGTTGAGAATTTGTGCATTTTTCAAAACGTGGTGTACCCCGATTCATTCTTATATACAAAGCAACATATATATCTTTAGAAATCTTAATATATTTAAAAGATGATATATTTGCTCAAGGATTATATACTTATGTTTCATCTATATGCTATAAGAAACAACATATCCGCAAAAACTACAAAAATGTATAACTTGCATATGTAAAATAGTCATCCAGGTCAACAGACCAATTCTCAAACACTAATCGCGGCACCCTGCTCACTTTAAACTTCTGTAGAGGTCATCAATACATCAATAATACATATGCTTAAACTATATGCTTCCAAGCTACATTACATTCGAAGACGTACACGTACCCGCACAAGACAACGTTTGCATGTGAAGTTACAGATACTTTCAAAACTGATATATTCTAAATTCGTACATGTAAATACTTTATATGCATTTAAAGCTGCATCTCTTTGAAGATTGATACATAAGGAACTGCGCGTATCTGAAACTTTTCAAACCTTCGAAATCACTGTCACCTTTGAATATATATATATATATATATATATATATATATATATATATATATATATATATATATATATATTTACAAAGAAGCTTTGCTAGAAGGCCCGAAGGAATTGAGTGCGGATCTGTGCGGAAATGGACAGCAGCGTTGCATTGTTATCCTTGATTTCAGGAGGCCACACAAATTATTTAGAACAAAATTTATGCTAAGATTTCCGGGCCTTCTAGCTTTTTTGTATACAAAGCTTTATGTTTATTTGAAATCACCTGCATTCAAAACTTGCACATTTTCAAAAACCTGGTATACTCAATACTATTTACGTATGAAACTGCACATGTGTATAAAGTTGTATATTCTCAACTTACATTTAAAGGTTTATATATATGAAACTCATATATATTTGAAATCCATTTGTACAAAACTAAGTCCATATACATGACACCATGTACTTTTTGAAATCATGTATGTCCATTAGACATCATATATAAAGTTATATATCTGTACGAGACTGTCTCTATTCAAAATTATACATGTATCTAAACGTTTATGAACAAAAGCAAGCATATGTTCAAAATTTATACATTGATACTGAAACCAAAGTGTATGTTCAATGCCATACACACATTTGGAACTTGAATATATGTAAAACTATCTAATACCCTTAAACTTTTAAATCAGTTCGAAAGTGATGTACTCAAGGCCTGTTATCAACTTTTACTGCAACAGAGGAAATATTAGAAGAAACTTGAGGAAGAAGACATAGAAAAGTGAGGAAGAAATTGTTTATCCACCCATAATTTTCCATTCATTACCCATTGTATATATAACAGCATAGCACGATTCATAGCATAACAACTTTGGACAGCTGTCCTTTTCCTATTTGTAATACATTATGCACCACATTTCAGTAACTAACAATTAATAAAAATAGAAAGTTTGTTATGCTTTTTTCACTACAATAAAAACACCTTATTACAACTGTATTTTTACAACTGTCAAAAACTGCCAGTTGTAATAAAGGTTTTTTACAACTCTTTTTTTTAGAAAGTTGTAATAAACTTATTTTCAACAACTCTTTTATTTTGCCCGTTGTAATAGACGCCTATTACAACCTTTATTTTTTGGCCAGTTGTAATAGATGCATATTTCTAACAACTGTTCTTTTTTGCGAGTTGTAGTAAAGGCCTATTACAACCTTTTCGTTTGTCAGTTGTAATAGATGTCTATTTTTAACAACTCATATTTTTTGCCAGTTGTAATAGATGTCTATTGCAACCCTTTTGCCCGTTGTAATAATTATATTGTATTTAATATTTATTAGGATTTTTGTGTATTTTGAAACTTATTAGGGACCTGTGCCAATTGCCCCATATGTGAATATTGAATTTAATATTTAGTTTTTAATACTTACAATTAATAATTATATTTCATATTTCAAAAAATTTAATATTTTTAAATTTTATAAAATAAATTTAAAAGTATTAATAAACTTTAAAATCAAACTTTTGAAATATTCATAAAATTCAAAGGTAAAAAAATCGAAATTTTAAGTAAATTTAATATTTTAAAAAACATTCCAAATTTCAGAAAATTCAATATTAAAAATATTAATTTAAAATTCGAATAGTATAATCATTAAGGTGTAAATTACTACTACCATATGTATTTAGTTGCTTTCTATTGTGTCCGGCTTCTTTGATATATATTATTTCTATCTGACTTTAAACAATGAAAACTTTACGTTAAAACAAAAATATTTCCCTCCTATCCGAAAATTTTGGCTCCAATTTCAATTTTTTTGGCTCCGATTCAGACTTTTTGGCTCCAATGTTTATTACTTCCGAGTGGCCATGTTCCCAGTTATTTTTTCCAATTACCATCTCTCAAAATCCCCAAATGGTTACGCCTCCTCCCTCAAATAATTCATGTTTGGATTCACTTAAAGACCTAAATGGATCTCAACTTGCTCCTTCCTTCTCCTTCCTCCGCCTCCTGAAATCCTTTTCAAAGAAAAAATCATGCTCCACCACCTCCTCTTTCCATAAACTCCTAGGCCCTACCCCAACCCGACCTCTTTAGCCCCGAAGATGAATTTGTCATCGAGCAGATGTATGACAGATGTTGCACGAACCACCGTAGAAGCTACTCGGATTTCGACGCCATAGGTTTTGATTGGAAGTCGTGCCTGTACTAGGCGTGTGAGTTTTGCAAGAACGGAAGCTTATGTAGGTTTCTGCACTGAATGCCCAAAGATGGATCTGGTATGAGCAACATCGAGCAGGAGTTGACGCTTATGAGATCTAAAAGCCAGCGCCATGGTTCCGCAGCCAGGATGTGTTTTCCTTACTCTCCTACCGGTTCTCTTGGTCCTATGTCATACATGCATAATATTTTATCACCCGCATATATGAGTTGAATCTGATGTTTGTATACCAAAAGGTTGGCTGTTTTTAATTTGACAATCTTAACAATTCTCACTGTAACTTTTGCGCTGACTGTTATGTGTACCAAATGCGAAATTACTTACCAATGGGTTAATCAATTAATTAAGTAGGTTGTAAGAATTGATATTTGATTATTTGCTGCTACCATAAGCATCGATGGCCACTGGTTATCACTAGATGGTCTTCAAAATCAAAAGGTTGGGGTTTTCATAATGCAAGTTCAATATTGTTAATTCTTAATTGAAAGAATTTAAGGTTAGGTTGGATTGGAAAAGTGAATTATATAAAAACTACCCAATGGACATTAGTGATATATGTTGAATTACCTTGGAAAGAGTGGACAATTAACTAAACTGGCATGCGTTGTAGCCAGGCAGATTGCAAAAGAAGATGAATCCACCACAAGATTATCATGTTAGGAGGTCCGTTGAACAATGAATTTGATTAAGGTAGTGAAATTTCTATCTACTCTGTCGCCATTGTTTTTTGATTTGAAGTTGTATATAAGGTGTTACATTGAAAATTTAATTCCTATGAAATTTCGATAAGCTATGGAACTACTTTTGCATCATTAATAGTTTCATGTATTATTTTCTCATGAATGAAATATTTAATCATCAAAACTTGATTAGAAGTGCTCATAATCAAAATTTATATATTCTTTTTAACTCTCTAACTACTTGCACACAATAAAGCGCGTAGTTTTATTTCTTATACATTTTGGTTGTGTTCATACCATATACAATAAATAAAAGGGCTCTACCAAGGTTACTAATGAATGACATGGTGTTAACTTTTTTATCAATGATCGACATGGAGCCACTGATGTTGTATATTTTCATTCATATTGTATTTGACATAGTGTTTGCTAACCTACGGCACTACTTTGCTCTTTTCCAGTTTTAGTTTTAAATGGAAAATGTTATATATGACTAATGATGCATGACATAATCAACCGGAACTTATATCTTTCAGGTAGCACATCGACGTTCTAATTAATTTGGATTACAAGAAGATTGTAAACTGAGCCTCATATGTCAAATATTTGATGGAATTCCTTTTATTTAAAGGTTTGATCCAGTGGAACTCCAACTTTTGAAGACTTCTGATTAGGGGCATTCATTGACAGATTTTAAATAATGGGCGCTAAAGAGAATTCAAAGGATGTTGATAAAGATGTCAAGCAGGAAAGAAGAGAATCTGATTACACGCCTGTAAGAGGTTCTCTTTACTCTCCAAGGCTAGCAATGAAAATATAAACAAAAGAAATTCCCGAGTTTCGTAGAAAGATCACAAGAAAAGAATCAATGCAGAATTTCACTCGTGGAACAAAAAACAGTAATAATACACAAGATTCTAGCACTTGCAATTCAAAACACCAAATAATAGTCAGAAAAAACCACAAAAATCGAAGAAGGTATCAGTAGCTCCTAAAACTGTTAATAATAAGCAAGCAGAAAATGTGAAAACTCCATCAAATCCTCCATTAGAAATATCTGAAGAAAGCGATGATAAAATAAGCCAAGAGGTTAAGGAGATAGATACGTTGGATGAGACTGTAACAGATGCTGAAACAGTTGACACAGAGGATAATAGTGTTGATGATGATATTGCAAATCAAAATGCAAATCACAAGAATGTGGATATTGAACACAGAATTGAACAACTTGAAGAAGAGCTTAGAGAAGTTGTTGCTCTTGAAATTTCCTTATATTCCATGGTGTCGGAGCATGTCAGTTCAGCACATAAAGTACACAAGCCCGCAAGGCGTCTTTCTAGGCTCTATATTCATGAATATAAACACTAGTCATCATAAAAGAGCCACAGTTGCTAAAAGCATAGTTTCTTGGATTGTATTGATTGCTATATCCTGTGGTAACGATGTTTCCAGGTGATGATAAATGCTTTTAGTTGTATTAGTCATGATAAATGCTTTTAGTTGTATTAGTGGAGGATGCGAGAATGTGGTTGATCGGATCTGTGCAGTAAGGCTAAGAAGGATGAAGTTCAGGCAGTGCTAGAAATTGGATGGGTTCAGGTTGGATTCAATGGCAGTGGTGTTGGGGTCTCAGAACTGAGTGGCAGCTTTGATTGGCAATGGTGATGGTGGAGGAGATGTTGCAGAGAAGTTGTTGACTAATGATGAGGAGGTGCAGACAATTTCAGGTGGTGGGTTGTATGCATGGTGGTACCGTAGTCTTCTTCTTGATGTACATATATGGTACTGTTTTTTTTATGTTGGTTGATACTTAGTCTTGATCTTGTTGGAATGAAAAATATTAGTTTTATTTTGGATTGTCTTTCTCCTTAATTTTTTTCATGAGCATGTACATTTTTTTATGAGTGCTATTTCTTCTTTGCTATTTTTGTGCTTGCACAACTAATTAACGTACTTGGTATTATGTTTGTGTTGCAAGTGATTAGCTAAAAACAAAATGCTAGATTTTGAAAAAAATGTAAATAAATATATTACAGCTGCTAAAATTAATTGCAATAAACTTTACCGCAACCGCTAAAAGCGGTTGCGATAGATTTTACTATGACTGCCAAAAAAAGTTGCGATAGACTTTCCTACAACTGTCAAAAGCAGTTGTAAAAAACTTTTCTACAACTGCTCTCAACAGTTGTAAAAATCTATAACTCTATTACAACTCCGGATATAACGACTGACGGGTGTCCGTTGTAATAGGCACATTACAACTGTTTTTAGCAGTTGCGAAAGGGTATTTTTGTTGTAGTGTTTTGAGCTGTCGTCATGGATTCATGAGCATATTATTCCCTGTAACGGCTCGGAATTCTTGCACATCTCTTTGGCCTATTAGTGACAATATCTGTATCTATTGGTGGCATGCTAGCTGCTGCTACATCAGTATTCCCCCCTAGAAGAGTGACCTTGTCCTCAAGGTCAGGATGAGTACCTGTGGCAAGAACTTCAGGTGGCAATGGGGTCTGTGTAGCGGTTTGTGGGCTGGGGCAGAATTTGAGCAGCGATATGTGGAAGACCGGATGAATGCGAACCTCTTGCGGAAGAAGTAGTTTGTAGGCCACCGGCCCTATATGCGTTCAATGATTTGAAACGAATCAAAATATTTTTTGGATAGTTTATGATGTGTATTGCGGACGGATAGTTGACGATACGATTGAAGCTTGATATAAACCCATGAACCGATCGGAAATTCTTTGTCTTGACGATGTTGGTCCGTATGACTTTTCATCCGTGCTTGAGCCCGTTGCAAATTGAGTTTGAGGGTGTGAAGAAAGTGATCTCGTCCCTGTGCCCAACTGTCTATATCTTGTGTTGCTGAGCTACCGCGGATGTAGTCTGAAATGGTTGGCGGAGGTCGACCGTAAACAGCCTGGTATGGTGACATGCCAATAGAAGATTGGGTACAAGTATTATACCAATATTCAGCCCATGGAAGACATTTTGCCCACTTGGAGGGTAAATCACCGCAAATGGTTCGCGAGTAAGTTTCCAAACACCGATTAACAACTTCCGTTTGGCCATCACTTTGTGGGTGATAGGCGCTACCGATTTTGAGTGTGGTGCCATGAAGTCGGAAAATTTGCTTCCAAAATTGACTCATAAAAAGTCGATCTCGGTCGGAGACTATCGACTTTGGAAAGCCATGTAAACGAACATACCCTTGTATGAAGTATGAAACCAATTGAGTAGCATTGGTCGAGGTCGGAAGCGCACAAAAATGTGCGTATTTGGAGAGACGGTCGACAATGACCCATATACAAGTTTTGTCGAATGAGTTGGGGAGGTGTGTGATGAAGTCCATCGAGATGTCTTTCCATATTTGATTCGGGATAAGTAGAGGTTGGAGGAGCCCTTTCGGTGGCGAATTCTCAGGTTTGGCCTGCAGCAAATGGAGCATTTCTGCACGTATTCGCGGACTGTATGTGGTAAGTTTGGCCAATAAAAGTTGCTCGCGACTCTTGCCGGGTGGCCTTGATGCCGGAATGTCCTCCGGATTTGGAAGAATGGAAAGCTTCAATGATGTCTTGCTGTAATGTGGAGTCAGTGGGGATGAAAAGTCTGTTGCCATAAAACAGCAAGCCATCACGCAATATAAATTGTGTGGAGGCAATACTGGAATGTTGTCTTTCAGCTATGAGACACTGTGCCAAAGAGTCATTCTGCATAGCACTTTGTATGCGAGATGTGAAATCCATTGTTGGAGAAGATATAGCTGTCATTATTGCTTCCGACGTCCATCTAGACAGCCCATCTGTTACACTATTTTCTTTGCCCGGTTTAAATCGAATCACAAAGTCAAATCCAAGGAGTTTGGACAACCATTTTTGTTCGTCCGGTGTCTGAATTGTTTGGGTGAGCAACTGCCGTAAACTTAGGTGGTCGGTTGTGATAGTGAAGCGGCGACCCATGAGATAATGGCGCCATTTTTGGACGGCGGAGGTGATTGCAAACATTTCGCACGCATAAGCCACTACACCATATTGGCAGTTTCGCAACCCCCTCATGTGGAAGAATAACAACGGTTTTGGGCCGTTGCTAAATAGCAACGGTTTCGAGCCGTTGTAAAATCAATAAGAACGGCTAAAGGCCGTTTTACTTTTGCAACCGGTCGAAGCCGTTGTGATTTTTTTTTAGTTCGTTGCCACTTGTGTAACCCCCTTATTCCCAAAATAGTACGCTCCTTTACCATTTGCCCTAATATCGTCCCCGTACTCTTCTCTAATTTCATCTTCAGATCGCCAAATTTTAATCTCTTGAAAGCCATCAATTGTTAAACACTGACATACTACACTCAATTGAGGCAAAGGTATCGATTATCGACGCAGTTCAAAAAGAATCTGGTGATCTCATTTTCCAATCGATCCGGTCAAGGTATTTAATACGAATCGATTTTTATTTTTATTCCTTATGAATGGTTCATTATGTTTAAATCATCAATTTGGTTCCTATTTTCGAATGTTTAAATTTAAGTCTTGTTAGATTGCAATTTGATTTTGATTCTTCAATTTGGTTCAGTTCAGTAATCTGAGTTCTCATCTGTAGTTACAACATGCAAATCTTATATGATTGAGCTTCCAGTAAAGTCAGATTTGTGTTATGAGCAAGTAATTTGTACACGCTCAATACATTTTGATTTTATATGCTTAAATAATGTCATACTCATGGTCACTGACTTCGACAGCTTGTAGAGCACATCAGTTTAAGCAACATTTATTACAATTTCTATATCTACTAACCAATCTAGAATACCTGGTTGTGTTTAATAAATCCAGAAATAACAAACTATGAATGTGTAGGAAGTCTGTTGTAGTGTCTTTTTCTTAATATTGTAGTATGTGTAGGTAGTAGTAGGCTGGACCGCTTTCAAGTTTCATTGACTTCATGCTTTTGTTCAATACTACAAGAACTCTAAAAGCAAAAATTTGGTCCTATTTATTTTACTTTCTCTACTTAGCGTTACATTTGTAGCTATAAGCATATTGGAGGTCATTGTAGCCATAAGAAAATTCTGATCTACTTTATGGCCTGCATTTGTAAAAAAATGTACTAAGTGAATCCATCATCAGTTTCCTGCTTTGATTTGTCTTTGGATAGGAGACATTTAAGTGGAAAAATGGAGTTGTTCTGTCTCCTTTCGTTAGCCACTTCATTTTGGATCTTTGTCTAATTTTTGTAGCTTGTTTGTTTAGCTCTCAGGTTAGACTATCAAACTGTTGTTTACAAAGTCTATTAATCTGTTCATCATTCGGGTGGATGATTAGGTGATTGTAGGACTAGTCCAGCTCCTTCCTTACATCGTCAACTTTGTTTTGAGAATTATGCTCCTATCTGTTCCACTTTTCTAGTTTCGTTTTTACTGCTTTTAGCTTTGTTAGGAGTTGGAGTAAAGGATTTCCAATATAAGAATAATTCCACTCCTCTTCAATTATTTGCTTGTATCCTGATTTATATTGCCATCCGTTGCCGTATTTTAAAGGAATGTTTTTGGCATGTTCCTGTTGGGTATCAAAATTGAAAATTATTAGAGTGTGATTGCTCGAGGAATGATTAGCAAAGAGAATCGAGAAACGTGGGAATTTAGTGAAACATTCCCAGTTAATAAAGCATATATCAATTTTGCTGTGAGTCAATAGATTAGGCCCACCATGTCATGTATAATAATTCCTTATCCCTTGTGGCTCAAAGAGGTTAGCTGTTCCAATGCATTCTATCAAGTTTGTATGTGCATTAATGCTTTCGGTTATTGCTGACCGAGGATGTCGAGGAGCTGCATTTATCATGTTCAATGCAGGGTATTTCTGAGGACTTATCAATAGGGAGAGATAGGCTTTGGTCTATAATATTTGGTTGATACTCTGTTTGATCAGAGTGTTGAATGGGTTGTATAGGGTTTGTGTGATCTATGACTATGGCTGCTTGAGTTGAGCAGGCATTATCAGATAGTGTTGAGTTATGTTTTTCACTTGAAACCGGGTTGTTTTGTATTATACTTTTACTAATAGCTGCTTATAGTGACTGCTAGGGTATAAGTTGATGCAATGAATTTTGTTTTACTAAATATGAGACCATATTTAGTAAGTGGATAAAATTGTTGTTAATGGCGCAAGCCAAGTATCAGGAGAGGGGTAATGCATAGACATTACTCTGGTGCTACAAAATGGCGCCGTTGTAATGGCAATTTTTTTGGAAACAGTTTGATGCTAATGTTAAATTTCAAGTGAAATCAGAAGAATATACATCTGTTTAGTTAATATCAGAGTTGAACTTGGTGGAAAGCCATAAGATATTGTTACCCATGATTTCTTATTAGCTCTTGTTATTTTCTTTCAGTGTGTCTTTTATTATAGACAAACAATGGATGAATCAATCTAATCGAAGAAATACATAATATGTGGAAGGTGTGAGAAATTTCGTTAAATTTGTTGCTGAAAACGGTGGCAATAAGGAAAAGTATTCGTGCCCTTGTACGCGGTGCAAAAATGAAGATACATTCAAATTAAATGACATTCATTTTCATTTGCTTAGATATGGTATTGTTCAATCATATATCGTGTGGTGTTTTCACGGGGAAAGAATACCGGAGAAGACAAAACAACAACCGGTTAGTCATGCCACAAATACTGATGAGTCCGAACATATTAGGATGGAGGATTTGATCAATGATGCAGATAGATTCCATCATTTTCAACCTACAAGTCAGTTGCATGATAATGCTAATATTGGTGAGCAGTTTACGGATAAATCATTTTTTTATAGTGCAACTGCAACAGAGCCATTGTATCCTTCTTGTCCAAAAGAGATTACAAAGTTGTATGCCATTGTGAAACTGAATAGCTTGAAGACCCAATACGGCTTTTCAGACAATGGTGTGACTGCACTACTCGAATTCATAAAGGAGTTACTCCCCGAAGGTAACACGCTACCGTCAAAGTACCCCGACGTGAAGAAGATCATTAAGCAAGTTGGGATGAATTACATAACTTATGATGCATTCATTAATGACTGCATCTTGTACTGGAAAGATAATGCGAACAAAGTTTCATGTACAAATTGCAACGCACCAAGATATAAGACATCATTCGACGAAGAGAGAAAAGCTACCACAGTACCTCAAAAGACCTTAAGACATTTTCCTTTAATTTATAGATTGAGAAGACTGTATACTGTACCATGGATAGCAGAAGCGATGACCTGGCATGGTCGTGCCAAGTCCGGTACAACCGTAATGCGTCATCCGCGTGATACTTCTCAATGGAAAACTATAGATTCTTTTGATTCTTCGTTTGCTGCTGAACCACGAAATATCACGCTTGGAATAGCAACAGATGGTTTCTTTCCGAATGCTTCTTTAACTAACCCTTACAGCTGTTGGTCAGTAATTGTAGTACATATAACCTTCCTCCATCTTTGTGCATGAAAAGAGAGTTCTCAATGTTAACACTGTTGATTTCTGGGCCAAAACAACCGGGGAAGGATATTGATGTTTATTTAGAACCTTTGATAGACGAGTTAAAGCAGTTATGGGAAGGAGTCGTTACATTTGATTCATTTAAGAAATCCGAGTTCATAATGAGAGCTAGAGTGTTGTGGGCAATCCATGATCATCCCGCTCTTGGGACTTTATCGGGATGTACAACTCACGGCTACTTTGCATGTCCTATTTGTGGAGAAGAAACTACATCTGTTTATCTCCCTGAAAGTAAGAAGATTTGTTACATGGGACATCGTAGATTTCTTCCGTCCGGACACAAGTTTCGATACGATAAGACAAATTTCAACAACGAGCAAGAACTTAAGCATCCTCCAAAACCACTGACTGGTTATCAAGTTGAAAAAAAGGTAGCGAATATAAAAATGAAAGTTGGTAAAAACATACTGGAAATTGGTCGAAAACGGAAAAAGACAATCGATGAAGAAGTTCCTGCATGGTATAGGAGGTCGAAGTTCTTTGATTTGCCATATTGGAAAACAAATTTGACCCGACATAATATTGATGTTATGCATACGGAGATGAATGTCATGAAACATTTGATCAACACAATTATGAACCATAAAGACATGTCAAAAGATGGGATCAATGCACGGAAGGATTTAAAAATCATGGGTATAAAACAAAAGTTTTGGGTGATAGAAGATCCTAAAACAAGTAAAGTAACCATACCAAATGCGACTTTCACTTTGAGCAAAGAAGAAAAGATATGGTTTTGCACCGTTTTGAAAAATTTGAAAGTGCCGAGCAAATTCTCTTCGAACTTCCATAACAATGTGAGCATCAACCCTCCTGAACTAAAAAATATGAAGTCACATGATTACCACGTCATAATGCAACATTTACTTCCGGTATTGCTTCAGCATTGTTTTCCGCAACATAAGGATCTACGGAATGCTATTCACCGCATTAGTCTCTTTTATAACATTTTGTGCTCAAAGGTGATCAACAGGGAACATCTTCTAAAAGCAAAGGCTAGTTTGGTAGAAGCAATGTGTGTTATTGAAAAACATTTTTCGCCTGCATTTTTTGATATCAGTATTCACCTTATGGTTCATTTAGCCGATGAAGCATTGATTTCTGGTCCTGTTAGATATAGGTGGATGTACCCATTTGAACGGTAAATTACTAATTTTAGTTATGTACATAATTATTCGATTTAAATAGCTATTGATGTCTACATTTTACAATTATTCATCTTCATAGGTTGATGAAAACATATAAAGGATATGTGTGCAACAAAAGATATATTGAAGGGTGTATTGCAGAAGGATATATTGTACAAGAAGCTAGTCTTTACTGCATGGAGTATATGCCAAAAGGAGGTGCTGGCACTCATAAACATACCCGTGAAGCGTTTTTAGACGAGGATGATGAGTTTGCTGATGAAATAGCACTAGATAATGGTAAAGATATAACGTTAACTCAAGTGCAATTTCAACAAGTGCGTAAATGGGTCCTTGATAAGTACGACGGATTGGATGAATGGAAGAAGTAAATTCATGAATTTGTTCTGAATTCTTATTATTGTAAATCAATTCATATATATAGTATTTATTGTGTGTTTTTCGTAGGAGGTATAACTCCTATGTTCAAAGCACCAAATCTCAAACTCGAGGCGGGGGTACATCTGGGGAAGCTATTAAAAATTTCACTTTTTGGTTACGTGAGGAGGTATATGTATTAAATATTTAACGTATTTTCAAGTTGACCATACACCTCCTTGACAATGATTTTTTACTTATTGTGTTTGTTGTAGTTGTTGAAGACCGTCGATGTTGACTCAACTCTTTGGCGGTTAGTTAACGGGCCGAAGTTTGATGCCCGTAGTTATATGAAGTACCAAGTGAATGGGTTTTTATTTTCTTCGAAGAGTTATGAAGAGCGAAAGCTAACACAGGATAGTGGTGTATGCATGAGAGCAATTACACAATTTAGAGCGAGTGGGAAGGATAAAAATTTTAAGGAAGCAGAAACAACTTATTACGGAGTCATTCAACAGATAATTGAGTTGGATTACATTGACTTCAAACAAACAGTTTTTTATTGTGATTGGGTAAAGGTCGAAGATAAGATCAATGGTTGTAAAATAGATTCTGTTTCAAGCTTGATCACAGTTAACTTGGGAAAATTGAAGAATAAAGATAGCGTGAATGATGAGCCATTTATTCTTGCATCGAAAGCGAGTCAAGTGTTCTACTCAAAAGATTTAAAAAATAACGGATGGTTTGTGGTTTTGCATACACCAAAACGGTTGACCATAAATGTGGATGACACTGAGTTTCCCATCGTTTATCAATCATCTTTTGAAGACAATGAAAAATTATAAGATCTTATCAAATGCATATGTTAACTTTGTATTTCAGAGCAGTTATTGTATCTTAACAAAATATTTATTGTCTTCAAAAGCAGTTTTAAGCAGTTTTAAGTAGTTTTAGCAAATCAATAACAATGATCACATGGATAAGTTCTGGTGGGCACAACCTTCACTAAATTCTTGCTTAGCTGAAAGTACAGTGTTATTTAAAAAAAGGTTGTGTTCATGATTAGATTTGAGAAACAGTGAGAGATAGCAAGAAATGATGAAGAATCACGTAAAAGTTCAAAATGCTATTGCAGAGCTGGAGTTTGAGACAGCGAATGAATGACAGAGATGAGAAGGAATTCATTGTCAATAGCGATCTAGTTTGTATACTTATACTCATCGTAGTCTTTATCTTATATCTGTTTTGGTTTCAATTTTCATTGACACTCACAATAGCCATTATGTCCAAAAATAAATCAGTAAACTCCAAAACAAAAAAGGATATAGAAAGATCATAAAAGTTTACACCTTCCATTCCAATCTTGCATGATTTTAAAGATCGAATATCGCATACACAATGGGTCTAGGACTTGTGTAGCTCTGCACAATGGTCTTAAATGTTTGGGAGCTTGTTAGTTCTGTAAATGTGATTCCATATATTCACTCCAGAAATGCTTATATAACAGGTACTATATGCCGAGATTCCACAGCATTAGTAATTCATGGAAAACCAGTACCACCCACATATGAAAAAGTGTTGTTGGACAAAAATTTATTGCCGGATGAGCTAACCGCCAAAATATGTCGACAATTTACCGAGACCTTTGGGGATGTTGGAGCCGGAGGTTATGTGAGCCATCAAAAGGGTTTGATACGATATCTTTAGTCGGAGGTATTGATGAAATCTTTGTAGACTTCACTGCTTGCAAAACAATGTAGTGTAATTAATGAAATCTTTGTAGTGTAGTGTAATAAACAATGCAGTGTAATAAGTATGATATTCCGGCACGGTAGCATTCTGTTTGCAAAACAATAGTGTAATTATAAGTTTGATAATTTTATATGTATGGTATATGTGCGATATGTTTATAGTGCTTGTGTACCAATATTTTGATATTCTGGCATATTTTGATATATATTGATATTCTGGTATATATACTGAGATATGCGTGTAACGCAGTAGTGAGTTACATATGTGATTTTGTAGGAGCAGGAGCAAACACTATGTGCAACGGGTGTTAACTGTTGCTTTATGTGTGACTTTGCCCAATTTGCAACGGTTTATACCCATTGCCTTTGGCCCAATTTGCAACGGTTAATACCCGTTGTCTTTGGCCCAGTTTGCAACGGTTTATACCCGTTGCATTTGTCCCAATTTGCAAAGGTTTATACCCGTTGCCTTTTGGACATAAAGCAACGGTTTTCTCCCGTCGCTAAATTCAACCACTCCTGTGTTGAAGACGGTTTTTACCCGTTGCTTTTGAACTTAACAACAGTTTTTACCCGTTGTTAATAGCTTATAATGGTGTAGTGAGCCGAAGCGGTAAGGAGGCGTGGAGGGAGCCGTTGACTGTGGAAGGCTATGGGATGGTCAGACTGGGAAAGGACGGCGCCGTAGGCGGTAGCGGATGCGTCGGTTTGGATGTCAAATGGCTGGGAAAAATCGGGAAGGGAAAGAATTGGAGTGGAGGTGATGATATTTTTGAGGAAAATGAATGCAGTGTTAGCTTTGTTGGACCAGTGGAATGTTTCATGTTTTTTTAATAGATCAGTGATTGGGCTGACAATATGTGCATATCCCTTAATAAAACGACGATAATAACCTGTGAGCCCAAGAAATCCTCTGATTGTTGTGACACTTGATGGAGTAGGCCAGCTGACTATTGCCTCAACTTTTGTAGGATCCACGCGAACACCTTGTTAGGATATTATGTGGCCCAGATAAAATAATTCTGTGTGCCCAAATATACATTTTGAAGCATTAGCATAGAGCTTATGTATAGTTAAAATATCTAATGTAGTCTGTAGATGAGAGAGATGAGCTTCCCATAACTTGCTATAGACGAGAATATCATCGAAGAAAACTAGGATGAATTTTCGAAGATGCGGACAAAAAATATCATTCATTGTAGCTTGGAAAGTGGATGGCGCGTTGGTGAGTCCAAAAGGCATGACGAGGAATTCATAATGACCTTTGTGGGTTCGAAATGCCGTTTTGGGGATATCGGGTGGATGGACATGAATTTGGAAGTAGCCACTACGCAAATCCAATTTAGAAAAATATATGGAGCCGTGTAATTCATCAAGTAATTCATCGACGGTTGGGATAGGAAATCGGTCTTTGATTGTGATTGCATTAAGTGCGCGATAATCAATACAAAAACGCCATGACCCATCTTTTTTCTGACAAGTAAAACGGGCGAGGAAAATGGGCTTGTGGTGGGTCGTATTATTTTAGACTTGAGCATGTCCCGGATTTGTGATTCGATCTCGTTTTTTTGAAAATACGTATACCGATATGGCCTAACATTTACGGGTTGGGAATTTGTGTGAAGGTTGATATGGTGGTTTCGGGTGCGATGTGGTGGAAGGGTAGTTGATTTAATGAAGAGTTTGGGGTATTGGCACAGTAAGGTAGTGATTTGAGGGTGCATGGAGGTTGTAGTTGGAGGGGTAGTGTTGTTCACGTTTGTGATAATGTCTAGGTGAAAATAGCAGTTGATAGAATTTGTAGAGTGCAAACTCTTCAGCTGCTGTGGTGTTATCTCAGATGGGCTAGAATTGGAATCTTGATCCATTAGAACAACAAGTTCATGTTGATAATAAAACTGCATTGTTAATTTCTTATGGTCTACAGTTATTGGGCCAAGACTTTGCAACCACTCAATACCAAATACTGCATTAGCTCCAGAGATCGGCAATAGAAAGAAATTACACAAAAAATCATACCCCGTGATTTGTACCAACACACGACGACAAATTCCCAAACAACGAAGCTTCTGAAAGTGTATATGGATTGATAATATATAGTACGACTAGTCTAGCAAGTGCGGAATTATAAATAATAGTAAATAGCAGTAATAAAAATGACACCAGGGATTTTTATACTGGTTCGAACTTCCCGTTCTACGTCCAGTCCCAGACTCCTTCTGGAATTCTTCGAATAACCCTCACTTAACCCGGAGGAACAGGTATTACACCGCCTGAGCAACCGAACAGGACTTTTCCGCCTAAGCAACCGAATAGGACTTCAAATACAATTTGGTAAATTATTTCTTGACTTGTGTGTTCTTTGAATAACACGAATATAGTCAATGTAGTACACCCTTCCTATAATCTTCTTGATATGATGATTTGAACGTGCAATTTGTAGGAAGTATAGATTGAAAATCGCTTGTGATTATGATAATACAAAGCAAGTATAGATAGAAAGAATTGGTTATTGAAATAGTGGATTTTCATCTCTATTTATAGTATTGAATAGTTTTAATTCAATAGTTGCAACCATTAGAAGGAGTGCAACTGTTGGTGAAGAAGACAACTCTTCAAAATTTGAATTTTCATGAAGAGATGCTTCAGTTCGTCAAGTTCAGATGTCTGAGAAAATAGTCAGATGGCTGAGTAAGTTTAAAAAGTCAAAATAGGCAGAAGAAACAAATTTCAGTGAATACAGACGTCTGTTATTTAATTTAGACGTCTATCGTTTATGACAGATGTCTGTATTAAATTATCAGACGTCTGTCATTGATGACAGATGGCTAAATAAAAGTCAGATGTTTGAACTTGTACTGATTTGTTCCTCTTCTTTATTTTAGTGATTCTGGACTTGAGAAATTTTTTGAAAATACTTTTATGTCTATAAAAAGATATTTTATTTTTGTAGAACATGTTTTCCAAAAACTATTTGTGTGTGTGTGTGTTGTTATCATCATATCAAAGATTGTACAAAAATATCTAACCAGAAATAATAATCAGTATACTAGAGAGCTTGAGCTTAGTTTGTTGACGATATGATAATAGCTTTTCTTTGTAGATTCCTGCAAGAATATTTGTCATCATAGTATATAGTTTGAAATATATAGTTGTCACATTAAAATCGAAGAAGGCAGGTTCCAACATTCTCCCCCTTTTTGATGATGACAACTATATAATTCAACGGTTAGTATAAACCATACCTTTTGCTCCCCCTGTCAACACGACCATATTATATAGCAGAATGATTAATATTTCTCCCCCTTTGTCATTAATAAAAAGGAATTTGTAAGGGGTTTTGTTAGAAATATGATGATAAAACACATTGTTGAATAGCAATATGAACTTTGTTCAGAACATACCAATGATAAAATTTTGTTGTGGAAGAGTCAGAATATTTGGAGTATAAAAACAGATTTGAACATATGTTTGAACAGGTTCCACATCTTAATATACTAAACAAAGAGAAAAAGTGATATAGGACTGAAATTAGATTGTTGAAAATATATTATCAGACGTCTATGCGCAATGACAGATGTCTGTGATAATATAGACAGACGGCTAAATAAGAACCAGAGATTTAGACTTTATGGACTAGAATCAGATGGCTCAATTTTTGTTGTCAGACGTCTATATTTGAGTACAGACGTCTGAAGTATTTTATTCAGACGGCTCAGAGGTCTCAATTTTGAACAGAGAGTAAATAACATTTTTAACTGAATTCAGACGATTAATAATTTTATAGCAGACGTCTATTTTTGAGGACAGACGTCTGTGACAAAATGTTCAGACGGCTCAAACAAAAAAATAGGTATACGGGCGTCTGTTAATAACTATCAGACGTCTGTTTTTCATAAATAAGGTCCATGTATATCTAGAGAAGTCATCAACTATTACAAAAACATATCTATTGTGATTAATAGATTGAGTCTGAGTTGGTCCAAATAAGTCTAGATGTAACAACTCAAGAGGTTGTAATGTTGAGATGATTTTCTTAGATTTAAAAGAAGATTTAGTTAGTTTTCTTAGTTGACAAGCATCACAAATCCTATTTACCTTAAAATTCATTTTAGGTAAACCTTTTACTAAATTGTTTTTGGATAATTTACTGATAGCTTTGAAATTTATATGACAAAATCTTTTATGCCATAGCCAAGGATCATTTTCTTTGGCTATTAAACACATATTTGTATTATGATTGATTTTCATATTCAGAATATAAATATTACGATCTCTAACTCCTTCGAAAATAAGATTTTTGTTATGATAAAAAATATTGCATTTATTTTCAGAAAATACTATGTTAAAACCTTTATCACATAATTGACTAATACTTAGTAAGTTGTGTTTTAAATTTTTAACTAATAAAACATTTGTAATAAGAGGTAAATTTGATGTACCGTCATTGCTCACATCGCCTTTGCCGATGATGTAACCTTTGGAATTATCTCCAAAAGTGACAGATCCTCCATCTGAGTAGATAATGTTTGTTAACATATTTTTGTCGCATGTCATGTGTTTTGAGCAACCACTGTCTAGAATCCATTTTCCTCTTTTCTTAATCGGTACCTGCAAAAAATATTGAAATTCTATTGGTACCCACTTCCTCTGTTAGGGTCCTAAGGGTTAAATCTTAGGAAGCCAAACCCAGTTGGGTTTAGAGTTCCCTTTAAAAATAAAATTTTCATTCTTATGTACAGACATAATGAAAGATTTAATGTAGTTATTCCTAATCAAATTATTATTAGTTTTTGGAACCCAAATCATAATTGATTTTGGATGAATAACTTTTAAAGAAGATTTTTGAGTAGATATAGATTCCTTTTTCTTAAAATTAGTATATAATGAACCATTATTTTTAAAAAGACTTTGTATTGGTTTTTTATATCCTAACCCCTTTTTATTTGAACAGGTTTGTGAATTCTCAATTATCTTAGAGAGACTCTCTCTTCCACTGTTAAATTTAGAAACATTTTTAGAAATATTTTCCAGTTTTGTTTTAAGATGTGATACTTCTATATCAAGTGTTTTAATATTAGAGTTTAAATCATAATTTTCTTTTGCTAATTTAACATTCTCATATTTCTGTTTTTCTATCTCACTGCTTAAATCAGTGAATTAGATGTTATATTAACATAAGATTCTTGAGATTTTACTAACTCTTCCTCTAATATTTTCTTTTCATCTTTTAACATGTCAGTTTCTATTTTCGTTCTATTTAATTTTCCTAAAGAATCTTTATATTTACTCTTTAGAATTCTAAGCTTATCTAACAACTCAGAGTTTATTTCTATTAAATCTTCAAAAGTTAGATCACTTACATCATCATTTGTTGCCATAAAACAAACATTGGCTTGTTCTGAATCACTGTCACAATCATTGTCTGATGAAGAAGATTCTGTATCATTCCATGTAACTGAGAAGGCTTGCTTCTTTTTATATTTGTCCCTTTTGAGATTATTTTCTTTCTTCCGATCAGGACAATCTTTCTTTATGTGGCCCTTCTTGTGACATTCGTATCATTCAAGAGATGAGCTTGATGGCTTATTGAAACCCTTGTTATTTCCAAATTTATTGCTCTTTTTGAATTTTAAGAACTTTTTGAAATTCTTAGCTATAAATGCCATATCGTCTTCTGATTCAGAATCTTCTTTTTCTGCTTGAAAAGCAATAGTTTTCTTGTCCTGTGCTTGTGCTCGTCTTGCCTGTAAGTTTACTTCATAGGACATTAGATTACCTATTAATTCTTCTGTTTTTATGGTTGAAATATCATTAGCTTCCTCGATAGCTAAGACTTTTCATTCCCATTCATCAGTTAAAGAGTTAAGGATTTTTGAAACAATATCAGGTTCAGTAAAAGTAACTTCTAAAGCTAATAGTGAATGATAGATATCCTGGAATCTAGAGTACATTTCACTAATACTTTCTCCTTGCTTCATTCTAAAATTTTGAAATTGGTTTTTAAGCATAGATATCTTGCTTTGTTTTACTTTATTCGTTCCTTCGTGTGTAACCTTAAGTGTATTCCAAATTTCATATCCAGTTTTACAAATACTGACTCGATTGAATTCATTTTTGTCTAAAGCGCAAAATAACATGTCCATTGCTTTTGCGTTTGCAGTAGCATCTAGTTTTTGGGTATTAGACCATGCAGCATACTCTGTAGTAGGAATATTATATTCAGTTTGAATGATATTCCAGGTTTCAAATCCACTAGCTTGCATAAAAATTCTCATTCTAGTTGACCAATAACTATAATTTAATCCGTTAAACAATAGTGGTCGTGTAGTGGCTTGTCCCTCAGTAAAACTGTTGCTAGTGTTATTGTCCATATTATTAAAAAAAATCAGATAACTATGTTATAGTTATGTGATGACCTTGCTCTTATACCAAATGAAAGTGTATATGGATCGATAATATATAGTAGGACTAGTCTAGCAAGTGCGGAATTATAAATAATAGTAAATAGCAGTAATAAAAATGACACCAGGGATTTTTATACTAGTTCGAACTTCCCGTTCTACGTCCAGTCCCAGACTCCTTCTGGAATTCTTCGAACAACCCTCACTTAACCCGAAGGAACAGGTATTACACCGCCTGAGCAACCGAACAGGACTTTTCCGCCTAAGCAACCGAATAGGACTTCAAATACAATTTGGTAAATTGTTTCTTGACTTGTGTGTTCTTTGAATAACACGAATATAGTCAATGTAGTACACCCTTACTATAATCTTCTTGATATGATGATTTGAACGTGCAATTTGTAGGAAGTATAGATTGAAAATCGCTTGTGATTATGATAATACAAAGCAAGTATAGATAGAAAGAATTGGTTATTGAAATAGTGGATTTTTCATCTCTATTTATAGTATTGAATAGTTTTAATTCAATAGTTGCAACCATTAGAAGGAGTGCAACTGTTGGTGAAGAAGACAACTCTTCAAATTTTGAATTTTCATGAAGAGATGCTTCAGTTTGTCAAGTTCAGATGTCTGAGAAAAATAGTCAAATGGCTGAGTAAGTTTAAAAAGTCAAAATAGGCAGAAGAAACAAATTTCAGTGAATACAGATGTCTGTTATTTAATTTAGACGTCTGTTGTTTATGACAGATGTCTGTATTAAATTATCAGACGTCTGTCATTGATGACAGATGGCTAAATAAAAGTTCAGATGTCTGAACTTGTACTGATTTGTTCCTCTTCTTTATTTTAGTGATTCTGAACTTGAGAAATTTTTTGAAAATACTTTTATGTCTATAAAAAGATATTTTATTTTTGTAGAACATGTTTTCCAAAAACTATTTGTGTGTGTGTGTGTGTTGTTATCATCATATCAGAGATTGTACAAAAATATCTAACCGGAAATAATAATCAGTATACTAGAGAGCTTGAGCTTAGTTTGTTGACGATATGATAATAGCTTTTCTTTGTAGATTCCTGCAAGAATATTTGTCATCATAGTATATAGTTTGAAATATATAATTGTCACATTAAAATCGAAGAAGGCAGGTTCCAACAGCTTCTCTCCGTTGCCAACTGCTACCTGGAACTCGTTGGTTTTCTCGATCTGAAGGCCCAAAAAGTGAGCTACCCTTGGATGAATATAGTTATGAGTGCTACCTGAATCGACCAAAATCGAGATAGGGTTATTGTTGATAAGTGCTGCTAGGCGGATGGATCTCGGGTGGAGGGAACCGATGAGTGCATGGAAGGAGATAGCAGGTTCATCTGGTTGCATACTTTTCGACGCGTCGAGATCTGCTGTGTCTAGATCTTCGTTTGGAAGGAGTAACAATGCTTGTTTTTTGTTACATTTATGGCCGACAAAATATTTCTCGTCGCATTGATAACAGAGGCCTTGTGCCTTTCGATTTTGGAGCTCGGTTTGTGTCAGTCGTCGGATTGGGTAGTTGATGGTTGGGTCTTGTGTGGGGTTTGGGATTGGAGGGAGGGAAAGGAGTGGTGGCTGGTTACGGTTAGCTATGGCTCTGTTGTAGAATTGTTTAGAATCATTGTGTTTGGTTTCAATCAGTTTAGCAAGGGAGATAGCATCGGTGATGGTGGTGGGGTGGTGGGATTGGACTTCATTTCGGATTTGAGGCTTTAAGCCGGACAGAAAACATTGTAAGATGACGTCGGAAGGAAGGTTTGTTATTCGATTAGAAAGTGTTTCAAAGTTTGATTGATACTCCTCAACGGATGTGGTTTGTCGGAGTTTGAAAAGTGTAGCTTGTGGATTAACAAAAGGGGATGGGCCGAAATGGTCTTCGATGGCTTTGGTAAGGGATGACCAAGAGGAGAGTTGGTTGTTGTTGTACATCCATTGGAACCAAGTTAAAGCTTGGCCGGACATATAAAAGCTTGCTAATTCAATTCGATATTCGTTGGGAGTAGAATGGTATTTGAAAAACCTTTCGGCTTGGAAGATCCAATCGAATGGATTGGATCCATCGAATTTTTTTGTTCACATTTAGGGGAGCGAATTTGGATTTGGGTAGGAGTATTATGGGTATTAATCGGGGTTGTTAGTAATGGGGGAGGAGGTGGTGGTTGTCGGATGTATTGAGGAGGATTTGAGGGTATTGCCGAAGATGAGGTAACCGTTGAAGGAGGTGGTGGTGGGTTTGTAGAGCCAGAGCTGAGTTTGGAAGATAGATCGGCTATGGTTTGTATAAGTTGTTGGATGGAAAGTTGCTGTGTGGCGAGTGAGTTTTTGATATCGGGTATGTCGGCAATGGCGTCTTCTTGCTTGGAAAGGGAAGTTTGTTGGGTTGAGAGGATGGTGTGGATGGAATCAATGGCGGCTTGTTGGTTATTTAGTTGAGAGGTTAGTTCGTCGAGGCGGGTCATGGTGATGAACGGGAGGAAATGAGGATAGCTGTGAAAGCACCAAATTGATGTGCTCAAGGCCTGTTATCAACTTTTACTGCAACAGGGGAAATATTAGAAGAAACTTGAGGAAGAAGACATAGAAAAGTGAAGAAGAAATTGTTTATCCAGCCATAATTTTCCATTCATTATCCATTGTATATATAACAGCATAGCACGATTCATAGCATAACAACTTTGGACAGCTGTCCTTTTCCTATTTGTAATACATTCTGCACCACATTTCAGTAGCTAACAATTAATAAAAATAGAAAGTTTGTTATGCTTTTTTTGAGCTGTCATCATGAGCATATTATTCCCTGTAACGGCTCGGAATTCTTGTGCACCTCTTTGGCCTATTAGTGACAATATCTGTACCCATTGGTGGCCTGCTAGCTGCTGCTGCATCAGAAAGTTTACTTGCATTTGAAATCTTTGCATCTAAAAACTTCACATGCTAATCAATGTATATTTGAAAATTCTGACATATTCAAAGTCGCACATACATATTTGAAACTCATACGAAACCATATATTTGAAACAGGTTACCTTTGAAATGCATAAGTATTTGAAATCTCTTTTATTCAGAGTTCCATAAATTTAATGTCTGAAATTCATCTACGCTGAACTACTTGTATACTCGAACCATTAAACCAATACATATGAGAAGCCTTATATCTATAAAATTCAACACATAAAACATATATATTTTAAATTTTATATGTGTGTGTGTGTATGCATATGTATACTTATACACACATATATCTGTGTGTGTGTGAAACCAATATTTTTAAAACATGCACATATGAAGTTTGATGCTTGAAAGTTGCCTGTATATATTTGAGAACTTACTCACTTAAAACTTAATATATTTTAGAGCCTTATTTTTTATGAAACCGTATAAAATTTTGCTCATTTTCATTATCTTGCAAAGGTACCTGAACTAAGCTTCAATATACGTGGACCATATTATCTAAACTCTATTCTTAAAATCGGATACATACAAAAACGTTATGTATATTTGAAACCCTTTTATATGTCCCACATCCCACATCGGGTGACATTTCAGTCTTTATATATTCGAGATTTTATATAAAATCAATATGCGTTTGAATTCTTATACTTTTCAAAGTTGCAGACCTTGTAAACTTAAAGGTTGGCAAGCTTGAAATTAATGGGGAGCGTTTGGCATACATTCCTCCTATAGTTTGCAATTACACAAAACTTTCCTATCTTTTTTAGATAAGTTTCCGGTCCCTGTTTTAAAAATCATACCATCTAAAAGACAAAACTACCCTTCATTTGTAATATCTTTTGGCACTTCATCATTCCTGTGAAAATGAAATCAGTAAACAAAATCGAATCATAATCTAGTGAATACACTGAAATCAAGGTCACTCATTTTAATTAATCGAGAAGAATCTAAAATCAAATAATAGAAAGTATAATCAATTAGAATATCAAAATCAAACAGTAAAATTGAAATAGCAAAAGAAAACAATAATTTGTATGAAAACGAATTCATTCTTCACAAAATTAAAAAAATATAATATATCAACAACAATTTAAGAATATTTGCAGCTAAAAATGCAAATATTATTAATATTTGCATTTTTAGTTGCAAATACATAGAAAATTTGCAGTAAAAATTTTGATTACTTGATAAAACACTCTTACCACTCTAACATATATTATTACATATTTTACTGTAAAAATTGTACATATTTGCGGTATTGTAAGCAAAAATTCACAATGTTTGCTGATTTTGATCAGCAGTTATTCAGAATAATTGCAGCGAATATCTGCAAGTATTCATAATAATGGCATATGAAAGTAAAAATAATGAATACTTGCTAAAAAAACACTTGCAGCTTTAACATATATTATTATATATATTTTTGCAAAAATACTGAACATATTAGCAGTATTATAAACAAATATTCTCAAATTTTGTAGACAATTATTAAGAATAATTGCAACCATAACTGCAATTATTCATAATATTTGCAGAAAAAAGTAAAAATATTCATAATAGAGGGTTTTAGGCTTAGGGAAAAAGTTGAAAAAAAATTTAGTTTCAGGGACAAGAAGTTTGTTTTTTAGTCTTAAGGACACTTTTTAGTATAAATCACCGAATGATAGTTGTAACTATCATTTTCTGTTTACACTAAAAAGTGTCTTTCAGACTAAAAAACAAACTTGTTGTCCTTGAGAATAAATTTTTTTGCAACTTCTTCCCTGTGCCTATTTTCCTGTTCATAATATTTGCATTATATTTTTTTAATGCAAAAATTGACACTATTTAAAGTTTTTTATGCAAGTATTCTCTGTATTTGCATATTTTTCTGCAAATATTGAGAATACATGCAGAAATATTGCAAAATTTAAAGATTTTTATGCACGTATTTTCACTAATTACGGTTTTTAATGCACATATTTGCAAGTATTCTCAGTAAATGTAGTTTTTATGCATGTATTCTTAATTATGAAGATAAAATTCATCGTTCTAATGCAATATATTGAAATTAACAATTGGAGAGAAAAATTCTTACAGAAATGCATATTTATATGCAAAAATTTCCAATATTTGCTGATTTTTCTGCAATTATTCTGAATATTTGCACCAATGTCTGCAAATATTCTTAAAAATTGCAGATTTTTCAACGGTTATTTTCTATTGTTATTCACAATATTTGCATCAACTTCTGCAATTATTGAGAATAATTGCAGATTTTTTAGATATACATGCAAATTATTCAGAAGAATTGCAGACATACATGCAATTATACATAATAATTGCATACATCTCTGCAATTATTTTTAATAATTGCATACAAAGATGAATACAAATGATTTTAAGGGAATACTTGCTAATTTTTCAACAAGTATATATTATGAATATTTGCTAAATTTTAAGTGAATAATTGCAGAGGAAAATTCCTAAATAAAAGCATATTTATATGCAAATATTCTCAATATTTGCTGACTTTTTTGCAATTATTATGAAAATTTGCACCAATGTCTACAAATAATCTTAAAAATTGCTGATTTTCCAGCAACTATTAAAAATATTTGCAGGAAAGAATCGTATGGATGTTATTCTAGGTAATATTTGCAGTATTTATGCACATAACTTCAAATATCAAACCGCAACCATTTCTCATTATCATTAATGAATTTAAACATCAAAACAACACCAACAATCCATAAAAAATCAAAAACACAATTCATATTTTTGTAAACAAGATTGATTCGTCTTCAATTAGTTGTAGTTTTTCTTATTGAAATCGAGAATTAAACACTTGTATGAAGAAAACTCAGCTCGGCTTTCAATTTGATCAGAAGAAACTGAAGAAGAAGAAGAACCACGCTCGACTTTGAAGCGCATGGGTAATTTAGAGAAAAAATAGGCATAAAACAAAAACAGGGATGTAAAAAGTATGTTTTTTTTTGACAAGAACCGGCTTTGAATTAAGTTTGGTTTTAGGGATGCGTGCCTAATAGTCACAAATTAATAAGCATTATTTTCTCGAAATTTAGAGTGTTTAGAAAATTATCCTTTTGAAATTTTGATTAGTAAAATACTTGATTTTCTAGATCTGTAGGTTATCAAACTGAAACCATTCACCGAATTTTGAAGTCCTCGGCTTTGGGCACGATTTTGGTGTTAGTATAAACTTCAACAACGACTGAAGAAAACAAGGACTTCGATCACGAATGAATAGGACAAGGACTTCGACAAAGTGTGTATGTTGAAGTGAAAATCAGGACTTCGGCTATCAAACCATTTTACCACTTTGGCAACAACCAAGTTTGCAACTTTGACTTCAGATTCGAATCTCATTTCAATGTCGAAGTGGAATTTCGAACTCCGACTTTGAACTGGAATCTCACTCCAACTTCGACTGTATATCTGAACTTCACTTCCATATTGAAGTGAAAATTAGGACTTCGACTTCGTACTGGAATCTTTATACAATATCGAAGTCAAGCTCACTTCAAAAATCACTTTGACCATCACTTTAGGATTCACTTTGAGAACCACTTCGAATGTTACTAAATGACTTCGTGAACCACTTTGGAAATCATTATTTGGTTTGAGAATCATTGAACCACTTTGAAATTATCCAAATCATCTTCCAATTCCTTTAAATCTGCTCTGACTTCATGAATCCACTTATTGAATGACTTCGAAAGTCATAAACCGCTTCGAATATCACTTCACTTTGAATTCTTTGAACTACTTCGAAGACAGAATTGCTTTTGAGAGTCATCTTGAGAACTACTTCGAAGTCCACTTTTAGATCCAACGACTTTGGAAACGCTTCCAAGATCACTTCATGAATTGATTCCATAAAAGGACTTTGGGAATTACTTAACTGTTCAAGGATTTGTAGATCGAATTCATTAATTTTTTGACCACAATCGGCTGCGAAGTGTAGTTTAGATCTAAAATTTAAATTGGTTTGAAATTGATTCGAGGAAGAATTAATTTGTTGTCAATGGCGTTATTGGTATTGTCGGAGAGGAGAGACAAATCTGAATTGACATAGCAAAAAATCATGTGATGAATGGTATTTTATAAGTCGAAGTGGGATTGAAATTGATACGGGTCAGAGTAGGCTTATATGCAATGTCACAATTAAAGAACGTTGAGTAGTGTTTCGTTGAGCGTCCAATTGGCTGACCTATAGTAATGGTTGTTGCCTACATATGTATAACAGTAGTAGATTTAAATTCAAATTCAAAATTATAAAAGTCAAATTCTAGGGTAATTTGGTCATTTTCGAACATTCGGAGGTTCGAGCCCTCCTTCCAGTGCCAAAATGTTCACGATTAAATTTTCCAACACCCAAAAGTTTGTACAAAGTGGCATATTCAAAGAAGTTCGAAATATGCCCATTGGTTTTGTGGTAATTCGCAAGTCCATTTAAATCATAGTCCATAAATTCAAAAAGAAGATTAGGCAAGTCTATAAGTCATTAGGTTAAATAGACAAGTTCATAAGCCATATATATAAATTCATAAGCCAAATATGCAAATAGACTCAAGTAAAGTCCTTTTATTCAATCACAAATAGGTATAAATATAAAAATATGCAATTGTTCAAGTTTTCATATGCAAAAGTCATATGTCCTTCTTCTTCATTGGTCGTATTCCATTTCAATAGTTCTCAAGTTCATAAGAGAGCTTGGAAAAGTTCTAATCTAAAAATTAAGAGAGGAAAGAAGTTAAAGGCCCATTTCCATGAAGGGGTACACACACACACACACACACATATATATATATATATAAGCAGTTGGAGTTGGAAGGACGCTGGCTTGTGTAAATCGACGATGTGGGACTTTTAATGTCATAGAACATGTAGTGAAATATGAAGGCTTGTGAAGCTTTATGAAGGAAAATGCACTAGATCCTCTTGAATTAACTCTTGTAAACGATCTCATTCCCCCTTCCTTTGCATGATCTTTGCCATCTTCCATCATGGATGTTGCATAAAGTCGATAATCATGAAAATGGCCTCGATTGATAGCTTTCAGTGTGTGGCTTTCTTATCATGTTGATAAAGTGCAACATCAACATTGACGAAGTGTAATGTCATTTCACTTCGGCTTCAATGGAATGTGGCATTGATTATCATTCCATTTGCTTGGGTGTCCATCACTGGCTTCGACGATGGTGTCATCAACGTCTTCGGCACCAACGATGTGCTAAGCCTTTTCTTTGTTTCTTCGGTGTAGATATGCAGCAGTGGTGAATTATGACGTCGATGGTATCATTAATGAGGATCGAAGTCCTCTTACGAGTTGGTGATGACTTCGGCTATGATTTCCATAAAGCAGTATCAAGGTCTCTTTGGATATCGACGGTGTTTGCTATCAACATCGCTTATATATGGAAACGTGACGTCTTCGTTGTGCTATACAAAGACGATATGCGAAGTGTAACATCCCCCTACTTGGAGGCCCAAAACCAACGACTACGGATGCTGCAGTCATCCATAGTTATTAATCATCGGCGACCAAATATGGCGGCGTTTGATACATTGATACACATATCACAAGAATATGGAAAAAAATTTAACAAATTAAAAACACATTTCCACATTCCATTCAAAAAATTTCATGCTTATTACATAATCCTACAAATGCTAACCACGTTTAGAAAAATATAATTATTACACATATGCCAAGAGAGACATATGAACATGCCCCCTTGGTCGATCAGAGTATATAATAAGGCTAATAAGTCTGCCTTTACATCCAAAATACACAACGGAAAAAAAAGATAAATCTAAATAACTAACTGCCTCCTACACACCTCCGGAAGCTTTATTCGTCTAAGAAATGAACCTGGAAACCCTAAACCTCAAACTACTCAAAATCAATTGAGTACCCGAGAGTTTAAGGGGAAAACAAAAACTTTGAGTGAGACATAAAACCTGGTATGAATAATAATCTAACATCTCAATCCATTTAGATATCTAGTGAGACCACGCCGCTTAGCGGAACGGGTTTTCCCCTCACTAGTATCCTAAAACCTTTTCAAAACCATATAGTATGCTCCTGCATCCACAATGGTTAAAAACATAGCATTTCAAAACATTATGATGATATGTAGATATAAACATTTTGTATTTTCCATCCCCAGTTTAATTGACTCCCCGTCATTTTTATAGGTTCTAGGGTCACTATTAACCGATTAGTTTTCATGGGTTTACTAATAACTTTTTCATAGTTTATGGAAACCCTGTTATATTTCATAGTTTTCATGGGATCACTAAGAACCTATAGGCCCCTACCAATTAACTTAATTAATTCATGGGTTCCTCTGAACCTATTGGTCATTCCAATATCTCAACTTTTATCCTAGTTTTCATGGGTTGATTAGGAACCTATGGATTACTCTAGTAACTCCCTTCTTAGCCTAGTTTTCATGGGTTGAATAGGAATCTATTGATGCTTCCCTTAACTTCTTTCTTATCCTAGTTTTCATGGGTTGACTAGGAACCTTTTGACTGATGTCAATACTTAATCTGGATATAGTTTTCATGGGTTCACTACAAACCAATTGGCCCCTGCCAACCATCCTCAATACAGAGTTTTCATGGGTTTACTATAAACTTATTGGTTACCCCTAATAATTTTATAATCATAGTTTTCATGGGTTTACTATGAATCTATCTCTCGGAAAACTTCAAGGTTTAGGCACCTTATATTTTGGTCTCCCCGACTCCCTTGATGCAATTCTACTCATTCAGGAGTTTAATCAATTTTTATTCACTACTGGGTTAACCTACTGGTTCTTCTACCCTTTTATCCCCAAAACACAGTTATGGGTCCTTTATCATGTGAATATATACATATTGAAAGAAGTAAACATAATAACTTAACAATACCACTTCTGTGGGTTTAAGGTCCTTGAAATATTTTTCATGTAAAACATAGTTAATCCCTTTAACCTATATTTTTATCAAGGCAACGCTTCTTCAAATTTACATACTTAAAGTCATTTCAAAACTCCTTTATTTAACCATGGGTTTTTCCATTAAAAATGAGTTTGGGTTTAAAAAACCTTTCGACACCTTCGAAACCTTGCTTTCGACTTCATTGGATAACCTCCTTCGAAAGCATTAAATTTTATCTTTAAAACATTAGGCTCCTACCTTTCGAATACTTTAAAACATCACTTTCGAAACCTTTCGACCTTGTTAAAGTATTATCATATAAGTATAGAAGCATAGCTTTGAAACCATTCAAAAGTACCCCTTTCGAAACCATTAAAGATTACCTTTCGAAACCAATACCTTTCGAAGCCATTGGGTTTATATTTGAAACAACATTTTGGGGTCAAAGTGAACATAAGAAAAGGCATCCCTTCCGAAACCATTCTTTATTTCAAAAAGTATTGGGGGAGCTTGATGGCGTTGAAACCATCCTTTTGAAAGCATTATAACATCTGGGTAAAACAATTGAAGGTTGGCTTCGAAACCCCTTTCGAAACCATTGCCTTTGAAACCCCTAACCCCTTTCGAAAGCAATAGAAAGTGGCTTATATTTATAAAACAACAGTACCTTTCGATGGTATTGATGTCTTCAATACCATCAGAAGGCATTAAATCACAGAAGGGTTTTGACTTGGTCGAAACTACCCCTTCTGAAAGCTTCAATCAAAACTAAGTAACTCCTTCGAAAGTTACTACTTTTAAAAGGTGGCAGCTCTCCTTTGAAAGCTTCTTTTGAAATACCCTTTCGCAACCATTGGTTTCGACTAGGTCGAAACCACTTTGTAAACCGGCAAGCACTTTTCTTTTAAAACAAAACAAAACAAAGAACCAACTCTTTCGAAAGCTACGTTTCAACAACCTACCTTCCGCCTTTCTCCAATCCACTACGTACCATCTAAATGATACCATGTGTATTGGTTTACTGGTTTCGACATAGAAGGTTTCGACTAGGTTGGAGACAGAAGCTCTGGGTCGAAAGCTCTTTCCAAAGGAGGCGAAACCCGCTTTTTAGAGCTAAAGGTTGTTTTAACTAAATAAAGTAAACTTTTTGTAACAAACTTGCCAACTTGTAAACACTTGATTGGTTATCATAAACTTTCAATTAATTTGGCTAATATTTGCCGCATTTTCTCATATCTAAAACCAATTAACAATTAACATATAAGCTCTTCCAAGTAATAAAGCAATCAAATCATTTTGGTCCTCCTTTCAAAATAATTTAATTTCCATACTAAATCACTTAGTAAAAATCCACAAAATTCTAAAAATTCACTTTAATCATGTTATCTAACATATAAAAATTTCAGATCCAAAATCTTAATATATTTTCGAAAATAAATTTATAAACCGAAATAACCATATTTTCCTTTGAAAATTAATAACTAATTCCACGGCTAGGAAAATTATAAAAATTGAAACCCAACTCTAAAATCATGTTTCTCATAACATATAATTTTTCCATGGCATTTAAAAAACCTTTTAACTCCGTTTTGCCCTAAAACCATGCATATTTCTTTTAAACAATATTGTTTAAACTAATAAATTATAAATCAAGTATATCATCATCCAATATATCATAAGAACGCATTTACCCTTAAATCCGAAAACATATGATCATAGAAATCAAAATAGAGATGTTATGATTATTATTCACCTTTGATTGGATAAGGAAACTGGAGATTGATTTCTTTTAGCTTGAACCTAAGCTTTAAATTTGATTTTCCCTTCTTCTTTTCTTCCTAATGGCCGGTTCCTTTTCTTCTTACATTTTTTAAAATTTTGCTAATGATAAATGAACGTGTATTGCCTAGAGGTAATGGTATAAGGGTGGGAATATGGGTGATTATTTACTGTAATACCCTTATGTTTAATTAGCTAACACTTAACCATTTATAAACTCATTCATTTTAACTAAGCACGGCCGCTAATATTCATTTACCAATCTCAACGCCCTTATCACTTTACATTATTCTATTTAATTTGTTCTAATTAAATCTCCTGAATAATGTTAATAAAATTAGGGGTGTTACACGAAGTGATTGCTAGTGATGTCGATGGATTGTGAAGCTGTGATGTATATTGTCATTCGATGGAGCGTGATATCTTGTCTCTTCAACTCTAATATATTGGTGCTTCGCTGGCTATACGTCTTCGACATTATCCATTGTAGTTGATCTGATTGATGAGCGAAGTCCTATTGTGAGTCATGATGTCATACCCATATCTTACTACATACATCTTCGAAGTCCCTTGAAGATGACATTGGTAATGAATGGTGTGATATTTCATCGAAGAAGGATCATGTCAAAATAGTAAGGTGTTGTGCGGTACATCATCGAAAATGTACATTTCTAGCCTCGAAGAGATGTTGTTAATGAAATGACGAAGTGTAGAGAGATACCCTCGAAGGGATATGTTGTTGACAATGTGTAGTTTTACTATTCAATATAGGACTCGGTGGCGTTAATCTCTATATGATGTCACCTCTTATAGCATTACACCCGATATTGAAATTATGTGGATAACATTTATCCCATCCCCTTTATATGAGAGAAGCTTTTTACTCTTTAGGGTAAAATCCAGAATTATTTTGCATTTCCAATTCCTCGTGAAGCTTTCCTTCTAATCCTGCTTTCCTGCACAACACATAACAACAACAATTTTCATTAGAACTTAATATTTAAATAGCAGTGATCCTTTTACGACCTCATCAAGTTATGAATCAACATGTAATCGAGGAATTTTCTGTATTCTTTTACATGAGTTTGGATTATTTTCAGCATATTATTGAATACTAATAGTTTCCCGATTAGAAGCTCAAGAGATTATAGGGTGATCTTAATTTCTTGAACAATTAAATTGGAAAGTCATTTGATAATATTATAGGAAGATGGACTGGCAATTCATTTTGGGCATAGGAAAAAATATCCCAAATAGAAGTCAAGAAAATATTCATCTGGAAATGATAACAGGGGTTCAGAAATCCTTATCCAGGAACGATAATAGAAAACCAGAAACCCATATCTGGAACTAGTGATAGAAGACCAGAGATCCATATCTAGAAATAATAAAAGAAGACTAGAAACCCCAATCTGGTGATAATAGTGAAGACCAGAAGATCAAATTTGGCAATAATAATATAAGATCAAAAATTCATCTGTTAATTATGGAAGATCAGGTATCCATCTAATAATAATAGAAGATTAGAAATTCCCATCTGGTGTAATAACAAAAGTCCAAAAATCCTTTTGATAATAATAGAAAATCAGAAATCTGTTTGATAATAATAATAGAAACCAAAAATCCTCGTCTGGCAATAATAACAGAAAAAAACCAGAGATCCTTAGAAATTTAGAAATCCATGTTCGGAAATAATAATAGAAGCTCAATAATTCTTTTCTAGAAATAATAAAAGAAGACCAGAAATCTGTATCTAGAAATAACAGAAGACCAGAAAGCCACATTTGGCAATAATATAAGAAGACCAGAAATTCATATTTGATGAACCTACCTAGAGAAAACTTGATTTGATTCAAAGCACTACTTGGCTCGGATTTCGATGGATCCTTCTGTTGAAGCCCAATTGATTTGGAGCACTATTTGGCTATTGATTTTCATTGATCGGGAGCACTACTTGGCTCTTGATTTTGATTGATTTTGATTGATTGGGAGCACCACTTGTCTCTTGATTTTGATTGATTGGGAGCAATACTTGGCTCTTGACTTTGATTGATTGGGAGCACTACTTAGCTCTTGATTTTGATTGATTTTCCTTTTGAAGATTTCGATGCTTTAGTGAGGCCTTTTATAACGGCACTAAAGGCTTACTTCGTCCTACCTATAGGAGGCGCTTTAACCAAGCCAAGTAGGCAGGGGTTAAAGGCTTTTCCAGTGCTTTAGAGAGGCCTTTGATAACGGCACTAAAGGCTTACCTTACCTTTCTCTAGGAGGCACTTCAATGAGTGCCTTTGATGATAGGTGCTAAAGGCTTTCTTAGTGCTTTGATGAGGCCACAGAATGGCAGGCACTAAAGGCTTATCCGAACTCCCTCTATGAGGTGCTTCAGTGAGGCCTTTGATGGTAGGCACTGAAGGCTTAAGTCCTTTAATGGCCGAGACCTCTTACGGTCAAACCTTTAATAGCTAGGGCCTTTGATCACCGGGACCTCTTGTGGTCAAGCCACTACGCCATAGATGGCTTATTGCAACGAAAATACAAGATGTTGCTAGCTACAATGTAACGATAGCTATGTCGATTTTTGTCTATTACAATATTAGTTTCAGGATGTTAGCATAGATATCAACACTATGTTGCAGTAGCTATAGACTTATAAAAATATTATAAAAAATGAGTGCGGGCTGAAAAAAAAGCAGGCTGAAATAATTTTTAACGCGGGAAGCAAAAACAAAGCGGCAAAAGTTAACAAAATATTGAAGGGTTTCACTTAAACACTTAACAAAATACGTACTCCGCCGCTCAACCTCTCAAACACTCAAACACTCTGCGATTTCAATTAGGGCTAAAAGTTCAAAGTTTACAAGCTTAATTGGGGTTCGATTAGGGCAAGTTCGAGTTCAAGTTCAATTAGGGCTTCGGTGTTTCAATTAGGTCTTCAATTGGGGTTCGTTTGGGTTTCGAATTTCAGTTAGGGCTTCGATTTAATCTGCTGCTTAAGGTATCACTCTATGTATATTTCAAGTTTTTCCTTATTTGATTGTTGTGTTTCCTAATTTACTGATTTACTTGTGAGTTCAGGTATAATCATATTCCTAATTTTATTATTGTGTTTGTCTTTGTATGTTATTTGTGTGTAAATTAGTGATGAACGACGAGGAAAAAATATGGGCAGAACTTCCTAAGTTTAGTGAAGGATATATCAGTGGAGTGAAACGTTTTATTCAAAATACTTTTTCTAGATTCGCTGTAGGTGATGAAATTACATGCCCTTGCAAAAAGTGTCATAATCGCAAGTGGTATCGTTAAGAGGTAGTATGCGACCATCTGATTTGGAATGGTCCATCTGAATTGTACATGAAATGGATTTGTGAGGTTTCCTGTCTAGATCCTAAAAGGAGCGATAACGATATGGATCGTGAAGCGGGAATAAATTTTGGAGATAATCTCGATGAGATGTTGCATCGTACTTGTGGAAATATGCAGAACAATGAAGGTGGATCTTCTGATGGAGCAAATGGAGTAGATGTCGATGCTAGAAAATTTCATCATCGTGTTGAAGGGGGAAAGCAGCCATTACATCCCGGGTGTACTAAATTTTCACGATTAAGTTTCATCGTCAGGCTTTATTCTTTAAAATGCCTACATGGAATCACCGAGTCTGCATTTACCGATTTATTAGACTTGCTAAAAGAAGCTTTTCCATAAGCCCACATCCCTTTATCTTTCAATGCTACCAAAAATATCATTAAAGATTTAGGCCTCGATTACCAAAGAATACATGCATGTCAAAATGCCTGCATGCTATATTGGGCAGAAAATGAAAAGGAAAATAACTGCAAAACTTGTGGTTTTTCAAGGTGGGCTATACCGGAAAAGAAAGCGGGTGTTGACAATGATCCGGAGCAGCGGATTCACAAAGTACCAGCAAAAGTGATACGTTATTTTCCATTAAAACCAAGGCTGCAAAGGATGTTCATGTCCAAGGAGTATGCAGAACTTATGATATGGCATGCAGTGGGATGAAAAAATGATGGCAGACTTCGACATCCAGCTGATGGCGAGGTTTGGAAGACAATGGATGCCAAATATCCTCATTTTTCATCTGAAAACAGAAATATCAGGTTAGGAGTAGTAGCTGATGGATTCAGTCCTTTTCGTACAATGACTACAGCTCACAGCACATGGCCAATCATATTGGTAAATTATTACCTTCCACCTTGGTTATGCATGAAGCCAGAAAATTTGATACTTTTAACCCTTATCCCTGGTCCACAGTCTCCTAAGAATAGCATTGATGTCTACATGCAACCTCTTATCGCAGAATTGAAAAAATTATGGGGTTTTGGCATACAAACTTATGGTGCCTTAACTGGTGCTAATTTCACGTTACGTGCAAGCGTGTTATGGACGATCAGCGACTTTCCGGGCTATGCAATGTTATCCGACTGGAGCACAAAGGGTTATTTAGTTTGTCCCTTATGCCATTTCGAGACTTCTTCAACTTACTTGAAACATAGTAAAAAAATGTGCTACATGAATCATAGGAAATTTTTAGATCTGGAACACAAGTGGAGGTTTGATAAGAAAAGGTTCAATGGTGAAATTGAAATGGGAACATCTCCGGGAATTTTATCCGGGACAGACATTGAAGAATTGTTGGCTGGTTATGAAAATATTTTTGGGCAGAAAGAGGTCAACAAGCATAAAAATGAATCCCCTTTTAAAAAGAAGTCAATATTTTTTAATTTACCATATTGGAGTCACAATGTATGTCGACATAACCTTGATGTTATGCACATAAAGAAAAACATTTGTGATAACATACTTGGTACTTTACTAAATATTGATGATAAGTCGAAAGACCATTTAAGTGCTCGGTATGATTTACAAGAGATAGGCATCAGGGAGGTCCTTCATCCGGTTCTATCAGCTGATGGGAATTACCTTAAGATCAGGGCTGCCATATTTGCAATGACGAATAAGGAGAAAGAAATATTTTGCTTGGTGTTGGAGAATGCTAAACTGCCTTATGGTTGTGCAGCTAATATCAGCCGGTATGTAAACAAGAAAGAGAGGAAAATTGCAGGGTATAAGAGCCACGATGCTTATTTTCTTCTCCACTACTTGCTGCAATTTGCTGTGAAGAAATCTATAAAACCTGAAGTTGCATTACCTATGATAAGATTAGGTGCATTTCTAAGAAGTCTATGGAGTAAAATTATCAATTTGGCTGATCTCAAGAGGCTACAAATGGAAATTGTGGAAATTCTTTGTCAATTTGAGATGATATTCCCTAATGCTTTCTTCGATATAATGGTGCACTTGCTGGTTCATTTATGCAAGGAAATTGAATATGGTGGACCTGCACATCTTCGTTGTATGTTTCCTATTGAGCGTTATCTTTGTAAACTGAAATCATATGTTCGCAACAAAAGTAAACCTGAGGCATCCATTGCTGAAGGTTATCTTGCAGAAGAATGTTTGATATTCTGTTCAAGGTTCTTAGGTGGCGATGGAGCAGGAAAAATAAAATTTGAAACCTGTCCACAGAATCTGGAATATCCTATTGGCACAAGAAGAAACAAAGATGGAAAAGGTATTCAACTTAAAGATTCTCAATGAATGGCATGTCACCGTTACATTCTATTCAATTGTGGTAACAAGGAAATAGAGAGTTTACTTGAGTAAGTTTTTAAGTTTTATTTTTATTTTAGTAATTATTGAAGAATTAGAAAATTTGTTTCTATCTTTTATTAACCAGGTCTTTATTCTAGGGAACATCGAGCTTTAATTGATGGTCATGCATTATCAAAAAAATATAAAAGAGAGAGAGAACACAGTGAAGAATTTTGGAAGTGGTTAAAGGAAGAAGTTGGGAAAAAAGGAGGACATTTCAAAAGAAGTACAACTGCTTGCAATGGGCCCTCTTCCAACAGCTAAGAGGTTTACTGGATATGTTATCAATGGATACAGATTTTATACAAGGTTCAGAGATGCCAAATGTACAACACAAAACAGTGGTGTATTTTTGACAGCCTTGACTACTAGCTTTGCAAGTTCGAAAGATCAAAATCCATTGGTTGGTGAAGTTAATTACTATGGATCAATTGAGGAAATATTAGAACTAGATTATTGGGGAGAATTTAGTGTGGTTTTATTTAAGTGTTGTTGGTACCAAGAATAGAAAGATTTATATGGGCTGACTCGTGTCAATTTTAATCAATTGTGCCAGAAATCTGATCCTTATGTTGTGGCTTCACAAGTACAACAGGTGTTTTATATAGAAGATCCAATTGATAAGATGTGCCATAATGTTATCAAGAAATTGCCGAGAGACTGGTGTGAAATCGAAAGCAAAGATGCAAATGAAGATTTGAATGATATCCAGCCTGCTTATGGAATGGGAAATCAAGATTTTGATGTCGTGGTGTAGAGATGATGTCCCAATAAGACGAATCCGCCTTCCACCTAGCAGAGTGAAAGAAAATGCTTCTTAATTTCTGTGTATCACTATCATATTTAATTAAGTAACTAATGTACCAAATTTAAGTAAGAAAATGTTGTTTCTGCCTTGATTAAATGTTGTATCTGATGTATCATATTTGTGGCTTTTTTGTCTCTTTTTTAGTGTTTTTGCCTTTATTACATTTTAGTGAAGTGGCTGTTTTATTTTATAATGCAGTTGGTTTATTTTAATTTGTAATTATGTCATTCTAATGTTAATTCCTTCATTTTGTGTAGGATGGAGGCAAATCTTAAATTCCATCACAAGGGAAAATTTGAGAAGAATGGATATGTTGGTGGAGAAGAGACTTCTGTCATGGGCGTTGATCTGGATATGTTTTCTTACACAGTACTGATGGAGTATGTCAGGGATGAGCTAAAGTACACTGAAATTGGAGGAGTATATTCATGGAAAGGTCCAATGAGTGGGTGGAAATTGGTGACCAGTGATGCAGATCTGTGGGAATTGATGCAAATAAAAATTAATGGTGATTACATTGATTTCTATGTCGACACCATGGTCGATGATAAAATTGAGCCAATGAAACAAATGCAGCCACATGTCATCATACGCCCAAGGAAGAATATGCTGTCTCTAGGTATAAAAATATCTTCTCATTTGTACTATTTTGATGAATTTGGTCATAAGAAAACTAACGATGAAACAACCTATTTATGATTACTTTCAAATGAATTTAAACCAAGATCCAATTTTGAGCATCCGATTCGAAAATTCATAAATAAATCATACAGAAGCTCGTCCAAAGTAAGTGATAAAAACTGTAAATAGTTAGCTTTTTGACTGGAAGAAGATAAAAATATCTTCTCATTTGTACTATTTTGTTGAATTTGGTTCTCGCATGGCTGAATTTGTTTTTCATTTTGCTGCTTTTAGTGTACATAAATTTTTTGTGCATTTTTGTTTGAATATTAGGACTTGTTTGATTTTAATGCACTTAGTAGAATAATAAAGGAACTGGAATATTAGTGTACATGATCAAGTCTTAATTTCTTTAATTAAGTTTAAATGATTTTTATGTCGTTGTATGTTTGCAGCTGCGAAATCACAGAAACGGCAATTTGTCACCACTCACCATCTACAACAGGCAGCAAAAAACAAGAAGCAGACCGAAGCCTTTACTCCGATTCAAAAGTCGGCATGGCTAAACAATCCACTTACCGACGAGATGCAGACTGATCAAGTTTTTAGTCCTAGAAAGTCGGCACGGCTAAACAATCTACTTACAAACGAGACGCAGACTGATCAAGTCTTTAGTCCTAGAAAGTTGGCACGGCGAAACAATCCATAAGTGAGCGAAGCTGCTGTGAGTCCACGCATGGACAGGAAAAAGGTGATCAGCAAGAAGTCAACTGGAGTCGGTAGGTCTACGAAGTTACCAGAGAAAAATCCAACCGAAGTCAGTAGTTCTACGAAGACACCAGAGAAGAAAAATCCAACTGAAGTCTGCGATGCAACTTTGAATATCAACTCAGCAAGAGCCAGGAGTAAATTGGATTTCTATAATCCTCAAGATGAAGAGGAAAATATGGATGAAAATGAGATTCTAGTAAGAAGACTACAATCTGATCTTCTAATATGATGTTCTACATATTTTGCTTATATTTACAATAATGTCTTGTTAAATTACTTTCAGGATGATGATCTACCACCTCTGCCACCTCCACCGCTTACAGAATACGAAAGGGAGAGAGCTAAACATGTGTCGTAGAAGAATAGTGTTTTTGAAGCTCTTGGGATGCCTACATTAGTTACTGGACTGATAAATGAATTAGAAAAAAATAAAGGAAAATCAAAGATGCCAGCTGAAAGCGAAGATTATGCTCCAGAACAAGAGGAACCTAGTGAAGATGATACTTCAAAAAATCCAGTAAAGGTGCGTTATAGCTGAAGATTTAATTTTATGTTGGTAATTATAGACTAGCTTCCTTATTATTATTTTTATTGTTTTTGTGTGCGTATTTTAGAGAACCAAAAAGGTTACGATTACAAAGCCTCAGTCTGGACCAACAACTCGTTCACGGGCCATTATTGAATCTGCAGCTGATAAGAATGCAACTCCGAAGGCAGGGGAAAATCCAGTTCCTACACAAACTATTGATCCACCATGTAGCGTTGAGTTACCACACAATGAAGGAATAGGAACAATGGCTGCTTATCTGGCTATGCGAGAACGGCAGAAGAGTAACAGTAGTGGAAGTGGAAGTACAAGGAAGAAGGCTGTTGTCGGAAATGTCTCGACAAATATTGAAAACGAAGAAGATGAAGTAGAAGAAGCTGAAGGTATTATCTAATTGAGTTCTGATTTTAATAGTTTAAGTTCTCATTTATGTTATGTCTAGCCTACTCATTACTATTGTATGTACTTTTTAATAGTAGTGGGAGCACCCAGAAGGTTCAGGGGAAAAACAAAGATGGATAAAGTTCATTCAAGGTCATATGACAAAAGAGTTCTAATCCAAATGAATCATCGGGGCCAACCTGTTTCAGACGATGACCAAGTAATGTCTGAACTGAGTGCTTTTTTAGGAACACTGAAGAGGAGTGTTCCACTTACTTACAAGTCTTGGTTTGATGTTCCTTCAAGTTTGAAAGGCATGCTGTGGAACTATGTCAAGGTAATTTGCAAACTTAGCTGAATTTTACTTAAATATATGAAACTTGTCACAAAAGTAGCATGACTGTTCTTTTTAATGTTTGATTTGTATTTAAGCAACGGTATATTGTTCCGGATGAATTTGAATATTGGGTTTTGAAGTCAATTCGTGACTCTTGGAGGGGGTACAAGAGTCGTATTAAAAAGGCACATTATACGGCTTATGAAACTGATGAAGAGAGGCTTGAAAATAGGCCGGACGAAATTCCACTTGCGGATTTCAGAGTGATGTATTGGGGAGATGAAAAAATTCAGGTATAATTTTAAGTTTTATCACATAATTTTTTTCCGTTTTTATTCATTCAAATCAGGTAGATAAACATCTTTATTTCATGTTTTTGTAGTCCAAGGCCTTTACAAATTGTGCAAGTCGGAAATCGTATACAGACACACACACTGCTGGTCCAAAACTTTTTTCCCAAATTTGGCATAAGTTGATATGTATTTTGATTATTTTTATGGTTGGCTGGAGGTATGCATTTTATTTTATCTGAAATTCCTCTCCTTATTTAGCAAAGCGATATATGTTCCAAAATTAAAATTAAAATAACTACATATATGTTCCAAAATAAAATATCACCTCACTCAAACAAATAAGCAAAATAAATATTAGTGATATATGTTCTGTTTATGATATACAAGTTTGTAACTAAAAGAATAACAAGCACGCTATATAATCTGACCTGTCACATTAATCATCCAGCAAATGTTTTTATTTCAATTTTAATGTATTAATTTTTATTGTATCTGTTTATTATTTTTGCATTTTCATATTAATTTACGACTCAATGGCTATTAATAACATTTGCTAAAAAAGTACATAAAATCTATAAAAGTATAAATGAGCCTTTCTTTGCCCCTTTGGCATAGAAAACTCAATTCTTCTTTTCCAAACCAGTGTCCGTCATGCTCATGCATTTGTACACATTTGGTCAATATACGTCTGCAGGTTAGATGCATATTAAACATTAAATATGAGTCCAATCCATCTCTCTGGAAATTAAGTAATTTGTAAACTATTGGATACACTCTTAACTCTTAAGCATATGGATGTCAAGTTGATGCCTGTCTTTTGTCTGCTGTATGTTAATGGCTTTACTGCCTTGCTAAGCTTAAATCGTTTTAGTATTATATATGTTCATGGCTCATGGGTTAATCATGGGGTAATCTTAGTTTTGCATCAGAATCTAAGATGAATCATGGGATATTTGTAATCTCTGTGCTTACAGTTAATAATCTGAAAGCATAGACATATGGGATATTTACTATGTAAATTTTCCTTAGCTCAGCCTTGAATTTTGCAAAACTGATACATCACTTGATACTATGCTTGAAAAAGCTCTGATATTGTTGCTACATATGTTGTGATTTTATACTTGTTGTTTCTTTATTTTTGCACTTGTAAGCTGCTTGAGAACTTACTGTTGCTTCATTTTTGCATCTGTGAGTTGCTCGAGACTTTTAGCTTGTATGCACTTGTGGTTTCTGTTCTTCATTTGAACCGAGATTTGTTTTTATGTAAAGGTGATCATATTTACCTTAGTTTTGCTTTGACTTTGAGTATAATTTCTGAATTGATTAGTGATATATGTTCTGGAAAAATTGGTTTGATATCCTTTTGTTGTCTAACTTTTTTCATTTAATTTGTATCAGTCCAATGAATCAAATGGAGAACTTTTTGTTAAAACTCGCAAGCGGAAAGAAGGAAAGGTGTACAAGACTGATACTTCAGTATTGAAGTACATAATTGTAAGAATTTTATTTTCTCTTCAACCAGATGTCAAAAAATGCTTCATTTTGCGCATCGACATTTTTGTAGAATTAGATCCTGTTTTGTTGAAACCTATAGCAGGATATTTTCTGAATCCATTTTAAAACTGTTAATAGATATTGCAAAACAATTCTTGTTTAAGAAACTTGTTTCAGAATTGTTAATTTTATTTAATGTCATATTTTGAAACTGCTTTATTTTGCAGGATAAGATTGAAAAAGCAATAGGTGAAGGAGGAAGTGATGGAGTTGTTCAAGAAATGATTTCTGATGGAAAGTCGCACGGTCCATCTTGGCTTATAGGACGGCACACAAAGTCTGCAAAAGTTTCAAAATATGCCCCAACAACAAGCACATACATTCAGGAGCTGGCAGCGAAGATAAGGGAAAATATAGCTGACGAAGTCGAAGCAAAGGTGAACAAGAAGGTCCAAAATGAATTTGATGCAAAGGCGAACCAAAAAGTTCGGGAGAACTTGACATGGGTGCTTAAGAAATTAGGCGAAGCAAACCCTGACATGCAAATTGATGTTGGGGATCTTTGTGCGACCGTCTGCAGTGATGGCACTGGAGGCACTAGAGGCACTGACGGCACTGGAGGCTCGCAAATATGAATGTACTGTTAATAAGTAGAATTTAGTATGTACTGGCTGTAACTATGAATATACTGGCTATGTTTTTAAGTATGTTTGTTATTTTGTACTTTACTAAGTAAAACTTGTGTTGCTGGTTATTCTGAAATGAAAAGTTCTTTGTTGCAGTGTAATGTTGCCATTAGATATGATATAATGTTGCAGTAGTATAATGTTGCAGTACATTTCCAATTTAAATTGCAAAAGGTGTTGCCATAGATATGATATAATGTTGTAGTATGTGATGTTAAATGTGATAATAAACTGGAAAAGTGTTGCCATTGGATGATAAAAGTGTTACCATAGATTAATGAATATGGGCCCCACAACAGGGTTCCATAAAGGTGGGCCACAGAATTAGTGGGCCCCACAATGTGGGCCCACATGTTGGGGCCCAGATTGTAGGGCTCACTTTTTAGTAAATTTGGTACCTGTGGCAACAACAGAACCGAAGTTGCCCTAGGGCCGCAAAGATGTTGCCTTTGACTCTAGGGCAACGCGGCAAAATGCATCACCGAGAAAGTGTTGCCTTTGCCCCTTTTTAGCCTATAGTAATATTTTTTGGCACTTCCTGCATCACTTCTTGGGTGTTGCAGTATGCAATCTATGGCATAGTGAGCCTTTGATGGCTGAATCTTCACTTTAGGAGTATCCTACTCTTTTTCATGACTGAGATGATAAAATTTTCTCTTATTCATCCATTGTTAAAAAATATGGCCGTAAATGTATGACATTCCATGTTCTCATTATGACATTACCATCTGGTTATCATAGTTTATTGCTCCCAAGTGAGATTACTTTTGCATGATTGAGGATCCTTCCCAATTTGGCTTGGGTGGTCCATCCTCTTGATTCTCAATATTTGTCATAAATTTTAGAGTACTAAATCTTCTTTTGAAATGATCTTCTTCTATTTTTAGATTTGTGATACTTGGGTATTCTTCTTTGATGTTCGGGCATTTACTTAGTCGTCTTAATCCATTGATCAAATACGGAAATTTTCTTCTATCTCTTAACCCTTTGATGGGATTCAATCGTAACCTTGATTGTAAGCATGAATTATTGTGTATAGAGAATTTATACTGTTGTGGCTTTATATATTCAGAGTATGAGAGATAGTTATCTTATTCAATAAGTAAGATTAATGGAGTTTTCCTTCATGTACGTAACCCTTTTGATGAATCCATGCTTTTCAGGGATAATTTCCTTTTTTATTGCACTTTATGACTTCATTGGTAATTTGATCTCTTGCTCTTGTAGATGGAAATACCGTAATCATTCTATATACTTTGCGTTGATCATAGGCAGAATCCATAATAATGTAGGGACTGTGAACACTTTTAGAATTCGATATAGTTACGATGGAGCCATACTATTCCAAATTCAATTCATGTAGAACAATTTTATCCAAGTGGAAATCGAGATCATGGGTATTTTAGAATTTGAAGCAAACTATATCCCGAGATATTTTTTTGCTGTTTTTCAATTTTTTATCCTTTCCAAATGGTTTTTTGCGGATCTAGTTTGAACCTCTTAGTTTGAAGATTACATCATTGGATAATGATTTTACTTCAGAGTTCTTAGGCTTCCTTATTTTGTCTCAATACATCAATCATCTTGCCAATGATTCCTTGTCTTTTATTTCATTCTATTTGACTAAGATGATCCCTAAAAATTTTCCTTAAAGATTTTTCTTTCCTTTTTTGGTTCAACTATTGGCTTGATTAATTCATCCATTTTGGCTGCTTGTGGTCACATCTCTTGATAGATACCCTTTTCATTTCTTAGCCTTTCAAAAGTTACTTGGTGTATCCCAATGGTCTGGGTAAGATATTTCACTCTCAATATTCAAAGTTTGGAGGAAAATTTTGTAAAACTTACAATCTCATAATAGAAACGTAAATCTCGAATAATAGACTGAATGATCATGATACATGAATCAATAGTCATTTAATTGAGAATAGACCCTTTTAATTAGAGTTGATAGTAAAAATAGATCATGACAGTTTTGAAGACTTTTCAGAGTTCCCTATAGTATATATTTTTAACGACATTGCAAATTCCCTTTCGAAACAGATATATATATGGGATAATCAGTAATAGCTCTTTTGATTCGCAAAGAATACTTTTCCCATAGATATGCATGGTAAAATTCTTTGAATAAAATTGTTTGCTAAGATGAATATTATTATAGCTTTGTAAAAGTGTAGCACTTCGAGCTTTACTTAACGAAAAGAAATTTCTTGTTTGTAGGTCTAAAAAGTCATGATCCATGAAGTAATAGACTCTACAGACAAGAATATGCTTTTCTATAAGAATTCTTTCTTTCGAAATATTTTTTCTCCGAAAAACAGTTCACAGTGAAGAATCGTTACATTTATCTAAGTTTTGAGATAGGGGATTAAAATTCTGTATATCATCAAAGAATCCATTGTGATAAGAAAGCTTGATTTGTAGAAATTTACATACATGAAATTATATTATACAAATTTGTATATGAGAAATTATATATATTCAGGATAATATGCACGAGGCCATTTAATGCTTATGAATCCATTGGTGTAGTCGACATTTTCTGATGCTATTCGATATGGTCAAAGTTTCCTTTCCCTTGTGACATTAATCCATGGATAATACCCTTGACCATAATGGGTGTCTTTCGATATTACTTGACCTAGCTTCAAAATCCTTTAGTACTTATGACATCATTTAACCTATACGATATTACTTAGCCATACTGAAGCCCAGAACATTCTCTGAACTTGAAATCTTGCATATATCTTTCCTTCAAAATTGGCGTCCATTTGAAATGAAACTCGGTTATATATAACCTGTACTTTGCCTGAACTTTCTCTAGTAAGCCAGATATTTATTAAAATTACAAATTATATGTTTGGAAAACTACTATGTACAGAAAGCGATTTTTTTATAAAGGGACTTTGCACATAAAGTCTATATTTTTGATGTTGTTACAAAAAAGTCCTTATAATAATGAGCATGTAAATTAGATCTCTATTTTTTCTAAATCAGAAAGCGCAAACTAGCTTGCGCTTTTCATAAATTTCAAAAATAATTTTAAACTCAGAAAGCGCAAACTAGCTTGCACTTTCCTGATAGAAAGCGCAAGTTAACTTGCACTTTCAAAAATGTCAAAATTTTCAAAACTAGAAAAGTGCAAGACATCTTGCGTTTTCTATTTTTCAAAAATAGAGATCAAATTTAGATATTCATTTTTACAAGAACTTTTCTTATAGCAACATCAAAAACATGGACGCTAGCTCTTTTTTTGTATTATAAAGCTTCGTATACTTGACCTTTTCAAAAATTGGTATTCACTTGAGAACTCGATTATATACATATTTGAAATTCTCATATACACATATTAGTATATCTTTTAAAAACTTATACATGTATAAAACTTCCACATGTTTTGAAACCAAACATTTTTTATGCTTCGAAATTAATATATATCTAAAGCTAACTTTGAAATTAAATATATAAAACGAATATATTCAAAACGTACACTTTAACATGTTTTCCATGTGCAAAGCCTGACAAATGGCATGTGGCTCCGTACTATATTGCATGGCCTATGCATAGGAGGTTCGTGTAGGTAACTACTCAGGTTTGTTATCATATTATTACATATATTCATGAAGCACTGTTCCTCATGATCTCAAGACCTGACAACATAAAAAGCATACGTATAAAACTTTATATTTTTATAGCCGCATGTGTTGAGAATTTGTGCATTTTCCAAAACGTGGTGTACCCAAATTCATTCTTATATACGAAGCAACATATAAATCTTTGGAAATCTTAATATATTTAAAAGATGATATATTACTCAACAATTATATACTTATGTTTCATCTATATGCTATAAGAAACAACATATCCCCAAAAATGTAAAACTTGCATATGTAAAATAGTCATCCAGGTCAACAGACCAATTCTCAAACACTAATCCCGGCACCCTGTTCACCTTAAACTTTCGTTGAGGAAAATAGTGGGAACACTCTATTTGGCTTGAGATAAAAATGGTAAAAGAATACAAATGTTCTACTATTCGGCTTTTTATTTATTAGAATAGATGTTATACTGCATGATAGTGTTACAACTATAATATACGTCTTTTTCTCCAAACTTGTTATTCCTCCAATCAACTTCATGCTCTACAAGCATCATTATTTTCACGTAAATCTCCATTCCCCTTCAATGCAATCTTGTCGCATCACCTCAATCATCATACATGTCAAACCCGATCATACTACCATTAGAACTTGCTTAATGTTTGTCTTACCTACTACATCATCGACGAGACCTTCTTGACAACCATTAAAGGCCGTATCATCTCTCCTCCATCATTGACAGTCCAATGCGTGAAATTTCAAAATCCTGGTTTAAAATTGTGGTCCTAGAAAATAAATATTTGGATGTGTGTGTATTATTGGTGAAACTTTCGTCTTTTGATTACAAAAAAGTGTATGATCGTATATTGTCAAAAATAGTTAGACTTTGTCCTTTACGTCGTCTTTTGGGACTTTTGTAAAGCACACTCTTTAAGCTTTAAAATTCACAATCGTCCATTTTCAAAATATATTTTGAAAAACAACCATATTTTTAATTTTGGCCGGACTACAAATATTTTTCCTTCCAAAAGCACAAATATTTATAGTGTGAACTGCAATTATGCAATTTCTTGAACTATAAATATTGTAGTGAAAACTATAAATATTTTCAGTGTGAAGTGCAATTTTTACTTCAAATATTTATAGCGTATACTGCAAATATTTGCATATTATACTCCAAATGTTTATTGTAACAAATATTTTCACTTTTTAAAATTAGAAAAAATAAAATAAAAAGGTTTAATTTTGATCATTATAACCAATGATTAAGTGTAGATTTAATTTCGAAAAATAAACAAAAAATAAATTTGTCAAAAAAAGTTTAAAGGTGTAATTTAAAATCTGTTTTTGAGAAGGTTTTCTGTGTGTTAAGTTTAAAAATATGGGGCATATCCCGACTTTCACTATTTTTTTAAAGCTTTCACTTCTTTTTAAAGAAAGTCGAAATATGCAAATATATAACAAGTGTGGTGTCCATAGTGGTAGCTCAGTAGAGAGGGGTTTTCCTTTCGTAGTAAGAGGCGGAATCAATCGTTACCCCAAGCAACTATGCCCCGAAGAAAAATAACCCGGTGTAGTGGAGGTCTTTGAGACTCATGCGGACTGGTTTACCCTACACCCCTCAAGATGAAGGATCTTCCTTTATCCTTTGATTGGTTGTTTAAGAAAAACAAATAACGTTACACCCTAAATATATTGCCCATTGCACGTCAACAAATAAGAAGTATTACAAAAGAACAAGCTGACATGGGTTGATTCCCAAGAGCCATTGAGCTTATAGCAACAAAAGCCTTTATGGGTTGACTTACAAGAGCAAAAAGCTATGGTGTGATGATTCCATTAGTCATCGTGGGTTGATATGTGTGAGCTATCATGGATGATTTCCTAAAATAATACGAGTGAGGAAACTAAGTCATCATGTGGGTGACTCAATGAAGCTATCGTACGTTGATTTAACAAAGTTGTCGTGAGTTAATAAGCTACTAAAGAATAGGCCAACCAATGTGTAACAAGAAACGTAGGTCATCATGAAGAGATTTCCAAAGCTATAATAAAAGGAAGATGGAATAGAGATATCACATAATGATATGGAGCCATCGTGTAGTAACCTTGTAGCCATCATTAGATGGAAAATCAAACTATCAAAGGAAGATGGAATAGAGCCATCATATGGTGATTCTATAGCCATCACGAGATGATAAGTCAAGCTATCAAAGTAAGATGGAATAGAGCTAACATGTGATGATATGGAGTCATCGTGTAGTATTAATCGTAAATCCATTGTGAGAGGAAAATCAAGCTAACAAAGGAAGATGGAATAGAGCCATCTTGTGATGATATGAAGCCATCGCGTGGTGATAAATAAAACCATAGAAATTATGAAGCATGAGCCACACGTCCCTCCGGACGTGTGCCATGTCATCAAAATCACAACTGTCTACCTAAATAAGGTGTCACGTGTCTAAAAACCATAGATCTGAATTCTCTATAAATAAGCACATACCCTCCACCTAAAAAGCGGTCGATCTCTAAATCTACTTCTCCTCCATTTTTTTCATTTTTTCAACATTGTAAAGTGAGCATTAAATTGGGAATTCATGGCAGCTAAGGCAAATTAAATTGAAGACTTTACAATCGAGGACTTGTACTTAGCATAATTTGCATAATTAACTAAATAGACTCTTAACTTGTTCATATGACTACTCTCTTACCTTGAACATATGACTCTTATTCTCAAGCAAGCATATATGATTGTGGATTTCATGACGACTATTCTTCCTCATATTGACTTAACTCAATAGCTCGAAGCACATATGGTCCAACTTTTACCCTAACATTAAGTGGTGCTTTCACTAAGTGCTGAACTCAGGGATTCTTTCTCCTTCTCTTTCATATCAAACCTACCTATCTACTCGAAGCATAAAGTTAAACCTATCCCATTTGAATTTTTTCTATGACAATTAAATCTCAACAAGGATCCATTAAGCCACATTCGAACCCCTTATCTTATCCACAAACTGATCGACAATTAAGTAGGGAACAATAGTCGAACTTGAGAAAACTAGCTCTTCAAACTTTAGAGGAAAAGGGTAGCTCAGTATAGTCTAACCAAAAACTAGCTCTTCAAACTTTAGAGGAAAAGGGTAGCTCGGTATAGTCTAACCAAATGGAGTCTAAACCCCTTTCATATGGGAAGAGAACCAATCTATGCCTTGGATAATAAACTAAGATCAGAAAGACCAAACCAAAGATATAGAAATAACACAAGACCTGGAAAAGACCCATTTCTAAAAGCTAGACAAAGTATCCAACTTCAAGCATGAGGAACTATTTTTGAAACTGAATTGAACCGTGAATTTGAAAATCTTACTCAGAAATGGAAAGATATTGTTGATTTGACCTTAAAAAAGGGGGACTTTCAATTAAGAAAATGAAAACCCAAAAAGGACTTTAAAGTTCACAATGTTTGGAAAAGCTATAAAGATGAGTAAAGGAATCCCACAAGGAGAAGGCCAAAAGGCAAAATTGTCACTCCTCTTCTCATTTCTCGAGAAGAAGTGTATCTTCGTACCAAGAAGAGGTTAAACTATTTGATCTCTAATAAAATCTCAAGAAAAGAAGAGAAGAAACATAAGGGATGAGCATATTACCACTATCATAAAGCGAATGGTCATCGCACTAATGATTGTCAAGCTTTGTCAGGAATTATCAAATACTATGTAAGAAAAAGGGAACTTCAAGAGTTTTTCAAATTTGGATTTTCAAGGAGTTAAATGAAAGGTGAACGAAGCCATGTATAAAAGGATGACAATAATCAAAATTCTATCTTCAAAACAAAAGAGAGCAATAATGGACTACCAAAAAGCCTTTGGTCCTGCTACCGGGTCTGGCCAACACAACCATCCAAGGAAGATGGACAAAAGCCTTTGGTCACCCCCACAAGGCCTAGTCGAAGCACCCATCTAAAGAGTGGTGGTCAATTAAGCCTTTAGTCCCACCGTCGGGCTTGACCAGAGCACCAATTCAAGGGAGATGGACGAAAAGCCTTCAGTATCGCTGCAAGGTCTGGCCAGAGCATTCATCTAAAGAGTGACAGTCAATTAAGCTTTTAGACCCCCTTCAGGCCTGGCCAAAGTACCCATCCAAGGAAAATGGACGAAAAGCCTTCGGTCCCATCGTAAGGCCTGGTTGGAACACCCATATAAAAATGGATGGTCAATTAAGCCTTTGGTCCTATCACCGGGCTGGTTAAAGTATCCATCCAAAGGAGATGGATATAAAGCCTTCAGTCCCACCGTAAGGCCTGGTTGGAGCAGCCATCAAAAGATTGATAGTTAATTAAACCTTTTGTCCCCTCCTCGGGTTTGACCAAAGCACTAGGGAGATGGACGAAAAGCCATCGGACCAATCAAGAGGGGATGGATTCAACAATCAAGGTTGGTCAAAGTATTTATAAAAAATAAGAACTATGATGATAAGCCAAAAGAAGCAATTTAACACAGTGCACCATGAGAGTCAAGAACACAAAATTCTATTTATCAAAACAATCATACTATGCAAATACATAGGATGACATCACATGATTTTATAACAATATTATACAATATTTCACAACACATAATGATGTTATATAATACTTTCTTCTGACGATAAAATGTTTTATTCTAAAACTCATGGTTCTGGAGGATGAAAAGAGGATGATGTTGGTAAACAAGCTCTTTTCCTTTTCCATCAACATTTAAAGTGCAAATATGCTGCTCATTGGTCGAACCTGCATCCTTATATAAAATTGGAGGCCCTCCAGTTTCTTTTAAAGCATCAGAACACCCGTACAGGAAAAATTATTGATGTCGTTAATAGCTAGAAACGGCCACCTTCCTTAATCAACAATTTCTCGCTGCGCCTAAAAATGTGAAGTCACCTTTTAAATCAAAAGCCACTATAACTTCAATTAAATAATCAACGAGAGAATCAAGTTGAGAAGCCCTAGTAGAATAAAACCACATTAATTTTATTTGATCTTTAAGCTCTTTTACCTCATTCATCAATGTTTGAGGGTCGACAATATGCTGAATAGCTATAAGAAAGTATTTCTTTAGTTTCTTCTCCTTGTTATGAATGACATTCGGAGAATCAATAAAATCAGTCTGAACTGATAGCACCATTTCATAAGTTTAATTGGCACACTTAGTTGAGAGGCTTTATGGGGTCAGACTACATTTACCGTTTTCAAGCATTTGCGTCTTCAGTGTAAGCTCATTCTTTTAACGTTCCAACGTCTCAAATTCCGATCTTAATTCTGAGAATGTTTTGGTGAACTTCTTATTCCAATAGTCTTTTACTTCCCCAATGCATTCCAACTTAAAAGACCTACTTAACATTGCTAATTCGCCCGATCTGCTATCTTGAGATACGTCGGATACGCCGCTGCCGCACGCCGAACGCCCCAAAGGCAAAAAAAGATAAAGGTACGCAAAGATGCCTTCCTAGGAGGTTCGGCTGGAGTAGGAGTAGGTAACTCTTTTTCACCTCGGTCAGTATAAGTTCATATGACTGACATTTGTTCTTGTATTTTGTTACATCAATTTCCAAATCAAAAACACGCTGATTTAATTGAGCAATTTTTGCATCATAAACGAATTGTTATTGGGAATTGGAGCATGAGCTGAGCTTTTTAACTAATTCCACGATCTCATTATCCTTTAACGAAATTTTCTTTTCAAGATCATTAGACCCTTAGTAAGACATTAGAATAGATTTCATGTAGACATACTTTTCATATCATTTATTACTTTGGCATCATCAATAGATTTTGAACCAAAGAGATAATGAGTAGATCGATCTTTCAAGGTCGTCGTCAGCCTAGCTTGAATATTTTTGAGGCATTTGCTAAGATTGGGATCATCAAGAGACAGAGGCAATTCTCCACCCTAATTAGAAAATAAACAATGATGAACTTTTAATAAAAGAAAAAAGGAAAATATGAGAGACTATAAACTTTCCATTAATAACCAAGAGACAGAAAAACTATTACATTTGTATTAACGCCAGTCATAAAAATTACAACGCAACTAAAAGGCGCCTCAATACTAGGAGGGGTGATAACCGAGAGGAACCCACGATAGTCCCATTCTTTAGGAGGAAGGCTAAGTTCATCGCATAATAACATGGCATAATTAGTTCAAATATCATGCATGAATTGGTCTTTACGGTCCCCCAATAATTGAAGCCTAAATTTGGGAATTGAGTATACATGTGATTGAGGTTACGAAGAAACCAGTATTTCGATAGGTGGGACTTGTTAATCAAGGAGTAATTTTCTTTAGAAAGTCCTTTTTAATCTGATCAAATTACTTCAATTATCTCTTGACATGGGAAATGTGGAATAAACAGAAACATATTTAGAAGTCTGCACATTAATGATAATTATATTATAAAGTCCATAAAATCATTAAAAATCAAAACTTCAAAAACAAAAGACAATCAATTTACAACATCACGGGTGTTTATAAAGAATAGACTGTTTGTAATGCTCATTAACAAAGCTATCCCTATTGAATTTAACCTTATCAAACGGTAGGAGTCACTAGTTAATAGCGCGGTTGGGACCTTGGGAAAATTCCAACATTCCCACAAATGAGGCCATATCTGTGTAAGTACAAGTATCTCCTATGAAGACATATGATTAATCCCCTATAACCATCACCAAGAAAAGAAAAAAGTCGGTCATGGGAAATTGGGCATATATAAGATATAAACACTCCATCAGCTTGGCTATTTTACTTAATCAACATCCAAAGAGCGCAATATTTATTCATTTTCCTTGTGAAAGTTAGCATGGTAAAAGCATGATGTGATGCCCCACCTTTATACCTTCATTAACAAATGAAATTACAATGTAATATCGTCTATTAATGTGGAGAATAAGACTGGTTAGGAGCGACCATCGGTATTATTACTTTGGGTGAGTATCGATACGTCGGATTGAGTGAGAATATTTTTTTCCAAAAGAGGATTCATTGTATCCAATCCAAGCGCAAAAGAACAATACAGTTTCTTAATACAATTCAAAACAATATAAAATATTACATATTACAGAAACAAAGGATACACAGATAATATACATATCTCGTAAACTGGTGGAGACATGAATATAATACATAGAGTGGACAACAGAATAGTGGTCATAAGAGAACCACGATATACATAAGTGATACATAGACAACCCAAAAGAATATATACAACAAAATGAGTCTCTATCTCGAATACATGGTAGACCACAAACTACTAGACTACTATAGTAAGCAAAATGTCACCAAGCGAGTCCAACCCTAAAGTCATCATGCTGAAGTACCTGAAACACCTCGGTCTGACCCGATTATTATGTAAAAATAATAAATGTATCAATCTAGTTTCAAGTAAATGGGAGAGAAGAGTGATAAGGGTAAATGGGATTCATAAAAACACAAATCCACATAGAGTCAAACATGGAAGAATACTTAAATCTGATTCACCAAATCTCAAAACCAATATTAGCTTATAAAAGCAAATCTTAAAGGAAGGAGGCCTATCACATAGTGGTGAGCATATAAACTCACCGGACACGCATGTTATACACAGATGGTCCAGAGGACCCACAGATGGATATGAAAATCCATAAAAGAACAGATGAGCGTAAAGCTTCACAAATGAGCATAAGCTCTACCGATCTGCTTTTACATGGATAAACATAGATTACAAGTCGTTAAACTTATCTTTGTAAGTGTTATCTACTTCCAAATAGTAAATAAACGAATAACGTTCATACGTCCCAAACCATACTTGTTTACTCGGATATTTACTATAAGTTAGTAAACTTCACTCGAAAGAAAACAAGGTATTAATCGAATAAGTCTGGGAATTAACCGATGAAGTAAATGCAAGCATTCCATACCACTTGTTTTACTAATTTATTTAGTTGAATTCCTCATCCAAATAATTAAGAATTTATATATTACTACTAGTTTTGGAAATACTTTTCTAAAATATTTGGTTTGGAAAAGAGAGTTGAAAATCCATAAAATGAGATATCTAAACTTCATGTAAATAGTATAAAATGTTTCATTGAAAATAGGATTTAGAAATCGAGTTGAAATATAATTAAATTACTTTAGAAATCCTTTTTGAAAACTCTTGAAATCTTTTATAAATATTTATGTACATATATTAGACATATATTCAAAATCAATTTATCACAAAATCCATATCATCACGATAAGAATTAAATCACTGAAAATCAGAAGCGATAAGATTCATAAAAAAACTCAAAACGACAAGGCTCCAGACTCAGGTTCAGTCCACTGAACCAAGTGGTTTAGTAGATTGCCTGGAGCTATATGCTCCAGGTTAGCCGGTTCAGTCGACTGAACCATAGTTCAATCACTACTTAGAGCTATACACTCCAGGTTTACTGGTTCAGTCGATAGAACCATAATTCAGTCGACTACCTGGAGCTATATGCTCCAAGCTTGCTGGTTCGGTCGTCTGGACAGAGAGTTCAGTCGACTAAACATGAATTTCTGGAGATGTAAGGCTCCAGGTCATGTTTCCAGCTGCAACTGACGAACATTCTACTGAGATTTCTCAATTCCGACGATACAATATGACTGAAAATATTTACATACTTGCATGTAGTACCCATATATTCATAAGCCAACAATTTATAGCAATTTAGGCAAAGATACCATTGATGAAAATAGTGGACAAGGATACTAGAGAATCAAACCACCGATTAAACATAGAACTGAGATAAAAAAAAACTAATTTTCCCAACCATTTAATCACTTACCCACATGCAGTGAATTATAACTAGAAAATTATGTGATTGCTCACCTTATAACTAAGAAAAGAGGTTGTTACTGCTTTTAGACTACTGCTCAATTCCTTTCAACTATTGTTTCTAAGAAACTCAGAATTGAACCCAAAAACCCATTTCAATTTACAAACAAAAACTGAAATTGAGGAGCTATAATATGTATCAACAATTAGTATAGATCACCTGAGATTATTAGCACTAGAAATCAAGTATTTCTCTTATTTTAGTTGATTAGGGGAGGTTTCTCTTAGGGTTTGCAAATGAGGGTGAAAGAGAGCATATTGTAATTTCTTTAGTTACATATAGTTGCGAGAAAAGTGAAAAAAATGAAATATGGAAAGAAAACTAATGTACATGATATAGTTTCTCAATTACTAACTCATTTGTAACTCTAATTGGGCCTAAACTTTTATTTTCTTACCAAAATAATAAAGTCGGTATTCTTATTTTCAATTATAAGGAGAAAATAAAATAAGGTTTTAAGTTATACTCCACAGGTTCACATTAATTTTATAAAATCCATGTTAGATCATTTATTGACATTTATTTACAACAAATTAGGATAAATTTACAATCTTTTTATAATACTAATAAATCATTTTTTTAATATAACCAAACGCTAAAAGCCTGTTAAGTTGTAAATTCTCCATTTAAACAAGAGTATAAAAATACATTAAATCTAATATATTCATATTAAATTCATTATAATGATTTTACAAGTGACAAAATAAGTCATTAAGTTAAAATTAACTAAAAAATGGTTCACAAATTCTTATTTCATTAATTAAAGTTCACATTTTCTTTTATTATAAAATAAAATAATTAATCACATAATAATAATTTCCATTGAACTGAAATTCTCAAATACCCATTTTTATTAGAAAATTCATTTACCTGAACTCCATGTATAAATATATTTTCCCAAACTCCAATTTAATTAATAATACAAATCCCCAAATCTCTTAATTATTTAATTATCACTTAATTAAATTACTCTTTTAATTTAATTTCAGGTAATCTAAACCAAGGTTGTTACAAACTCCCCTCTTATGAAAAATGTGTCCCCATAATTCTCTAAAGAGGAAAATCAATAACAATTCATAAATGATACATCTTTCATAAGATAATTATGCAATTGACAAAGAATAATTTAAACGAAGGACTTACCGCTAATGAGCACCAGAGAATAATTCCGGATGCGTTCGCTCGATAAATTATTTGGTTTCCTAAGAGCAATCCTTAGGATTAGTGGACCATTGAACTTTAACAAGTGGAACTTCTTTATTTCGAAGGCGTTTAACCTCCGAAGCAACAACACGAATAGGATACTGCTCATAAGTCAAATCAAGAGAGATCTCAAGCTCTTCAAAGACCCTAGGCTGAAGGATATAATCGGAATCTCTAAGACATTTCTGAAGCTGAGATACATGAAACGCTTCATGAATATAGGAAAAATGAGCTAGAAGGGAGATACGATAAGCAACTGGGCCAATGCGTTCAGTGATTGGGTAGAGTCCAATGTAGCGAGGTGCTAATCCCAGATCTACTGAAATGCATAACACCCTTCAAAGGTGAAACATAAATAACATTAAGTTTCCCATAGAAAATTCCAAATCTCTTCTTCTATTATTAGCATAGGATTTTTGCTTACTCTAGGCCTCTTTCATCCTTTGCCAAATAAGAATAATCTTCACCGAAGCTTCACGAATAAAATCGGGACCTAAAACCAGTTTTTCACCAGTTTCGAGCAACAAGATGGTGATCGGCATGGCCTTCCGTAAAGAGCTTGGAAAGGCGTCATTTCGATGCTAGACCAAAAGTAGTTATTATAAGAAAACTCAACAAGATGAATATGATCTTCCCAACTTCCACCAAAATCAAGAATACAAGCATGGAGAATATCCTCTAAAATTTGGTTCGCATGCTCTATTTTTCCATCGGACTAATGATGATAAGTAGTGCTAAGATTAAGCTTTGTACCCAAAGCTTTCTGAAGGCTCTTCCAGAATCCACTAGTAAATAATGGATCCCGGTCATTGAAATGAAACTAGGAATACCATGCAACCTAACCACTTATTTGACATAAAGCTTAGCCAACTGAGGAGGGGTCCGATTGGACCTAATAGGAATAAAATGGGCCGAATTCGTCAATCTATCGACAATCACGCATAAGCTATCATGACCAGAATGAGAACGGGGAAACCATTGATGAAATCCATGGTTACTTAGAAGAAAAGGATAAGATAAGAAATGATCACTATTGGATCGACATAAGGAAAAGAATATGAACTTAGCTCTCAAGTTCAAATTACCCGATCCCACTTCCAAACTGGGATGTCCAATGGTTGCAAAAAACCACTGGGCCTCTGATTCTCCGCCTTAACAAGATGACAAGTCATACAATTCTTTACAAAGCTAGCCACAACTCTCTTCATCCCTTCCCAATAGTAAAATTGTTTCATATCTGCATACATCTTACTACAACCGGGATGAATGGTGAGTTTAGAGCGATGGCAATCCTTTAAAATATCCTTATGGAGATTCCTAACATTAGGCACAATAAGTCTACCACACCTCCGAACACCCACGAGCATCAACCTCAAACTCCTTCACCGCATCCACTGCACTATCATCTCTACAACTCTGAATAAGATAAACCAAATTGGGATCTTACTTCTGAGTTTTAATAATACGATCAAAAAGAGAAGGATGAGCTTCCAAATTGCATAACAATAGAGGAGAGCAAGAATCTGGATCATGACTTCTAATCTCACAAGAAGATAAAATCTCAAGGTCACTTCGTGTGACCAACATCATAGAAACCACCGCCTACTATTTACAACTAAACACATTAGATACTCGATTACCTTTCCCTGGAGTATACTGGATATCAAAATCATAAGATGCAAGGAACTCGAGCCATCTCTGCTGACGCATTTAAGCTCTTTCTAGGAAAATAAATATTTCAATAACTTATGGTCGACATAAAGCACAAATCTCTCACCTAATAAATAATGTCGCCAAATCATAAGGGCGAAGACAATAGCCGCAAGCTCCAAATCATGAGTAGCATATCCAACCTTATTCGGCTTCAACTGTCTCGAAGCAAAAGCAACAACACGGTCTTTCTACATAAGAACGATTCCTAATCCAAATCTACTAGCATCGGTAAAAACCACAAGATCGTGGTTCCCTTCTAGAACCATAAGAATAGGAGCATGGGTAAGGAGTTCCTTCAATTTTTGAAAAGCTGCTTCACACTCATTTGACTAAATATACTTAACTCCTTTCCTTGTCAAAGTAGTAAGAGGAAAAAAAATATTAGAAAAGTATTTTATGAATCGACGGTAATAACCCGCCAATCCAAAAAAACTATGAATCTCCAACACATTATCCAGCCTCTTCCAATTATGAACAACCTTGATCTTAGAAGGATCCATAGAAATTCCAACTTCGAAAATCACATGCCCTAAAAACTTCACTCGACTCAACCAAAAATGACACTTAGAAATTTTTGCTTTCAACTGATTTTTTTGAAGTGTCTCCATAATAATTCCGAGATGTTTTTCATGTTCTTCCTCAAACTTGGAATAAATCAAGATGTCGTCGATGAAAACAAGAACAAACTTATCCAAATCTTCTCTGAATACTCTATTCATAAGGTCAATAAAATAAGCTAGAGCGTCTGTTAGCCTAAAGGGCATCATGAGCCACTCATAAGAACCATATCTAGTACGAAAAGCAGTTAGAGGAATGTTATCCTCTACAACTCTAAGCTGATGAAAACCAGTCGCTAAATCTAGCTAAGAAAAGACCTTAGCGCCACACAGCTGATCAAACAGACCGCCAATCCTAGGAAATGAATACTTATTCTTTATCGTAAGCTAATTAATCTTACGATAATCAATGCAAAGTCTAAGAGTACAGTACGCCTTCTTAACAAACACAACAACTGCACCCTATGGAGAAGAACTAGATCAAATAAACCATTTCGCTTCCAATTCGAATAGTTGCTTTCTCAATTCTTCATTTTCTTTCGCTGATATCCTTGTGGGAGGACGACTTACCGGATGAGCACCAGGAACCAAATCAATTTTTAACTCAATTGCCTGTTTAAGAGGTAATCCCGAAACGAGCTCAAAGATATCAAGGAAATCACACACAATAGGAATTCAGGCTATATCTTCTTCTTCCCGAGATTCAAGAGAAAATAAAGAGGCTTCTCAATTAGAATCGATAACTTGAAGAGTTACTGAAATTCGCTCTTCCAAATCAGGATGCTTAAGATAGATAATTCTTTTGGAACATAAGATATGAGCTTCTTACTTACTAAACCAATTCATTTCAAAAATCATTCCAAAGCCAAGATATTGGATCACATGAAAATCAACGAAGAAGAAATATCCACCCATGATAAGCTCAACCTTACTATATAGCATACTAAGAGTTGCGGACCCACCAATAAGGTTAGCAATCCTAAGAGAAGTAACCAGGCACACAACATCCAAAGAAAATGAATCCACAAGCTCTTTCTGGAATAAAATAAAATTCTCTAAAACAAAAGGTAAGGTACCCCTACGCTGACTAGATCCACCAGAAGATTCCACTGCATTCAACTTCCCTTCCTTCTTCCCTTGAGCTACTTTAAGGCAAGAAGGGGTAGTATGACCCTCTTGCTTGCAATAATGACACATGATAGGCTTCGGGCAAGCCTTGGCATAATGATCCTTAGAACCACAATTGAAGCACTCTCCACGAACAAAGGTAGAACTCTTGGACTCTGAATTCCGCTTCTTCACTTTCTTGTTCGAATTGAAGGACTTAGATTTGTTGAAAGGATACTTCTTCTTATGATTGAAGTTATTCTTCACACTTCCAACCTCATCATCACTATCTTTATCTGCCACTTCAAGCCTAAGAGCGGTATCTACTAACTTCTCAAAAGGTACTTCCAACATCAACAACAAGGCCTTCTTAAGACTCTTTTTCAAACCATAAATAAATTTCCGATTCTTCTTTAATGGGGCATTGATTTGCTCGACCACGTACTTAGATAATGCCTTAAAAGATGCTACATACTCCATGACCAAAGAATCCCCTTGCACAAGATCTATAAACCTCCGAGCCAAAGACGCCTTCTCTGCCTCAGGTACGAACTCCAACTCAAATCCCTCACAGAACTGTTCCCAAGTAAGCTCCGCTTCCACAACCTCAGAAATCAACTTGTACCAATCCAATGCTTCTAGAGCAAACTAGAAGCCACCTGAATTGTATGCAAATCAGAAAGATCCATTCGAGTAAAGATGCGCTCGCATGTCCTAAGCCAAGCCTGAACTTCCATAACTCCTTCGGTGCCTTTGAATGGCTTCCCTCCTAGATGAGCGAAATCACTACACATGCATGCGAATTTTGCTTTGCGGGGAGAAGGATCAGAAGCGGAACCGAAAGTTTGGGCGTTCTTCACAAGATCCATCAGTTGTTGGGCAGACATAAATACGCCATCCTGGCTAGGTCCACTAGACTATCCAACATCAGAATGCATAGTTCTACCGTAGGCCATCACTTCTGCTCAAGATAGAATTAGATAAAATATTATTCTTAAAGATATATTCAAATAAGCTTGATCAAAAAATATTTTTGAAAAAACGGAATCCTTATGTTTGAATTAGATCCTAAGGCACGATCTATAAGATACACTTAGGATATGATTCTCGTCCTAATATCATATATTGTTCTGAACCTAGCTCTAATACCAAGTTGTGATGCCCCACCTTTATACCCTCATTAACAAAGGACATTACAATGTAATATCATCTACTAATGTGGAGAATAAGGTTGGTTTGGAGCAACCATCGGTATTACCGCATTGGGTGAGTATCCATACATCGGATTGGGTGAGAATATATTTTTTCAAAAAAGGATTCAACGTATCCGATCTAGGCGCATTAAACTATGGCAGTATGTCCATCCTTTCTAAGTCAACACACACACGTCTACTTCTCTTATATGTGAAAACCATATCCATATGTTAAAAATATATAGACCAGTAAACCATACATATATAACAACATATAATCAACAAAAACCAGAGAAGACAATTTTTGGTATTTGACTATCATAAAGTAAACATGAAGCTATAAAGTGCGAATTTATGATGAACTTTTCTTTACCTATCAAACCATTGCATGTTGATCTGTAAAAGCTATTGTATGCCAGGTTAATCATAAAACCGTCTTTTAAAGTAACGAATCATACATGGAAAGTTACATATAAATACTAACCTCTAGGTAATAGACTATGCATAATAAGCCGCTCGACTTTTGAATGATGAGCCGTCACATTTGTATGGCCAACTACTAATTAGCTAATGCTCATGTGATGGAGTATGTACTAATAATGGTAAAGGAAATTAATTTTCAAATCTGGAGTCATTAATAAGAATCCACGGATCAACAAGATTATCATTCGAGCCTTGAACCATCGAATAAAGGGTTACCATAGGAATATCGATCCGTCGAAAAGTTAAAATTGTCATGTAGAATATCATAGGAAGCAATGATAATAGTAAACATAGCTTTCGTATATAAAATTCAAAATAAAGCTTATGTATATTAATCTTAAATGCGGCTTTCATGTATAGAGTTTAAAACAAGGCTTTCGTATGAATAAGCTTAAACGCAGCTTTCGTGAATGGAGTTTAAAACAAAGTTACCGTGTGTTGAGCTTGAACGTAGCTTCCGTGTGTGAATTTTAAAATAAGGCTTTCGTGTATCAAGCTTAAACGTAGCTTTCATGAATGGGGTTTAAAGCAAAGCTATCATCTGTTGAGCCCGAATGTAACTTTCATGTGTGAATTTTGAAATAAGGCTTTCATGTGTCAAACTTAAGCTTTCGTATATAGGGATTAAAACAAGGCTATTGTGTATTGAGCATGAATGTAGCTTTCACATATGGAATTTAAAACAAAGCTTTCATATGTAAAGCCTAAACGAAGCCTTCGTATTTAGGGTTTAAAATGTAGCTGTCGTGTATTGAGCTCTCGAATGACAACTCGACACATAGCGACGAGTTAGATTTGTTGGAAGTGGATATTTAAACAATAAGACCTGAAGTCCATAAACAAAAAACTACAGCCTAAGCTAACAAATTTGGATCAAAATAGGAACTCTAAAAAGAAACATGGCGAAAATCATTAACACTAAAGCTAACAACTAAATCCCGATTAACCTTTAAATCAAAAGTAGCCAAATCAGATCGAATAGCAGTAGCAAAATAAATGATAAATAGATTAACAATGAATAGATCACTTACTAATTAAAAGTCCGAAAGAAATTGAGATTCAAGTAATGGGAGCAGATTAATTCTTCTTTAACAAAACTAGTAAGAAGGGAGGAGGATGCACACTATTTATAAATAAATAAAATGAATGTTAGATCATGCACGATAATAATAGACGGCCAGGATGAACAAACCAAGGGATACAAAGAGTTATTTTACACTAAATTATAAAGAAACATTGTAAAATTGGGGAAGGGGTTTTATTTTACACCCCAAATATATTAGTCATCGCAGGTCAACAAAGATAAAGTATCACAAGAGAAGGAGCTATCGTTGGTTGATTCCCAAGAGCTATCGAGTGATAGCAACAAAAGCCTTTATGGGTTTACTTACAAGAGCAAAGAGCTATCGTGTAATGATTCTATTAGTCATCGTGGGTTGATATGTGTGAGCTATCATGAATGAATTCCTAAAATAATAAGAGTGAGGAAATTAAACTATCATGTGATGACTCAGTGAAGCTATCGTGTGTTGAATTAACAAAGTTGTTGTGAGTTAATAAAGCTACTAAAGAATAGGACAACCAAGCCATCATGAAACAAGAAATGGAGGTCATCGTGAAGATGTTTCCAAAGCTATAATCAAAGGAAGATGGAATAGAGCTATCGTGTGATGATATGGAGCTGTCATGTAGTAATCATAAAGACATCGTGAGATGGAAAATCAAGCAATCAAAGGAAGATAGAATAGAGCCGTCGTGTGATGATATGAAGTAATCGTGTGGTGATTCTATAGGCATCGTGAGATGATAAGTTAAACTATCAAAGGAAGATGGAATAGAGCTATCGTGTGATGATATGGAGCCATCGTGTACTAATCCTAAAGCCATCGTGTGATGATATAAATCCATCACGTGGTGATAAATCAAACCATAAAATTACAAAGGATGAGCCATATATCCCTCTAAATGTGTGCCACATCATCAAAATCACAACCGATTATCTTAAAAAAGGTGACACATGTCAAAGATCCAACGATCTGAAATTCTCTATAAATAAGCATGTACCACACACCTTAAAAGGGGCCGATCTCTAGATCTACTTCTCCCTTACTTTTTCATTTTCCTTTCAACATTGTAAAGTAAGCTTAAAATTGGGAATTCATGGCTGCTAGGGCAAATTAAATTGAAGACTTTGTAATCGAGGACGGTACTTAGCATAATTTGCACAACTGACTATTTTGGACTCTTGACTTGCTCATATGACTACTCTCTTACCTTGAACATATGACTCTTATTCTCAAGCAAGCATACGTGACTGTGGATTGCATTATGACTATTCTTCCTTAACCCGACTTAACTTAATAAATCAAAGCACATAAGCCCCAACTTTTACCCTAACAAACAAGAGTGTTGGAAAGGGCACTATGATTCTTTCTTCCTAATACCATTTCTAAAGAATATCATCAAAATCCCCTACTCCTCTTTCTAATACCAAAATGGCAGGACCACCATTTTACAACATTATGACAATTTATTACCGACTGACGTTTTTTAACCATATAAAGCAATAATCTAGGGTTGTAAATCACCAGATAACAATTGTTCAACCGCCAAAGATCAATATCTATTGTGATTTTGTTATCGAAAGGTGATTTTTTTTTCAGCTGATTGAAATAGTAGAATATATGATAGAGGGAACAAGCCTGAAGGAAAAATCTGAGGTCAATTTTAGTTTGAAAGACACAAGTTTTAAATTTTAGTTTGAAGGATAAAATTATGATATATTCATATAGCATTACACATATATAGCATTACACAAAGGTACAGTTCAGTTTCAAGCAGGTCACAATATATGAGTCACAATAGCTACTGTGATTGAAAGGAGGGAGTGAGCTACGTGTGTAGCCTATAACCTATTGCGTTGATACTAGCATGCTAGACTAGTCTGGCTAAACTTACAATTTTGATCGGGAGCTCTGATGTAGTAAGCCAAGCCGTGAAGCAGCAATATGGATTAGTTTATGTAGTTCATATAAGACACCATGAATTAGTGGTTTAGGCAGTTCTGGAGCGGTAACTACGATCTAGATATGATGCAATAACGTGGGCTGAGTTGCAAGAAGTTCTATTCGGAGTAATGTTGCACAACAACAGTGTGGAAAATCACTTAAAAGAGCAGTGGGAGCAGAAGATTGGATTTCCGTTTATGTGAATATATTGCGCAGTATGATAGCAATGTAGTTCATTCTTTTTTTCGTTGTAGACTGGTGCAGAACGAGAAATGTGATTTGTAATATTATATGAATACAACGTTATATATGTATAAAGTATATGAATATATCATTCTGTTGTTTTTTAGACTATACTTTAAAACTTGTCCTTCATACTAAAATTGATCTCATTTTCTTTTTTAGACCAGTTCCCTCTGTATGATTTACTAAATACAAAATGGGGGTAATTAGGGAAAAGGACAAACTTTGAAAAAAAATAGACTGAAGGACATGAAGTTTTATTTTTAGGCTGAAGGACAAATGCTAGTTATAATTAGCATTATATTCAACTTTTACACTCAACAAAATGCTAGTTATATCTAGCATTATATTCAGTTTTACACTATACAAAATACTAGTTATAACTAGCATTGTCCTTCGGCCTAAAAAAAACTTGTTGTCCTTTAGCCTAATTTTTTTTCTAAGTTTGTCTTTGTGCCTATTTTTCTAATACAAAATTATATCCATTATCACAGTTCTTTTAGGAAATTTTACTAGTATAGGCTTGTTTTAGAAAGTAATAACAAATTTAGCCAAGTTTTCAAAATAATTACAGAAATAGACCACTTTTTGTTCTGGTCTATTTAGTTGGCGATTTTCGAAAAATCACCCAAAGGAAATAGCATATTTCCTAGTTGGCGACTTTTAGAAAATCGCCAAAGTAGGAAAGCTTTTTTATTCGGGCGATTTTTGAAAAACCGTCCAAAAGCCTGCTATAAAACCAACCAGTACCCTACCTTCTTCTTCACTCTTAACTTTACCAAACTCATCACCAAATTCCTGAACCTTCTCAAACCCTACTTCTTCATAGAAAACCCAAAAAAAGTCCGATTCTCGCAAGATATAATCAAAGCTTTTCAACAACTAGGTGTAATCTTCGATACAAGGTAATGTTTATCGATTTATAATTTGTTTATGCTAACTAAAATCTTAATTCGGAGTTGTTGTGTATTCTAATCAATGTTGACGTACTCGAAGTTGAACTAGACATGGATGATTGGGAGATAGACGACGAGATGATGTCGAAATGTTACGATGATTTTGAAGCTCAAAGGGACATTACGCATCTAAGTGATGTAGAATTAGTTCCAGAAACGCAATTTGAGCCGATACAGCAAAAGTTCCATTCGGGAACATCATCTCTCAATACTCGCTTACGCGAAGTTGTAGCGAACCAAAGACCAAGTAAGCAAATTTCCATTGACGGTAAAATACTAAGTCCCGGTAATCCTGTAGGTCCTACGCTACCATCCTGTGCATATCCAGTATACCGATGTGGCGATGAATGCGTGGTTGTCGTAGCCAAACTGAAACTAATGCCGGACGAAGATTTTACGGTTGTGCTTCGTACGAAGATCACATGATGAATCCTGGCGAAGTGGGGTGTTGTAATGTTATGAAGTGGATCGATCCTCCATTGTGTGCTTAAGAGTGGAATACGCCCTCGAAATGCAAGCTGAAGTTAGGCGTTTGAAAAAGTTAGTTGAAGAAATGAATATAAAATGTTGGTAGAGAAGAAAATGTCATCTTTAGCTTATGTTCGCAATGGATACGTTTGACAAACTGTTTCTGATCAAGAACCTTGTGTTGGGTAGTTTATTTATTTTCATGTAATTGATGGATATTTTCATGTTTCGTAGAATGTATATTATTAGTTTTGTGTTATTAGTTCTGTATGTTATTAGTACTCTATAATTGATGGATATTCTCATGTTTCGTAGAATGTATGTTTGATTTTCTTTGAAATTGATGGTTATATCCATGTAATTGTCGTCGAATGAATTTCCATGTCTTATAAAGTTGTTTGGAGGAACCTATAGAGCATGCATGCTAGAGTAGTTCCCGTATTGTTGTAGGATGTGTTGGTGCAGTAAATATGTTTGGATTTTTCAATAATCGCCCACTGTTTTGCCTGTAATAAAACAGACAGCCGAGCCCCTCCCCCTACTCACTCTTAAAACATTCAAGCTAACTCAAAAAAGCCCATTTCGGGTATCAGCTCTCTCCCTCCCAAAAATTTCAATTTTCATTGCTTTTTAATCAAATTCGAAGCTCATTCGGACCATGGCTTCTACATCCAGAATAGTGGAGGATATTGGTAATGCAATCATATCCAATTTCATGATTTAGGGCATTTTTAGGGTTTTCTAGATTTCATATTTTTGCAAGATTTTGTGAAAGCTATATGTTGTAGATTGCATTAGGGGGGTTTTGAAAGTGTATGTTCATTCAATTGCGTATACCTTAGTATAGATTGAAGAAAATTAAATTTATGATAATTAAGGGTTGAATACATTAATCTTTGTGTTGTAGATTACATCGAGATGGAGCCCGATCCAATAGACCCGAGCATGTTGTACTTACAGCCTAGACACCGCACGTCTAGTGAAGCGTATATGCTGGTAATTTCCTATGATTTTCGTTTCACAAATTGTGTAAATATTAATATATGTACATGTAATGTTAAACAGAGTGAAGAAGCAGATTTCACCATCGATCACTCTATTTCTTTCAAGAAAGTCACTTCACATCATCCTAGAGTATTAGAGGAGATTGATCGAGCGGGCTTTTCGACAGTACTGCGGTTAGGCTACCTCCAGTTAGATCATCATCTGGTCATAGCTCTTGTCGATAGATGGAGACCGGAGACATCTACATTCAATCTTCCTGTCGGAGAGATGACGATCACATTAGGGGATGTGGCCGTGCTTTTAGGTTTGTCTGTAGAAGGCAATCCAGTGACGGGTGAGGACCATCATGATTATATTCAGTTGTGCATGGATTTGCTCGGTATTACTCCTCCGCAACAAGTCAGGGTAACGACATGGTATAAGTGAAATGGTTTAGACACGCTGTAGCTGATGATATACCTGCCGATGCTACAGAGGTTCAGATCCAGCAGCGGGCTCGAGCCATTATTCTACACCTCATACATCTCTTTTGATGTGCGATCATTCAAAAAATCACATGGACTTGAAATGGCTACCATATTTAGCCGATCTCGATCAGTGCGCCCAGTACTCGAGGGGTAGTGCTATTTTGGCGTACACCTATATGGAGCTCTCCAATCTTGCTCTTATGATGACTAAGCTTATAGGCGGGTGTTTGACACTTGTTCAGGTACGCGTATACTTTATCTTGCTACTTCTGTGCTAGAACATTTTTGTAATATGTTTTAAGTTGCTAAATTGTTTTTCCCCTATAGATTTGGTCATGGACATATCTACCTGTCGGACGGATCCAAGTCCGAAATGTTATCGTCGATCACACACACCATCTTGGATCTCGGTATAACTTCTTATCCTTTGAAAATTAATTTTCTAATTCGAAATATTTTTATGCTAAAATATTGTTTCTTCGCCTGTTGACAGATGGATTGGTCCAAAAAAGACCTCTCAGACCCTCCGACGAAATGTACGCTTTTACCGCAACGAGCTAGATGTTCTAGACCCAGCTGTGGTGACCTGGACTCCATACACGCGGGATGTATTGGAGGGTCTTCCGGCTATATGTACAACCGCTAGATATCTGTGGACTGCCAGGCTTCCACTCATTTTCACTACTCATTATGCACACCACCTACCTGATCGGGTAAGGCGCCAGTTTGCAATGGCGCAGCATATTCCAAAAAATGCTCCAGTTTATACCGATGAGTATCAGGAGAGGGAAATTGCAAATGCTATAGAGATATGGAATCAGCGCCATTTGTTTACGCAATTTGAGAGAGAGTTGATCACCCCTCTAGAGACATATATGAGGTGGTATTGACACATCACGCGTAGATATGTTCTTCAGGCGCATGTACAGGCTGTTCCCCGCCATCCATACACCCCCCGTGCCCTTTTTGAGAGAAACGTTGTAAGTATACACAACCCCATTAATTTAAATACATTTTGAAATAAAGAGAACTAATTCTCTTTGCATTCTATAGGCTGATGGCATTCACAAGGCGTTGGAAAACCGCCGAAAGGCTCAAACAGTGTCTAGAGCACGATGCACAGTCGAAGGGGATGTGCATGAACATCAAAAACAATCTACACGCAGTCTTGGGAAGGAACAAATTAGACAGGTCGTGACGTCTTTCCCCCTATACCTCCACCTCCAACAGACATACCTCCACCTCACGGGGGTCCGCCACCGCTCCTACTTACTTACAGTCGGCGACAAAGAAGAGGTGAAGGAACTTCATTCGAAGAAGGACCTTCGACATCACAACACCCAGAAGATTTCACCCATGGACCTTCTCAACCGTCATGTACATTTGATCCTTTCACCGAGATCGAGGAAGAAGAGTACATGTCCCAACGGCCGGAACGTCGTCATCGTCGTACGCCTATGGAACTTCGACGCTTGCGTAGATGGTAAATGCATTATATTGGATATGGATATGTACTTTTAAGTGTGTTGTGTATGGTATGATTGTGTTATTGTCGTAGATGTGGACATGCATTTGATAGTTTATTATGTGCATTGGAATGTGAATTAAAGATGTTATTGTGCGGCTTTCATGAACAACTTGTGTGCGATGCATTGGAATGTGAATTAAAGATGTTATTATATGGTATGGACATGCATTTGATATTTGTGTGCGATGTGGCTTTCATGAACAACTTGCTGCTGTCTGTTAGCAGCAAGTTGGTACTGGCGATTTTCCAAAAATCCCCAATGGGCGATTTCTAAAAAATCACCCTTATCCTGCTGCTGTTACCAAACAACAGCAGGTTGTTTCATATAACACACACAAACACAGACCTGTAATAAATAGCATTCGACAAATTGTCTAACAGCAGCATACAACATGACTTGTAAAGTAGAAATGCAAAACACAAAGGCACATTACGCGTTTTTGAATTACACAAATGCTAATCAGAAAGTAGAGTTCAATCACATAGAAGTTAAATTATACAAACACATCTACACAGTAGTAGTACATCACTTACAATTATGGCATAGCACATCGCATTTGCTACACTTGTTTGATTTGGAAGACCGGCCCTCATCCATCACACCTTTGATCCTTGTAGGTCGTGGCCCCCACGGTTGCCGTCTCATAGGCGGCGGCAATATCTGAGGACCGTTATATGCGCCCCAATATCTTCTATCATGCATGAGATGAAACTCGGGCTTATAAGCAGCTTTGTAGCTGTCAACGGAGTATCAGCTTGACGCTAAGTCATGGTGTGCTCTATTAGCCCTACCTGTTTGCGCCGAACAAGCTGCCATTACATGAGAATATGGTATCTTCTGCAGTATCGGAATGTTGCATGTGCACGAGCAGTTGGTGTCGTCGATTATAACTTTGTATTCGTCACCAAAGTAGTGAATTACTTGCCATTCAGTTTGGCTAAATCGTACTAGTCTGCAGCGATGCGCTTCACTGGCTCTTTCTGCTATTTTGGATTCCCACTTTGGAGTCAAGCATGTCGCTAGTTCATCTGCAATTTGACGACGCTTGTAGAAATATTCAACTGTGCGATAGAATGTTCGTGCAACCAAAGCCTTTATAGGTAACGATCTAGCTCTTTTCAATACACCGTTAAAACTTTCAGAAGCAGTAGTTGTCATTACATGAAAGCGTCCTCCATCGTCTTTGCACAAAGCCCAGTTTTCTTCAAAATTTCCCAAACTCCGCTCAATCCACTCATGCGCACGCCTGCTTGTTGCTTTGATCTCTTCTCTAATTTTCATGTACTCAACTAGCTCGGACGCGCACGCTGCTGAATAAAATAACCATGTCAATCGCTTCTCTCTGAATCCTATCGCTTGGAAGTTGGCTTTTATATGTCTTGCACAATAACGAAGTTTGTGCGGTTGTCGCCATTTTCCGTGTAAAGCTTTTGGAATTCCTTTCATCCTATCGGATATGAAAGTAATACAACGATCGCAAACACTATGTATAAATTCTAGCATGCAAGAAAAAAACCAACCCCAAGAATCACATGACTCTGATTCAACTACTACGTATGCCAAAGGAAAAAGACAATCATCTGCATCTACCGTGGTTTCAACAAGCAATATGCCTTTGTATTTACCATACAAGTGTGTCCCGTCAATACATAACAAAGGCCGACAATGCACAAAACCTGTAATGCAAGGCCCAAATGCCCAAAAAGCATGATCGAACACTACCACTTCATCACGTGTCACATGACCTATAGAGCCAGAGCTCGTTCTTTTCATCTCATCAAAGAACTGTGGTAAAGTCGAGTATGATTCTGCCCAATCACCATAAATTCTCTCTATTGCTTTGTTTAATGCTCGCCATGTTTTCATATTACTTATGTTGATGAACAACTGATCGTGCACAAGCACTTGAACTGTACCAGCTGAAATATCCAAATCGGCTATGACAAAAGACATGATTTTTGTCACAAGAAATTTCGAAGTTGCTTGCTTATGGTTGGAATTAACTATTGGGTTGACACAAGTGGGTTCGCTTGGATACTTCCGAATTTCCCACCATCCTGACTCGAATTTTTTCAAAACTATGGCATGTATTCTCCAAGGACAATTACCTTCAACGTTGCATATAGCGGTATATTGTGTTTTGTTTGACTTTATTGGCTTGTATGAAACAGCACGCAGAATTGACTATTATGTTAGTTGTTGAAGAAACTTCTCTTTTGTCTCAAAAACCATTCCAACACTAAAACCATCTTGAACGCAAGCGGTTGAAAATCGTTGGTCAGAAAATTGAAGATTAGCAACAACAAATCTTGCCAACATTTGAGCGGTGCAAAGATCATCATCCAAAGACACTTCCATCTCTGGTTCATTACTATCTACATCATTGTCATCTGTTGTAGGGAAGTCATAACTCAACGGCTCGTTGTTAACTTGCATTCTTTGTATCCAAGAATTAACATTCATAGAAGCAACGACCATGCTATCTACGTGAGGTTCTTCACCCATGGCTTCATTCCCACCAAAGTCCATATCATTGTCAAAATTTGCATACGGAGAATGGGTGGATGGTCCAGCACTCCATTGTGCACCAGAATAAACTGTCATATACCTGATTGAAATATATAAGTCAACTAACCGACAATACATACCTAATGAGACAAAAAATATAGCCTAATCTGTAAACATACCTTTGACTCATATCATATAGTTCGGATGGATTAGGATACATTGACTGCGACAAATTTGCATTAACATGTTCATCGCTTTCGTCATGCTGAATGTCTTGTTGTTGGAAGCTGTTTAAATTACGTCAAAGCATAAGAAAAATTAATTACATAATAGTACATCTACCAATTCATCAATTTTTTTTACCTCGCACTCGTATTTGCATCCCTAGGCAGGTTGCAATAAATGTCGCTTTGTTGCGTAAATGGCTGCGAGTTTTCGTACGGCATAAACCTGTACTGCATAGATGGAGGACAGTATCTTCCATCGGTTGCATAAGGATTGCTATAGCTAGGAGATACGTAGCCAGTAGATGGATCCGCAGTCTCCAACATCTGTGTATAGTATCCAATTCCAGTACTCACAACAGGAGATGCCACATGTTGTTCTTGTTGTTGCTTTGCAACTTTCCCTACGTATAACTCAATAGATTTTACAACAGCAGAAAACATTACTTCTACATCGTCATTGTTATCCCGCCTTTTTAGCAAGGCCGTGATACCAAAAGATCGACCGAGAAACCAAAGATAGTTTGTCTCAAAGATTGGTCAACTTAGCATCTCAACAGTTAACGACCCAGCCACTTCAAGTAGCCTCCGCGACCTAAAACCCTCAACGACCTAGTAGCCTCCGCGACCTAAAATCCTCAGCGACCTAAAAGCTACGACCTAACTTCCCAGCGACCCAACGGCTCAACGTATTAAGAGACTGAGCGACCTAATAACCTACAGGGACAAGCGACCTAGCATCTTCCATTAGGTCGCCAAATGCCTCTTCTTTCTTTAGATCGCTCGCGACCTAATCCATACACTACCTCTTCCTTTAGACCGCCCACGACATATGAAGCCATGCCTCAACATACTTAGGTCGCCACTCCCTTAGGTCGTCATTCCCTTAGGTCGCCGCTTCTCCATTCCTCCTTAGGTCGCCGCTCCTCCATTCTCCTTTAGGTCGCTAACGACCTACTAATCCCTATGCCGCTACTCCTTAGGTCGCCGCTCTTCCACTACACACACTAGGTCGCTCGAAGCTTATACCCTATCCAGATTGACTCCCTTAGGTCGCCAAACGACCTACGACCTATCCCTTAGGTCGCCAACGACCTACGACCTACCCAACCTGCTCTAGATTTTCCCTATAAATACCTCACCTACTCCATATTCAAAGGGGGACTTCTTTTCCGGACTTGGAAGCGTCGAAGCTCTGCTACTTTCTCAACCTCCACAACACTTCATTTGCCAACAACACTTCAAAGGGTCGAGAGAAGAGATCAACCACATTCAACATGAATCCGAAGAACAATTCACCGTCAAAGTTCTAGTTACTTGTCTTGATTATGTCGTAGCCGAAGATTGATTGTAAAGATTGTAAAAGTTGTAATCAAATCGGCAATAAAGAAGAGATAAAGTGGATGTAGGCTTGACTTTGAGCCGAACCACTATAAAAATCTTTGTCTTCTTACTGTTTTTTGCTATTTTCTGTTTACTTTTAGTTCCCATGCAAACGGATGGTGCTTTCACTTTGTCACAACTCACACCGAGTGTTAGCGTTCACAATTTTAGCGTTAACATTTTGGTGCTTTCACTGAGAACCGAACTCAGGAATTTTGTCAACTAAGGGTTAGATCAGAGAATTTGTTGTTTTGGGATCTGGAAAATTATGGCAAGGCGATCAAGTAGAAGGCAAAGACCAGAGAGTAGTCAGCATGAAAGAAGTCAAGAGGCTTCCTCGAGAGCAAACCAAACTTCAGCCTTTGTTACCAGGGACGAGATGGAAGCAATGATGAAAAGGCAAGAGGAGTTGATTTAGAATTTGTTTCATCAGATTGGAAAACTTGGAACACAGAATCAAAGAGGAACAGGAACCCAGCATGAAGAACAGATTCCACCATCCCCTCGTGAACTCGGGGGGCAAGACGAAAGCAATGGGCAAGGACTACAACTAGGAGACAACGACAGATTAGTGGAAATGGTCAAGAAGGCTATGAGAGGCGGTTTGGTAAACAAGGACTTGGAAGATGTGAATAGGAGTCCTTTTATCACGACAATCAGGCGAGCTAAGAACCCACCAGACTTTAAGCTACCATCGTTGGATATGTATAATGGAAGGACAGACCCTACGGTTCATCTAACAAAATATATGAGGCATATGGAAGTACTGGGGGCATTAGAGGAAGTTATGGCCCGGTGCTTTCCATTGTATTTGACAGATATTGCAGCATTATGGTTCAGACAGCTGGAGAGTGGATCTATCGGGACATGAAATGATTTGACTGAAAGGTTTATGAGGCAATTCAGGGTCCACATCTCGAGGCTCAAGAATGTTATGAGTTTGACAGCACTAAAGCAAAGAACTGGAGAATCTTTGAGAAGCTTTTTGACGCGATTCAACGCAGCTGCGGCATCGGTGGATCGACCAGATCCATCCATGGTTCTAATGGCAGCCGTGTCAGGCATAGCTGACGGCACAGAGTTCAAGAATTCATTGACCAGAGATCCTCCTATGGATTTAGGAGAATTTTTCCATGAGGCCGAAGGGTTCTTACGATTAGAAGATGCAAAAGCTGAAAGAGAAGAAGGAGAAGGAATAGAAATTTATGTACTCAAAGGCGGAAAACCTCTTGAAAAGGATCTTGGGAAAGATAAAGAAAAACGAAAAGCTGAAGATGATGATGATAGGTCAAAGCGAGCACGGAGGGAGCCGCGTTTCACCACTTATGCGGAACTAAACGAAAGTTTGGAACGAATTTACCAAGATACTAAAGGACAGATTTCTTATCGCAAGCCAATAAGGAGGGATCCGGCCAGCATAGAAAGAAAATCAGACAAGTACTTCTTATTCCATGAGATGAATGGTCATAGTACAAATGATTGTAAACACTTGAAGGATGAAATTGAAAGGCATGTCCGCAATGGCCTACTATCGAAATATGTGAAAAGGGGAGTGATGGTTGTGGAACGGGAACCGCCACCACCTACACCTGCTGGCGATGTATCGGGATTGAGACGTCAACTTGTCATTGAATAATTGAGATAATGACGAATAAGTAGCAAACCCCACACCAACACGATTAAGTCTTTTTACACATGTATAGGATCACGAACGATCCTCAGGCATGCTCTGAAACGACTCTTAATCGTAGCAGTGTAGGTGTTTGCACTTGGACGTCCCTGTTTTGTTTCTGTTTTTCTATTTTCATGATTGGACTTGATTCTGTTTGACATATCTACTAAAAACTCATTTTCAGTAAAAGAATGCTACTTGTGATTCTAAAACTGCTAAGCCGCTTACACATGTACGGGATCACGAACGGTCCCTAGGCATGCTCTGAGATGGTGTTGAACCGCCATAACCAATGGTCCAGGAACTCACCCGAACGTGAGTCTGGCATCGGAAACGCTAGGTCCCTCCAACATTAAGTCCCCCTCGGGCACACATCTACTCGCCTCAAATGCCCCCCCGGGCACACATCAGCTCACCTCACCTCGAATGGCTCGATCCCGAACGGTCGTCATTTGAGGTTAGGAAAACTCGCCTCGAACGGCAAAAACTCGCCTCGAACGGCAAAAAACTCGCCTCAAAGGGCTCGCCTCGAACGGCAAAAAACTCGCCTCAAATGGCTCGATCCCGAACGGTCGTCATTTGGGGTCCACCCCCCGACCGCCAACGGTCGCACTTTACCTCGAATGGCTCGATCCTGAGCGATCGTCATTTGAAGTAAGGCGCTTGACCGTGAGCGATCACATTTCACCTCAAATGGCTCGATCCCGAACGATCGTCATTTAGGGTCCACCCCTTGACCGCCAATGGTCACACTTTACCTCGAATGGCTCGATCTCGAACGATCGTCATTTGAAGTAAGGCGCTTGACCGCGAGCGGTTACATTTCACCTCGAATAGATCGATCCCAAACGATCGTTATTTGAGGGTCCGCCACTTGACTGGGCACGGTCGCACTTTCCCACAAATGGCTTGATCCTGAATGATCGTCATTTGAAGTAAGGCGCTTGACCGTGAATGGTCACATTTCATCTCACATGATTCAATCCCGAACAATCATCATATGAAGATAAGCGCTTGACCGCGCACGGTCGCACTTCACCTCAAATGGCTCGATCCCGAACGGTCGTCATTTGAAGTTAGGCGCTTGACCGTGAATGACCGCACTTCATCTCAAGCGGCTCGATCGCGAACGATCGTCACTTGAGGTCCACCACTTGACCGCGCACGGTCGCACTTTACCGCAAATGGCTCGACCCCGAACGGTCGTCATTTGAAGTAAGGCGCTTGACCGCGAACGGTCGCCATCTGAGCTCCGCCACTTGACCGCGCACGGTCGCACTTTACCACAAATGACTCGATCCCTAACGGTCGTCATTTGAAGTAAAGCGCTTGACCATGAACGGCATCTGACCGCGCACGGTCGCACTTCACCTCAAATGGCTCGATTAGGAACGGTCGCCATTTGAAGTCAGGCGCTTGACCGTGGACGGCCGCACTTCATCCCAAATAGCTCGATCCCGAACGGCCGTCATTTGGGGCCACATAAAACTGTTAGTTCCTTTGCAGGTCATCAACAGGATATGAACATCCGGCTTATGGCATTACAAAACACACCTTCCTACCGCAAGGCATGTTTTGGGGGGCAAGTGTTATCCCACCTTTTTAGCAAGGCCGTGATACCAAAAGATCGACCGAGAAACCAAAGATAGTTCGTCTCAAAGATTGGTCAACTTAGCATCTCAACAATTAACGACCCAGCCTCTTCAAGTAGCCTCCGCGACTTAAAACCCTCAACGACCTAGTAGCCTCCGCGACCTAAAAGCTACGACCTAACTTCCCAGCGACCCAACGACTCAACGTATTAAGAGACTGAGCGACCTAATAACCTACAGGGACAAGCGACCTAGCATCTTCCATTAGGTCGCCAAATGCCTCTTCTTTCTTTAGATCGCTCGCGACCTAATCCATACACTACCTCTTCCTTTAGACCGCCCACGACCTATGAAGCCATGCCTCAACATACTTAGGTCGCCACTCCCTTAGGTCGTCATTCCCTTAGGTCGCCGCTTCTCCATTCCTCCTTAGGTCGCCGCTCCTCCATTCTCCCTTAGGTCGCTAACGACCTACTAATCCCTATGCCGCTACTCCTTAGGTCGCCGCTCTTCCACTACACACACTAGGTCGCTCGAAGCTTATACCCTATCCAGATTGACTCCCTTAGGTCGCCAAACGACCTACGACCTATCCCTTAGGTCGCCAACGACCTACGACCTACCCAGCCTGCTCCAGATTTTCCCTATAAATACCTCACCTACTCCATATTCAAAGGGGGACTTCTTTTCCGGACTTGGAAGCGTCGAAGCTCTGCTACTTTCTCAACCTCCACAACACTTCATTTGCCAACAACACTTCAAAGGGTCGAGAGAAGAGATCAACCACATTCAACATGAATCCGAAGAACAATTCACCGTCAAAGTTCTAGTTACTTGTCTTGATTATGTCGTAGCCGAAGATTGATTGTAAAGATTGTAAAAGTTGTAATCAAATCAGCAATAAAGAAGAGATAAAGTGGATGTAGGCTTGACTTTGAACCGAACCACTATAAAAATCTTTGTCTTCTTACTGTTTTTTGCTATTTTCTGTTTACTTTAAGTTCCCGTGCAAACGGGTGGTGCTTTCACTTTGTCACAACTCACACCGGGTGTTAGCGTTCACAATTTTAGCGTTAACAGTCATTGTCCGCTAATGCTATTCCTTTAGAACCCGAGTCTGTATGCCAGTTAACCACTAGTTCAATTTCAAATTCTTCTTTATTAATCTTCGTCGTTTTGTACACAGCTTCTTTTAATTCCGTCAATTTGCAACCTTTTCGCACTATTTCTGGTTTACAAGTACCACCAACATATTTACCATTCATTTGATCATCGACAATTAATTCGCCGTCGTAGTAGCAAAGCGTAGGAATTATATTTCTCGTCATTCTACAGATCAATATACAGATCGTTCAGTATGTACACATTAAACCAATTTTTTACCTTAATATAACCAATTATTAAGTTCATCAAACTTCAGAAATTATACAAAAAAACTAGAGTTTACTGATTTTACCTTCAACTAGATGAAATTGCTAAGCAACGTCGACTGGATCTATAGATTTAGCACTAAACCAAGGTTTTGAAGAGTATAAATATTGATTTCAGAATAGAGCTGCCTTTAAAGATCCTTTTTTCAGTTTTATGGAAAATGTGGAAGTGAGAGAGCAGGTTGCTGGTTAGTTTAGTAAGGCTTTTGGGCGATTTTTTAAAAATCGCTCAAATAAAATAGTTTCCCTACGTTGACGATTTTCTAAAAGTCGTCAACTAGGAAATTGCTATTTCCTTTGGGCGATTTTTGGAAAATCGCCAACTAAATAGATCAGAAAAAAAAATGGTATATTTCTGTAATTATTTTTAAAGCTGGACAAATTTTGTTATTACTTTCTAAAACAAGTCTATATTGGTAAATTTTCTTTATTTTTTTTATATATTTTTTATTTTATTTTATGGTTTCCGTAAGAGCAAAATTTTGTGCTCACAGCACCACACTCTACCGATGCACTTTACATCTCCATCGCACCTTAATACAAATAGATAACCCGAGAAGATTAAAAAAAATGGCAGCAACAATCTCATCCTCTCTCCTTCTCAATCTCCACAAACCCCTCATCAGTCCTCAAATCACATCCAAATTGACTTCGAATGTTCATTCTTTCGCAAAACCCCTCAATAAAAAACTAATGTATTCCAACCCTAACCATATCGTATTCGCCTCTTCCTCTGCCAGCTCAGCTTCCACCTCCGACGAACTCATATTCTTCGATGGAGGCGCTCACTACGGAGATCTGCTTTCGAATATTGTATTGGGTTTCACTCTGTTTTGGATTCCGCTTACTATTGCTGCGGTTTCGCGTGCTTTTTTTCTTAGGTATGCTCATGAATCGTAGCTTAAACTGTATGGATAATATATTAGTAACCGAGGCTTAAAGGAAAGTTTGATCTGTTCAAGCAGTAAGTGACATAACTCTTGACATAACACATTTGTAATGTTGGCGTCAATAAAATTGCACTTTTTGGGAACCGCTTAGCGCTTTTTTGTTCGCAGGCCAAATAATACACCCGACCCAATAGCACAATGTCATTAAAGTGGAATATCATAGGAGCTGGTTTGCCAATAACTTCTTTCAAAGGTCATTAGAGCATTCCAACAATGTGGGTTGCCACACGCCTATTCAGATTCATTCAACCAAAACTCACATGCACTCTGCAAAAAAAGAAACACAAGTGTGCTTCTCCTTAGCCGGCTTTAATTTAGTCAGCTAAGAAAATAGAGTCTTAGCCGGCTAAAAGAAATCCGGTTAAATTCATATTTTGCCTTACCAGGCTTTCTTTTAGCATGCTAAAGCAAATTGTGAATTTAGTCGGCTTTCTTTTAACCGGCTAACGCCACAACCATCCGGGTTGGGTTGCCAAAGCAGCCCAAAAGTCGACAACCGACCCACTGTTGGAGGTAGGTGGCTTCCCAACCAACCCTTGGTTGGGAATGCTCTTAAAAGCAGTTTTAAACAGTAACAAGTGAAAGTGTTTGGATAGAAAAGTTAAAATTATGGTTAAACCTAATTGTAAATTTAAAATAAGGCATAAGCAAGTATTTGTTTCTTATGAACTATCAACTTATTTGCTCCTTTTAAATCAAAAATTTAAGTTGTCAAATATTTCAAATTGTAAAAGTAACTTATTAGCTACTTTTGCTACTTACAAGTCATCGCCAAACAACCCTTAAACCTTATCTCATTACCACTTAGCTTTTAAATCTAAAGGATGTTTGCCTGCTTTAACATAGTAAATTAAGTAATTAATCATAACACCTTAATATCGGGCAGTGGCCATGCCTGAGCTCGGTATTGAGGTGTAATGAGTGGTGGCCATGCCGGAGCTCATTTTAGGGGTACCTGAGTTTTTTTCTTTGATACTTGTACTTAAATTTGCTACTTGACATGCATGTTGGCAGCACCTTGTCTTGTGTGATATATACATATTTACATGTGTGCTCTTTTCTATTCTAGAGGATCACACATTTTTCTCAGTAATTAATCATAACAATGGTCTTTTTTTATATCATATGCACAAGTTGTGTGTTTTTATTTAAGGTCGAAAGAAAAAGCTTCATTCAGAAAACATGAGAAAATTATGATTGTTTTAAAATACAACTGGTTAATTACAAATTTTATAATATGATTATAGTTTATATTCTGCACCTCTCAGCTCTAACTTGATCACCCTTTGATCGCTTAAGCTGTGTTAGTTTATCTTGATTCTAAAATGAAACAGCATCTGATTAGTAAAATGTGATGGATACCTCAGCCTTAAACATCACAGTATATGCCTAGTTAATAGTTTATCTGTGTTTGTATCCAACTCACTTCATCTTGTATCCTTGCATCATTTCGGTCAAGGTTTCATATTGGCGATAGACCCCATATGATGTTGGTCGGTAATATGAAACTATTTTTGATGTATCTGAATTTTGACGGAAATGTGTGTGATATGAAACTATTTTTGATGTATCTGAATTTTGACGGAAATGTGTGTGATACGAAACTATTTTTGATGTATGTATATGAATTTTGATGAAAGTGTGTGTAATATCCAGTGGTCTATATAGCTAACCACTAAACATGCACAAAAGTGACAAAACCATTCTTTTGTAAACATATAAGGGTAGACTATACGCTAGGGTGATAAAGCACATACCCTACAATGTAACGATGGAAATCAATGAATTGATATATCATTTTTTTAATCTTTTTTGGGCTAAAAGCTGCAGTTATCACTTCTCTTCTTCTTTTTCTTTTTTCAAAATTCAATTTTTTAGGGTCGGTCGTCCGATTGGTTTAGTTTTAAGTTTTGTGTTTTGCACTTTCAATGTGCATTACAAAACATGAGAAAAATGGATGAGAAAATTAGAAATTCTAAGCCGTTACGACAATGGAGGGACGGCGAAAGCGGTTGATTGTTTTCCCTACTTATGTTATTTCCCGGAACATGGATGATAAAAGAAATCACTTCTACAATACAAGGACATTAAATAGACACCGGTTGTCGGTAGCACGCTGCAAACGCTGCAAAATTAAATAAATAGACATAAAGTTCTCTTTAGTCCCCACCGGATCAGCCAACAACTGAAATCTTGATTTTCAAACTTAAAATATTTACTGTACAATTCAGTGAAAACAAAATATTTTGATTGGATAATTTGCAACTACTTCGATAAAGTAACTAGGCCATATACAAAAAGGATACGTGATCATATATCTGCATAAAACATGATAGAGTATCGAGTGAACTAAGCATGAAGTATTACAAGGTCCAAACAATTTTTTGACATTTTACCAGGCATGATGATAAAAGGTTTTGAATCTTCTTAGTTCTTATTCCTACTTCCCTGGGTCAAAAATTAAGACCTCCTAGTGTAGTTTAAGTATTTATATCGATAGTTTGGGATACATTTTGTTAACAGGTATAGATTTACAAACAAGAGGGTGACTGTAATATCTGGATTCACAGGCGAGGACAGGACCGATTTTCCCTACTCAGCCGTAACAGACGTGCAAGTGGTTCCAAGGCTAATCGGCGAGTGGGGCGATATCGTAATTAGTTTGAAAGATGGTACTAAAGTTGATTTGAGAAGTGTGCCCAAGTTCAGGGAGATTGCTGATTACTGTTTGTTGATGAAAGAAGAGGTGAATGCATTAAAAGGTGCAGATGGCGTCAGGAAAGGGTTTTGAGATAGTGAAGTTTGAGGCATGTGAATTTTGACTCATATACGTTTATTTCCATGTAAATGAAAGAAAAGCTTCCATTACTATAATTTATTATTATGTGCAAGTTAGTTTTGCACTGCATCAGGATTGTTCACTTTTATGTAGTATGTCCTGCAGTTTTAGTGTCTTCATGATTGAAACTCAAATTCCAGTACTTCTGAGCCTGAGCTTTGATGTTGTAGGCATGCTCGACTGAAATGAACTGAAGTAAACTAAGCTTATAACTGGTACTAAGCTTATAACTAACTGGTTGTCACGTTACTTGGTATTCTTCAATGAATCAGACACTTTTATCTACCTTTGTTTGGCATATCTTTAACGTTCATAACTGCTACCAGTAGCGGTCTAAAATGAAGTGCAAGTCAGCTTTATTGTATCTGTTGAAATTGTACAACACAGTGTTGGATATAGGCTGTTAATGGGTACTCGAAAAATTCGATATCCGTCCGAATCCATTCGAAAATATGAAAAATATCCGTTATCCGAAAAGCGGATACGGATATCCGATATCCGAAAAGCTTTTCAGATACGGATATGGTTATTGTGGTATCCGTATTCGAAAAATATCCGTTCGATTAACCGATCCATATATATATATATATATATATATATATATATATATATATAATTAATTAATTAAAGTTATATTTAGTTAATACATAATTTTCCAACTATTTCCTAACCATTTGATGTTAATAGAATATGGTTTTTTGCTCATTTTTAGTGAATACAGACATTTTAGTGTTTAATTTTTGAATATTTTTAGATACGCATACGGATATTAGTATAAAACAATGTTTTATCATCACGTTTTTTATTTCTTGGTTTTTTTATGAACATTAGTATAAAAAATGTTTTATGTTGATCCAAACCTTTTCATTTATACTTTTAAATTTATTGATTATGGGCGGAGCGGATAAATAACCGATATCTGTCCGTATCCGAAAATTAAGCGAATACGGATATTTGAAAATTAAGCGGATACGGATATCCGATATCTAAAAATGATTTCGAATACGGATACAGATATGACACTATCCGTATTTGAAAGTATCCGTAGACAACCCTAGTTGGATAACTGCAATGAAATATTTTTGTTCCATATTGCATATTATTTTGATGTTATTTTCTTTATATATTCATGTCATTATTCGAAGTAATGTTTGATCAAGCGTATAGAATTAGATGACTAGGCAGTTTCGCGCAGGCGTGTGGGCCATGGACAAAAGGGGCGTTTTCACGACCCACTTGTCAATTTTGATCCTGTACCCGATGGGCTTCATTTGAGCCATCGTTGTTTCTCTCTTATTAAAGTTTAATAAAATTTTATTTTAACGGACGTTAAAATACAACTTTCGTCTCATGGACAAGCGCGAAAAATTTCACGATCGTTTCTGCTTTTTTAGTCTGTTTTTCCTCTGTAAACAAAATTTCTTCTCCATCAAGCAATGACATTCCAAACCCAAATCAATTTTCTTCCTCAAGCTGATTTACAAGCGCAATCGACTTCCAAAGCTAAGTCAATGGACGTAAATCCACAAATTTCAACAAATCCAGAACAAATAAACGATGAAACTGGGATTTCAAAAAGTAGGGTTTCGATTGCAATGCGTACAGAAATAAAGAAAAGACGAAAAAATAATCCATCCATGGCTATTGATTCGACTGATATTGAAGAAGAAACAAAGAGAACGATAAAATCTAGGGCAGCAAAAACTGTAAAAGAAGACGACATGAAGAGACAATGGCTTTGTGATGAAATCGTCAGTAGAAAAAGAAAGACAAAGGTATAACACCTGATTTGTTTTTCTTCAAAATAATATTTCAGTATTTATTAGACAGTAAATGATAATTAGATCGATAGTTATTGAATGATACTTCAATACATCATTTGATTTATTGCATGCATCATATTGAAATATTAGATGATGATGAACATAACATTCAGTCTTTGACAAAAGACACACAACAATAAGATGCATAGTTATAGAATGATAGACAAATATAGCATTGAAAAAAATGATAAAAAAACATTGCATTATAGAATGATAGTTGAATATATCACTTTATTTACTGTATGTATAATGATGCAATGATAAGTGAAAATAGCATTTCCATATTTGATATACGGCAGACAATAATTAAATAGATAGTTATTGAATGATAGTTCAATATATAATTTCATTTGTATACACAATATTGAAATATGAGATGATAGATGAACATAGTATTCAGTTTTTGATGGTTGATAAACAACAATAAAATGCATTGTTATAGAATGATAGACAAATATAGCATTAGATAAAATGATAGACAAACATAGCATTCGGTCTTTAAACTGTAGGAGCATACATTGGAAAAGAGTAATGATAGACAAATATAGCATTGGATAAAATGATAGACAAACATAGCATTCGGTCTTTAAACTGTAGGAGCATACATTGAAAAAGAGTAATGATAGACAAATATAGCATTGGATAAAATGATAGACAAACATAGCATCCAGTCTTTAAATTGTAGGAGCATACATTGAAAAAGAGTAATGATAGACAAATATAGCATTTCTACAAATAATGATAGATGAATATAGCACTAGAAAATTGTGCATTCATAGTTGAGAAATAAGATTATAGTTTGTTAAATAATGAATTATTCATTCATAATTTTTTGTACAGGAATCAAAAGGCAAAAGGTCAAAGAAAGCAAAAAAAACAGAAGGGAAAAAATCAAAGAAAGTATCTCAGGAAAAAATTCAGTATAGATGCAGCTTGCTTCCGATGATAAAAAACTTCCGGAAAATTAAGGAAAAAGGAGGTTATCTTGTAGATCAATTAAATTATTTAAAACAAACACCTTTTGAAAAATTTATGCTAGTGTTTTTCAAAGAAATTTTATCCATAGCTGCTTTTACAAAATCATCAACGACCTTAGATGATATCATAGAAACATTTTCTATCACTGACGAAGCTTTTAAAGTGGGGAATGTTTTTTTAAAGATCAAACCTGAAGATATTTCAATTCTCTTTAGCTTACCTTTGTCTGGAATTAATATTTTTCCATTACCTAAAATGAGTTTACAAATCCTTCCAGACAATTGTAAGGATTTTGTACTAAGAAATTTTGGAACAGTAGAGCACATCACAAAGGATCTTACAGTTTCAAAAATAAATAATGTACTAAAAATACAACAATTTCAACATGAAACTGATTTTCCAAAATTGATTATTATTCTTGTAATGATAACCTTCTTCTTTCCCGATAACCAAAGATACTTACCATGGAGATATATTCCTTATATTATTGATCACAACAAAATGAACTCGGTATCTTGGCCAGTTTCAATTCATCATTCATTGATTAGAGCTTTGATGGCTTTCAAAACAAAGTCGAGAAACATGCCAGGTTATTCCATGCTCCCAATTGTAAGTACAACATTCTAACTTTATGTTAATACATCTATATCTATAAATTAAATTATATACATTATATATTTTAACAAGTAATATTTTATTTGTAGTTTTTCCTATGTGAGCATGTCAATTTAATATCTCCATTAGCAACATACTGTTCTACTTTATCTAGATTTGGGAGGTGGAATATCAGAAGCTTGTAAAAAGTCATTTCAAGAGAAGCTTTGATAAACATAGACAGTAGAAAGGTATTATTTCTCACACAAGTACAAGAAATATATACTGATAGATATATATATCATAACATAATGTATATTAACAGTTTTCATTTTGTTATTATACAGTCATAATTTAAATGATAGTTACATATATCATTTCTACACAAATACAATTTTCTGTAGTTGCTACTAAAAAATGATAGTCAGATATAGCATCACATGAAAAATGAAAATTATAAATAAAATCACTTCATACATTGTATCTTAGATCATTCATTACTATTTATGTTATTACATAGATTTTTGTTGAAATAAGAAACCTGACTGAAGATGAAAAAACACTTCTTCAACAAAAAAACCAACAAAAATTTGTTCAGTTGGATACATATGAGAATATTGTGATACAAAAAGTAGAAAACTTGTAAGAGATATCAAAAAAGCAAGTTGACTAAATGAAACAGTACATTAAAGATTTGGAAAATAAATTAAAGAAGAGCGAAAAAGAATTAGAAATGGAGAGACAAAAAAGAATACAAGCAGAAGGCACTATCATACAGTTGAGAAAAGAAATCAAAATGTTGAAATCAAAACCAAGAGAAGATATAGAAGCACCATCATTTGATCTGAATATAACCCAGGAAATAAAAAAGATGCAGGAAGAGAAAAAACAACAGCATCAGAAGGAACCTTCATAGGAAACAGAAAAATCCCCGACAGTGAATGAAAGAACACAGAAGAAACCAAGCTCTTTAGTTTTGAGGGTTAAAAAGCGCCAACGAAGGAATAAAATTGATCTCGATTGCCAGTATGAAATTGTTCACAGAAAAACAAAGAAAAATGTTGACAATGAAGACCAAAAGGAACAACCTAAAACTGAAGAAGGTCAAAAAAATAATACAAGTGAACAAAAACAAGAAGAACAAAATGAAGAATCTGATTATGAAGATGAATCTGAAACAGATGAGCAAGTCACTGCAATTGAAAATGAAGAAATAATTGATGTTGATGGATACACGCCATCAACTAAAGCTTACAAGAGTCAAGATATAACAAAAGGCAGTATTCTAAAATTATTGAATGAAGAACAACAAAACAAAATTCTTACTTTCTTCAAATTTAATGAAAATGAGAAGTAAGATTTCTGATCTTTTTTCTTTCATTATATTTGTAATTAAATAAAATTGAATAAAAACCAACTTGTCAATTGTTGATTTTCAATTACAGCACTGTAGCATATGAAAAAGATGAAGGGAACAAAGAAGGAATCACGATAGTGAAATCTATGCTCGAAACTGTTCTATTTGAGGGGGTTACAGATGGACAGGTATGCATCAACTCAGAATTATGATAGTAAAAAAATGTATATAAATGTATAAAATGAAAGAATGATATGTAAACCTAGCATTCAACTTTCAAAGTGCATATAAATGAATTGAATGAGAGAGTGACAACTAAAAGCAGCATTACTATTTGTAAAATGCAGATAACTGTATAGGATAGGAGAATGATTGTTACAACTAGCATTCATAGTTTTTTAAGTGCGTATAAATGTAAAAGATGAGAGAATGATAGTTAAAACTAGCATTCGAAGTTTCTAACCGCATATAAATGTATTAAATAAAAGAATGGTAGTTAAAAACAACATTGGTATTTGTAAAGAGCATATAAATATGTCGAATGTCAAAGATGATTGTTTAAACTATCATTTGCATTTTTCAGTGCATACAATGAAGTAAACATGTAAATGATAGTGAATACTAGCATAAATATTCCTGGTTCAAAAATGAAATATCCCATAAAACTTACAACCTTCTTTGTTTGCTTAAATAGATTATTGATTGGTTTTACTACAATCAGGAGATGTATGAACACAGTTACTACTTCACTACAATGATGATGGTAAGTATAAGATTTTCATTATAAATGTTAAAAAATAATATAAAGTATTCTAATGCATATGAATGTGCAGAATGCTATAGCACATGATCATCAAACTGTGATCAAAGACATAGTCATACCGGCAATAGATGTCATTGTCAAAGATGAATTTACAGAGAAAAATTTCTTCCCTCTACATTACACAAGCCATTGGAGCTTGTTGATGCTAAACTATGAAACAATGTAGTGGTGTCATTATGATTCAACAAACCCAAAAATTAGATCAACAAGGACTTCAAACCCCAGCTATAACCAAGCCATCATTCTTGTAAGAAAAGTATAATTTTTATATCAGTCTAACATTAATATACAGCACTAATTTTTCTTCTTGCAGAAAGACAAAATTGAATTAATGTTCAAGAAGAAATGGGCAGAAGTAGGAATACTGAACAAAGAATTTCACAAACCTAAAGTGTTGCAGCCAAAAAGCCCACCACAGGATTGTGATTCATAAGTAACTAATTTCATTTCTTCTCTTGTCATTTTAGTTTGTATATTAATCCAACTTTTGTTATTATTTTTTAAAATACAGCTGACTACATCTAATGATCAAAATGATAGTTAAACCTACAACTGAAAGTTTTAAAATGCATAAAACTGTGGAAAAAAACGACAGTTCAAACTATCATTTATATTTTTTCAGTGCTTATAAATTTATCAAATATCGAAAATGATTGTTTACACTAGCATACATATTTTTAAGAACAGTTTGGCACAGGTCCCTAATAAGTTTCAAAATACACAAAAACCCCAGTAAAATAAAGTTTGTAAATTAGGTCCCTAGAATTAAGTTACTGAATAATGACATACACTTATGCAATTATTCAGTGAATAATTGCAGACATTTATGTAATTATATCAAAAAATTGTGGAAAATTCCGCAATTATTCATCCAAAAAATTGCGGAAAATTCCGTAATTATTCACCCAAAAAATTTCGGAAATTTACGCAATTTTTTCAAAAAGTTGCGGAAAATTCCGCAATTATTCACCAAAAAAATTACATAGCTATATGCAATTACTTAGTAACTTAATTCTAAGGACCTAATTTACACACTTTTTTTTACTGGGGTTTTTGTGTATTTTGAAACTTACTAGGGACCTGAGCCTAATATTCACTATTTTTAAATTCTTTTGGACTAGACTAAACATGCAAAACAATAACAAAATATCATTTGTATTTTTAAATTGCACTAGAATGCATTAAATATGCAAAATGATAGTTAAAGCTAGCATTGCTAATTGACAGTTCATTGAACTGCATCTATTGAACAAAAAGATTATGTATAAGATGCACATTGCAAACACAACAATGGTGTCTTTATGAATGCATTGATTAATAGTGTGATAAAAATATAAAGCTATATTTTAGAATTCTAGTGTAAAGAATTCTATTTTATTTTAACATTAGCTTATAATGTAATATTAACTAATATTTGCATACCTGAAACAGACTTGATTGTGCATTCTTTGTCATGGCAAACTTGATAAAACTAGACAAAGATGAGATGCCAGATAAATATTCAAAGGAAATACTTAGAAACCTAAGAGCTGCAGTGGTGCTTGACATACTCAATGATCCACAATATAGTTGGTCAATGTAGAAATCCTACAAATATTCTACATAAGAATAGTTGTTGCATTTTAACTTCTTTGAACTTTAGAATTATTTGAACAGAAACATTTCTGCTAATTAAACTAAGATGGAGTCTGAGATGGAGTCTGATATGGAGTCTGAGATGGAGTCTGATATGGAGTCTGAGATGGAGTCTGACATAGAGTCTTATATGTTATACAACGCTTGTATTTTGTTCTCAATGCATAAACTGCTCAGATGTATTTGAACTTCTCGATTTGAATTTGACTTGATTATAATTGTTTGTTTTCTGTGCATTAACTACAATGTATAAACTAAAGATATATTCAATTGTCATTTTTATGTGTTTTCTGATGCTTTTACTGTATTTCTGAAGTGGTAAATAATGATTTACACTGAAATGCTAGATAAAACTAGCATTATGCGAAAATATATTTCTTGGTAATTGAACTGTGATGAATAATGCGTGGATTTATCCATATATCATTTATATATGATTTCCAATGTATGAACTCTGTTTCAAGAGTGATGACTACTGTTTACACTGTAACTTGCATTTAACTGAAATGCTAGATACAACTATCATTCAACTGTACATCATCATACTGTCAATTAATCACAAAACCACTTATGTAATCTCATTAACTAATCATATAAACAGTATATCATCATCATCATCATCAGATACTTCATTCTTGCACAACAGCTTACTTAGTTCTATACAATAACAGATTATGGGTTTCAATGTTGAAATTGTATTTCAGGTGAAATGCATACTGATTACAATGAAATGCTAGTTACAACTAGGATTCAACTAAAATGATAAGTACATCTAACATTGAATAGAAATGTTAATACTGAAGTGCAGAGCTAATAAAGTTCTTCAATTCATATTATATATTTTGCAATATGATTAAATAATAGATTCCTAAAAAAAATTCAACAACAAAGGAAAATATAAGAACATCATATATTTGAAGTTAAAACAAAATAACCAAAACAGTTCACATTTTATTTTCTAATGAATTCACAAAGTATGACTTCATTCTTCTATAAGCTTTAGTAGCTTTACAGTTAAAAAACTATTCTATTACACTAACAAAACACATTTTATTTTCTTAACTTTTTGAAGAAGCAAGACAATTCCTTTTATTGTGGCCAACTACATTACACTGGCTACATCTGTTTCTTTTACTTTGAGAATATCCAAACCCACCACGCCTCTTTGTAGATGGTCTTCCTGCACCACGAACTTCTTTAGGAGGCCAAATCAAAGCATCATTTTCAGCAGCAACTGGTTTATCAAAATCTGGAATTGGATTAATAGCATTAGCATACGAAGATCTGAAAGGATTAACAGTAAAATATTCCTCCACAAAATCATAAACTGATAATCTTGACTTGTTAATGCACTTAATTGCATGCGCACATGGAAAACTAGTAACTCTCCATTGATTAAAACTGCATAAACGATTTTTAAGATCAACAACCTGTGACTTAGGAGATTTAACTTCAAACACAAATTCCGAGGACTTATAAATATCCCAACCAAAGCCATCATCTACTAACTTAGACAAACGTTCCTCCATAACAGGACAAAGATTTGTTGTCCACAAACAACATTCCTCTCTTCGTCTCGCCATTTGCTCCATAACTTTTACTCGAATACCATCCAAACAAGAAGTTATAGGCATAACTCTATCTTTCAAAATCCATGAGTTGAAACTTTCTGCGACATTTGAAGAATATTCACCATAACGCTTTCCTTGAAAAAACAAATCTGCCCAATGGTCAAAAGGTTTATCTCTAAGAAAATTTTCTGCAGATGTACCCCCAATATCCTTAAATTTAGAAAGATATCGCTCAAAATCATACATATTAGAGGCTTTAGCACAAAGTTTGAACAACTCCACAATAGATGAATCACCTTTAGCTGACTTGACAACAGTACCAATATTCTGTTCCATGTGAAGTAAACAATAGCTATGATATGAAGAAGGGAATATTTTCGGAACACCTAAAATGAGACCCCACTGACGATCAGACATAAAAACTAAAGACCGATCTTCATTAAGCATTCCTTTCAAATGTGATAAAAACCAAGACCAATTAGATTCATTTTCATGTGAAACAATACCCATAGCAAGAGGAAAGAAACCTACAAAATAAACAATCAATGACAGTTGAGTAGTAAGAAACATGAATTATAGTAAACATCAAAACCTATATTAAATGTTAATAATTTATATTATACACAATTAAATTAGGTTCAAAATGATATATGAATATAGCATATGTTATTTTAAAGTCTTCCAGTTACTGCTGCATAAAATTTTAGTTCTTGTTTTTACATTTGTACTATAAACATTTCTACTGTAACCAGCTCAATCATTAAATAAAATGAAGAAATAATTCTAGTGTAAACATGGATGCAGTAAAAATTATGTACAACTTTGAACAATGATAGTTTAATATATCATTACCAGAAAAATAAATAAGTAAATAAAACAAAAGTAAAATGAAACTCATACCTTGGTTACCATTTTTACAAGTAGCAGCTAACAAAACACCTGGTCTTCCCTTCAAAGCAGCAGCATCTAAAAATATTAATGGCCGACAGTGTTTAAATCCAAGTAGACAAGCAATAAAACCAATACAAACTCTCTCAAACTGATTAGTTAAAGCATTAACTTCCATGGCTACATAACTACCAGGATTATACTTCTGCAACGCCTCCAAATACCAATTTAAATCGTTATATGACATAGCATTATCCCCATATATTTCTTTTAAAGCCAACTGTTTTCCGCTATAAGCATAATAATATGACAGATTAAAATTGTACTCTCGTCTAAATTCATTCATAATATCGTTTGGCTTCTTCATAGGAGCATCTCGAATTTGATCAACAATCAAAGATTTAACAAATCTACTTGAAATATTAACTTTATTAACATCTCTAAGACCGGCTCCACACGAATGATGAAAATTGTACGTTCTAATAAAAAACCGAGAGAGTAGACCAAGATCCGAAGAAGCATTAAGTTAAAACTTACAACCATCCTTCAACCAAGAGCAATTAACTGAAATTCTATCAGGAGAGTTTCTTACAAAAATCAAATCATAACCATTTTTAATTTGATATGCCATTAAAAACTCCCGAAAATCCTCAGCTCCGTTAAAACATAAACCAAGAAAATCCACAATATTTTTTTGAGAACCTTTCTTCAACATATCTTTCAAGTAGTAAGAAGAATCAGCATGTGAATCACTATTAGCACCAGAATTACTACCAATTGAAGTACTTTGAACACTTGCATAGCCTAATCCACAGCCAGCATTATCAGCTTCCATAGCACAAACATTTTCCTTAACAATGAACTTAAAATATTCACGCTTCTTGAAAATTAGAAAACACAAAATACTAATCAAATCTGAATCAGTATCAATGATTATATTCTTATTCTCGAGAACATAAGATATCTCAGTATAAAATGGACTAAGATGTGGCCAAACTTCATAGATTTCAGTCTTAACAACAAACAAAGAAGAGCCTGTCGTAAGTCGAGTAGAATAACAATTCTCATATGTTCAAAAATAACTAGCAAACTATTTGCTTCATCATTGTAGATATTAGTACTGCAAAAGAAATTAAAAAACCAGTTAAAAATGCTAAATTAACATAGAATAACAGATGGATCTCAAATTAACTACTAAATGAAAGAAATATAAATGACATGAAAAAGCAGATAATAAATGAACATAGGACAATCACATTAAAACAAATTATGAATACAACAACAAAGAATGCTATATAAATATAGCATAACGCAACAAACTATGTATAAAATTCAGTACAATGATAGATGAACATTAAAATTGTAAAAAAATAAACTGTGCCGAAGAAAAATATCAGTACACAATAAAATCTTACTTTGCCATTTAAACAAATCTAAAATAGGTACCGAAATCTGAAAGAAGACAAAACTGTGCAACCTATAGAAACAAAAATATACTTAATAATCGAAAATTATTAGATCAGAGGAAGATAAGAATAAGATCGAAACAAATAAGAGCAATATACCTGAATGTAAGGAAATTGTTTAATAACGATCCAAAGGACGATGAAGATCGATAGACAATTGAGAAGATCGAAAATAAAAATAAAGAAACACGCGTCGTTGAATTGAAGATCGATGAACTAAGATTGGTAATATCAGAATTAGATCAACGAGAAATGAAGAAGCAAATTTAAATTTTACAGAAGTTTGTCATTGGAACGAAAAAATAAAGCCTGCGTCCTTTAAACGAAAAAAAAATCCGCGTTCGTAGGCCCAAAAAAAGAAGTAAAAACTTCCTCCAGCCCATTTTCCTAAAACAAAATTTTATTTATATTAACACATTGTCTTATCCTAAGTCTGACTGTTTACATTTTATCAACTCTTTGACTTTTAGACTATAGTTTTCACTTACACATATTTACAGACATTCATTTGACAAAAAAAATATACAAAAAAAAATTAAAAATAAAATAAAACTTCATCTTTATTTTTCTTAAAACTCCGAAGCAAAAGTTTTATTTTCTTCTTCAATTCGTTACACTTGGGTGCACAAGTTTGAAGATTGCAGTGTTAACATTGAGGAGCGAACGAGAATCAACAAGTGCACCATAGTCGTGTTGAATTTTGATTTAAAGACAACGTATCTGTCCATGACACAACGTTTCTCTTCAAGCTCTCTTTGTTGTTTTTATTCCAACTGTTTAAAATAATTTTTTTACAGTAAAGAGTAACGACCATTCATTCGAATCAATCGCATTCTTCATGATCCTTCCAGATTTGAAGCTCTGGATGATACCAAGTACAAACGTTGGTCTCAAAAACTACTCGTCTTCTTCAAACAATTAAAAGTCGATTATTTCTATATATTGAAGCCTCCTCTAAGGACGTTTCAAATGCCATTGATCATGCTATACCGGAATTGCACAACGGATTATTGTTACAAGGTAGACTGACGATGAAGCCAAAAGGAAATTTGCGAAGGATAACAAGCTGATCATGGGACACATGCTCACATATATATCGAACAAACTATTCGATCTGTTTGTGAACCAAAATGGGTAAGATCATTTGGGAAATACTGAAAAAGAAGTATGGAACAGGTGATGCTAGAAGGGAAAAATACGTGGTGGGTAAATGGTTGCAGTTTCAGCTGACCGATACTCAATTACAGAGAAGATTCATGAATATGAAAATTGATATACATGAGAAGAAATGAAGGTGTATGAGATCTTGCAGGTTAATGTATTACTGGAAAAATACTCATCGCCTTGGAGCGATTATAGAAACTACCTCAAGTACAAAAAGAAAAGTTTATTTCTTCAAAAACTAATCAGCCATATGCAAACAAAGGAAGACAATCGTATGAAGGATAAATTCAATGATATGTCCATTGATTCAGACAAAGCTAACCTTATGGAATTCAGTAATCAATCTAATGTAGATAAATTGTAGAGAACAAAAGGAAAAGGATTCAAAAATTAGCTTGGAAGATGATGAAGAAATCTGTCAACATAACAAAATCCAAAAGAAAACGATGTGTTATGTTTGTAGCAAGCAATGTCATAAAGAGCATTGAGGCTTCCAATGGAAAGACAACAGAATCAGATGTATGCTACCATGTCAGGTCGCAGACAAATCTTACAAGGATGAAGATATCCTAATTGTTGTTGTTGTAGATACCAACTTGGTGGAAATCAAGACTGAGTGGGTGCTGTACACTAGAGTTTCTAGATATCTTTGTGCAAATCGAGAGTTTTTCCATTACTTTGTGGATGCATGAGATGGTGAGCGTGTCTTCATGGGAAACTCCACCACTATTTGAGTGCTCGACAAAGGAATGGTTCTTCTTAAACTTACATCTGGAAAAACTTTTGCTTTAAATTATGTATGTATGTCTCCTCTCTTCGTTGGAATTTACTCACTAGTGGGTTACTGAACAAGGCTCACATAAAACTTGTTTTTGAATCTAATAAAGATGTCATCACTAGAAACGTGGTATTTGTGGAAAATGGGTACTCAGCTGGTGGGCTATTTGTATTAAACTCTGTTGTTCCTAGCAAGGTTCAAAGTTTTATTTTACATTTCCGTTCTGCTCCACTACAACAAAAATACCCTATTACAACGCCCTTTTTACAACGGGCATTGGCTGCCCGTTGTAATAGAAGGCTATTACAACGGTCCATTCAGGCCCGTTGTAATAGATGCCCAATACAACACGCCCTTTTTACAATGGGCGATGATAGCCCGTTGTAATAGAAGACTATTACAACGGTCCATTCAGGTCCGTTGTAATAGATGCCCTATACAACGCCCTTTTTACAACGGGCGATGATAGCCCGTTGTAATAGATGTCAATTTCACAACGTTCACAAAATGCCCGTTGTAATAGACAACAATTTTTGCAACGGTCACAAAATATTTAATGTTAAATAATTGATATTACTATTAATATTTAATAATTAATTTAATAATGAGTAATTAACTATTAGTAATAAATATAAATATTTAATTATTACTATTGGTATTTAATACTTAATTTAATAATTAATAATTAATAATATTACATAATTAATTATAAAATTAATATTTCATGTTTAAAAATTGATAATTAATAATAATATTTAATGATTAGGAAGTAATATTTATTATTTAGTATTAAAATTTTAATAATTGTATCTAATATTTAAAGAAAATTGAAATTTATAAAAAATTAGAAAATATTTATAGAACTTAAAGACAAAATTTTAAAATTTTCTGTAAAAGTTTAAAAATATTCATAATGTTTGAAGACAAAGTTTGTTGCAAAATGTATTGTAACTTTGTATTGCAACAAAGTATACAATTTTCTTTTAGTCTTCAAACCAAATTTTTTGGCTCTAACTATGAAATTTTGGCTCTAAACAAATTTTATTTTCATCCCTCTCAAATTTAAGTGATGTTTGTTTTTTTATTATCGATCCTTTCCCAAATCCTAATTCCCAACCTAATCTCTCCCTCCTCCCTCTCTCCATCCTCCACCAGATCTACTCCAAAACCCTAGTCGTTTGTTCAACGCTAATTTTTTACAAATCATTACTGCGGAATAAAGTTTTCCATACAAGGTTCAGAGCGGTTGAACAAGGGCATAGAAGCGTGCTTCTTCTACTCTTTACAGCTTCTAGTTTCCTTTTGATCGAGTTCGCTCCTAAACCGAAAACCCTAGATTCCTTCTCTTTCCAATCAAAGCGACTCACCTATCTATGGATGATGAAGTTTGGAACGATGAAGAATTTCTTAATGCGCTCGTACAAACCGTAACCCAGTTTGATATCCCTAACCCTAATCTTAATCCTAACCCTAACCTTAATCCCGAGCATAATGCTTGGTCGTCGATACAAGACTTCAATAGAAATGACAATGGCGGCAGATACGTCCCGAAAGATTCAAGCATGAGCAATCGCTTTTCTTTTTAAGGTCAGTATCATATCATAATATTTTGTATATAGGATAAATTGGGTAAAAGTCACAAATTAATTGAGACAAAAGCATTTTTCCAGTGTCCTTTGTTCATTGGACAGGTTAATGGTGTCAAATATCATGTTATATGTGGTCATTTTATTAATTTGATGCAGTTTGGTGATTTCATGTATTGTTCGGGTAATCTTCAGATAGACTGTTACTCTATCCAAGCAGTAGTACTATCTCTTTCATTTTTTATTTTATTGTTATTTTTTTAAGGTTGTTATTTTATTTTATCTTATATTACAGCCATGGTTCGTTAAAAGTAGGCTCTTGGAAAGTTATCTATTTCAATTTTCAAGTTGGCCTGTATTCTTTTATTCTCGGAATTGGTTCGTTGTAAAGTGGATGAGCATTGTTTTTTAACACGTTCCTTTTCATTTGGAACATCCCCTTGCTAACTAGTGGTTGGTACCTTTACACTTAACACAACGTCCAAGCTTTTATTAATATTACGATCATAACGAGTGGTTGGTTAATTTTATGTTCAAGATTATTTTTACCTTTTATGCTCATTACTTCTATCACATGCTGGGTATATTTGACATAATTTCTCATCAAATTGTCGATTTCATGGACAAAAAAGAGCCTGTTCCTGAATTTTTGAACGGTCGGATCATAAGTTCGTATTGTTATGATTCAAAACTTCAATATAAATTTATGTTAATTACATATGCAAGTTTTGACTGGACTGACTCGTTATGATCGTAATTCACTATTCAACTAAAAATGTAATTTTTTTACTAAATTACTAAATTCATGTACTGTAGCTTGGTATCCTACGTAGATTGATAATAAAAAGTCAAAAATTATTTTCTCTTCTTAATTCCCAATCTACAGAAAAATCAAATCTACAGTGTCCGACCATGAATTTGATTTTGATAACAAAATTGTAATCTCAACTTGGTTTTGCCCTCTTTTTAGTTTTCAGTTTTTATTCCTATGAAAATTTTCTAAAGAATATCGGTGTCTCATTTTTAATACTATTTCTTATGTTAACTACAAAAGTAAATTTATCATATATATTTCCAATTTTTTTTGTAGCTTTTTTAGTTTTGGTTTTGGAAAAATATCCTTGTATCAAATTGCTTTTCAACTAGAGCATGTAGTCTGTGTTACCGGTACACAGTGTAGTTGGCTGACATAGTGTCTATTGTTAAATTGCACTTTATGTGAAGACAAGGAAAAGGCTTATACATTATATCAAGTTTTTGCTTAGGAACTTGGTAGTTCTCAGCACACATATACCATGTATATTTCTGCATTTTAAAGTGGAGTTGATAATTCTATTTTCTAAGTTCTGATTTCAATTCTCAGTTGAAAAAAATGGATTTAAAGATGTGAGAATAAGCGGACAGAAAGTTAATGCCCTGAGCTGTTTTCTACCACAGTATCCTGAGACGTAGATGAACAGTGTTATTGTATTAATGAACGTGAGTTGGATGCCTAGCAAAGAAATAGATGCAAATGCCTATCACGAAAATATCCTAATTGTCTTATTTAACGTTTGCCATTGACGTAAGCAACATGCGTTATTAGCTGGTTCATAAATTGCTTTAGAAATTATATGAGGCGTACGTTTGTTTTAGCAATCGGTGAATTATTATTCAGTGGTTATGCCATAGGAATCACAAATTAGATCATCCAGTTGATGTGAAATGACAACCACGGTTGTTTTCATGCACTTTATTATTGATGTAAATGCACATGTTTTCTAATTAATTGGAGTATGCTATCTATGGATGGGTTGCACATGTTTTGTTGGGTATGTTTTTGGTTAACAATGTAATTAAAGGCTTTATATAGAAGAATATCATTTTAGAATGCATATCTTCGTTTATTATAATGTAAATTAAGGTATTAAATTATTTTTATATGAAAAATGAACCTCTTGTTTATGATATATACTTTAAATTGAGTTATTGACTGATTTTTCTGTGAATATTGAGCCTTTGTATTGTCAAAAATAACATTTCGACTTGTGTGCATTATTGAATTGATGAATGCAGCACAAACTCTTCCTCTATGAGTTAGTCACCTACACAAAACAAAAGGTCCAACTTCTAGATAGGGTTTGTCCTAAATATTGATTGCTACAGCCACAACAGAACTCGATTTCTCCTCAACTTAGAGCATCTCCAACAGTTTGGAGTGCGGATTTGAGAATTTCCGCACTCCAAAATGTTGGAGCCCTCATTTCTACAACAGAAATGAGGGCGGGCGCCTGTTGAACAGGCGCCTGGACATCAGGCGCCTGTTCAACAGGCGCCTGGTTAATGCGCCTATATCAGGCGCATTTTCCCCATTTCCTCTCATTCCTCCCTCTTCTCAACCTCCATTTTCAAACCAGTTTCGCGTCCAAATGCCGCCCCGTCCGGTCAAAACCGGTAGACGCACCGTTCGATATACGACTGATGTCAATATCGGACCTGCTCATATCCCTCCCGATGCTACCGTGACTCCAGCCGATCTTCGATCTTTGCACGACTTGCCTCCTACTGTTTCGCATCGACTTACTGCAGCTATAGCGACGCCACAGGTATACGTTATTTATTTATTGCTTAATAAACCACCATGTAAACTGAAATGTATAATAATTCCTTATTTACCTTAAATAATCATATATTTAGGTTCGTCACGTAGCGATGAGAGGTAGTTGGTATAGGTGTATGTCTGAATATTTTGATCAGTTATCGGAGCCGATTTTGGATAGGCTACATGCATCACCTTTTGGTGAATTTCTTGCTTTACCTAGATTTGCACATGTAGATCGTTGTCTAGTAGAGGCCCTTACCGAGAGATGGTGGCCGACCACTCACACATTTCATTTTTTTGATTTTGAGTTAGGACTGACTCCCCTAGATTTTTATATGCTCACCGGCATAGAGGTTGGTCGACCTGACCGTCTCCCTGTTCCATTTGATAGTTCATTCGAGGAGTTCGAGTCATATTCAGCTTATTTACCGACTATGGCCGATGAGGAGGTTAGAGGAGAAGCTGTTACTCTACCTTGTTTGCAGCGTTATATAGTAGAGTACATGGCCGTTGAGGATATGCACACTCCCGTTATCCGTGCATTCATACTATACCATTTTGGGTCTACATTTTTTAGTAACAATAAGGGTACTATTAGACTTGGTTTTCTGGCTGGGTTAGTAGATGTGGATGGACTCCATATATATGATTATGGTACTGCTATTATTGGTTATTTGTACGTAGCATTAGATACATATGCGCTACAGCAGTCCAGACAGATGTATGGCTTTTGGTACATTCTTCCATTTTGGTACTACGACGAGTATACCGCCAATATGCACCCTCGACTTGTTGTAGAGGCGAATGCCACACCTTATATTTACTTTCCCAGATTGCGTCGTTGGGGTCCTCCTATGCATTTGTCCCGTGTTGCACAAGGGGTGCACAATGAGTTGATGGAGGCTAGACAGCAGATGGATATGAGGCGGCGTGGTAACATTATCATTCGTCCATGGGATCAGTACTTACAGTTCCTAGAGCCCGGTCCTGACCATCCGCTCACTTTTCATGTATCCATGTCGCGACGTAGGATCTGCTTTCAGGTTGCTACATGTCCTTTCATATGGTATTTAGGGGATCGGTGTTGGCTACAGTTGTATGGTATAGTTCGCATTCCATCAGATCCGCTACCATGGAATGATATGTACGGTGATATTCGGGTTGGACCAGCTTATATTCATGCGATGAGGGGTGCGGGTTGGGTGGATGGTGAGCCATTTACAGTTTTGGGAGACTTTGATTCATATTGGGCTCGAGTAGCCCCACGTGCTTACGCTTTACCTGATTATATTCGGGGTTTGAACTCCGATCATATTGGGCCGCGTACCTCTTCTGGTAGAGTTCCACTACCTCCTTCCACCTTTGAGCCTACATCATCTCAGTACACACAGCCTTCTACTTTCGACCCACCACCCCATTCGTTTAGAGCGTATGATGTACACGGTCAGGTTGTGGAGTATCCCTTGCAGTATCCTACAGCCGACGCTATTACGGGTATACCATCCGCCGGATTGTACCAGCCTCATCAGGTCTGTATTAGTTTTTAATTTTCCTTAATTTACTTGTCAATATATTACTTGTCATTATATTATCCACTTGTGTATAATTTTTCGTGTGTGCATATCAGTTTTCTCAGTACATGGATTATGATAGACGGATGATTGCTGCATTTGAGCGTATGACGCTCGATTATACAGGGATGATGTATCAGAGTTACCAGACCGCGGTCCAACAACAGCAGACTCAATATGATGCTCAGATACAGGGATTACAGACCCAGATTCAGCAGCTTCAGGAGCAGCTCCATGCGGGACCTCAGCCGCAAGACTTTGATGACGTCAACGACGATAGTGACGACGATGAGGAGATTGATAGCGGTTCTGATCACATAGACTGATGTGCTCCATTTAGATGTTTTAGACTGTCTTATTATGTGACTGTATATATGGTGGTGATGATGCTAATTTATGCTTGGTTATTATTAAGCTTATATGTACTAGAATTGTGAAGATGTTGATGTAACAAACACATTTGTGTTTGTTTGGCAATCAGTTTATGGATGTTAGACACGTGGTCTTTAATCTCATGCTTCATTTTATTGTACGCGGATCACGACTTGTTTATTTAAGAGAAAGTTTTGTACTCATATTACACAGCATTTAAAAGTTCGGTAAATTCAATCAATGAGTAACATAATATTTTCGGCTACTGAATTGAAACATTTAGTAAATGTTTTTATACAAACTGATCAGATGTGCGACGATGAAGAGATAATGACAACTCAGTTTTGGGACACCATTGCTGAACTATACAATAACAATGTTGAGTGTAGAACCAGACGTACGAAGGTAGAGTTGAGGACTACGTATGGGAACTTCTGCAACGCCTGTACGCGGTACAGTACAGTTATCAATGAAGTTATATTTGAAAATGTATTCGAACCAACCCGTTCCACCTTTGAAGGTCGTTACTTTCTCAAATATCACAGCACGTTCACTGGCCATGAGGCTTATATCGTACGTCAAAATTGGCTAGAACGATTTGGATATCCTTAAGTTGAGTGTATTCTCGTTGAGTTTGTTACTTGTTGGTTGTAGTGGTTTTTTTTGGTTGGTTGTATTACTGTTGGCTGTTTCAGTAACAATGGCTTGTTCATTTCTGTATTATTGCGTTAAGAAAATGGCTACAGTTGAATGATGTGATGATACAGGTGAATGATGGGATGGCTACAGTTGTATGATAAGATAAAGTAATATTGCTACAGTAGTACGATAAGAACCATTCAACACTGCTCCTACATACAGTACTTGCTTAAACATGGGATGGCTACAGTTGTTTGATGGGATGGCTACAGTTGTATGCTGGGATGGCTACAGTTGTATGATGGGATGGGAACAGTACCGGGAATTAAGCTATAAAAGGCTTGCTAGATGTTGAGAAGTATTATTGCTCAGTCTTAATTCATACAATTTCAAATATAACAAATGGCGGCCGAAGATTATATATTTTTTGATGATAGCGACGACGAATTTGATGAAATGATGGAAGATCATTTTCGCCGCGAAAAGGAACTACTAAGTATGGCTGCGCTACAGGTTGGTCAATCTAGCTGGCAACACGGTGGATCAGTTGTTGGTCGTCGGTATAAAAATCGTAGACATTCATGGCACAACGACAGACTGATGGAAGACTACTTTGTTCCGAATCCTACTTACACAGATGCCGATTTTAGAAGAAGATTCCGCATGCGGCGTCCTCTATTTCTTAGAATCCTCCAATGTATCAAGCAGCATGACAAATACTTTATCTTCAAACCCAATGCATCTCGTACAATGGGTTTGACAGGAATTCAAAAAATGACAGCTGCACTCAGAATGCTTGCATATGCAGGACCGGCGGACGCACTTGACGAAAATTTGAAAGTGGCGGAAAGCACGGTATTAGAGTGTTTGGAACATTTCTGTCAAGCTATCGTGGACATTTACGGTGATCAATACTTACGCCGACCGAACGAGGCCGATATAATTAACTTATTAAATATGCATGGTAGTAGAGGTTGGCCCGGAATGTTAGGCAGTATAGACTGCATGCATTGGGAGTGGAAGAATTGTCCAAAGGCGTATGCTGGAGCTTATCAGGGTAAATCTCATAGGTCTTCTATTATTCTTGAAGCTGTAGCGTCTTATGACTTATGGATATGGCATGCATTTTTTGGAATGCCAGGTTCGAACAATGATCTTAACGTAGTCGAACGATCTACGTTGTTCAATGATTTAGCAAACGGAAGATCTACTCCTTGTACATTTACTTTGGGAGGTAACACGTACGATCATGGATATTATCTAGGTGATGGTATATATCCGAAATGGAGTACCATTGTCAAGACAATTTCTAACCCACAAAACAATAAACAAGCAAAGTTTGCAGCGATGCAAGAAGGCCAGAGGAAGGATGTTGAAAGAGCATTTGGGGTTCTTCAGTCTAGATTTGCCATAGTCAGTAATCCATGCAGACTTTGGTCACCAGTTAAAATGACAAAAATAATATACACTTGTATTATTTTACATAATATGATTATAGAGGATGAAAAAGACATGGAAGAAGATTACGTGTACGAGGGTGCTCCTACACCACCGCCTGTTTGGCGCAACGATATGATTGGAAGCGCACTTGAACTCGAGTTTCATGTACAAAGTCAAATGTCATACCGTAGTGCTCACCTTCATCGAAGACTACAAAATGATCTCATAGATCATCTTTGGGGGTTTTCTGGAAATCAGTGAAACTGTATTTGTATTCGTACGTTTTCTACTACTGTTTATGTTGTTTCGTATTAAGGTTATTGTAATCTGTTTCCGTATAATTAAGCAATTTTCTGGAAATCACTTTTTAGTGTAATGCAATTTGAATGAAAAACTTATATTACTAATTGCTTGCATTAAGAACACAATACAAATAACGGTACTTAAAGATACAATGGTTGTAGAAACGGTAATTCATTTAATGATCCTCTTCAAGTCTACGCCTCATAATTTCTCTCCTTCTTTGCTCCGTATACTGCAGCTGTTCTGCAGACATATGTGACGTATCCATAAACATGATTGCATCTTCATCTCTTTGGCGGTTTCCAGCAATAAGTTGATCCATTCTTGATAACTTTTCTTGGTGTTGCAGTGCTCGAGTGTCCATTGCCCGGTTAAATCTTTCCTCAGATTCAAGCATGAGTTTTTTAATTTCGTCTTGATCCGCTGCCGCAGTCTGCTTCTTTTTGGCCGCTTTTGCACCCTGTGGCCTAACAAAATGATCTTCATTTGGGGATGGGCCTTCTTCTGATCCTAAACCGAAGCTTCCTTGGGATTCCATAGGACTGGAGGTTTCTCCAACTCTAGGCGTTTTACCCCTACAGCTGTTTGATTGAACTTGTTGAACGGTCTTCTGAAGCGATGATTTCCATTTAACATGCTCGACCAACATGTCATATACGTGCATGAACTGATAAAAATGTGGTGCTTGTTTACTATCAGGTTTATAGATTTGTTTGAACAACTTGTTTGCGGCCATTCTCTGTTCAAAAAAAAACTGGTAAACTTAAGGAACTAAGATGAAAAAAATACAATGAAATTACATTGAAGCTTACTAAATGTGTTTCATTCCCAAAGCCACTAGGATTCGTTTGCTTCAATTTGAACATTTGAGAATCGAACGTTTGCGTTTGACGATTTATTTTTCCATAATGACCTTTGACCGAAGATAGCGTTCTTTTTCGATTAATGTTCTTCTGATTGTAGCAATTAGTAATTTTGCCCCAAAAAGATTCACCACTTTGATCGGTCCCTCGAATAGGACGACTGATAGTGCACAGTAAATGTAGCAAAGATCGTAGTCTTCCGCAGCGCTCCAACTTGCATTAGTTACTTCCCCCCCAACAGGAATCGTAGCGTCTTGCAAGTCGTATTCGTCAAAACTGGCCCTTGCAGCTACAACGTCGAAATCGGAGTACATTTTCAGTTGAGATCGGTGGCAGAAAAAAATTGCAAAAATGAAAATTGGTTTGAAATGAACGAAGAAGAGGGAGTGGTATTTAAAGAGGAAAAACGACCGTTGGGGAAACGACCGTTAGAAGATAGTAGGCGCCTGTTTAACAGGCGCCTACTAGCAACAGGCGTCTGTTGCCAGGCGCCTGTTGAACAGGCGCCTGATGTTCAGGCGCCTGTTCAACAGGCGCCTGGCAACAGGCGCCTGTTCAACAAGCGCCTCAATGGATTGGGCATTCTCAGCCCGAAGCCCTCCAGATCTGCACTATCACACATTCTCGCACTCTGTTGGGGACGATTTTGGGTGCGGATTTGAGAATTCTCGCTCTGTTGGAGATGCTCTTAGAAGTAAATAATTGTTGAGCACAACTTTGAAAATTTTGATGTTCCGTTATCCCAATCATCCAGTTTAATTGTACAAGCTGCAGTTAATTCCTTTTACTTGTTTCATTGTTTGTGACAGCAAAGCAGACACTGGCGTCATAAAGAATTTTCCATGTTCACTCTTTTCTGCTTTCATCCATATAACAAAAAAGTTAAACTGTAATTACATGATCCATTAAGATTTTTTTAAATGAATCAATCTTTATCACTATCTCATATTATGACAACTTTGAAGGATTATGTGCCAACAGTGTTTGACAACTTTAGTGAAATGTAGTGGTGGATGGAAACACAGTGAACCTTGGCCTTTGGGATACAACAGGTAATTTGCTTCTTTGAGAATTTGAAGATTTCTTCTCAGTTTATCTTTCTACTACCAGCATCTAGCAATATGGTAAACTTTGTTATGATATGGTAAACATTATAATAGCAAGCACAGTTAGCTGAATGACACTGTTATGTTTAAATATTTGCAAGGTAATAACTAATTACAAAATTTTGCAGGGCATGAAGATTATAACAGGCTAAGTCCGCTAAGCTATAGAGGTGCTGATGTATTTTTGTTGGCCTTTTCGCTCATCAGTAGAGCTAGCTATGAAAACATATCCAAAAAGGTATGCTGATGTATTTTTGTTGGCCTTTTCGCTCATCAGTAGAGCTAGCTATGAAAACATAAACCATGGTTTATTATATTATGCAATTGATAAGTGATCAATATAGAAAATGTGTATAGGATTATTGAAATTATACCAATTTTCTTCTTTGAATTGATGTGCAGTGGATTCTTATCATTTTAATTATTTTACGATAATATTTAGTATTAGTATGGATGTATTGTATGGATGCTGCTGTCATTTTTTTTAAATTTGCATTTATTTTGCAACGGGCGATGTGCGTTGTTATATGAGCTTCTTACAACGGTCACTGCACGTTGTTATATAAGATTTTTACAACGGTCAACACACGTTAAATAGGTATTTTACAACGGTCAATACATGTTTTTACAACGTGCTTTGCCCGTTGTAAAATGTGGTGGATCTATTACAACGAGGCCTATTACAACGGGCACATGCCCGTTGCGAAAACCATATTACAACGGGCATTGCCCGTTGTAAAAAGACTGTTTTGTTATAGTGGTCATCGGTAATTTTAAATATTTCGGTTCGATTTGGAAAATTTTGGAAGGTCCACTTTAGTTTCGATATATTTTTTTTGTTTAAATTTCTAAATACACTGATAAATATCCAACACTGTCATAAATTTATAATATGCCTTTTACATTACATACAAAATACATGCTTTAATGAAAAATCTTGGCTTAAGATTTGTTCTGTTCATTTGTGGTTTTCAAAATTTTGATCAATTTGGATAAATTTTGAATTTTTTATAATGCTTTCGATGTAAATTGACAAAAGTATAATACTTTTTTTGGAACTGTTTGATCTTATACATTTTTTTATCTTGTTGAATTTGCTTTATTTTTTTTTTGTATGTTTATTTTGTCTTCTTATGTTATGCATTTTTTAAATAGTTTTTTCAATATTTAAAAAGAAGTTCAGAATTTAGACTTTTACTAGAATTTTAATTGGATTTTGTTCCGGTTATGACTAAAAATGAAACGGAAATACCCGAATAACCATAATTCCATTAAAATTTCAAACCATAGTAATTAAAGTACTTCTGTTTTTGCTTATGTGGACTAGTCCATTGACGTATGACATAATAAACTAGGAGATGTGAATATTAGCTCAACCAAAAGACTTGGAAAACTGAACAACCTAAATATAGAAAAATGACACTCTATCTTCTAAATGTCCAAAATATGCTGATGCCAAATAGGCTAAGGAACCACTAAGAGAAATACCGAATCAATAGAATCAATACACTCAGACTAGGTAGATTTTAAAAACAAAATTGATAGAGAAAGTAAACGTTATTACGTAACCTTCATAGATGATTTTTCCATATACACAAAAGTCTATCTTCTCCAAGGCTATAAAAGTCATTTAGGCGACGATTAACCGAAGATTAATCGAAGATGGAAATTTTTGATAAAATGTTAGTGTTTTTTTAGTTTTGCTTAACATAAATTGGGATTTTGGGATTTATGATGTTCTTAGGAGTAACCTAGGAAGTAAGATCACCTAAAACTAGCATATTGATGCTTATATGTGAGACTGAACCTTAAATAATGTTTAACCAATGCCTAAATACATGTTTTATTTTTTTTATAGAAATGGTAGTGACCATGTCACGCCATATTTAACTACACATAAAAAACAAAACACAAGGTTCAACATTAAAACACATCACACCACAACATACACATAACCCATACCAACAAACAAAGCAAAATATAAATCCCAGACCATAATACAACATGAACAACACCAGACCACATCACTACATAGTTCTTTCTCACACAAGAGACCAAAAAGAAAGCATATATGAAAATATACACCGATCAAACATCAACACAACTAAAAGTACCAAACAAGCAACATCAAAAAGCTTCCATCTTCTACAGAAGAACTTCAACAGCTACTCCAATTTCTACTTCCATTGCTCCTTCTTCTATGCACCCGAGCTCCAATACTCTCCTCCAAATAATCCAAAAATTTCCACCTATCCACTCTTGCACAAATAAAAACAAAATTAAGAATTTGAAACAAAATGCTATTCGAAGTCGCTTCAACCCCTTTAAAGCACCTTTTGTTCCTCTCATTCCATGATAACCAACAAAAAGCAAAATTTAGCAGTATAAAATTGGAAAGCATATGGTTGTTAGCAAAATTAACATAAATGTTAGTCCAAAAGTAGTACTGATTTCGAATGAAGTCACTCTATTCTAGGTTAATATCCAATTGAACTATGCATTTGGTCCAAATATAGAAAGTAGTGTCACAATCACAAAAGAGATGTTCATAATTCTCAATTTCTTCACCACAAAACACACATTTCTCTACAACTTGCATTCCTTTCCTCTTTAACATCCTCAAAGTATTTAGCTTATCATGAATGAGAATACACATATGAATCTTAACCTTTCCAGGTATGTCTTTAAATTTCAACATATTATCAAATCCAATCAATCTTCTATAAATCTATACATGCTACTAACTTTATATTTCTTCTTGCTATTCAACTGCCAACTGAATATGTCTTTTTCTTTGTTTGAATCTCTGACTTCCAACAGATGAATGAGTTTCAATAATTGAATAAGAGCTCTACCATCAATAATTCTAATAAAATAAAGCTTCCACTTAAAACCAATAGCCTATTCATCATACATTCTTGCCACTGTAATTTTTTGATCTACTATTAGTTCAAAAAGCAAATTGAATTCAATAGCTAAGGGGATGGGCAACAACCAATTATCCAACCAAAAAGAACTATTGCAACCATTATTTACTTCTATGCCTAATCCAATTCTAAACAGTTGTGAGTAATTCAAAATATCCTTTCAAAATTTAAAACATTTTCTACTATCAACATGCCAAGAAAAATCTTCATCATATTGTGTTTCAATATTGTAACAACCCGGGATTTCGCAATTATTTTATTATCGTCATTAGACGATTAATATTGTTGCTAATTGCTAATTGAAGTTTTTAGATCAGGTTGAAATTCTTTGTATTAAATTGTCAAGTGATTATGTGGGCTTTACAAATTTAAATCTTGGCCCACGTTTGTATTTCAAGGGGCTGTGATAATTATCAAGGGAAAAACCGTTCCTCCTTTATCATTTTCCGATTCGTAACCCTATAGCATAAGAAAGAAAATATGGCGGCCCGTTTCCTCTTTAACGAAAATTAGGGTTTGTGAAATTCTGGAGCGCCGATTGTAATCTATTGCTGGTTGTTCACAATTGGCTTCGATTGCTTCTTTAATTTTGCTTGCAGTCGCTTCCAGTTAGTCGAGTTCGAACGTTTTGCTTGGTCGTCGAAAAAGGTGAGTGTTCATCACTCACATCTAATTCATTTCAATCATTTGAATGGTGTTGGTTTCTCTGATTTAAATATGCGATTTTGAACTGCGACATTGTTCGACTCCTTGATTGTTTGGGTTTTCTGGTGCTGTTGGTTTCGTGGTCACCTCGGTTTCACTTGACTTCGGTCATTTGATTTCGTTTGTACAATGTTGATTTTTACTCACCTCTTAAATTCGAACTCAGTGCTATGCTCGCGTTCGATTTTGTGTTAATACCTGGGTTTTGAAATTACTGGGCTTCGGCCATTTGATTTGTTTTGATGTTGAGGATTTCGCTAACTTGTCGTATGTATTTTGCTTGAGTGCATTTGCCACCACGGTTTCGAAATGTTTTTTTTAATGTTGATTTCTTTGGCCATCAGTGGTTTTGATTTCTGGCAATTTAATGACTTCGTTCTTTCGAAGTGATCTACTTTGTTTCGATGTTGATCATTTTTGACTTGGTTCAACTTCGGCCTTCTCTGTAATATTGAACTGTCGTCTTCGACCAGTTGACTTTTGTCTGTGAAATTTATTTGACATCGGCCCTTGTTCGTAGTTGATTTGGTGAATTTTTCATCGGCCTTAACTTGAATTGATTAGATTGATTTTACGAAAATATTTGGGTTTGATATTATCTTGAGTTGAAACGAACTGTACCATGCTCTTGCAACTGCAGTTTAGTTGTTTTTTTTTACTTTGGTATACTTTGCATTGACCTGTGCTACTCCGGCCATTTGAAATGATTTCTGGACTTTGCGATGTTTGAACATACGAGTTTTGTTTTCCCCTGTGACCTCGGCATTGCCACTGCTAGAAATTCGCCCTGTCTTTGTTCGAAACTGCTATGACTTAATTTGCTTTACGTATACAGGCGTGACCTGTTTGCAATGGCGTTTCATTTGTATTTGATGTTGAGACCCTCACTTGTATTAAGTTGCTTCAAGTCAGTGATTTACATTTGTGGTCTGCACTTCTTATGTTCATGTGGTACGTTGTAGACTTGAGTCTTGTGATCTTCATTTCATGTTGAACCTGTTCACTGTTTCCATGTTGTACCAGTTTTGTTGCATTCATGCTGGTTTCAATTGCATTGGGTTGTTATTTCAAATGGTTACTTAATACTCACGCTCCCAAATTCGTGACTTGGTCAATTTACTTGGCCACCATAGTTCGAATTTGAACTGTGCAGACGTTGATTTCGATCCCTGTTTCCATTGACTTTACTGTGATGATGATTTCATTTTGACTTGTATACTGCACCGTCTTAATTTGTGCTTGACTCACTGGTTCGAGTCACTTGTGCATGCTCTCTGAAGTTGTGGTATTCATTTGTGGTATCTGTTTTACTGCACATGTATTTGAGGCTGTACATTGGAGTCTCGTTCATGGGTTGATTTCGACCTGTGCTGTTGTCACCATGTATTACTGGGCACTGTGCATATCACTGCACTTGCTTCTCTGACATGTTCTTGTGCTTGTGCATGTCACTATTCATTTTGATTGCACCTGAGTTTCATTTTGTTTTGAGTTGGAGTCATTTGCTTTTGATTCACTGAGCTTTTGTGTAATTCACGTACTGTAGTGGCGAGGCAGTACACGCGTGCGTGTACTGCAGCCCTAGCAGAATTGACAGATTTAATTGATATTTCGATTGTTTGAATTGTTTCGTTGGTTCAATTCAATATTTTGAAGTTGTATTTTGATTTGGTTTAATCTGATGATTCTGTTGACTTCTAGATAAGTTAGATTATGTGTTTTCTAATTATCATATTGATAATTAGATATTTGTTGTTTATGCTGTTTTGTTGGCTTGGGTTTCACTTTGACCTCTGCAGTTTTGATTGCCGTTAGTATTCACTGTTGTGATGATTTCACGTACTGTAGTGGCGAGGCAGTGCACGCGTGCGTGTACTGCAGCCACTCAGAGTGGTTTGATTTAACCATTTTGAGATTTTCTAATTATTTATTTAATAATTGGATTTTGTTGTTAAATTGCTGTTTAGGCAATTCTGTTGTTTTCTAAATTATCCGCATTGGTAATCTTTTTATTTATCTTTGTTGATGATTTGAATTTGCTGATTTGTTGTTTAACACTGTCTAGTGTTATATCTGCCGTTATCCGATTCTCTTATCGAGAAGTTGGATATACGATATTTCTGTGACTGTCGTCTATTTGATATTTGATTATTATTGCTTCTGTGCATTAATAACTGAGTTTGAATTAGACTGACCCGTGTATTATTTTCTTTTGAATTTAATACTCGGTTCAGACCCGAGTTATTTCAGGTTGTAGATTTCTTGCTTTGGGTTGCCGTTTGAGCTATGAAGACTTTTCATATCTTTTGAAGTGGTATTCGTCTTTTTGTAGTAGTCAATGTACTGATTTAGGTTGATATGTATTCATGTATATTAGTCGATAATGTACTTGTATATATAACTTCCAGATCGACAGTTGTAGTTGTATCATATGTATTGTAACTGACATCAGTTATATATATATATATGAGACTTTTGTTATCTGTGTTCTGCATCTTTTTGTATCAGTGTTAGTATTATATATATTGTCCTAAACTATTATGAACCATCGTAGTTCGTTTTATACTGGAATTGGGTATGTCGATGGGAGTGAATAAATAAGAGATGAAAAATGAAAAATATATACCACTCCTATCGAGGTAGCCAATACTAGTATAAGACCAACTATGGATGGCCGCTCCTATCCAGCCTTATTCTTCATAATAACAAACAATATTTCTTTTAATACTCTTTGTTATTGTGAGCATAGAGGTGGGGCGTCACAGTTGGTATCAGAGCTTGAGGTTTATGGACATAATATAAAACATAACTTAGATGGAACATATGTTACAACTATTGGTCGACATTTTATTTGTGCTTTGAGTCAAAACTAAAGTTTTGAAATTTTGATGAAAATTTTAAATATCTTTATTTAAATATAAAAGTGAAACTGTGTTTTGTTGATTGATTAATTTGTAACTGTTTATCAGAGTGCGCAGCGGAAGCAGTGACACTGTCTTCGCAGAATACAACTGATAATCTTTGGATTTAAAAAAAAAATCAAAATATGAAGTTGAAATAAATTTCCTTTGTTGTTCACATAGCTGTGTTTATTTTGTTTCTTTGAAAATTTCGAATATAATTTGAGGATTCGAAGCGATTGCGGTTATGTGATTTTTATTGAGATTTTTTGCTGGTTTTCTTTTATGCTAATCATATATTGATTAGATTTTTGCTGTTTTGAATTATCTTCATTGAAGATACATTCAAATGATTTCTTTGTTCATTTTGTAGTACGTGCAAATTTGAGTTGCACATTACTGCATTTATTTTACGTTGAACCGATGCTTGGTTTGAACGTATTTTGTTGCCGTTATCTTCATAACGGGATTTTTACATCGATGCTAAATTTTTGGAGCAAAGTGTTTTGTGGCATTTTTGATGAATGAAAATTTACTGATATTACATTTTGATGTAAATTATTTTGATGAGATTTTGATGTTTAAAAATTACTGTCGCTTTGGCTTCAGTAACCATCAAATCTTAAAAATGGATTTTCAAGTGGTTATTCCGCATTGCTGATTTTGAGATTCATTTTACGATGTTTTGGGAAGTGCAATTTCCTTTTCGAAATTGCTACTGATGTTGTTGCTTTAATCACATGATTGGAAAATCGTTTTAAAATGAAAATTGTTTTATAAATTTTTTACAGTTTGCGCTTTCAAAAGAATGAGGAAGCGACTTAAACGATTCAGCAAAATCGAGGACTATGACCCCTTTCTTTTACTGATTCGCTTAACTCCGGACTTGTCCAGTTGAGAATGTGAATTGTTATTTTTATAAAATAAATAAAATTGTTTTCAAGAATTTTACAGTTTGCACTTTCAAAAGAATGAGGAAGCGATTTAAACGTTTCAGCAAAATCGAGGACTATGACCCCTTTCTTTTACTGATTCGCTTAATTCCGGACTTGTCCGTTTGAGAATGTAAAATGTGCTTTTACAAAATACACAATTTTTCACTTTCAAGGGAACGATGAAGAGAATCAAACGATTTAGTAAAACACGTGGTATGGGACATGTGCGTTTGCTATTTCGGTTAATTCCGGACTCGTTAATTGAAATATCCGCTGTTTTGATGATTTTGATGATTTTGTGTGCTTTCGAGCCACTATGATGGACCTTCGGGTCATATGAGGACCTTCGGGTCATATGTTGGACCTTCGGGTCATATGATGGACCTTCGGGTCAAATACCAGTACTAGACCTTCGGGTCACTCTGTGGACCTTCGGGTCATTTGTTGGGCGCCAAATTTATGATGAGTACTTGGTAGGCTTCGGCCATTTGTTGATGCACGTGCGGCAAACTAAAAACTCGCCATCTGATGGGATCGATCCAAGCTGTTATGTTGATTTTCTAGTCTTCTTAATTGATTTCTAGATATTTGTTGTTTCTAATTATCTGTAGGTAATTAGATATCTGATGTTATGAGATTAAATTATCGTATCGGTAATTAAATATTTGCTGTTATGAGATTTAATTATCGTATCGGTAATTAAATATTTGCTGTTATGAGATTTAATTATCGTATCGATAATTAAATATTTGTTGATCTGATATTTTCTGATTATCGTTTTTGATAATCGGACATTTGTTGTTTCTAATTATCGCTTGGGATAATTAGATATTTGTTGATTCTGATTATCGTTTTTGATAATCGGATATTTGTTGTTTCTAATTATCGCTTGGGATAATTAGATATTTGTTGATTCTGATTATTCTTTTTGATAATCGGATATTTGTTGTTTCTAATTATCGCTTGGGATAATTAGATATTTGTTGATTCTGATTATCGTTTTTGATAATTGGATATTTGTTGTTTCTGATTATCGCTTGTGATAATTAGATATTTGAGATTTGATTATCGTTTTTGATAATTAAATATTTGTTGATTTGAAATTTGATTACCGTTTGTGGTAATTAAATATTTGTTGATTTGTGATTTGATTACCGTTTGTGGTAATTAAATATTTGTTGATTTGTGATTTGATTATCGTTTGAGATAATTAAATATTTGTTGATTTGAAATTTGATTACCGTTTGTGGTAATTAAATATTTGTTGATTTGAAATTTGATTACCGTTTGTGGTAATTAAATATTTGTTGATTTGAAATTTGATTACCGTTTGTGGTAATTAAATATTTGTTGTTTTGAAATTTGATTGCCGTTTGTGGTAATTAAATATTTGCTGATTTGAAATTTGATTACCATTTGTGGTAATTAAATATTTGTTGATTTGAAATTTGATTACTGTTTGTGGTAATTAAATATTTGTTGATTTGAAATTTGATTACCGTTTGTGGTAATTAAATATTTGTTGATTTGTGATTTGATTATCGTTTGAGATAATTAAATATTTGTTGATTTGAAATTTGATTACTGTTTGTGGTAATTAAATATTTGTTGATTTGAAATTTGATTGCCATTTGTGGTAATTAAATATTTGTTGATTTGAGATTTCTGATTATCGTTTTTGATAATTAGATATTTGATGTTTTCTGATTATCGTTTTTGATAATTAGATATTTGATGTTTCTGATTATCGTTTTTGATAATTAGATATTTGATGTTTTCTGATTATCGTTTTGTTAATTAGATAATTGTGTTTTCTGATTATCGTTTTGATGATTGGAAATTGCTAGGTTTGATGATTTTGAGATTTTCTAGTCTCTAATTGATTCTAGATTATGTTGATTTTATTAAATTGCTATTTTCTATCTATCTCTGTTGATAGTTAGAGTTTGCTGATTAAGAAGTTTGTGTTTTCTAGTTAATTGTTGGATAACTAGATATTTGCAGTTTTGCGATTTGTGATTTGTGCTTTCTAATCATCTTTGTTGATAATTATATATTGCTGTTTTGAGATTTCTCTATTTTCGAATGTCTAATCGGTAATTGAATATTGCTGATGATTGCATTCATTCAGTTTTATTGTTTTCTGATTATCTATTTGATAGTTAGATTTTGTTGAAAATTTGTGAATTTCTTTTAAGAAGTTAAAAGATTTCTTTGGCGTTTGTATTCCCGACTTCTACTTTTCTAGCTTAACCAGTTTATGTTAGAAAAATAATGGTTATTGATGACTTTGATTATGAAAATTGCGGGGACGCAATTTTTATAAGGAGGGGAGTCTGTAACAACCCAGGATTTCGCAATTATTTTATTATCGTCATTAGACGATTAATATTGTTGCTAATTGCTAATTGAAGTTTTTAGATCAGGTTGAAATTCTTTGTATTAAATTGTCAAGTGATTCTGTGGGCTTTACAAATTTAAATCTTGGCCCACGTTTGTATTTCAAGGGGCTGTGATAATTATCAAGGGAAAAACCGTTCCTCCTTTATCATTTTCCGATTCGTAACCCTAAAGCATAAGAAAGAAAATATGGCGGCCCGTTTCCTCTTTAACGAAAATTAGGGTTTGTGAAATTCTGGAGCGCCGATTGTAATCTATTGCTGGTTGTTCACAATTGGCTTCGATTGCTTCTTCAATTTTGCTTGCGGTCGCTTCCAGTTAGTCGAGTTCGAATGTTTTGCTTGGTCGTCGAAAAATGTGAGTGTTCATCACTCACATCTAATTCATTTCAATCAGTTGAATGGTGTTGGTTTCTCTAATTTAAATATGCGATTTTGAACTGCGACATGGTTCGACTCCTTGATTGTTTGGGTTCGTGGTCACCTCGGTTTCACTTGACTTCGGTCTTTTGATTTCGTTTGTACAATGTTGATTTTTACTCACCTCTTAAATTCGAACTCAGTGCTATGCTCGCGTTCGATTTTGTGTTAATACCTGGGTTTTGAAATTACTGGGCTTCGGCCATTTGATTTGTTTTGATGTTGAGGATTTCGCTGACTTGTCGTATGTATTTTGCTTGAGTGCATTTGCCACCACAGTTTCGAAACGTTTTTTTTAATGTTGATTTCTTTGGCCATCAGTGGTTTTGATTTCTGGCAATTTAATGACTTCGTTCATTCGAAGTGATCTACTTTGTTTCGATGTTGATCATTTTTGACTTGGTTCGACTTCGGCCTTCTCTGTAATATTGAACTGTCGTCTTCGACCAGTTGACTTTTTTTGTGAAATTTATTTGACATCGGCCCTTGTTCGTAGTTGATTTGGTGAATTTTTCATCGGCCTTAACTTGAATTGATTAGATTGATTTTACGAAAATATTTGGGTTTGATATTATCTTGAGTTGAAACGAACTGTACCATGCTCTTGCAACTTCAGTTTCGTTGTTTTTTTTGACTTTGGTATACTTTGCATTGACCTGTGCTACTCCGGCCATTTGAAATGATTTCTGGACTTTGCGATGTTTGGACATACGAGTTTTGTTTTCTCCTTTGACCTCGGCATTTCCACTGCTAGTTTGAAATTCTCCCTGTCTTTGTTCGAAACTGCTATGACTTAATTTGCTTTAGATATACAGGCGTGACCTGTTTGCAATGGCGTTTCATTTGTATTTGATGTTGAGACCCTCACTTGTATTAAGTTGCTTCAAGTCAGTGAGTTACATTTGTGGTCTGCACTTCTTATGTTCATGTGGTACGTTGTAGGCTTGAGTCTTGTGATCTTCATTTCATGTTGAACCTGTTCACTGTTTCCATGTTGTACCAGTTTTGTTGCATTCATGCTGGTTTCAATTGCATTGGGTTGTTATTTCAAATGGTTACTTAATACTCACGTTCCCAAATTTGTGACTTGGTCAATTTACTTGGCCACCATAGTTCGAATTTGAACTGTGCAGATGTTGATTTCGATCTCTGTTTCCATTGACTTTACTGTGATGATGATTTCATTTTGACTTGTATACTGCACTGTCTTGATTTGTGCTTGACTCACTGGTTCGAGGCACTTGTGCATGCTCTCTGGAGTTGTGGTATTCATTTGTGGTATCTGTTTTACTGGACATATATTTGAGGCTGTACATTGGAGTCTCGTTCATGGGTTGATTTCGACCTGTGCTGTTGTCACCATGTATTACCGGGCACTATGCATATCACTGCACTTGCTTCTATGACATGTTCTTGTGCTTGTGCATGTCACTATTCATTTTGATTGCACCTGAGTTTCATTTTGTTTTGAGTTGGAGTCATTTGCTTTTGATTCACTGAACTTTTGTGTAATTCACGTACTGTAGTGGCAAGGCAGTACACGCATGCGTGTACTGCAGCCCTAGCAGAATTGACAGATTTAATTGATATTTCGATTGTTTGAATTGTTTCGTTGGTTCAATTCAAAATTTTGAAGTTGTATTTTGATTTGGTTTAATCTGATGATTCTGTTGACATCTAATTATCTTTTAGATAAGTTAGATTATGTGTTTTCTAATTATCATATTGATAATTAGATATTTGTTGTTTATGCTATTTTGTTGGCTTGGGTTTCACTTTGACCTCTGCAGTTTTGATTGCCGTTAGTATTCACTGTTGTGATGATTTCACGTACCGTAGTGGCGAGGCAGTGCACGCGTGCGTGTACTGCAGCCACACAGAGTGGTTTGATTTAACCATTTTGATATTTTCTAATTATTTATTTAATAATTGTGTTTTGTTGTTAAATTGCTATTTAGGCAATTCTGTTGTTTTCTAAATTATCCGCATTGGTAATCTTTTTATTTATCTTTGTTGATGATTTGAATTTGCTGATTTGTTGTTTAACACTGTCTAGTGTTATATCTGCCATTATCCGATTCTCTTATCGAGAAGTTGGATATACGAGATTTCTGTGACTGTCGTCTATTTGATATTTTATTATTATTGCTTCTGTGCATTAATAACTGAGTTTGAATTAGACTGACCCGTGTATTATTTTCTTTTGAATTTAATACTCGGGTCAGACCCGAGTTATTTCAGGTTGTAGATTTCTTGCTTTGGGTTGCCGTTTGAGCTATGAAGACTTTTCATATCTTTTGAAGTGGTCTTCGTCTTTTTGTAGTAGTCAGTGTACTGATTTAGGTTGATATGTATTCATGTATATTAGTCGATAATGTACTTGTATATATAACTTCCAGAGTCGACAGTGTAGTTGTATCATATGTATTGTATCAAATGTATTGTAACTGACATCAGTTATATATATATGAGACTTTTGTTATCTGTGTTCCGCATCTTTTTGTATCTGTGTTAGTATTATATATATTGTCCTAAACTATTATGAACCATCGTAGTCGTCTTTATACTGGAATTGGGTATGTCGATGGGAGTGAATAAATAAGAGATGAAAAATGAAAAATATATACCACTTCTATCGAGGTAGCCAATACTAGTGTAAGGCCAACTATGGATGGCCGCTCCTATCCAGCCTTATTCTTCGTAATAACAGACAGTATTTCTTTTAATACTCTTTGTTATTGTGAGCATAGAGGTGGGGCGTCACAAATATCCACTCTTTCCATAAAGAATGGTTTGAACCCAACATGACCCATAACCATTTACAGAGCAAAGAAGTATTCATATCCATCAAATTAATAATACCAAGACCCCCTTAAGATTTACATAATTTTTCCCAAGCTATTAAATAGCCCAAAACTTTAGTGTCCTTCCCCCCAGTCCAAAAAATTCTTTCTAATAGCATCAATCTTCTTAGTTACCCAAATACAACACTTATAAAATGAAAACCAATATAAAGGAATAGCAGAGATGACTGAATGAACTAAGATTAGTCTACCGGCTTTAGAAAAGGAACATTCCATCCATCTAGGAAGTTTGTTGTCTATTTTACTAACTAACGATGACTAATCCTCCTTATGCAACTTATTAGGCCTTATATTGAATCCAAGATAACTCAAAGGAAATTCACCTATCTTATAGTTTAACATTTCAGTAGTCTTTTTAGCCATCTCAATTTCACCTCCCAAAACCATAATCGAGCTTTTATGAAAATTTATTTATAGACCAGACAAGCTTTCAAATGCATATAAAATAAATTTTAGAGCTACTACATACTTACAATTTGGATCACTGAATATGATAGTATCATTAGCATAGTGCAAAGAATTGATGCTACCCATTATGTACTCACTGCCAAAACCTCTAAGAATACCTTTACTGCAACAAACTTTCAAGATTTGTGTAAACACATCAGTAGCAAGATCAAAAAGTAGAGGAGAGAGAGGGTCACCTTGTCTCAATTCTCTCTTAGAGCTTATAGTTTTGCCTGCTACTCCATTCAAAAAAAATTAGCTATACTTGAAGATAGAATACTTGAAATCCACATAATCCATTTCTCATTAAAACCTCTAGCATGCAATAAGTCAATCATAAAGTCCCAATCAACTGTATCAAATGTCTTAGCAAAATCCAGTATAAGCAACAAAATGACACTACTTCCTGTACCAAAGTAGCTCCCTCTAAAATTGATCTTCCATTAATAGAAGCAGTTTGAGCTCTATCTATCAATAAATTCATTTTGAACTTTAATATATTAGCTAGTACTTTAGTTATTGTTGAGTTTCGGCATTCCCGCATACCGTACATGTTCGCTTCACTGTGTCTAGACGGCATCAACGGTCAAAGTCTCCCATGCCGGCGTCCCGATTGAACATCCCTCTATCGCCTCCATCGAGCATATAATCTGGTCTTGGTAACACATTGTAACAAAAGGAATCCCCAATGTTACATACCACCAATCCTATATATATACCATGATTATTCTGAATATCCTGCGATATGGGACTTTAACATTCAATTCACGCACCCACTCCATTTACAATGCGAGCCACACCTAACAATCTCCACCTTGGTAAGCATTGCTCAAGTCACCTTGGAGTTATATTGAGTCCACTTCGCAGTTGGGTGAGGCTGCTACTCCGAGTTCTCATAAGCAGGAAGGACAACTGCTTTTAACCATATCTCCACCTTGACGAGCATCCCATGCTCAAGCCCCTTTGGATCCATGCTTTGGTCACGCTGCATCGTACCGGTCCCATCGAACCATGGAGCTCTGATACCATGTTGAGTTTCGACATTCCCGTGTACCGTATGCGTTTGCTTCACCATGTCTGGACGACATCAACGGTCGAAGTCTCCCATGCCGGCGTCCCGATTGAACATCCCTCCATCGCCTCCATCGAGCATATAATCTGGTTTTGGCAACACATTGTAACAAAAGGAATCATCAATATTACATGCCACCAATCTCATATATATACCATGATTATTCTAAATATCCTGCGATGTGGGACTTTAACATTCAATCCATGCACCCACTCCATTTACAATGCAAGCCACACCTAACAGTTATCAGTTTAAAAGTACTTTCTAATAGACTAATGGGTCTAAAATCAGCTAATGATAGATTTCCTTCTTTTTTAGGATCAACATCACAATTGCATAGCTCAACTTCTCTAAATTTAAAGACCCAGCCTCTAGACCCTCAAACAATCTCATAATATCTCCCTTCAACCAACTCCAATATTTAAAAAAAAAGCACTTTGGGAATCCATTAGGTCTAGTGCTTTATCATTAGGCATCTCATTCAAAGCATTAAATACTTTAAACTCTGAAAAATTAGCATCCAGTCCAATCAAGTCAATTTAGAAGGATATAATAAATTCCAATCCACATCTGTTCTACTATCTCTACATCTTACAAAAATTCTTTTATAATAATTAGTGAAGGCTCTATTCAATTCATCTTGCATAGTTATCTCTACATCTCCACATAAAATACTACAAAACATATGTGATCTTCTCTTACCATTAGCAATTCTACGAAAACAACCTGGATTTCTATCCCTTCCTTTAGCCATTGAATCCTTGATCACTGTCTCCAAAATATTTCTTCCTAATCAATTATTTTAATGAGCTCCTTTTCTTTCTTATGAAGCATAACGGACTCCACTTCATTCAATCCTTTGCTTTTAGCACATATGTTAAGCTCTAGAATATCATTAACAAATTTCTCCTTCTTTACCTTAATATCACCAAACACTTCTCCATTCCACTTCTTCAAAAAAATTCTAAGATACTTCAATTTCTTACACATGATACAAGCAGCCTCACTAGCTTTCCAATGCTCATTTCATTTCCTCTTAATCACCTCATCAAAATTTAAGACACCACATTTTTTCAACTTTAACAAATGCTTTCCTTCTAGTGTTTTCACATATTCAAAACATTTGGACAATGTGTTAGGAACTGAGATGTTGGTTTTGATGACAACAACCTTTTTAACTTATCTTATTATAAAATATATACTAACACTATTGTCTAGATAGATATGTATATGCAAGATATATATATATATATATATATATATATATGCAGGTATTGATTACTGAAGACTGATCAGTATAAAGACTCAAGACTCAAGATTCAAGATTGAAGACTCTAGAGTATCAAGATCAAGATTTCAAGATATGTGTCTAGTTTATTGTTAAAACTTCATAATAGCACGAAAATCTTCATTCCAAATTTCATTTGGGATGGAACCCATTTCTATCTTCTTAGTGGCTTACAAACCCACGACAAGTAGCTTACAAACCTACGACAAGTGGCTTACAAACCCACGAACATCCTAGTTTTGTACAAGTTCTCGAGTCCTGATGTGATGAGATATTCTACAGGAAGAAGCTTGCAAAACTACTTCAAAATGGTTTTCAAAACTGCTTTTCCAAATGTTTTAGCCTCAAAATATTCTTTGTTTTTGTTTTTAAATAAACTCTTGTTTTAAACTACGTTTGTTTTTAAAACTATCTTCTGATTTTTAAATATTATTTTATAATATATATACTTGAGATTTAAAATCAAATTTATATATACATTCTAAAAATATATTTTTCTACTCTTCTTTATTTTAAAACATAGGAAAATTAGTTTATTTTACTCCAGAATCATTTCATCTTGTTTTCCTTTCAATACCATTTTCAAAACAAATTTTACATTATTTTTAACTTAAGGATGTTGACATCATGGGATACCCTATGTCGACATGGTGGCCGTTAAATTCAAAAGTTTCAATTTTCAAAAGAAGTGTCTATTCGTTTATATCTCTTCACGAATGGTTATGACCGTTACTGGTCTATAGATAGCCTTCACAAACGAATTTTTTATCTAACTACTTTCTTATTTTCTTCACTCCTTCTTCTCCACAAATCCATATTCTAAAATATTCATATTTTTAAGATCGTGCCGAAATTCTCAAGTGAATCAAATTAGAATCTCATTCTTGTTTGATTCTCTACCCTCTCTCGAAGATCAAAGTGCTATTCAGAGTTATAAGATCAATTTGTAATCAAAAAGTTTATCGAGTCTCTCTATAAGGTGTGGTTGTGCCTGGAAATCAATTTGGTAATCTTGTGGCCCGTAAATCAAGAGAGTTTGCCCCGGACTCGTGAGACAGGAGGGTACCTCAAGGCCTTTAGAAACTGAGGATTGTAATCTCGACTTAGGTATAATAAAAATCTGTATGAGGTGTTCTGTCTTAGTACAGGACTGGATGTAGAGTAACTCCGAACCAGTATAAAATCCGGTGTGTTCTTTCCTTTTATTGCTTTTTATTTACTTTCTGGATCTGTGTTTGATTCTGTGATTGTTCTGTGATTAAGTTCTGTATTTGTTTGTGTCATAATTTTAATTTAGTCCATATAAGTCTTAAAATCCATTAAACACTATTCACCCCCCCTCTAGTGTTAAATTAGCCTTAATATCCCTAATCCGCACTCCCTTTCAATTAGTATCAGAGCTTAGGTTTTCATAGTTTTCATAATCTGAAACTTGAAAATTGTTTTAATGGCTACCAGCATTGGTAATGTCAACTCTGGCACTAGTTCTATTAACACTAACACCAGTTCATTAGTAGAAGGTCAGTCTACTGTCAGACCACCATTTTTCAATGGCAGTAATTATGCATATTGGGCTTGTAGAATGAAAATTTATTTACAATCAGTAGGATTAGACACTTGGAATATCACACAAACTGAGTATGTTGAACCAACTAATGATTTTGCCCAGTGGACTACTGAGCAAAAGAATGTTGCACAAAATAACTCAAAGGCCATGAATATATTATTTTGTTCACTAGATAGGAATGAGTTTAATAGAGTGTCTGTTTATAAGTCTGCATTTGAAATCTGGAAAACTTTGCAAGTTACTCATGAAGGAACAAGCAAAGTTAAACAGACTAAAATTTCTATATTAACTAATCAGTTTCAATTGTTTAAAATGCATGCAAATGAGTCCATTTCCAACATGTATTGTCGATTTCAAGATATTGTCCATTCACTAATTGCACTGGGAAAAAGCTTTTCGGAGGAAGACCAAGTCAGAAAAATTCTAAATTCACTCACTCCAGAATGGGATCAAAAGACACTTGCAATCGAAGAAGCAAATGATATCAGCCTAAGGAAAATAGAAGAATTGATTGAGAATCTGATGTCTTATGAAGTTCAACTACAAGGAAGAAGAGAAAACAAGGTTACAGAAAAGAAGTCATTAGCATTCAATGCAACAACTGAAGATTCGGAACCAAACAGTGATGAGGAGATTGCTTTCATGACAAGAAACTTTCGGAAATTCCTTATATATAGAAAAATGAATATTTACAAAAGAAATGATCAAAGGAATTCCAGAAATAATACGGAGAACGTCAACAATGATAGATGCTATAATTGCAATAAAGTCGGGCATCATAGGAAAGATTGTCCGCATCCAGATAAACAATTGTTCCCTCCAAACAATGATTCGTCAAGGAAAAGAAAGAAACATACACAACAACTCTTGATGACTCTGACTCATCATCCAGTGACAATGAAAAGAAGATGGATAATTCAAATATGTGTTTCACTGCTATTCATGAATCAGACGACGATGGGAGTATGGATCTAAAAATAGGTACGCATTTACATTTTTTTTTTGAATGGATGCTTAATTGTTTGCTTGATTTTTTTAATTTCCTTGAATTTTAAATTCAAATTTATCCCTTGAAATTTGAATTTTAAATTCAAAAATAATATTATTTTAATAATATTTTAAATATTAAATTATTAATATTTAAGTATTATTATATTGAATGTTATCACAGGAATTATATAAGTAGAATATAGGAAATAATATATACATTTATTAGAAATTAGGAATAGACATTTGTCCTTTGATTCAATAGGCACATGTCGACATACCTGGATACCCCATGTCGACATGCCCCTCAGAAATTTGATTTCAAAATTTGAATTTCAAACTTTTGAATTTCCCTCCACCTTTTCACCAACTTCAATGCTTTGGAAAGATGCCTCTTGACCAGAGAACATGTCTATAGAGTCTCTATTTAATTTACTCTCTTTATCATCACTTTTCACTTTTATTTCAAATTTCAAATTTATCTTCATTATCTTCAACTCCTCTCAAACTTCTTCAATGGCCTCTTCAAGCACTCCTAACACCATTAGACTTCCAAAATCTATCAAAAACTTTCTCTTTAATGACCCAGAAGCTATCAAAGCTTACATCAACTATGTAAACTTTGGTAAAATTCATACGGGGAAATTTGCTATTTTTGAATATTTTCCCTCTTATGAAATTGAAAATCTTTTTCAACAATGTTCTATTCTTAGTGTAGTAGATAACAAACAAAATGATTTTGTATGTTATCCAAATCTTGTTAAGATGTTTTATGCGAATTTAAATCGTGGTTTTTATGATGGGCAAGATGGACAAATTTGGAGTAGTGTTAAAGGAACACAAATAGTTTTGGATTGTGAAATTTTAGGAAATATTTTGGGATGCAAGTATACCAGAATGAATCTCTCGGAATTTCAAATAAATGAAAATGATCGAGAGACATTTCATCACATCTTTGAAGGGGATGACAATTTTGAATTCAAAAATCGTTATTTTCGTCCAAAAACAAGAATTATTAACCTTCTTATTCAACACACCCTTATACCAAGATCGGGAAACTACAACAACCCAACTTTGAAAGTTTGCAAAGCTCTTTTTGCAATTTTTGGAAATTATGATATCAATTGGGCTCAAGTTATTTTGGATGAGCTAAGGCCCAAGAATTTTGCTATGGGAGAAAACACATTATATCATGGAATTTATCTCACTCGGATTTTTAATTACTTTGGAGTTGATTTCAAAAGGGAAGAATTTATAACTAGAAAAGTGTTCAACCATGGAAACATTTCCCTTATGCAAATTCCATTGGTGTTTCAACCGTATGAAACACTTACGGAAAAGGAAGAAAGGCTTGCTCACGAAGAGATGGAAGAAATGGAGGAAGAAGAAGAAGAGGAAGGAATGGAAATTGAAGAGGAGGAAGAGGAAAATCAAGAAACTTATTTTTAGAAAGTATTGAATATCCTACTAATCCCGCTAATCCATCCAATAAGACCATTCTCAATAATCAAAGAACTATAGTGGAAAATCAAAAGACACTCAAAAGATCAACGAGTAAGAAAATGGATAAGATTTCCACTAAAATCGACAAGTTCTTCAAGAAAGTTAGTAGAAAGCTTGAACTATCCTCTTCTTCATCTTCATCTAATTAGTTTTAGTTCATGTTATCTTGTTTGTTTCAAATTCTATCCATGTATTTTCCTTTATTTTAGTTAATATTATATTAGTTTATGTAATGTTGACTAGAATCATCAATGAATTCTTTTATTCAACTTCACTCGTCTCTGTAATTGCTTGTTTTTATATTATACAAATTATAGTTGCATAGATTTGTTCATAATATTCAAAACAAAGCAAATTGTCACTTTAGACAGAGGCATGTCGACATTCCCCATCCCCCCATGTCGACATACAATGGGCAGAAAGTAGTTACACTTTCAAATTTTTATTTCATGTAACTAACTTGTGTCTATTCATTTTTAAACGACTTTCTACCGCTATTTATACATATTTCTTCCTGAATAATTTATCAAAATTCGTTTCTAATCACTCCCTTTCATATTTCTTCCTACTTCTCGAATTATGGCCTCTCCGATTAAGAATCTAAGTGATAATCTTGAGTAAACTCTCACTTCATTCAAGAATATCCTTACATTCATACTTCTTAATCAGCGCCACTTAAAATTGAGTCAAATGCAGATGATCAAGGAGCAAGAGAGACATTTCGATGCCCGTCGTTGGATGATTTCAGCCCTTAACAAGGACGATCTCGAAGGAAATCCACCAGTCACTCTCGACAAAGATAAAGATGAATGGGATGCCATCAAAGCAGACCCTATCTTTGGAGAAGATGGATGGGTGGAAGTACCAAGGAATGTCTAGTCATTCTGTATGTTATTGGTGTGTTTTAAACTTAATTGACTTGACTTATTTAAAAACATTTGGTGTGGTTTGTATATATGATTGATTGAATAATTACTGTAAATATGATTGGATGATGATTGATTACTGTGGCACTTATGATCACACTCATGATCACATTTCACATTTATGATCACATTTCATACTTGGTCACATTTAACATTTATTACACTTATATATGGATTACTCTATTTGTATTATGGTTGATAATCTTATATCAAGTTCAGGGAATTTACATTTCATACTTAAGAAGTTTTTGTTGATGACAAAGGAGGAGAAGTTATAAAATAGTGGTTGGCTTAGAGTAGGGGGGAGTTATGATTGGAGTAAGGGGGAGTTATGGTATGGTAAGTATATTTTATAAATACAGGTTGTCATCATCAAAAAGGGGGAGATTGTTAGGAATTGAGATGTTGGTTTTGATGACAACAACCTATTTAACTTATCTTATTATAAAATATATACTAACACTATTGTCTAGATAGATATGTATATGCAGGATATATATATATATATATATATATGTGTGTGTGTGTGTGTGTGTGTGGGTATTGATTACTTAAGACTGATCAGTATAAAGACTCAAGACTCAAGATTCAAGATCGAGGACTCTAGAGTATCAAGATCAAGATTTCAAGATATGTGTCTACTTTATTGTTAAAACTTCATAACAGCATGGAAATCTTCATTCCAAATTTCATTTGGGATGGAACCCATTTCTATCTTCTTAGTGGCTTACAAACCCACGACAAGTAGCTTACAAACCTACAACAAGTGGCTTACAAACCCACGAACATCCTGGTTTTGTACAAGTTCTCGAGTCCTGATGTGATGAGATATTCTGCAGGAAGAAGCTTGCAAAACTACTTCAAAATGGTTTTTCAAAATGATTTTTAAAACAGATTTTCAAAATGTTTTAGCCTTAAAATATTCTTTGTTTTTGTTTTTAAATAAACTCTTGTTTTAAACTACGTTTGTTTTTAAAACTATCTTCTAATTTTTAAATATTCTTTTATAATATATATACACCTGAGATTTAAAATCAAATTTATATATACATTCTAAAAATATATTTTTCTACTCTTCTTTATTTTAAAACATAGGAAAATTAGTTTATTTTACTCCAGAATCATTTCATCTTGTTTTCCTTTCAATACCATTTTCAAAACAAATTTTACATTATTTTTAACTTAAGGATGTCGACATCATGGGATACCCCATGTCGACATGGTGGCCGTTAAATTCAAAAGTTTCAATTTTCAAAAGAAGTGTCTATTCGTTTAAATCTCTTCACGAATGGTTATGACCGTTACTGGTATATAAATAGCCTTCACAAATGAATTTTTTAACTAACTACTTTCTTATTTTCTTCACTCCTTCTTCTCCACAAATCCATATTCTAAAATATTCATATTTTTTTAAGATCGTCCCGAAATTCTCAAGTGAATCAAATTAGAATCTCATTCTTGTTTGATTCTCTGCCCTCTCTCGAAGATCAAAGTGCTATTCAGAGTTATAGGATCAATTTGTAATCAAAAAGTTTATCGAGTCTCTCTATAAGGTGTGGTTGTGCCTGGAAATCAATTGGGTAATCTTCTTGCCCGTAAATCAAGAGAGTTTGCCCCGGACTCGTGAGACAAGAGGGTACCTCAAGGCCTTTAGAAACTGAGGATTGTAATCTCAACTTTGGTATAATAAAAATCTGTATGAGGTGTTCTGCCTTAGTACAGGACTGGATGTAGGGTAACTCCGAACCAGTATAAAATCCGGTGTGTTCTTTCCTTTTATTGCTTTTTATTTACTTTCTGCATCTGTGTTTGATTCTGTGATTGTTCTGTGATTAAGTTCTGTATTTGTTTGTGTCATAATTTTAATTTAGTCCATATAAGTCTTAGAATCCATTAAACACTATTCACCCCCCTCTAGTGTTAAATTAGCCTTAATATCCTTAATCCGCACTCCCTTTCACAATGATCTGAAATGATAGATGCCAGCTCTCTCTGAAAAGATAATGGATGAAGATCTTTAGATTCTGGATTGATAAAAAATCTATCCAATTTCACCAGAGTTGCATTCTCCCTCTTATTGCTCCAAGTGAATTTTCTATTAGTTAAAGGAAGATCAATTAGATTGCATTCCCTCACAAATTCACTAAACTCTTCAACATCATCTACATAGCAATCCATTCTACTATTTATTTCATTAATATATCTTGTTGTATTACAGTCCCCTCCAATCATCCAAGGTCCTTGAATTAAGTTCTGAAAAGCAATACATTCCTACCACTATTTCCTTCTTTCAACTCTAGCGTTTGGTCCCTATACACTTGTAACAAAATATAGCATACCAGAAAATTTACATTTCAGAGCCACATGCAGACAATGTACATTCTTCACTTCTTGCATCAAAGACCAGCACCTACTATTCCACCCCACAAAAATTCCTCCAGCACTATCCTCTGCTTCAATAAAGCTCCTTTCATCCAAGAATGAATCTCCCAAACATAGAAAAATTCTATTATCAGGGCAACTGATTTTTGTTTCTTGCAACATAACTGTGTCAGGTTTAATAGAATTAACAATATTTTTAGTTCTAAGACACTTTAAATCAGTGCCTAAACCCCTAACATTCCATGAAAATGGAACCGTTTTAGAGAGTTAACCTTTCCTAATTCCTTCTCCTTAATTTCAACAATATCATCATCATTATTTTTAAATATAAAACCTAAACATTTAGCCAATTCATAAAACTGATTATGAGTTAAAATATTAAGAAAAGAAGGGATGAAAACACTACCTTCTAGAGGATGATCAGCTTCCAATCCCATTGCTCTCCTCCTTAAGATAGTAACTTCGGCCTGCTTTCCCTTTCTTTTCTCAGAACACTTCGGAATATCTGGTGGAACATATTCTACTACTTGCTTTTCAAAATCTTCATGACTATGCTTTGCCTCAGCCATTTTTCTCTAACCTCTTCATAAGCCCTATGGCAACCAAGACCAACATCTTTAAGAATGCTATTACTATCAACCTTAAAATTATACCCTATTACATCATCATTATTATCATTTGAGGTAATCTTAATAGGATTGATAATATCACCTTCTTGATCATGCACATTAGGATTTGTCAGATTCCTTTTAAACTTCCAAACTTTGAGACTACCATCAATACATTTCTCAAAGACGTTCTTCTTAAAACCCTTTTAATCCATTACATACCTTGACTCATCCATATATCTTCTTAACGTGACTTCATAATAATACTCACTGATACAACTTAATGAGAGAAGGTAGTATGCATGGGGCTACAACTTCAATTTATGCTCTTAGAGTAGTATAATCAACAACACTTTTAAAATCGTTTTGGATCTTCTTGATCTTTCCAACCTTAGCCAACACACTTTGAACCAGATTAGAACTCATATAGGCTAATGGAGGTTCTTAAGAACAACCTAGACCCTCACCCTTCAACCAACCCTCGAACATCCCTCCTGTAAGCTCCATTTCTTTAGACTAAGAATGCCTTTAGAACAAATAATCAAGCCTACATTATGACTAGCAAAGGAATTATGAGGAAATTTAACAACAAAATCATTATTAAGCCTTTTAACATACCAATTCTAGTTTTTGAGAGTGAGATTTTGAAATTTAATACTAAGCAGCTCTTCAGTTTGATGAATAGCGAAAGCATCCTTAATTATAGAGATCACTACCCACGAACTCGATCTCCGAAGCTCATTTTCAATTTCTGCTGAAGAAATGAAAACTTCGCAATCATTTTCAGCCTCCATTTTACTATTTGATTTCTTCTCAAAATAAAGATTGCATACAAATCCCTTATGACCCGTGCGTTTGCACTTAAAACAAATTAATGGATTTCTACAATCTCTTGCCCAATAGTTAGCCAATCCACATCGAAAGCAATTTTTACTTGATTTGATTTTTGTAAAAAATCTTTATAATTATAGTTCATAGGAGAAGCAAAGCGATTTTATTAATTTTCGTGTTAAATTTTTTAAGTAATTCTTCTTTATAGCTGAATTGATGTCAGAATTTCATGTGTGATTTAGAGAGATGGAAAAGAAGTCGTGTCTTGGACGCCATTAGAAGAGCTGAAAAAAAGAAAGATAAATACATGTTTTGATTCTTACATAAGACAGTAAACCTTGTCTATGCGAGCCTAGGCAAATCACTAGATGGTAAGCCTTGTCTAGCGCCTAGGTGCGGCTTACGCGAAGACCTAGAAGGATTTTTGCAACATTGATCTTCTCAAATTTAAATATGATACTGTAATGATGTTATTAAAATTTAAAAATGAAGTTGAAAAAACCAATTAGATTGAAAAATTAAAAGGCTTAGGTTTGATAGGGGTGTGGAACAGTATACTAATATTTTAAGGAACTTTTATGAGAAAAATGGATTTTTCCATGAAACTAGTGCTCCTACGCCCTTAACAAAATGGAGTAGTTGAGAGAAAAAATAGGGATCTCAAGAATATGATGAATGAAGTGCTTTATAGTTCTGGTATGAATGACAATATGTGGTGAGGAAGTGTTTTTGTCCACTTGTTTTATATATACTTAATGGAATTCCTCGTAAAACGCTGGATAAAACAATTACGAATTGTGGAGAGGTTTTCTTCTGAACATGGAATTTTTTAAAGTATAGGGATGTCTGGCCAAAGTGGGCATGACATAACTAAGAAAAAATAATATAAGACCTAAAACCTTTGATTATGTGTTCATAGTTATGGTTCTAATGTTGCTGCATATAGATTCATGTCTTTAAATGATCGAACTATTTGTGAATCTAGAGATGTTGAATTCTTTGAAAATATTTTTCTTTTAAAGAATTGTAATAATGAGAGCACTTTTGGCTCTTTCATTACTATTAATGTGTCATTGTCTTTGCCTATGTTGCCACTGTTGTCAATGAATCTAACAATGAAGTTAGGAGGAGTAAAAGGCAACACATAGAGAGTAGCTTTGGACTAGATTTCATTACTGTTTTTTTGGTAAAAAAACACTAATATTGTAAAGATTGATGGTACCATTGTTTTTGTACTCTTGATTGAGGAAAATTTTAGAACACATAAAGTGACAATTAACCATAGGGATGGTAACTCTTGAAAAGAAGCTATTAAAACTGAACTTGATTCGATAACATCTAACCACACTTGGGACGTAGTGGACTTATCTAATGGTTGCTAATCAATTAGGATTAAATGGATCTTTTTAAAGAAATCGAGAACTGATTATTCTATTGATAAATTCAAAGACATATCAATGGTAATTGGCTTTACACAAAAGAAAAACATTGATTATTTTGACATTTATTCCCCTATGACCAAAGTGGGTACAATTGGAACTTTAGATGTCTTAACTGCTATTCATAATCTTATAGTACACCAAATGAATGTAAAATCTACTTATTTTAATGGTGACTTAGAAGTTGAAATTTATGTGGAAAATTTATTGAAGGAGATGATCCTCTCACATACCGACAAGCTTGGAGAGTAAAGACTCCGTCTCGTAGCTTGATGCAACGAAATGCGAGATGGATTCCATGTACAAAAGCAATGTTCATACTTTGGAAAATGTACTTGAAGGGGTAAACGCCATCGACTATAAGTGGATCTTTATGAAAAAGATTGATGCCAATAGAAAGGTTGAAACCTATAAATCAAGGTTGGTCGCATAAGGGTTTCGTCGAATTCAATGCATTGATTATAACGAAACATTTAAACCAGTCGCCATGCTTAAATGCATTTAGATACTACTTGCAATTGCAACTCATTATGACTAAGGAATTTATAAAATGGACGTTAAAACAACATTATAAATGGTGATTCAGAAGAGACTGTTTATATGTCGAAGCCAGAGGTTCTCGAACTGTGGGAGCATGAATAAGGCATTTGGACTCATAAGATCAATTTATGGAATTAAACAAGCATCAAGAAGTTGGAACAAGTATTTTGATCAAATAATCAAATAGTTTGGTTTTAGTCAAAACATAGGAAGCATGCATATATAAGAAAGAGCAAAATAGTGTCATGACATTCTTAGTATTATACGCCGATGGTTTGCTACTGACAGATAACGATATACCAACATTACAATCAATAAATGCTTGGTTGTCTGATAACTTCTCGATGAAAAATTTAGATGATACATCCTATATACTAGGTATAAATATTTATAGAGATAGAACTAAAGGGAATTTGGACCATCCCAATATATGTACATAGATACCGTACTAAGATAATTTAGTATGGAAAATTCAAAGGCCAAAAATATTCCAAACGCGACACAGAATTGTCCATTCTAAGGGCTCCTCATCCAAGGATAAGGAAAATCAGTGCATGAGTAGGATTCCTTATGCTTCTAAAGTAGGACCAATCATGTACAACATGCTATGTATTATGCCAGATGTCGCTTATGCACTAGGTGCAGTAAGTCGATGTCAATCTAATCTAAGAGAAAACCACTTGATGAAAGTAAAGTCACTCTTACATACTTAAGCAATACTAAGGACTTATTTCCGATTTACGAAAACAACCAATTCCTTATGAAGAGGTATTCAGACTCAAGTTTTTAGAGCCCGATGATGGTAAGTCAGTCTCGGTGTTTGTCTTTACTCACAATGAAGGGACAATTATTTGAAAGAGTTCCAAATATGGAGTTGTGGTTGATTCTACCATGGAGGCTCCTTGAACGATGCCGCAAAAGAAATAGTGTGAATGTGCAAATTCATTAAGAAGTTAAGAGTGATCCCAAGCATTAATGGTTTGATGCTATTATATTATGAAAATAATGGATCAATCCGGATTTTCAAGGAACCAATAGCTCACAAGAAATCGAGACACATTCTCTATAACTACTACATGATTACGTAGTTTTTCAATAATGGAGAGGTCGTGATTGAGAGAGAGAGAGAGGGTACAAAAAATAATATTCATATGTATTCACTAAGATGCTATCTCGGTCTTCTTTAGGAAGATTAATCGAACGCATGGGGATGAAGCTCCATATTTGGTTCTAAGTGCAAGCGGGAGATTGATAAAGTTAAGGTGGGCCTAATTGCAATTATATAATTTGTTATGTAATTTCTAATAGGGTTAGGGATATGTCCTAGGGGTAATTATGTAAGTTGTTACATATATCTGATGCAGCAGCGGAATGACAAAACGATGATTCGATGAAAGTAACGATCGATGGAATGGAAGATACTGAAATGCCCAAATTCGTTGATCCGAAGGTACCGAATTCTAGCTATCTTCGTCACGTTGATCGCGCACGATACCGTGAAGGAAGATCTGCAATTCTTCAGACGTTGATCTAGCGCATTAGATACCGTGAATTGGCTTCTACGATCGTTGATCCGAGCGCACTCGAATACCGAAAGAGGAGATAGGAGATTACACTCAACTACCAATTTGGTGAAAGCACAAAGCTAACAAACAAAAGTTTTATTCAAAATCAACTAAACTATTACAAATGACCCAATCGGCCTATTTATAGGCGTTACAACTCAACACAATCACCTCAACAGTACAACACTTAGGCCGTTGCCGACCTAACAACTCCACACGACTCAACTTAGGTCGTACGCGACTTAACAGACTCACCCGGTTCAACATTACAACACAGTTATACGCCCTATACAACTCACACGACTTATACAGAACGACCTAAACATATGACTTAACAATATGTTTAACGACTTAAACCAGCTGCGACATAACATCCTCCGCGACTTAAAAGAATCAACGGCATAGAGTAAAACGGCATAAGGAATCCACGGCTTCAAGCTTCAGCGACCTAACCTAGGTCGTAACCTGCTTCTACGACCTACCTAGGTCGTAACTCGCATGAACGATCCAACACAACAGGTTCTGGTTTGCTTAACTCGCTAGGTTGTTCCAGCGACCTATCCTTTAACTCGTTAGGTCGTACACGACCTAAATCACTTCCCTTAAGTCGTAGCCGACTTAAGCCTTGCGCATTCTCAACTCGTGGTTCTCCACTAGGTCGTTGCCGAGCTTCACTAAGTCGCTGGAGCGACTTAAAGGCATTATTAGGTCGGTCATGACTTATGGCTTCGTTAGGTCGGTCACGACTTAGTACTTCATTTTGTATCCCTTCCTCGCGAACTTCCTTGTTAGCTCCCATGTTCTTAGGTCGTAAACGACTCATCATTTCCGAACGACTTAAGGTTTCGGTAGGTCGGTCATGACCTAATACTTGGCCTGCATCATCCTCCCCTGGTTGAGAGAAATTCGTCCTCGAATTTGCACCTTCCTCCTCCGCAACACACTCATCCCCATGATACGGAACTAAGTATCTGACGTTAAACACATCAGAAGTATGAACATTATCCGGCAATTCCAATTGATACGCGTTCTCATTGATTTTCTTCAAAAATTTTACTGGACCAATCTTCCGCGCTTTCAATTTATTGTACGTTCCCACCGGAAAACGATCCTTTGTTAACACTGCATAAACCAAATCCCCCTCATTAAATTCAACACTCCTTCGCTTCAGATCTGCAGATCGTTTGTACTTCTCATTCGCTTTCTCCAATCGTTCCTGAACGATTTGATGACATTCTGCCAATCCATCAACAAAATCAACAGCCCGTTTAACGGTTCCCTTGGATTGTGGTACTATCGTCAAATCCAACGGTCCCTTTGGTAAACTTGAATACACTATCTGAAATGGACTGAACCCTGTACTGCGGTTTATAGCATGGTTATGAGCAAACTCCGCTTGACATAATTTCATATCCCAACTCTTCAGATTATCTTTCACAAGACATCTCAACACATTCTCCAACGATCTGTTCACGACCTCGGTCTGTCCATCCGTCTGCGGATGATAAGCGCTGCTAAAATTCAACTTCGGTCCCACCATCTTCCACAAACTTAGCCAAAAATGACTTAGAAATCTAGTATCCCGATCAGAAATAATGGATTCTGGCAAACCATGTAAACGATACACTTCTTTAAAGAATAACTCAGCAACACGGACGACATCAGCTGTCTTCTTACAGGCGATGAAATGTGCCATCTTTGAAAACCTGTCTACTACAACATATATCGAATCATTTCCCCTCTGAGTTCTCGGTAATCCCAAAACAAAATCCATACTGATATCAACCCATGGTTTAACAGGCACGGGTAACGGCATATACAATCCCGCATTCATCGCTGTCCCTTTGGATACTTGGCAAATATGACATCTCTCCACAAACTTCCCAACTTCCCGCTTCAACGAAGGCCAAAAATAAGATTGAGAAATCAATTGCAAAGTGCGATCTCGGCCCACATGACGTTCCTCATGTAACTCCTTCACAATCTTCATACGTAAGCTACACTCAGGTATGCACAATCGATTCCCTTTGAAAAGAAACCCATCCACCATTACAAACTCATCCGTCTTCCCCTCCTTGACTTCATCAACAAACTTTGCAAAGTAAGGATCATCGACAAATAATTCTGGCAACACATCAAACCCTGTTACTTCAATCTTCATTGTAGTCAACACATGATTCCTTCTGCTCAACGCATCCGCCACACGGTTCGTAACCCCAGATTTGTGTTTCACAACAAAGGTAAACTGCTGCAGGTACGCAATCCACGATGCATGCCTTGCCGAAATCTTCTCTTGTCCTTACAGATGTTTCAGAGCCTCATGGTCAGTGTATAGCACAAACTCCTTGTGAAATAAGTAATGTCTCCAATGTTTAATGGCTTGCACAACAGCATAAAATTCCACATCATACGCACTATATCTCATCTTCGCTCCTGATAACTTCTCACTGAAATATGCAATAGGACGCCCCCTCTGACTCAACACCCCTCCGATTTCAACATTCGATGCGTCAGTATGTAATTCAAACAACAACTGAAAATCAGGTAATGCTAGAATTGGTGCTGTCGTCAACAGTTCCTTGATTTGTTCAAAAGCAACCCCTGCTTCCTTTGACCATGCAAACTGTTTGCTCTTCATACAATCAGTAACAGGTGCCATCACACTACTAAAGTGTGGAATAAACCTTCGATAAAATGAAGCCAACCCGTGAAAACTTCGAACTTCTGTTATCGTCTTGGGCTGTGGCCAATCTCTAATTGCTTCGACTTTACTTTGGTCAACCTGTATTCCTCCCTCCGATACAATATACCCCAGAAATAAAACACTCCTCGCCATAAAAACACATTTCTTTGTATCTTATTTATGCCGATGATCTAATGACTTTTGTTAAGGCTAACAAAGATAATGCAGAATCCATTAAAAATATGTTTGACATGCCGAATAATTATGCAGGGTTGCAACTTAACATAGACAAAAGTAAATATTATTTTAGTAAAAATAGTAGGTATAAAAAAGATGTTTTAAATGTTTTAAAAATTACTGAAGGTAGTCTTCCTATAAAATATTTGGGACTGCCTTTATCAGTAAACCAAATCAAAGATTCAGATTGTTACATGTTATTGGATAAAATACAAGAAAGAATGGAAACTTGGTCTTGTAAACTTCTTTCTATTGCAGGAAGATTAGAGTTAATTAAAACTGTGGTTTATGCAATTATTCTTTACTGGTTACAAACTTTTCACATTCCTACAGCATCTATTAAAAAAATAGAAAGTAGATGTGCTGATTTTTTATGGAGAGATAAATATCATAAAATTGGTTTGGATAAAGTTTGCAAACCAAAAAGTGAAGGAGGGTTTGGCATTAGAAATATGAATGATCTTAGTCTAACATGCGATTTAAATTTTTTTTGAGATTCATTAGTGCAGACTCTTTGTGGGCTAGATGGATGAAGGCTAAGTACCTTAAGAAGGGTAATTTTTGGAACATGTTACCAAACAACAATCATTCTAACACTTGGAAGCAAATTTTAAATTTCAGAAATATTGGTAAATCTCTTTTAGAAGAAAATTTAAGCTAGGTGAAAAAACTAGCTTATGGTTTGAACCTTGGTTCAATAATGATTTTTTTGTTAATAAGGTGGGTTGGAATAATTTAGTAATTTTTGGAGGTTCCAATGCAACAGTGTCTTCTATTATTATAAACAATCAATGGCAACCTCACCTTCATCCTATTACTAACCCACACAAAGATGATATATGCAAAATTCATCTTGATTTTAGTGCAGACAGTGATTACTGGATATGTAAAGCAAGCAATAAAGGGAAGTTTTCCTTTAAAAATACATGGAATGCTGTTAGAAATAAAGTCACCAAGGTTGATTGGTATGATTGCATTTGGAACAAGGTGAATAGCCCAAGATGGCATTCTGTACTTTTTTTGCATTAAATAACAAATTTCCAACGTGGGACAAAATTAACAAATGGAGCAATAGATCTAATTCACTATGTTCCTTATGCAATGTAGAAAATGAGAGCTCTAATCATTTGTTTTTTGAATGTAGTTATTCATATTTTATTTGGAATCGCATTCAAGTTAAACTGGATATTCAAATTAATGGCGATATGGATCTCAAGCAAGCTATTCATCTCATAAATATCAAATTTAAAGGCAAATCTATAGAAAGAGACCTAGCTCACATTCTAATCACTACTGCTGTCTATCATATTTAGAGAGAAAGAAATGCACGTACTCATAATAAAGCTAGTAGCAGTAAAGAGCAAGAAGCGATTACTTATAGAGACCGACAGTAAGATTCTGCTTCAAAAATCAAAGAAAAAAGTGAAAGATCAAACCAAATTTGCTAATTTAGCTGAGGACTGGACATTCAAAGTAGGCTAGTAAACATCTGGAACACTTCTTACCCAATCCGAAGAGATTTCAAACTTGTAATCATCCTTCCAAAGCATTTCCTTTTGATAATGCCTCAAATTGAGATTGCGAATTCTCGATTGAATCAACAGATCTGAACAATATGGACCACAAATCTAGCTTACAAACCAGTAGATATCGCTCTGAAGCTTATACTTTTGAAAATGCTCAAATCGAGCTCATATAATTTTACAGAGGGAAGAATTAACAGATCTGGGTCGTATTAACCACAGATCCGCTAATTTCCCTAGTTCGAACTCTAATCAGAGAAATACATTCACTAACAAAGAAATTGATGGTATGAGAGAGAAATTTAATGAAGGATTGTCGTATTGGGAAAGAGGGGAGAACAGTGGAGCGAAGAATAATAGCCGCGAAGTATAAATTTTGACAGTAGGTCGTCATTATTTTTTCTTTTGAGTTATGGAAGAGAAGTGAAGATATGTTGTAATGAAATGAAGGCGGTGCTTTGTAGGTGACTTAACTTTTCACCCGATTCATTATGTATGGGCTGGGCCCTTTTTACTGGTATTCAAAAAAAAAAAAATAAGTCAACAAAATGAGAACGTTCTGGTGTATGATCCAATCTATGCTCCCTCACCGTCACGACCCTACTTTGTGTGTGCCATATGTAATCATATCAATTACCCATCTCTATATAATCCTTTTCTTTTCCCGCCCAATTCAGATCCAAAATTCTAGAATATTCAAATTCAAAATTTTAAGAGAGCAAGAAGAAAGGGGTCTGCTGAGATCATCATCGCATGTTTCGACTTCTCCAATTGTCCATTGCTAAAGGTAACGCATCGTTAATCAAATCACTAATTTTATTTTTTTTCAACCAATTTTAATCAGTTGCTGATTAATATTATTAGAACTGAGATATTTTCATCTAATTTTGAGTTTCCTATGCTTCTTCATAACGAAATTGCTGAATTAAAATATCGATTAACCTGATTCCAGATCAGTGACATTTCCCCCCACTGATTTTCTGCTATATTTCTACGCAGAGTCAATGAATCGCTATTTCAATGGAATTGGAAGCAGAAGCAGCAGCAGCTCCACCATCGGATCCAAATCCAGATCCGGATCTATATCCACCGCATACCTTGCCCCATCCTGCCAAGCCAACAAATCAACATCCAATGTGGATCCTGAATTCCTTCAGTACATCGTATCTCCAACCGCATCCGCCACCCTCCGCCTCCGATCTTCGGCGATGTTGAAATCACCTCCCATGAAATTTGAAGAAGACGTCATTGTCATGGATGACATTTTGGTGAACAGTAATAAGAGTATTAGGAGGAACAGTTCACTGACGGAGCTCAAATCGGTTGTAAACAATCATGTGGTGGTTATGGATGAGCTATTGATGAGCAAAAGTAATTCCTCTGGAAACCCTACGAAGTTCAATTCGTCTGCTAGAAATAATTTGGCAGGTGATTTGGGGAACACGAATTGGAAGAGAGAGCTTTGTATGACGTGGATGGAAATGGGGTGTTGTCGCTTTGGATCCAAATGTCAGGTGAGTGACACTTTGTGCATAATTTATGAAGGACTTTCTCGAGGATTGTGTAGTAATTTGACTAGAACGTGTGTCTTGTTTGCAGTTTGCACATGGGAAGGAAGAACTACGTGGTGATTTCGGAGAGAATCGAATTCGTAAGCATACATCTGAGGTATTACTTTTATTTCTTTAGTTCTTGTCTATTTGTTTTCAATTTTAAATAACCGCTGAAGCTCGGTTCATTTCATATGTTTTAAAAACGGCTGTTATTTGTCCCCACAACATTTTGTCTTGTCCTTTTTTCCCCCTTGCGTAACATTATCATCAACGAAAGATTCGAATTAGACTGAAAAAATTAGGACATCGGTTTCGGGGTTGTGTGCAGTGATTTGCTTTCTAGTTGATGATAGTAACTGTAAAAGCATCAAAAGTAGAACAAGTCAATTGTTAACCTAATTTACCTCTCGGTCCTCTTCAGCACCGGAGCAAATTAGGTTTGCTCTATTTTTTTCTTTTCTGTCACAAAATATTATATTTGGGTTGCAAGTACTCCTCTAAGATTATGTTGGGAGGCATAGTAACTTTGTATCATGATTAACAAATAATGGAAAGTATCCAGAATGACAAACTTAAAAAAATTAGACTAAAAGACAATAGGTTTTTTCTTTGGACTAAAGGATGATAATGATTATAACTAGCATTCTGTACAGGGAAAACTGAATATAATGCTAATTATAACCGACATTTATTTTGTAAAAATTGAATATAATACTAATTATAGCCAGCATTTGTTCAAGTATAAACTTGTTGTTTAATTTTTACTTATAAAGTTTGTCATTCATTCTCTTTGTTACCCCCAACAAATATATGTGAAGATTATTCCGTACTTAACTACTATAGTACTATTTATTTCTTTTCAATTTGGCTTCTTCACTTCATATAAGACAGGGCAAATGTCCAAATTAAGCCCGAACAAAAACATATTTCAATTTTAGACCTAAATCGAAACTTATTACAAAAATAGGTCTTATTTTGCGTAAATATGTACTGCGCAAGTGTATTTTTGCTTAAAAATTTATACATGCGCAAATTTGAATTGTGCAAGTGTTATTTTAAAAAAAAATCAAAAATTTATGCTTGAGCATTTATGGAATGCGCAAGTATAATTTTTGAAATTCTTTTTTTTACGTTTGCGCATATTTGGATTGCGTATGTATAAAATGCTAAAGAAAACAAAACGAGATCTATTTTTGTAATAAGTTTGAAATGAGGTCTAATGTTGAAATAGAGTTTTTTTTGGGGTTTAATTTAAAATTTTGTCCTATAAGATATGGTCGGATGACTCATTTGATATGAGGGATAAACAAAGCTTTTCAATGCAATATATGAGAGTAGCATCTTCAGTATCAGTTCCCTACTCAATTGCAGTCTCATTTAGATTTTTCTTCTTCTTCGTGAAAATGTAAAGGAGTTGAAGCGAATGCTGAAAACCTTCTCGATGTAGATGTTCTTCTACTTGAATATCTAGCTTCCTCCACTCCTGATGTTCTAGCAGCAATACCCCAAGTCAAATCATTATTATCATCATCAAATACAAGCTCATCTTCAACATTAAATGCATCATCTATATTTTCGGTTAACATTCATTACAATTATCGATATCTTTCAAGGATATCCGATCAACGATGTCACGTATGTTGTACCTTATTCTTAGTGTTTGATTGTATTTTAAAACATCAAACCATTTAGTTTAGATTGGACTAGCATATTCCTCTTTTTGAAATTTGGATTGTGAATAATGAAAATTAAATAATTAAAAAGTGAAAAAACAATAAAATAACGAAAATGCGTGCCTTTTTTGCTACGCCGCCATTTACGCCATTCTATGTCTTTCCATGTCTGCCATGGCATACAGAAGAAAGGCGCAAGCTTCCCGCCGCGCGCCTTTAATAAACATAGACGATTAATCTTTAGTTCATACTTGCTATTTAGTGTCCGTCTAGTGATTTTTTTTTCAACATTGGTCAAAGTTACGATTAGATTTAGTGTCTATGCATGTTTTAAGTTTAATTTTATTTTCACTTCTTTTTTCCTTTTTTATTTGAAATTGATAATTAATTGTCAAGGGATCTATTCTAGCAGATCTAGATTCACAAATCTAGAAGCTTACCAACGAGCTTGTGGTTCTCGACATGTTTGTGCTAGATTTTTACTACAGCTAAATTTTATTAATACTATATCAGGTGTCACTTCTTTGTTAAGCAATGTGTGATAAAATATTGTGCTCGTTAATATGGTCCAAGTACTACTAAAGATATGTAAATGAACGTGATCCAAGCAGTTCTGAGAGTCATCTCATGGAGGAAGATTTTTTGATTCATTGGGTGGAAATAGTGCATGTTACATAAACAGTGCCATTATGTATTACGGAAATCAAACAAAAATACTTCAAGATATTGCTTTGATTGCTGCGTACCATTCGCTTCTGATGAACTTAGTGAATATCCCTACATGAACAGCCTTACAGACAGAAACATATTTTTACAATGGGAATTGTCAATAGTTTCGCCTCAAAAACACCCAGTTTTCATAGCTTTCCACAGAAACATGATAATGTTATGTACCCCTAATATTTCCTAGTGCTCTTGAATTCTCCCACAAACAATCTCTCAGCTACAGAAGTGCCTTTTCAAAAGTAATTTTTCTATGCCAAAGACCCGTGCCTCAAGTGTTAATTGTGTTCTAGATCGTATTTTAGAGATCTTGGGTTCGATTCCCGTGGCACCATAATGGGTGCTTAAAATTAAGTATCATTTTTTTTATAACTTCTAAAACTAGTCTTGAGCTGTAACTTTTATATATGCTTGAGACTTCGAGTTGCAACTTCAAGCTCGTTTTGAATGAAAAAAAAAAAGTGTTTGGATAGATAAGCTGAATTTTGAAGATGGAATAAGTAATGATCATGTATCTGTTATTCATGACTTGTAAACTTATTAAGTGACTTATCCTCGTTATAAGTTGTTGCTTGACATTCAAACAGAAATAAGTTCACTTATATACTGATACAGCTGACACCCTTTGAATGTTTTCAAATATATTACAGGTAAGTGGAAATCTAGCCAACAAAACACTCCAAAATGCAGGATCTAGCGGCAAACTATGTAGCTCCAGTCCATCACCTAGATCTAAATCACCCAATCCTTACCTTGGTCCTTACCCTTCTCCTATTGAAATCAAGAAAACTATATCAAAATCAAAGTGCATTCCAGCAATTTCATCAATGCCAATATTACCTACCAGCTTCAACTGGCCTCCAACCAAAGAAGAAGAAAAGCTTATCACACATACTCTGTATGGCCCTACAACTGGCCGAAGGTTGCCTGTGTTCGAACAGTTATGCCCTCAGTGAGGTTACTTTTGCTTCTCTTTTCTACTTTACTGTCGGTTCACTAGTTAATAGCTTACATATGCTGTTATATAATAGTATGTACAGGAACCCAATATTAATATAGGGGGATAAAACCATGTATAGTGTTAAAATGTTGCTTTCAGTACGCTTTGCTTCCTCAAGTTTATAGTATTTTCTGTCTTTCTTGGCCTGCCCAGCATTTCAATATTTGATTGCACATACATACTTATACATATGCATACTTATGTATGTTAATATCTTGAAGTATATGTATTCATATTCCGGACAGCTACACTTTTGTTACTGCTAGTATCAAATACTGTTGAACATGAGTCACACGTTGCAGTGAATGCTGCCGACTTCCTGATAATAACATCGCATAAAAATTAAACTTAATTCCTACGCGTTTTTTGACATTATCTCCATAATCATATAATAGTACAATGAATTAGACAAACACTACCTACTAATCCAAAGCAATACACGAGAAGCTTTACTGCTTCTTGGAATCTTCTTCTTGAGTTTGCTTTCTGTCATACACGTTCTTATTCATCTTTAATATATATTCATGCCGCCTTCTTCTCATATACACACTCAACACAACATAGATATCTATCCTCTTCTCTATAGTTATCATCTCATGAAAATATTTTCAAACAAATCACAAATGAATGGTTGCTGTGTATTCTTAAAATGGCCATCCAACGGCTACCGAGCACTTGCAATGGATGGCTACGATGAAGGAGATGTGAGAGTGATAGTAGGTAAAGAGAGAAAACTTTTCTTTGTCGATGCTTTTGTTTTGCAGACCGATCCTTTTAAAGTTCTTCTGGAGACTGCTGGAAAAAAAACTTATAGTGTAGGTGAAGTATTTGTTGACGTTGATTCTATTCTTTTCGAGCACATGTTGTGGTTAGTTTATAATGGAGACGATTCTACGTTTTTGCTTAATTTGAAGGAGATTATAGAGTTTTATTCCCCGGATTATTGAAAGCTGAAATTTTTATTTAAATTATATATGTGTAATTTGTAAATGCATGTTATGAGGGGCATCGTGACCGTGAATAACTTGATATGTGATTTAGTATACAGAAATGATACTCATACCAGTTATTATATCCCAACATCTTCAGTAATGAGATAAATATGTAGCCTAAAGTATGCTACAGGAGTTGTATAAGTAGCATTGATCTATGGAGCATTCCCAACAAGTTCATCCCCAATTATTTCAAGGTTGCAACCAAAAATACAAGGCTGCATGTTAGCTTCGACGGCGCAGAGCGTTGCTTGCTTGGCCGATTTAAAAGAAGCCCGATAGCTTACAGGGATTTTTTTAAAGTTGGGTAAGTGCAAGACGATGATAATAATAACATCCTATAATTTTACCCAGCATTTACAGGATCGGGTAAAGGTAATGGTATTATTTTGCATCGTTTTCTTTTTTTCTCCCTGATATCTATCAAATTCTATTTAAACTCCTATCTTTTGCAAGTGGAAATGATTTAGAAGATTAACTGTGATCAAATACAGCAAAAACCCATGTATGATCGATTATAGATGAGATGACAAACAAGGCAAACACAATTGAACTCAATTCCAAACAAGGCACAACCAAATCAAAGATAATTCAAATAAAAAATCCATAGGAAATAAAATGGAAACAAAAATTTATAGTGGTTATGTAAACAAATACACAAAAACAAAAATGTTTTTAAATTTGAAGCACTAAACAAACAAGATGCGGTAGATTAATTTATGGGGTTTAGTACAGAAGGTTCCTATTTTCAATGTTGTTATAAGAAAAGTTCTTGTAGCAATGAGTATGCAAATTAGGTTTCTGTTTTTTCTAAAGAAGAAAGTGCAAACTAGCTTGCACTTTCCTTATCTTTTCAAGCAGTTCAAAATTTTCATAAATATCAAAAAAAAAATTGAAATCAGAAAGCGCAAAGTAGCTTGTGCTTTTTTGATAGAAAATGCAAGTTAACTTGCGCTTTTCAAAAATTTTAAACATTCAAAAAAATTTCAAAATCAGAAAGCGCAAACTAGCTTGCGCTTTCCTGATAGAAAACTCAAGTTAACTTGCAGAGACTTTTCTTATAACAACAACAAAAACAGGGACTTGTAGCTCTTTTCTTGTTAATTCATAGCAGCATGACATAGACTTATTCAAACATAAATTGATCCTAAAACAAAGCATAAAATGACTCAACTAGGCCCAATCTTTCAAAAGAACAGGACATGGATTTCATTACGTGTAAACTGCACTAAGTCTCAACACTCCCCCTTAGCATAGATTTCCTATCAGTGAGACCGAGAGCTTTTTGAAACAACTCAAACTTTGGTCTTGGTAATGATTTAGTAAGTACATCTGCAACATGAGTTGTAGTTCTGATGTGAAGCAGTTTAATATCTTCATTTAACACTTTCTCTCAAAAAAAAAAAAAATGGCGATGTATTTCAATATGCTTTGATCAAACATGAAAGATAGGGTTTTCTGCAAGTTTTGCTGCACTTTGATTATCAGAATAAATAGTAACTGGATAATCCTTGAAGTCAGTGATCTCCTGAAGTAATCGCTTGATCCAAATGCACTCTTAGGTAGCCATAGTTGCAGCAACATATTCAGATTCAGTACTTGAAAGAGCAACAATTCTTTGCTTTTTACTACACCAAGATATGGCAGTCGAGCCTGTATTAAAGCAATAACCAGTAGTTGAACATCCGTCATTCACATCATCTGCCCAATCTGCATCAGCAAACCCACATAATGAAAATGATATGTTTTGCTTATACTTCGAACCAAGATCAATTGTGCCTTTTACATATCAAAGCATTCACTTTGCTGCAGCCATATGACCAACGCAAGGCATATCCGTGAGCTGAGAAACTACACCTACACGGTAAGCTATATTCGGTCTTGTTATAGTTAAATAGAATAAACTACCAACAACTTGACAAAATAATGTAGCATTCTCCAAAAGATTGCCTTCTTCAAGCTTCTGCAACTTTAGATTTAATTCAATGGGAGTGTTTGCTATGTTTGTATCTTTCATTCCAAAACGATTCAACAAACTTGTAACATAGTTTTGTTGAGAGACAAAATACCCATCTGTCTTCTCTACTTCTAGTCCAAAAACAGTGTATCTCTCCAAGATTTTTCATTTCAAATCGGATTGACAAATCATCACTGAGATGAACTAAATCATCATTATCATCTCCGGTGATGATCACGTCATCTAGATATAAAAGAAGTAGTATGTATATTGAAGATTTCCTCTTCACAAACAGGCCAGGGTCACAACGTGAAGGAATAAAGCCACAAAATGTAAGATATTGAGAGCTCTTACCATACGAAGCTCACGGAGCTTGCTTGAGACTGTACAATGCCTTTTTCAACCGACAAACATGATTAGGAAACTTTAATAATAGAAATCCTCGAGGTTGTTCCATAAATATTTCATGATCCAATTCGCCATAAAGAAAAGCATTTTTTACATCGAGCTGCCAAATACTCCATCTCTTGCATGCAGCCAATGAAATGATAGTTTGCACCATGACCATCTTAGCTACTAGGCTAAAAGTCTCCTTACAGTTCAAACCAAACTGTTGAGAAAAAGTGAAAAACCGCGTGCGACTGAGCGTGCTTTGTACCTAGCGATAGTACCATCTGACTTCTTTTTCAACTTGTAAACCCATTCGCAGATGAGTAACTCAACATTATTTGGTTTTGAAACAAGCTCACATGTATCATTCTTATTTACTGCTCCAATTTCTTGATACACTGCATCTTCCCATTCAGTAATGCCTTTGGCTTCACTGTAGTGTTTTGGCTCATTTTCATAAGCATCTCCCATTTGAAAACTTGTCGCTGTGCATTGATTCGTTTGGACTTGACAATCAGACAAAAGGGATGGCTGCTTCCTTTGTCTATTTGATCTTTGCAATGAATCATCATGTTGGTCATCTGCATGAGGCGGGGCAAAAATTTTGTGTCACTGGATTCATCTTCATTTGAGAATGGCTCAAGTGTGGTTGGATTTGAAATTAAGAATGGCGAGTCCTCGCTTTTATTGTTATCTGAGTAATAACTTGAAAGTTAATCGAAGACAACATCTCTTGAAACTATAAACTTCATTGTTGTGAGATCCATACACCTCCAACCTTTCCTGTGTGAATCATAGCCAACAAATGCATATTTTCTTGCTTTTGGATCAAGTTTTGTTATGTTATTTTTAGGAATATGAACATAGCACAATGAACTAAATACACGAAAATAACTCACATTTGGCTTAGACTTGTATAAATTTCAAAAGGTGATTTTGAGCTACCTAACCAAGGAGGCAACCGATTGATGACATGGCAAGGACATTGTATAGCTTCGGCCCATAATTCTTTTAGGAAATTTTTATCATACAACCATGACAAGCTCAAAGAAGTAAGGTGCGGTAATTTTCGCTCAGCATTGTCGTTCTGCTGTGGAGCATTTGGGCATGTCATTTGTCTAGGGCGTTACTATTTACACCTGAAAGTATGTGTGGATCGACAGATATGGAATATATATTAAACTAAGTGCGGAAGCAGTTAATGGCAGTAAAGTAAATAAGAATAAGCACACCAGGAATTTTTATACTGGTTCGAACTCCCGTTCTACGTCCAGTCCCAGACTAACTTCTGGTTTTAACTAACAATACCCTCACTTAACCCGGAGGAATAGGTATGAGCAGCAGAACAGACACCTGAGCAACAGAACAGGATTTTTGCCTCAGCAGCCGAAGAGGACTTTCCCTTGCCTGAGCAGCAGAACAGGACTTAACAAAATATAAAAGTAGTTGACACAATGTGTTCTTGATAACACTGATTTGTCTTTAAGATTACAAACTTCCTATAATCAATTCCTCAAGTATATAAAGTGTATGTGAAGATTTGAAAGGAAGAATATTGCTAAGAATCAAAGTGTATGAAATATAATTCAAAGATTCAAAGCAATGAAGAGTATGAATGCACTAGAATAATCACAAGAGAGAGTAGAAAGAATTAGAATCAAAATTGGTGATTGTGAAGTGTGTGAGAACTCCTATATATAGTTTTCAGAGAGATGCAACTCTTAGTGAAGAGTCTCAGCCAAGAGAGGCATCTTTTCCCGAAGTGCAACTCTTCATAGGAGAAGATGTCTATTTAGAATTTGACAGTTGAAGCCCGGTCAGTCGACTGGTCGATTCCGGTCAGTCGACTGAATTGAAAAAGATAAAATATTTTATGCACAGTCAGTCGACTGGGCATGCACAGCCAGTCGACTGGCTGTGCATATATTGCACAGTGAACTTTGTTTTTAAAGAATTTTTAGAACACTAAAACTTTGAGGATTGATTTTAACATATATCTAAGACTCAACATATATAATAATTACTTTAAGCATAGAGTTAAAGTCATGATCCTCTGATGTCTTCTTTTTGTCATGTATGAGTGCATTTTCTTCTTTAGCTTCTGAACCGTTTTGTCATGAATCAAAACTAGTGATTCAACATTCTCCCCCTTTTTGATTGATGACAACCTGTATATATATTAGATAGAGAATTTTCTTCCCCTGAAAGTATGACATCTTTTTCCTGCATCAAATATGTTAGTGCAGACACTTTTTCTCCCCCTTTGTCATCGACAAAAAGGAGACAGATAATTAAAATTTAGTGTATAACACACAAATAGACACAGAAAAGTACATATAGATAGACAAAGTATCATAGTACGTGAGATAAAAACATAACCAACAATAATGAGACTACTTACTACAAGTCTCATAAATTTTACCAGAGTATTTTGCAAGGATTAAAATTTGAACAAAGAACAACATTTCCTCAAATCTTACCAAAACAGCTTACTCATCTCGATCCCAGTCATATTCTTCGGTATGCTCCTTTCCAGGTCTTGATGTGTCTTGTCCACTACCACTTGGTCCGCTAGTATCGCTTTCGGTATGTTCCTCGGAAGTAGACCATGTGAACCTTGGTGCCGGTCGCTTACCATGTGCTACGGAAGAAGCAGTCATGGATGAGGAGCATGAAATCGCATCCCATAGTATAGAGAGGAACCCTTTGATCTTGTCTAATTTTTTATCGACTTTGTTCAAACGAGTCCCTAGTATTTGTTGATTTCTAGAAAGAATTTCTATGGACTCTCGAGTACTAGCAGATGTTGCAAGACGAATTTCTTCCTCTTCTTCGGGTTGGGGTGTGTGCTCTCGAATGATTGGTCTGCCCGATTGTCGTTGTTGGTGTTGGCGACGCCATTCTTCAAAAGAGGTAAATGCCGGAGGAGCTGACGGTAGTTTCATGAGACTCAAAGTGCGAATGTTTATAACTCCGACGGAAGAAGTTTCGGATTCCGGTTGAGGAGCACCCACATTTAAAAGTAATCTCATTATATATTCCCCGAAGTAAATGGTTCTCATATTTCCATTGTTGAAGGAGAGCAATATTCTCCGTAGCCAATTTACTTGAATTCCTCCCCATACCGCATATAATGCTTTGAAATCTTCCGGGTAGATAAGTTCATATGACCCAGTTCTTGGAAGAATACTTCTCATGAAAGCTTTGTGAAGAATTCTTGCTTTTGGTCGAAGAAGAATGGATTTTTGTTCCGTCATATTGTCACCCATGAACATATGACTGACTCGATCTCTTTGTTGAATGTTGCAATCGATATTGTCTAGAGGAATACCTTGGTTAGGTGATTGAAGTATGTGCGCCACCCGATCTAAGGAGAAGAAGACTTGATGCCCACAAACTAAACTCCAAACACAATCATCCCTATTTGATGGACGTTGATGAGGAAGATTTAAGTTTGCATAGAAGAGCTTTACCATGAGATGATTGATCTTGTGAGAATTGAGATTCATGTCGAGAAGAGATTCCAATCCGGATCTTCGCATAAGATCTTGTAAACCATAAGCTGCAAAATCATTGTAGACCATGAAAGAACCTTCAAAGATCCGCGAATTTTCCATTTTATGCCATCTTGCAATTGCTACATCGTTATATAACCATTGCGCAATTTGGCTATCGGTAGGTCCGGCGGAGGAGGAGCTTTGCCTATGTCGCTTTGTAGGAGCCATTTTAGGAAGGATTTGATGAAAGATTTGATTGGATTTGGAATTTTAGGGTTTTTCTCAAGAAGGATTTTGGGTAAAAAACTAAGAATGGTAAAGTGAAATTGGGTAAAAAGTAACAAAAAAGGGAAGAAGTAAAAATTGCCTATAGCTAGTCGACTGGACGAATGTAGTCAGTCGACTGGTGCACTAGAAATAATACGAATTTCCTACAGTCAGTCGACTGATCATGATAGGTCAGTCGACTGAATGGTTTCCCGAGAGTTTGGATTCCCCGCAGTCAGTCGACTGAGCCTGAATTTCAGTCGACTGACTGGAAAAAAAAATACAAAATAATTTTTGAGCAATAATTCAAGAATACACACAAGTTTATTTCGTTAATACATTATAAAACAAGAACAATGAGCATACTTTGTGTAAAGAAAATTAAAAATGAGAGTGTGAGTCTTTCGATTCTTCTCTCGGTTCAATTTTTGTATTTTCAGCAAATAGTTTTATAGGTGAATATTTTTTTTGAATCGGTGAGTTACTCGTTCCTCCATGTTCCCATGAATTTGGTCCTCTACGTTCCCATGAATTTGGAGATACATGAGGGCGTTGAGGTGAGTGAATATGTGCGTTTATGTTGATGGGGGATGAACCACATATTTTTGCAGCACATCGTTCAAGAAAATTAAGTCTCCTACCATGACTCTTTTGCTCATAATACATTTCACGCTGAAGATTAACTGTTTCCCTCTGATAGTGATGTAAATCATCTATCTTTTCTTTAGTAAAATATCAAAAGCATTATCTTTCAAAATATTCTTGCAAATAATATGAGGAATTTTTTTCATTATTCTCAGAGAAGTATAACTTCTCATAATACTCAATAGCTTCATTAGCAACTCTGTCATAAGCATTGGAAAGATTACCAGTATAATCAATAATATTGCCTATATTATTAATATGCTTTCTTCTACTCATTTTAGCACGAAAAAATTTGGTGCAGTCATCACCTAGAGTTAGCCAGCATGAAAAAATTTAGTGCAGTCATCACCTAGAGTTAGCCAGTCTACCTTAGCCTTTTGTCTAGCATTAACTGCATTTTTATAAATTTCAGTAGACAGATTTTTCTGGTTCTTGAAAAAATTGCTGGCTATATCAATATCTTCTAGGTTATCATCTGCAAGATTTTGTAAAAAAATTCCTTCCTTTCTTAAATTATAGCCAGAGTATTATTATTCAAATAATTATTTTTATTCCAATTTTTAAGATTGTATTTAATATTTTTCAAGAGCATACTAAACTGAAATTGTTTAGTACCATTACAAGAAAAATTTAAGCAATTATCCAACAAAACTTTATAATTCTCTTCCAAAACCCAACTATTTTTAAATATGAAAGGAGAAACTTTACTGTTTAAATCCATTTTGATAAAAAGATTAACAATTAAAGGAGTATGATCACTAGAATATTGTTCTAAAGTTGAACAAACAAAATTCGAGAAAATGTTTGAGAATTCTTTATTGATTAAAATTCTATCCAATTTATAATGGATATTCTTAGCCAACCCAGATTTCCATGTATACTTATAACCACTAATAATTGGTTCAATAAGACCAGTGTCAAGAAGAAAATTATTTAACCTATCAAACTTACTTTGAGGAATTTTACTACCTCCAAATTTTTCTGATACATGAAAAACGGTATTAAAATCACTCAAAATAATCCAAGAAAAGTTATAGATTAAATTCAAAGCTTTTAGTATACACCACAAACCATTTCTTTCACTTTCAAGGTTACTACCATAAATACTAGTAACTTGAATCAAAAAACCACTAATATTTTTAAACTAACAGTCTATAAACTGCTTGTCTTTATTAATTTTTAAGTTTGTCCAAATATTAGAATCCCATATAATAATGATTCTTCCTTTACAACCACAATCAATATTATTTATAGATTTCCAATTGCTAGACAACTTAAAACAAAAAAATTCATAATTTTCAACATTCAGTTTGTTTTCTACAAGAGCAATAATAGTAGGCTTATAAATGTTTATCATATATAAGATATCAGACTGTTTAGCAGGGGAATTCATACCCCTGACATTTCATGCAAATATAGTCATATATATAAAATAAAGAAGAAAGTTAAATGGTACCTAACACTGTAGTACCCTTACCCCTCCTCTTATTATGTACACTCTTAGCTTTTAGTCTTGTAGACATTTCATCCCATTCTGGGTTGATTGAGATGTATTTTTGTTTGAAAGCTTTCTTCTCTTTGCTTCCCTTTAACTTACCAGTTGCTTTTGGTTTTGGAATATGCAATGTAGATATATCAAACTGGTCAATAGCATCAACCATAACTGATTCATTTTCTTCCTTTTGCTCTGACTTAGGAACCTTAATCAAAGGAATATCAAAATTAGCTATGCGAGGCATGGCTGAGTCACTAGACTCTGCTACTGCAGCCTGCTTAAGGGGAGAAACTTTCTTGCGGGGCAATGTTAAGTTGATGCATACCCTGTCCTCAACTTCTGCAGCAAGTTCAGAAGGAGACTCCTCCTCCATTCCACTGCCCCAATTCTAGCTATTATCTTGGTGCGAGACATTGTATATTTTTGTACCAATATTCTCTGTAACTAAACATGGCTCTAAAATAGGAGGGGTTTCAGAGCTAAAGACCTTTTTAATAATATTACCCTCCTCTATACTGTACTGATTTGAAACATTTGAGCTTTTTTCACAATCTTTTAACTGATGAACTTCCATAGCGGTGATCTGATCATCTTGAGCGGTGAGCACCTTTGAATTATCTTCTTGATCGAAAATGATACAACCTTGGTTGATTCGATCATTGTTCTTTTGTGTTCTTGATTGGTTTACTGCCTCTTTATTGGAATTTGGTTCTTGGATCTCAACCGATCTATTTTCTTGAAAACTGTCTCTGTTTTGATTACTGGTTTTGGGTATCCACATCTGTTTTGGGTTGCACTACTCTCTAGTGTGACCGAAACACTTACAGATGCTACACTTCGGTGGAACCCATTCATACTCCACTTTCTGTATAATGTTTTCACCATTGTAAAGAGTGAGATTGATCTCCTTTGGAAGTTCATTAGTCGTAGAAACTTCCATAAGAAGGCGAGCGTAATTCAATCTCGTCTTCATGGTAGTGGTTGTGTCCATTTTTATGGGTTTTCCGATGATGCGTGCCATAACGCTAAAAGCCTCGCGGTCCCACAATTTAAGATTTACACTGGGTAATTTTACCCATATCGGCATAGTTGATAGTAAATCTTTGTCCAATTTCAGAGATTCAGACCACTTTCTCATAATGATGAGCTTGTCATTGTAAAAATATGGACCATTTTGAATTATTGTATTGCAGTCTTGAAACTCTTTGAACTTAACAAGAAAGAAACCATTTTCTCTAGAAAAGATTTCAAAATCCACAACTGGTTTCCAAACACGTTTTATATACTCTTTTAAAAACAAGAAATAGGGTTTGGTACCTACGACATAGACAATAACAGAATTATTCCAGCTTTCTATGGCTCTTTTGCAAACCGCCTCCTTCACCAAACTGTATTCTTTTTATTAATCTTGATAGGTGAAATGGTTTCAAGACTGCATTCATCTTCTTTTGGTTCCTCATATTGCTCTGAAACAATATCAGGCCAATTTCTATGACCTTGATCTTTTAGAGAGAAATTTGCCGGTTTACGAGGCTGGATTGGTTGTTTAACCTTATTCTGACTGGAGTTGGTCAGAAACTGACCCTTCTTCTTCTTTAGGACGCCATTATTATTCAGCAGAACTAGATCATTTCTGGGCTGGTATTTTCTCTACGATCTTGGTTGGACCAATTGGAAGCCCTCATTGTCGATAATGACACCATTAAACGGTTTTCTGATATGCGATTCAGGTGGTCTATCCTGATGTGTCGGATAGAGAAGATTAGAATGATTATTGCGAGGAGAATTGGTTTCCCCCATGGCAGAAGAAAACCCTAATTTAAAAAAAAAATTGTATTCATTTTGTTGACTTATATAAAATCATAGATAAACAATTAAACCTCTAATTTATAATAATTGCAGATTTATATTTTTCAGTTATTAATTATATTCTATTAATATGAAAATTTATTACACTATTAGTTACTCCCGATGTCTAAAGATTGTGTTCTATGTGAAAGCAAAGTATAGGCTGTGAGCACACTGTATAGTTTAGGATTTGTTCTCTATGTAGTAAAACAGATATTGTGTTTTGAAAAAAATAACGATTCTCATTTTAATTTTCAAAAGCTATTTGTAAGAATTTCGATGTGCAAAATTGTTATTTAATCATCCTGAATGAAATTCTAATTTATGAATTATCTATATCTGACTAAAAAATATATATTATTAGGTCTATCAACGGATACTCTAAAATATAAATAGTGTAACGACCCAACTTTCTGACCCCTAGTGACGACACTTAACACATCCTCGGTGTTCGTGTGCCGTTGCCCAAGCATCAGAAAGATGAATCGTCATGAAGTTAAATAAAGAACAGAATAGAAAACCTCACAATGAAACTGTAGAATAAGCCATATCAGTCAATAGTACATCAGGTTACTCCTTAACAGGAAGTTATCAGAGTTACACAAAGCACTACAAATCAGCTTAGGCAGTTATAACAACCCGCCCTTACATATGCTGAAACGAAATACACTTGCACAAACAAAATAATACAGCGAAGTAGATAACTAAGAAGATGAAAGCCTCCTGCTCGGACGCCGTCTTCAAAAGGCCCATATAGACCTATTACTCTCAAACTACTCAAATATAATTGAGTACCTGAGAGTTTAGGGAAAACAAACAACTCGGGTCAGACAATATGTCTGGTATGAGTAATTTTTTTTTAAATTAATAGGTGTGTGATTAAACACAAAAATGTGAGACCACACTGCTGAACACGGAATGGGTTTACTCTCACATGAATCAACATCCAAACGTGAAGAATGGATAAATAATTAAACATCGCGAAGAGTGGTTGACTCTTCCCGATTAAACTAAGGAAACAAATTTGAAGGTTCGAATGAAATAAGGAAAGGAAAATCTCCAACAAATGACTAGGAAGGTGCACCACCCTTGAAGTATACCTCTAGTAATATACTTTAGAGAAGCTCATATAATCTGTGACACTTCTCGGACAATACCAGGCCGGACCCCGTCAGACCTTATCGAGTATTCGAATATTTCACATCTAATAGCACTACCGAATCTAATCTAGATGAGATGTGAAAGTACCCTAATGGGAGAAACCCACATAGCTTGGCTTCCTCTCCCACTTTGGATTTAGTCATTTCCGACAAAGGATATCAATGCTCGACGGAGCAACACATCGTCTTAGAATGACGACAATAAAGAAGCTGAAGTAACCGATAGATGAGAAACCAACTATCGAGGATATAAAACGATCGTATATGGAAATTAAGTCTTGTATACTTATCACCACTTACCAAATTCAAACTTGTACTATTTCTTGGTTAAAAATAATACCGGACAAGTCAAGGTAGTGTTACCTCGAAGTCACATCTCACGATTATTCTTAACTTTCGAAATAGCAACAAATCTACTTTTTCGATGTTTAGTGCTAATTATACAAATAAATCATTTCCATACAAGTGAATCGCTTTACAGAAATTAGTTCATTTCCATAAACAATTCAAACTTTTCTTTTAAAAACCCAAATTCGTGCTTGGGCTTCACATTACAAGTATTAGCTTCAAAACATTTTGTTAAAAGAGTTTACTAACTTCAAAACATCATTATAAAGGATTTAAATACTTTCAACATCCTTATTTAATTGGATACTTCGCTCTAACTATCATAAATGAGAGTAATTAATTATCTTTAAACTTCATTAATCGATTTGGATAATTGACTTCAAAATACCCTTTAATTAAAAAGGTTAATCACCTTTTGAATTAACAGAACCAATTAAATTAATTTATTAAATTTAATCTCAATAATTACATAAATTATTTAAATTTAGACATCATTAATTAAGATAATTAATAATAAATAAATACCATTAATTAAATTAATTAATTTAAAAACATCATTAAAGGAAATATTAATTAAATTTAAATTAATTAATCAAATTTACTATTTTCTATTTTTTTTATTTAGTTGCCAAAGTGTCACATCATCATTATCTTAAGTTAATTAACTTAATTAAACCTAATTATACTATCTTAACCCATATTATATAATTAGTCTATGTGTGCATATATATAAAAAAGTCTATACAACATTTCAAATAACTTTTATACAATGAAACGTCGAAAATTTGGAAAACAGTTTCCGATCACATTTTCTGTTTTTCTTTAAACTATTTAGTTTTGTAAACAAAATTTAAAAATGATTTTAATATCATTAATTAATATTTAAATTATGTTTATTTGATTATTAAAATCCATTATTTAAATATTTAAAATTTATTTAAATATTCAAATACAAAGCTGAGTGAGCCATCGTAATTCGTTTCGACAAATTTGAACTGCTCTAGCTCCATTTATATTATTTTCGGTGGTTTAGCAACATTTTTGGCAGCGAATATCGAGTTTTGGTAGGGAGGTCATATCTCTAATATGTGTGTACCATTTTATTCGTCCCGTCGTGCTGATCTCCGCAGTATATTCATTTGTGTGTTTGGGTGTCTGGTACACGGCGAAATCCATGAAATTGTTAGCCGTATCGGTACCCATTTTGGTCTTTTGGTTTCCTGTGGCCTTTCATTGTCCTCTGTGAGAACAAACAGCCACTTGATATTAATAATTCCAGAATTCAACTAATATGACTTTTGTTATTCCACTTGTTTGAAATATATTCTGGTTGGTTGCCATTCATTCTCTCTTCCCCTTTTTCTTTCTGTACTGTGCTTGCTTTATAATCATATATATATATATATAATAAAATTATAATATGCATATACAGGCTTGAGAATTGCTCGTCTCCTTCTATCAATTCTTCGCAATTCTTCTCCTCACCTTTCCACAGTGCTCCACCAGTTCGCCCATCATCTTCCCATGTAGTCAGCAACCACCACGCACCTAGCCAGTGACCCCGTTCCTCTCCCCCTTCAACTCTCCACTCAGCAAGCTCCGCCAACCGTCCCTTCACACACAACCGATCTCCTTGTACCTGCCTCCACCAAACACTCTGCCGACCCATATCTCCACCACTGCAGCGACCAGATCCGAACCAAACGCCTCCGAGCAACCGACCTTACCCACTGCCAGTCATTGTGGACACGAACCTTCGCCATCCAACAATAGTCGGATCTTCACACTCCACAACTCCGATTCTCCGAGCAGCACACAACGCAATAGCAGCTAGTTCTTCCTCTCCACCATAGACCCGAGATTCCTCCGCCACCAGCCTGGCCGCATGAACCCCTGTTGCACCTTGCAACATAGTAGTAGCCCCTGCCACATCGCCTTCCACCCTCCAACCCCGAGCACTGTTCCACTTTTGGCCCCAATAGTCTTTACCCAACCCTCTTCTCCTCTATAGTAAAAAAAAAGAAATATATGTATGCTTACATATATTTGAATTAGCACTGCTTCCATCCTCTCCGACTTGATCCGAGCCTCTCCTCCGATTCGCCACTCATCACAGCCTTGCCCCGATTCACGACAGTCATCCGAGCGCCGTGCATTTCAAAGCTTGGATATGTTTCAGCATTTGTTTTAGTGAAGCAGCAAAATTCCTATTAATCTTCAAGTGAAAGAAGAACCTTTAGGTAGCGATTTTCTTCCGGTTAGTAATATTGAAACATCCAACAGGTCAATCAATGGAATGATGGAGGGTATACATTTGAACCCAACAAAACGCACATGTGACACCCAAAGTCTTCTCCTTCTTTAAAAAAAAGGTATATAACACACACACACACACACACACACATATATATATATATATATATTATTTCTATCAAGTTCAAGTTTGTTTGTAACGACCCGTAAATTTTAACGGTTTTAATAGCATAATTAACTGAATTTTTCATGAAAAATAAATAATAAAATTTTGAAATGAAAATTTGATATTTGGTATGCATCTATTTAAACATAGCAAATGGTAAATTTTTATTGGAAAATATGTAAGTTAGTTCTGTTGTGTAATTTTCAATTTCAATTTAAAATCAGTTAATTTGATGAAAACAAAACATTTTCGAAATCTAAATATTTTTATATAATAAAAATGTAGACCATTTTTTGAGTGAGAGTCATATTTCATTTCGCCAAATTTGAATTGCTAAATCCCCGTTTATCTTATTTTCGGCGTTTTAGCAGCATTTTTGGCAGCGAAATATCGATTTTTGGTGGGATGATCGTATCGCTAATATCTATGTACCATTCTGTTCGTCTCGCCGTGCTGATCTCCACAGTATATTCAATTATGCATTTCAGCGTCCGGTATGCGGCGAAACCTGCAAAACCGTTAGCTGTATCGGTACCCATTTTGAACATTTTTGGTTTCCTTGTGTCCACTCGTTTGTTACAGCCATGAGCAAGTGAATGGACGTTTGCTTTTAATAATTCTCAGAATTTGTGCTGCCTGACTTTTACCATTCCTATTGTCCAATTTATTACTTCTGTTCCATTATTTTTCTCTCCTCTTATTTTGTTATATTCTGAGAAGAAAAAAAAATATAAAGTTTCTTTTTCCTGGTCGTATCCTTTTGCCGAACACCTTCCTCCTTTTGCAACCTTTCCTTCTCTTCTATTTCGTTTCTTTTGTGAAAAATTTATAAATAATATAATTCTCCGAATTGTCGTCCTCCTCCTTTCTAAAAGCTTGTCGTCATCACGTAACAACCGCACGGCCTTCAACCTCCCCAGATCCACCTGCCACATCAGCTCGTCCCCACATCAACCTCTCCTTTCTCAGCCTCACATGCAGCGCTTCACTTTTCCATCCAATTTTGTTGCCGAGACCTTTATACTTGGACCTACTCTAATCTCTCATGGTCGAGCATCTTCCTTCCACACCTGACTGCCACGTCATTCAGCCGAACAGCCCCATTCCATCCACTCTCCTATCACCGAACAACCACCAGATCCCATCTCCAACCATACATCTAGAAAAACACCACCTGCTTCCCTTCGAACCCTCCGTCCCTTACGCAAACACCACTCGACAGCCGCCTCCGCCTTGCCATCTCCGTTCCCATCTCACCACCCCATCTGACCGACCTTGACAGCCGTTACATCGCTCGGCCTTCACCCCAGCCGCACCACACTCACCAACGTCCCTCACTGCCAAACCCAGATCAACACTACCCGCAGCCAAGCTGAGCTGTAGTTCAGCCCACCTGATGGTTGCCGCCAGTCCCCTGGCCTACCTTGGCCACGTCAGACCGTCCTCGGCCCGCCTCCACTCGTCTGAGCAGTTGATCATCTGAAGCCTCCACACAGCCCCGCTTCAGTCAGCCGAGACTGCTCATCCATTATCCGCTTACCTTGTCTCTCCAAACCCGCCACCTTGCCCTCCACGTCTCCAACCTTCAACGGTAGCTTCCACCGATCTAGTGAGACTCGTCACCTCCGTTTTTATATTAAGGTATATATATATAATAGTTGTATATATAGAATACATAATAAAGTTCATTTATATAGGTTGTTTGCATATTTGATAAGTTGCATACTTTGGGCAATAAGAAAGCTGCTTATACTCCCGTCTCTTCCTGTCTAAATGCAAAAAAAAAGAAAAAGAAAAAAAGAGGTATATATATAAATATTGACTTATATTGATTTATACAAAGTATATATATTATATTATATATATATATATTGATTTATCGATTTTGAATTCTTGTAGTTACTTGCTTTGTTTGCCCTGTGTGCTCGTTGTCCGGAAATTACAGCAGCTAGTCGCTTTGCTTTGCCGCTGTCCGGATTCGTATCGCGGCAGCTTCTTGCTTTGTTTGATCCGTGCTTATCCGTGTCTGTTGCTTCGTATTCTCATCATTTCTCTATCCTCGAAAGGTGAGCAATCACTCACGATTAACATTCTTATATATAGTAAATTTAATTCATATGAAATGACGATTGAAATATGCTGTTAAATTTGAATTGTTAGTTATTTAATTGTTAAATATGATATGCCATTATCTGCAATTGTTTACCTATGACATATGACACCATAACATGTTGTATATATTATATTTAAATTGTTACCGATGATAAATGTCTACTGTTGATATGTTATATTATTATCATATTTGTTCTCACTCTGCAAGTTCCCTGTTAGTTTAGAAATCCCTATGGGTTGAAATGATACATACCCGAACGATCTTGTAGATTAAGGGAAAATCGTTATAGGTTGAAATGATAAACCCAAGTGATTTTCATTGATTCTGAATTTTGGGATTGCGGGTTGAAATGATATATACCCGTATATTTAAATAAATTGTAAATTGAAATGATAAATATCTGTATCACTTGACCATAGTTTAGAAAACAATATACGGACACCGTTGGTCTATTTTGAAAAAAAAATGATTTCCGGAATTTTTGAAAGGAAAATATATGGGTTTTGATAAATACTGATTTTAAATTATAATATAAATTTTTATTTTAATTTTTTAAATTTAGATTTTGAATTTATATGTTTTGGAAATTTTAAATTTATAAGTTAAGTTTTAAACTGCAAATCATAAAATTTTACTTATAACTTTATTATTTTTAAAATATATAAAATAAGATTTAAAATAAATTTAATCGTAATAAGATATAATTTAATAATAATTAATATAATAAAATTTATTAAGAATTTAATTTAACTAATAATATATATAATATTTTAAGTACTTATTTAAATTTTATTAATATTAAAAAAATAGATTTTTGTAACGACTTTAAGTACATGGAAGCTGGAAAGATAAATTAAATAAGAATTAATTTGTAATTTAATTTGTTAAAAATTGAATTTAAATAAGAATTGATTTATAATTAAATTTGTTTAGAATTGAATTTAAATAAGGTTTGATTGAACTTATTGATTTGAGATTTTGAAAGGTATGAATTTATAACTTGATTTGATAAAAAGTGATTAAATGAATATCTTCAATTTTAAATAAATTTGAGATTGAATATTTAATATTAACTTAAATTTGTAATATGAGATTTTATTTAAGTCTTATTAAAAATGATTAAGTGAATATTTTGAAATTTTAATAGGACTAAAGTTGAATTTTGAAATATAAATGAAACTTATTAAATTTAGTTATTGTAAATGTTTGAATAATTAAACTTTGAAACCTATTGAATTTGAAGCGGTTTAAATTTGAAGTTCAAACCTGGATTTGAAATCGATTAAAATGGTTTAAATAAGAATTTGAACTGAGGTTGATTTAAATGGAAGTTTGGAACTAGAGTTGATTTGAATTAATTTGTGAAATTGGAAGAAACGATTCTAATTTGAAACTATTTTGATATAAACTCTTTTATTATAAACTATTTTTAATATATAAACTATTTAATCCATAACCTATTTTAATATATAAAGTATTTTTAATATATAACTATTTTAATATATATATAAACTACTTTTAAATATTCAATTGTTTAAGTGGGATCTGTAGATTTAATGGATTTAAATGCAAATATTGATAAGATGGTTTAAACTATTTTGCGGTTATGATTTCGGAAGTGAATACGATTTCGAAATTGATATGATTTTGAAAGAATATGATATTTTGATATAAAGTATAAACTGTTTGAAATATAAATGACCCGGTGTGAAATAAGTGTTTGGTTGTTAAAGAGACCAGGATCAGATATTGTCATATTCTCTGCCAATACCGAAAACCACTTTAATAACTGTGTACGTGGTGGAGGTTCCAGAACGAAGTAGGATGGTTTGGCGACGATTCTATATGAGGTATTAATACAGCCCTGACTCCCCCGAGTTAGCTTGATGTTGCTAAAACAGGAGCTATACCGGGCCAAGTGAGGTCGCTCCTCCGATCGGGCACATTTCTTCGATACCATTATATTACTTTGTGATTTGATTTGGGTGCACCTTTGATTTTGGGAGTGTGTCTCGAGGTGGGCGGTAGTAGCTGCTATGCGTTGCCACCAGTCCGGGAGTGCAAACGGTAGAATCCTACCCTGGCATTGCCTCGCGCGCCTTGTCACATGCCTTATCGCGCCTTCTACGAGTTTGGTTTATGTCGTACCTATGGAGTGCTCCCTGATAGCCCACCGGTTTGGTGGAGTTTACAGTACTGTATAGACTATGGCATTATATAAAATGTGTTAAGGGGGATATGGGTAATGCCTTAACGTTATTTTAATAGTTTACTTTACTTTAGACATTATATATGTAGCGTACTGTACAATGTATGTATATAGTTTAACGGATCCTTAAAGGATGGGAATCCCAAACATCCTTTAAGTTATTTGTATTTCAGTTGTCATTTCACTTGAGTTGAATTTACTGATATAAGAATGTTAATCCTGACTCGAGTGTTTTGTGTTTTGCTTTATGCTCGAGTCAGACCGAGTGTCACAACATTTGACTCAACTTTGGAGCTTGGAGATTTGCTTGGAGTTATCTATTCAGCTTTTCAGTTGTTTCCAGTTGTTTGTGCAGACTTGTCATTTTCTTTTGTATTGATACTTCTAGGTATTGGATATCTGTTGTATTTTGTTTAAGACTCTGTTGTTTATATAGTAGCTTCATGAACTGCTATTTATCTATTTCTGCTGCTTATTGTTATATTACTCTGTGTCTGTGATTTTGTGATTGATTTATTTACTGTATAAGCTGAGTTTTGCCAAATATAAGTTAACAATCTGTTGTTTCGAGCAATTCAAGTGTGACATGTCTGGATGATTGTCGATTTGAACGATTCAAAATACCAGATCGTTACATTGTCAGTTTCCCACTATCGAATTTGTCGCAGCCTTCTTTGTTCGATTTGTCGCTGTCTCGTCGTGTGTCCACGTGTCCGTGTGCATCATTCCATGTCAGTTTGCATTGTCCTTAGCTGTCGTTGTTTTCTCTAGCCTCAAAAGGTGAGTGATCACTCACGATATGTTATTATATTTTATTTAATTGACATATGAAATATGACACCATAACCTGTTATATATTTTACTTAAATTGTTAATTATGATTATACATGCTTGTCGTTGATATGTATGTCATTTTATGCCATTTTATATTCTCACATTGCAAGTTCCCTGTTAGTTAGGAAAGTCCCTATGGGTTGAATGATGCATACCTGAACGATATTATAGATTAGGGAAAATCATTATGGGTTGAAATGATAAACCTAAGCGATTTTATCGATTTTGAATTTGAGATTGCGAGTTGAAATGATGTATACCCGTAAAATTTAATTATTGCGGATTGAAATGATAAATATCCGTATCACTTAACCATAGGATAGAAAACTATATACGGACACCGTTGGTCTATTTTAAAATGATTTCTAGAATTTTTAAAAGAAAATATACGTGTTTTAATAAATATTGATTTTCTTTAAAAAATATAATATATAGATATTTTAATTTTATTATGTGTGTAAAATTTATATTTTTAAATCATATGTTTTTGGAAATTTTAAAATTATAAATTAAGTTTTGAAAATGTAAATTATAAAATTTTACTTATAACTTTATTATTTATAAAATATATAAAATAAGATTTAAAGTAGATTTAATAATATGGTTTAACTTAATTTAATTCAATAAAAAATTTATTTTACCTAATATCTATATATAATATGTTTTAAATATTTATTTACAATTTATATTAATATTTTAAAATAGGTTTTTGTAATAACTTATATATATATATAACATGTTTAAATATTTATTTGAAGTTATGTTAATACTTTAAAATAGATTTTTGTAATAACTTATATATATAAAATATGTTTAAATATTTATTTGAAGTTATGTTAATATTTTTAAAATAGATTTCCGTAATAACTTAAATAAATAAAGGTTAGAGAGATAAATTAAAATTGATTTGTAATTTAATTTGTTAAGAATTGAATTTAAATAAGAATTGATTTGGATTTATTGATTTACTGATTTTAAAGATATGATTTTATAACTTGATAACTGGATTTTTATTAAAGGTGATTAAATGAATATTTCAAATTTATATAAAATTGAAATTGAATATTTAATATTGATTTAAATTTGTAATTTGAGATTTTATTTAAATGTTATTAAAAATGACGAAGTGAATATATTTCAGATATAAATAAAATTAAAGTGAATTTTGAAATATAAATGAAATTTATCAAATTAAGTTATTGTAAATATTTGAATATTTAAACTTTGAAACCCGTTGAATTGGAAGTGGTTTAAATTTGTAGTTCAAACCTGGATTTGAAATCGATATGCATTAAAATGGTTTTATTGAGAATTTGAATTGAACCTTTAATCTTTTAATTGAAATTGTTGAATCGAGATTGATTTAAATCGAATTTTGGAACTAAATTTGATTTGAATTGATTTGTGAAATTGGAAGAAACAATTCTAATTTGAAACTATTTTCGATATAAACTCTTTTTAATATATAAACTATTTTTAATATATAAACTATTTTAATCTATAAACTATTTTTAATATATAAACTATTTCAATCTATAATCTATTTTTAATATAAACAATTTTAATGTATAACTATTCCAATATATAAACTATTTTCAATATTCAAACTGTTTAAGTTGAGACTGTTATCATTTAAAATGAATAATGATTTCGAAAATGATATGATTTCGAAAGCGAATACGATTTCGAAAGTGATATGATTTTGAAATGAATATGATATTTTGATATGATGAACTGTTTGAAATGAAAATGACCACGGTGTGAAATAGCGTTTGGTTGTTAAAGTGACCGGGATCAGATATTGTCATTCTCTCTGCCAATACCGAAAACCACTTTAACAACTGTGTACGTGGTGGAGATTCTGGAACGAAGTAGGATGGTTTGGCGAACGTCTGTATGTGGTATGAACGCAGCCCTGACTCCCGCGAGTCAGCTTGATGTGACTAAAACATGAGCTATACCTGGGCCAAGTGAGGTCGCACCTCCGATCGAGCATGCTTCTTCAATACCATTCTATTACTTTGTGATTTGATTGGGTGCACCTTTGATTATGGGAGTGTGTCTCGAGGTGGGCGGTAGTAGCCGTTATGCATTACCACCAGCCCGGTTCTACAAAACGGTAGAATCCTACCCTAGGCATTGCCTCACGTGCCTTGTCACATGCCTTATCGCGCCCACTATGAGTTTGGTTTGTGTCGTACACTATGGAGTGCCCTCTGATAGCCCTCCAGTTTACGGAGGAATTATGGTACTGTATAGACTATGACATTTATATAAAATGTGTTAAGGGGGATATGGGTAACGCCTTAACGCTATTTTAATATTTTACTTTACTGTAGACATTATCTATGTAGTGTATTGGACTATGTATGTAAATAGTTTAACGGATCCTTAAAGGATGAAATCCCAACATCGTTTAAGTTAACTGCATTTCACTTGGACATTTTACTTGGGTTAATTTACTTGCATAAGAATGTTAATCCTGACTCGAGTGTTTTGTGTTTTGCTTTATGCTCGGGTCAGACTGAGTGTCATAACATTTGAGACTCACCTTTGGAGCTTGGAGTTTTTCTTGAAGATCTGTCTTATACCTATTCAGTTTTCGCTTATTTCCAGTTTTATGTTTAGATTTGTCATTTGTTTATGTATTAGAGACTTCTTTGTACTTGGGATTACTATTGTATTCTTCTTTAGACTCTGATGTTGTAGTAGCTTCTTGAACTACTATTTATCTATTCCGCTGCTTATTGTTATATTACTCTGTGTCTGTGATTCTATGATTGATTTATTTACTGAATATGATAAGTTTTGCCAATTATAAATTAACAATCTGTTGTTTTGAGTAATTCAAGTTTGACATGTGTGGATGATTATTGATTTGAATGGTTCAAAATAGCAGGTCATTACAGGTTGTATCAGAGCTCTGGTTTAGGAAAAATTTAGCATATGGAGTAAAAACTCATTAGAGATAGGGTAGTAATACCCTAGAATGAGTAGATTAATCATAGAATCATATTTTGTTCGAGCTTGAAATTCTTAGATTAGGATTCTCCTTAAATTAGGATTTCTTTTGAATTTTGGAACTTTACCTTTGTTCTAAAATCCATTCTTATCTTTTCCTCTTCGTGTTCTTCTTGATACTGTAGCATCCCCGCCTTTTCTCAACCAAGCCAACTTGTATGGTTTTGGATGTTTCTCAGTCTTCAATGCCAACTTCCTCACAGCTTCTGAAGAAATTATATTATCACAGCTTCCAACATCAATAACAAATTTTCAAACTTTCCCCAGAATAGTACATGTCGACTGAAAAATATTGCTCCTCAACCAACTACAATCCTCCTCTTGCTTTGATGTCAAACAAGACCTCCTCATCATCAGATTACAACCTTCGTCTCCCGACACTTCTTCTTCCTCCTCATCAGGTGGTGAATTGGAACATTCAGCTTCTTCATCCTCATCCTCAACCTTCGCTATCATAGCTCTCTTCTTCGGCTTTGGACATTCATTACTTTTGTGGCCCATTTCTTGGAAATTATAACACTTGAAACCATTATTGACTTTCGCCTTCCCAACCTCATTCACAACTGGTTTTGCAACAGCTTTTGAAACATTAGAACTTCCACTAACACCCTTCACTGGATTGTTGGAATTTGTAAACACACCACCTCCTCGTCTTCCCTGTTTCTCCCAAGCCAACGCTTTTTGGTGTGCTTCCGCTACAGATCTGGGATTAAACATGTTAACCATATCTTGAATCTGCATTCGCAATCCACCAACAAATCTAGCTGTCAATTGTTCCTCTGTCTCCATAATATCATTCCTTGCAATCAGTTGATAAAATTCGTCAGCATAGTCATTCACAGATTTTATCCCCTGTCTCAAGTTTTGCAACCTCTGATACATAAGCGACTGATAGTTATAAGGTAAGAATGTAGCTCTCATCAGTTTCTTCATCTTATCCCAAGATTCCATCTTTGACTTCCCCATTCTCTCCCGAGTTAGTTTAGTCTGCTGCCACCATGCCATAGCTCTACCCCTCAACCTTGTAGCAACCAACTTCACTCTACGATGTTCTGGAACCTCCTTGAAGTCAAAAATCTCTTCCACATTAGACAACCAATCCAAAAACTCATCAGCTTGCATACCACCCTTGAACTCCGGTATTTCAGTTTTCATCCCAGATTCCCACTTGTGATCATACTCTGATTGATTTCTTCCTTGGCCTCGTCCATGAACACTACCACCTTCGAACTCCTCTTCAAAATCAGATGTATATCGATGTCGATCCTGACCACCAACATCTCTACTACCATCATTCCTTCCACCAACATCCCTTCGACCAGTATTCCTCCGATCACGATCTCGGTCATCAACATTTCTATAACTGTCTCGGCTCACACTTCTCTCTCTATTGGATTGTGGTGAAAGTCTACTTCTCCCATGGTTAGATTCAGGTGAAACCCTTCTCTGATTTTGATTCATTTCCAACATCATCTTCTCTAATCGTCCAATCCCTTCATTAAGCTTCTCACTAAAGTTCTCATTAATTCTTTGCTCCATCTCATCAGCTTCTTCTCTTCTATACAAAGCTTCTACGTTTTGATGACGATTGGCTCTTCTTGGCGGCATGATTTGAAATTTCACAAATGCTTCAATGCTCGACTTGTACAAATCAAAAGATACCAAATGATGTACAATCTTCAACTTCAAACTCCTCTTTTGGCGTGCAAATAACTACGGCCAAATTCAAACAACTTTCGAACTTTGATCCAAAATGAAATGGATTGAAAACTCCCACTTTGTTGCGAAAATATAATGAACACGATGAACACAACTTCTCCAAATAATGCAACTTTCAATCTCCAACACTTCTACTTAGCTCGGCTCTACACTTCAAGCTCGGCTAACACTTCAACTTCGAAATTCTTCAAAGAATTGGCTCCAAGACTCGATTTAGCTATGATTGGCTAAAACAAGCTCTGATACCAAAATGATGCAGCAGTGGAATGAAAAAACGATGATTCGATGAAAGTAACGATCGATGGAATGGAAGATACTGAAATGCCCAAATTCGTTGACCCGAAGATACCGAATTCTAGCTATCTTCGTCACGTTGATCGCACACGATACCGTGAAGGAAGATCTGCAATTCTTCAGACGTTGATCTAGCGCACTAGATACCGTGAATTGGCTTCTACGATCGTTGATCCGAGCGCACTCGAATGCCGAAAGAGGAGATAGGAGATTACACTCAACTACCAATTTGGTGAAAGCACAAAGCTAACAAACAAAAGTTTTATTCAAAATCAACTAAACTATTACAAATGACCCAATCGGCCTATTTATAGGCGTTACAACTCAACACAATCACCTCAACAGTACAACACTTAGGTCGTTGCCGACCTAACAACTCCACATGACTCAACTTAGGTCGTACGCGACTTAACAGACTCACCCGGTTCAACATTACAACACAGTTATACGCCCTATACAACTCACACGACTTATACAGAACGACCTAAACATACGACTTAACAATATGTTTAACGACTTAAACCAGTTGCGACATAACATCCTCCGCGACTTAAAAGAATCAACGGCATAGAGTAAAACGGCATAAGGAATCCACGACTTCAAGCTTCAGCAACCTAACCTAGGTCGTAACCCGCTTCTACGACCTAACCTAGGTCGTAACTCGCATGAACGATCCAACACAACAGGCTCTGGTTTGCTTAACTCGCTAGGTCGTTCCAACGACCTATCCTTTAACTCGTTAGGTCGTACACGACCTAAATCACTTCCCTTAAGTCGTAGCCGACTTAAGCCTTGCGCATTCTCAACTCGTGGTTCTCCACTAGGTCGTTGCCGAGCTTCACTAAGTCGCTGGAGCGACTTAAAGGCATTATTAGGTCGGTCACGACTTATGGCTTCGTTAGGTCGGTCACGACTTAGTACTTCATTTTGTATCCCTTCCTCGCGAACTTCCTTGTTAGCTCCCTTGTTCTTAGGTGGTAAACGACTCATCATTTCCGAACGACTTAAGGTTTCGTTAGGTCGGTCACGACCTAATACTTGGCCTGCATCAATATCTAACTCGACAACCAATTTTGTTTTAAATAAAAGGCGTTTTACTTTCTATTATATACTTGTTATATAGTGATATAGATAAATTAAGTAATTAATTTAAAGTATATAAATAGAAAATCCTTAAATTATATGTTATGTGATAGTAATCACAATGTGTGGTAATCATGAACAATTTATCACATTGAAAATAATATATTGTTTTATATATTCATAGTTAAGATGTTTCGAGAAAGGATATCGATTCATTCATTAAGGCAAGAGTACATAACGCTCTTCGAATGCAACTTTAATTCACATGAAATGACGATTAACATTCTTATATTTAGTAACTTTAATTCACATGAAATGATGATTGAAATATGCTGTTAAATTTGAATTGTTAAGTTATTTAATTGTTAAATATGATATGCCATTAGCTGCAATTGTTTATCTATGACATATGACACCATAACCTGTTATATATATTATATTTAAATTTGTCACTGATGATATATGTTTGTTGTTGATACGTTATATTATTATCATATTTGTCCTCACTCTGCAAGTTCCCTGTTAGTTTAGAAATCCCTATGGGTTGAAATGATACATACCCGAATGATATAATAGAGTAAGGGAAAATCGTTACGGGTTAAAATGATAAACCCAAGCGATCTTTATTGATTCAGCAATTTTGGGATTGCGAGTTGAAATGATATATACCCATAGATATTAAATTTTAAATTGCGGATTGAAATGATAAATATCTGTATCACTTGACCATAGGATAAAAATATATATACGGATATTGTTGGTCTATTTTTGAAAAATGATTTCCATGGTTTTGAAAGGAAATATATGGATTTTAATAAATATTGATTTTTTTAAATATAATATATAAATTTTATTTTATATATGTGTAAATTTAGATTTTTTTTAATTATATATTTGAAAATTTTAAGTTTATAAGTTAGTTTTGGAAAAATATAAATTTTAAGATTTTACTTATAATTTTATTATTTTTAAATATATAAAATAAGATTTAATATAAAATAAAATTTAATAATAAAATTTAATTTAAATTAGTATATATATCTATATATGTTTAAGTATTTATTTAACAATATTTATTTAAATTTATATTTATATTTCAAAATAGATTTTTGTAATAGCCTTAAGTGAATGGAGGTTGGAAAGATAAATTAAATAGGAATTAATTTAAATTTTAAATTGTAAGGAATTGAATTTGAATAACAGTTGATTTATAATTAAATTTGTTTAGAATTAAACTTAAACAAGGATTGATTTGAACTTATTGATTTGGGACTTTGAAAGGTATGATTTTATAACTTGATTTGATAAAAGTGATTAAATGAATATTTTCAACTTTAAATTGAAATTGAATGTTTAATATTAAATTAAATTGTAATATAAGATTTTATTTAAATGTCATTAAAGATGATTAAGTGAATATTCTGAAATTTTAAATAGGATTAAAGTTGAATTTTGAAATATAATGAAATTTAAGAGTTATGGTAAATGGTTTGAATATTTAAACTTCGAAACCTATTGAATTTGAAATTGTTTAAATTTGTAGTTCAAATCTGGATTTGAAATCGATAAATTAAAATGGTTTTAATGAGAATTTGAATTGAGATTGATTTGAATTGAATTTGGAACTAAAAGTTGATTTGAATGGATTTGTGAAATTGGAAGAAACAATTCTAATTTGAAACTATTTTCAATATAAACTCTTTTAAATCTATAAACTATTTTTAGTATATAAACTATTTTTAATATATAACCTATTTTAATTTATAACTTATTTTTAAATATATAAACTATTTTTAATTTATAACTATTTCTATATATATATATAAAAACTATTTTCAATATTTAAACTGTTTAAATTGGAACTGGTTATGATTTGGAAATAAATATGATTTAAAGTGATATGATTTCGAAAGTGGATATGATTTCGAAAGTGTATATGATTTCGAAAGTGATATGATCTTAAAATGAATATAATATTTTGATATGAAGAATGAACTGTTTAAAATATAAATGATCATGGTGTGAAATAAGCGTTCAGTTGTTAAAGAGACCGGAATCGGATATTGTCATACTCTCTGCCAATACTGAAAACCACTTTAACAACTGCGTACGTGGTGGAGATTCCCGAATGAAGTAGGATGGTTTGGCGACGATTCTATATAAGGTATTAACGTAGCCCTGACTCCCACGAGTCAGCTTGATGTGGCTAAAAAAGGAGCCAGGCCAGGCCAAGTGAGGTCATTCCTCCTATCGGGCACATTTCTTCGATACCATTCTATTACTTTGTGATTTGATTGGGTGCACCTTTTGATTTGGGAGTGTGTCTCGAGGTGGGTGGTAGTAGCTGCTATGCGTTACCACCAGTCCAGATCCGCAAAACGGTAGAATCCTACCCTGGGCATTGCCTCGCTTGCCTTGTCACATGTCTTACGCCTTCTACGAGTTTGGTTTGTGTCGTACCTATGGAGTACTCCCTGATAGCCCACCTTCTTGGTGGAGTTTATAGTACTGTGTAGACTACGACATTATATAAAATGTATTAAGGGGGATATCGGTAACGCCTAAACGCTATTTTAATAGTTTACTTTACTATAGACATTATATATGTAGCATATTGTACTATGTATGTAGATAGTTTAACGGATCCTTAGAGGATGTGTATCCCAAACATCCTTTAAGTTATTTGTATCTCAAATGACATTTCACTTGAGTTAAATTTACCGATATAAGAATGTTAATCCTGACTCGAGTATTTTGTGTTTTGCTTTATGCTCGGGTCAGACTGAGTGTCACAGCATTTGAGACTCACCTTTGGAGCTTGGAGCTTCGCTTGAAGATCTGTCTCTTATTTATTCAGCTTTCGGTTATTACAGTTATTTCCAGTTGATTATTCAGACTTGTCATTTTGTTTATGTATTAGAGATTCCTTTGTATTTGAGATTTCTATTGTATTTCACACTCTGATGTTTATATAGTAGCTTCATGAACTACTATTTATCTATTTCCGCTGCTTATTGTTATTTTACTCTGTGCCTGTGATTCTGTGATTGATTTATTTACTGTATATGCTAAGTTTTTCCAAATATAAATTAACGATTTATTGTTTTGAGCAATTCAAGTCCGACATGTGTGGATGATTGTCGATTTGAACGGTTTGAAATACCAGGTCCTACAAGTGTTATCAGAGCTAGGAACAAAAGCCATTTTTGTTTTAAAAAGTTTGATTTTTCAAAGTCCAATTTTTTTTACAAATTTGAATTTTTTAAAATGGCTTCTTTTAATAATGCTTTTGCTAAGGGTCGGTCCAGTATTATCCCTCCTATTTTTAATGGAACATATTTTTTGAATTGGAAACTAAAAATAGAATTTTATTTAAAATCTATTAATTTTAATGTTGGGATATTATTGAAAATGGGTGTAATATAATAGATGAGAAAAATAATGCTCTTGTTATGCATATATTATATTCTTATATTAATCAAGATAATTTTAACTTTATTTCTCATTGTGAAAATGCACAGGAAATATGGAATACTTTTGATGCAATATATGGTGCTAAAGTCAACAACAATGAGGAATCCTCAAAAATCAACTTAGTTAAAGAAACGTGCTTAACAGGATTGGCAAAAGGCAGCAGCGATGCAGATTCAATAGCCGATGAGATAAGTAATTTTTCATTCAATGACTTAGATCTCTTGTGCCGAAAATTAATTGAAAATAATAAAGCTCTTGAGATGAAAAATAATAATTTGAAAAGGGAACAAACTAAACTTCATCAGAAAAATAACGATTTGGAAAATGGGCTTAAAAATAAAAGTTCAAATTGCAAAAAGTGTTTGGCCCATGAAAATGAATTTTCTCGTTTACATGAAAACTTTCAAAAGTTAGAAAATGATATTTTAATTCAAGAAAAAAGCAAAACTGAGCTGATTTGTGAAAATAATATTTTGCAAAAAGAGTTGGATAGTTTTAAGAAGTCGGAAAGTTCTAAAAGTGCAACTTTTGAAAAGAAATTAAATGAGATCAACGGAAAGTTCAAAACTCCTGAAAAATAAAACGTGATTATGAGCAATTCAGAAATTATTAGATTAAATCACGAGTTTGAAAAGGAGATTGAAGAATTCAAGAATTTTGAAAAAGTCGAATTTAAAAAACTCCAACTCTTTGAAGCTGAGATGCTTGAAATTGAGAATAAAATTAGAGAGCTTCAAAATGAAAATATGCAATTAAAAATGAATAGTTTTGAAAAGAGAGATAGTACCATTAGTTGTTGTTCGAAGCTAATAAATGAAAATAAACTTTTAAAATCCAAAGTTAATAAACTTGAGTTGGTTACTCGGAAATTTTTCACTAGAGATAAATCATTTAATATACTCTTAGAAAACCAACTCTTCGAGAATAAAAGGAATGAATTTGGATTTGCAAAAGTGTCAAAATATGAACAAACAACTAATAACATTGTTAAAGAGAAAAGTGTGATACCAAACACATGAAAACCATACCAATTTGGGTTCCAAAAGGCACGAATATAAAATCCCTCAAAGTCAAACAAATATGGGTGCCAAAAGGAACATATATGAATTGTTTTGGGTCTCCACAAACATATTCCTCAAAATTATTTGCCACTAATAACCATGGACCTATAAAAAAAAATAGGTCACAAAAATCTTTTCTTGTGTAGGTGTGGTGTAACAACCCGGGATTTGCATTACCAATTAATAAATAAAAGTTAGGATTTTTATTTATTTTAATGAAGCATAAAAGGATTTGGAATAACAAAAATTTATTTGAAAAGGCTATTTTAATTAAATGGGAAATATGGGATTTTAAAATGAGGATAAAATGTTATTTTTGGAAAGTTAAATATTTTAGGAGAGATTTTAAAATGGGTTTGTATAAGAAAAATGAGTTTTATAAACATATATGAACACTTAGACTAATTTTTGGAAATATGTAAATAACTCTCTTCTTATTGGGTTACTAAACCTAGCCCAATAACCCACCATAAACCTTCTCTATAAATTATCTCAAACTCTCCTAACCTCATTCATTCATCCCTAATCAAAACCCTAATCATTTCCTAAAGCTTTCTTAACAAAAATGGCCTCTATTTTCATCTCCTTCTAGTTTTAGCTTATGCAAGTCATTCTATGCAAAGGTAATGCAAATACCCACCTCAAATCCGTTTTTATATCTTTCTAATTTCTGAAATTTATTTGGTAACACATGTTTTATGCGTTGTTTTGATCTTATAGCCTCCTAATCATCTTTTGCTAACTTGGGTTGATGCTATAGTGGTATTTGTTGCTTTTTAGAGAGGTATATTGCTAAAAACCTCTTCTAATATGTGTTTAATCATCTTTTGATTTTGGTAATCAATTAGTAACACATGTTTTATTATGTAACATGTGAATCATAGCTCTATGATCATCTTTGCTTTCATTTTGGGGTGTGCACATAAGGTGCTTGTGATATTGCTTCCTAAGGTAATGCTAAGCTTTGGCCTTTTGTTCCCTTTAATATAGTGTAGTAATCATAATAGGGCGGCCAGTACTAGACCTCTGGGCCACCATGCCTCTGGACACCTGTTCTATAGAGCAGTTTCTTTTTTTCGGTATGTGCCTCTGGGCCTTTATCCTTCTGGGAAGGATCTCGCCGTCTCGCGCGTTCCGCACCTGTGCGAGTGATCGATCACAACTCTACAGTACTTGGCAATAACGACTCCGGTCGGTGCACGTACTATACTTGTATTATCTGATGATTTTTATATCCATTCGAGTACCGCCATTCGGTGATGGTTCTATGGAACCATACGATGTAAGTGCGATTACCTTGTGGATTCACAGTGTCTCTGGACACTGCTTTTCAGTGTTTGATTTCATTGACTTTTCAGTATATCCCCATTGCTCTTTGGAGCATCGATCTTTGCTTGGGCATTGATTACAGACTCTGGTCACTCTTGGGATTATTGCCTATGGGCAACTTTATATAGCTTTGGCTACACCGATGATATGAGGCGATTTTAGTTATTCAACACTTTAGTGCTGATATTCTCTTTGGAGATTTTTACTGTTGATTGATGATTAGGGACCGTCATTATATTCATGTGGTCCAAAATACTCTTCTCTTAGGAAAAGTACTGTTTTATTTATGTACTGCATTATTATATATCTCAGTTATTACTGATTGTTTAGCTAGCCTGACCCGAGTGTTTTCGCTCGGGTCAGACCGAGTTGTTTCAGGTTAGGTCTCTGGACTTAGCTTCTGTGCTTCCGCTTGGACATTATCTGCTATGCTGATAGATAGCGCTTTTATTTGTCCACTATTCCACTACTCTGTTATTATTCAGACTTTGATATGTACATATTTTTGACTCACATGTGTGGGCAGTGGCTTTGTACCCACTTATAGTATTTGGATCTGTATTGACGATGTATTGTTCTGGGATTTTATATCTGTTATGTGATTCTGTTCTGTGATGTTTTATCATTTATTACTATGCTTGTTCTGATAGGTCTTTAGCCATTGTAATTTCGTTATAAATATTTATTGAATATGTCGAACCACTTGAAAAAAAAATATAGATACCATCCCTTCGACGTATTCAGTAGATAGTTATAGCTTGATTACAAATGGTCGCTTCCACTGTACTCTATTCTCCGCTTTAATAGACAGTATTACTCCCGTAATACTCTTTGTTACAGTGGGTCTCAGAGTGGGGCGTTACAGTTTGGTATCAGAGCCTGGTTTCAGGAATAAGCATAATAAACACAGAACAGATACACTTAGTACAATACATTTTAATTAGATCCGAATTATATCAAATCCCTTCCTTAGGTTTATTGATAGATAAGTTAGGAATATGTTTAGGAATCCGTTATATTCCGTAGTCTTCCTTAATTAATTATCTATCATTGAATCATGTCTAACTCTAATTCCCGTTTGATTTTCAGTATGTCTGGAAGGGGAAGAGGGAGAACCACACGTCAGACCAGTGCTGCTGGGCAGTCCAGCAACACTCATCCAGAGGGCGTGTTCATGACCACCGACCAGATCATGGAGCTGGTTCGGAATTCCCAGTCTCATTCTCAGTCTCCATCCCCAGTTGCTGATGCTCCGCGCAAGTCTGCTTTTGCGCGTCTCTGTAGTGATTTTACCCATCTCGGAGGGAAGCCGTTCATTGGCTCCGAGAATGTCTTAGAGGTCGGGTATGCGAGCGCATTTTCACTCGTATGGATATCCCGGATCATGACCGTGTTCTTATTGCTTCCAGTCAGCTTCAGAGTCATGCCCTGGATTGGTACGAACTCCTTATTGCCGAGATCGATGAGACCACACTTACTTGGGCTCAGTTTCGTGAGAGATTTGAGCTCAAATTCATCCCAGAGTCAGAGAAGAACTCCCTTGCTCGCCGCTTTCTTGATCTCAAGCAGGGGAAGTCCTCTGTATCCGACTATGTCTCTTCCTTCGAGGCCCTGTCCAAGTACGACCATGAGTTTATTGCTACTCCTTATAAGAGGAACCTCAAATTTGTTGAGGGCTTGAAGAAATATTTGAAGAGGCAGCTTATGCTACAGCTTGAGCTCTCATTCGAGAAGCTAGTCGATGCAGCTCTACATCTTGAGTCAGTCGAGATGGAGCATAGTGATGATGGTGGTGTGGGATCCACAAACCCCACCAAGAAGAGGTTTCCTCCTGGCAAGTCTGGCTCTTCTTTTCAGCACAAGAAGAAGAAGACTGGCAGTTCCACTGTTCAGACTCAGCCTCAGACTCGTCCTCAGTCCCAGACTCCTGCTCAGCCTAGTGGGACACGTCCTCCGAAGAAATGCTTCAACTTCGGTTCTCCAGATCACTTTATTCGAGAGTGTCCCAAACCTCTCTATTGCACCTTCTGCAAGAAGGAGGGACACAGGATCTCCGCTTGTCCTATTGCTCCAGCTAGTGCCAAGCCAGGCAGGCTTAATGCTGCCAAGGCTCCTACCACTTCTGCTCAGCCTAAAGGTACACATCCTTCCATTCTTGAATGCTCTATTTTATTTCATGGTAGATCTATTAGAGTTCTTTTTGATACGGGTGCCTCTCACTCATTCGTATCAAAGGAGCTAGTAGATGCTTTATCCTTGGATGTTACTTGTATGGTTTCCTCACTAAGGATTGTGAATCCCATTGGTGGATCCACGACCCTTAGCTTGCTCTGTGAGAATATAGATATTGATCTTTGTGGCTTTTCTTTCCGTGCAAATCTCCACGTTATGGAGTATTTGGGCTTTGATATGATTCTTGGCATGGATTGGCTCGTTCAGCACGACGCCAAAATTATTTGTTCGGAGCGGATATTATTCATTCATCACCCTGACTCGTCCTCTCCGTTAGCTATTGTTCTTCAAGATGTTGGGCTTTCTAATGTTACTTTATTTTCCCTCGATTCACGAGATGAGGATTTGAACTTATCTCGTATTCCTGTTGTTCGGGATTTCCCCGACGTATTCGAGCCAGTATCCGGACTGCCGCCAAAGCGAGCTATTGAGTTCCGCATCGCTCTCATTCCAGGCTCTCATCCAGTTGGTCGTCCTCCTACGAGAATGTCTACTAAAGAGAATGAGGAACTCAGGAAGCAGTTAGTTGAGCTTGAAGCGAAGTAGTTCATTCGTTCTAGTTCTTCGCCATGTGGTGCTGTTGTGGTCTTCGTTAAGAAGGCTGATGGCTCTCTTAGGCTTTGCATTGACTATCGCAAGCTTAATGAGTTGACCATCAGAAATCGTTATCCATTGCCACGGATAGACGATATGTTTGATCAGTTGAGCGGTGCGAAGGTCTTCTCTCAGCTTGACCTTGCCACCAGATTCCATCAGCTACGAGTTGTAGAAGACAGCATTCCTCTTATAGCATTTCACACTCGTTATGGTTCTTTTGAGTGGTTGGTCATGCCGTTCGGCTTGATGAACGCTCCGGCTTTCTTTGTCGATCTTATGAATCGAGTATTCCGGGAATACATCGATAGATTCGTTCTGGTTTTCATCGACGATATTCTTATTTATTCTAGATCCGAGGCAGAGCATGCTCATCATTTGCGGATCGTCTTGGATACTCTTCGTCAGCATCAGCTTAAGGCCAAGCTCTCCAAGTGCCATTTTTAGGAGAGCAAGGTCAAGTTCTTGGGCCATATTGTATCATATGAGGGTATTTCTGTCGATCTTGCCAAGATCGAAGCTATTCAGAATTGGAAGCAGCCCGAGAACATTCATGATATTCGCAACTTCCTTGGACTGGCGGGTTATTACCGTCGGTTTATCAAGGATTTCTCTCGAGTTGCACTTCCCCTCACGACTCTGACTCGTAAGGGGGTTCGCTTTATTTGGTATGATAAGTGTGAAGTTTCTTTTCAGCGATTGAAGGAACTTCTCACTCATGCTCCTATCCTTGTGGTTCCTGAGAGTAACCAGGATCTTGTTGTTTACACCGACGCTTGTGGTAGCGGCCTCGGTGCTGTGCTTATGCAGAAGGATCGGGTAGTGGCTTATGCTTCCAGGCAACTACGTCCGAATGAGGTTCGCTATCCTACCCATGATCTTGAGTTAGCTGCTATCGTCTTTGCCTTAAAGACGTGGCGGCATTATCTATTGGGCGAATGTTTCATCCTCTACACCGATCACAAGTCGCTGAAGTATTTATTCAGTCAGAAGGATCTCAATATGAGGCAGCAGCGATGGCTCGAGTTTCTCGCCTCATATGACTTAGATATTCAGTATACCCCTGGCAAGGGGAATCGTGTTGCAGATGCGCTCAGTCGCAAACACTCGGTAGTTGTTTCTATGATGATTGCCGTGTGGGATATTCTTGAGACTCTTTCTATTGTGATATTCGAAATCGACCTCGTCTTCTGATTCTCAGATCTTGTTATTCAGCTTGGAAGCCCGACCTATTCTATTGGATCGCATTGCCCATGCTCAGCGGCAGGATCCAGACTTGTTGCGATATATTCATCTCCTTGAGTCGAGATCCAGTGATGAGACATTGTTGGATTATTCTATTGATTCTCATCGGTGTCTTCGCAGGAAGAACCATATTTTGGTACCATCTGATTTATCACTTAGGCGCGACATTCTAGACGAGTGTCATCGCACTAAGTACACTATACATCCCAGCTCGAGTAAGATGTATGCCGACATGTGTCGCCTATTTTATTGGGAAGGGTTGAAGAAAGATGTTGCAAGTTATGTGAGCGGTTGCATGACTTGTCAACAGATCAAGGCCGAACACCAGCGTCCATCTGGTCTTCTTCAGCCGCTAGAGATTCCATTGTGGAAATGGGATCAGATATCCATGGATTTTATTGATGGTCTGCCTCGATCGAGGTCAGGCCATACTTCTATTTGGGTCATCGTCGATCGCTTGACCAAATCAGCTCATTTCATTCCTATTAAGTCCACTCGGACTGCTCCTCAGCTTGCCAAGCTATATGTGAAGGAAGTCGTTCGACTTCATGGCATTCCTAGCTCTATCGTCTGTGATCGAGACACTATCTTTACTAGTCACTTCTGGAAGTGTCTACAGTCAGCTTTGGGCTCAAAGCTGAATCTCTCGACTGCTTATCATCCTCAGACCGACGGTCAGACGGAGAGGGTGAATCGTGTTTTAGAGGATCTTTTGCGCTGTTGTATTCTGGATTTCGGAGGTAGTTGGGAGGATCACTTACCGCTTGTAGAGTTCTCCTACAACAATAGCTTTCAGTCTAGTATTGGCATGGCTCCTTTCGAGGCTCTTTACGGAAGGCCATGTCGTTCTCCTGCATGTTGGTTAGAATCTGGCGAGAAGCTCCTTCTTGGTCCAGATTCAGTTCGGGAATCTTCTGAGAAGATTATTCTTATTCGTCAGAGAATGAAAGAGGCGCAGAACCGTCAGAAATCCTACACGGACAACCGTAGGAAGCCTCTTGAGTTCTCCATTGGTGATCATGTCTTTATTCGGATATCTCCTATGAAAGGGGTTGTGCATTTCAGCTCTACAGGGAAGTTGGCTCCTCGCTATGTTGGACCATTTCCTATTACGGAACGCATCGGCCCCGTGGCTTATCGTGTGGCTCTACCTGCTCACTTCTCTAGAATACACGACGTGTTCTATGTTTCCCAGCTTCGCATGTGTGTCCGCGATCCTGATTCTATCATTGAGCCGCATGCTGTGCCTGATTTAGACATCTTACCTGATTTATCTTTGGAGCAGCAACCTCTTCGTGTGCTTGATTCGTAGGTTAGACGCCTTCGCAACAAAGAGGTTCCACTCGTGAAGATTCAATGGTCACCGAATCCTAAGGACTGCACTTGGGAGACCAGAGAATCTATCGAACGCTCTTATCCTGGCTTTCTCCCATCTTCTTCTGCGGGTGAGAATTCTCTATTTTATCTCTATCACTTCTTTTGTGGATTTGACGTTATAGACGACATCTATCTTAAGGAATTGCGGGGACGCAATTTTCTTAAGGGGGGGAGTCTGTAACAACCCGGGATTTGCATTACCAATTAATAAATAAAAGTTAGGATTTTTATTTATTTTAATGAAGCATAAAAGGATTTGGAATAACAAAAATTTATTTGAAAAAGGCTATTTTAATTAAATGGGAAATATGGGATTTTAAAATGAGGATAAAATGTTATTTTTGGAAAGTTAAATATTTTAGAAGAGATTTTAAAACGGGTTTGGATAAGAAAAATGAGTTTTATAAACATATATGAACACTTAGACTAATTTTTGGAAATATGTAAATAACTCTCTTCTTATTGGGTTACTAAACCTAGCCCAATAACCCACCCTAAACCTCCTCTATAAATTATCTCAAACTCTCCTAACCTCATTCATTCATCCCTAATCAAAACCCTAATCATTTCCTAAAGCTTTCTTAACAAAAATGGCCTCTATCTCCATCTCCTTCTAGTTTTAGCTTATGCAAGTCATTCTATGCAAAGGTAATGCAAATACCCACCTCAAATCCGTTTTTATATCTTTCTAATTTCTGAAATTTATTTGGTAACACATGTTTTATGTGTTGTTTTGATCTTATAACCTCCTAATCATCTTTTGCTAACTTGGGTTGATGCTATAGTGGTCTTTGTTGCTTTTTAGAGAGGTATATTGCTAAAAACCTCTTCTAAATGTGTTTAATCATCTTTTGATTTCGGTAATCAGTTAGTAACACATGTTTTATTATGTAACATGTGAATCATAGCTCTTTGATCATCTTTGCTTTCATTTTGGGGTGTGCACATAAGGTGCTTGTGATATTGCTTCCTAAGGTAATGCTAAGCTTTGGCCCTTTGTTCCCTTTAATATAGTGTAGTAATCATAATAGGGTGGTTAGTGATTGATATTAGTGAAATTTGATGCCAAAAACTTGAAAAAAACACCCCAAAATCACCAAAATCAGCATTTTCAGCTGGCTGGAATGTTTCAGCCTGAAAACAGGCTGAAACAGTGGTCTGAGTGCACCAGGGCAGGCCTGGGTTGCACCCAAGCTGCTGCCCGGGCGCAGCAGGCTAGCCCGGTTGGGCTAGCCGGTAGCAGGCCAGCCCTTAGTGGGCTTGCGCGCAGGAACAGCGTGGGTCCGCACTGTGCGGCCCGCTATTCTCCTCAGCCCGCATGGGCTGGGGCTTGATAATTCCCCAGCCTAGGCGGGCTGGGGCTTGACTGAACCCCAGCCCGCATGGGCTAGGGCTTGATAATTCCCCAGCCCAGGTGGGCTGGGGCTTGACTGAACCCTAGCCCGCATGGGCTGGGGCTTGATAATTCCCCAGCCCAGGCGGGCTGGGGCTTGACTGAACCCCAGCCCGCATGGGCTGGGGCTTGCTACTTCCCCAGCCCATGCGGGCTGGGGCTTGACTGAACCCCAGCCCGCATGGGCTGGGGCTTGCTACTTCCCCAGCCCATGCGGGCTGGGGCTTGCTATTACTTCCCCAGCTCAGGCGGGCTGGGGCTTGACTGAACCAGCTGCACCGCATGGTGCAGCCTGGTTCACAGAAACGGGCTGCACCATGCGGTGCAGCCAGCTTCTATGAATGGGTTGCACCCTTTGGGTGCAGTTGGGTTCCGACCCACCGGGTGCAATCGAGTCCGGGTTGCACCATTTTGGTGCAACCGCTTCAAATTGATAGTTTCTGCAATGAACCCTTGGGCTTCAATTGCTAATCAGAAGTTGTCGAACTTTGGTTCACAACCATTCGGAATATTTTCCAACACGAATATTGGTTTTCAGTGATTCTCTGATTTATCGATTTCTTTGAGATTTGTCTCTAGATTTCGTACACGGGTTTTATGAATTATTTTCAAAGGGTTTTTCACTCCTAAATGGCTTTTGAAATTATTATATAATATTATTTTTAATTATTAAACTATTTACTCCATAATAGGAGAGTATTCAAAAGCCGTTTTAAAGTGATTTCAAAATCAATTATAAAACCGTTTCGCACCATTATTTTCTATAATAAAAATCTCACACTCACTTTTTAGCACGTCGAGCGAAGTGGAAAGGTGCTTAAACTGTTAGGAAATCTCCGGCCTATGGAACCGTGTGTGTTTTCTTTCCGGTTAATCCCCAACCTATTCGATTGATCGTTTTGACCTTTGGGTCTAGTTTACCGATGATACGAGGTGGACTTTTTATTGTTTGGAGTGTGAGCTTGCTATTGGTTAGTAAACCGTTTAGTGCGAACGTGGGGTATGGGACTTCATTGTTAACACTTTACGGGTTCCTCTCCAAGAAGTTTGTGACACATTAGCCTCTGGGCGGCCAGTACTAGACCTCTGGGCCACCATGCCTCTGGACACCTGTTCTATAGAGCAGTTTCTTTTTTTCGGTATGTGCCTCTGGGCCTTTATCCTTCTGGGAAGGATCTCGCCGTCTCGCGCGTTCCGCACCTGTGCGAGTGATCGATCACAACTCTACAGTACTTGGCAATAACGACTCCGGTCGGTGCACGTACTATACTTGTATTATCTGATGATTTTTATATCCATTCGAGTACCGCCATTCGGTGATGGTTCTATGGAACCATACGATGTAAGTGCGATTACCTTGTGGATTCACAGTGTCTCTGGACACTGCTTTTCAGTGTTTGATTTCATTGACTTTTCAGTATATCCCCATTGCTCTTTGGAGCATCGATCTTTGCTTGGGCATTGATTACAGACTCTGGTCACTCTTGGGATTATTGCCTATGGGCAACTTTATATAGCTTTGGCTACGCCGATGATATGAGGCGATTTTAGTTATTCAACACTTTGGTGCTGATATTCTCTTTGGAGATTTTTACTGTTGATTGATGATTAGGGACCGTCATTATATTCATGTGGTCCAAAATACTCTTCTCTTAGGAAAAGTACTGTTTTATTTATGTACCGCATTATTATATATCTCAGTTATTACTGATTGTTTAGCTAGCCTGACCCGAGTGTTTTCGCTCGGGTCAGATCGTGTTGTTTCAGGTTAGGTCTTTGGACTTAGCTTCTGTGCTTCCGCTTGGACATTATCTGCTATGCTGATAGATAGCGCTTTTATTTGTCCACTATTCCGCTACTCTGTTATTATTCAGACTTTGATATGTACATATTTTTGACTCACATGTGTGGGTAGTGGCTTTGTACCTACTTATAGTATTTGGATCTGTATTGACGATGTATTGTTCTGGGATTTTATATCTGTTATGTGATTCTGTTCTGTGATGTTTTATCATTTATTACTATGCTTGTTCTGATAGGTCTTTAGCTATTGTAATTTCGTTATAAATATTTATTGAATATGTCGAACCACTTGAAAAAAAAAATATAGATACCATCCCTTCGACGTATTCAGTAGATAGTTATAGCTTGATTACAAATGATCGCTTCCACTATACTCTATTCTCCGCTTTAACAGACAGTATTACTCCCGTAATACTCTTTGTTACAGTGGGTCTCAGAGTGGGACGTTACATGTGGTGGCAGGTTAAGGAACAACAACAGTGTTATCTTGATTCTAGCTGTTCCAGAAACACAACGGATGTCAAATCAAAGTTCCTTAGCCTAGTATAAAGGTGGCAGAATCACAATGGGCAACAACGAAAATTATCGACAAAGGTAAAATAGGTAACGGTATATATATCTTGAACGATTTATTAAATGTGATAATCTTCCCCACAATCTGAATTAAATTAGACAGTTATATTATGAAGAAATAAATGTTGATTTTTGATTCTGACTTATTCTTATTTGATATGTTCTTGTTCTTATTTTTGATTCTGATTTGTACAAAATGTTGACCAATCATCTTTTCATCTTTGAACTAATTCATATAAATTAGTTTGGTCAAATGATGGTGTTTTGTTGATTGCTGATTACTCATGCTACAAGTAGATATATTTGTTTATCTTATCTGACACTATGTTCACTGCTTGTTTATTTCCACGGTTTCAACTCAAATTCAAAAGAAATTCATTCAAAAGTTGTTAAATGATTTTAAGATATTTTGTTGAACACATCACGGTCTGGTCTATAACATTCAACTATTGATAATCTTGAGTTGAAGGAAAATTTGGATGCAGATTACACTGGTAATCTAGTTGATAGAAAAATTACTAGTGGAACGTGATTTATATGAGATATTCAGTAACTGCATCATTTTCAAAGAAAATATCTGCATATTTTTTCACTTGAAATAATTTTCAAATAGTAGACATTTTTGTAAAACCCCTTCTAGAAAATTATTTTTGACCTTGTTTCAGATTAGTCATTTTAGAAAATTTGATAATTATTTTTGAATTTGAGCTTAAATGATTACATTAACTAATCTGACCCCCTACTAATTATCGAAAAGATAAATAGTGATTCAAAAGTGATGAGTGTTGATATTAATCATATATTATAACTTGAGGCAGTATAATTAGTAAATTTCTTTAGAAACTTAAACAAGAGTTATAAAAACTTTTTGTTGGCAAAAATTCCATGACCATTTCTATTTCTATCATATTTCTATCGACCATCACTCATCAAAATCCAATATAGTATGTTAATATGTGGTATTTTAAACGGAAAATTATTCGTTTTTCATTTTATTATATTTTTAGCAAATAAAAACATCCAAAGTATTCACTCTCATTTAAAGTCCTCACGGTTATGCAAGGGTGAATTACTTGGAATTTTTGATTATGTGCTTCCATGCTCATTTAAAAGTCCTCACAGTTATGCATGTATGGAACACATATCAAAATTGATTGATTAAATATACTAGTTTATTCTAATCCCATTTAAAAGTCCTCACGGTTATGCGTGGTTAGAAGATACTTGAATTTATTTTTTAATAAATTTTTTGGAATACTACTAATCTCATTTAAAAGTCCTAACGGTTATGCATGGTTAGTAGATATTCAAATTCCTGATATAAATATACCACAAATAAACACAACTATATGGTTTTATATGATGACATCATCCATATCATTCTAAAGTGGAATATGCGTCAAACAGAGTATTTATGATTTTTGTTTGATTTTTCATTGAAATTTAATATTTATACCCGATTGAGTATTAATGTTGTATTAATGTCTATCACTTTATCTCTATTTTTTCTAACACTATTACTCTTTTGCTGATTACAAAAGGGGGAGAGAAAAGTTAGGATTTTGGCAAATAAAGGTCAAATATTTTATTTAGTATTTTCTAAATACATCTAGGATCATTTGCATATTTTTATTTATTTTCATGCATATATTAAGGGGGAGCTTGTGTAGAGAGGGAGCATTCAAATAGGGGGATCAAATTGAAAGATCAAATACATTTAATAAATTCAAAATCTTAAATATAAGTTTTTTATCATCAAAAGGGGGAGATTGTTGAATATGCGAGTATATGATTTTTGTTTGATGATAATAAACTTATATATATTCACTTAAATGTATTTGTTAATGTACTATTTTATTTTTCACGTAATTAAATAAATATTAGCTGAATAAAATAAATAACACAGAATTTAAATTCAAACGGATATTTTATTCAACCGATTATTTATTACAATTTTGAATAGTACAAATTTGAGCTCTCAATATATATACAATTTGCAATTACAATACATTTCAATTTACATAACTGTCCTCACTACATATTGCTCATTCACTCGTATTTATCTTCAACTCCATTCCAAATTGAATCCAGCATCTGAGCTATCTGCAAAAATATATACACTGACGCAGTAAAATTGAAAATGAAATATTTTTGCAGTATAAAATAAAATGTATTTTGAAAATATTATTTGCCTCAGTTATTTGGGTTGTTCGTCATCATTTAAATTTGAATTCATCATACACGAACAGCTTGTGACATGCACAGTGTATCACTGTACATGCCACAAGGCCGTGCACACCGATATACACTTGATAAAATTACAGGTACAAGTGAGCACAAGGTCAAACCCAATTAAAAGACGGGTTCAACTCAAGTGCAATACAAATAAAGTCACGACATGAGCACAAGGTCAAACCCGAGCTTTAAGCTGGATTCAACTCAAGTGCAATACAAAACTATGGGTCAAGATACATACAACACAGCCTCAACCAAAATTCGAATGTACACCTGAACCCAGACTGGTTAGAGAAATAAGCAATCAAAGTCAAATGCTTTCAAATGAACAAGACCAAAACAGAAAATAAAATGGCATATGTATATGCACATGCAATTTGGTCAAAGCTGTTCTAGGATGAACCAGATTACAAGATAACAAGTAAACCCAGTCCAACAAAAAGCTCCAGACTCGACCAAATCACTTCAAATGAAACAAAGTACAGACTTGTATCAAAACAGTTCAACAGCAATGAAGCATGGTCAAACCTGACCACTCAAATGAACACAAATATACAAAATGACTCAAGAAGACTCAAAGCCATATGCAATGATCAAAGACAAGTATACTAGTCATGTACAAAGGCACACTAGAATTTATACAGTACATAACATATTCAAGTGCATCAGACCACACAAGCTCACATAGCTCAATACACACACATATATGACATACCAGACAAACAAGTACAAGTACACAAGTGAATGCCATTCAGAGCTCGATGCAGTCAAATGATCAGTGCACATGAGCTCAAATGAGATGCAACTCGAAGCCAGAGAAGTATAACATGAACCTGATATGCAAGACACATATGAACTGACAACAAACCATCTCAATGAACTAACTACACAAAGCAATGCAAAACTTCCAGTGAAACTACACCAGACTACAAGATGAACCAGACAAGGCACATACCACATTCAAGACTACATGATCAACTCAACTCAAATCCAGACCACATGAAGTATGCAAACAATGAACCAGTACAATGTGAACTAGCTTGAAACGACATGGAATCAAAGTGCAGACCATACATATATACAGAGATAATACATGAACATGTACACAATGACAACCAGGCAACTATACAGCATGCACTTATGTACATATGACAACATAGCAGTTTCAAATCGAGTCAATGCATCAGGAATTTCAAATTGAACAAGACAATGCCGAAGTCAAACATTATCAGCTAATTCACAAAGCCGTGGTAACCAAGGCAAAGTTCAACCAAGTCAATGATCTCAAAAAATCGATTCCAACAGAGAAAAGATAGCAGTTTTAAAAATAACACATCGAACAGTTCAAAATCAAGCCATGGTGGCCAAGGAGTCCAACAAAATTCAAAGCCGTGATTATCAAGTAAACAAGCAACGAAAATATACAAATTGAAAAGGTCAGAAATCATCATCAACATCCAAGCAACATCGAACGATCGAAATAAAATAATTGACGAATTCAAATAAATTTATATGAACGAAAATATAGGAATTCGAATCCTATATAAATGTTTAACATCATCGGCCGTAAAAAGTATTCGAGTTCAAGCAACAAAGAATAATCATTCAACTCGAATTAAAGTCGAGCATAAGAATATTGGAAAAGAAAAAATCACATACCATCTTAAACATTCAAGCTCGACAATTTTGAAGAAGCCGAAAGTATATCAAGAGACAAACGATCGACAAAAGCAAGGAACGAGAAACATCTATTCGATCGAACAAAGTCGGCATCTTCAAAATTTCCAAAGCCCTAATTATTGAAAGAGGAACGAGTTAGTAAAGGAATGAGGCCAACATTTTTACAGAGCAAAGCAAGCCAAAGAAATAAAAGAGATATGGGCTAAACAAAACTTAAGGGAAGAAAATAATATTGGGTCGGCTTACTTTGGGCTACTCAATTCTTAAAAAGTGCTTTGAATATATATTTTTATATTGTATTGTTTTTCTTTTTGTAATTTTTGTTTAAAAATTGTGTATTTACTAGTCGTGTGAATAGGGACAAACTACGTGGCGTAGTTTGAGAATTCGCAACTCGGTGGTTGAGTTGTGGCAGGGTTTTGAGCGTAGAGTTAAGGTTAGTCGATAGCGGGTGTTGCGAGTTTACGTGTGTAATCGTCTGACTACTTGATTTCTAGTAGAAATCTTGGGGGCAACACGTAGGCAGGGTTTTGTCGAAGCTGGGTAAATCTGTGTGTTCTGTTGTCTGCTTTTTATATTCTGCTATTATATGTGCTGCTGTTATCTGTGTTGAAATTATTTTATATACTTCCGCAATAAATTTTTATAATTGATAGCATCACCCTATTCACCCCCCTCTAGGGTGAAATCGATCCTATAGTGTTTGCCTTGGTGCAGGATTGGACGTAGGGTAACTCCGAACCAGTATAAAATCCGGTGTGTTCTTTCCTTTTACTGCTTTTTATTTACTTTCTGCATCTGTGTTTGATTCTGTGATTGTTCTGTAATTAAATTCTGCACTTGTTTGTGTCATAATTTTAATTTAGTCCGTATAAGTCTTAGAATCCATTAAACACTATTCACCCCCCCCCTCTAGTGTTAAATTACCCTTAAGATCCTTAATCCGCACTCCCTTTCAATTGGTATCAGAGCATTGGTTTTCATAGTTTTCATAGTCTGAAACTTGAAAAATTTTTTAATGGCTACCAACACTGGTAATGTCAAATCTGGAACTAGTTCTGTTAACACTAACACTAGTTCATTTGTAGAAGGTCAGTCTACTGTCAGACCACCATTTTTCAATGGCAGTAATTATGCCTATTGAATCAAATGCAGATGATCAAGGAGCAAGTGAGACATTTCGACGCCCTTCGTTGGATGATCTCAGCCCTTAACAAGGACAATCTCGAAGGAAATCCACCAGTCACTCTCGACAAAGATAAAGAAAAATGGGATTCCATCAAAGCAGGCCCTATCTTTGGAGAAGATGGATGAGTGGAAGTACCAAGGAATGTCTAGTCATTCTATATGTTATTTGTTTGATTTGATTGGTGTGTTTTAAACTTGATTGACTTGACTTATTTAAAACATTTGGTGTATTTTGTATATATGATTGGATTGAATAATTACTATAAATATGATTGGATGATGATTGATTTACTTCTGGGTTACACTTATGATCACACTCATGATCACATTTCACATTTATGATCACATTTCATACTTATGATCACACTTAGCACTTATTACACTTATATATGGATTACTCTATTGTATTATGGTTGATTATCTTATATCAAGTTCAGGGAATTTATTAGTAAGAAGTTTTTGTTGATGACAAAGGGGGAGAAGTTATAAAATAGTAGTTGGCTTGGACTAAGGGGGAGTTATGATTGGAGTAAGGGGGAGTTATGATAGGAGTTATGGTATGGTAAGTATATTTTATAAATGCAAGTTGTCATCATCAAAAAGGGGGAGATTGTTAGGAACTGAGATGTTGGTTTTGATGACAACAAACTTTTTAAATTATCTTATTATAAAATATATACTAACACTATTGTCTAGATAGATATGTATATGCAGGAACTATGCAGGATATATATATATATATATGCTGGTATTGATTACTGAAGACTGATCAATATAAAGACTCAAGACTCAAGATTCAGAATGGAGATATCAAGATTGAAGACTCTAGAGTATCAAGATCAAGATTTCAAGATAAGTGTCTAGTTTTTGTTAAAACTTCATAATAACATGGAAATCTTTATTCCAAATTTCATTTGGGATGGAACCCATTTCTATCTTCTTAGTGGCTTACAAACCCACGACAAGTAGCTTGCAAACCTACGACAAGTGACTTACAAACCTACGACAAGTGGCTTACAAACCCACGAACATCCTGGTTTTGTACAAGTTCTCGACTCCTAATGTGATGAGATATTCTGCAGGAAGAAGCTTGCAAAACTACTTCAAAATGGTTTTTCAAAATGATTTTCAAAATATTTTAGCCTTAAAAATTATCTTTTCAAATGATTTTCAAAAAGATGTTTTAGCCTTAAAATATTCTTTTTTTTACATAAACTCTATTTTTAAACTTCGTTTGTTTTTAAAACTATCTTCTGTTTTTTAAATATTCTTTTATAATATATATACTTGAGATTTAAAATCAAATTTATATATACATTCTAAAAATATATTTTTCTACTCTTCTTTATTTTAAAACATAGGAAAATTAGTTTATTTTACTCAAGAATCATTTCATCTTGTTTTCCTTTCAATACCATTTTCAAAAAAAATTTACATTGTTTCTAACTAAGGGATGTCGACATCATGGGATACCCCATGTCGACATGGTGGCCGTTAAATTCAAAAGTTTCAATTTTCAAAAGAAGTGTCTATTCGTTTAAATCTCTTCACGAATGGTTATGACCGTTACTGGTCTATAAATAGCCTTCACAAACGAATTTTTTAACTAACTATTTTCTTATTTTCTTCACTCCTTCTCCACAAAACCATATTCAAAAATTTTCATATTTTTAAGATCGTGCCGAAATTCTGCCGAATTCTCAAGTGAATCAAATTAGAATCTCATTCTTGTTTGATTCTCTGCCCTCTCTCGAAGATCAAAGTGCTATTCGGAGTTATAGGATCAATTTGTAATCAAAATTTTATCGAGTCTCTCTATAAGGTGTGGTTGTGCCTAGAAATCAATTGGGTGATCTTATGTCCCGTGAATCAAGAGAGTTTGCCCCGGACTTGAAGACAGGAGGGTACCTCAAGGCCTTTAGAAATTGATGATTGTAATCTCGACATTGGTATAATAAAAATCTGTACGAGGAGTTTGCCTTGGTGCAGGACTGGACGTAGGGTAACTCTGAACCAGTATAAAATCCGGTGTGTTCTTTCCTTTTACTTCTTTTTATTTACTTTCTGCATCTGTGTTTGATTCTGTGATTGTTCTGTGATTAAGTTATGCATTTGTTTGTATCATAATTTTAATTTAGTCCATATAAGTCTTAGAATCCATTAAACACTATTCACCCCCCCTCTAGTGTTAAATTAGCCTTAAGATCCTTAATCCCACTCCCTTTCAATTGGTATCGAAGCATTGGTTTCATAGTTTTCATAATCTGAAACTTGAAAATTGTGTTAATGGCTACCAACACTGGTAATGTCAACTCTGGCACTAGTTCTGTTAACACTAACACTAGTTCATTTGTAGAAGGCCAGTTTACTATCAGACCACCATTTTTCAATGGTAGTAATTATGCATATTGGGCTTGTAGAATGAAAATTTATTTGAAATCAGTAGGATTAGACACTTGGAATATCACACAAACTGAGTATGTTGAACTAACTACCGATTTTTCCCAGTGGACTGCTAAGCAAAAGGGTGTTGCACAAAATAACTCAAAGGCCATGAATATATTATTTTGTTCACTAGATAGGAATGAGTTTAATAGAGTGTCTGTTTGTAAGTCTGCATTTGAAATCTGGAAAACTTTGCAAGTTACTCATGAAGGAACAAGCAAAGTTAAACAGACTAAAATTTCCATATTAACTAATCAGTTTCAATTGTTTAAAATGCATGCAAATGAGTCCATTTCCGACATGTATTATCGATTTCAAGATATTGTTCATTCACTAATTGCACTGGGAAAAAGCTTTTCGGAGGAAGACCAAGTCAGAAAAATTCTAAATTCATTGACTCCAGAATGTGATCAAAAGACACTTGCAATCGAAGAAGCAAATGATATCAGTGTAATGAAAATAGAAGAATTGATTGGGAATCTGATTTCTTATGAAGTTCAACTGCAAGGAAGAAGAGAAAACAAGGCTACAGAAAAGAAGTCATTAGCATTCAATGCAACAACTGAAGATTCGGAACCAGACAGTGATGAGAAGATTGCTTCCATGACAAGAAACTTCCGAAAATTCCTAAAATATAGAAAAATGAATAATTACAAAAGAAATGATCAGAGGAATTCCAGAAGTAATACGGAGAACGTCAACAATGATACAATTGCAATAAAGTCGGGCATCATAGGAAAGATTGTCTGTATCCAGATAAACAGTTGTTCCCTCCAAACAATGATTCGTCAAGGAAAAGAAAGAAAGCATACACATCAACTCTTGATGACTCAGACTCATCATCCAGTGACGATGAAAAGAAAACGGATAATTCAAATCTGTGTTTCAATGCTATTCACGAATCAAACGACGATGGGAGTATGGATCTAAAAATAGGTACGCATTTACATTATTTTTAATTTTTCTTGTTTGAATGGATGCTTGTTTGTTTGTTTGCTTTATTTTTTTTTAATTCCTTGAATTTTAAATTCAAATTTATCCCTTGAAATTTGCATTTTAAATTCAAAAATAATATTATTTTAATAATATTTTAAATATTAAATTATTAATATTTAAGTATTATTATATCTAATGTTATCACATGAATTATGTAAGTAGAATATAGGATATAATATATACATTTATTAGAAATTAGGAAGAGACACAAGTCCTTTGATTCAATAGGCACATGTCGACATACCTGGATACCCCATGTAGACATGCCCATTAGAAATTTGATTTTAAAATTTGAATTCAAACTTTTGAATTTCCCTCCACCTTTTCACCAACATCAATACTCTGGAAAGATGCCTCTTGACCAGAGAACATGTCTATAGAATCTCTATTTAATTCACTCTCCTTATCATCACTTTTCACTTTTATTTCAAATTTCAAATTTATCTTCATTATCTTCAACTCCTCTCAAACTTCTTCAATGGCCTCTTCAAGCACTCCTAACACCATTAGGCTTCCAAAAGCTATCAAAAACTTTCTCTTTAATGACCCGGAAGCTATCAAAGCTTACATCAACTATGTAAACTTTGGTAAAATTCATACGGGGAAATTTTCTATTTTTGAAGATTTTCCTTCTTTTGAAATTGAAAATCTTTTTCAACAATGTTCTATTCTTAGTGTAGTAGATAACAAACAAAATGATTTTGTATGTTATCCAAATCTTGTTAAGATGTTTTATGCGAATTTGAATCGTTGTTTTTATGATGGGCAAGATGGACAAATTTGGAGTAGTGTTAAAGGAACACAAATAGTTTTGGATTGTGAAATTTTAGGAAATATTTTGGGATGCAAGTATACCAGAATGAATCTCTCGGAATTTCAAATAAATGAAAATGATCGAGAGACATTTCATCACATCTTTGAAGGGGATGACAATTTTGAATTCAAAAATCGTTATTTTCGTCCAAAAGCAAGAATTGTTAACCTTCTTATTCAACACACCCTTATACCAAGATCAGGAAACTACAACAACCCAACTTTGAAAGTTTGCAAAGCTCTTTTTGCAAATTTTGGAAATTATGATATCAATTGGGCTCAAGTTATTTTGGATGAGCTAAGGCCCAAGAATTTTACTATGGGTGAAAACACATTATATCATGGAGTTTATCTCACTCGGATTTTTAATTACTTTGGAGTTGATTTCGAAAGGGAAGAAATCATAACTAGAAATCGTTTTCACTCATTTTATATTCAAGATTAAATTCTCTGTTCAATCATTTAAACAATTTCAAATATTAAATTAAAAAATTTAATTATCAAATAAATCATTATATTTGATGTAACGACCCGGACTTTCCGACATTTAATTTCGAATATTTAAATGGTTTTAAAAATTGGATTTGGAATATAAATTGGTTTTTGAATATGAGGATTTTGGTTGAAATTATAGAATGAATTTAAATTCCAAATATAGTTATTTATCGTAATATGGGAACAGTGAATAATTTGAAATCTGGGTTGAATACGAATCAAAACGATCTATAATGTTGATATAAATTCTATTTGAATTAGAATTGAGTTAGTAAGTTTTTAAAACCGGAATTTCAAGTGATTTTACCAATTTTTGAAATTGTCGATTTAAATCGACGCATTAAAATAGCGATCCAGGGCACAGTCTCGGAATTCGACGAAAACAGTTCCATTAGATCCGTAATAGTGTATTATTATCGGATTTCAAATTTCGTAGAGTTCGGACTTACTGTTTGGTCGTACGGGATAGAAACACGTTGAAATTAATATCGAAAAATTAATATTATAATTGGGTTTAAAATGTTATCTTCTTCATACGATCAGATTAGGTTCCGAAACTTATTCCATTATGTTCGGAATAGGGGTAAAACATTCAAAACTCCAGGTGGCACGCCTCGATTGGAGTTCGGAAAAAATAGTGCGTGAATAGTAATTTTTAATTGGCTATAAATAGAAGACAACCCTCTCCAAAACCCTAGCTATCTATGCCTAACCGCCACCATAAAAATTCAATGGCCGAAAATGGCCAATATTTTTCCCTAATATCTCATCATCCATCCACCTTTACAATAAAGCTTCTACATGAAAGTCGAAGAGCTCGTCGAGCTCTACGAGATGAACGGCTATGATCAAATTTTATGGGATGGATCAACGACGATTTGGGTTTGAACGTCGTGCGTTCGAGCATGAATCTCGAGGTGAGGAGGAGGCCGAGCTCAACTAGGTTGGGGGCGGAGGAGCACCAGGGATAGGCGCACGCATCGAAGGTCTCTGATCGTCAAATAGTCGAGGAATGGTGGGGCAGCAATTGAATGTCATGTATGATGATGGGTTCATGAAGGAGCCCAGAGCACGAATGAAGGAGGAAGGAGAGTAGCGGACGTGATCTGAGAAGAAGGGACGAACGACCCTGATTTGATTGAGGGTAGTTAAAAAAAATTGTAAATTAGTTATTTAAAAATGGCATGAACTTATAAATATCATAACTTTGTCATACGAGGTAGAAATTGGACGAAACAAGCGGCGATGGAATCATGGCAACGAGCACTACATTCTAGAATTTATTTGGAGTCATTCGGAGTTAGGTAAATTTTTAGGTTAAATCGAACGTTGTTCGATTTTATTTAAAATTGGAATGTTGGCAAATTGAAAACTCAAAGTGAGTTAAACTCACTCTTTTGGTTAATTAGTATATTTTTATGGTAAATAAAATTTATTTCTGCTTGTTTGGATTGTTGAAAATTGGTGGTTGTGAAATTAATTTAGGATGGCGGTATAGCATCTTGAAATGCTATTAGATTGGTTGAACCGGATTTAGGGTCACGATATAGCATCTCGAATTGATATTAAACCGTTTATGTTTATTTTTAAGCTTATTTCTAGTATTGTATCATATATGTGTGAAACTGGTAAATGGATTGTTTTTGAATTGCGTTGTTTAATTTTAACGTAAATTGAATTGCAATATATTGGTGTTATCTCTTTGGCCAAATAAATACGGTGGAAAAATAAATGAAAAAAAGGGTTTTATTGTGAATGATATTTGGTTAATAGAATCCATCCCTATTTGTTATTAGATTAAATTAGACATTATTTGAGTGCCAGTTGATTTATACTGGATAATTTATGTGTTAACAATTGAATGTTAATTATGGTTTGACTTACATATATGCCTGTTATTATGTAAATGCATGTAATTTAATTTGTAAAGTTAAATTGAAATTAAATGGTAGCTTGTTAAGTACCATTGTGATCGTTAAGCCTCTTTCTGAATTTGGAAGATTATGGTTCTTCTTAACTTCAAATTTTATAATTTAAAGTAAAAGATTTTATTTAATAATTATTATACAAATTGTTTTTTTTAAATTTTTATTTACAAATGTTTTGTAAAATCTTTTATTTAGTAAAGCTAATTATGTTTTAAAATTAATTATTCAATTGATTTTGGTCAAAGATAATAAATTGTTTATTATTATTAGTTATATAGAACTAGAGAATTTATTTCAGTAGTAATACAATTCAAAGTTGATTAATTTTATTTAAAGGTTGATTTAGTTTATTTTATTAAAATTTTAAAATGTTAAAGGTTAAATGATTATATTATTAATAAATGTTTAAAAGTATTTTTATATTATCAAAAATGGTTAAGATATTTTTGTGACATTTAAAATCTTATTTATTATAATTATGTAATAAATTGTTTATAAATGAAATCCTTTATGTGAAGGATTGGTTAAATGAGTTTATAAGTGTGAAGGTGGTTTGAAATTTGTAAAGGGAGATTACAAATGGTTTAAAATTTGTAAAAGAATATTTCTCTAAATTAAACTTTGAAATTTATAAAGAAGTTTTATAGATAAATTTGGAAATATTTATGAAATAAAGAAATTTTTGGGAAGTAATGGTATATTTTCGTAGCATAGTTCGAGGGTAGAGATTGTCTATAGTTTGGGATGTTTTCGCTAGGATAGCGATGTAACCATTGTTCAAACTGCGATCTATGATAGATTGCATGGCAGAAATCGGGAGGCAGAGATTGCTTAAGTTAAGTTTGGTTTATTTTCTGAGATAGAGACGCAACCATCGAGCTGCGATCCATGGTCAATACCGAATGGTACTTCCATATCTATGTTTTTTCAAATAGTTTTCAAGTATTTTTGAAAGAAAGGATTTGTGAATATACTTATTCCGATGAAATAAGTATATGAATGTTTTAATAAGGAGATTCGATTTATCGAAATAAAATTAAATGAGGCTTAGTGATTTCAGTAGGAAATGTGATCTATGGTTGAATGTTTGTTTATTTGATAGTTAAATAATCGACTATCAAATCTTGGTCCAAATATGTAATCCTTCTTAATTTTGATGGTAGGAAACGATTTCCTACTTAACACCGAGGGATTTTAACTCTGGAAATATCTAGGGGAAACACGAGAATTATACGGTACAGTTACCATCGGTGGTGCTATACTGTACGTATAAACTCGTTGTTCTTCTAGGATAAATGATAAGGAGATCCGTCCACTTAAACGGTTAGGGGGTGATCCCCACTCTTATGTATTGTCTGATTATTTCTTAAAGAACCAGTCTTGAGCATTCCACAAAAATCGACGAATGGTTTATGGAGCGCCCGGGAAGCGTGAGAGTGTACTCGTAAGAGATGACTAGGAACCGTTAGCACACCAAAACCATATACGGTCTATGGAGGAGTTTCGTGATTTATTTTGAGATGTTAGAATCCATCTGTGGTTCCGAGACCTGTTAGGTATGGGAATCCGTGTGTGATTCCAAGATCCATTTGAGATGTGGGAATCTGTATGCGATTCCAAGGCCATTGTGGTGTGGGAATCCATATGGGATTCCATGATCTATTTTGGAGCGGTGCGTATGCTGAAACGCCGGACGTAGCCTCATCAGTGGAAATGACTTAAACAAGAGATAGGAAGCATGGCCAGTAGGATTGGCAAACCCATATGGTGTAATTGGCTCCTTTTTCTAGCAATACTGATACCTTTAGTTGTTCATGGCATGCCGGAGTGATGCACTCGGTCTTAGCAAGACCAGTTATGCTTTTCCTATAATACCCCAGCTAGACGGGTATGATGCTTCAAAAAGATAAATCTGATCCTTGTGCAGGAGGACTGTTCTTGTAACGACCCGATATTTTGGACCATTCAAATCGACAATAATCCACACATGCCTGACTTGAATAATTCAAAATATCAGATTTGTTAATTTAAATTTGGCAAAACTCAGCATATGCAGTAAATAAATCAATCACAGAATCACAGACATAGAGTAATACAATAATACGCAGCGGAATAGATAAAATAGTAGTTCATGAAGCTACTATATAAACATCAGAGTTAGAAATAAAATACAACAGAATATCTCAAATACAATGAAGTCTTCAGTACGAATAGATGACTTCTCTGAACAAATCAACTAGGAGAGCTGAAAGCTGAGGCGATAGTTGGATCTCCAAAGGAAGCTCCAAACTCCAAGGATGAGTCTCAAATGCTGTATCACTCGGTCTGACCCGAGCGTAAAGCAAAACACAAAACACTCGAGTCAGGATTAACATTCTTATATCAATAAATCCAACTCAAGTGAAATATCAACTGAAATACAAGTAACTTAAAGGATGTTTGGGATAACCATCCTCTAAGGATCTTCAGAACTATCTACAAGGTGGAAATATACACTATAACACCGTGGTCATTTTTAATTTATTTGCTTCAAAAACGAAATATCATTTTCATTTCAAATATATCTATTTTTCCCAAAATAGTGTATGTTCATTAAATAATTTATAAAGTAAAGTACTTATAATTTCCTCAAGTCTCACAAATCGATTCAAATTAACTCAAATTCCAAATTCAAATTTATTCAAAGCTCAATTCATCAATTCCATTCAGTTCTAAATATATCATTTAAATTTTCAATATATTTCAAAGCTTTAATATTCAACATTTTCAAAGTTAAATTTAACAGTTTCATATAGCACTTCATTTAACTTTATTATTATTTAATCAGGGAATATTCACTTAATAAATTCAATATCATTTAACTAGCCTTAAATTTCATTTTACTAAGTATTTCCTTAAATTTATTTAAACAAGAAATATTCATTTAATTATTTAAATCAAACTCAAGTTATAAATCATATCTTAAATCCCAATTTCAATAAGCTTTAAATTGGTTTAATTAAATAAAATTCTTTACTAAATTCAAATTATCTTCCCAACCTTAACTTATTCAAATCTATTTCGAAATATAATTTTTATACTTAACATACTATATGTATTCAATCCATCTTAATTAAATTAAATATCATTATTAAATATATATATATATATCATTTCCATTTATATATAAAATTTTTAAGAATCAACATTTGCTAAAACCATATATTTCTTTCCAAAACCATAGAATTCATTTTCAAAATATTTATATATATGGACCAACGGTGTTTGTATATATATTTATCATATGGTTAAGTGATACGGATATTTATCATTTCAATCCGAAATTTAAATATATACGGGTAGAAATCATTTCGACCCGTAATCCCAATTTCAATACAAATGAAAATCGCTTGGGTTTATCATTTCAACCCATAACGATTTTCTCCTATTCTAAAGTCCGTTCGGGTATGTATCATTTCAACCCATAGTGAATTCTATACTAACAGGGAACTTGCAGAGTGATAACAGATAATATAAAATATAACAACAGGCATATATCATCAATATAAATAACAGATATTGGTGTCAGATGTCATAGGTGAACATATACAGATAATGGTAATAACAGGCATATAAATACTAGATACTGGTGTCAGATGTCATAGGTGAACATATACAGATAATGGTAATAACAGGCATATAAATACTAGATACTGGTGTCAGATGTCATAAGTGAACAGATACAGATAATAGCAATAACAATTTAAATAACTACAGCATCATATTTCAATTGTCGTTTCAATTGAAATCAAATTTAATAAATACAAGAACGTTAATCGTGAGTGATTGCTCACCTTTCGAGGCTAGATAGATTTGACCAGAATTGAGCTATGGATTGGGTCACGATCTAGACAATCGAACAAATCCAAACAAAAATCTCAAAGCGAAGTAAGCTGAAAGTGAATTTGATGGGTAAAGCTGAAAGATAGAGATTGATGGAAACGAATCAGAATTGTCTAGATATAATCGAAAAAAAAAATATGTTATAAATTCCAAATCAAAATTTAATTTAAAACACTAAAATAAAATAAAATATATTATCATTTAAGGCCGCATATATTCTAAATCAAAGTATATATAAAATCAATCATACGATAAAAAAAAATGCAGACCAAGACTTATATATACACATGCAACTAGATTTTTATACTTACGCAGTTACACAACAACATATGTATACTGTATATATAGCAATTTAACACATACCAAAATATTAACAACTGTATACTCGAATAAATAAAACTATATATTAATATGTATATATAACGAACAGTTAAAATACCAACAACAGTTGTAACATGTTCATACTTTCAAAATAAAGTAATATATAACTGTATCCTTTCCTACATGTACAACCAACAGCCTATACCAGCCTGTATTTGCTAAACCCTGTTGCAACACTATTTTACGTTTTTTTTTTGTTTTCTGCATTATGCGAAACTATATAAATACTTACTAACATATTTTATTAACTAGAACAACTTATATTATATACTTAAAATAAAATGGACTCAAGCATACTAACATTATAATATATATAACAGTGGACTAACATTATACAAACTTTGGAAACATAAGTATATTATATCCACTTAATAAACTTGCAAACCGATATTACTAGACAGATACTATAACGTGTGCAGCAACTTATCTACATATATAAAATAAAACATGCGTGCCTATATAACTGCATATTATTATGGAAGTGTATGACTCAATGTATGCGTGTAGACCCAACTCTATGCAGACCGAATATATGGCTTCATCATACTATATTTTACAATGCGAACAGAACAATTGACCAACTTTATAACTAATTATACCATTGTCATATTATAAAATATTATAAATATTCAGATGTGTATTAAGACTTCTATAATATATTCCTAAAGACTGCCGCACCCATATAAATACGTATATTGTACACAAATACAAAAATTAGAATCCAATGTTTACTAAAGAAAAATACTACCTTCAAACTTATACGAGAGCTAGTTTACAAACGCATGTGTAGACTGCATCTATTTACTCAACTACTAATATGATTAAAACAAAAGTATACGTTTATTTGTAATACTACAAAAATAAAGATTGAAACAGACTGTAAAGTGAAATAAGATATATTTACGTACAACAATATATATACACTTCACCTCGTTATATACACAAAAAACACAACAGATCTCGGCTGAAGGTGAATTTGTATCGGTGATGTGGGCGGAGGACAAGGCGAGGTTGCACGTGGAGATGCGGGAGGGTTCAAGGCCGAGGGTTGGATCTGGGCATTGGTGGAAAATCGGAGATGAAGCCGGAGTCAGTGGAAGGTGCGAGCACAGCCATGGAGGAGCGGGAGAGAGAACGTGCGGGCTGAGGCTGATCTGAAGCAAATAGTGGGAAAGCGACAGCTGTGGTGGGTTGCACGTCGGAATGGAAGGGAAGTTTGACACTAGTGGAGAGGGGAGGCGCTCGGTTTGGATGGGTTGGATGGTGGCTCGCTGGGCAATGGGAGAGGGACGTTTGCGTGGGTTCACATGCAACATGGAAGAAGAATGAGAAAGCAAGCACAGGTTTCAGAAAATTTTTATATACAAACTTTTGCTTTATGAGCTGTCATCATCAAATTTTTTTCTTTTTATAAATATTGAAGTAGCAGGCGAAAAGATGAGCAGGTAGTCAGGCAAAAGCAGATGGAAGAAGAAAAATAGGAGAGAGGATATGAGCACAGTCACCGATTAAATATATATAAAAATTATATTAATTTCAAGTAACGGTGAGAATGAAAGCAGAGAGATGGAAAGGTGAGGGAATATAAATAATATCAACGAGCATACATTGATTTAGAAAAATAATTATAGCCATAAATTTTGTTTTGGGCAGCACGTTTGAAATTTGAAACTGAAGGAAAGTCTACAGTCGCAATTTACGGTACCGTTACAACAAACAGTTTATTATTTCCGTCGCGTACCGGACCTCAAAATACAGAATTGAATATATCGTGGTGATCAGTACGACGAGACGATCAAAACGGTACACAGATATTAGTGGCACAATCATCCGATCAAAAGTCGATAATCGGTACCGAAAATGCTGCTATTTTGCCAGAATTAAGATAAACGGAGCAATAGAAGTCCAAATTTCGCGAAACGAATTTCGCAGTCTGATTCAGAAGGCTCTGAATAAATTTTCTCCCGTTGACATATTTTGGTTTCAGAAAACTTTTAAATTCACTGTTATTAACCGGCTTAATTTGATATAAAATTTCATAGGAAAATAAACTTCAATATTATCAGATGAAAATTTACCAGTTGCTATATTAAAATAGACGTATTCCAAATAATAAATTTTTATTTTCAAATTTTATTGTTTAAAATTTCACAAAATTTCAATTAACATATTATTAAAACTATTAAAATTTACGGGTCGTTACACTCTCCCCCACTCAAAACTTTTCGTCCCCGAAAAGAAAGGAGGTAGAAGAATATAAACAACCAGAAAGAAAAATAGATTGAAAGTTAAGATTAAACAATTAATTTAAAACTATATAAATTTTACTTGAAATATTCATTTGAAAACTTCATTTGCACATCAATTATTTTTTTATAATTTAATACTTTTTCAAAACTCATTTGTAAAATTTCTTTCTTCCTTTATAAATACCATTTATATGTTTAAATGACACCTTTATAATTATATGAAAACTATTTGAAAACAATTATTTACATTATTACTTATATTTACAAAGAAGCTATTTGAAAACATTAAATCCATAATTTATAAATTTATTAATTTATCTCAAGATACTTTTCAACATTATTAATAAATCAATTATCATTTCTTTTAAATATGTTGTATTTAATTAACAACTCAAAATATTTATAACACTAAAATTTCTATTAAACCATATAGTATATAAATAAACAATATTTAAAGGGATATAGTCAACAAGGAGAAGAGGGACTTGGAAAAACAGAATATAGGTGAATAAATAAAGCTGAGCAGATAAGATAGATTCAAAAGATTAGTATCGGGCATGAATAATTTATTCAAACCATTAGGATTTCAATTTCAAATATTAATTCAAAATTTCTTTGTTAGAAATACTTTTATAATAAAATATTTTTATATAGCGAAACAAATTTTATTTCGACAATACTTTTATAACTCGATGTCTTAACAAGTTTATCCTTGTTCTTGTAGACTCTGGTAGTGCGTTGATCAGACGCAAAACTAGAATTCTCCAAGTACTTAGTAGACCTGTTTCAACACCCAGTGAAAATACTGGAAAAACTTTTAAAAACAGATATGGAAAGTACAATCCAATCAAAAACACAAACAAAACCTTTGTCTAACCATGGTTCGCAGATACACAATGGTTACGCCTGGTTCCCCCAGGAAACAATCCATATCCGTAAGCTTTCTCAGCCCTGCGAGTTACGCCATGATGACTAGTAGAATGCAGGATACACAATGGTTACGCCTGGATCCCCCAGGAAACAATCCGTACCCCCAGGCAAGACTCAGCCAAGCATTTGCGCTACTATTCGTGACCTACACAGATTGCAGGATACACAATGGTTACGCCTGGATCCCCCAGGAAACAATCCGTACCCCTAGGCAAGACTCAGCCAGGCAGTTGCGCTATGCAGTCACGAGAGAAACATAAGACCATGGGTAACGCCATGGAATTCGAAGGACACTCGAGTATCATATCCCGAAAACCAAAATCAAAGAGAATAATATCGATAGAATGAATCCAAGATGTGGCCACAAATCGGATATCAAGCAGAAGGCACTTTCCATATCTTTACTTCGAAAATATGTATCATATAGTACCTTTTCAAATCACTTTCAAATATCGTACTTATATAAAATCCATTATATATAAGATTTAATTTTCAAATCAAATACTTTTCCAAAATCAAAAGTAAATCAAATCATACTTATATAGACTTCAATTATATAAGATTTCACTTCCAAATTGAGTACCTTTTCAAATCCATAGTTTCGAATCAATTTCATACTCATACAAATCAATTTTTATATAAGTTCGACAACTCCTAAATCAAGCGTTTAGTAACGTAAGGTTCTCAAATTTTAATTTGTTTCAATATCAGTTCAATCTCAAAATCATATACAATTTCACCAAATTATTTCTTCTCAAATTAATTATCTTTAGTTTCAAAGTTTCCAAAATAATAGATTTAGAAAATAAATCCAAATTTCCAAATCAATATAATTTAAGTCAACCAATTCATTTCCAAAATCAAATATTTTCAAAATCATCTTATACTTACGTAAAGTCTATCTTATATAAGGATCAAATTTTTCCAAAATAAATTTCGCTGTATGAAGAGCCATATGGGATTGAATATCTTTGCTTTTATGGGTTATATATCTTTGTAATTTAAATTGGAAATTTTCTTTTAGTAAGCAAAGATATTCTAACTCGACAGCTTTCAATTTCAGCGTCAAAATATATCAATGATATTAGAATATAAGATGTACATACGTCATCATTTCGCAGAATCACATTTGATCGCTCGCTCGATCACACAAGTTCGCTTTCGAATTAGTATTGTCCATTCGACTTCCCTAATGCGGATTTCGATATGGTTTCTCGACTAGAAGCCATCAGTCTCCTTGCATAGCCATATACTATGATAGAGAATTCTAGAATCAAGCCCAAAATCCATATCAAATATTCGCCATCAAGAATCAAATGAAAAATCCTAACACGAAATGGTGTAATTCACCTCGAACTTGTGTACTCAAACTTGGATCAATTCAATTATGCGAATAAACAGCATACGTACAACTTATATATTTATTCCAACTTGTTAAATATATAGTTTCATAAAGATGTTACTAAGTTAAAACATTTAAACTGAATTTTATTCAAAATATTTTGAAGACCAAATTCTTTTCAAAACATTTCAAATCTAAATTTCATATTAGAAAATTTTAAAATTTCCTTATTCGTTTACTTAACCAAACAGTTTTAACTTATTTAAATCATATTACTTCATACTTAAACATTCAAAACAAACTTATATACTTTATCAAAATACCTTTCAAAATTTCTTAGCTTTGAAAAGTTAGCCTTGATTTGGAAGTACTCGAACTTCAAAATAGTCGAAGAAATCATTTTCAAATTTAAGAGTTGGAAATCAGCAACAAATCAGTAAATCAAATTTAATAGATAGGGTTATCTCAAATCCAAAACTCGAGGACTGAACACCGGCTTACTTCAAATCATTTCAAATATATATACATATATACTTTGAATATCAAATCTTACTTCGGAATTTGAAATCAAAATTGGTTTTGCAAAATCACTCGAGTAGCAATGCTACTAAAGTGGCCTCTCCCCCACTATGAAACTCGAAAATCAATGTCGATGATGCGTGCACTCATCACCGAAATTATTTTCCAGCGACATAAGTGAGTTCTGGACTTCTATTTTCTCAAACTTCTTTTGGAATTTCTTCGAAATCATTCGAAACTCATTAAAATCATTGGAAACATTTCTTATTCGGAAAATACTTTTAAATCATACTATTATTATATATTTCAAAATCTTAAAACCAATTTCAAAATACCGGAGTTCAATTCTCGAATTTCAAATTTCAAACCCTTTAGTTATAAATCATTTTTATATAAATCAATTTCTTATATAATTTCAAATCCTTTCAAAAATCCAAATTCTTATTTTTAAAAGGTATATATAATCCTTATCGAAAACATTTTCACTTTTATATATAGAATATAATCATACTTATAAAAATTTTGATATATAAACAATTTCCAAAATACGAATAAACCCGATTTTTCAAAAGGATGATTCAAGAATGGATTTCAAAACAAAGATAGAAATTCAACTTAGAGGGACTCTAATCAAATAGGATTCTGATTCGAAGATAAGTTCAACGAAAATGAGATAATTAATTTCAAAATAGAAGATGAATATACTTATATAAATCGCGGGCGACCTTAACCGGGTCAACCGTGACTTCAGGAACAAGATCGATGCAGAATTCCAAGAAAAATCAACATTCGATCGCAAGAGCTAGCGGCATCTAAACCAAAGATATAGAAATCTCCGGTGAATCAATGCCGATTGTGAAGGAGCTTCACCCCTTCACAAATCATTCAAAGATTGGTGGGATCCTATTCTTATAGAGATCATTCGAAGTGGAGTTATGGGATACTCCAGAATCAAAAGAATACAAATAGGGAGAGACAAGAATGAATTTTGGAACCGTAGGGAACGTTCCAAAGTTCAAAGGAAATCGAGTCAAAAGGAAGAGATTAAACTCGAACGAAAGTGATTCTATAAATAAATTTACAATATATGCTAAGTTTCGCCTAGAGCCAAAGCTCTGATACCAACTGTAACGACCCGATATTTTGGACCATTCAAATCGACAATAATCCACACATGCCTGACTTGAATAATTCAAAATATCAGATTTGTTAATTTAAATTTGGCAAAACTCAGCATATGCAGTAAATAAATCAATCACAGAATCACAGACACAGAGTAATACAATAATACGCAGCGGAATAGATAAAATAGTAGTTCATGAAGCTACTATATAAACATCAGAGTTAGAAATAAAATACAACAGAATATCTCAAATACAATGAAGTCTTCAGTACGAATAGATGACTTCTCTGAACAAATCAACTAGGAGAGCTGAAAGCTGAGGCGATAGTTGGATCTCCAAAGGAAGCTCCAAACTCTAAGGATGAGTCTCAAATGCTGTATCACTCGGTCTGACCCAAGCGTAAAGCAAATCACAAAACACTCGAGTCAGGATTAACATTCTTATATCAATAAATCCAACTCAAGTGAAATATCAACTGAAATACAAGTAACTTAAAGGATGTTTGGGATAACCATCCTCTAAGGATCTTCAGAACTATCTACAAGGTGGAAATATACACTATAACACCGTGGTCATTTTTAATTTATTTGCTTCAAAAACGAAATATCATTTTTATTTCAAATATATCTATTTTTCCCAAAATAGTGTATGTTCATTAAATAATTTATAAAGTAAAGTACTTATAATTTCCTCAAGTCTCACAAATCGATTCAAATTAACTCAAATTCCAAATTCAAATTTATTCAAAGCTCAATTCATCAATTCCATTCAGTTCTAAATATATCATTTAAAATTTCAATATATTTCAAAGCTTTAATATTCAACATTTTCAAAGTTAAATTTAACAGTTTCATATAGCACTTCATTTAACTTTATTATTATTTAATCAGGGAATATTCACTTAATAAATTCAATATCATTTAACTAGCCTTAAATTTCATTTTACTAAGTATTTCCTTAAATTTATTTAAACAAGAAATATTCATTTAATTATTTAAATCAAACTCAAGTTATAAATCATATCTTAAATCCCAATTTCAATAAGCTTTAAATTGGTTTAATTAAATAAAATTCTTTACTAAATTCAAATTATCTTCCCAACCTTAACTTATTCAAATCTATTTCGAAATATAATTTTTATACTTAACATACTATATGTATTCAATCCATCTTAATTAAATTAAATATCATTATTAAATATATATATATCATTTCCATTTATATATAAAATTTTTAAGAATCAACATTTGCTAAAACCATATATTTCTTTCTAAAACCATAGAATTCATTTTCAAAATATTTATATATATGGACCAACGGTGTTTGTATATATATTTATCATATGGTTAAGTGATACGGATATTTATCATTTCAATCCGAAATTTAAATATATACGGGTAGAAATCATTTCGACCCGTAATCCTAATTTCAATACAAATGAAAATCGCTTGGGTTTATCATTTCAACCCATAATGATTTTCTCCTATTCTAAAGTCCGTTCGGGTATGTATCATTTCAACCCATAGTGAATTCTATACTAACAGGGAACTTGCAGAGTGATAACAGATAATATAAAACATAACAACAGGCATATATCATCAATATAAATAACAGATATTGGTGTCAGATGTCATAGGTGAACATATACAGATAATGGTAATAACAGGCATATAAATACTAGATACTGGTGTCAAATGTCATAGGTGAACATATACAGATAATGGTAATAACAGGCATATAAATACTAGATACTGGTGTCAGATGTCATAAGTGAACAGATACAGATAATAGCAATAACAATTTAAATAACTACAGCATCATATTTCAATTGTCGTTTCAATTGAAATCAAATTTAATAAATACAAGAACGTTAATCGTGAGTGATTGCTCACCTTTCGAGGCTAGATAGATTTGACCAGAATTGAGCTATGGATTGGGTCACGATCTAGACAATCAAACAAATCCAAACAAAAATCTCAAAGCGAAGTAAGCTGAAAGTGAATTTGATGGGTAAAGCTGAAAGATAGAGATTGATGGAAACGAATCAGAATTGTCTAGATATAATCGAAACAAAATATATGTTATAAATTCCAAATCAAAATTTAATTTAAAACACTAAAATAAAATAAAATATATTATCATTTAAGGCCGCATATATTCTAAATCAAAGTATATATAAAATCAATTATACGATGAAAAAAAATGCAGACCAAGACTTATATATACACATGCAACTAGATTTTTATACTTACGCAGTTACACAACAACATATGTATACTGTATATATAGCAATTTAACACATACCAAAATATTAACAACTGTATACTCGAATAAATAAAACTATATATTAATATGTATATATAACGAACAGTTAAAATACCAACAACAGTTGTAACATGTTCATACTTTCAATATAAAGTAATATATAACTGTATCCTTTCCTACATGTACAACCAACAGCCTATACCAGCCTGTATTTGCTAAACCCTGTTGCAACACTATTTTACGTTTTTTTTTGTTTTTGTTTTCTGCATTATGCGAAACTATATATATACTTACTAACATATTTTATTAACTAGAACAACTTATATTATATACTTAAAATAAAATGGACTCAAGCATACTAACATTATAATATATATAACAGTGGACTAACATTATACAAACTTTGGAAACATAAGTATATTATATCCACTTAATAAACTTGCAAACCGATATTACTAGACAGATACTATAACGTGTGCAGCAACTTATCTACATATATAAAATAAAACATGCGTGCCTATATAACTGCATATTATTATGGAAGTGTATGACTCAATGTATGCGTGTAGACCCAACTCTATGCAGACCGAATATATGGCTTCATCATACTATATTTTACAATGCGAACAGAACAATTGACCAACTTTATAACTAATTATACCATTGTCATATTATAAAATATTATAAATATTCAGATGTGTATTAAGACTTCTATAGTATATTCCTAAAGACTGCCGCACCCATATAAATACGTATATTGTACACAAATACAAAAATTAGAATCCAATGTTTACTAAAGAAAAATACTACCTTCAAACTTATACGAGAGCTGGTTTACAAACGCATGTGTAGACTGCATCTATTTACTCAACTACTAATATGATTAAAACAAAAGTATACGTTTATTTGTAATACTACAAAAATAAAGATTGAAACAGACTGTAAAGTGAAATAAGATATATTTACGTACAACAATATATATACACTTCACCTCGTTATATACACAAAAAACACAACAGATCTCGGTTGAAGGTGAATTTGTATCGGTGATGTGGGCGGAGGCCAAGGCGAGGTTGCACGTGGAGATGCGGGAGGGTTCAAGGCCGCGGGTTGGATCTGGGCGTTGGTGGAAAATCGGAGATGAAGCCGGAGTCAGTGGAAGGTGCGAGCACAGCCATGGAGGAGCGGGAGAGAGAACGTGCGGGCTGAGGCTGATCTGAAGCAAATAGTGGGAAAGCGACAGCTGTGGTGGGTTGCACGTCGGAATGGAAGGGAAGTTTGACACTAGTGGAGAGGGGAGGCGCTCGGTTTGGATGGGTTGGATGGTGGCTCGCTGGGCAATGGGAGAGGGACGTTTGCGTGGGTTCACATGCAACATGGAAGAAGAATGAGAAAGCAAGCACAGGTTTCAGAAAATTTTTATATACAAACTTTTGCTTTATGAGCTGTCATCATCAAATTTTTTTCTTTTTATAAATATTGAAGTAGCAGGCGAAAAGATGAGCAGGTAGTCAGGCAAAAGCAGATGGAAGAAGAAAAATAGGAGAGAGGATATGAGCACAGTCACCGATTAAATATATATAAAAATTATATTAATTTCAAGTAATGGTGAGAATGAAAGCAGAGAGATGGAAAGGTGAGGGAATATAAATAATAGCAACGAGCATACATTGATTTAGAAAAATAATTATAGCAATAAATTTTGTTTTGGGCAGCACGTTTGAAATTTGAAACTGAAGGAAAGTGTACAGTCGCAATTTACGGTACCGTTACAACAAACAGTTTATTATTTCCGTCGCGTACCGGACCTCAAAATACAGAATTGAATATATCGTGGTGATCAGTACGACGAGACGATCAAAACGGTACACAGATATTAGTGGCACAATCATCCGATCAAAAGTCGATAATCGGTACCGAAAATGCTGCTATTTTGCCAGAATTAAGATAAACGGAGCAATAGAAGTCCAAATTTCGCGAAACGAATTTCGCAGTCTGATTCAGAAGGCTCTGAATAAATTTTCTCCTGTTGACATATTTTGGTTTCGGAAAACTTTTAAATTCACTGTTATTAACCGGCTTAATTTGATATAAAATTTCATAGGAAAATAAACTTCAATATTATCAGATGAAAATTTACCAGTTGCTATATTAAAATAGACGTATTCCAAATAATAAATTTTTATTTTCAAATTTTATTGTTTAAAATTTCACAAAATTTCAATTAACATATTATTAAAACTATTAAAATTTACGGGTCGTTACAGTTCTCGAAGTACTGAGAGCACCTCTATGGAATCCTACACAATTAGCGAACGAGCCTTATCGAGTGTTGATTTTATACTAGTATTGTTGTGATGAACACAGCACGAGCATCACAGCTACTTGATTATTATAATTTTGACCCTTAGACATTATTATAATAACGGTGGATTTTTTATAGAAATGTTTTGGTTATCGTAAGGTAAAACCCGTCATATTTAGGTGTGGCGTGGTCTTATGAGATACCTTTATTCTGCAAAGGATTTTGATAACAGCAATAATTCAAATTGAATGTGTTTTTCTCACGCTGGTTTACCAGACTGATCCATGTGCTATTATTTTATAATAATGCTCGGGTCAGACCGAGCATAATACAAATATAGATTTGGATTGCTTTGGAGCTCGGGAGGGAGACTGAGACGTATTCTCGTACTTGTTATTCCACTGTAGTGTTTGTTTTGAAATTATCGGCAATTGTGAGGACATGCTGTTATAACTGTCCAGGCTGATAATTATTGATTTATACACTATGATTTGAGGTATGTATATTACAGTTTCATTTGTGTAAAGAGCTATTGATATTATATATTATTCAGTCCACTGTGAGATTCTATATTTGTTTCTTTTCTTCTATACTCTACCTTCTCTCTTTCCCCATAACTATCTTTCCAACACTCGATTGTTCGACATGCTATACAATGAACGTATTGATGTCGGTTTTCAAGGGTCGAAAAGTCGGGTCGCTACATTTGAAATATAAGTTATTGAACTTATAAAATTTACTTTTAAATATTTAAAATCAATTAAATATCCCAATTTCGAATGACTGAAATTCTGGGTTGTTACATTCTCCCTTCCTTAAAAGAATTTCGTCCCCGAAATTACCAAGTAAGAAAATTCCACAAAATCCATTAACTTTTCAAAAACAATTCGTCCAAACTAGATTACCAAATTCATTCAACCCTTTTAACTTTTCCAAAATCAATTAGTTAAACCTCTTATAAAAACTTTTCTAAATTTTCAAATCCATTTATAGTTATCTTTTCAAAACCAACTAATATCGTTTCATTCATAGTTAATAACTAATACTCTTTAAATAACTAATATCATTCATTCATTCATCCCAACTTATAACTCCAAAATCAAAATTTTAGTTATCAAACTTTTTTTCAAAATTCTCAAAAAAATTCTAACGCCTTAGATTTACGAAAAAATTCGCCAACGTCTCCTTTGTGTGGTTCGATCGTAGTAAAATCACAATATATATATATATATATATATATATATCACAAATATACATGAGGCATCCCATAGGAAAAAATATAAAAGTATGATATGTAATCCGAGATATGTACCTTTTATTATATTAGCGAGCATATACAACTAATATAGTGCAAAAGCGAGCTCCAAATGCGAAGCAACCGCCATCCGCATCTACTAAACACTCAACAACAAATGAGAACATGTATATAGAAAGTAATATCAATATATAACATATACCAATACAAAAACTATATATTCCAATATAGTAAATGCAACAAAAGCAACAAATGCACCCATCAAACAATCAATATCCATCCAATCAATTATAACTTTAACAATTTACATTCTCTAATGTCAACATTTAATTTATTAAACTCGTACGATGTACATATATCATCCGTACACAAAACCATAACTGGTCACTTGCTCAATCACACAATTTCACTTCCGAACTAGTATCGTTCAGACGACCACTCTAGTGCGGACTCAGATCTAGTTCCTTGATTAGAAAACCGTCACCCTCATTGCATAGCCATATACTATGATAGAGAACATCAGAATCAATCAAAAATCCACATCCAGGGTTCGCCTTCAAGAAATCGAGTGAAAAATCCTAACTCAAATCGGTGTAAACCACCTCGAAATCGTATACTCGAATCTGGATCAAACAGTTATGCAAATAAAACAATATACGTATAACTTACATATTAATTCCAATTGATTCTTATTATATCCCATTCTTATATTCTTGATTCTTTTATTTATGTTCAATTTCTTTACATTCATTCGATCCGCATTCACTTTAAAATCAAATTAAATTATTCATATTAATTTCACTTACATTCAATTCATTAACATTCACTTATTAATCTTCGCTTCAAATTTATTTTGTGTTCAACAACCTTTCATATTTCTACTCTCACTTTATAACTCAAGTCCATATTCAATTTACTTCGTATATCTTCTTTTTAATATTAATAATATTTAAAAACTATTCCATAAAATTATTTACTTAAGTCTATAAACATTTATACAACACTTCTTATTTTTATTTCACTTTAAAACTTAAGTTAAATCCATTTCTTAGTTCCATTACCAAATTTACTTTTCTTAACATCGATATTCATTTTCTATCAAACAACATTCTAAAGCATATTCACTTCTTTTCACAACTCAAAGTTGAAGTGCATTTTATAACTTATGTTCATCCTCAATTCAAAATTCTAATTCTAATTCATTTAACTTGTTTCATTAATTCATTACAAATCCAACTTTCTTTCATCCCACTTTACTTAACTTTAAGTTAAATTTCATTATTTATAATTCAAAGTCAAAATTAAATTTCTTTATTTACTTAACTTAGAATAATTACTTTCAAGGACAAAGTCAGCAGTCCAATTACTTTCAAGGACATAATTTCATAGGGTTTTTAGGCCCTAGAAACTAATTATTTTGCATTTTGTCCTTGAAAGTAATCATTTCAGTTGTGTGTCCTAGAAACTAATTCCACTTGCTAAAGGGGCCCTTGTGGCTAATTTCCACATTTCAAATTATAAGTTCAAAATCTTATTTTATATATTTATAAAATCACACTTGGAACTTTATAAATCAAAACTTGTTTTATCAAAACAAAATTTCAATAGAAAATCACTAAGGGTAACAATTTATCACTTAGAGACTCGAAAAGAATACTGATGATGCTGCAGTCATCACCGACATTATTTCCCATCGACTAAAGTGAGTTTAGTGCTATTTAATTCTTTTAAATCCTCTTTTCTATTTATAAATCACATTTATAAATACTATACTTAGATATAATTTATACTTATTTCACTTTAGTCGCATAAAAAAATTTCTTATTTGCTTACCTTTGTTTATATTTATAATAACAACAGCTTTTTATTATTAGCACACAAACAACAAATGATAATAATCAAGTATTGCCATTCACTAGCAACCAAACATCCATATACAACTATAATATTTCTGAAAAATTATCCCTTCATATATAAAATATAATTTAGGTAAAATTATTTCATTTACCCACTTTTAAAACAATATTGTGTCGACTTCCCTCGTTAAAGTGTTTAGAAACCCCTATCGATAACATGGCATCCCATGTCTCGACTAGAATTCGTAAGCCACTTCAACAGATAAAGTAACACAATACAAAACATTTCATAACCACTAACAAATACGCGCTCATATATATAATACGCTCAAACTCAATCTAGAGTGCTACTGACCCCATCTATAATGAGTACCCATCAAAACCTAGGTATTAGCAATATCTTATTCTCAGATACAAGATGTGACGACCAGCAAATCCGTCCTGTTTAGTGCTGACAATAACCACACATATCCAGCCCCAAACTGAAGGGAAATACGAATAATCATGAGAAAGAAAGGAAGAAGAGAGAAGAAAAGAGAAGAGAAGAGAAGAAAAAAAGAAAAAAAGAAAAAGAAAGAGAAAATAGAAGAAACTAAAAACAATTACAGAATCTCACAATCGTAGCGGAAAAACACATAATATCATATCAATGATCTTTACAAAACAAAAAGTGTAATATCATATACATACATCCATCAGAGTACAATAATCAATCACTAATCATCAGCCTGGACAGTTATAATAACATGTCCTTACAGTTGTTGATAATTTAAATAACAATCCAGCGAGAAAATAAACATATACGTGGAATACGATGTAACGACCCGTAATTTTCGATAATTAAATTTATTAATTAAATAAATTTTGGAACTCAATGTTGTGGAAAATTAAAATTTTAAGATTCAATAATGAGAAAATAACTAAAATAAAATAATGTAAATTTAAGGTAATTTCTAACTATTTAATGTAATTCCAATTAATTGAAAGGATTGAAAAGTTATAATTGGTTATAAATCGTAAATAAAAAAAATTAAATGTTGTATTAAACGGTGAAATTGTATGTAGTTAGTTGAAATTGGTTAATATAGAATAATTAATCAGTATGTAATTTATTGGTTTTGTTGGTTAATAATAAACTTGGAAATGTGTTTGAATGGGTAAGTTGTAACAATGGTTAATTTTAAATTCACTATTTAATTCGTTGAAATAAATTGGAAATCAATTGCAATTAATCTACTGAAATATTGCAGTTAATGTGAATTAAAATGATAACTATAGAATATTAATATAATAAATGGTAAACCAATGTTAATTATATCCATTAGATAATGACTGATTGAATAAAAAGATTGAAATCAAATTTAATCATATTATTGGAATTTAAATTATAATTAATGGGTTTATTGCAATTGGAATTAAACATTGTAATTAGTGCAATAATTAACATTGGTTTGACATGGAAATTTGTTTTAAAAGATTATAAAATTACTAAGTAATCAAAAATGATAAATTTTGTTGACTATAAAAATTGAATTGAAAAAGTGGTTTAATTAATTTAATAATAATTTATTTATCTAACGTGAAAATAGCCATTTTGGCCACTGTCTCGGATTTTGACGTAACCAGTTTCATCGGATCCGTAACGGTGAATTATTATAGGTTTTCAAGTTTCACAGCGATCGCACTTGCCGTTTGATCGTGCGGGCTCGAAACGCGTAGAAATGAATTTAATGAAATCAATTTGAATAAGCTGATTTTAAAAGATAATGTCTCCATACAATGGAATTAGGACTTGAAACTTGTTCCATTGGGTTTAAAAATATCGAAAACATCTATTTTGATATATTGGATGACCTACTTTGGTTTCGAAGACGGAACGCGCTTTTCGGGTCGTTATTGTTGTTCGAACCAATTCGATACGTGTTTATTTTCTTATCGGGTTTTATTCATATAAATAGTTTTGTTCTAACCCTAGCAGTCCTTTTATTTCTCATTATCGTGCGTACTGAAATTTCTGTCGTTCCTCTCTTCTCAATGGCTGAAAACCTAAATCCCCAAATCCAAATTCAAATCAAAATCAATTTCAAAAATTCAAACTTCTCCAAACCCTAACATATTATATACCGTTTCGAAGCTCTCGATGAGCATAATTCGCTGGTGCAATTCGTTTCTCGATTCGAATCACCATTTTTCCAGAAATCAGTGATTTAGTTTCGGTCGTCCATTTGCTAGGGTTTCGATCCAACGGTGGATTGTCGCCCGATCGACGATCGGGAGGCGTCGTTGGGAAGAGGAGGAAGAGCAGCTCCTGTTCATGGCATTCGTTCATCTCGAAGTTGAGGGGAATCGCCAGAAAATGCACGTGAACTTGGGCGGCGGCATAGTCAATAGGTGGGGCCGGACGAGGCGGCGCTCAGGGCCTAGGGTCGGTCGGAGGTGAAGGTAATGGTAGCATCCTCTGATCTGGTCGATAGCGATGGTAGGAGGTGCAATGGGTAGATCGTGATGGCGGCTATCTCGAGTAGCAGGCGATCGAACGAGGGAATCGCGATTTTTGGCTAGGGTTTCGTTCGTATTCAATCTGTGCTGACGTGGTAAGCCTATTTTATTTTATTTATTTTAATTTGAAATCGTTTATCATTCTAATGTCATAACTTTTACATACGAGGTCGGATTTACGCGCGGTTTGTTTCACTGGGATTGTATTGAAATTCCGGACATTATGAAACTAGTTTGGATGAATTCTAAGACTGTTGAGTTTGGGCCTTATTTTGGATTTCAAATCGATTTGAAATCAAATGTGAGTGTTTTGACCCACTCACAACTACACGATTATCTTATGTTGGTTAAATTGAATTTATAATGTGATTAGAAATCGATTGGTTGATGTTTGGTATATTTAAATTATCATTCCAGTTAAATATGACTTTTATTGCATTTAACCGTCATTTAATTTAATATTGAATGTAATTGTTAATTGAATACTTGTTGATGAAAATCAGTTAATTGATGTTATTTATTGGTTGATTGAATGGTGGTTGTGATGGATGTTTGATTGTTGATATTGGATGACTGGATGTTATATTTTTATATTGTTATAACACTTCAAGTTCCCTATGGTCTGAAATGATACATACCTGAACGATTTGATAGATTATGGAGAAATCGTTATGAGTTGAAATGATAGACTCGAGCGATTTTATGGATTTGAGGTTAAATTTAGGATTGCGGGTTGAAATGATATATATCCGTAAATTTAATTTTATTGCGGATTGAAATGATATATATATCTGTATCGCTTGACCACAGGGTAGAAAATTATATACGGACACCGGATTTGTTAAATTAAATGATTTTTAAATTCTTAACTTTTGAATTCAGATAAATGATATTTTTAAATAAATTGGATTTATATAAACTGGACTATTTTCGAAAATCCAAGCTTTAAATGTTGAAATTGGAATTGGTCTTAATAAATTGCTTAAAGGATTTAAATTGAAATTTTGAAGTTGAATTGTCAAATATAAATGAATTTCATCGAAATTGAGTTATTGAAATATTTGGATATAACTTTGAAATCTATGTAATTTGAAGTGGGTTAAATTGATAATTCAAACATGGATTTGAAATCGATATTGATTAAATGGTTTTAAATGAGAATCTGAATTGAAAGACTAATTTTAGTTAGTCGATTTGAAAGCTGGACATGGTTCAGATGTGTTGAAATGAAAGAAATTGCTTAATTTGATATAAATTTTGAATTAATTATTTTAATATAAACTGTTTAAAAATATATTATTTTAAAATCCTGATTATTAAGATTTTCAAACTATTAAACCAATTTAATCTATTCTAAAACTATTTTAATCAATTTAAAACTATTATAATTTATTTTAACCTATTATAATCTATTTAATCCTATTTAAATCTATTTTAACCTAATTTAAACTAATTAACCCATTTTAATCTATTTTAAATCTATTTTAAATCTATAATCTATTTTAAGTCTATTTAATCTATTTTAAATCTATTTAATCTATTTTAAATCTATAATCTATTTATAACATAAGTAGGAATTTGAAATGATATTTTCTAGTGAAATGACATGTTTGATTAAATATGATGATTTTGAATTAGGGTTTAATTTACCTATCTTATCGATATGATTTCGAAAGTGAATATGATTTTGAAAGTGAATATGATTTCGAAAGTGATATGGTTTGAATTGATTGTGATATTTTGATATCAATTATGAAACGGTTTTGGAAATTTAAAAGAACCATCCGATGTGAAATAAGTGTTTGGTTGTGAAAGAGACCGAGATCAGATATTATCATACTTTATGCCAATACCGAAAACTACTTTAACAACTGTGTACATGGTGGAGATTTCAGAATGAAGTAGGATGGTTTGGCGAATGATTCTGTATGAGGTATTTACGTAGCCCCGACTCTCTTGAGTCAGCTTGATGTGGCTAAAATAGGAGCCATGCCGGGCCAAGTGAGGTCGCTCCTCCTATCGGGCACATTTCTTCGATACCATATTATAACTATGTGATTGATTTGGTGGCCACCCCTCGATTTTGATTATGGGAGTGTGTTCTGAGGTGGACGGTAGTAGCTGATATGCGTTACCACCAGTCCGGATCCGCAAAATGATAGTATCATACCCTAGGCATTGCCTTGCGTGCCTTGTCACATGCCTTATCGCGCCTTCTATGAGTTTGGTTTGTACCGTACTTATGGAGTGCCCTTTGATAGCCCTATAGTTTACGGAGGCATTACAGTAGTGTATAGACTACGGGATTATATAAAATGTGTTAAGGGGGATATGGGTAACGCCTTAACGCTATTTTAATACTTTACTTTACTATAGATACTATTACTATAGCGTATTGTACTATGTATGTAGATAGTTTAATGGATCCTTAGGAGATGTAATCCCGAACATCTCTTTAGTTATTGCACACGCTTTAGACACTGGATAGGAGATGTCAAACCCCGTAAACATCTCTGACGCCATTACACTCATATTTTTTACTGTTGATTTAGCTTACATAAGATCTTTTAGTTCTGACTTGAGTGTTTTGTCTTTTCAATTCGCTCGAGTCAGTCTGAGTTTTATAGTGTATCGAAGACTGCTTTTCTGGAGGACGAAGATGGAGATTTGTGTACTATTATTATTTGTTATGTTTATCACACTACATCATGTTGTTCCGCTGCATTGTTATTTATTTATGTTGTATGTAACTCTGATTTGTATTGTAAAAGTATAATCCAATGTTATTTGTAAAATGGTTTCATGAACTGTTTATTTGATTATTATATTTTGTCATTCCGCTGTGAGATTTTATGTTTTGTTTTTCTTTCTTTCTCTGCTTTTTCTTATTTACCCCATAACAATCCTCCCTTTTGAATGGTTTGAGTTTGACAGGTGTGGTTTATTGTCGATTTAAACCATCCAAAATAGTGGGTCGTTACATACGACCAGAAGACTTCCAGCTCGTCTGCTGAAACTCCAAAGCATCCAAATCTACATCTATAAATATACTCTGTCTGAACCGAGCATTGAAAGGGTAGAACGCTCGGATCGTTCTGATAAACCAGCGTGAGAAAACACATCATGACTGAAGTTATTTTAAAGTTATAAAGCGTTATTTTATCAAAACAAAGGTATCTCATAAGACACGCCCACACATAAACACGGACGGGTTTTTACCTTACGATAATCAAAACATTTGATATCAAATCATGTTATATTATTACTACTGTCTATTATACAAATAATAAGAATCAATGCCGAAATTGTTACATTATTTAACTCCAGCATACTAGCCACAAACGCGTGTTCTACAAACAAAATGGTAGGCACGTAGTGGATAATGGATTTTCATACAAATGACCAGGAGAAGGGACTACATTCCGGCAGTGCATCTCTAGAGGAATGTACCGAGGTCCAACATATGGTACTCTACCAACACAAGACCGGCCTACCCCTCCTTAGATGGTATCGAATATGTCATCACCCCAGTCGTTACCGACCTATCTAAGGTCCCTCATAGCATACATCCACAATAATTTAAATCCCGAACATCATAGTGGGAAGAAACATATCTAGAAGGGGATGATCATACCTTAATGGTTGCGAACCACATAGCCTTGTCGCATCTATCATGTTTCGTTCATTTTTGGGTGTGAGGCCAAAGGTCACGATTACTTTTCTCATAGCACATATCACTCTGAATGCCACACTGCCATTCCTTCGATCACTATTGACTTTTACAAACATACAACCTCCGAGCTCATACGTCTCAAAGAAGGGTGTTAAGCTAAACAGATGTACGTTTATAAAAGTCAACAATGAAATCTCAAAATGCAATGTCAGCATCCATCCATACAAGTTGTCCGGGAACAGGACAAACTGAATGCACTCTCCTACCACATCCTGTCGGGAATTACCAGAGAATCAGTAGCGAATAGTCCTTGCATTGGATATTTCATAATGAAGAGACTACGGCTATTATATGTACATTGGGAGTTTATCCCCAAACTATCAATAAGCAGTCCTTCACTATGAAAATCCTAAATATCAGTATCTTCCAAACCTGCACATCGAACGCATATATGTTGGTCTGAAGTGGTTCTCGGATAAATCCGACCCCGGTCTCTCCAAACCAACAACGATAAATAGGTCAATATTTGTTTGATAGTCGGTTATTTAACTGTCAAAGTAACAAACAATATCTATCAGCAAGCAATCACTAGGCCCTTTTAATTAATCTTTTATTAATTAAATCACTTTCCAAATGTTCACTTCAAATTATCTTTAAAAAGATACATCCTCAAATCCATTTCAAAACTTAATATATTGGAAAACATTTCCATATACTTATATCAACTGTATAAGCATATTCACAAATCACTTCACTTCCAATACTTAGAAAATCTTTTCATATACTTATATCAATGGTATAAGTATATTCCATAACGCTACCATTTGGAGACAGACCAAATAGATTTCTATAACCGTACAACTCCAAAGTTCATACGCCTCCAGACGGGTGTTAAGTATAGGAAGCAATGCTCCTACACCACCAAACCTTTAGTACGATCATAAGAACTGATTCGTGTATTTCATGATGGAAGGTCAAAACATAATTTATTGGGTCAAAACGAATGTTGCGTAAAATACCGTTACGACAACCCAAAAACATTAGTATAAGGATTCGATAAAATATAAATAGATAAATCCCATATAACATAAAAAACATTTCCCTTTCGGAAATCATTTACTATAACAACAGTGTTATAATCCATGCCTTCCTTACTTCCCCGAAAACGTCCATTACAACAATAAATGTTGAAATCTATGTTTCCGATGCATATCTCATTTTAAAACATCTTCAAAAACCCTTTAATTCTATTTAAAACCATCACTTTCCAAAAAAATTGCTTTTAAAATATAAATTACTTTTTAAAACATTTAACTCCACCAAAACATCACTTCCAAAACTCCTTTAAATAAAATCCATATTCAAATCTCAACATAAGTTACTTCCAAATTTATAAAATTATTTTATAAATCTCCTTTCTATTTTATAAAATTCTTTTATTTACAAATTTATATTTATAAATCTATTCTTTTATAAAACTAATTTTACTATCAAAATCCACTTATAAATCCATTTCTTTATAAATCAAATTTATTTATAAAATCCATTTATAATTCCATTTACAAATCAACTTCAAAACCATTTATAAATTCCAATTATAAATTAACTTCTTTATTTATAAAATATCAACTTAAAAATCTTTTATATAAACTTATTCAAAAATCCATTTTCAAAGTATTTCTCACAACTATATTTTATAACATTAAAAATTATAACTTTTAGTTTAAAGACAAATACAGACTATAACTTTTATAACATCCAAACCAACTAATATATATATATATATAGTATATAATATATCATACATCATTCAAACAAGCATCAATAATCATAAATAAATTTATTCTCACTTATATAAAAATACAAGCGAGCCGGAGAGAGTGGGTTTACTCACTTTGGCTGCATTCGTCGTTGCAACGTTTATTTCGATTAAAAACGAACAGGTGTTCAAATTTAACCAAAATTGCTACGTGATTCAAATCCATCCAATCCAATTCCATAGCGTAGTATTTTCAGGTACAAACCCAACGTAATTCGTTTCATTCGATTCCGACCTCGTATGAAAGAATTATACCATTTATAAGTTACACGATTTTATAAAATAATTAATTACATGATTAACTTTATTAATTTACCATACTTAGCCTAACCACCCTCTTCCTCTCTCACGCGTTCAACTTTTCACCATAACCTATTGTCGCATATCTTCCCTTGATCGCCACACCACCCACGTCAAACGAAACGACGATCCACCACCACCAAACGAACACCCATCCTCCACCGCCCCTACGCCATTTAGAAAAGCACTTTTAACATCCATTTGATATAATTCAAAATTGTGAAAAGCACTTTTAACATCCATTTTATATGTTTGAAATGGAACATGAGTCATATTTAGGCTATGTGCTAGAGCCAAAATTTTCTAAATGCCATTTTTGGAGGGATGAAGTTCAATTCCTTTGGTTCATTGTTTTTGAAATGGAGTCTCAGTTGACCCGGTTAAGGTCACCGTGATTAATGTGTGTCTATCCGTCTTTCCTCTCTTTTGTAACTTAATTATCTTATCTTCCTTTTGAGCCTACCTTCGTAGCCAGAATTCTCTTTGATTTAGGTCCCTCTAAATCTGAATCTCTATCCTTGTTCTAAAAATCCATTCTTCAATGATCCTATGAGGGAGTGTATTTGTAATTAATATAAAATGTTTTATATTGTGTTGTTTGAGTTGTTAAGTTTGAATTTTGGATTTCGATCGATTCGTCTAGCCAATGCTATCAATAGGAATTCCAAAACACTTGAACAGGGAAAACTGACACGATATTGTTTTCGAAATTGGTAAATGAAATAAATGTATGATTATATTTTTATATATGCGTATAATTTTATGAAATTAGATAGTTAAATGAATTGGTTGTTAAAAATGATAGTACTAGATTATCATTTATTGTTTTGTCAACATTCCTAAACCATTAACTATTGTTGTATGTTATAAGGAGATGAAATTTTATAAATATAGTTTATAAATCTAATTTGCAAATGAAATGAATTTAAATTAAGGATTTAGAATTAAATTTTTGGTGCCTTTCAAAATTTTGTTTTCAAAGCTTTAAAATATATATTATTTGAAAGTATTTTTGAATGGAAATTGTTTCCAAAGAATTTTAAAAAGAAGTAAGTCAGTACTCTCCTCTTAGGTCGCTGGAAAATAATTTCGATGATGACTACAACATCATCGACATTCATTTTCGAGTCTCAAAGTGGGGAGACCACTCAGTAGCCTTGCTACACTTTTGTTTTGGAAAATGGATTTGATTTGAATTTCTTGAGTATAGTTTGATGTACAAAATATATATGTAAATATTTATTTCGAAATGGTTTGTGGTGAAACCGGAAATTTAATTCATAAGTTTTATGTTAAGTGATGGTTTTCAATAATTGTAATGAAGCAATTTTTTTTGAATAATTGGAGTGTCTAAAATGAGAAATGGAATTGAAACAACTGGAAACAGTTGAACTAGGATAAAAATTTATTTGTATAATACTCGATTGCATTTTAAAACATATATAACTTACCTGAAATATTCAAAAAGTTAAAATGTTAATGAGAATATGTAATTGAATAGTATATAATATAAATGCAAGTAATAAGATGTCAAAAAATGAAATTTTGCTAAGGGAACTTATAAACAAAATTTGAGTGGTTATAATAAATTGGATATGAATGTAAATTAATTGGAAGTGAGTTAATTAGAATTATAATAATAAATGGATGTTAACAAGTAATGAGAATTATAGTGTTAACAATTCAAAATGAAATTTATATGGTTTTGAATTAATTGTTGTATCTGGTACTGTATATTTCGAATATATCTTTCCTTTCTGTAGCTTCTATTCTCCTATCTCGTTCCTTTTAGGGGACGAAAAGTTTTGAGTGGGGGAGAGTGTAACGACCCGAGAAATTTAACGATTTAAATAACGTAATTAACTAAATTTTTCTTGAAACTAAACAATAAAATTTAGCAACGAAAATTTGATATTGTGTATGCGTCTACTGAAGCATAGCAGGTGGCAGATTTTCATTTGGAAATACGAAAGTTTGTTTGGTTGTAAAATTTCAAATTTAAAATTTAAAATTAGTTTAAAATGGACGGTAATAAATTATTTTGAAATCTAAATATTCTTATATAATAAAAATGTATATCATTTTCTGAGTGAGACGTCGTAATTCGTTTTGCAAAATTTGGACCACCCTAGCTCCATTTATATTATTTTCGGCGGTTTAGCAGCATTTTTGGCAGCGAATATCGAGTTTTGATAGGATGGTCGTATCTCTAATATCTGTGTACCATTCTGTTCCCCTCGTCGTGCCGATCTCTACAGCATATTCATTTGTGTGTTTCGGTGTTGGGTACGCGGCGAAATCCGCGAATTGGTTAGCCGTATCGGTACCTATTTTGGTCTTTTGGTTTCCTATGGCCTTTCATTGTCCTCCGTGAGAACAAACAGCCACTTGATATTAATAATTCTAGAATTCAATTGACGTGACTTTTGTTATTCCACTTGTTTGAAATATATTCTGGTTGGTTGCCATTCATTCTCTCTTCCCCTTTACTTTCTGTGTCGTGCTTGCTTTATAATCATATATATATATATATAATAAAATTATAATCTGCATATACAGGCTTGAATTGCTCGTCTCCTTCTATCAACTCTCCGCTATTCTTCTCCTCACCTTTCCACCGTGCTCCACCAGTTCGCCCATCCTCTTCCCATGCAGTCAGCGACCACCATGCACCCAGCCAGTGACCCTGTCCCTGTCCCCCTTCAACTCTCCACGTCAGCAAGCTCCGCCAACCGTCCCTTCACACACAGCTGAACTCCTTGTACCTGCCTCCACAAAACACTCTACCGAACCCATATCTCCACCACTGTAGCGACCAGACCCGAACCAAACGCCTTCGAGCAACCGACCATACCCACTGCCAGCCGCTGTGGACATGGCCCTTCGCCATCTGCATCTCCACACTCGACACAACTTCGATTCTCCGAGCAGCACACCATGCAACATCACCTAGTTCTTCCTCTCCAATATAGACCCGAGATTCCTCCACCATCAGCCTGACCGCATGAACCCCTGTCGCACCCTGCAACATAATAGCAGCCTCTGCCACATCGCCTTCCACCCTCCAACCCCGAGCACTGTTCCGCTTTGGGCCGCAGCAATGTTTACCCAGCCCTCTTCTCCTCCATAGAAAAAAAAGAAATATATGTATGTTTACATATATTTGAATTAGCACCGCTTCCATCCTCTTCGACTTGATTCGAGTCTCACCTTTGATCCACCACTCATCACAGCCTTGCACTGATTCACAACAGCCATCCATGCGCCGTGCATTTCAAAGCTTGTATATCCTTCAACATTTTTTTTGGTGAAGCAACAAAGTTCCTATTAATCTTCAAGTGATAGCAAAACCTTTAGGTCGCGATTTTCTTCCGGTTAGTAATATTGAAACATCAAATAGGTCAATAAATGGAATGATGGAAGGTATACACTTGAACCCAACAAAATGCACATGTGACACCTGAAGTCTTCTCCTTCTCTGAAAAAAAGTAATATATAACACACACACATATAATATATATATACATATATTGTTTCTTTCAAGTTCAAGTTTGTCTCTTTCCCACTGTCGAATTTGTCGTAGCCTTCTTTGTTCGCTTAGTCGTTGTCTCGTTGTGTGTGCGCGTGTCCGTGTGCACCAGTTCATGTCTGTTTGCATCGTCCTTAGCTGTCGTTGTTTTCTCTAGCCTCGAAAGGTGAGCGAACACTCACGATTGATATTCTTATATTTTGTAAATTTAATTCACATGAAATGACGATTGACATATGTTGTTGAATTTTGAATTGGTTAGTAATTTAAATTGTTAAGTATGACATGTTATTATATTTTATTTAATTGACATATGACATATGACACCATAACCTGTTTTATATTTTACTTAAATTGTTAATTACTATTATATATGCTTGTCGTTGATATGTATGTCATTTTATGCCATTTTATATTCTCACACTACAAGTTCCCTGTTAGTTATGAAAATCCCTATGGGTTGAAATGATACATACCCGAACGATATTATAGATTAGGGAAATCGTTATGGGTTGAAATGATAAACCCAAGCGATTTTATTAATGTTGAATTTTAGGATTGCGGGTTGAAATGATGTATACCCGTAAAATTTAATTATTGCGGATTGAAATGATAAATATCCATATCACTTGACCATAGGATAGAAAACTATATACGGACACCGTTGGTCTATTTTTAAATGATTTCCAGAATTTTTAAAAGAAAATATATGTGTTTTAATAAGTATTGATTTTTAAATATTGATTTTTTTTAATTATAATATATAGATATTTTAATTTTATTATGTGTGTAAAATTTAGATTTTTAAATTATATGTTTTTGGAAATTTTAAAATTATTATTTAAGTTTTAAAAATGTAAATTATAAAATTTTACTTATAACTTTATTATTTTTAAAATATATAAAATAAGATTTAAAGTAGATTTAATAATATGGTTTAATTTAATTTAATTTAATAAAAAAATTAATCTAACTAATATTTATATATAATATGTTTTAAATAATTATTTACAATTTATATTAATATTTTAAAATAGATTTTTGTAATAACTTTTATATATATATAACATGTTTAAATATTTATTTAAAGTTATGTTAGTATTTTAAAATAGATTTTTGTAATTACTTATATATATATAATATGTTTAAATATTTATTTGAAGTTTTTTAACATTTTTAAAATAGATTTTTGTAATAACTTAAATATATAAAGGTTGGAGAGATAAATTAAAATTGATTTGTAATTTAATTTGTTAAGAATTGAATTTAAATAAGAATTGATTTGGTTTTATTGATTTTGAGATTTTAAAGATATGATTCTATAACTTGATAGCTGGATTTTGATTAAAGATGATTAAATGAATATTTCAAATTTAAATAAAATTGAAATTGAATATTTAATATTGATTTAAATTTGTAATTTGAGATTTTATTTAAATGTTATTAAAAATGACTAAGTGAATATTTTTTCAAATATAAATAAAATTAAAGTGAATTTTGAAATATAAATGAAATTTATCAAATTGAGTTATTGTAAATGTCTGAATATTTAAACTTTGAAACCTATTGAATTGGATGTGGTTTAAATTTATAGTTCAAACCTAGATTTGAAATCGATATGAATTAAAATTGTTTTATTGAGAATTTGAATTAAACCTTTAATCTTTCAATTGAAATTGTTGAAGTGAGATTGATTTAAATCGAATTTTGGAACTAAAGTTGATTTGAATTGATTTGTGAAAATTGGAAGAAACAATTCTAATTTAAAACTATTTTCGATATAAACTCTTTTTATTATATAAACTATTTTTAATATATAAATTATTTTAATCTATAAACTATTTTTAATATATAAACTATTTTAATCTATAAACTATTTTTAATATATAAACTATTTCAATCTATAATCTATTTTTAATATAAACTATTTTAATGTATAACTATTCCAATATATAAACTACTTTCAATATTCAAACTATTTAAGTTGGGACTGTTATGATTTAAAATGAATAATGATTTCGAAAGTGATATGATTTCGAAAGTGAATATGATTTCGAAAGTGATATGATTTCGAAAGTGAATATGATTTCGAAAGTGATATGATTTTGAAATGAATATGATATTTTGATATGAAGTATGAACTGTTTGAAATGAAAATGACCATGGTGTGAAATAAGCGTTTGGTTGTTAAAGAGACCAGAATCAGATATTGTCATACTCTCTGCCAATACCGAAAACCACTTTAACAACTGTGTACTTGGGGGAGATTCCAGAACGAAGTAGGATGGTTTGGCAAATGTTTGTATGAGGTATGAATGCAGCCCTGGCTCCCGCGAGTCAGCTTGATGTGACTAAAACAGGAGCTATACCTGGGCCAAATGAGGTCGCACCTCCGATCGAGCATGCTTCTTCGATACCATTCTATTACTTTGTGATTTGATTTGATGCACCTTTGATTATGGGAGTGTGTGTCGAGGTGGGCGGTAGTAGCTGTTATGCGTTACCACCAGCCCGGTTCTGCAAAACGGTAGAATCCTACCCTAGGCATTGCCTCGCGTGCCTTGTCACATGCCTTATCGCGCCCACTACGAGTTTGGTTTGTGTCGTACACTTTGGAGTGCCCTCTGATAGCCCTCCAATTTACAAAGAAATTACGGTACTGTATAGACTACGACATTTATATAAAATGTGTTAATGGGGATATGGGTAACGCCTTAACGCTATTTTAATATTTTACTTTACTATAGACATTATCTATGTAGCATATTGTACTATGTATGTAGATTAATGGATCCTTAAAGGATGGAATCCCAACATCCTTTAAGTTATATTGCATTTCACTTGAACATTTCACTTGGGTTGATTTACGTGCATAAGAATGTTAATCCCGACTCGAGTGTTTTGTGTTTTGCTTTATGCTCGGGTTAGACTGAGTCTCACAGCATTTGAGACTCACCTTTGGAGCTTGGAGTTTTGCTTGAAGATCTGTCTTATATCTATTCAGCTTTCGGTTATTTCCAGCTTTATGTTTAGATTTGTCATTTGTTTATGTATTAGTGACTTCTTTGTACTTGGGATTGCTATTGTATTCTGCTTTAGACTCTGATGTAGTAGCTTCATGAACACTATTTATCTATTCCGTTACTTATTGTTATATTACTCAGTGTCTTTGATTCTGTGATCGATTTATTTATTGAATATGCTAAGTTTTGCCAAATATAAATTAACAATCTGTTGTTTTGAGCAATTCAAGTCGGACATGTGTAGATGATTGTTGATTTGAAGGGTTCGAAATAGCAGATCGTTACAGTCTATATAAGGACCCTATACTGATTTCATTTTCCCCAAAACCTTAGAAACTGAAGCCAGCCGCCACTTTCGTTTCAATGGCCATAAACACGCCGACTTCCTCCTCCATTTGATATATTTTTGTTGATTCATGAGTTTTGATTCATGACACAAGCTTCAGAGATCATACGACGAGAATGCTATATGAAAGCGACAAAAAGAGAATAAATACATACCGTGCACTACAAAGAAGATAATCTTACAATTCAGAGATTAGTATGGACATTTTATTTTATTTGAGTCTTAGAACAATGTTAAAATCATTCCTCAAATAATCACACACGCACACAAAACATTTTATATCAAAAAAATATGTTCACTGTGCATATAACACCAGGTCGGCCGACCGACCAGGATCCTCGGTCGACCGACCCTGTATCATATGCACAGTGACTTTCTGTTTTGTATACGTTTTTCAACTCAGCCGACCGGCCAGTTTTTCCGGTCGACCGACCAGAGAAAAACGGCTAGTTTTCTGAAGAGACGCGATCTTTTCATGAAGAGTAATATCCTCTATTTCAAGAGGTATGGACACTACTGTTGACTAAAACTATTCATGAAAGATTACAACTCTTCAACAACTATATAAACATATTCAATTCACTTCTACAATCACCGATTCTTGTTTATATTTCTGAAATCTAATCTCTTCTCATTTCTGAAAATAAAAGCATTCACTCTTATTCAATATCACTAGAATCCTTGAATTTATTCATATACTTCGATTCTACGTGATTATCTTCCTTCTAAATCTTCACACACATACATATTCTTGAGGATTTGATTATAGGAAAGTTGTACTATCAAAAGACAATCAGTGTTATTTAGAACACATTCGTCAACAAACATTTTGTATTAAGTTGAAGTCCTCTTCGGTTGTTGAGGCGGAAAAATTCCTGTTCGGCTGCTCAGGTGTCGTATACCTATTCCTCCGGGTTAAGTGAGGGGTTTAGTTTAAATCCAGAGGGTATTCTGGGACTGGACGTAGAACGGGAAGTTCGAACCAGTATAAAAATTCCTGGTGTGCTTACTCTAATTTTTACTTTACTGTTATTACCAGTTTCCGCATTAATATACCATATTACACGATCCTTAGTACTGCACGTACACTTTCATTTGGTATCAGAGCAAGGTCATCTTATAACCATCACAAAGTTATTTGATATTTACTTATTTTTAGTAATATGGCAACCACACAAATTAACGATGTTAACACTCACACTAATTCTAGTTTCACAGAAGGTCAATCGACTTCACGACCTCCACTTTTCAATGGTATAAATTATAATTATTGGTCAACTAGAATGAGAATCTATATGCAATCAAGTGGGTTTGATATCTGGAATATTATACAAAGGGAATACACAATTCCTACTGGAGAATACTCGACTTGGAGTAACACACAAAAACTAGATGCTACATCAAATGCTAAGGCTATGAATATTTTATTTTGTGCATTAGATAGAAATGAATTCAATAGAGTTAGTATGTGTACTTCCGGCTATGAAATTTGGAGAACTCTTAAAGTTTCACATGAAGGAACGAACAAAGTTAAATTGAGCAAAATTTCTATGCTGAAACATCAATTTGAAAACTTTAAAATGAGGCCAAATGAATCTATAAATGACATGTACTCTAGATTTCAGGATATTTATCATGCTCTATTGTCTCTAGAACAAAAGTTTACTGATTTTGATGTTGTTACAAAAATCTTGAATTCTTTAACGGACGAATGGGAACGAAAAGTCCTAGCTATTGAAGAAGCAACTGATTTGTCAACATTAAAACCAGAAGAATTGATAGGTAATTTAATGTCCTACGAAGTAAATTTGCAGGCAAAACGAAATGGAGCACAAGAAAAGAAAAATATAGCATTCCAAGCAGAAAAAGATGATTCCGACTCAGACAATGAAGATATGGCAATGATCGCTAAAAATTTCAAAAAGTTTTTGAAATTCAACAGAAACAAATTCAAGGGAAACAAAAATAATTCCAACAACAATTCTAATAGCAGCAAACCATCATCTTCAACAATGGAATGTTATGAATGTCACAAGAAAGGACACATGAAGAAAGATTGTCCAGATCGTAAAAAGAACAATTTCAAGAAGGACAAAAACAAACGAAAAGCTTTTTCAGTCACTTGGGACGACACTGACTCGTCATCCTCATCAGAGAGTGAAAGTGATAATGAACAAGCAAATGTATGCTTCATGGCTTCGTCGGACGATGTAAGTGATTTTACTTTTGAAGATTTAATTGAAATAAATTCTGAATTAGTAAATTTAACAAAACAACTTAAAAAGAAAAATAAGGAGTTGCAAAGAAAGTTAGATAGAACAGTTTTAGAAGTAGATATGTTAAAAGATGAGAAGGTAATATTGGAAGAAGAACTCGAAATCACTCAACAATCGAATTCTAACTTATCTTCTCAAATTACGTCAATATCTGAAGAACTAGAAATTCAGAAAAATAAAAATGATGTTTTACTTTTTGAAAATAATGATTTAATATCTAAAATTATGGATTTAGAGTTAGAAAAATCTAGTCTTAAAATAAAATTTGATGATATTTCAAAAAATGTTTCTAATTTCAATAAAGGAAGAGAAAATCTTTCTAGTATACTAGAAAAATCTCAAACTTCCAACAATAAATCTGGACTAGGATTTAAGAAACAAAATAATTATGCTAAAAGTAAAATTAATAATAAAATTAAGAAAGATATTAGGAAAACAGTTTATTCAAATACTAAAACTATTAAGATATGGATTCCAAAAACCAATAATATATTGATAAGGAATAAACATATCAAAAGTTTTATGGAAACTGTTCATAAAAACAAGAATTATGTTTATAAAGGGAATTCTGAACCCGTATGGGTTTGGCTTCCTAAGATCTAACTCTTAGGACCCTAAAAAGATTGGGTACCAACTTTTTATAATTTTTGCAGGTACCACATAAAAAGAGAGGAAAATGGATTTTAGATAGCGGTTGCTCAAAACACATGACTGGAAACAAAGAAATGTTATCAAACATTATATACTCAAATGGAGGAGCAGTCACCTTTGGAGATAACTCAAAAGGGTATATCATCGGCAAAGGCAATGTCAATAGCAATGGTATATCTAATTTACCTCTCATTACTGATGTTTTATTAGTTAAAAATTTAAAACATAATTTATTAAGTATTAGTCAACTATGCGACAAAGGTTTTAATATAACTTTTTCAGAAAATAAATGTAACATTTTTGATAAAAATCACAACATTATTTTCGAAGGAAATAGAGATAAAAATATTTATATCCTAAATATGAATGTTAATAATGATTCAAATTTGTGTTTAGTAGCTAAAGAGAATGATTCTTGCCTTTGGCACTGTTATCCCGCCTTTTGGCAAGGCCGTGATATCAAGGACTTAACTAGAAAACAATAACAGATCGTCTTGGAAGTCGGTTACACGTAGGATCACTACGGATATCGACGATATTTGTCCGAGTCCGGATCGGGCTACAATCGATAAGATGTGCTAAGCAAAGCAGTAGGAACCAACGTTCCAAATTTCGAAGCAATCCGAGTTCGTATGCTCGAGTTATCGCCGTTGGAAGAACAATGGAGACGTGCTTCAGTTCGAATCTATCAACATGCCTTAGTTCGACTCCATCAATATGCTTCGGTTCGAATCCTGCTATAATTCGAATCCATCAAAAGAGAATTGCTTCGAATCCATCGGCCCAGAGCCTCACCACGAATCCATCCTCACATAGCTTAAGTTCGAATCGATAGTTCGTTCGAATCCATGAAACCCCCTCTTACTTCGAATCCATCAAAAGAGAACCCTTCGAATCCATCCCTTTTTGTCTGCTTCGAATCCATCGTGGAAGCTTCACTTCGAATCGATAAGACCAAGCTTCACTTCGAATCGATAAGGCACAGCTTGCCCTCGACTCCACCATCTTCGAATCCAAGTCGTGGATTCGACCCAGTCAATCCGGAATGGAAACCGGATCGATTCGAAGAAAGCGCACCACGTCACCATCTTCGCGAACAGGAAGATCGATTCGAACGAATCGATTCGAGTACATCGATTCGAACGACTCCAAAGTACGAAAAACACCAACTTGAATCGATCATAACTCGAGTTCTACAAATCCAAATCCCATGAAATTTTCACAGAAGCTCAAATACATGATGGAGAATGTACACGCCAAATTTCAGCTCGATTGGATGATTTCTTGATCGATTCGAACCAAGGGTCGAATCGATCCCAAAGCGGGCCCGGATCTCCAGATTTCGGCCATGTGGGCCCCCTGACGTATCAGAACTGGTCTCCCCACATTTTAGGCGAAATACCAGCCTCCTACACCTATAAATAGACCCCCTGGTCATTCAGAAAAGGGGTCGGAAAATTCTAAGTATTGAAGAGCGCCCAGATTCTGCCAGATTCACTCCAGAACACCGCCGCTGCTTTAGACCGATACGTAGCACTTGAATTCAGTTGTATTACATTATCAACTATTGTAATAATCAAGTAATCGAGCAATAAAATCATCAAACTTCATAGTGGATGTAGGCGAAACGCTGAACCACTCTAAATCGCTTGTCTTTGCAATTTACTTTTTGTTATTTGGAGTTTTTGTTAGATAATCTACAGTTTTAATTTTCATTCTTCACTTTTATCTCTTCAAAAACTTCCGAAGAGTGTTGTGCCCATTTTTGGTACAAACACTTTGGTGCTTTCACTGAGAAAACCAGCTTTTTTCTCCTGCTCCTTGGATCTACCATCGATACCGGATTGAACAAATCCAAGAGGAAGATCCAGATCTTTGATCCACAATCCTTCCATTCTACTCAGATTTGCGTAAAATCTAGGAAAAGGATTCATCATTCGAAATGGTTAGCACAAGAACCACTTCTACAGCCGCTGGACAAGAAGGTAGGGATGTACAGAATCCTGCTCAACAGCAGCCATCCAACCAAGACAACACTGCCCACTCAGATCCGTCTGGGACAGTCACTAGGCAAGAATTCCAAGTATTGCTACAAGAGCTGACTCAGAGTCGGCAGCAATTAGCCGAACAGTTGCGTGCCAATATCGAATTGACAAACCAACTGAACCGCCAGGGCCGTAGGAGGTCCAGAAGGGATGTTGTTTCCCGCTCATCCACTGAAAGTTCTGCTTCATCAGACTACTATCACAGATCTACCCGTCCTCGATTAGACGGGAGTCATGCACAAACAACCGGATATCAACCCACTTTAACTGTTGGACAGTTGAGGGCAGGACCGTCTACCAGCTTTCAGGCCGGGCCCTCCACACAAGGAGGCCCTACTACCCAGCATACCGCGGACAATCATGCCGTAGCTGCCACAATAGAAACAAGGGTTGATACCCGAAATCTTTCAGAGCCAAATAATCGGCAACGTGGACGTACTCCTGAACCGTACGTCTTGGAAGACGCTGAGCCAAGGAGGCAAAATTTGGACCGTCGACAGCGCCCGGTCCGAACTCGCACTGTGGAACCCGACCACACCTTAGCTCGGCATGCTCAAAATGTAGCAATGCCAGACATCTCGACTATGATACGTCAGATGATCCGCGAAAGCCAAGGCCTTACCAACGATGACTGGGGACTTTCCCGTAGTCACACTCCCTTCACAGACGAGATACTGAGTGCTGAACCTCCCCGGCGATTCAGAATGCCAACCCTTCCTATGTACGAAGGAAATTCTGATCCCAATCAACACATCTTGAAATATGAGTGGTCAATGAGCGCCGCAAGGGCCGATGACGCAGTAAAATGTCGCAGTTTCCCCATCTCTCTAGGTGGAATTGCAACGATGTGGTTCACAAGATTGCCACCTAGGTCTATCTCTTCATTTGATCAACTGGCTAAGAAATTTGTGGAACAATTTCGCATGCATGTCGCTAGACCCAAAGATGTCAACACCCTATCCAGTGTTACCCAAGCTCGAGGGGAAACGCTAAGGCGTTACTTAGAAAGATTTCATGCGGCATGTGTGGAGATTAGTAATCCCAACGACAACTCAATCTTAATGGCATTAACGAAGGGGATTGACCCTGATTCTGAATTTGGAAACTGGTTAGCTGGAAAACCGCCCGCATCGTTGGACCGTTTCTACTCCAAAGCCGCGCAATTCTTACGACAAGAGGACGCGAAACAGTCCAGGAAGCAAGACGATGCGGGACCCAAGAGTGAAGGGATACAGAGCAATGTAGCTGTAAAACAGTCCGGTGACAATTCCGGAAACGTTCAGTTGAACATACAAAACAAGCAAACGCAGCCAAGAGGAAACAATGGTCAGAATAAGAAAAAAGATCCAAATCGGGGTCCACGGCGTGAGGCCCCAATGTTCGATAATTACACACCACTGAATACATCGTTGGAAAATGTGTACCTACAGACTTGCAATACTATGCAATACAAGAAACCGGCTCCGAAGCAATCGTCGGAGAGGCAGATTCAAACAGGAAAGTTCTGTAGATTCCACGAAAGTTATGGCCACAACACCAATGAATGTCGACACTTGCAAGACCTCGTTGAGAAGTTGATCAGAGAAAGGAAGTTAGATCAGTTTGTTCGGGCACCGCAGTCTGAAGGGGCGGGCCCCTCAAATCAAAATCATGTACAGAATCCAGAAAGACAGGAAGAACCAGGTCGTGTTGGAGGAAGACTGGTGATTAATGTTGTGAGTGATAGTCCTCGTACAGCAAAGCAAAGCTGGGGAAAAATGAAATCATATAACAACTTGGTTAGACGAACAGACTTTGAGTACGATGATAACTTAGACAATAAACCTTCGACCAAACGAAAGAGAGCGACAATTAATGACATCACTTTCCGAGACAACGATACTGGTTATGTCGGAAGCCCAACTACGGACCCACTCGTGATATCGGCACAAGTAGGTCCAGCATGGATGAAGAGGATACTAATTGACTGCGGGAGCTCTGTGAATATCCTTTTCATACATGCTTATAATCAAATGAGGATGAATCCCAGGGATTTGGAACCTTGCCAAACTCACCTCCATGGATTCAACGGTAGCTCTACCGTACCTATTGGGGTGGTGAAGTTACCAGTTAGGTTAGGATCTAAGGAGCATTGGAGAGTTCGAACGTTACAGTTCACTGTGTTGAACATAGTCTCGCCATACAACGCCTTCTTAGGACGACCTGCCCTTACTGAATTCAGAGCTGTAATTGCCCCATGGTGCTTGACCTTAAAGTTTCCCACTATCAATGGAGTTGGAGTCGTCCAGGGCGATCAGGTTGACTTGAGGACAGTCATACACCGAAAACGAATCGCCCGATTACGCAATGCCAAAGACCGACTTAAAACTTTTGAACGCAATGAGATCGTCATTAAAAAAGAATGCCCAGCACTGCTGCACATGAAACCAACATGGAAGGGATCAAATGAGATCAAGCAAGAGCTCAGGGATGATTTACATGAGATGACGACCGCTAATGGTCTAGCTTCACCAAAGGCCTTGGACAGCGAAAGACTTCGTCGCCATCGCACATAACGGGCTGTGTTTATCTATTTAGTTTCAATTCTGTTTTAGAATTTGTTTCTGCATTTCGAAATTAGAATTTGTAATAAGGCAACTGACTTTGCCATGTTTTCTTATTTCAGCAATAAAATGCCATCTCTTTGAGCCAGAGCTGTGATTCATTAAATACAATGTACAACGTCACGATGCACGAAGAGCTAAATTCCATGGAATTTATTCAAGTAGGGAGTGGCTATGAAGCAATCAACCACTCACCAAATGAAACCCGAGCTCGGGGGCAAGCCATCACATCAGGCCAGAAGTGGGTTGATACACGACAACCTTTTTCCTTAACTCCAGCTTCCGAGAGCGCGAACTGGAGTATAAACATCAACTAACTCCGTACTCCCAGAGTGCGAGGCGGAGTATAAACATTTTTCTAAATCCCAGAGTACTCCGAGAGCACGAGCTGGGTACAAAACTTTTTAACTAACTCCGTACTCCCAGAGTGCGAGGCGGAGTATAAACATTTTCCAAAATCCCAGAGTACTCCGAGAGCGCGAGCTGGGTACAAACTTTTTACTTAACTCCGTACTCCCAGAGTGCGAGGCGGAGTATAAACATTCATCTAACTCCGTACTCCCAGAGTGCGAGGCGGAGTATAAACATTCTCCTAGAAACCCCAGAGAACTCCGAGAGCGCGAGCTGGGTATAAACACTAACAAACTCCAGCTTCCGAGAGCGCGAACTGGAGTATAAACATTAACGAACTCCAGCTTCCGGGAACGCGAACTGGAGTGTAAACATTAACTAACTCCGTGCTTCCAGTACGCAAGGCAGAGTATAAACATACGTCAACTCTACACTTCTCCCCAATACAGGGGGCAGAAACATAACACATAACAAGTTGAAGACAGAAAAGAGAATAGATTTTCATTTCCATTATCAACAAAAAGAATCTGATTACAAAGTGTTTATGAAAAATTCTGCTAGTGGGAGCCGAATCCACATCTATACACGGCTATAGAAAAATCGACAAAATGCTACCCTACGCAACAAAGATTTAGGGAAAGAAGTTCATTCTTTCTTCTTCCTTATCTTCTTCTTGGGAGTAGCTCCACCTGATCCGCTGCCCGACTTCTTCCTCGATCGCTTGCTCTTTTCAGGCTTGCCCTCCGGCAGCGATATGATGTCGACATCTTCCTCAGAGCTGGAGGCGACGGAAGTTCTTCTAGGAGGACGAGCCGGGGGCATAGGAGTAGTAGCAGGAGGAGGGCCAGGAGCGGTCTCGATCAATACAGTACCGCCCGGCGAAATCACCATTAACGGGGCGGGCCCGGGCGGACTAGAACCAACATTCCCTGCGGTCATCTCGGCAGCAATCTCAGATAAAACGTCGTCCTCACGAGATGCTTGGGCCGCATCAGATGTGCCAATGGCTGGCATAGATAAACTAGCGGCCGGAGCAGCCTCATTCACAACATCGGACGGGTTGGTAGAGGGATCGATGGGTTCATTAAGAAGCTCCTCAATCATCTGAGCGCTGAAAGAAAACATATTTACATCTCCCTCCTCGCCAATCAAAGTAGAAGTCATGGTGGCTTCAGAAAAAACTACCCCTTGTGTTTGCTGAGGAACTGATAAAGCAAGGGGCGCAGAAACTATAACTTCGGTCACTGAAATACGACAAAACGAAGACTGTTAGCCAAGTGTGTTGCTTAAGGTTCTTCACAACAAAACTACGAGAAGCGTTCAAATACCTTCCTTGGTCTGGACCGAAACATGGGTAGAATTATCGGCGGAAGATAACAACGGTTGGTCAGGATTATATGCAGGAACGGATTGGGGGTCTACCGCACCAGTAGTCTCGGGCAATGTTGAGATTACGGCTCCAACACCTGCCTCGTGATGCGCGGTCCCCGAACCTTCGCCTGTCTCTGATGACTGGACGCCGAGTCTTTCTTTCGCCATAGAAATTACCACCTCATGAAGGGTCTTCCTCTCATCCTCAGTAAGCAGGCGCATCTCCAGTTCAAAGTCGTCAAGTGCTCCATCCGGATGCGCCGCTCTCTTCTCATTCACCAGCCGGGTCCAGGCATTATATAAGATCATGGAATCATCTCCCAGCCACGCTAGATTTCTGTGTTCCAACACATTAGCGTTATACGTGACTAGGAGATCGTCAAACTCAGCATCTAGCCTGGACCTCTCCTCCAAGATTTTTTCCTGAATCTCCGCCTCCACGGACTTAGCCTTGACCGCCGCCGCAGCAAGTTCGGCCCTGAGGGATACTGCTTGGTCGCAAGCCTCTTGAGCAGTAGCGTTCGCATCGTCTTTCTCCTTCACCATTTCAGCGAATTTGGCCTTGAGCTCGTTCAGCTCTTTAACGGCTAAGTCTCGTTCAGCTGCAACGGTGGTATTGCGATGGCCCATCTCTTCCACTGTGGCACAGTGTTCTTGTTGCATCCTCGCTAGTTTAGCCACGACTCCCTCGTGTTTCTTAAGAGTTTCAAGCTCTGACTTTCGGGACGTCTCCACTTCGGATTGAAGAACTTGGATAATGCGTTTCTGCTTCGCAATGTCGACGTCACATTCAGCAATGACTTTCGCCCTGTCGAAAGCTACTCTAGAAGCCTTCACGGCTGCCTTATACCACTCCTTGTACTGAGCGTAGAAGTCGTGGATGTAGTTATGAGCAGTGGTCTCAGCCTCTGGTGGAATTCTTTTGAAGTTAGGCGGGAAGATGTAGCCGTCCATGCAAATCTCCGGGTAGTCGTTTTTCATTTGGGCGAGTTTGGCAGCTCCCTCGCTTGTCAGCTCGGCCGGAGCTTGTTCAATTATAGCAGCTGCTGTTGGTTCCACTCTTGGCCGTTGAGCATCAGGCCGAGAAGACTGAGAAGGCAACTGTTGCTGATGAGATGGCCCTGGGAGGTCTACTGGAGCCCTGGGAGGCGGAGGAGAGCGAGATCGGGGTCGGTGTAGGTATCCCCGGTCTCTATCAGAGTAATCATAACCAGAACGGTTACGCGAGTAATCCCTGTCTCTGTCATAACGTTCTTGACTCGAGTAGCCTCGCCCATGGTCCCTATCTGTCTCTCTCCTACGGGAGTCATAAAATGGAGAAGATTGACGCACGTTCCGAAGCCTATCTAAAGTGGAGCCACGCCCTGACATCTCACCTGCGATAAGAAAGAATTACGGATTAAAATCCCATAAAGCAATGTTTACTATGCAGAAGTCATGAAGTGCCGTGGAAGTGTGTGTAAATATGTAAACCCCCAAACCGACCGGAAGTGTTGACCGCACTTAAAGGAAAGGGCTCGTTCATATTTAAGACATCTTGTAATTCCTCCAACCCATGATTATGGGGGATTGATATATAATCTGGGATAGGAATGTCGTCAAGCCCTTTGAGATAATCTCTCGAATGAGAAGGGGCGGCCTCAGAAATCATAACTCCGGAAGCGGGAAGAAACACATCTACAGATTTTCCCCCTTTTAACTTAAGTTTTTTGGAAACGGCGGCCTTGCCTTTCCGTTTTCCTCCCGATTCCTCCAAGTTTCCCGAAAGGTCAGCCATCGGCTCTGAATCCGTCTGAGTTCTCTCTTCGTCACTCGCCTCGATTATTCTGATCCCGAGTGACCTCTTCGCTTTTCTCTTCTCGGGTTTCTTCTTACTTTCCTTCTTGGAGACGGACTTTGAAAATCCCTCAACAACTATGCTTTGGTTAATGTCAATCAAACCCAGAATTCTTAAGTTGTAGTCGTTCAGCACCGAGTCAATATGCCTCAGCTCGCTTGGGACTTCTTGAAGACTCCGGACAGTACCCTTGAAACGCCCTCCATCGGGCCTAGAGATAATAGCTGAAAAGGGAATGAAATGTCAATTTTAACACCGAAGAGATATTGGTCAAAGAAACAGGTTAAGGCGCTTACGTCTAGACAACCATCGCCTAGCAAAACCCGGAGGGCATCGAACGTAGAACCATTCGTTCTTGAAGTAGCTCAGTCGCGTCCAAGCTCCAAATACAACTTGGCAATTTCTAACTGCCTCCAAAAATGTAAACGACGGGCTATCACCCCTGCTCTTGAAGTTAAATATATGTCTGATTTCATAGGGCCTCGGCGGGCGAAAAAGACAGTCCATGAATATTACGAAGACACTATTCAGCAGCGCATGCCCGTTGGGATGAAGTTGTGAAGGAGCAATCCCTAAATATGACAGCATCCTTCGGATATATTGATTGAAGGGAGGAAGAGTTCCAGCCGCACAAGCATGACGGTAGAATGCTGTATATCCTTCAGGCGGATTGTGCGGTCTATCGGTGGCGCTGGGCAATAATACGTCACCCAGAGATATGTTATGCTTTAAACATATTCGTCCCAACAAGGATTCAGATATGTTGGACTGAACCGAATCAACAGGGTCCTCAATAAATATCGCTTCCGGCAATTCATCTGGAGCCGGGTCGATTACGTCGGCAGGGATGTCAGGAATCTCAAGCATGGGAGGAGTCGAGCTCTGCACCTCTTGTTGTTGGGAGCTCGAAGATTCCATAATTAGCTAACTCATTAGAAAGCAACATTAAGTTTATGAACAAGCCCGTGCATGCCCCAGTGTAGTGTGTGTGAACATGTCGTGCAGTGCAAGTATTATACATCGCTCGAGCAAATTTAACAGAATGAAGCGAGATGTTCGTACAACATAACTTGAGAATTTAAGAAAGAAAGTGACCGTCATCGCTGACCGTCATTTCCGCACCATCCAAACGCTACGGACCAACTTCAAGTATAAATCAGTTGTATTATTGGTTAAGTCATGGTTCCATCGACGAGCTTCAAAGGAAATTCAGGTTCAAGTCTGTTAATCAAGTTCGATTATGCAAGGCCGAAGCTCGTCGGAGTCAAGTATGCCAAAGTTCATTAAGTTCATCAGGGAAAAACTTAAAACTGGTCGTAGTTCATATGATGGAGCAAGTCAGGAAGCAATGGTATCAGAGGACGAAGACGTTCGAATCCATCGACTTCGAATCGATAAGGGTCGAATCGATGGAGTTCGATTCCAGGTTCCTCGAATCCGTATGGTTCGACTCGATGTAACTGTGTGATAGAGGAGCGCTTCGAATCCGTAGGCTCCACATTGTTTCGAATCGATCAGTATTCAATTCCTTCGAATCGATTTAAATGGCATCACTTCGAATCGATCAAATCCCTCCAAGTCATCGATTCGAAATCTTGCCCTCAAAATCGATTCGAACCGGTCATTCCTGGATCGATGCGAAGCAACGGGAGGCGACCCAATCCATTCAGATCTCATCGCTCCTCGACTCCATCGAGTCGACCCATTTCATTCGGACCTCGTCACTTCTCAGAATTTTCTAAGGCGAAGATGGTTCTATTTTCCTCATCTCGAATCGATCCATTGAATACCTGTTTGGATTTCGAGTAAAAGCGTGGAAGAGATCGATTGTTTTGAAGAGAGCACGTTTGTCTTGGCCTAGGAGAAATCGATTCGAAGAAGAAGCTCTAGTAACAGTAAGAAGTGAAAAGTGAGAAATGAATAAGAGCCCGGTATATATAGGGGAGATGTGGCGATTCGCCTCCCGGTATATCTGACCGGCTTCTATAGGTGGGATGATCGACTCGAATCGATTCGTTGCGACATCTTCGAATCCCTTGTAACCTTTAGTTCGAATCCATCACAACGCAGCGTCGTTCCACCAGTTCGAACCCCTCCTTTAATTCGAATCCATCCGGTTTCGAATCCTTTGCCACATCGAATCCATTCCAGCGGCATCGAAACAAAGCAACATTAATTCGAGCACTCACAACTTCGACTCCATCAACTCAGAGAACATCGAATCCACGCAATATCGAGTCGAAGAGGAACAGCTTCGAATCCATCGCCAACCACTGGTGAAAATGGACGAATAATCTCAATGTTTAAAATTGCTTGTCTACTCTTGTACCGATTCAGGAGAGGATCAGTACGAGAGGATGATCATAGATAATCATAAAAGCAGTGTTTTAACTCAAATCTCAAATCAGTCCAGGAGAGGACCGATGCAGATTTCGATAGTAAACCGAACTGACAACGACTTGCGATCACGCAACGTTAATCAAAGTCAAGATAATACACGTATGCACGTATTTCTGACTAATGTTTGGTCTTTATCATTTACAGGGATCGAATGTTCATCTTGTCATGACTCAAAAAACTGACAGCCAGTCACTATTGTACGACGGTCGATTACAGCGATACAGAATGCAACTTTCGGTAAAACATGTCATAGCTGTCCAGTGAGAGACTGCGACTTTTCAAAGCACGTCATGTTTACACAAGACGTACTTTGGGGGGCAAATGTTATCCCGCCTTTTGGCAAGGCCGTGATATCAAGGACTTAACTAGAAAACAATAACAGATCGTCTTGGAAGTCGGTTACACGTAGGATCACTACGGATATCGACGATATTTGTCCGAGTCCGGATCGGGCTACAATCGATAAGATGTGCTAAGCAAAGCAGTAGGAACCAACGTTCCAAATTTCGAAGCAATCCGAGTTCGTATGCTCGAGTTATCGCCGTTGGAAGAACAATGGAGACGTGCTTCAGTTCGAATCTATCAACATGCCTTAGTTCGACTCCATCAATATGCTTCGGTTCGAATCCTGCTATAATTCGAATCCATCAAAAGAGAATTGCTTCGAATCCATCGGCCCAGAGCCTCACCACGAATCCATCCTCACATAGCTTAAGTTCGAATCGATAGTTCGTTCGAATCCATGAAACCCCCTCTTACTTCGAATCCATCAAAAGAGAACCCTTCGAATCCATCCCTTTTTGTCTGCTTCGAATCCATCGTGGAAGCTTCACTTCGAATCGATAAGACCAAGCTTCACTTCGAATCGATAAGGCACAGCTTGCCCTCGACTCCACCATCTTCGAATCCAAGTCGTGGATTCGACCCAGTCAATCCGGAATGGAAACCGGATCGATTCGAAGAAAGCGCACCACGTCACCATCTTCGCGAACAGGAAGATCGATTCGAACGAATCGATTCGAGTACATCGATTCGAACGACTCCAAAGTACGAAAAACACCAACTTGAATCGATCATAACTCGAGTTCTACAAATCCAAATCCCATGAAATTTTCACAGAAGCTCAAATACATGATGGAGAATGTACACGCCAAATTTCAGCTCGATTGGATGATTTCTTGATCGATTCGAACCAAGGGTCGAATCGATCCCAAAGCGGGCCCGGATCTCCAGATTTCGGCCATGTGGGCCCCCTGACGTACCAGAACTGGTCTCCCCACATTTTAGGCGAAATACCAGCCTCCTACACCTATAAATAGACCCCCTGGTCATTCAGAAAAGGGGTCGGAAAATTCTAAGTATTGAAGAGCGCCCAGATTCTGCCAGATTCACTCCAGAACACCGCCGCTGCTTTAGACCGATACGTAGCACTTGAATTCAGTTGTATTACATTATCAACTATTGTAATAATCAAGTAATCGAGCAATAAAATCATCAAACTTCATAGTGGATGTAGGCGAAACGCTGAACCACTCTAAATCGCTTGTCTTTGCAATTTACTTTTTGTTATTTGGAGTTTTTGTTAGATAATCTACAGTTTTAATTTTCATTCTTCACTTTTATCTCTTCAAAAACTTCCGAAGAGTGTTGTGCCCATTTTTGGTACAAACAGGCACAAAAGATTTTGTCACATAAATTTTAATACCATCAACAAACTTGCTAAAAATAAATTAGTTAAAGGGTTACCCGATATAAAATTCAAAACTAACATATTTTGTGATGCATGTAAATTAGGAAAATTAACAAAATCTTCTTTTAAATCAAAGAAAGTAATATCTACAGAACAACCACTTGAACTTTTACACATGGATCTTTTTGGTCCAACTCAAGTGCAATCTATTAATCATAATAGATATGTTTTTGTTATTGTAGATGATTTCTCTAGATATACTTGGATTTTCTTTTTGAAAAATAAAAGTGATACTTTTGATAATTTTAAAGTTTTTGTTAAAAGAATTCAAAATGTTAAAACTTTGAAAATTAAAAATATAAGAAGTGATCATGGAGGCGAATTTGAAAATGAAGTTTTTGAACAATTTTGTAACAAAAAGGGTATTAACCATAATTTCTCTTTTCCTAGAACACCACAACAAAATGGAGTTGTAGAAAGGAAAAATAGAACGTTACAAGAATGTGCAAGAACTTTACTAAATGGAACAACATTATCGAAACAATTTTGGGCAGAAGCTGTAGCTACTGCTTGTTACGTACTGAATCGTGTTTCTATTCGACCATTAACTAAAAATACACCATATGAACTTCTAAATGGAAGAAAACCAAATATTTCATATCTAAAAGTTTTTGGTTCCAAATGTTTTATTTTAAATACTAAAGATCAACTAGGCAAATTCGATCCAAAATCCGATGAAGGTATATTTGTTGGATATTCGGAACGAAGCAAGGCCTATCGAATTTATAATAAACGAACTCAAATTATTGAAGAAAGTTTACATGTTTCTTTCAACGAAAATTTTAAAAATATAAATCCGAGTGTTAATATTGATTCTGATGATGAATCTACTCAGAATGAGAATATTAGTACAAATGAAAATCTTGATATTAATGAAACCAATACAAATGTAACTTCCAATTTAATAAAATCTCCACCTAGAATTTTAAAAGATCATCCTGTGCAAAATATAATTGGAGAAGTTAATACGAATGTTAAAACCAGACATCAATTAAATCAAGCTGGTCATGTTGCTTTTCTTTCTAACATAGAACCTAAGAATATAAAAGAAGCTTCAACTGATGACTACTGGATACTTGCCATGCAAGAAGAATTAAATCAATTCGAACGAAACGAAGTTTGGGAACTCGTTCCTAGACCTAGTGATCAATCAGTCATCGGTACTAAATGGGTTTTCAAAAATAAAGCAGATGAACTAGGAAATATAACACGGAATAAAGCTAGATTAGTTGCACAAGGATATAATCAAGAAGAAGGTATTGATTACGAAGAGACGTTTGCTCCAGTCGCCCGACTTGAAGCAATACGAATATTATTAGCTTATGCATGTTTTCATAATTTTAAACTATATCAAATGGATGTTAAAAGTGCATTTTTAAATGGATTCATAAAAGAAAATGTTTTTGTTGAACAACCACCTTTGTTTAATCATGAAAAATTTCCGGATTATGTATATAAACTTAAAAAGGCGTTATACGGTTTAAAACAAGCACCACGTGCTTGGTATGATCGTCTTAAAAGTTATTTATTAGAATCTGGTTTTGAAATCGGTAAAGTAGATCAAACACTTTTTATTAAGAAAACTAATAAAGATATTTTAATAATTCAAATATATGTTGACGATATTATTTTCGGCTCGACAAATGAAAAATTATGTCAAGAATTTTCAACCATAATGACAAATGAATTTGAAATGTCTCATATGCGAGAATTGTCATATTTTCTTGGATTACAAATTAAACAAATTGAAAATGGAATTTTTATTAATCAAGAAAAATATTGTTATAATTTAATCAAACGTTTTGGTCTTGAAAATACTGCTGCCAAACCAACTCCTATGAGTACAACGGTTCATCTCGATAGAGATGAAGATGGCAAAAGTGTTGATCAAAAGTTATATCGTAGTATGATAGGTTCTTTACTTTATTTAACAGCGAGTCGCCCCGATATTATGATGAGTGTCTGTTTATGTGCTCGATTTCAAGCAAATCCCAAAGAATCACATATGAGAGCAGTTAAACGCATTATTCGTTATCTAACTAAAACCAAAGATTTCGGACTATTTTATCCGAAAGAATGTCCTTTTGAATTAGTGTCCTACAGTGATGCTGATTTTGGAGGAAGTCGGACGGATCGAAAAAGTACGAGCGGAACGTGTCACTTCATTGGACGTTCCTTAGTCTCTTGGTTTAGTAAGAAACAAAATTGTGTTTCTTTATCAACATGTGAAGCAGAATATATATCTGCTGCTTTGGCATGTGCACAAGTCGTATATATGCAACAGACATTACAAGATTTTAATTGTCATCTTGAAAAATCAATAATTTATTGTGATAATACCAGTGCAATAAACCTTTCAAAAAATCTGGTCAATCATTCCCGAACAAAACACATAGATATTCGTCATCATTTTCTTCGTGATTGTTTGGAAAAAGGATTAATAAATCTAGAATTTATCAATACTGAAAATCAAATAGCTGACATTTTTACTAAACCACTAAATGAAATTTCTTTTATAAAACTAAGACGAGATTTAGGTATAATGTCGTTTAAAGACTTATGAATAAAAAAATATATATATATATATAAATATAAAATGATGAAAAATATAAAATTATTTTTCTGACCAAAGCGGTACTCGAACTCATGACTTCTGACTTGTATGTTAGATGTTGTAGTATAGCCACTTGGGCTATGGGTGTTTCTTGTTCCAGCTCTGTTTCTAATTTACATCATTGAAACTTGATTTCGGAATATACTATTTTTTAACTCTAAAGCATTGTATGTCATTCATTTGTAAACAGTTTTTGTTTAAAGAATTATGTGATTAAAATTAAAATCTGATTTTAGACCACTATTTTTTTAGAAAATATGGTTATATATATACATACATATGCTTATTGAATAGAGCATCAAATACAAAACAAAAACTTAAAACAAAAATGTCTTCTAATAATGATGTCTACAATTCTGAAAATTCTCATCTCTCTTATACTTCCCCGGACGACGACTATTCTGATCGTATCCCCGAAGGTGGTCCTTATCCTACATTTCCAATGCCAAATCGTGTTTTAGATTTTCCCTCTCCAGATAATGATCCCCGACACAGGTGGAAACCTTGGGAAGACTCTCATACAGGTTATACACCTGATAAAAAGAAAGGGAAAAAGGAAATGGTAGTAACTCCATCAACCAAACAAAAGATTGATGAAATTCATCACTACCAACAACAACAGATGAATATGCAAAGGGAACTTTATTACGAACAGAAAGTCACGGCAAGGCGTTTAAGCTTCCTTGAAAAGATTGCCATGAAATTTTGTTCATCTAAGAAGGATGATGTTGCTGAACCTTCTTATAGAACTCCATCTCCCTCTAACCATGTTCAATCTCCAATAGCTCCAATATGGTCACCAGTAGAAAACGTTCCATCTCCAAATTCATGGGAACGTCGATGCTAATTCATCATGGCTATATTTTAGTATATATTTGTTATTTTTTATATAAGCTGTATAAATAAATATGATGTAATAACATGATTATATTTCTATAATTCTTATTTAAAAAAAAAACAAACAACAGCATGACATGCTTTCGGTCGACCGAAATGCCTGAACCGGTCAACCGAAGCTGTCCCGAGAAGTTTTTAAAAACAGATTTCTTCCAAGTCGGTCGACCGAAATACCCGACTCGGTCAGCCGAAAGTATTTCCCGAATGACAGTAGAATATTTTTTAAACTCGGTCAACCGAATTCCCTGCACCAGTCGACCGAAGCTTTTCCCGAAAGTTTCAGCACTGTCCTGAACCTAAACTCGGTCGACCGAACCAGGTCCTTCAGTCGACCGAACGTATTATTCTGCTCAAATTGTCTTCATATTTTAAACCAACCCTTCACCTTTTTATCTCACCTCTTCACTTTACTCTTCCACAACAGAATTGAACCCTAGCCCCCATTACAACCTTTCTAAAATTTCTTCAAATTCTTCAAGAAAAATGGCTCCCAAAAAGAAATCTAAGACTACCACTGGCCAATCTTCCTCAACTCCTGTAGATTCTCAAATTGCTTCTTGGTTAGTAAGTGAAAAAGCTTTAGAAAGATGGATAAAGCTTCAAGATGCAAAAATCTTTGAGGAGTTGTTTGTAAGTTATCCTGATTTTACCGCCTACGGTGTTGAAGACGCCGCTCTTGAAAGTGGTCTTGATGCTTTTCTTGACCATAGGAAAAACAACTTGAAGATTAATCATATAATGGTCAAGTTATTCTTAGCAAATCTCAATCTTGTCAATCCACCTAGAAACACTGAAAATTGTGTTTGGACTTCGGTATGTGGCACATCGATATTTCTCTCCATTGATCGAATGAATCATATTTTAAATGCTCGACCGGGTGGAATCTCATTACATGATGTAGATTGTAATCCATCAACTCGTGACCGCCTAAGTCACTTATTCTTTGAAGATGATGCTACCGACTTAAGGCAAACTTCATCTCTCCGACCTAAAGCACGACTTTTTCATCGATTCATGATGAAGTCTATTGTTCCAAGAGGAGGGTCGTACCACTTAGTGTATCCCGAAAACTTCAAGGCGTTATATGCTATGTGTGGAATCATTCGGGTAAATTGGACACAACTACTCATGGATGAATTCCTTACATTCAACCAAGGAAAAATGCTCCATATTTACTATGGAGAATACATAATGCGGTTGATTAACAACTTTGTCACTCATGCACCGGAATCCGAAACATCCAAAGTTCGTACCTTTGACTCACGAACAATAAAATTGATGAAGTTACCCGATGCACCATCCCAAATCACAACCTTTCAGCAATGGCGTACCATTCCACGAGAACAACTACGTCGTAGCTATTCTACTCCTCAACCCTCCACTCATTCCACAGAACGTTTAACTCGTCAAACCTCTATCCAAAGACCACCTCCCGGTACTAGCACAGCGGCTGCCATAGATATTTTAGCCCAAAATCAATTAGCTTTGGATTCTCGCCTTCGAAAAATTGATGGGCGTTTCAAAAAGATCAAAGGCTTCTTCGTCAATTTATGGGATGCCTTATCATGCTCTTCTGAAGCCGGTGCTTCATTTGTTGCTCCTGGAAAAAGACCCGCACCAAATTTCTCTTGGTCTACATCCGAGAACACAAGTTCCAGCACATCGGCAACTCCCGCATCTACCACTCACAGACGGGGTAAGGAACCGGCTCCTCTCGATGAAAATCTTCATCCAGCACAGTGGGATACCGACGATGATGAGGAGTAATTGTAGTATTTTTTTTTTAATTTTATTTTAACTTTCAAGAATCTCTTGTAGTTTATTTTGTTTCTTAATTAATTGTTATGTTATGTTCTAAGCAAACATCTTTAAATTATTTCTAATTAAGCTCAAAGAATGTACCATGTAAATTTAAATGTTTTTTGCATTACTTCAGTCTGTTATAAGTATTCCTTTTTGTCGATGACAAAGGGGGAGAAATGTATTCAAATTAACGAATTTTTGCAGAAAAGTCGCCATATACTCAGGGGGAGAACTATAATATATATGTCAATATTACTTCGTCACATAAGCATTGTCATCAATCAAAAAGGGGGAGAATGTTGATTCATGAGTTTTGATTCATGACACAAGCTTCAGAGATCATACGACGAGAATGCTATATGAAAGCGACAAAAAGAGAATAAATACATACCGTGCACTACAAAGAAGATAATCTTACAATTCAGAGATTAGTATGGACATTTTATTTTATTTGAGTCTTAGAACAATGTTAAAATCATTCCTCAAATAATCACACACGCACACAAAACATTTTATATCAAAAAAATATGTTCACTGTGCATATAACACCAGGTCGGCCGACCGACCAGGATCCTCGGTCGACCGACCCTGTATCATATGCACAGTGACTTTCTGTTTTGTATACGTTTTTCAACTCAGCTGACCGGCCAGTTTTTCCGGTCGACCGACCAGAGAAAAACGGCTAGTTTTCTGAAGAGACGCGATCTTTTCATGAAGAGTAATGTCCTTTATTTCAAGAGGTATGGACACTACTGTTGACTAAAACTATTCATGAAAGATTACAACTCTTCAATAACTATATAAACATATTCAATTCACTTCTACAATCACCGATTCTTGTTTATATTTCTGAAATCTAATCTCTTCTCATTTCTGAAAATAAAAGCATTCACTCTTATTCAATATCACTAGAATCCTTGAATTTATTCATATACTTCGATTCTACGTGATTATCTTCCTTCTAAATCTTCACACACATACATATTCTTGAGGATTTGATTATAGGAAAGTTGTACTATCAAAAGACAATCAGTGTTATTTAGAACACATTCGTCAACAAACATTTTGTATTAAGTTGAAGTCCTCTTCGGTTGTTGAGGCGGAAAAATTCCTGTTCGGCTGCTCAGGTGTCGTATACCTATTCCTCCGGGTTAAGTGAGGGGTTTAGTTTAAATCCAAAGGGTATTCTGGGACTGGACGTAGAACGGGAAGTTCGAACCAGTATAAAAATTCCTGGTGTGCTTACTCTAATTTTTACTTTACTGTTATTACCAGTTTCCGCATTAATATACCATATTACACGATCCTTAGTACTGCACGTACACTTTCAATTTTTGGAAAATTCTTTAAATAATTCTAGCTCTTTAATTTTGTCTCTTGAAAAAGAGCATAAAACTTTAATTAAAAAGAAATTAGAATTATCTAAAGGACGTATGATTTTAAAAGATAATAATAATATTTTCCAAAAAGAAGTTTGTGATTCTAAAGCAAATTTTGAAAGATTAAATAAAAAAATTCGTAAGTTTTAACAAAAGTAAAGATATCTTATCTTCCAACGGTTTAGGCTATAAACAAGTTAAAAGTAAATATAGTACTAGATATGCATTCGTGTATACTGATTTTAGTGCTAGTACTACTAAACATGATAGTCCTAAAACTACTTACAGTAATAATAGTACTTTGTTTAGAAATGATAGAAAATATTTTTCAAGTACCAAGCTAATGCCAAATAGTATTAAATATTGATTCCTTCTAATACAATGGATCATAATAAACAACTTTATATTAGCAACTATTATAAAAATGTGATTTATAATGAAAACTATATTTATAAAGGTTCAACCACACTCCTAGCTTGCTCTTATCACCTGAAGAAGATTTTGACTTATTTGCATTGCTCCACTTATCTTTGACGAAGAGCACGTCATTTGGTTCGGCAACATACATGTGTGCCATCTTCTTAATTAAAGTCTATTGATTTGAAAGCAAGTTTTCCAATTCTACAATCGTTGGTTGGACTGGCTACCCTTGAATAGAAGAAAGAAAAGACATAAATTCCTTTCTTAGACCACGAATGAGATAACGTCGCATTCTTGCTTCTTTGATCAGATCAGTGGGATCTAACTCTGAAATCTCAACACAAAATTTTTTATTCTCAAAAAATAATCCGAAATGGAGAGTTTACCTTGAGTGATGGAGGCAAGTTCTTTTTCCAAGAATTATAATCTCATGGTACTTTTCCGACTGAACAAATTTTCAAGTGTGTCCCATACTAATTCCGGAGAATTTACTTCACGAACATGATCAATGTAGTCCTTAACGATTGATGTTCGCAAAGTAAACAAAACCTAGCTACACTTAATCTTCCACTTCCTTCACGCATCGGCGTTTCCTAGAGTGTCCATTGGAATTTCAATTTCATCGCCAGAAATAATCTCCCATAGATCTTGCCCTTATAAGAATGCTTCCATGCATAACTTCCAGTAGCTATAGTTGCTACCAATCAATTTTTCTACAGAAACTGGGAATGCATTTCCATTCATTTTGAAGAAAATATATATGAATTACTGAGATTCTTCATTGCCTGAAAACTTCAGCTGAGTGGAAGCAAACACTTTGTTATTTAACTTGGTTGCTCTGATACCATGTAAACAAATACACACAAAAAATGTTTTTATTTCTCAACTGAAGAACTGAAAATACACAGATAGACGCACTAATATGAAATTTGAAGCACTAAAAAAACAAGATGCAGTACACTAATTTATAGCACCATGATATAGACTTATGAAAACATAAATTGTTCCTAAAACAAAGCATAAAATGACTCAACTAGGCCTAATCTTCTAGAAGAATAAGACACAAATTGCATAACATGTAAACTGCACTAAGTCTCAATAGGTTACACCATTAATGTGATGATGTATATCCACTTTAGAGTGATTTTATTAATAATACTGAGTAAGCTTCCAAAGATATTAATATAAAGGTTGTTACAAAGTGAAGAAGATGAACTGATTTCTACAATGCTTGAAACCCAAGGAAGTGATGTATTTATAGGGTCTCAGATCAATTCCAATCGTTTGATATAAGCTAGGAAGGATAAGAGACAATATGCCAAGACGTTAGAGAAACAGGTCGAACTTGCCCCTTAAAATGTTGAAAACGAGCTGCAAACAGTCAATCGCTGGGAAGATTAGCAATTACAAAAAAATTCGTAATCATGAGTATTAGATCTTACTAAAAATGCCTATCTTTGAATGTTCCTAGTCATTTGGTATTTCAGAACGGATAATCAATATACTAGCAAGACTAATGTAATTATTGATGTCCACATGATTGACAATGATATGCTCATGATTGTTGGGGGCACCAATATGTATGAACTTATAATTGCTTGGAATGATTATAGAATGGCTCACCGAGGGTCTTCTATAGGTTATAGTAGCTAAATTAAACAAAAAATCTCGTGCAATGATATGCAATAGTCTTTCGATTCATGAGTATTCCGAATCTTTTATGTTCAGACTGTATGTTGATTACAAACAATCAAAAAACATTGGATTGTGTTACTGTTATAGTCATGTGTCAAGACTCAAGAAGTGAAACACTACTCAAGAGAGAATTTGTCTCCTTCAATGCAGAATGTTATTGTCATTTTAATTAAAATTTGACACAAATTCATAAATCTCCGGTCATATTAATATGGTTAATCGAGATATCTTAGCGAATTAAACCAAGTGACTTCAAAGGTCAAACTTCGCAATTAAACATAGATGTTATTATAGTATTCACTACTGACTGCTTTAGATGTCTAAGTAATAATGTGTTGACAAAAGTCATAATGTGCACAATATATCGTTGCTTAAGTGTGCAACTTAAAATGATTAGAAATCGGATCTCACCTAGATGATATATAAGCAATTGAACTTGTGTCCACTACTATGTTTTGACAAAGTTGGTTCATGTTCTAGTATTTAAATTGTTTGAATATTATTGAAGTTGAGTTCATACTTGTAAGTCTCACAACTGTAATTCTTAGTGTTTATCCAAAATTAATTTAATGAGATCATTTATAAATGTTAGAGAAAATACTTTTTTTTAATTTGTTACTTAATAGATGGTGATAAACTACTAGTATCACATCTCATAGGTAGTACATACATAATACTAGTCTAAACATGTCCAAGGCTCGAATCACGCTATGCAAGGTTCGAACTTGTGACCTCGAAACCTAAGTCTGAGTGTCTTACCCCCGGGACGTGGACTTAGACAAAATAGTATAATATGTAAATAGCAATATTTATATATATGGATAATTATTTTAATAAATAAATATATAATTGTTTTGTGATTATTTATTTGATTAAATGAGTTCACACTAATATATAAACATTCAAAAGGTCACTACATATATTCTATGGTTTATGTGTGCTCAACAACAATAAGAATGCTTAGTCCTCTTCTTTGAATGTAAATGATAGAAAGTAATACATGTTTATAAATTCTTGGGTTAACTGTTAAATGAGTGATACCGATAATAAGAGTTTATGAGTATTCTAAATACTCATGACATCAAATGTCATTACACATATTTAATGTCTTACATTACATGCTAAAACTCTTATGTTTATTTGGGTTTTCATTACTTTTGATTTTATTGCGCAACATGATGTGTAACACTAGGCTACACAGCTATATCATAGTTTAGATATAGTTAATGGATGTTATTAATGTCATGTCGGTTCCTTTTAGCAACGGATGAAATGAGGGAATTTCAAAAAATGTTCTCTAAGTAGATTTTGATGGGCCTATATGAATAACTAGTTAGCTCTAGTCTACATTTCAAAATATTGTTTTATTTCAATTTAAATGTGTTTATGCTATATGTACATAAATTTAAACCTTCCATGTTCCACATGTGAAACTTCTACAATTACTAGTCATAATGAGTTGTTCATCCAACATTTAATATGTTTGTGTTTCTCAAATATAAGGTGTATATTGAAAAATTGATATGTATATAACATGGTAATAACACATACACACACATAAACATAAACCTTTTCATATTCCACATTTGAAACTTCTACAATTACTAGTCATAATGAGATGTTCATCAATTATTTTAGATATGTGAAAAGCCACATTGATATACATGACATGATAATATACCAACTGTGATATACATAACAACATAATGATAATAAATACAAAGCATATGGAAAGTGTATACATACATATAACCGTTAGGATTTGCAACTAATGTATTCATATATACATATATAAGTTATGAATAATAAAGTTATTCATACATCAAAATCTAAATGACTAGCCTAAGACTCTTAACATTGCACTTGTTTATCGTTAGCCAATGAGAATAATTAAAAATGGTTTAACTATACTCAATAATGACATATATACATATATTCCGTTTAAGAATCAATTTCAAAATTAATACACACACACATACACACATAAAATTTAACACCCTAGATTTTTGGTAACATTATTTAGAATATTTAATTAGCTAAATTAAATAAAATATTGTGTTGATTATGGGATTGAGATTTGATATTTAATTAAGGTGTAGCCGTGCCATTTAACAGTGAATTAAGGAAGAGCTAAAATGAAATATAGGAGGGGTAAAATAGGAAAGAGGCCATTCCTACATCTATTCCCTTAGGCCGTGTATCCCTACGTGTTCATTTCATTTGAATTTTTTAAAAAATCAAGGTCGACCACCATTAACAAGAGTAAGAGAAAGAAAGCTAAGGAAAAAGCTAATTCAAACCAAGTCCATTCACATCTCAGTCTCTATAATATATAAAGCTAAGGTGAATAATGTTTACATCTCAAAATTTTTATTATTTTCAGGATGAATTTCGAATATTTTGCATTGATTTTCCATGTTTTAGAATGATGGAATAATTATATATACTTATTGATGAATTATGGTTGCTCATATTGAATTTATGATATGTTTTAAGGTGAAAACCCTATTAAATGACATCCAAATGCCTTGCGAATTTTTATGAAAATCATAAATATTATTTTGGAAATGGGTTTCAATTTTCAGAGTTTTATGAATTTATGTGGAATTTATAAGAATTTTCTAGTAAAGAAAATGTTAATTTGGATTATGAATTATGTACGGTTAAATAATAAAAGAATTGGGTCCGAAATTTTTATATGTTGGAAAATATATTAAAAAAGATTTTCTGGAATTTTTTTAGAATTTTCCTAAGTGTTTTAATGATTATATAAAATTATTTAAGGTATGGGACTTAAATGTTTTATATAATTAAGGAAGGAGAAGAGGCTTTTTGTAAATTAATTTAAATTGTTAAATCTGGAAAGTCGGCAGCACTTTTGAAAAAGTAGAATGGCAACCAATCGGATTTAGACAAATAAGGCAGGTTAGGTACAAAAGAAATAGTTTAAATGTACAAATAAACATGTTTTACACTGTTTCGATGCCTTCGACACCAGGTTCCACCTCCTTACCTTCACCTCCGACACTGTCGAAACCAATACACATGGTATCAGTTTACTGGTACGTAGTGAATTGGATGTAGGCGGAAGGTATAGAGTCGAAACCAGGGGTTCCGAAGGGGTTGGTGCTCTACTTTGATTAAGGAAAATGCGCCTGCTTGCTTTCGACTAAGATACTTTCAACTTGGTTAGCTTTCAACTAGGTCGAATGGATTTAAAAAGGTGGTTTCAATTGGGTTGCGCTTTTGTTTTAATAACTGCTTTCAACTGAGTTGAAGCCTTTAGCTGTCGGTTCCTACCTTTCGACTCAGATGGTTTCGAAAGGGTTGTATTGTTTTCTAAAAACCTGGCCACCTCTCAAATGCTTTCGACACCATCACTTCATTACTTAGGAAATTGGTTTCAAAACAGATGCTTTGGACTTAAATTTTTTTAAGACCCTTTTTCAATGATTGAAGTAAAACACAATTGGTTTCAAAAGAGATAGTTTTAAATGGTTTCGAAATAGATGCTTTCAACTTTAATGGGTTTCTCCTGTAATGACCCACTTTTCATACAGTTTAAGTTGACAATAACCCACACGTGTCCAACTCAAATTGAACGGAAAAGCAGATAGTTAGGGTGAAAGAAAGATGGTAGAAGATAAAAGAAACTGAACAAAAAGTGAATCTCACAACACAACAGAATAACATATATTAATCAACTTAATTCTTTACAAAGTCATTTCAAAATAATACATCAGAGTAATACACATACATTCTAACCTAGGACAGTTATAACGGTCTGTCCTTAAATAACTGATACAAGATACATATAATACATCGGAAACAAAATAATAACTAATTATCGGTGAAGCCTCCTACTCCAAGCTCCTCCAAATGCATCTGTAGGAAACCTGAACTACTTGGCTGCTCGTAAAAATTTAAGCACCCAAGAGTTTTAGGGAAAAAAATAAAACTCCGGGTTAGACATGGGTTTGGTGCGAGTAAACTCAAAAAATTGAATTATTAAATTAAAAAATATTTTGAAATCAAAGATATCTCGTAAGACCACGCCGCACATAAACACAGACGGGATTTTACCTTACGATAACCAAAAACAGTTTCTATATAAAACCAGTGATATTATAATAATGTCTAAGGGTGTAAAGTAAAATATTAAAATAGCTGGAATGCTTGCCTCTCACGTTCCAACATATTTAGTATACAACTAAAACCATATGGTGCTTATTGAAGAATGGATTCCAACTAATGACTGGGCTACTGGGGTAACGCCCGTCACTGTACACCTCTAGAATAATGTAACGAGATCGTACCTAACGATCCAAGCTAACACAGGACCGACCCACCCCTTACTGGATAGTACCGAATATGTCATCACCCTGGTTGTTCCCAACCTTTTTATTGAGCTCTCTACTGCACAACAAAATCGGTAAATATAAGTAGTCATCTAGAAATGTGATGACATACCCTTGATGGGTGCGACCCACTAGCCCTGTTGCATCTCCCCTGTTTTAGTCATTCCCGGTTGATGAGGCTTAAGGCTACGTTTTACCTTTCACATATAGCACTTCCCTCTTGGAATGCTAACACTGCCTTCCAAACATCAATGCAATGCTAGCATTCATCCATACAAGTTCGTTCTAGGACTGAACGAAACCGAAGGCACTACTTTCTATTACATTCATTACGAGGAATATTCCCTCCCAAGGAAAATAGAAAATAGCTCTCGCACTATAAAACTCCATCTTCGATTCCATGCTCTTCAAGATGTCTTCAACACAAAATGTTGAGTTGGATCGAAGTGGTTTTCGGATAACATATTTGATCTCGGTCTCTTCGAAACAACTTTTGATAGTCCCAGTAAACTCAATCCCAGTTCTCTAGGAAATAAGTAGACGATGATAAGAGCGGAGTTCACCTCCTAACCGTTTGTGGACGGATTTCCTTATCATTTGTCCTAGAAGAACGAATATGTTTATACGTACAGTATAGGACCTCTGATGGTAACTGAACCATATAATTCTCGTGTTTCTCCTAGATATTTTCAAAGCTACGCTTTTGTCTAGATTTGATAGTCGGTTATTTAACTGTCGAATAATCAAATATCCAATTATGGTTTAATTTCCATATGGGATCCACTAAGCCTTTATTAATTCTCTTTAATTAATAAAACCACTTTATAAAACTTGATCAAAAGATCTTTTCAAAACACTATTCTCAAACCCCTTACGTTTCCTTTTATACTTGGAAAACATTTATATACTTATCTCAATATTAGAAGCATATTACCAAAACATTTTATTTTTTATACCTTAAATAAAATCATATACTTATCTTATCAGTATAAGTATATTTACAAACTTTTCAAGGTTTTCTTCTTTTCAAATCCCATATTAAATAACTAAAAAAGTTTCATTTTTAAAAGCTCATCTCATATTTTAGTTAGCTTATAACTTCCAAAATAAAGTCATAACCCACCTTTATAAACCTTTAAGTTCGTTTATAAAACCTCTTTCCAAATCTCTGAAATGATTTATAAATTTTTTTCCTATTTAAAAACTTATTATAAATCTTCTCAGAGAAATCCTTTTTAAAACTTCATTTGTAATCACCTTTTAAATAAACCTTTTGTTTAAGTAAGCTCCTTTCTATAGACAAGTTATCATTTATGAATATCTTGATAAAATAATTATATAACTTGCAAAATCATTTATAAACCCTTAACCTCAAATTGGTTAAATATTAAAATAAGTTCAGGATCATACTTTATAATTTCAAAACAAGGCTTAGAACTCCCAATGATACTAATTTAAGTTACCATTCAATCTCAATTGAATTCTAATTCACTAAACAGTTATTTACAAAGGTCAACATGTATGTAAATATAACTCATATCGAAAGCAGGAAATAACATGTCAATATGAACTAACTATCATATACTTGTCCAAATAACATAATAGCAGGATGGTGATTTGTCCTGCTAAACAGATGTCCAAACAATTCAATCCATTAATAGCAGAATGGGGATTTATTCTGCTAACACATGTCCACATGGACAAACAAACAATTTATAGCAGAATGATGATTTATTCTACTAACACATGTCCATACAAACAAACAAACAATCAATCGACTTATAGCATAACAAGAATTTTAATCTGCTAACACATGTCCAAACAACCCAATAATCTACATTATAACTCATTACAGTTATATGGTTTCTTAATGGTATCAACACCCGAATCACTTGTATTCAAAACCATCTTTGAAAAAGAAGTACCTTAAAACAAATTTACTTTTGGAAACCAAAGGATGTAAAACTTTAAAACCCTTTTTAAAATAATTAATTATAAGTTAAATCCTTATTTAAATCATAATTAATTAAATTAAAACTCAACTTAATTTAATTAAATAGTTGAACAATAATTAACTCTTAATTAAACCCAAATTATTCCTTTTTTGATTATTAAATAGTTAATTAAACCTTCATTAATAATTAAATATTAATTAATCTCAATTAATTAATTAAATAATCTTTAATTAAACTTAAATAATAAATTAAACCTTTAATAAAAATTTATGGCTGTAAGTTATTTTGATTCACTGTGTTAGAGTAATTGATATGCGCTTAAAAATTTATTAATGCAAGTAACATTTTTTTTAAATAGAACATCAATGGTAAAAAATGTAGCGGAAGAGCCAGTGACTCCTCGTGGCAATATGCCTTAGGTATTTTTTTATAAATTGAGTATAAAAGTATTATTTGAAATCATCAACTAGCATGTTAATCTTTTATTACGTTCAGTTATCACCATGCTAATGTCCATCGACACACCCCAGTGCCATTTACAATTGGAATGTCACAATTCAGAAATCATAATTCCGCGATTGATTCATAGGTTTAGGATTTTGCGTTTTCTGTTGTTCGAGTGTCGGTGACTGGTAGAGGTAGGGTTTGGTTTGTGGGTTTGATTTGTCAGTTTAGGCTGTCATGAATTTGATTCTTGGATCGTAGCCAAAGTGGTTAACTTTGATTGAGAAAATGGTACTGTTATATATTGCGATTGAGGTGATAGTCGTCAATTAGTTTATGGTTTGAGGCGAGTGGCTGAGGTCGTGGATTGCGTGATAAGTAGGGATGGTTGCAATGGGTTATGATTGATAGTTAAACTTGTAGCATGGTAGTCAAATGTAGTCAAAACTTATAGAACTGATTGGATTTCAGTTGGTTATTCGGTGGTAAGAGGAGGAGATACTGCTGCGGGATGAAGGAGCAGGGAGTTGGTTGCCGAGTTAGGTGAACTTGGGAGGGGAATTTAGTTGAGAGGATTGGTTTGGGTAATGTTTTGGCTTCTGGTTGGTGATTGGATAATGGAGAAGTAGAGGCAGTTGAGAGGATTGAATAAAGAGCAATTGCATGCGTACGGAGATATCAGACACTGTGGATATTGAATGCTTGGCCTAAACTCTTTGAATATGATATTGCATGCTTAATTCAACATTTCAGATTTCCTACTTATCAAAAGGGCCTACATAAATTATTTTTTAAACTGAAGAAGTAAAGAGAGAAAACAAACTTTGCATAAAAAAATTACTAACTCAATCGGTTTGAGGTCCAAAAATAAAAAAAATGAATTGAAAAATATAAAAAACGACGATTGAAAACATTGTCGAAAAATAAAATGCAAATTGAAAAATTCGAGGTCGTGAATACGAAGTAGGCGATCGCGAGTTGTAGATGGAAAAAAAGGGATGGAGTTTGTTGCACGAGATGCATAAACTTCGGTTTGAGGTTGAAGGTGGTTGTGATGATCAGTAAAGGTGGTTGATGGGTTCTGGAGTTTTGAGGTCGAGTTAATATGTCTCCACAATGTGATATTATGACAGAGGTGTAGAAGTTGTGCCGCAGTGGAGTGTATTATAGTTTTAAGGGGATGTAGAGCAGAGGAAGGTGAAGGGGTGATGACTGGTTGAAGTGATGCAGAGCAGTGATGGATGATGTTGTTGGTTGAATTAGAGGAAGGTCGTAGTGGATTATTGATAGTTTTAAGGGGATGAATTCAGGTTACTATGTAGTTGAAGGTGTTTCTATGCAAAGTTGTATGATGCAGTGGAGTTTAGTAGAGGCAGTCGATGCTCATGGAAGTGTGGTGATGTGGAAGGAAGTTTATATAGAGGAGGTTTGAGGCAGTGATGCAGTGATGTATAATGAGTGTTTGTTAGCTGAAGTTGCAGAGGAGGGATGTGATAGCAATGCTGTGGAGTTTGTTTTGGTTTGTAGAAGAGGTTGTTTGTGTTTGTAGTGGAGGAAATAGTGGTTGTAATGGAAGCAGGCTTCAACTGTAGGTGAATTGGATGGTTTGGTATGTAATTGTGAATTGGATGGTGGTGGTTGTTGTTATGGTGGGTGAGGCAGTTATTTTAGTTGTGGTTCATGTGCAGGTTGAGGATGTATGGAAGAAGTTGATGGACAGGAGTTTTGTTTGGTTTGTGGGAGGTGATTGTTGCTGTGGCCTTGATGGCAGAGAGTTAAGGCAGCGAAGTGGAATGGGAATTCACCCACTAAAGCAACTTTATCAAAGTAAAAAAGTATCCAAAGATCAAAATCGTTTTTCTTTTAGTCCTTATTATTTTTATATAAGTGTTAAAAGGTAAAAAGCATTTGACTCCTTGTCTAAATCCATTTGGAAAGTTCTTTTACCGCAGCATATTTTACAAAATCTATTGCAATTAGCACGTACGTACATGCATTCTTATCATATATTTCACATTTACTATTTACTTTCCTTATATAATCATGTTTCTGCATGTTATGAGTAGTTCACTTTTAAGCAAAGATAAAGGTAGCAAAATGATAGCTAACTTTTGCCCAATTCATGCATATTACTTCCTTTTAATTTCATTGTTTGAAGAGTGTATTGATTTGCCTAGCACGTATTTTCATGAGACTTTTAAACGTAGAAAAGGCCCTGGTTTATGCGTACATTGACACCGCTTTGTATCATGTTATTATTGAATATTTCATTTCAGTTTATTGCTTTCCTATACTTTTATACTCCTTTCATGGAGCTAATACTAATTTAGGTAAGAATAGGAGGAAGTAATTCAAGCAATTAACGGTGAAATGTTATAATCCTAATTAATACAACATCGGAGTTTATGATTTTGTTTGCAGTCACATCGGAGTTTTCAATTTTGTTTACACTTTGAACTTATAAATTAAATGTTGATGATTTTTGTTTGTAGTCACATCGGAGTAGCAACAACGTTTCAAATGATGGTAATATACAAGTTCAGAATCAGTCTAGAAAGTACAAATTATTGAGTTGGCAAAGAAATGTTGTCGCAGAAGCAACAATTGCATCTACTGATCCTACAGTTTTAGTGCATCATGTACCACTTGGAGCAGATGCTTGGAAGGTTTGGATTGATTCAGTGGTGGAGCCCGAAGCTTTTTTATATAGGCCTACTTCGGATATCTATACTATTGGACAAGCGGTTGGGACGACTGGTTGGGACGACTGTTGTTTGGCATAAGGAATTTATCTCTTTTAATTAGTATGTATATGTACTCTTACTGAAATATGTTATGGATTTAGTTGTGTTTTGTATTGAACTTATGAATTCATAAATGGTGTAAACTCGAATTGATTTTGATTTTCTTGAATGCAAATGGTTTGTGTTATTTCAAGTAATTTGCATGATTGTGTATAATATTAACGAAATATTGGTTTTAGTTATGATATTAAGAAATTTATAGCAGCTGTGAAAAGATGATTATAGTTGTTTATAGCAGTTGTAAAAGTATATGTTGCAATTGTCATTGTTAGTTGCATTTCATCCTTCTACGATTGCAAACGGTAGTTGTAAAAAGCCTTTTACAAGTGCTAAAAGCAGTTGTAACTAGTCATTTACAACTTGCATGTTGCAGTTGTAAATGGTTTTCCGTAGTGTAAATAAGTTTTCTACAACTAGCAGTGGCAGTTGTAAAAGACCTTTTGCAAGTGCTAAAAGCAGTTGTAACTAGTCATTTACAACTAACATGTCGCAGTTGTAAAATAAGTTTCTACAACTGCTTCTGCAACTGTTACCGACAGTTGTAAAATAATTCGGATCTATTACAACTGCGGATATAACGACTGGCGGGTGCTAGTTGTAACAGACATATTACAACTGTTTTTGGCAGTTGCGAAACGGTATATTTTTGTTGTAGTGCGATTTGAATAAATTGAACTTTATGACAACATCTTTGGATTTTTATTAGAAGCAAAGTTTATGAATCTTAGTAAAGAAGAGTTAATGGAACATTGCATTCGTTTAGAAAGTTACTTGAAATACAATGAACAATGTGATATATATGGAAAAGATTTACTCCAAGATTTAAAAGCTTTGCAAACTATGTTACATAAATGATAACTAAATCGATTGATATTCTTGACTTCATAAGATCTTATGTAGAAGTTTCAATGTGCATGGGTTGCTTGTCAGATTTTGTTAATTATTCAGCTACGGCTGTTTTCGCGGAGAGAAGTTTTTCGAAATTGAAATTGATTAAAAACTATCTCCGAATTACCATGTCACAAGAACGATTAAACAGACTAACAATAATCTCAATTGATAGTGGGTTTTTAGAGAAACTTAACTATGACAATTTGATTGAAGAATTTGCTACAGAAAATACAAGAACAAACAATTTCCTTTAAACTATGTGAAGAATGTTTATCTATATTTGATATGAAAAGCTGATGTTTAGTTTATGTTTGTTTTGGTATTGAATATTGTAGCCTACTTAATATAGTGCTTTTTTGAATGCAAAGTGAATATTTTGCATGTTATAGTCTTTTATGCAATTTTATATCTAATATTAAAAATAAAAATGAAATATAAAACAAACATTGAAATTTTTTGTAGCAAAGGGCAACGAATTTCAAATGTGGCTTGGGCAACATATTCTTTTGGCCGGCATTGAGTACCCTACATATAAATTTTTAAATATATTCCACTTTTGTACAAGTTAGGTATTATAATACATGCAGGCTTCAGTGATTCATAACCTTATATATTATATACTGGTAAGCCTTTAATAACGACGGCATCGGGTATGGCATATGTACAAGATTTCAGATATGTAATAGTATTGAAGGGATACAGGGGTTTCATGTACAAATATGATTTTCACGAGAGAAAGATTTGAGCACGTGACTTTTAGGGTATAAATTTAAAATGAAAGCACTGTTTAAGAACCAAAAATCATAGAGCTTCTAATATATATACAGTTTTAAATAAAGTATACAAAAATTTCAAGTTCATTAAACTGACATTGTTGGGTTGCTGGTTCTGTGTATGCTCCACAATACCATATCTTATACTCTTACATCTCTTTTTTGCTTCTTTTTATATGTAGTTCATAGTATAATTATTGTAAATTTATCATATGGTATTTTATATGCACTGGGATCTAAGTTTTTATTTATTTTTGTTATCCATGTGTAGCACGTTTGCATTGATTCTTTTGTTATACCTTGAACTGAAGCATCTTTTAGATACGTTATTATTCAGTTGGCAAGTGAAGCTTGAATTATGCAACATGGTTTGGATTTGTATCCTTCTAGCTAGTCTGATTTCCGTTATTATAAAATTAAATTTCTTTATATGCCTGTTTAGTAACGTAAAGTACCAGTAGAAAAGATGATATATTATACATAAAAAACTAAAAAGAAGATATCGTGGCAATACGTTCGTTATATACAGTGCACCTTGTGCTACCGATATTTGGAGTATTTTAAGTACCTAATACAATACCCTAAATCTTTATTATTTGTATTTACGCTACCATGATGGAGTTACTTCATTTGGTGTTTCTAAAAATAGTTAAAACGCTTCATCAAAAGGTTCTTTTTAGTTTTTTAAGCACTTAAATGCATTTGGTTTACATGCATTATGTTCTGGGCGCCTTGTAGTTTTGTAGAAATGCAATAAGATGCTACAAATTAGCAAGGAAAACCATTGACCGTGCCAACGGAAGGCTTTTCTTTAGTAGCATCAGCGAGCAACAATATTTCTTACATTTTATGCACTGGATTTAGCATTCACTTAGAAAGCGAGAAGAAGTTGTTTCCGTTAATTGCGTTAGTATGCTATGATATCATGTTGCCATTTTGTTTTTTTGATACGTACTCTAAATGACTTAGTAGCCCAATACACACAATATTTCTTACATTTGATAAGATTGATTATACGATTCTTAAACCCAATCAAATTCAAACCATGATATATTTGTATTTTACCTACCAATGAAAACCGTTCTCTATGTTCCGACAGCCATATTTTGCTTTCAGTCTCATTTTCAAATCATGGGTTCTATTTGGTGACATGATCTTCCTTGAGACGCAATCATGTATATTTTTCTACATGATATGCATATTGGAACATAATTTTCTTAGCTTTATGTTGAAATATTTCATGACCATGCATGCATATAGAGAGAATTTTTAAAGTAAATCCAAATTTTGAAATCTTTCAAGTTACTGAGAATCCAGGATTCAACATCATATTGTAAATTTGATTTACTAAACTTCACATGTCAATCCTTACGGAGTAATCATGTGTACAAACAGCAACAACCACAATTATAGGCTTATTGTCTATATTAAAGTGGTAGAGTGTACAATTAGAACGATTGATAATTTTGAAGAAAATACTACATTGCTTGTGTTAAATGTTTTCTGTATGAGTTTCTTATGTGATCAGTATATCTGGAAAAAAACTATTTTAATAAAAATTACTCTAGAAATCTTAACAGATGAACTTGGTTTATATAATTTAATTAAATGGAGGTTATGTTTACATAAATATTTAGAAATCCTTATGAGAGGTAGCAGCAAGTTGATATTCGTGGTGGAAACGATTGTGAAAATCGGGCGACTCTTCATGAAAGTATTACAATGTTCACATGCCACTTACTTTTTTCCTTTTACGTTATGTTTTTTTGTTCTGTTTCACCTTTGTATTTGTTGCAAAATTAGCTTGATGTTGAGTTGACTATATTTTTTAGATCTTTTCATAATTCTTAAAGAAATTTAAAATGCTCTGGTATTATGTATAGACTTACGGTGATATGTATTGTTAAAGTTCCCTACTTTCTATGCTTTTCATATTTTAGGCTTTTATTGCCTCGATCCTATTATTATATGCAAAGATTGTTGCAGCATTTAGTTAAATAACGGAATTTTTTGTAAGAATTTAGAGGCATCTGAATTATGACATTGACTTCTTCAAATGATGTAAACTAATTAGTGGTGCAAATTAATGTGCTGTAAACTGCGATTAAATTGGATCACGGTTGTGTAATATTCAACACAAGTTGGATAATATAGTACCTTAATGGATTATAAACCAGAACAGAGAAGGAACTGTTGCAATCTTTGTAGGCAAATAAACTGAATAGAGTCATCATTCAATACTTATAACTGGCTAATAACTACAGCACGTGAAGTGACTGATATATCTAAAATATTCAACAAGTATCATCCCTTTTCCCTCTTTTCAATCGCGCTTCATTCATTAAAAATTATATCAATGAGCATTAGAAAGAAAATGCAGCTTCCTAAGTGAATGCTAAATCCAGTGCATAAAATAGTTTTTGTAGTTGTCAAAATAGTAATTGTAAAATGTGTTTTATTTTTTTAATCCCCTAGAGAGTTTTTAGTCCCGTCTGACAAGTGTTGTATACGATCGTTATATGGATATTCGTTTTTTTAACAGAACGAATATCTATATTCATCTGATATAATATTTGTTGGATTTGTCCATGTATTGGACAATTTACTAACATAATAAAGTAATTACATTTTATAAATTATTTTATTTTAAACGGTTTACAAAATTTCGACAGCACCTTCTTCTCGTTCTCTATGTACACACATTTATGTACGATACAGGAAACAAAAGGGAAGTGCTGCCGAAATTTTGTTGAACCGTTCAATCTGAAATGATTTATAAAATGTAATCACATTATTGTGTTTGTAATGGGATATAGGATGACCAACCATCAAAGTAAAAACCAATAAACAAAAAATTAAAAAATAAAGTGGAGTGCTTATTTGAATTTTCTACGATGGTGAAGTGTTTACAATGATGAAGTGTTGAAAATTATTCCTACAAGACTTTAGTATTAGTTGAATTGTTTACTTAAACTTTCTAACATATATTTGCAAATCAGGAAAAATGTTCGATTATTTCCTCGACCGTAGTTGGATGTATGAAGTCAGAACTGGTAGAAAATGTTCAATAAAGGAACATTTCTATAACTGTGTACATGAATTTATTAGATTCGCTAAATCTAATAATCGAAATAACAAAGAAATTCATTGCCCGTGTAGTAAGTGCCAACATTTGAAGCATTGGAAACCAGATATAGTTGAAGTACATTTGTATAAATATGGTTTTGTGCCGAGTTATTACTCCTGGTTTTGTACAAATATGGTTCCATGAGTATGTTCAATTCTCAGTAACATAAGTTTTTGGTTCCCTATCTCATTCTCTTCATCTCCTCTTTCTTTCTTTCTTTTCTTTTCTTCTACCTACTTACCGATGGCTATGTGTTGTTGATTTTTTCTTATATAAACAATGTCAAGTAGTGGCAAAGTATCATCACATTTTTAATTGATGTAACAAACAAGCATCACAACGCAAATCTCAATACATTCTCGGTAAATATTTGTGTAAATACAAGTCCAAACAAGCAGCCTACATATTTTTTTTGTGTTTATATGAAATGACAGGAAGAGATAAAAGTTCTAATGTCGTTATCTACTTCGAGAGAGTGGATTAGATGTCGAAGTAGGAACACCGATGAGTACATACAGGAGGTTCGACATTTTATAAACTTCGCAAAGCATCATGCACCGTCTGACTTTGAAATGTGCAGTTGTCCTTGCAAAAAGTATAGAAATTCAAAAAAACTATCCTTCAAAACAGTCGAGAAACACTTAATCATTTACGGTATGGATCCAACATATGATGAATGGTTTTTTCATGGTCAGAGGAACAACACAGATGTAGTAATCAATCCTACACCAAATGTTACCACCAATGAGGCTTACATCTCTCATCAAACTCGAGTGGAAAACCATGTAGAAGGTGCTCTTGGAAACCTTGTTGACAATGCATATGGTGTGTACGATAGCATTCACGGTATCAGTGATGGTTATCAGGGAAGAAAGTACCACGAGTGCAAAAGAAAAACAAATAAAAAACTATATTCTTCTTGTGAAGACGGTCTTACAACGTTAAGTGTCCTTATAGAGCTACATAATTTGAAAAAAGAATTCAATTGGTCAGGAAACAGTGTGACCGAGTTGTAGAAGAGATTGAAAAAGTGGCTTCCAAATAAAAATACACTACTGGATAAGTACCCCACAATGAAACAAATATTAAGGGATTTGGGAATGAATATAGAGTGCATACATGCTTGTGAAAATGATTGCATATTATTTTGGAAGGAAAATAAAAATGCCATTGAATGTCTTCATCTCCATACTTCGAGATTTAAAGTTAAAGATGAAGGTGAAATTGTAAAAGTCACAAAGCAACCAAGAAAAATTCTAAAATATTTTCCATTAATTCCTAGATTAACTAGATTGTACACTATACCACGGATAGCTCAAAAAATGTTATGGCATAGTGAAGCAAAAACTTATTGGAATTCCATGCGCCATCCTATCGACTCGGCTGAATGGAGATCGCTTAAGAATAAGTGGCCAGAATTTGCTAATAATGCTCGAAATGTTTGGCTTGGAATTGCTACCGATGGGTTCAATCCTCATACAATCCAGTCTAACAGTTATAGTTGTTGGCCTGTATATATGGTTCCTTATAATTTACCTCTTTCATTGTGCATGAAATCGGAATTTCAAATGTTGTGTTTTTTAATTCCTGGACCTAAAGCACCAAGTCAAGATATTGATGTATATTTAGAACCCCTTGTGGATGAGTTGAAGCAACTTTGGACAATAGGATTGCCTGCATTTGACATGGACAAGAAAGAGTATTTCACATTGAAGGCAATGCTATTGTGGGGAATTCATGATCTACCTGCATTTGGGAATCTATCGGATTGTGTGACTCATGGTTATAAAGCATGCCCTATTTGTGCTACAAAGACCAAGGCGGAACACGTTGGTAATAAGATTTGTTATACGAAGTACAAGAGATTTCTGAAGAATGGTCATCCATATAGAGCACCAAAACATGGATGGTATAAAGATATAGAATATAAGGAACCTCCAACACGACTGAGAGGATCGGCTCTTTTAGAGAAAATTGCTCATATCAAATACACACCCGGTAAATTGAATAGAAAAAAGAAGCGCATAAGGGATGATTTTGATCATGATGAACACCTTGTAAATGAGAATGACGATGGTGTAATACCAGCATGGTATAAAAAGTCGATTCTTTTTTTCCTTAGAGTATTGGAGTGGCCATAAAGTGCGACATACAATAGATGTGATGCATACCGAGAAGAATGTGACAGAGCATTTTATTAATTTGTTATTCGATAGAACCAAACAATCCTCTAAATTTGTATTTGATAAAGCTTACAAGATCCAATGTTGTCAAATTCTAAAAGACGTAAAACTTATGTCATGCTTTGGAACTAAATTAGGGAACTTAGTAAGCATTCAACCACCTAGTTTGAATATTAGAAAGTCATATGACTATCATATTGTTATCCAACATTTTTTGTCTGTCATGGTTCAACATGCATTTCCAAAGTTTTGTAACTTGAGGTGTGCAATTTTGCAAATATGATTGTACTTCAATATTATTTGTTCAAAGGTTTTTATTCGAGAGCATGTCCAAGTTGCCAAAGATATGATTGCGGAGGCGTTATGTGTGTTGGTCCGCTATATTCCCGCTCAGTTTTTTGATATAAGTATACATCTAATGATGCATTTAGCTGATCAAGCACTACTTTGGGGACTAGTTAATTATACATGGATGTATCCATCTGAAAGGTGAGACATTCTTTTTAATAATTATAATTCGAATTATTATTCAATGATAATATAAAAATGTGCATTGTTTTATGTTTTCTTAAAGCTATGAAGGAGTGTAAAAACATACCAAGCAATAAACGATATGTGGAAGGGTCAATTGCCGTCTTGTTTCAGAATCTGTTAGGTATGCAATGGAGTATATGCCAGATCCATGTGCTGGAAATCATAGCTCTAAACAAGCACCATTCTTGGATGAGAATGGTAATGATACATACGAACGCTCCATTATTGAGGGTAAAACTATCGAGCAAAGTTGCGTACAACGCATACAAATTCGAAGATGGATACTTTTTAGAATGGATATACCAGATCTAGACGATTATTGTAGGTTTGTGTTTTTTTACAAATTATAAATTAGCTTTCTATTTACTTTATATATAACATGGTTACTTTGTAGCGAGTATCGACTGTCATTAGAAGATGCTCACTGTAATAAAAAAAGACTTCAAACAAAGGTAGAAGTTATTGTACAATTTGAATTCATTGATTGATTGCACACTGTGCAGTTAAAGCGCTCGGCAGATTCAAAGCGGTGGAGGTGCAAAAAGTCATAGCGGGGATACAGCGATGATATAGCGGGATATAGCGGATGGCTTTAAAATAGCATATAAAACTCATACTTAATGTTTTTACGAATATATAAATGGTAATTAAATGAAAAATTATCATTCAATTGAATTATAACTAATACATAAATACTTTTTAAATAAAAACATGTGCGAATATACTTTAAATAAACGTAAAACTGTTATATAACATAATTAAATTTAGTAGAATATTAGAGTATTTTCATTTCTGAAAATATATTAAAAATTAAATCAAATAAATTAGTTTCATAATTTTTATAATGTATAAATTGAATTTTTCAATTCATTTTATTAAAGAAGATATAGCGGGAATAGCGGAATATAGCGGAAATAACGGGATATAGCGGGGATTAAAGCGGAAATGCTATATTGTGGGGCTATATGGAAAAATCGTAGCGGCAGAAACCCGCTATGAGATATAGCGAGGTAATAGCGGGACATTAACTACACAGGTTGCACATCAAGGTTTGTTAGGTTTCAACAAAACAATAGTTTTATTACGCAATTACGATTTTATTTAATATATTTTAGTGGTTTTAACAGTTAATGGAAGAAAAATGCATGAGTTCATTATTATGGTATTATGTTAGTAGTCCAACGTGGGAAGTCAAAACTCATCTCAAATGTAGGATCATTGATTATGTATTTTCTCCCCAGCACTACGACAACACTCATTCAACACAAGATAGTAGTGTTTGCATGGATGCAAATACAACGTTTATTGCAAGCGCAAAAGATTTAAATCCTATGGATGATGATACTACTTGGTATGGTGTTATCAAGTAGATCATTGAGCTTGATTACTATAATTTTCAATATGTAGTATTCTACTACGACTGGGTAAATATCACCGACAAAACACATGGGTTTAAGATTTGTCCGGACTTTGGTTTACCGATGGTAAGTCTAAAGAAGCTTAAAAGTAGTAATGGAGAACACGATGAGCCCGTTATTCTTGCATCTGAAGCAAGCCAAATCTTTTACATAAAAGACATACAAAATCCTGATTGGTCCATTGTACGACGTTCGTCTAAGCACTTGACTGATGACACAGATGATTATGAGATGCCAACAAACTTCCACTCCAATTTGAATGAGCAACACAACTTAACATTGTTGAAATGCATGGAATCTAGATAGAAAAACATGATTATAACTAGTGATGTTTTTGTTTGTTTTTTGTTTGATGTATTGAATCTATGTTGACATCTAAATTCTGCAGTAGTAAAACATGCTTTTTTTTGTTTGATATATTGAATCCATTTAATGCTTAATGCTTAGTCATTTTTATATTGATTTCCATCTTTGCACTAAAGGTAATCTACTTGTTTATAGTTATATATTAAACACTACCCAGTCTTTTATGCTATGATTACTTGATTTATCAACTAATTCACAAGTCAACGTGTATATTGCAAAATGTCAACTAGTTGCAACAATGCATCACAACATCAAGAAAGCACCAAAGAAGATGTTGCTCCTCCGCCAACAAATAAAAAGTACTCAATAATTGTTGAAATGGATGGTGCTAAAGGTAGAGATGCGAAAAAATGGAGTTCTCGTTGTGGGGTTTTGATTCGTGCACTCATTCCGGTTAGTTATGATGATTGGAGGAAAGTAGACAGCTTTTATAAGGATAATTTATGGAAAGCACTTACAGTATTTTACTTCAATTATTTACTCATTTAAATCATGTCTTTTTCTTCCATGGAAATATTATTTAGAAAATCAAACATTCTATTTGCCACTAAGAGCACCTAAACTTTTGATTTCACATGGAAATATCATCAAAGTTGTAGCCTTTTAGATTTACAATAGGACTCTAGTTTGTTCTAAGAAAATGAGGGTAGCTTGTTCTATGAGAATGAGTGAATTAATGACACTGATTGTAAGAAAATGAGAGGGTTCATTTTGTTAGTTTTTGGTCCTATTTTTTGTGACTTCTCTATATTTTTTATCTCAGCGGTAATTGGTTTTATTGAGGTCCGGTCTCACGATGAAAAGTAAATTTAGGAGTAGTATAACACTAAATATATGTTTTAAAGATTTACACTAAACGTTGGTTAATTCACATAAACTAAATTTGTTAGTTAATTGGTTTTATTGAGGTCCTGTCTCACGATGAAATGTCATAAATTTATGTCATCAACCAAATCTCTAACTACTGGCCTGAAAACGTACCAAATGAATTCAGTTTATGTGAGCCAACAGGTTACACTGCACTTATATATTACAATTCATGTGAAACATTGAATTTACATAGGCCAATTCTATCGTGTTTATTTTACACATTCTCTGTGTTCTTGTGTGATCTTATTGATGTACTTTAATCATCGTATTTTTACCTAAAGTATTACAAATTCAATATGGCTTCATTCTAAAGCTGTAGCTGTTACATTACTATAAAACAATGAATTTTACAGCGTCTCTTATATAGTCTGTTATTTGTATTTGAAGGTAATGATCAAGTGAACAGTTTGTATCCTCCAAAAACTCAATATACCCACCAGTTTTAAAGCATTGGAAAAGATAGTTTACCTAGGCCATTTCAAAAACTGAATTCTCCAAATTTTAGAAACAAACAATGTTTTCTCACAGTATTAGTTGGCACTACAGTGTATACATTAATTTGGTATTGGTTATGTAATGTAAGATGAGATTATCCAAACTTCAACAACAAATGCTATGAAAATTCATTAATACCATGTGAGATCTTCAAGGGAAGCTCTTAGTCCATCGGCAATAGTGTTGATTTCTTTTAGCTGAATGATACTTCTTGCTAACTTGGATTGAGCAGCATCATCAGCACCCAATATCTTGCTAACTTGAGATAGATAGAACACCATAGAAGGCAAGATTTTAGGATATTTTACTAGTGCATACCGCTTATAGGTACTACTATTGTATCAATATCAAGGACTTGTGATAGAAGTTCCAAAGATACGGTACCCTGTCCACTATCAGGGAAAAAAAGACAATTTTATAGTTCATTTTCACCCAAACATAGTACAATTTTTCTACAAAATAGGTGTACAAAAGAATTCTAGATACCTAGTCAAACTCAGCTTACAACAGTCACTGAAGTAAAAAATGATGGAATTTGTGATACAAATACATGATAATGATAAACGAAGAGAACAAAAGCTGGCAGATTGGAACTCATATTGACATAAACTAGTATTCTTTTAACAAAAACACATGGTTATGTCAACAAAAGCTGCTCGCGTAAAATCATCATGATGAATAGTGCAGATTTTGTTAACTGATAAAGGATGAATATTGCAGAAATTATGTTGTTTATCATCATGATTGTTTCTTCTTAATATAAAATGCGTAATGATCTTGGCCAAAACCTAAATGGTAACTGAGTCTCCTACATACCCTCTAATTGATTTGATTAGATGATGCTAGGTAACCAACAAGTAAACTGAATTTGTTCACATAAACTGAATTTGTTAGTTAATTGGTTTTCTTAAACATTGTTACATTGATGTCCTTTTACTTGAAGTAATTTTCTCGGTCTTCGCCCATTTTCTTGTAATTTTCTTAACTGAAACAAAGTTGATCGTAAAAAAAGTACAAATGTTCAATAGTGAGATTAGTTCTCTGCCTCCACCTAAGCAACCTGGTTTTGCAGTAAAAAAAATTTTTGCTAATGTACTCTCCTCATTGAGTAATCATGGTTCTTTCTAAACATACCCATCAGTTACAAATTCAATCTGAAGGATAGTTAGTCACCGTTAAACAAAAGACCTTGAACAAGACGGTAGATTCTGAATTTATGACTCCAAGCTGAGAGTATTTATGTAATTCTGCAATAATGACCCATTTAATGTAGGATGTTTTCTTCTATTTTGATAAAACATTTGATAAGTGATTACCCTTTATATTTAACTTTGACATGAATCAGGATCAACAATTGTTTTGATTTTTTTTTCTTTTGTTTTTGTAGAAAGAGTTTAACATGAATCTGGATCCAACTATTGCTCGACCTATTTTGGAGAGGTTTTTCACAGTATTTTAGATCGGAAAAATCAAAGTTACTAGACAAATATTTGAAGAAAGATAAAGAGTTTTTACCTAGACGCATTGCGATTGATAACCGTCCGAATGGTATTGATAAAGTCCAGTGGAACAAATTCGTTGATATTGAGTACACTAATAAGAAAAGAAAACAATGCAAAACAAATGTTGAAAATTAAGGAAAAAATACCATAACTCATACTTTAGAAAGAAAATCTTATACTCGACTTTATGAAGAATTGATATATAGTCATTATTATACATGTAATCTTAATGGTAATGCATAATTTTCAAATAAATTCATACATATTCATGTAGGAAGCAGAGAATCCGGAATGCAAGCCTACACGAGCAAAGGCGTGGAAAGTAGCGCACACAAGTAGGAAAATCGGAGAGGTGCTTCCGTGCGCAGTAGAAAAATATTTATGCATTCATAACCAAAATGTAGTCATTTAAGTATCAAACAATAAAAAATAGCAGCAAAATTTAACATTAAGAAATTACAAGAACATATCTACAAATTTTCATTCATTTTTGAATTATGTAACTTGAAAAATCTTAGGGTGCAGATGGCACGTATAGGGAAGAGGTGTCGGGGAACCCTTCTCTTTTGTGTGTGTGTGAGGGGGGGGGTGGTGGTGTTGTATATGTGTGGGTTTGTGTAATTAGAGAAAAGCAGAAATATATGTTTTATTAATAATGCTTTTTCGATACAAAGAAATACATACATCACAGACTATTTATAAAAGAGAAGTGGGCTGAGTACTTAGGCCCAAATGGGCTGGTAATCCAAGAGAGATCCCTTTGTTAAGTGGTGACCATTGATCTTAATCGATGGTTGATAATACTTGTACGCTGAGTCTTGGATCAGTGAAATGTGCTTTCCTGGTTTGGTTGTTATCACAATACGCCCCTTCAAACCAAACTAGGGTTTTAGCTTCTCTTCAATATTCATGTCGGCGGAGTAGATTTTGAGCTCGTCTCGAAATCGATTGAAATTAGTCGCCGATAAAGCTTTAGTTAGAAAGTCCGCTCTTTGATGGAAGGATAGGATATGGTTGATGACCAGCTTTCCGCTTCCAGTTCTCTCGCGAACAAAGTGAAGGTCGATTTCCATGTGTTTTGTGCGAGCGTGTTGAACTGGGTTCATTGACAGTGATATGGCGCTGAGATTGTCACACCAAACAGTGGGTCTTTGACTTAATTCGAACCCTAATTCCCGAATTAGGGTCTCGATCCAAATAATCTCGGCAATGGTACTAGCGATGCATCTGTACTCTGCTTCAGTGCTACTTCTGGAGATAGTGGACTGCTTCTTCGTACACCAAGAAATTGGATTTTGCCCAAGGAAGATGCAGAATCCTGAGATGGATTTCCTGTCATCAACGTCATTAGCCCAGTCGGAATCACTGTAAGCATGAATTTTTATGTCTTTACTTCCCGTCAGATGCAAGCCATATGATATTGTCCCTTTAAGATACCTTAGAATGCGTTTTACAGCGCACCAATGCTCACTTAATGGGTTCTGCATGTATTGGCAGACCCTATTCACACTAAAACAAATGTCAGGTCGAGTGATTGTGGCATATTGAAGTGCCCCAACGATACTTCGATACTGCTTAACATTTTCAATGGGTTCCCCCTTGTTTTTAGATAATTGTTTGTGACTTGTCATCGGGGTTGGTAAAGGTTTGGCTTTGTCCATGTTGGCTCTGACTAGAATATCACTGATGTACTGTTTTTGTGATAGGATGATCTCATTGTTGAATTTTCTTTGAATATTTATGCCAAGAAAAAATTTCAATTCACCCATGTCTTTAATGGCGAAGTGTTTGTCAAGAAGCCTAATAACCTGATTGATCTCCTGTTGATCATCCCCTGTGATAAGAATATCATCCACATACACCAGTATATATGTACTCACATGCTTTGCTTTCCTTAAGTAGAGTGAGTTATCTGATTTTGTTGCACTAAAACCTAACTGAGTAAGAGTGTCTTTTAGTTTTTCATGCCATGCTCTGGATGCTTGTTTTAGTCCATATATGGCCTTATGTAGCTTGCATACAAGACCTTTATCAGCACTAGTACTATACCCTTCTGGTTGTTGCATATAGACTTCTTCACATAACTCACCATTTAAAAAGGCATTATGAACATCTAATTGCTTTATACTCCAGTTTTTATGAAGTGCAAGTGTTAACATAATCCTTATGGTTGTGGGTTTGATTACTGGGGAGAAGGTCTCAGTGAAATCAAATCCATACTGTTGAGAATATCCTTTTGCGACAAGTCTGGCTTTATTTTTTATTATGTTGCCATCTGCATCTCTTTTGATCTTGTAAGTCCACCTACATCCCACAATGTTTTTGTGTTTTGGGGCTGTGACTAGAGTCCATGTTTTATTTTTGATTAAAGCATTGAATTCTTCATCCATAGCCTTTTTCCATGCTTCATATTTGATTGCTTGATCATATGATACTGGCTCTACTTCATTTGCTTGTGCTGTGTAGACTTTGGGTTTAAAAATCCCACTTTTAGATCTTGTGATCATGGGGTGTCCTGTTTCAGTATGTTGTTGATGAACCTCCTCCTGTTGGTTATTGTTATCAGCTATAGTATTGTTTTCTGGACTATTGTTGGATGTATATTGATCATTGTTTTCATTGTTGTTGGGCATGCTGGCACATTCCTCACTACTCGAGTCCATTGGTAGACAACTTGCTGTTTCATTATCTGAATTGTGTGGTGATGTTGCTCTATTATCATTTCTTTGTGTATGCTGATTATCACTTTTAGTATATTGAGATAGATCTGGAATAGCTGTTGCATGTATTGTTTCATCATTGATTTCCCTGCATTGCTTGCTTTTATCTGCAAAAGGAAATATGAGTTCATTAAAAACAACATGTCTAGAAACATAAATCCTCCCTTTACTGTCCATACACTTATACCCTTTTTGATTATGAGCATATCCCAGAAAAGTGCATGGACTAGATCTAAGGCTTAATTTATGTTTGTTGAATGGTCTAGTGTAGGGAAAACACAAACACCCAAAGGTTTTTAAATAGTCATAATTTGGTCTAACTCCATAAAGTTTCTCATGTGGACAAACATTGTTTATTACTTTTGTTGGCATCCTATTAATGAGAAATACTGCAGTGGCAAAAGATTCACTCCAGTATTTCAATGGTAGTGATGCTTGAGATAAAAGGGTTAGACCAGTTTCAACAATGTGCCTGTGTTTTCTTTCTACTAAACCATTTTGCTCAGATGTGTGGGGGCAAGTAACTCTATGAAGTATTCCTTTTTGATTAAAGAATTCCTTTAATGGTTTAAATTCCCCCCCCCCACCATCTGTTTGGAAAATTTTAACACATTTGTTAATTTGTCTTTCAATGTGAGTGATGAAATGTATAACAGCATTACTAGCATCAGATTTAGCTTTGAGAAAGTATATCCAAGTGTGTCTGGTGTGTGCACATACAAGGGATAGATAATACCTGTATCCTTGCATTGAACTGAGTGGTGCAGGGCCCCATAAATCTGCTGCAATTAACTCAAGAGGATTTTCATATATGGTTTCAGAATTAGCAAAAGGTAATTTATGCATTTTCCCCATTTGACAGTGATCACATAGATGTAAATCAGAAATACTTGGAACAGAAATATTATTTTGTATTAAAATTTGTTTGACAATATTATAACTAGGATGGCCAAGTTTACAATGCCACTTGTAAAAAGTTTTTACATCATTATCATCTTTAGTACTAATATTATTAGCACTAATATTATTAGACCATTTTATCCCATTAGCAGCATCACTATTTCCCAAATTGCTGAATTTGTACAGGCCATTCTCCAGTTTACCCTGTAATAATATGTGTTTATACAATGAGTCTTTAACTAGACAGTATTTTGGGTGAAACTCAAAATACACCTTATTTTCACTGGCAAATTGTGAGACACTAATTAGATTTTTCTTGATACTTGGCACTCTTAATAATTTATTTAAGTAGAGTAGCCTTGTACCTTTTATGTAGCCAGTACCAACATGTGTTATGTTTGTAGCTTCACCATTTCCCATGAGTACAGTTTGGTTACCTGAGTATTCTTTGCTTCCCAAGTTTAAGTTCTGCAGATTGTTAGTGATGTGGTTTGTGGCCCCGGAGTCTGGAAACCATTCATCCATATTGTAATCATTGGTTTTTGCTGTGTCATCAGTAATGTTGTCTCCATTATTCTTGGATTGAGTTTGGATCATATGTGCACTGACTTGTTTATTTGTATGAGATGACTGGCCATTATTAGTGTCTTCCTTGTATCTGAAATAACATTTGTTTGCCATATGTCCAAATTTTTCACAGATCTGACATTTAACACTGTTGTTATAATTGCTTCTCCCCCTTCCTCTGCCTCTTTGGGTATAGCCTCCTCTCTGATTGTGACTGTCTTGCTTGGATTGATTAGGTACACCTTTTTGATTCTTGCTCTTTGCTGCATAATTGACATTAAAGTCTTCTTGCATGGTCTTTCTTTGATCAATCCTTCCTTCATGAGCAAGAAGGGCTGTATGTATGAATTCTATATCTGGAAGATTTGGTTGTGTTGCTATGTATGTTATTAGAGATTCATAATCTTGATCTAATCCATTGGTAATCACTAGAATTTGCTCACTGGCTGAGATATGGTGACCAACACCTGCTAATTTGTCACATAGATTCTTGATTTTTGCAAGATACTCTCTCATAGGCATATCATTTTTCCTTGCATTTTGTAGTTCTCTTCTGTAATGCATGACCCTTGCTGCTGATTGTGAACTAAAAATGCGTTGGATCGCTGACCATATTTCGTGGGAACTGTTACAGCCCACAACTTGTGATAACAAACTCTGACTAATAGAAGATAACAGCCATGATGATAGCAAATTGTCTTGCTTTTGGTACAGTTTGTATTCAGGATTACTTACGGTTTTTCCTTCTTTTTCAGTGATCATAACTGGTGGGATGATCTTGGTGCCCATGACATAATCATGTAAGTCATATCCTTTTAGTGCAATCTCGATTTGATATTTCCAAAGAATGTAGTTATCCTCATCTAATGGGGTAGAAATAATTTGATTCTTTGGTTTGATCAGGGCCAGATCTGAACTCTGGTGATCTCTTGATGGATTTGCAGAGGTCCCTGATGTTACATCTTCTTCTTCAAGTGCCATGGTGATTCAAGAATCTTGAAATGCCGGTTTCTTGGAGATGGAGAGTAATGATAAGGACAAATGGCGAGGCTAATCTTGAAATTAGCAGCCAAGAAATTGAAAACAGGAAGGTGGGAAATGCTATGATATATGTATATTACTGTTTCACAAAGAATCAGTAATATGCATGAGTAGCAGCGGAAAAGATATGAAACTGATGGAATGAAAACTCCTTTGATCAGGAGAAAGGTATCTTCCCCGATGATGACACTTTTCTGAGGGGAGAGAATATAATGAAATCTCAGTTTTTGGATTTGTGATAAAATTGCCTTTAGGCTTTTGAGCTCCGATACCAAATTAGAGAAAAGCAGAAATATATGTTTTATTAATAATGCTTTTTCGATACAAAGAAATACATACATCACAGACTATTTATAAAAGAGAAGTGGGCTGAGTACTTAGGCCCAAAGGGGCTGGTAATCCAAGAGAGATCCCTTTGTTAAGTGGTGACCGTTGATCTTAATCGATGGTTGATAATACTTGTACGCTAAGTCTTGGATTAGTGAAATGTGCTTTCCTGGTTTGGTTTTTATCACAATATGTGTATGTATGTACAAGCATCAATAAGTGATCCTATAGTTTTTTCAGTCTAATTGATTTGTACTCGGCATTTAAATAAAAATAAAACAGGTGTAGAATATATTCATGTAGGATAATGCAACTACCGCATATATCAAATCAAAACAAGTATCAATAGTTGATCCCGTGTTTTTGCAGTCTAATAGAATTGCACCCAGCATTAAATAAAACAGGTTTAAAATATATTCATGGATGATAACGTATATATCACACATATAAATCAAAACAAGCATCAATAGAATATCTTGTGTTTTCGCAGTCTAATAGAATTATACTCGGCATTAAAATGAAGCAGGTGCAGAATATTTTCATGTTTGTTAGTTTAGAATGAGAAATCAAAACGTAAAAATGCATGCTTTCAATTTCCCAGGTTATACTGCAGTCTGAGTGAAGTCTAGACAGTATTTGTTAAATTTAACAAACTATGATCAAATGGTATCTAAAATGATATTGCAATTAGAGCTGAAAATGTAGGAAAAACATATCGCATCCTCTGCTAATAGTACATGCTCCTGTGGAGGATCGGTTCCACACTGGCTCATTATTCAACCAACCAATCTTGATATCTCATCACCTTGTTTCTCAATATCACCAGTTTTTCTAAATTTATATCTAGGAAGTTGGTGAATGACTTTATCTGAAGCACCTTCCTATTTTGAAAAAGCAAAACAAATAGAAAAATCAAAGAGCATCTAATCAAATACTTGTCATCCCACTTAGCTTCTTGTTTATTACGGTTGTACTTGTCAAATATAATTCTATCAGGTCACACATAAAGAATGGCTTGTAAATTACATTTCAAAAATCACTAGTACAAAGGTTGATAATACCAAGTTATGGATAATATAGTTAGGTCTTAATTTCTCCAAGTTGTTCGGTTAATGGATGTTGAACCAATAGGTTCCATGATTGAAGTTAAACATTTAATTATCCTCCTATTGTCTACATAATGGAAACATGATAGAATTGTTAATAAATGAACGAGGTGCACAAGGGAATAAATACTTCATAATGTATTACTGGCTAAGAAAAAATTTGTAGCTTGTTAAATCTATAACTAATTCCTTCTTGACCCCAATACCCCAGAATCATGTAGCAAATAACCATTTATGTCCAGTTAGTTAAAGACATAAAGGTGAAATACTCTAGACCATTAGATAAACAGGTTGCACATCAAGGTTTGTTAGGTTTCAACAAAACAATAGTTTTATTACGCAATTACGATTTTATTTAATATATTTTAGTGGTTTTAACAGTTAATGGAAGAAAAATGCATGAGTTCATTATTATGGTATTATGTTAGTAGTCCAACGTGGGAAGTCAAAACTCATCTCAAATGTAGGATCATTGATTATGTATTTTCTCCCCAGCACTACGACAACACTCATTCAACACAAGATAGTAGTGTTTGCATGGATGCAAATACAACGTTTATTGCAAGCGCAAAAGATTTAAATCCTATGGATGATGATACTACTTGGTATGGTGTTATCAAGTAGATCATTGAGCTTGATTACTATAATTTTCAATATGTAGTATTCTACTACGACTGGGTAAATATCACCGACAAAACACATGGGTTTAAGATTTGTCCGGACTTTGGTTTACCGATGGTAAGTCTAAAGAAGCTTAAAAGTAGTAATGGAGAACACGATGAGCCCGTTATTCTTGCATCTGAAGCAAGCCAAATCTTTTACATAAAAGACATACAAAATCCTGATTGGTCCATTGTACGACGTTCGTCTAAGCACTTGACTGATGACACAGATGATTATGAGATGCCAACAAACTTCCACTCCAATTTGAATGAGCAACACAACTTAACATTGTTGAAATGCATGGAATCTAGATAGAAAAACATGATTATAACTAGTGATGTTTTTGTTTGTTTTTTGTTTGATGTATTGAATCTATGTTGACATCTAAATTCTGCAGTAGTAAAACATGCTTTTTTTTGTTTGATATATTGAATCCATTTAATGTTTAATGCTTAGTCATTTTTATATTGATTTCCATCTTTGCACTAAAGGTAATCTACTTGTTTATAGTTATATATTAAACACTACCCAGTCTTTTATGCTATGATTACTTGATTTATCAACTAATTCACAAGTCAACGTGTATATTGCAAAATGTCAACTAGTTGCAACAATGCATCACAACGTCAAGAAAGCACCAAAGAAGATGTTGCTCCTCCGCCAACAAATAAAAAGTACTCAATAATTGTTGAAATGGATGGTGCTAAAGGTAGAGATGCGAAAAAATGGAGTTCTCGTTGTGGGGTTTTGATTCGTGCACTCATTCCGGTTAGTTATGATGATTGGAGGAAAGTAGACAGCTTTTATAAGGATAATTTATGGAAAGCACTTACAGTATTTTACTTCAATTATTTACTCATTTAAATCATGTCTTTTTCTTCCATGGAAATATTATTTAGAAAATCAAACATTCTATTTGCCACTAAGAGCACCTAAACTTTTGATTTCACATGGAAATATCATCAAAGTTGTAGCCTTTTAGATTTACAATAGGACTCTAGTTTGTTCTAAGAAAATGAGGGTAGCTTGTTCTATGAGAATGAGTGAATTAATGACACTGATTGTAAGAAAATGAGAGGGTTCATTTTGTTAGTTTTTGGTCCTATTTTTTGTGACTTCTCTATATTTTTTATCTCAGCGGTAATTGGTTTTATTGAGGTCCGGTCTCACGATGAAAAGTAAATTTAGGAGTAGTATAACACTAAATATATGTTTTAAAGATTTACACTAAACGTTGGTTAATTCACATAAACTAAATTTGTTAGTTAATTGGTTTTATTGAGGTCCTGTCTCACGATGAAATGTCATAAATTTATGTCATCAACCAAATCTCTAACTACTGGCCTGAAAACGTACCAAATGAATTCAGTTTATGTGAGCCAACAGGTTACACTGCACTTATATATTACAATTCATGTGAAACATTGAATTTACATAGGCCAATTCTATCGTGTTTATTTTACACATTCTCTGTGTTCTTGTGTGATCTTATTGATGTACTTTAATCATCGTATTTTTACCTAAAGTATTACAAATTCAATATGGCTTCATTCTAAAGCTGTAGCTGTTACATTACTATAAAACAATGAATTTTACAGCGTCTCTTATATAGTCTGTTATTTGTATTTGAAGGTAATGATCAAGTGAACAGTTTGTATCCTCCAAAAACTCAATATACCCACCAGTTTTAAAGCATTGGAAAAGATAGTTTACCTAGGCCATTTCAAAAACTGAATTCTCCAAATTTTAGAAACAAACAATGTTTTCTCACAGTATTAGTTGGCACTACAGTGTATACATTAATTTGGTATTGGTTATGTAATGTAAGATGAGATTATCCAAACTTCAACAACAAATGCTATGAAAATTCATTAATACCATGTGAGATCTTCAAGGGAAGCTCTTAGTCCATCGGCAATAGTGTTGATTTCTTTTAGCTGAATGATACTTCTTGCTAACTTGGATTGAGCAGCATCATCAGCACCCAATATCTTGCTAACTTGAGATAGATAGAACACCATAGAAGGCAAGATTTTAGGATATTTTACTAGTGCATACCGCTTATAGGTACTACTATTGTATCAATATCAAGGACTTGTGATAGAAGTTCCAAAGATACGGTACCCTGTCCACTATCAGGGAAAAAAAGACAATTTTATAGTTCATTTTCACCCAAACATAGTACAATTTTTCTACAAAATAGGTGTACAAAAGAATTCTAGATACCTAGTCAAACTCAGCTTACAACAGTCACTGAAGTAAAAAATGATGGAATTTGTGATACAAATACATGATAATGATAAACGAAGAGAACAAAAGCTGGCAGATTGGAACTCATATTGACATAAACTAGTATTCTTTTAACAAAAACACATGGTTATGTCAACAAAAGCTGCTCGCGTAAAATCATCATGATGAATAGTGCAGATTTTGTTAACTGATAAAGGATGAATATTGCAGAAATTATGTTGTTTATCATCATGATTGTTTCTTCTTAATATAAAATGTGTAATGATCTTGGCCAAAACCTAAATGGTAACTGAGTCTCCTACATACCCTCTAATTGATTTGATTAGATGATGCTAGGTAACCAACAAGTAAACTGAATTTGTTCACATAAACTGAATTTGTTAGTTAATTGGTTTTCTTAAACATTGTTACATTGATGTCCTTTTACTTGAAGTAATTTTCTCGGTCTTCGCCCATTTTCTTGTAATTTTCTTAACTGAAACAAAGTTGATCGTAAAAAAAGTACAAATGTTCAATAGTGAGATTAGTTCTCTGCCTCCACCTAAGCAACCTGGTTTTGCAGTAAAAATTTTTTTTGCTAATGTACTCTCCTCATTGAGTAATCATGGTTCTTTCTAAACATACCCATCAGTTACAAATTCAATCTGAAGGATAGTTAGTCACCGTTAAACAAAAGACCTTGAACAAGACGGTAGATTCTGAATTTATGACTCCAAGCTGAGAGTATTTATGTAATTCTGCAATAATGACCCATTTAATGTAGGATGTTTTCTTCTATTTTGATAAAACATTTGATAAGTGATTACCCTTTATATTTAACTTTGACATGAATCAGGATCAACAATTGTTTTGATTTTTTTTTCTTTTGTTTTTGTAGAAAGAGTTTAACATGAATCTGGATCCAACTATTGCTCGACCTATTTTGGAGAGGTTTTTCACAGTATTTTAGATCGGAAAAATCAAAGTTACTAGACAAATATTTGAAGAAAGATAAAGAGTTTTTACCTAGACGCATTGCGATTGATAACCGTCCGAATGGTATTGATAAAGTCCAGTGAAACAAATTCGTTGATATTGAGTACACTAATAAGAAAAGAAAACAATGCAAAACAAATGTTGAAAATTAAGGAAAAAATACCATAACTCATACTTTAGAAAGAAAATCTTATACTCGACTTTATGAAGAATTGATATATAGTCATTATTATACATGTAATCTTAATGGTAATGCATAATTTTCAAATAAATTCATACATATTCATGTAGGAAGCAGAGAATCCGGAATGCAAGCCTACACGAGCAAAGGCGTGGAAAGTAGCGCACACAAGTAGGAAAATCGGAGAGGTGCTTCCGTGCGCAGTAGAAAAATATTTATGCATTCATAACCAAAATGTAGTCATTTAAGTATCAAACAATAAAAAATAGCAGCAAAATTTAACATTAAGAAATTACAAGAACATATCTACAAATTTTCATTCATTTTTGAATTATGTAACTTGAAAAATCTTAGGGTGCAGATGGCACGTATAGGGAAGAGGTGTCGGGGAACCCTTCTCTTTTGTGTGTGTGTGAGGGGGGGGGGGTGGTGGTGTTGTATATGTGTGGGTTTGTGTAATTAGAGAAAAGCAGAAATATATGTTTTATTAATAATGCTTTTTCGATACAAAGAAATACATACATCACAGACTATTTATAAAAGAGAAGTGGGCTGAGTACTTAGGCCCAAATGGGCTGGTAATCCAAGAGAGATCCCTTTGTTAAGTGGTGACCGTTGATCTTAATCGATGGTTGATAATACTTGTACGCTGAGTCTTGGATCAGTGAAATGTGCTTTCCTGGTTTGGTTGTTATCACAATACGCCCCTTCAAACCAAACTAGGGTTTTAGCTTCTCTTCAATATTCATGTCGGCGGAGTAGATTTTGAGCTCGTCTCAAAATCGATTGAAATTAGTCGCCGATAAAGCTTTAGTTAGAAAGTCCGCTCTTTGATGGAAGGATGGGATATGGTTGATGACCAGCTTTCCGCTTCCAGTTCTCTCGCGAACAAAGTGAAGGTCGATTTCCATGTGTTTTGTGCGAGCGTGTTGAACTGGGTTCATTGACAGTGATATGGCGCTGAGATTGTCACACCAAACAGTGGGTCTTTGACTTAATTCGAACCCTAATTCCCGAATTAGGGTCTCGATCCAAATAATCTCGGCAATGGTACTAGCGATGCATCTGTACTCTGCTTCAGTGCTACTTCTGGAGATAGTGGACTGCTTCTTCGTACACCAAGAAATTGGATTTTGCCCAAGGAAGATGCAGAATCCTGAGATGGATTTCCTGTCATCAACGTCATTAGCCCAGTCGGAATCACTGTAAGCATGAATTTTTATGTCTTTACTTCCCGTCAGATGCAAGCCATATGATATTGTCCCTTTAAGATACCTTAGAATGCGTTTTACAGCGCACCAATGCTCACTTAATGGGTTCTGCATGTATTGGCAGACCCTATTCACACTAAAACAAATGTCAGGTCGAGTGATTGTGGCATATTGAAGTGCCCCAACGATACTTCGATACTGCTTAACATTTTCAATGGGTTCCCCCTTGTTTTTAGATAATTGTTTGTGACTTGTCATCGGGGTTGGTAAAGGTTTGGCTTTGTCCATGTTGGCTCTGACTAGAATATCACTGATGTACTGTTTTTGTGATAGGATGATCTCATTGTTGAATTTTCTTTGAATATTTATGCCAAGAAAAAATTTCAATTCACCCATGTCTTTAATGGCGAAGTGTTTGTCAAGAAGCCTAATAACCTGATTGATCTCCTGTTGATCATCCCCTGTGATAAGAATATCATCCACATACACCAGTATATATGTACTCACATGCTTTGCTTTCCTTAAGTAGAGTGAGTTATCTGATTTTGTTGCACTAAAACCTAACTGAGTAAGAGTGTCTTTTAGTTTTTCATGCCATGCTCTGGATGCTTGTTTTAGTCCATATATGGCCTTATGTAGCTTGCATACAAGACCTTTATCAGCACTAGTACTATACCCTTCTGGTTGTTGCATATAGACTTCTTCACATAACTCACCATTTAAAAAGGCATTATGAACATCTAATTGCTTTATACTCCAGTTTTTATGAAGTGCAAGTGTTAACATAATCCTTATGGTTGTGGGTTTGATTACTGGGGAGAAGGTCTCAGTGAAATCAAATCCATACTGTTGAGAATATCCTTTTGCGACAAGTCTGGCTTTATTTTTTATTATGTTGCCATCTGCATCTCTTTTGATCTTGTAAGTCCACCTACATCCCACAATGTTTTTGTGTTTTGGGGCTGTGACTAGAGTCCATGTTTTATTTTTGATTAAAGCATTGAATTCTTCATCCATAGCCTTTTTCCATGCTTCATATTTGATTGCTTGATCATATGATACTGGCTCTACTTCATTTGCTTGTGCTGTGTAGACTTTGGGTTTAAAAATCCCACTTTTAGATCTTGTGATCATGGGGTGTCCTGTTTCAGTATGTTGTTGATGAACCTCCTCCTGTTGGTTATTGTTATCAGCTATAGTATTGTTTTCTGGACTATTGTTGGATGTATATTGATCATTGTTTTCATTGTTGTTGGGCATGCTGGCACATTCCTCACTACTCGAGTCCATTGGTAGACAACTTGCTGTTTCATTATCTGAATTGTGTGGTGATGTTGCTCTATTATCATTTCTTTGTGTATGCTGATTATCACTTTTAGTATATTGAGATAGATCTGGAATAGCTGTTGCATGTATTGTTTCATCATTGATTTCCCTGCATTGCTTGCTTTTATCTGCAAAAGGAAATATGAGTTCATTAAAAACAACATGTCTAGAAACATAAATCCTCCCTTTACTGTCCATACACTTATACCCTTTTTGATTATGAGCATATCCCAGAAAAGTGCATGGACTAGATCTAAGGCTTAATTTATGTTTGTTGAATGGTCTAGTGTAGGGAAAACACAAACACCCAAAGGTTTTTAAATAGTCATAATTTGGTCTAACTCCATAAAGTTTCTCATGTGGACAAACATTGTTTATTACTTTTGTTGGCATCCTATTAATGAGAAATACTGCAGTGGCAAAAGATTCACTCCAGTATTTCAATGGTAGTGATGCTTGAGATAAAAGGGTTAGACCAGTTTCAACAATGTGCCTGTGTTTTCTTTCTACTAAACCATTTTGCTCAGATGTGTGGGGGCAAGTAACTCTATGAAGTATTCCTTTTTGATTAAAGAATTCCTTTAATGGTTTAAATTCCCCCCCCCCCCCACCATCTGTTTGGAAAATTTTAACACATTTGTTAATTTGTCTTTCAATGTGAGTGATGAAATGTATAACAGCATTACTAGCATCAGATTTAGCTTTGAGAAAGTATATCCAAGTGTGTCTGGTGTGTGCACATACAAGGGATAGATAATACCTGTATCCTTGCATTGAACTGAGTGGTGCAGGGCCCCATAAATCTGCTGCAATTAACTCAAGAGGATTTTCATATATGGTTTCAGAATTAGCAAAAGGTAATTTATGCATTTTCCCCATTTGACAGTGATCACATAGATGTAAATCAGAAATACTTGGAACAGAAATATTATTTTGTATTAAAATTTGTTTGACAATATTATAACTAGGATGGCCAAGTTTACAATGCCACTTGTAAAAAGTTTTTACATCATTATCATCTTTAGTACTAATATTATTAGCACTAATATTATTAGACCATTTTATCCCATTAGCAGCATCACTATTTCCCAAATTGCTGAATTTGTACAGGCCATTCTCCAGTTTACCCTGTAATAATATGTGTTTATTCAATGAGTCTTTAACTAGACAGTATTTTGGGTGAAACTCAAAATACACCTTATTTTCACTGGCAAATTGTGAGACACTAATTAGATTTTTCTTGATACTTGGCACTCTTAATAATTTATTTAAGTAGAGTAGCCTTGTACCTTTTATGTAGCCAGTACCAACATGTGTTATGTTTGTAGCTTCACCATTTCCCATGAGTACAGTTTGGTTACCTGAGTATTCTTTGCTTCCCAAGTTTAAGTTCTGCAGATTGTTAGTGATGTGGTTTGTGGCCCCGGAGTCTGGAAACCATTCATCCATATTGTAATCATTGGTTTTTGCAGTGTCATCAGTAATGTTGTCTCCATTATTCTTGGATTGAGTTTGGATCATATTTGCACTGACTTGTTTATTTGTATGAGATGACTGGCCATTATTAGTGTCTTCCTTGTATCTGAAATAACATTTGTTTGCCATATGTCCAAATTTTTCACAGATCTGACATTTAACACTGTTGTTATAATTGCTTCTCCCCCTTCCTCTGCCTCTTTGGGTATAGCCTCCTCTCTGATTGTGACTGTCTTGCTTGGATTGATTAGGTACGCCTTTTTGATTCTTGCTCTTTGCTGCATAATTGACATTAAAGTCTTCTTGCATGGTCTTTCTTTGATCAATCCTTCCTTCATGAGCAAGAAGGGCTGTATGTATGAATTCTATATCTGGAAGATTTGGTTGTGTTGCTATGTATGTTATTAGAGATTCATAATCTTGATCTAATCCATTGGTAATCACTAGAATTTGCTCACTGGCTGAGATATGGTGACCAACACCTGCTAATTTGTCACATAGATTCTTGATTTTTGCAAGATACTCTCTCATAGGCATATCATTTTTCCTTGCATTTTGTAGTTCTCTTCTGTAATGCATGACCCTTGCTGCTGATTGTGAACTAAAAATGCGTTGGATCGCTGACCATATTTCGTGGGAACTGTTACAGCCCACAACTTGTGATAACAAACTCTGACTAATAGAAGATAACAGCCATGATGATAGCAAATTGTCTTGCTTTTGGTACAGTTTGTATTCAGGATTACTTACGGTTTTTCCTTCTTTTTCAGTGATCATAACTGGTGGGATGATCTTGGTGCCCATGACATAATCATGTAAGTCATATCCTTTTAGTGCAATCTCGATTTGATATTTCCAAAGAATGTAGTTATCCTCATCTAATGGGGTAGAAATAATTTGATTCTTTGGTTTGATCAGGGCCAGATCTGAACTCTGGTGATCTCTTGATGGATTTGCAGAGGTCCCTGATGTTACATCTTCTTCTTCAAGTGCCATGGTGATTCAAGAATCTTGAAATGCCGGTTTCTTGGAGATGGAGAGTAATGATAAGGACAAATGGCGAGGCTAATCTTGAAATTAGCAGCCAAGAAATTGAAAACAGGAAGGTGGGAAATGCTATGATATATGTATATTACTGTTTCACAAAGAATCAGTAATATGCATGAGTAGCAGCGGAAAAGATATGAAACTGATGGAATGAAAACTCCTTTGATCAGGAGAAAGGTATCTTCCCCGATGATGACACTTTTCTGAGGGGAGAGAATATCATGAAATCTCAGTTTTTGGATTTGTGATAAAATTGCCTTTAGGCTTTTGAGCTCCGATACCAAATTAGAGAAAAGCAGAAATATATGTTTTATTAATAATGCTTTTTCGATACAAAGAAATACATACATCACAGACTATTTATAAAAGAGAAGTGGGCTGAGTACTTAGGCCCAAAGGGGCTGGTAATCCAAGAGAGATCCCTTTGTTAAGTGGTGACCGTTGATCTTAATCGATGGTTGATAATACTTGTACGCTAAGTCTTGGATTAGTGAAATGTGCTTTCCTGGTTTGGTTTTTATCACAATATGTGTATGTATGTACAAGCATCAATAAGTGATCCTATAGTTTTTTCAGTCTAATTGATTTGTACTCGGCATTTAAATAAAAATAAAACAGGTGTAGAATATATTCATGTAGGATAATGCAACTACCGCATATATCAAATCAAAACAAGTATCAATAGTTGATCCCGTGTTTTTGCAGTCTAATAGAATTGCACCCAGCATTAAATAAAACAGGTTTAAAATATATTCATGGATGATAACGTATATATCACACATATAAATCAAAACAAGCATCAATAGAATATCTTGTGTTTTCGCAGTCTAATAGAATTATACTCGGCATTAAAATGAAGCAGGTGCAGAATATTTTCATGTTTGTTAGTTTAGAATGAGAAATCAAAACGTAAAAATGCATGCTTTCAATTTCCCAGGTTATACTGCAGTCTGAGTGAAGTCTAGACAGTATTTGTTAAATTTAACAAACTATGATCAAATGGTATCTAAAATGATATTGCAATTAGAGCTGAAAATGTAGGAAAAACATATCGCATCCTCTGCTAATAGTACATGCTCCTGTGGAGGATCGGTTCCACACTGGCTCATTATTCAACCAACCAATCTTGATATCTCATCACCTTGTTTCTCAATATCACCAGTTTTTCTAAATTTATATCTAGGAAGTTGGTGAATGACTTTATCTGAAGCACCTTCCTATTTTGAAAAAGCAAAACAAATAGAAAAATCAAAGAGCATCTAATCAAATACTTGTCATCCCACTTAGCTTCTTGTTTATTACGGTTGTACTTGTCAAATATAATTCTATCAGGTCACACATAAAGAATGGCTTGTAAATTACATTTCAAAAATCACTAGTACAAAGGTTGATAATACCAAGTTATGGATAATATAGTTAGGTCTTAATTTCTCCAAGTTGTTCGGTTAATGGATGTTGAACCAATAGGTTCCATGATTGAAGTTAAACATTTAATTATCCTCCTATTGTCTACATAATGGAAACATGATAGAATTGTTAATAAATGAACGAGGTGCACAAGGGAATAAATACTTCATAATGTATTACTGGCTAAGAAAAAATTTGTAGCTTGTTAAATCTATAACTAATTCCTTCTTGACCCCAATACCCCAGAATCATGTAGCAAATAACCATTTATGTCCAGTTAGTTAAAGACATAAAGGTGAAATACTCTAGACCATTAGATAAAGTCCACTAATAGAGGAAAGTATTGCTCCTTAATAGGAGTATGCATTAATGCAAAAGCTGTTCTAAACCTATTAATTTTGTATTTTTAATGTAATTTTTTGTGATATTCATCATAAGCCTACCAATAAGAGTATGCATTAATGTGAAAGTTGTTCTAAACCTATTAATTTTGTATTTTTAATGTAATTTTTTGTGATATTCATCATAAGCCTACCATGTGGATCGATGCATCAGTGCACTCTATATAACGATGTGCTTCTCTTGACCGCCCCCTTTTCTTTCCACTATAGGATAAATGTTTAAATCTGGTTCTTCGCTGACAAAGAGTGGGTTGTTTTTTCAAAATTTTAGAATTGTGCTTCCTGAAGCTGAGATGAGGATGGTGTTTATTGACTGTTGGGTTTTGGCCAGTAATGATTAACGAAAACATCTACTGAATTTTAAATTTAGTACTCAATTATTTTTACTATTGCAAACTATTGAGGCCATGTATTTTACCGTAATTCATAGCATAGCTAGCACTTGCGCATGGAGATGTGCAGAACCTTATGTATAGATTTTATTTAGTCTACATACTCTCTTCACTAATAACAGACTCTCATAAATTTTTATATCAATTCGTTTTAATATTCAGGCTTTAATAGAAGCAGCAGAAGAGAGGCAAAAATCAGAAGCTAGTGTTAATAGTAACGAAGGAGTAGTTAGTTTGAAAGATTTTGAAAGAGATGTCGTTGCTGAAGTTTTTGGAAATGATTAAAAAAGAAGCTATTGCCGTGCAATTAGTTCTACATCTAATGCGAAGCACGTAAAACTCACTCAAGCTTCAAAAGAAATTATCAATTACAAAGAGAATGAAGATAAGCAATGGAAAATGGAGATGCAACGGAAGATTGATCAAATGCATGAAGAAAGTAGAATAACAAATTCAACTCTAGCTGAAATGCAACAATGTATAAGGCAACTTGTTAGTCAGATTGGAACAAATTCGTTGACACTAAGAACAAAAATTGGTTCGCATACCGAGCATCATCCTAGCCTTACTCCTACTCCATCTAATGCTGTTATTGGATTCTCTTCGGTTGAAAGACAAGCGGTGCAATTATTGTCATGAAAACTGGAAGTGGCAGCTAAAGGACATCTTGGAGTGCAAATATTTGTCATGGTAGAAAGGTTGGAGATGGAGAAAAAGTTGTTTAGGTGGAGGATGTTCTTAATCAGGACGAGCCACTTTTTGATGCACCTCAAAATGGTCATTATACATTGTCCGAGTTGGTTGATGGTGGTTTTGTAGTTTGGCCTGAGTGTCATATTCGTTGTTTGTAAGCTTCTAGATATGTTGCAGTAGTGAAATTTGAAGTTGTCAGAATAAACTTTATAGAATTTGATATGTACTATTTCGTATGTTTGATGTTTTTTAATAATTTGATGATATGTTAGTTTTGAAATTTAGTTTGGTGTTTTCTATGATTATAAATTCATATAGATATAGTTGAATGAAATACTATTAGATGCTGAATAAGATATGGTTCAGTTATACCAAATTTGCAACACTTATAAGTGTTGGTAATTTTGCTATTTGCTATGTGTGTGAGGAATTCCCAATGGTTATAACCGTTGGGAATTAAAAAATTCCCAACGATTATAACCGTTGGGAATATGAAAGTAGTTGTAGGTTATAAACGTAATTCCCAACGGTTCCGTTGGGAATACCAAATTCCCAACGGTTATAACCGTTACAAAATATGTAAAAAAAATTATAACGTACCGGCTACCAATGGTTATAACCGTTGGGAATTTGATTACCAACGGTTATAACCGCTATAAAATAACAATTCTGGAGTTGTGGTAAAAAATTTACTCACCAAAAATCTTTAAAAACTTGGAATACTTTAGAACTCGCAAAGCTTGGAAATTCACCAAAAACCAACTAGAAAATAGGTCATTTTGCACTCGACTTTTGGACCCTTTCCTCTCAGATTTTGATAAAATGGTCAAAATAAAATTTTAGATTATTCTTTCTTCTATCATTTTAAAAAAGGAATTAGTCAAAAAGGTTAAATTTTGTGGAAGTTATGGATGAAAGAAGAAGAGCTATTATGGACATGAAATTCTGGGCGAAAAATTGCTTTGCAAAGATTGGGTATTTGACATAGCTATGGTCGAAATTGGAATAAGTGGTCTAAATAAAAGTTGTAGCCATTAAAATTATAGATGATTTCAAAAAAAAGAAACCTTTATTCCTTAAGTAACCATTCTTATCAGTGTGGTAGTTTGCTACTTCTTCTCCTTTTTCTATTAGAGTTTTCTTTTCTAATAAATATGGATCTTCCTCTTGCATTTTCCCCACTTTCAAAATTAAATCTGATTGCAAAGTTATCAAACTTAATTTCCTTTACTCCCTTCTTCAATCATCTCCATGTTCACCTCATTGTTTTCCTCAATTTCCAAATCAGTAAGTAGAGATAAATTTCTAAATTCTTCTATCATTAACATGGCTACTTTTGCATGCTGCCTGCTCAAAGCATCTGCAACCTTATTAGCTTTTTCTGGAGTATAAAGTATGTCTAAATAATATGCTGCTAGAAACTCAACCCATCTATGCTGCCTCATATTCAAATCTTTTTGTGAAAAGAGATATTTCAATGCTTTATGATCAGTGTATAAAATAAACTTAGCACCTAGAAGATAATGTCTCCAGAGCTTTAGTGCATATACCACTGCTGCCAACTCAAGATCATGGGTTTCATACCTTGATTCATGTGGCTTCAATTGTCTTGATGCATAGGCTATAACTTGATCTTGCTGCATCAATACAGCTCCTAGCCCAGAACCACTTGCATCAGTATAAACAATCAAATCCTCATTTCCCTCTGGTACTCTCAACACTGGTGCATTGACTAAGGCCTCCTTGATTTTACTAAAGGCTTGCTCGCATTTCTCAGTCCATATAAAGGGTTGGTTCTTTCTAGTTAGGTTGGTAAGAGGTGATGACATCTTAGAAAAATCCTTTATAAATCTTCTATAATACCCTGCCATCCCCATAAATGACCTAACTTCTCCTACTGTGCTTGGTCTTTTCCATGCTTGGATAGACACAATTTTATTGGGGTTCACTGAAATGCCTTTGGCAGATATAACATGCCCAAGGAAATGCACTTCTTCTTTCCAAAATGCACACTTGGAAAACTTTGCTTTTAAATCTTTTTCTCTTAATCTAGACAAAACAAGGTGTAAGTGATTTTCATGTTCCTCTACTATTTTAGAATAAATCAAAATATCATCAATAAAAATCAATACAAACTTGTCTAAATAATCCCTGAATATCCTATTCATCAAGTCTACAAAGTATGATGGGGCATTTGTCAACCCAAATGGCATGACAAGAAACTCATATAAACCATACCTAGTGTTAAAGGCTGTATACTTAACACTTGAGTCCTCAACCTTCATCTGATGGAATCCAGATGCCAAGTCTAACCTAGAAAATATTTTTGCTCCACTAAGTTGATCAAAAAGATCATCAATTCTAGGTAAGGGGTACTTGTTTTTGATAGTGACTTTGTTTAGCTCCCTGTAATCTATACACATCCTTAAAGTACCATCATGTTTTCTTACAAACACTACTGGAGCATCCCAGCATGAATTACTTGGTCTTATAAATCCTTTACTTTCCAATTATTCTAACTATTTCTTCAACTCCTTCAACTCACTTGGCCCCATCCTAGTGGGTTTCTTAATAATTGGACTTGCTCCTGGTAGGAGACTAATTTGAAATTCCACTGGTCTGTGGTGTGGAACACCCTTAACTTCTCCAAACACATCCAAGTATTTGTTAATTATGGGGATTTCTTCAATAGAAGGCTCACTGGAATCCTTATCTAAGTCAATCAAATGATATAATTTCCTTTCTTTGGCTACTTCACACAAAATTGTGATTCTTTGGCCACTAGAATTTTGTAATGATATGGTGGATGAGTCTAAATTATTTGTCATGGTAGAAAGGTTGGAGATGGAGAAAAAGTTGTTTAGGTGGAGGATGTTCTTAATCCGGACGAGCCACTTTTTGATGCACCTCAAAATGGTCATTATACATTGTCCGAGTTGGTTGATGGTGGTTTTGTAGTTTGGCCTGAGTGTCATATTCGTTGTTTGTAAGCTTCTAGATATGTTGCAGTAGTGAAATTTGAAGTTGTCAGAATGAACTTTATAGAATTTGATATGTACTATTTCGTATGTTTGATGTTTTTTAATAATTTGATGATATGTTAGTTTTGAAATTTAGTTTGGTGTTTTCTATTATTATAAATTCATATAGATATAGTTGAATGAAATACTATTAGATGCTGAATAAGATATGGTTCAGTTATACCAAATTTGCAACACTTATAAGTGTTGGTAATTTTGCTATTTGCTATGTGTGTGAGGAATTCCCAATGGTTATAACCGTTGGGAATTAAAAAATTCCCAACGATTATAACCGTTGGGAATATGAAAGTAGTTGTAGGTTATAAACGTAATTCCCAACGGTTCCGTTGGGAATACCAAATTCCCAACGGTTATAACCGTTACAAAATATGTAAAAAAAATTATAACGTACCGGCTACCAACGGTTATAACCGCTATAAAATGACAATTCTGGAGTTGTGGTAAAAAATTTACTCACCAAAAATCTTTAAAAACTTGGAATACTTTAGAACTCGCAAAGCTTGGAAATTCACCAAAAACCAACTAGAAAATAGGTCATTTTGCACTCGACTTTTGGACCCTTTCCTCTCAGATTTTGATAAAATGGTCAAAATAAAATTTTAGATTATTCTTTCTTCTATCATTTTAAAAAAGGAATTAGTCAAAAAGGTTAAATTTTGTGGAAGTTATGGACGAAAGAAGAAGAGCTATTATGGACATGAAATTCTGGGCGAAAAATTGCTTTGCAAAGATTGGGTATTTGACATAGCTATGGTCGAAATTGGAATAAGTGGTCTAAATAAAAGTTGTAGCCATTAAAATTATAAATGATTTCAAAAAAAAGAAAATCTCGATTTGAGCTCGGGATGAGGATGAAATGGCTGAAGAAAAAGAGTGAAAAAGAGAGGAAAATGAGGGCTATTTATAGCAAAGTGTTCGTGTCCAAGGTCACATCAACTTCTTTCTTCCCTTACTTGTCACATCCTCTTCCCTCTTTAGTCATATCTTAGGCTTAATGATGGTAGTACTAATGAAATGACAAGAGCTTAATGTGCAATTATGTATGTATATAAGTATCACTACAAGGAAAACAGCATTTTCCGATGGCTGAAAACCGTCGGCGGCCTCGAAAGCCGTCGGAAAAAGCCGTTGGAAAATAAGGCGTCGGGGAGCAGTGTTTCCGACGGCTTTCGACATAGGGCGCCGAACATTTTTCCGACGACCTCCGACGGCTTCCGACGGATTTCGACACCTGTCGGAAGCAGTCGGAAGCCGTCGGAAAAAATGGCCTATATGCCGTCGGAAGCCGTCAGGAAAATGTTACCTGAAAGCCGTCGGAAGCCGTCGGAAATCTACTGTATTTTTTTTTAATTCCTGCTGCAATATAGCCTTCCATCCATATTTCACATCCAAACTCTATTAAACCAATACTGCAGAATCCAGTATACAATATTCCAACCAAATATCAAAACCCAAACTACACAAAATTCATCAAACACACAAATACATCAAAATAAAATACATAATATACATAACCATTCCAACATTCACAACAACCCCAACAACAAGTGTTCTACCATGTCATACATACACAACATAACACAAAATAATCAACATCCACATCATCATACAACCATATAACCAAGTGTATCAAACATAATTATACAAAAATCAACAACTACCTCCACCGTCTACCAAATCATATAAAACTAAAAAAATATACCTGAAAAAGCAAGCAATCAATCACTCTCCTCCAGATCCAGAGCCAGCAAAGGAAGGGAAGCGGCCACCATACTGCTACATGTAATCGGCGATACGCTGGTCTAGCAACTGTGTGGTCTGTATGGCCTGCCGGCGGTTCTGCTCCTCCAGTTGGGCCACTTAGCCCGCAAATCTTCGATCTCTGCTAGATCGATCTGAGCTCTAGTCTGACGACCCCATCTCTGACTGCTGGCCTGCAATAAATATTTAATTTAGCTGTGTGATCTTTGTAAGTGTATTTGCAGGTATGCGAATTTTAACTATAATTCTAAACACACAATCATATGGCCTATTGATGGGCCATAGTGACATTACGGAAATAACTGTCCTAATGAAAGTCAAATGACTTAAAACTAGTAAATTAAACATTTATTGGGAGAGGCGTAGGGTTTTGGGTACAAGATGCTTGTATAAATCCCTACGATTTAATTAATTATGACTTAAATATCAAATTAGCAGTAAAATAAATTATTTACCACTTGATTGCCAAATCCGTATCGTCTGCCATGCTCTGATGGATTCATAACGGACTCAAAAATAACATCCTCATCATCAGTCGTCGGCTGATCTCGACCCGTATCAGCAAGGAGTTTCTGGCGCTGCTCCATAAACTTTTCCTGCATTAACAAATTAATAACATCATATCTTATTTCATTATAGTTTAACAAGCAAAACAATTACTAATACTGCATAAAATGAAATATGCTTACATGGCTCCTGCTGGATTTATCATCGTGCCATGTATACGAAACAGTCCCGTCCGGATTTACATGCTCGACAGCATGCGTACGAGTGAACACGTCCATATAGCCCACGGGACAATGCGCCTCAGCTTCCTGAAGTTGATTTTTACATACAATTTTTATACATTTAAAATTATATAGCATAAACTATTTACAATTATCATTCAGTAAATTTACTAACTCCTGCCGATACTGCTGAAATGACTTCGACCCTCCGCGATGAGTGACGGGATTTTTATTTCTGTTTGCAGAGTTTCTATCCGACTCTGCCTGTACATTCAAAATTTGATACATTATTTTTCGATCACGTCAAATTAATAATTCAAAAAAATTTAGTATACTTGCCTTCGCATTGTCAGTTTTCCAGTATGCCAACCATGCTTGCCATACGCTCTCCCCCATCCACCGTGGTTTCTTACCAGATTTCTTAATTTTAGATATCGAGTCCCTATAGTTCTTGCGCATCTTCTTCATCCAGTATCCTCGTGCCAGCAGCATATCGTCTGTCTGGATGTCTATCTCAGCCTGTGTTTCACGATAAAAAGCAAAAAAAAGATTACACTGTGAACGATAAACAGTAGAAAAACGACAAAAACGAATTAAAAATGGAAAACAGAAAAATATACATACTAGGACATCCTGCCATATACACTCTATGATGTGGGGAGGGATGTTATCCCACTTCGTCCAGTAAGCACTCATCCTACTACGATAAGAAGCTCTAGAGACATCCAGCACAACCTTCGAGGGAAGTAGGTTGAACCCCCTGTTTTTAAATACGATACAGATAAGTACGTATGTATATCATAAAAAAATAAGATGCTGAATAAAATTTAATTCTTACCCCTCTACTCTAGGGACTAACGAAACTATTGGGCGCTGTGGATCTTGCGATGGGCCACTGCCATCGCCTCCTGATGATCGAGAAGAGCTCCTACCTCTATATGACATTATGATAAACATGTGACATATATACACATCATTATATAAGATAATAATAACATGATAATGAAATATATTTCATATGTAAATGAAATCAACGGTATAAATTGCTTAATTAATGACTGAAATGGAAATAGAAATGGAAGTGTGTTATACCTTATTCATAATGGGTCTACTGTTCCGACGATAAGCAGATTTCATTGCATTTTTAATAAAAATTGCTAAATAAATGACAAATGGAAATGACATAAAACATGTAAACAATGGTAAACAAATTTGGTTTCATAGTCACATAAATTTCATAATACATCAAGAATTCAACATAGTTACATCAATTGTAAAAAAATCAGATTCAGATTTATATCATTCATCATCGTCTTTTGATTCAGATTCGGTCTCGTTTTCTATAATATTTTCCTCTGCATTGTCAAACGCTTCTACCAAAACATTTGATTCATCGATCAAAGGACCAAAATCTGTATGATCGTCTGTAATTATTATTTCGTTATTTTGCTCAAGATCTGCCTAATAAGCTTGTTCCTCCGGAATATTCTTCCCATCGAATGTGAATCTGGCCTTTGTTTTAAAAACTGCAGACCAATCTGTTTTATCTCTTTTTAGAGACGGATAAGGAGCGTAATAAACTTGCAATGCTTGTTTTTCTAGTACAAAAGGATCATACTTGTGATAATGCGATGTATGCTTTATTTCGATAAGATTATAATCCTTGTGCACATTAATTCCAGAACCTGAAACATTGCTAAACCAATTGCATCTAAATAGAAACACCTCCTTCGCGGGTCGTAAGAAATATGTCAGTTGCAAAATTTGTGTTAGAACGCCATAAAAATCATTTAAGTGATTTTCTGGATCGTCACTACCTTTAACAAATACACCAGTATTATTTGTTAATTTTTCTGCACCGTATTCTTTGGTGTTAAATTTATATCCATTGATGAAATATATTGGATATGTCTTGACCACTCTTTTTGGTCCCATCGCAAGATGTTTCAACCCTTCATCAACGACACAATTTCTCGGCTCATAAACGTAATTTGAAAAGCAACCGGAAAATTCTTTACTGAGAACTCCGTTCGGACGTTCACGTTCATAAACACTGTATATATAAACAAATTATTACATTAGGTTATACACGCGCATGCATTATAGAAAAGAATAAAACACAAATTATTATTTCAGATTACCTAACAAACGGTGCAACCTCGGCACAATTTAGAAGAATATAAGTATGTGCTACATGAAGATCTCTATCGTCTAGCCATATTTCTACACATTTTCCAGAAGGCCGACCATGTTGTCTAAAAATAGATAACATTGCTTGAGAGGACTCTTGTTCGTTGCCTTCGTCATTACGAGGAACACTTTCAAATGAAATATTCACATGGTCACTGAAATAGTGAGCGAAAAAGAGCGAAGCTTCTTCTTCGATGTAAGATTTATATATCGAACCTTCAATCGTGCTTTTTGCCTCACTTTTTTCTTCAGATGATTCAAATATCTATGCAAAATTAATTTATATTAACTGCATCTTTCAAATGCAATTGAATTACGTGATAACATATTACATACCTCTCAAATGGATACATCCATCCATATTTGACAGGACCTCGAAGTCATGCTTCAGATGGGAGATGAACAGGTAAATGTTCCATTACATTAAAAAAACCTAGTGGAAATATTTTCTCTAATTTGCAAAGCAATATAGGAATATCCACTTCAAGTTTACGTAAACGTTGCACTTTTAAAGTAGTCGAACAAAGCTCTTTGTAAAACATACTAAGCTCCGTTACTACCTTCCAAACTTTTAACGGCAGTAGTTCTTTGAACATAACAGAAAATAAATTTTCCATCATTATGTGACAGTCGTGACTTTTCATTCCGCTCAATCTACCATTTTTACAGTCAACACATCTACGAAGATTTGATGATATCCCATCAAGAAATCTTAACCCTTCCACCCATTTTAACACAGCTTTAACTTGATTATTATCTAATTCGTAACATGCTTTGAGTTTTTTACTGTCATTTGGTTTCATATGAAGCTCAGGACGTTTGCATTATTCTTCTATATCACGTCTTGATTTCAAATCATCATTCGTCTTCCCTTTCACATTCAAAATTGTGTTAAAAACATTATCAAATACATTTTTCTCATTGTGCATCACATCTATATTATGACGAAGGAGAAGATGTTTCCAATACGGAAACTCCCAAAAAATAGTTTGTTTGCACCAGTTATGAACAACTGATTTGCCTTCAATTTCTGTTTGCTCTCCAGTTTCATATATCTTTGGATAGTCCCTAACAAGTTCATATATGTCTTCGCTTGACCATATCGTCGGTGGTTGTCTGGTTTCTACTCTATTAGCTAAAAAGTTTTTCTTATCTCCTCTGAAGGGATGATTTACATGGAGAAAATATCGATGACATTCAAACCATGAAATTTTCTTACCATGAGGTAAAGAAAACACTCGTGTTTCATCCATGCAATATGGACATGCTAGACGACCGGCAGTACTCCATCTTGAAAGCATTGCATAGGTAGGAAAATCACTTATAGTCCACAACAAAGAAGCAAACATACGAAAAAATTTCTTCTTGGACACATGGTATATTTCTACTCCTTCATTCCACATTATTTTTAACTCCTCAATCAACGGTTGTAAATATACATCGATTCCTTATGTCGGATCGTCGGGGCCAGGAACGACAACAGTAAGAAACATATATTGCGTTTTCATACACATCCATGGAGGTAAATTATACGGTGTGAGGATAATGGGCCAGGATGAATATTTAGAACCAAATTGATAAAATGGAGAAAAACCGTCCATACATAATCCTAATCTAACATTTTGACTCTCCGCTGCAAAATTTGGATACGTTTTATCGAAATGCTTCCGTGCTTCTCCATCGGCTGGATGTGTCAACGTACCCTCTTCCTCTGTTCTCACACTATGTCATCTCATATTAGATGCAGTTACAGAAGATGCATATAATCTTTGAAGCCTTGGAGTTATGGGTAAGTAATGCATACGCTTGTACAGAACTTCCTTCCCCTTCTTTTGTCTTGGTTTGTATCTCTCCTGACTACAAATTTTACAATTTCTATGGTTTGCGTCTTCTTTCCAAAACAACATGCAACCTTTTAAACATGTATCTATTTTCTGGTAAGGTAAACCAAAAGCCGACATAAGTTTTTTAACTTCATAGTGATTTTCACACATTAGATTATCAGGTGGCATATGTCTTTTTGCAGCTTGAACAACAGCCGTAAACCCAGCTTCAATGATGTTGTATTTTGACTTCATTGCAATGTATTCTACGATTACTGACAGCTGAGTGCCGCTTTTACAACCATCCCAAATAGGTTTCTTAGCAGCATCTAGTAAATCATAAAAAAAAATTTGCTTCAATATTTGGTTCTTCAACATTTCCATCATCGTCGTCAACTTCAACCATAGGAAACATTGATCATGCTGCATCTTCGACCATATTTTCTATACGGGTCGTCGTAACTATTTCGTTAACGACACTTTCAGACTCTACAGAAGTATTTGCTACAACTTCTCCATGCCGATCCCAAACATAATACTCGGGTACGAAACCGTTGGCACAAATGAACTTTCACAATATCTGGTAACAAATACTTCAAATGTCTACACCTACTACACGGACAACGAATTTCTGGATCGTTTCCGTTATTACATAAAGCGAATTCAACAAATACGTTTATACCATTATAAAAATCTTCTTTTATTGAGCCCCTCAGTCCTTTTCTTTGGTACATCCATCTCCTCCGATCAACAAAATAATCAATCATTTTTCCTTTTTGAGAAAATGAGAAGTTCAAACTTTAATATTTATTTTCAAGAATACAAATTCGAAAAAGATTATTTTCATGGTCGTATAATATTTGAATTTAAAGAACTACTTCACAAATTTAAAAATATTTTCAAATAGAGCACATTTTATTTTTTAACGTATCGATACAAAAAATTGTACAATTTTTTTTTTCATGGTCAGGCATCCTACTTCCCATTACAAACACAGCAAGAATTTACATTTCGTATATTACTTCGTCTCAAACGATTCAACAAAATTTCGGCAGCATTTCCCTTTTGTTCCCTGCGTTGTACACAATGCATGTATGCAAGAAACAAAAAAGAAAAGTTAGGCCGAAATTTTATGAACCGTTTGAGACGAAGTAGTATACAAAATGTAAATGCTTACTGTGTTCATAACTTGTCCAATACAGGGACAAATCCAACAAACATTGTACCAGATGAATATAAATGGTCGTTTTTCGAAAAAACGACTATTTATACAACGATCATGTACAACACTCGTCAGACGGGGCCAAAAACTCTCTAAGGGACATTTGTCAGTTAGATGTGCGCATTTTACAAAAAAATACAGTTTTACTAACTGTTCACATTTACATTTTTTTTTAATTTAACACATTTATTCGACGTATTACATCAACTTAAGGCTCGTTCGACGCATTTTTTGTTGTTGCATAAGTCAATACGTGCACAATATAATATTCCTAGCTCGTGCATTCATTTTATCTTATTCCAACTAACACAATACAATGATAGCAGCGCTACACACATATACAATCGTAGAATCAAGGCATACACAACGATTTACATATACACGAACAACCATAAATTATACATGTTTTTCACAATTTCACGATAAAAGATGAAATAGGAATACCATGGAATGCTAGAAACTATTATAACACAATTGGAAACAATTTCAATCACCAATTAGCTCTAATTTAACAACTTATGCAAATCTAGATTTAGAGTAAAAATTAGATTTTTGGCGAAAATAAGATATTATACCTGAGCTAGAGAGCAATAGACGTTGATTACGTAGCTGGGGAGGATCCGAAAGCTCGAAATTGATGATTGGAAGCTTGGGGAAGAGATTTGGGGATTTTGGGTTAATAATTTTCATATGAAAATGAGGAAGAAGGAGGCTCGGCTGGGGGCTGTAAATCGCGATTTTCCGACGGTCCGTCGGAAGTCGTCGAAAATTGGCCGTCGGACCCCCCCCCCGGCCGCTATTTAGCTATTTTTTAGTGGTGTATATATGTATATATATATATATATTATATTTTAAAACTATGTCTTGTCACATCACTTGCTAAACATCATTAACATTAGATAATCTATTCTTAAGTGTATTATTACCTAGTTAATTATCAACTATATATGTGTACATATGGTGCACAAAGATGATCAACGTTCCCAACAGCTTTCCAGTGTCGAAAGGTCGAATTTTCGGAAAACGTTCTTCGGTCACATTTTCTGTTTTTCTACAAACTATTTAATTTGGTAAACAAATTTTGAAAACAGCTTTACCATCATTATTAATTAATTAAAACGAGTTTAATTATCTATAAAAATTCATTTATTGAGTATATAAAACATATATATATATATAATTGCCTAGTTTAAGTGACCAAACCCTGGGTCGTTGCAATCTACCCCCCTTAAAAGAATTTCGTCCTCGAAATTAAACCACAAGAACACCCTAGTACTATCCATAAGTCTGCATGATGTTCATAGATTATTCATTACAAAATCTGATTCGATCCCTACTCGAATACATAACTTCACCTCCGAACTAGTATCGCTTACCTGATTCTCTAGTGCGGACTCTGATCAGGTTCCTTGATTTGAAACCTCTATTCTCCTTGCATAGTTATATATTATGATGGAAAACTTCAGTCCCATATCAAAATATTCATCAAGTGTTTGCCGTTAAAAATTGAGTAATAACTCCTTGTTTGGAAACGGCTGAAATATCTCAAAGCCAAGTACTTGAATCTTAGATCAAAACTTTATGAAAAGTGAAATGATCTATGTCCACCCTACACACTTACTACATTGTTTCTCCCTAATACCAATTCTATTCCCACCAAATAATTTATGAAAATATTTCACAAACAATTCTTAGTTTCAACTTAGATGATACTCCACTATAGCCTAAGAATATATACCCCTATTTGATTCCACTATTCCATTTTGAATTTATTTTTCTAAGAAAACACAAGATCCAAATACTCGAGTTTTATTCAAATTTTTTTTGAAATGAAACATTATATTTTAATCATATAAAATAATCATACATATAGGTCGAGTAACTCCAAAATCATACTATGGATCTAGGTACTACCAAATAGTATTATACATTCCCTTACCAAGAAGGGTTATACTCAAGAGAAGTGTTTACCATCCGAACACATCTCTTTCCCAATTTTAAGTTATTTTCGAGCCACTCGAACTAGTTAACTTAATTTTTTTTATTTTTTTTCAAAATCTTATTTTTGGAACAACACTTTACATTTTCAAATAAAACTATCTTTAGTTTCGAAAACTTTAAAAATCTCAATTTTCCAATCCTAAATTCTTTTTATTCAAAAGACCCATTCTTATTAATCCATTTTCAATAAAACATTTAAATGAAAATTCCAAAGTTTAAACCTTGTTCTTAAGTATTTCAAACTATTTTTGAAATCATATATATATATATATATACACACGCTCAGAATTTCTTGGTATATCAAATCATTCTTTTGGATTTTAAAATCAAAACTAGTTTTGCCAAAACAAAACTCCAATGGTAGCAATTCCTCTTTGGAAACTCGAAAATGAACGTCGATAATGCTACAGTCATCACTGAAATTATTTTCCAGCGACCATAGTAAGTTTAGTGCTATTATTTCCTTTTTAAACCTTTTTTTAAAATATTTCCATTCAAAAATATTTTCCAAATAATATCATTATTATTTTTCCAAATCTTTGAAAAATCATTTTCAAAACCAGTGGGATTTAAATTCCCAAATTCCCATCTTTTAAACTCTCTTTACTTACAATTATATTTGTAATATACTTCAGGAATTTCATTTCCTTTCAATTTATAAATCAAATTTATAAATCATATTTATATAATTCTATTTTATTATATAAAATCATTCCATAATTGTTAATCTTGTTTACATTATAATAATAACACTTTTATTCGACAACAACAAATGATAATAATAAAATATTATCATTCTCTAACAACCAAACACACCATGTACAACTACAATAATTTCTGAAAATTATTCCTTTATATAAAATACAATCAAGGTAAAATTATTTCATTTATCCAATTTCAAAACAATATCATGCCGAACTACTCTGTTCAAGTATTTAGAGATCCCCATCAATGACGTTAATTACTATTATTGACCAGAATCCATAAGCCACTCAACAAATCAACCAACACAATATAAAACATTTTTATATTATTAACAAATAAGCGCTCATATATATATACACTCAAACTCATTCTAGGGTGCTATTGACCCTATCTCTAATGAGTACCCCACCAAAGCCAAAGTTCTCGCTTAACCTTCAGCTCTGATACCACGTGTAACGACCCACTTTTTATACTGTTTAAGTTGACAATAAACCACACGTGTCCAACTCAAATTGAACGGAAAAGCAGATAGTTAGGGTGAAAGAAAGAAGGTAGAAGATGGAAGAAACTAAACAAACAAAGAATCTCACAACGCAACGGAATAACATATATTAATCAACATAATTCTTTACAAAGCCATTTCAAAATAATACATCAGAGTAATACACATACATTCTAACCTAGGACAGTTATAACAGTCTGTCCTTACATAACCGATACAAGATATATATAATACATCGGAAATAAAATAATAACTAATTATCGGTGAAGCCTCCTGCTCCAAGCTCCTCCAAATGCATCTGTAGGAAACCTGAACTACTTGGCTACTCGTAAAAATTTAAGCACCCAAGAGTTTTAGGGAAAGAAAATAAAACTCCGGGTCAGACATGGGTGTGGTGTGAGTAAACTCAAACAGTCGAATTATTAAATTAAAAACTCTTTTGAAATCAAATGTATCTTGTAATACCACACCACACATAGACACGGACGGGTTTTTACCCTACGTTAACCAAAAACACTTTCTATATAAAAACAGTTATATTATAATAATGTCTAAGAGTTTAAAGTAAAATATTAAAATAGCTGGAATGCTTGCATTTCATGTTCCAACATATTTGGTATATAACTAAAATTGTATGGTGATTATTGGAGAATGGATTCTAACTAATGATTGGGCTACTGGGGTACCTCCCATCATAGTACACCTCTAGAATAATGTATCGAGATCGTACCTAACAATCCCAGCTAACACAAGATCGGCCTACCCCTTACTGGATAGTACCGAATATGTCATCACCCTGGTTATTCCCAACCTTTTTACTGAGCTCTCTACTGCACAACTAAATCGGTAAATATAAGTGATCATCTAGAAAGGTGATGACATACTCTTGATGGGTGCGACCCACTAGCCCTGCTGCATCTCTCATGTTTTAGTCATTTCCGGTTGATGATGCTTGAGGCTACGTTTTACCTTTCACATATAGCACTTCCCTCTTGGAATGCTAGCACTGCCTTCCAAGCATCAATTCAATTCTAGCATTAATCCATACAAGTTCATTTTAGGACTGAACGAAATCGAAGGCACTACTTTCTATTACATCCATTACGGGGAATCCCTCCCAAGGAAAATAGAAAATAGCCCTTGCACTTTAAAAATCCATCTTCGATTCCATGCTCTTCAAGATGTCTTCAACACGAAACACTGAGTTGGATCGAAGTGGTTTTCGGATAACATATCTGATCCTGGTCTCTTCAAAACAACTTTCGATAGCCCCAGTTCTCTAGGAAATAAGTAGACGATGATAAGAGTGGAGTTCACCTCCTAACCGTTTGTGGATAGATTTTCTTATCATTTGTCCTAGAAGAACGAACGAGTTTATACGTACAGTATAGCACCTCCGACGGTAACTGAACCATATAATTCTCGTGTTTCTCCTACATATTTCCAAAGTTACGCTTTTGTCCAGATTTGATAATCGGTTATTTAACTATCAAATAATCAAACATCCAATTATGGTTTAATTTCCATATGGGATCCACTAAGCCTTTATTAATTCTCTTTAATTAATAAAACCACTTTACAAAACTTGATCAAAAGATCTTTTCAAAACACTATTCCCAAACCCCGTACATTTCCTTTTATACTTGGAAAACATTTTTATACTTATCTCAATGTTATAAGCATATTACCAAAACATTTTACTTTTCATGCTTTGAACAAAATCATATACTTATCTTATCAGTACTAGTATAAACTGCACGTATGTGCATCTAGTAGCTACAAATATTTATTTTTTATTCCATTAAAAAAAAGTGGACGGATGTGCACTGTAAGTGCAAATATTTTGATAATCACAATACTTTTATTCCAAGTTGTATTGTTGGTGGTATTGGTGGTAAATTGATAGTAAAATTCCGTTGATGGGTAGTCGGGAAGGAGTGGTGGTGGAAGTTGTATACCGACGGTAGGATTCCATTGGTGGATGGGGGTATTTTCGGAATTTCAAAAGACACCGTGGAAATCTTATTTATTGAATTATCTTTATTAGTAGTAGAGATAAGTATATTTACAAACTTTTCAAGGTTTTCTTCTTTTCAAATCCCATATTAAATAACAAAACAAGTTTTCTTTTTTAAAGCTCATCTCATATTTCAGTTAGCTTGTAACTTCCAAAATAAAGTCATAACCCACCTTTATGACCTTTAAGTTCGTTTATAAAACCTCTTTCCAAATCTCTGAAATGATTTATAATTTTTCTTCCTATTTAAAAACTTCTTATAAATCTTCTTAAAGAAATCCTTTATAAAATATCCTTTTTAAAACATAATTTGTAATCACCTTTTAAATAAACCTTTTGTTTAAGTAAACTCCTCTCTATAGACAAGTTACCATTTATGAATATCTTGATAAAATAATTATATAACTTGCAAAACCATTTATAAACCCTTAACCTCAAATTGGTAAAATAAGTTCAGGATCATACTTTATAATTTCAAAACGAGGCTTAGAACTTCCAATGGTGCTAATTTAAGTTACCATTCAATCTCAATTGAATTCCAATTCACTAAACAGTTATTTACATAGGTCAACATGTATGTAAATATAACTCATATCCAAAGCAGGGAATAACATGTCAATATAAACTAATTATCATATACATGTCCGAATAACATAATAGAAGGATGCTGATTTGTCCTGCTAAACAGTTGTCCAAACAATTCAATCCATTACTAGCAGAATGGAGATTTATTCTACTAACACATGCCCACAGGGACAAACAAACAATCAAACAAACAATTTATAGCAGAATGTGGATATATTCTGTTAACACATGTCCACACAAACAAACAAACAAACAATCAACTTATAGCAGAACGAGAATCTTATTCTGCTAACACATGTCCAAACAACCAAAAAATCTACATTATAACTCATCACAGTTATATGGTTTCTTAATGGTATCAACACCTGAATCACTTGTATTCAAAACCATCTTTGAAAAAGAAGTACCTTAAAACAAATTTACTTTTGGAAACCAAAGGATGTAAAACTTTAAAACCCTTTTTAAAATAATTAATTATAAGTTAAATCCTTATTTAAATCATAATTAATTTTAATTAAACTTAACTTAATTTAATTAAATAGTTGAACAATAATTAACTCTTAATTAAACCCAAATTAATCCTTTATTAATGATTAAATAGTTAATTAAACTCTTCATTAATAATTAAATATTAATTAAGCTTAATTAATTAATTAAATAATATTTAATTAAACTTAAATAATAAATTAAACCTTTAATAAATAATTTATTACAAATTAAACTTTAAATATATATATTTAAAAATAATTAACACTTGATTAATAATTTGTTAATAATTAACCTCATACTTAATTCATTATAAATTAGAAATAAATCATTTACTTAACTCATAATTAATTTCAAAATTAATTGACTTAATTTTTTTTGCAAGGCAAGCGGGGTTGGATGGTCCCCTACCACTTTATTGGAGCACCTTAGACACACATATATACAAGAGTACAAAGATACACAAAGCACACCAAAGAAGAAAAAACAACAAAACAAAAACACAAAAGAAAATCTCAAGAGAACACATCAAGAGCTCTTTTAATTCCAGGATCGAAAATGAACCCAAGACATGAAATGTCTGATTTGATAACTGCATAAACGTTAAACCTTAGCTGCATAGGGGTCAACCTGCTTTCCTGCCTGAACACATTAGTATTTCTTTCATCCCATATAACTCTGACCACTTTTTTAAGCATGTAAAGGAAAGATCTTTTTCTATCACCATTATCTCCTGTCAGACTATAGATTTGATCCCAAAGGTCTGAGTTTGTACTGGTCACGAGATGCCCTCCTGTTACCTGCATTAGTTCAGTCCATAGAGAACAAATGATAGGACAAGAGAAGAACAAGTGGTCCCTTGTTTCCTCATTAGCATTGCAAAAGGTACAAGAAATATCAATGACCATTCCTCTATCCCTTAGCTTGTCCTTTGTAAAAATAGCTTTATTTAATATTTTCCAGAGATTGATATTTTCTTTTGCAGGATTGTCCTTTTTCCAAACCCTTTTATACCATTTCCATGTTAAGAGATTTTCGAAACCTGCTAGAGAGCTGTATAACAAGGATATAGAGAAAGCAATGCTACCGGAACCCCACATGATTTTGTTATCCAAACCATTGTGTACTTTTATACTACGAGCTTGCTCACTGCAGCGTAGATTACCATTACACAATAAAGGTGGCAAAAGAATAGTATTGGAATTGATATAATCTCTAACCTCAGCACCATGACCAATACCACTCAACACTTTTTCAAGATAAGAACATGAAGTTTCTAGAGTTAATCCCTTTTCCAACCAAGGATCAGACCAAACTTTGGTGTCATATTCAATACCAACTTTGTATTGCACATGAGGCATGATCACTTCCCTATACTTAAAAAGGGCTCGCCAGGTCCAACTTATATTTTGAGGAGGGTTCATTAGCCAGAAATTTCTACCTCTTAAAACATTCTTTCTGGACCAGACAACCCAGACATTATTTATTTCATTTAATAAGTTATCAAGATGCTTCATCATGGCAGCTTTGTTCCAAAGTGCCACGTTAATTACCTAAGCCTCCAAGTTTGATTGGCCTTTCTATAACTTTAAAGGCAATCGGAGAAGAGTAATTTCCTTCAGTTTTTCCATTCCATATAAATCTCATCAGCGCTGTTCTGATCATTTTTGTTAGCTTTGGGGGAAGTAGAAAGGTTCTGGACCAATACACTTGCATAGAGAACATAACTGCCTTAACCAAAGTAATTCTACCTGCTTGACTTAACAATCTATTTGTCCAAGAATTCAGCTTATTAGTAATCCTATGGAAAAGTGGCATGCATTGAGCTACTGTGATTTTGGTTGTTGTAAGAGGAAGACCTAAGTATGAACTAGTATCATTGGGGCTACTCAGACCAGTGTAATCCTTCAAAATATCTATGGTGTGCTGTGGAACTCCAGCAAGTAGCATCTCAGACTTTGTTAGGTTTACCTTAAGACCAGTCATGTTGTGAAACTCTGAAAGGGTGTCAAGAATTGCTTTGATAGTGGGAAGATTAGGGTTACAGAAAATAACCAAATCGTCTGCAAACATTAAGGCAGTTACCCTAGGGTCTTTACACTTTGGGTGAAGACTAAACAAATTACTATCAACTAACTTATTAATCATCCTGGTAAGGAGTTCCATGACCATGATAAATATGTATGCAGAAATAGGGTCCCCTTGCCTAACACCTTGTTTACTATTAAAGAACCCCACAGGAGCCCCATTAATAATAATAGAGAACTTGGCACCTATAATGCACTCATAAATCCATGTTATAAAATGATGGGGGAAATTCATATAGCCCATGATTCTGACTATACTATCCCATTGCAACATATCAAAAGCCTTCATTATATCAAGCTTTAACATACCTCTAGCAGATATATTATCCCTAGCATAACCATTCAAGAGTTCATGAGATAAGAGCACATTGTCTAGAATACTTCTTCCTGTCAGAAATGCTGCTTGATTGTGAGAGATAATGGAGGGTAGGACAGTTTTAAGTCTTGAGGCTATGATTTTGGCGATACACTTATAAATAGTATTACAACAAGAGATTGGTCTGAACTCAACTACTTTACTAGGGCATTGGACTTTGGGGACAAGGGTAATATTAGTGTTATTGAAAAACTGCACTAACTTTGCAGTCTTGAAGAAGTGTTGAATGGCACTAATAACATCATCAGAGACTATATCCCAGCAAGAGTAGTAAAAAAAAGCATTAAAACCATCGGGGCCTCCACTAGAACTTCTTTTTAAAGAGAACATAGCATTCCTAATTTCAGAAGGGAGAACTTCAATGCCTAGGGTTTTTTTTTTGCTACTCACTAATTTGAGGTATAATTTGTGGGTCAATTGTGTCAATGCTAGGGATGAAGTTGTTTGAGTTACCAAACATTGTTCTAAAATGACTAATGAAAGCATTTTCAATATCAGCGTTGTTGTTGTGTGTATTATCCACATTATCTTCAATCATCTTGATATTGTCTCCATATTGCTTGGCCCTAAGAGTAGCATGTAAGAAGGCAGAATTCCTATCACCATCTCCAAACCATTTGTTTCTGGCTTTTTGTTTCAACATTGAATCCTCCTTAATCAAAGCTTGTCGGTATTGTTCAGAGATATAGTGCTCTAAGCTTGCTAGGGTAGGGTTTTGAACATCATTCATCAGTTGAGTTTGTGTTTCTTCAAGCTTGATTCTCCAGTAATTGCTTTGCTTTCCTCCTTTGCCATATTTTGCTCCAGCCCACTGTTTAAGATGTGCTTTCAAGGCTCTTAGTTTTCTCTGCAAAATAACAAGTGGATTACCGAAGAAAGGTGTGAGCCAGATTTTCCTTACCTCATCTTGGAAATCAGGCTCACCAACCCAAGCATTAAAAAATTTAAAACTTTTATTATTTTTCATAGCAACTGAACTCAAGCTTAGGATTATAGGGGAGTGGTCTGATAATAGAGGGGGAGGTGTGTGAAAAGAAATGGCTGGCCAAGAAACAAGAGCATTTTGGTTACAAAAAGCATGGTCTATGGTTGAGTAAGTTCTTGGGCTAGAGATTCTTTTATTATTCCATGTATGCTGCATCCCAGTAATTTTAAATGTGATAAGCTCAGAATTGATAAGGCAGGATTTTAATGGTTTGATTTCATTGTTAGATAGGGCATTCCCTCCTATCCTTTGATTGAGCTCAAAACAACAGTTGAAATCCCCAAGGATCAGCCAAGGATGGGAGTTTTGTCTGAAGAAGGGAATAGTGTGCATAAGAGACTTTCTAGCATTCACAGAGTTGAAAGCATAAACAAAGGTCAGGTAGAAAGAAAGGTGAGTTGTGGGAGAAACTGCATGGCAATGGATGAATTGAGGAGATGAGGTTATGATAGAGAGGGTGATTAAGCAGGGGTCATACAGAATAAGTATCCTACCATATGGAGCTTGGTCTAAGTTGTGGAGGAAACTCCATGAAGGATTAATTAGCCTAGCTGCTCTAGCAGTAGCATCTTGATCAAGTTTAGCTTCTAAAATGGCCATAACTTTCAAGTTATATTCAGCAATAATCATCTTGCATTGTAAGAGCTTAATGTCATTGTGCCCTCCCCTAATGTTCCATGCTCCTATTGCTTCAATCATTGATTAAACTTGATGTTTTTACGGCCTTTCTTTTCTTTGCTCCTGGTAGGATAGTCATGAGCATTGGTGCTTGGGGGATTCTTAGCCTTGGCTGGAGTTTGGGTAGAGGAGGGAGGGGAAGAGGAGGCTGCTAGGTTAGGCACTGGAGGCTTGTATGCTTGTGGAGGAGGAATATGGTCATAAGGGTATTTAGGTTCAAGAGGGTCATCAACATGAGGTTGGGGAACAGTTTGGGTTGTGGTATCAACCTGGTTGAAAAGGATATGTGTAGGGATGTCAAGGCTTCCAGTATGTGTAAGAGGAGTGTTAGAATGATGATCATACCCTTGGTCAGTAGGATCAACCATGGTATCTTGTTGTGGAGTAGGTAGATTAGTGGTATTTTTGTGGGTAGGTGAAAGGGAAAGGTTTGGTGTAACTGTTGCTTGTGCATTTTTAGAGTTATTGGTCTCACCAGCATTTATGTTTTGAGGCTGCATAATACTTGCATCATCTATGTTGGCTTCTTCTGAATTTAGGATGTCAAATCTATTTGCTGTTGTAATTCCACTTTCCTTCATCAGCTCCTTATTGGTTTGGTTATCTGGTGCACTTTTGTTTGATGCTGCAACACCTATATTTACTTTTTGCATGGGAATGTTCTCTTCTTCTTGCTCATGCAAATTACTCGTACCCCTTTGATTTTCATCACCTTTATTACTGGTTTCCTTCAGAGAATTATCTTCCACTACATTCTCTCTAATTTCACCCTCCTCAATCTCAACAGCATTTTTAGCACTAGTATCCTTTTGCACAAACCTCTTTTCCTTGCTAACATCAACCCCAACAGCTTTCTTAGCACCACTATTTCTCTTGTCTGTCTCTTTTCCTACTTTATTATTACTAAATCTATTCTCCTTTTGCCACCTTTTTTTCACTAACATTTTCTTTGTTCTCATCATTCGCCATCCCTTATCATTCTTCTTATCATGTTTGGACTTCTCAATTACTTCCTCAGCCACAACTACTTCATCTATATCACATTCCATCGTTTTGTGTCCAAAAGTTTTACATTTAGTACAAATATCAGGGCGCCAGAGGTAGTCTACATAAACTCTTTGCACACCACCATCAACCAGTTGCACCAAATAGTCATCAACTAGCTCCTGATCTGGTTTGATTTCTATTAAACATCTAGCAAAATCAAGTCTTTGCTTATTTTCAGTTCTTTCATCAAGGCAAAGAAGCTTTCCTAACCTGCTGCATACCCAATTTGAACCAAAATTAGATTTTGCAAATAGTGGTATGTTGTATAATCTGACCCAAAATTAATTAATAATTTATTAAAATAAATCTTAACTTTAAAATATAATTAATTAATAACTAATCTTCACTTAATTATAATTATTAAATCTTGTTTAATCCTTAATTAGTTATAAATTATTAAAAACTTAATTAATTAAAAATTAGTTATTAAAACTTAATTAACTTCCTAAACATCATTATGAAGTTTATAAAAACTCTTCTTAAACCAATTTAAAGTGTGAAAACTTAATTTCCAAAAATTAGAATTTTTATTGAAACTGCATCCATAGCGACCATCGCTGTGGATGCCATAACTTTCCAACTCGATTAACTTTCAAGTACCCTTTAAAACCCTAAACTTAAATTACTTGCTAACTTAACATAAAGTTTTTGAAACAAAACTAAATGTTAGAAAACATCACGAAACTTTTTGTTAAAATCAAAGTAAGTAAATCAAATTTTAAACCCAAGGAATTCCTATGTCACCTAACAAGTTCAAGTGCTAATTCCCGAGAATACATCACATACTCATGCCTATACATCCGTAACATATCATCCATCATATTATAAGCCAAAAATCACCTCTTTTAGAATTAACACATCGCTTAAACCTTTCGATCCACATATCAGATCTAAGCCACAACTAGCAACATATATATGCATTCAAACCATACAATAATCCAACCAAAAACCAAGTTATTTTACCACTAAATATTTAATATATATAAAGGTAAAAACTTTTCCAAAAATTAAGAAGTTTACTCACCAAAAATCTTTGAAAACCTGGAATACTTTAGAACTCGCAACGCTTGGAAATTCACCAAAAACCAACTCAAGAAAAGGTCATTTCACACTCAACTTTTGGACCCTTTCCTCTCGGATTTTGATAAAATGGTCAAAAGAAAAGTTTTAGATTATTATTTCCTATATCATTTAAGAAAATAATTACTCAAAAAGGTTAAATTTTGAGAAAGTTATGGGCGAAATAAGAAGAGCTATTTTCGGACTTGAAATTCTGGGTGAAAAATTGCTTTGCAAAGATTGGGTATTTTGACATAGCTATGGTCGAAATTGGAAAAGATGGTCTAAATAAAAGTTGTATCCATTAAAATTTCAGATGATTTCAAAAAAAATCTCGATTTGAGCTCAGGATGTGGATGAAATGGCTGAAAGAAAAAGAGTGAAAAAGAGAGGAAAATGAAGGCTATTTATAGCAAAATGTTCATGTCCAAGGTCACATCAACTTCTTTGTTCCTTACTTGTCACATCCTCTTCCCTCTTTAGTCATGTATTAGGCTTAATGATGGTTATACTAATGAAATGACAAGAGCTTAAAGTGTAATTATGTATATATATATATAAAATAATATATGTATATATTATATATTTTAAAACTTTGTATTGTCACATCACTTGCTAAACATAATTAACATAAGATAATCTATTCTTAAGTGTATTATTACCTAGTTAATTATCAACTATATATGTGTACATATGGTGCATAAAGATGAACAACGTTCCCGACAACTTTCTGGTGTCGAAAGGTCGAATTTTCGGAAAACGCTCTTCGGTGACTTTTTATATTTTTCTACGAACTATTTAATTTGTTAAACAAATTTTGAAAACAACTTACCATCATTATTAATTAATTTAAACAAGTTTAATTATCTATAAAAATTCATCTATTGACTATATAAAATATATATAAAATTGCCTAGTTTAAGCCACCAAACTCTTGGTCGTTACAGATCCTTTTGCTCTACTTGAAGGCATAATCCAAATGGTTTCGACCGAGGCAATTTTCAAAGGTTTTGAAGGGGTCAAATTTTAAATGTTTTCGAAAGGTTTCCACATGTTTTAAATTGAACCCAAAGTGCTTTCGAAAGTACTGAGTTTTGACTGTTTCGAAAGGTTTTAATGAATGGTTTCGAAAGGGGTGGTTCCCCAGGGTTTCGAAAGGGTCGAAGGAAAGAGTTTTTCCTATGTTTTCGAAAGGCAATATTTAATGGTTTTAAAGGAGGATGTCTAATGTTTTGAAGGTTTCAGAGAAAAGAAAGGAAAGGTTTTTCCAATGTTTTCAAAAGGCTTTTAATGGTTTCGAAAGGGTCACTTTCAATGGTTTCGAAGGGGTTACCTTCAAGAGTTTCGAAAGGGTTATTTAAAGGTTTTAAACAAAGGTTTCGAATGTATTAAATAGGAAATATAGCCTAAGTATTTTCAAGTTAAAAAGAATTTTAAATTGTTTTGGATGGATAGTCAATCCTCATTAAAATTCATCAACATTATTTTGAGTAAAGTGTATGTATCATGGCAAAATAGCTTAGAGTAAAGCTAAGAACATATTTTCCTTGTAAAGGCATGATTTAAATTATTTTGAAAAGGTTTTCAAGGAAAAAGATGAAGGGTGGTTAACCCTAAGAAATTGATTCGGACAGTTAGTCCATTTTGATTCAGACAGTTAGTCCAGTTTGCGAGCAGTCAGCCCAGTTTTATGGACAGATAGTTCATTTGTTAGCATAACGGACCTTGCTATTATGTTGTGGACAAATAGTCCACTTATTACCTGTTTTATGGACAGATAGTTCATTTATTAGCATAAAGGATATTGTTATTTTGATATAATCAGTTTGATTAACCATTTTGGTTGCAGAAAAGGATTTGCAAAATATATGTTTTAAAGAAGATATTAGTAAGGGGAAACCCGTTTTTCTATGCGGCATGGTCTCACTTAATATCAGTAAACTAAGATGTAACAGAATTATTCACACCAGGCTTTATATCTGACTCGAAGTTTTTGTTTCCCCTTAAACTCTCGGGTACTCAAAATTGATTTGAGTAAGCTGAGGGTTAAGGTTTTAGTCATTTTGGTGAATAAAGCTTCTGGAGACAAGCGGGTGGCTGATGGATAGCTAATTAGGAGTACAGATTATTCTGTTTATTTTCCACTTTGTATATATATTAAGTCAGATATGACTATATTTCTTTGATCAACAAAGGGGCATCGTCGTATGTCGCTCTTGGCGTATTCTGTAATGATTATAATTGATCTTTAGCTAGAAAACAGATATGAGATTATGTAATTTGGATATGAATTTGTTTGAAATGTAATCAGCAAAATGTTATTTTTGGAAATCTGTGATTTTGTTCATATTCAATTGCTTCTGATATTATGAATATCGTTATCATTGCCGTATTCAATCACCAGAAGTTAATACCATGGATGACTGCAGCATCTATATCGCTTAGATTTTGGCCTCTAGATGCGGGATGTTACACAAAATTTCTTTCAATTACTTTATGCATATGTTTGTAATGTTGGCGAATATAAATTTGAAACAATTTTTAATTTTATCCATAACCTTTACAAATTTTAAATTTAATTTAAAACAATTTTAAAGTATATTTATAAATTTTATGAATAAAAATTTAAAATAAGTTTAAATTTTTTCATAACTTTTAAAAATTTAAATTTAAACTAATTTTAAATTAAGTTTTTTTTAAATATATTATTCATAATAACACGGTCGGGATCTAATACTATTATTGGATCAGGTGCATTGGGTAATGGCATAAAGGGGGAATTTTTTTTAAAATTCCTTTTAATTCATAATGTTCTAGATCTTTTTTATAGTGTTATCATGAATAATTTTGATAACATTAAATTTTATTTAATGTTTTATTGGATTGTTTTGATTTGAATTTAAGTTATATTATTGTTAACTTAAATAACATTTAATTGTGCATGAGATTTACTGAAATAATTTTGTTCCCGATTCGTATTAAAATTTACTTAAAGTATAAATTATTAAGGTGAATAAAATTTATTACAGCACAATAGCAATGCAATTTTATTATTATTAAATAATATTTAGTTATATAGCATTTAATAAGTTGTATATATATATATATATATGCACATAAATAATTAGTTTATATTTTGTTTTGGTTGAGTATGAGATTTTAAATTATATATAATGTCATGATTTATTATTTTCTATGAGTAATTATATATCTTATAAACAAATTAATATATCAATGTTTAATTTATATATAACATTATATAAGTATGTGATATAAGGTTAAAATACAAAAATGTCCAAAATTTTAATACGAGACCAATGACGCAAGTTGCATGTAATAAAGCTCAATTGTAAAAGTTATAAGGATTACATAATATATGGGGTAAGTTGCAATTATTATAATACATACATGGCTTAAAATTTTAAATTATACATACTCGCTTCTTCTTCGGATCAGGAAGAAAACCCCAACCACCTCTCATGATCAACGTTAAGCATGTCGCCACTACTAGTGCCTTCCCATTGTGCCGCTTCATGGCTGCCGCACTGAACAGCTCCTTCCCATTAGATTCAGCCACCTCTGATGATCACCGAACTATTGTGAAACCCAAAGTGCATCTACGATTTTTAAATTGCCTTTGATGATCTACTTTGATGGCGACTAATAATGCTTCACTAGATCTGGTGCTACCACAGCTCTAATATGGTTTTTGTGTATGGAAATCAATGCATGATGGGTTGTGGTAGTACATGGGCATGCACAGTAGAGAAGGATTTTTTTCATATGTAGAAATTTTATTTTTTATAAAAGATATAAGCATATATACGTAAATTAATTTAAAATCAATTTTAATTCAAAATCCCTGATAATCTTATCGGGCGATAACACATTAAATTATCAACTTCACCATTTAGAGAACACTTCTCTAGCTCAATGACAGAGTTGTTCCACCATTAAGTTCTAATTTATTTTGGAGAGAAAGAGAATAAAATTATATATATATATATGTATGTATGTATGTATGTATGTATAGTGAGACATCTAGGTGTATATAACACCAGTGTGTATTGTAAAATATCTTACCTAAATTCACTATTCAACGTATGACCCATTATAATTGAGATCATATCTCACTTAATTAATTAAACTCGTTTAATTAGTTCATACCTATATATATTTTCGTCTGTCTTATTTTAAAACAACTTTAAAAATTTCGGCTACCAAAATAATTTATATGTATGTATGTATGTATGTATGTATACATCTACGTGTGTGTATATATTATGTATTATATTTAAATAACTATATAGCCAATAAAAGTAATTAAATAAATATATAATAATATACATTTTATTAAATAATTTTAGGCCCTCCAATAATAACTAAATAATTAATATTACAATTATATTAATTCCTCCATAATAATGATTTATAACTTCTATAAAGTATTTTCGGTCGAAAACTAAGTGTTGAAGTTATGTGACTCTAGATGTGAACTCATCCCTTAGTAATATTCAAAAAACTTAAATATCAAAGCATTTACGGACTTTGCTAAAGCATAATAGTGGACATGAGTTCAGTTATTAATGAATTTTTTAGGTGAAATCCAATTTCTTATCATTTAAACCGAAGCATGGTAGTGGACATGAATTCAATTGTTTATGGATTTTCTAGGTGAAATCCAATTTCTTATCATTTAAACTGACATTCTTAAGCAACTATATATGGTGCACATTTTCATTTCATCACTATATCACTTAGAAATTTAGAGTTGGTCAATGGTCAAAACTCTAATAATATCTGTATTTAATTGTAAAGTCCAACATTAAAGTTCTTGGTTCAATCCGATAACAATTATCAATTATTCGATTTGCTTTGACCAAAACATTTGACTTTATGTTGACTACCAATTACGATGATACTAATATTCTATTTGAAAGAGATGAATTCTCTCTTGAACAGTGTTTCACTTCAAACAGTTCAATGTATAACCAACTACGGTATTAACATGATCAACATTGTCATGTGGTTGACCATAATCAAATATAGTTTAGACATTTAAGATTCATTGTATTTTCAAGTCAAAAGACTACTGCACATCGTCACGTAAGATCTTCTATTTGACTTTTAACCTATAGAAGACTCTCGTTGAGTTGTTTTATAATTATTTCAAACAATTACAAGTACGTAACCCCTTGGTGCCCTAACGATCATGTAGCTACCCAAAATTTAAATTAATCAAGTAAAATTAATTAAAAGGCCAGGACGGCTCAAATGAGAGAAACAAGGGGAAATAAATAAATGAAAAAGAGATATGAGGGCCCAAGCCCAAATTATTATGGGACAATAAACATAACTCATTTCTATTCATTCATTTGATCTTACCTAAAATAAAATAAAAAGCCATGAAGAATTTTAATGCTGGTGGCTTAAGGTAGACAAATAAGAAGAAGATAAAGAAAAGCAAGTTAAAGAGGATTAAGAAGACTGAAGTTGGACATCTTAAAGATTTAGCTGAGTAATACTTAACTTTTCTACACTGATCCCTAACATATGGTCTCGGTTTAGATTTGTATGTTTTTAAGCATGATGGGGTTCATACAGATTTTTATTAACAGATATAAAGGTTTAATGAATGTTTTGGGGGGATGATAGATAAACATGAGATGTTTAGATGTGTTTTTACTACTTTTGATTTCGAAAGTCAATGAATTGTTTTTATCATGTTCCTATCATGATTTTAGAGATGGATTATTAGTTTGAGAAATTTCTTAAGCTTATATTGATATGATTTATTGAAGGTGCACAACTAGAAAACAAATAAGGAAAATACCCTTAAAAGTCTAAAAATGAAGATTAAGAATGTTAGAACAAGTGTTCACAAATTTTCTGCGAATTTAGTAGGATTTTCTATAAGGAAAATAAACCAAAATGGGCTAAGAACTTTGCTGGGGTAGAGTGGAATAGTGGGGGCATATAAAAATCAAATTGAATGGAAAATATATATTAATAGGTATTGGGTAAATGGGAAACCAGATCCAAATCATTTGCTGAAAAGAAAGAAAAATGACACTGCAAATAATAGAAAGTAAAATAGAAACGAATGAGATAACAACACGTGTAAAGACATTTGTCGGAGATGCCGGAGTTTGTCTACGACGGCGTTGGGCAGTGGCTCTATATTTATAAAGTAAGAACTGCACTCAACATGAAGGGGTCATACTGTGCCATAATTGAGAAAGAACACTTAATAGGAAGAGTGGGAAGCACTCTGTGTTGGGGCAGGGTAGTACTGCGCTATTGAAAATAGTAAATGAAACCTAATAAAAGATAAGTAGATGGGACTCGATGAGAGACCATGTCAGTAATGGAAATGGATCCTATGCTAGAAATAAGATTGGAATGGCTACTGATGTTGGGTGGGGACGTTCACTCGAATGCACGCCTTGGAAAGGTGAGGAGATACATTCAACTTTAAGGGACCGAATGACAGTTCCATAAGTTAAACAAATGTCTACAGTGGATGCACGTCATGGGAAGGTGAGGAGAGACATTCACGAATGCACACCTGAAAAGGTGAACAAGGCATTTAAGTACATGGGACGTAGTATTAAATATGTAAGAACTGCGCAGGGCGCAGTATTAATTACTTCAAAGGAAATACTAATAACAAGTAAGAATTGCACGGGGCGAAGAACTAAATACTTTAAGAAGAACAATAAGATATGCGTGGGGCGTAGCGTTAAGTAGTTAAAAAAGAATAAGTAAGACCTGAACTGGGCGTAGTATGAAATAGTTAAAGGGAAAGTAAGACCTGCATGGGGGCGTAGTTTTAAACAGTTAAAGAAGAAGTAAAAAGATGCGTGGGGCGCAGTATGATAGTAGATTAAATGATAATCTAAGATGAGAACAAAGTGGAGAATGTGCACGGTGCGTAGTAGTAAGGTATTGTATTGAAATAAAAGAATGAACTAAATTGGGAATTTAATGGGGACTGCACCGGGGGTGCAGTAGTAAATGGGAACCACTTAGGGAAGCGTAAGATGTAGACATAGATAAGAACCAATTGCATTAGTATTTTGAATGTTCCATTCTTAATGTTTGAAAAGTAAGGGAGAAATTCAACCTATGCAGTGGTTTGGTCTCACTACATGATTGTTTTAGGTAAGTATTATTTACACCAAACTTTATGTCCGATCGGCGTTTTTATTATTGCTTTTCCCATAAACTCACGGGTGGTTGTTTGAGTAGATTAAGTTACGTGATTAGACAGGTACGAAATAAGAGCCGTAGTATGAAGGTCGAAGATGGGGCAGAAAGCTTGTAGCTAATAAAGATTTTTTCCTGCTATACTAAGGAGTGCAAGCCACATCATCATATGTTGACCCGACTCTTTATTATGTTATTTTCTATTATATTTGACCTCTACGTGATCACGTCTTTGGGTTTAACCGTGACAGAATAATATGTAAAGAATGATAAAGCAAAATTCGATGTAGTGAAAAATATTTAGCTGCTCTGTTTACTTTATCTGTGTTTAATTAATAAATTTAACTCACTTTCATCGTTGGAAGATAATTTCGGTGATGACTGCAGCATCATCGGCGTTCATCTTCGAGTCTCAAGTGGGGGATGTTACATATCATGAGTAATTCACCGTCCATTATATGGAGAGCATCACTTACACTAGTCTCAATAGGTATATCGATATCATGTTCTAAATACATCTTGACCAAGGACACTAAAGGATAAATATTTATTTTATACAATTAAATATCCACGGTTATGAGCACATTCGTAACTACAATCGATTAAATATTTTTTGTAAATTTTTTCTATTTGTATATATTTAATGTATTTAAAATTTTATTTATATCACAATATAACAATAAATACAATAGAAAATAAAACTAAAAGTTCTTATTTGATATAAGAGTTAAGTTATATAATATAATCAAACTATATAATACCTCTAGGGTACACCCTTAACTCTATCAGCCAGTAGGTGGCGGTGATGAGAAATGATATAAGAAAGTTGGTGGTGATGAGAAATGATATAAGAAAGTTGATTCGGGAATGAAGTAATTATTTTGAAATTAATATGAGAAAGTAGTGGGACAAAATATTGTCTTAAGTTAGTCTTATAAAATAGTTTAACGCGGTCCATATATATGAATTCATATTGGACAAATTTTATTTATAGACCAAAAAAATTATTTCAACTTTAGGTCTCGTTCAAAATTTGTTACAAAAATAAGTTTGGTTTCCAGCAGATCATGATCTGTATTTGCACAGTTTTAAAGTGCGCAAGCACAAATTTACGGTTTGTACTTGTGCATTTTAAAATTGCGTTAATACAAAATTTTATTTGAAAAACCTATGCTTATGCAAATTCAAATTGCGCGAATAAAAAATGCTAATACAGTGGAAAAGAGGCATATTAAGGTTTTTCTTGGACATATATAAGTAAAGTTTGTCCTTTTGTATTTTGATGGCCGGGACTTTTAAAAATAAAAATAGGGTATTGTTACTGACACTCCACTTTTGATTATGAAAAGATCATTTTAAATTTTTTTTTTACTACGAGGAGTACCATTATATAATTACATTACAAATTGACAAATATATTCATTTATTTTTTTACCCTAATTTCTTTTAATCTTCACTGATCTCCTTCTTTAGTCAGTAACGTAAATCAGTATTAGTGGAAAATTAAACCCATATGCAATTTAAATTTCAAAAGATGAATCTAGACATTGAAGCTAATCGTTCAAAACCAAGTTCAACAACAGTTCATTAGTATAAAATTGAAAAAAAGATAGAGGTATGTCGAGAAAAAAATATCTACCGTTGAACTAAAAATATGAAATCGACATCATCATGTCATATTAAATTGTTGTTTTCGATAGGGGTGGGCGCGGTCGGTTAACCGATTATTTCGGTTAATATTTTCGGTTAACCGAAATTATTACGCGGTTCGGTTAACCGGTGGTCGGTTAAGGCAGTCATTGGCCTACCGACCGAACCGGTTAATTTAAACCGCGGTTAACCAGTTAAATCAATCAGTTAACCGACTAATTTAAACGGTTAACCGTTGATCGGTTAACCGTTCAAATTAATCGGTTAATTTAACCGGTTAACCAAGTGAAGTATTGAATTGCTGCAAGCCAGCAACCGTTTTATAGCAAGCCTGCGAGCCTGCAACTATAATTTATAGCATTATTCACATGTCAAATCCAAATACCCATTACTGGCATTACATACAACATTGTATAAAGTTATAATCTATAAATTGAAATATATTAATAGAACTGGCTTATAGAAACAGATTACATACAACATTTAGCATTATAGTAACAACACATTAGTACAATACAATACATCACATTGATTACAATTCAAAGTTTTAAACCCCAAAGTCCAAACATGAATATAATTACATTAATATAATTATAACAACAAGGGGTCCAAATCAAATAACATAAAATTACTAGAATAAACTGCCAAAGATATTGCAAGTTCGATCTTCAGTCTCCAAGCCTCTGTCTAAAGTTAAATAGATATAAGTTAATCGAACTAAAATGAAAGATATATGGTGTACTACTGCAATGGAGAACACTGGCACAAAAATTGAATTAACTTGTTTAGTGTTTACAATAAATGACTTCATGATATATGAACTGAGTATTAACTTAGTTCATGACTTAGTTCAAATGCATATACAAGCTTAGTTCATGACAGTAAAATGAACTGAGTATTAACCAAACATAACAGTAAAATGATATATGAACTAAGTATTAACTGAAATGAAAGATATATGCTTGCATGAAAATGAACTAAGCGTAATATACAATTGACAGTAAAATGCATATACAAGCTTAGTTAATGACTTCATGATAACTAGCATAATGTACAGTTTATATGAGTAAGTTAGTTCTATGTATCATGTATATGCATATGCAAGCTTAGTTCATACAAGCTTAGTACATACAAGCTTACTGTAATAGTGTAATATGCTATAATAGTGTAATATATACATAATATATTTGTTTACAGTATATACATTAGTTGAGTATTAACTATTTATTAGTTTACATTATATATAAATATATATATATATATATATAATACAAGTTATATATGCTAGTTTACAGATGGCATTAGTGTAAGTCTAAACTGTATCAGTATGAACATGCAAAACCTGATTACTTAAGAGGGATTCTAATATTAACAAGCAATCATATAGAGCTAATATCAAACTTAATATACCTAATATTCAATATATTACACATTTAGCTAAGCAGTGTTATGACATTGAGTAAAATTACTCAAGCTAATTATTTGGCTTTGTAAACTATTAGCAACAACAACTTAATAACTCAAACTATAAGTGTGAATAGAACACTCTCTATAAGTTGGTACTCAAATAGTTGAATTATACTATGTGGCTTAGGTCATAATTATTTTCTTAATTATCCGACTAATCACACTTCTATCTGAGGTCAATCAAATTACAGTCACATTTAACCTTTGTTAATACAATAAGATAAAAGCAATTGATAACAACAAATTGAACCATTTTAAATGTGATCTTAATATATACGACCAATGATTAAATGAGCAAAAGGACACAATCTAGCATGTTAAACAGCAAACTGAATGAGAAAACCATAAACATTGAGATATATTACTGACACCATATCATAATATTACTATTATATTGAATATATGTGTGTGCAACTGAATTATGCGTGCAAACTGAATGTGCGCGCGCACCTGTATGTGTATGCAAACTGAATTATATGTGCAAACAAATAACAATTACAAAGTATAATGCTATACAGCTTAATAGTATGACAGAAATATGAACTACACAATTGCAATCTAGTATCAACTATAGATATAAGAACTGACACAACTGAGTTAAACTTAGTATTCAAACTGTTTAATTAAATGTAAATAATAATTGCACAGTTTAATTAAACTTAGTATTAACTAATAGACATATCAACTATAGGTATATCAACTATAAATATATGCAATACACAGTTTAATTAAATGTAAATAACTATTACAACTAATATACGTTCACAACTATGTTAAGTTTAAGTCACAACAATACAACTATATCAGTTTAATTGACAACTGATATACAAACTGAGTTATACATGTTTGCATATACCTCACAATTGAAGTAACTTGGTATTAACTAATATGTTTACAAAGTATCATGATATGTTCACCTGATCACTCCCAATAATTAAAAAAAAGCAAGGATGACGATGGAGATGAACTTTATAAACTAATATAAACTTCACCAAACTGATTGGATTTGAAGAATTACGCTTATCAATATAGTTGAATCAATTTCAGCAATTCACTTGTAAAAAAACTTCTAATTAAAAAAATGACATGCATACTTTATTATATACACTTGGATAGACCGTTGTTATATACACATGGATAGACTTTGTTTACGTACAAAATGAAATCACATGATATCATCCTAAATCAAACCTGAAGCCATCATCCTAAAAATGTTCATTCAATTTCAAATATAATTTGCATATTCAAAACCTTAGCTTTATTGTTTATCCAAAACTATGTAAAATAGAAAAATTATATAAATACACATCCATATATCTTGGTTGCGTGAACTGCAAAATCAAATAATCAGCATGCATACAATTTACAGTTCTAAATGCAACCATACCAAATTACCTCAGATTATTAATAAAACTAAAAAGGTAAGCCAACCTTCTTTATTAATGAAATTTGAATAGGACTTACACGAGAACATGAACATAATGACTATATTACATACAGATATGGGAAGGAGTTATCCTTCCTGGGTTCATGATATTGTTAAGATAAATATCATAAATAAAACACAGTTTTGTTACTTTTGTACATAGTTATGATAAATATAAATATCTTACTTTAATACACATGTAAATTAATCAGTCACTACTTTACGTTCCTTTAAATGTATATAACTTGTATTACAAAATCAAATCGATCACAAACTGTGCATATAAACTATAAATCTTTGGCCAGCATAGCTCAACAAGTCAAACTAAAAAGTATATCAAAACTAAAAAAATTGCTAAAACAAAAGCTCACATTCTTTCAATTCCTGCTAGCGTTCACCATAGCTCAACAAATCGACGACTACCGACCAATCAGACAACGTGAAAGCAAGCAACATACCCGACTTTGGATTGATTTGTGTTTTGAAGGTAAATGAGAACTACGGTTTTCTCGAAAGGGAAAATGTAGATCTAAGGTTTTTTCCCCTAAAGATATTAGATGGAAAATGAGCCGTAATGAAAGCGCAAGTAACTAATTTGGTTTTGGGTTATTGGGTTGAGTGGGATGGGTTTTGACGTATGGTAATGGTAGGAGTAAATATTATTTTCGGTTAAACGGTTAACCGATTTTGTAAAATATTTAACCGTTAACCGACCCGAATTTGGTCGGTTAACGTCGGTCGGTTAACCGAATGTTCGGTTAACTGATTTATTCGGTTAAAAACGGTTAGGTTAAGGTCGGTTAAATCGGTTAAGTCGGTTAAATGCCCACCCCTAGTTTTCGACAGACAGTGCCGAACTAAAATTAACATCGATTCTTAGCCGTCGTTCTCTATCGAACCAACATTCGATGTCGCGATAATAAATCTAATCCCTAAAACCTAATCCAAACTACAGAACCACAATTGACAAAGCAGCACGTCGAATTTTTAGCTAAACTTCTAGTTGTGCTAAGAAATCTTGTATCACTCGAAATGAAATGTTGGAGCAGTTCAGAGATTTAAATATTCTTTCACCACAAATAAGTGAAGCCATTCTCACCATTGTTGAAAAAACTCAGAGATGAAGAGAAGGTAAAATTTGAAAACAAAGGTAAACTATAAACAAAAGGTAAACGAGATGAAAGGCAGAGCATGAGAAGGTAAATATTTAAAAGAAATATGGGTACCACTCATATTAGTTCTTTTTTTAGTGGAGTTTAATTAAAAAACGATCGCCTCTTAATCAAAAATGACCCCGCAAATAAAAGTGCTATGTTTAGAATTACAAGTCTCAATCCAAAAATAAAACGAAATGGCAATGAAAGCTAATTTGCTTCATTTAATTTCTCTCTTTTTTAAATCGTGCAAAAATGTTCAATTGCTCTAGGTCGATCCATCTCTTTTCTGCGCCCACTTTCACAGTATCATTCTTCACTCCTAAAAAATCGCCTAGCATACAAATCACACCGTCTACTTATCGGATCCTATTATCCAAATCCGCCAGCGCAGTAGCTACTGCTACAGTGCCCGACATAACCACAAGTAATGTATATAGCGCAGGCGATGACTTGCCCGAGAATTACGGGTATGATTTTCCTACTCCGGATCCGACCCGAAAGAGACGGGCTGGAGTTTTGTTGCATCCTAGTTCGTTACCAGGTCCCTATGGGATTGGGGATTTTGGAGAGGAAGCTTTCAAGTTCTTAGACTGGCTTCATTATTCTGGTTGCTCAATATGGCAGGCATGTCAAGTTTTTTATTCTAGTAAATGTTTTCGTAGCCTTTAAAAATTTAAGTGTTCTGCAGCTGTTTTAGTATACCCTAGAAGCTAGATATGAGCAATATGTTCAAATCATTTCATTATGCGGAATGTTCCATTTATTTTGATATTAATAGATTTGTAAATTTTTTGACCATTTGTTCTTGAAAGGAAAACTGTTGTATTGCTGGATTCTAAATATTTGCAACAGAATTTAGAAAATATATCCAAATCCATGATAATTTACTAGCGCAAGCTTTAGATAACATAAATGGTGACAAACAAAACAGGCTATCCAAATCATATGTGCTAGCTAATTTGCTCACGTACAAACTTGGATGTATCCTCGTTAAAATGAATAAATACTTGCATTCGTAAAATACAAATTAGTCGAAAGCGTAAATTTATAAAATACTTGTAATTATTGAGAAGTTGTATGTTGCAGAATACATACTTAGAAAATTTCGGTTTCCAGATTATTCGGTAATGGTTTTAATGTGTGTGTAAGCCAATAACTTGATAAAAATGCAGATAACCACAATAATAAGAGGTAGAAATAATTCAAATTTAATTAAAATTACCAAGTGAAAACTGAATTTAACTAGTCAATAACAAGTAAATGAGAATGGTTAATTGATATGCCGTCTAATAATCGTTATTATTGATCGTCGTGTATCATTTGATTTTTAGTACAATCATGAGTTGATTAATCAAATTAACATTTTAACCAAGGGTAGAGAATTCGACCAGAACCTCAAAATTCTGGCAATACAGATTTTAAATAAACAGCTTTGGAAACTGAAAATCAAACAAGATGTACAATATGAAACTCAAACAGCTCTGGAAGAGAATGACCTCTTATTCACTAAACAAACTAGGCTGAATAAATAGTCTTACAAATCCTAAATAAACTCAGAAATAGAATCCACTTTTTACAATACATAACGTGGTAAGAGAACTAGTCAGTGCATAAACATACCACCCTAGACAATTGGGATTATTTAAAACTGGAAACAGATATTTGCATGAACAAAAAAACTATTATCTTGTCACCCTCCCTTAAACTAATTATCAGCTATAATTAGTTTTTTTCAGGAAGCTTTTGAAATATACCAAGCTTAAGAAGTGGCTTTGTCATTAAATTTGCAAGCTGCTCTTTAGTACCATAATGAACTAATTCCATTGTTCCTTCTCTTGTGAGATAACGTAGGAAATGAAAGCATACATCGACGTGCTTACCGCGTCCGTACATTACAAGATTTTTTTGAAAGCTTTATTTTAGACGTGTTGTCACAGTGCACTGGTGCATTCACCCTGTGATTGGTTGAGCTTCTCCATAATCCTTTTCATCCATATAGCTTGACAAGCAAATGATGCTGGTGCAACAAACTCTGCTTCCATTACTGAAAGAGTAACAATTGGTTGTTTATTTGATGACCAAGCTATTGCCCCAGAACTGAACATGAATATGCCACCTGAAGTACTCTTTCTATCTTCTATGTCCCCTACATAATTATTGTCAGTATAAGCAACCAGGCTCTCATTCCCTCCCTTCTTATAGAATAACCCAAAACTAATAGTTCCTTTCAAGTATCTCGAAGTTATCGTAGCTGCCTGTAAATATAATTCAGTTGGATTACTCGTGTATCTGCTGATGAGGTTAACCAAAAACATCAGATCAAGCCTAGTCGTTGTCAAATACATGACTTCCAAAAACTTGCTTGAAAAAGGTTGCATCAACTTTAGCTCTATTCTCACCTTTGAAGATTTTAAAGCCAAGAACAGTCGGATTTTGAATCGAATTATTATCTTCCATTCCAAAACTTTTTAACACATCCAATGCATACTTTCTTTGATTAATATAAATGCCATTAGGTCCTTGCAACATTTCCAACTCCAAGAAAATATATCATCTGTCCTAAATCAGTCATGTCAAATACAGACATCATCGAGCTTTTACACTGACGAAACGTTTTCATCATAGTTCCCTGGGGAAATTAGATCATCCACATAAACTAACAATTAAGATTTTACCTTTTTTGCTTGTCTTTATGAACAAAGTATGCTAGCCACGACAACCCTCAAAACCATCACTCATGAAATGTGCTTCTATACGGCTAAACCAAGCTCGTGGAGCTTGTTTAAGCTCATACAAAGCTTTCTTTAATTTATACACTATGTGAGGACTTTTCCTTCTCATAACCTCTAGGTTGATCAACATATACTTCTTCACTTAGTTCTCCATGTAGAAAGATTGATTTCACATCGAGTTGAAATATTGCCCACCCTTTTTTTAGCTGCGAGTGCAAATTGTTAGGAATAATCAGAATAAAAAGAAAAGGGACTGCTGTCCTAGTCCCTTGTATAATGGAGTTATGCTGAGCTAGTTTTCAGCAGTTTATTTAGTTGCCTTTTTTGCTTGTCACCGAGTCCTATGTTTAGTGGTTATTAGATCCTATTTTTTTGTTTTGCATGTTGATGTATCTGCCTATATAATAGGCTGTTGTTTGATGAATAAAAGTGTTCTTTGCCTTGATTCTCAAAACACCAGTATTATTTTAAATTAACTTGTAACAGTGGTATCAGAGCTTTATTACTGAGTTGTTGTCGCAGAAAATACGAGTAGAGCCAAGTTGTTTAAACTGCATCTTCTCAAGAATGTTTCTCAACCACAGTGCTTGACAAGCACATGAAGCTGCTGCTACAAACTCGGCTTCCTTTGTTGAAAGTGTGACTAGTGAGTGCTTCTTTGTTGACCATGAAACAGCTGCAGAACCCAACATAAAAATAAAACCTGATGTACTTCTTCTATCATCCAAATCTCCCGCATAGTCACTGTCCGTAAACCCAGTCAAGTATGATTGTTCGCCTCTTTTGTAGAACAACCCCAACTTAGCAGTACCATGTATATATCAGAGAATTCTTTTTGCTGCTGCAAGGTGGATCTCCTTCGGTTGCTCCATGTACCTACTGAAGAGACTTACAACGTACATTATATCTGGCCATGTTGCTGTCAAGTACATCAGACTTCCAACTATTTGCTTGTAGAGAGTGCTATCAAGTATCAACTACTTTTCCTGCTGGATTCTTTATTAGGTTCAATCCTTTTTCTACTGGAGTAGTAACAGAGTTGCAATTCTTCATATGGAACCTGGCCAAAACATCTTCTGCATATTTCTTTTGGGACAGGAAAATACCAACATCAGATTGTACTACTTCTAAGCGAAGAAAATAGTCAATAATGCGTAAGTGGGTCGTCGATATCATCTATGTTGGATACCACATAATCATACATCCATGTCGGTCTTCTCCTAATACGTTGAGGACGCGAACCTGCTGTGGTACCAACTTGCTCATCAATTTCTGCTGCTGTAGGTGGAGGTTCAGAGGCTATAGGAGCAACATTTTGTATATTTTGAATTTTTGATATTGTAGAAACACTTTGTTGAAGCTGTTGCTGCACTTCATCTGCATTTTCACCATCAAAGTCTGTTGGAAGCTACTATCCACTTGTGTTGCTGCTCCAATCCAAGTCTTTTCTTCATCAAAGATGACATCACGACTAACAATAATTTTCTTGGTAATAGGATTATACAATTTGTAGGCCTTTGAATGCTCATTAACACCAAGAAAGATGCATTTTTTAGATTTTTCATCCAACTTCTTCCTTTTTTGATCTGGAGTATGGGCGTATGCTATACATCCAAATACACGTAAATGATCGACAGCTGGTCTTATCCCACTCCATGCTTCTTCAGGAGTTATATTTTGAACAGCTAGAGTAGGACTCCTATTCAAAATATAAATACTCCAATTCACTACTTCGGGCCAAAAACTTTTAGGAAGACCACTTCTGTGTTGAAGGCTTCACACCATGTTAAGAATCGTTCTATTTTTCCTCTCGCTTACACCGTTTTGTTGAGGTGTATATGCTGCAGTGAGTTGCCCTCTAATTCCATGTTTGTCACAAAAAAACAGCAAATCGAATATTCCCATGTTGGAATTTGATATAGACAGGAGAGAAAGATTTAACAGAAAACACAAGGCAGACTACATTGTATTTGGTTGATTTAAACAAAAGAAAAGTACAAATTTCTAAATAGACCAAGACTGCTAACTTATTCTTGTCCTACAAACTAGGCAAGAGTGCCTTGTTTCATGCAACTATCTATGTTAGTTTTGTGCTGCTAATGCTGTCATTAGTCTGATTGTGTCGTGTCTTGCTATAGGTGCAAAAACTTCAAAAACTTGTTTACAGTCCACACCAAACTCTTGCTTATACCCTTTAACCACTAATCGTGCCTTATGCTTGTCCACTTCACCATTTTGCTTCAATTTCGTCTTATAAACCCACTTGACACTAATCGACTTTTGTCTCTTTGGAAGTTCTGTTAACTCCCAGGTGTTATTTTTTCAGTAGCGGCAATCTCTTCCTCCATTGTTTTTTCCACTTTTCTTCCTTAAAAGCAACTTCAAATACTGTAGGATCGCAATCTGAAACTAGTACATAAGTGTAAGTGGGTCGTCGGTATCTTCTATGTTGGATACCACATAATCATACATCCATGTCAGCCTTCCCCTAATACATTGAGGGCGTGAACCTGTTCTGATACCACTTGTTGGAATATAATGAATTAATTGAGAAATAGAAAAGAAACTTTATTGCTCTGCTTTATTTAAACCTGATTACATCATACCTGTTTATAGAAAACAACTAATAAGTAGATCTATAAACATAGCTACTTAATAGTACATATCTTAAGATCAGTACAAAGGAACCCACATTGCCTATTTTCTAGCTTAGACAATGTCAAGAGAAAACCAATAATAAAAGCAAATGTGGATGTAACTTTAGCCACACCTACTTGTTTATTTGAATTTGGAAATTAACTAAGTTTGAGTTTAGCTTAAACTTCAACACAAATATCATCCTCATTGTATTGCCACATGTGCAAATACTTGAGAAAAATCGACCCTTTGTTGTTGCGTGTAGCCTTTTGCCACCAAACGAGCTTTGTATTCGTCTACTTCTCCATTCTCCTTGAGCTTAGTTTTATAGAGCCATTTGACACCAATTTTAGTTGCACTTGGTGGTAGATCATTTAGTACCATGTATCATTCCTTTCTATAGCCTTCATTTTAATGTTCGTGGTTGTTCTCCATCTTGCACCGTGTGGCTTCTTTAAAAGAAACTGGATTAGCTGAAGCGAATAGTGCTAAGTTAGCTTCGACATCTTCATCAATCCCAGTTAGGCTTTGGCTGTTGCCAAGAGGGAACTCTAAAACGAAACTGCTTTGATAGAGAGAATGAAATTATTTTATAAAACTCAATTTTTTATAATGGAAAGTAAAAGAAATCAGATTTCTCAGAGGAAAAAAACAATCATTAACATTGGCATATGATATGTCAATTTTTTCTTTCCTTACCTTTTCTTTTCTTTGTATAGACGGTGAAAATAGCAGATTTCAACAAAACAAATATTAGTCAAAAGTCAGGTTCATATTCATGAATAACTCGGCTATTCCATCCAATTCGTTGATTCTTTTATTGGTATAAATTATCGTTAATTCAAAATGGACCGACAATCATTCATTCGGTTCATGGATTATTCATGTGTAATTTGGGAACCTACTAATTAAGATTCAAACTACTATATTGTAGATTTGTGTAATTTGATGATACAGTTAGACCTGTCAAAATATGACCCAATCCATTTACCCTACTTATAAATGAGTTGGGTCAACTTATTTATGAATATTATTAAATGAGTTATGAGTTGGGTTGATCCATTTTTAAAAGGGTTATAAATGGGTAATCCATTTACCCATTTATTAAAAACATTAAATTTTAATATAAATTTGAAAAATAAGAATTTTTTTTGAGTTCATGGGAAACCTTAAGATCATGGTATTCATTGATACTCACTTAAGTAAACCACGCCGTGTGTCTACCCCGCTTTTATTTAGTCGTCGCACACGGATGCTTAACGTTGAAACTCCCACTGATGGTTTGGCTCTGGGATTCGAACCTGCCCGGACGTAGTCCTTTGGTTCTCATCTCCCAGCTCCCAGCTCCCAGCTCCCAAACCAACCGAGCTACGAACGATGAGTGAAAAATAAGAATTTTGAACATATATTGTAGTTTTTCATGGAGACTGACAGTTGTACTTAGAAAATAACAAGCTACCGCATCCCCATATTTGAACTCCGCTTAGTGCAGAAGCCGTTATTTTGTTTTGTTCAGGCTGCAATAACTTCTGCGTTCTAACTCGGAGTCAAGTGAGACTTCGACCGATTAACTCTCACCTAAATTACGGACAATATGGAACACTCAGATACTTCATCGTGTGAACGCACACTGTAGTTCTTCAATGGGACTGATAGTTGTACTTAGAAAATAACATGCTACTACATCCTCATATATGAACTCCGTCTAGTGCAGAAGCTACTATTTTTTTTGTTCATACCTGTGTAGTTAATGCCCCGCTATTACCCCGCTATAACCCAACTATATCTCATAGTGGATTTCTACCGCTACGATTTTTCCATATAGCCCCAAATATAGCATTTCCGCTTTAAGCCCCGCTATTTCCGCTATATCCCGTTATTCCCACTATATTCCGCTATTTCCGCTATTTTTTTAAATGAATTGAAAAATGACATTTATACATTATACATTACAAAAATTATGAAATTAATTTATTTGATTGAATTTCTAATGTACTTTTAGAAATGAAAATACTTTAATATTCTACTAAGTTCAATTATGTTATATAATAGTTTTACGTTTATTTAAAGTATATTCGCACATGTTTTTATTTAAAATTATTTATGTATTAATTATAATTCAATTGAATGTTAGTTTTTCATTTAAGTACCATTTATATATTTGAAAAAACATTAAGTATGAGTTTTATATGCTATTTTAGAGGCATCCGATATATCCCGCCATATCCTCGATGTATCCCTGCTATGACTTTTTGCACCTCCGCCGCATTGAATCTGCCGAGCGCTTTAACTGCACAGGTTCATACTGCAATAACTTCTTCATATTAACTCAGAATCATGCGAGACTTCGACCGATTAGCTCCCACCTAAATTACAGGCAGTATGGAACACTCAGATACTTTATTTTGTAAACGCACACTGTAGTTCTCCAAGAGGACTGACAATTGTACTTAGAAAATAACAAGCTATCATATCCCCATATTTGAACTCCGTTTAGTGCAGATGCCGCTATTTTTTTTGTTCAGACTGCAATAACTTCTGCGTTCTAACTCGTCAAGCGAGACTTCGATCGATTAACTTTCACCTAAATTACGGACAGTATGGAACACTCGGATACTTCATTTTGTGAACGCACATTGTAGTTCTCCAAGAAGACTGACAGTTGTACTTAGAAAAAAATAGGCTACCACATCCTCATATATGAACTCCGCTTAGTGTAGAAGCCGCTATTTTTTTTGTTCAGACATCAATAACTTCTTCATACTAAATCGCAATTAGATGAGACTTTGACCGATTAACTCCCACTTAAATTACATATAGTATGAAATATTCGGATACTTCATATTGTTAACGCACACTATAGTTCTCCAAGAGGATTGATAGTTGTACTTAGAAATCGGAATTCAAAACATAAAAATTAGAATTAGAATTATTTTATATTCATTTGTTTTTTATTAGTCAAATTAAATTTAAATCTTTAAATGAGTTAAATGGGCAACCCGCTTATTAAGTGGGTTGGGTCAGAAGTGGATTGGGTCATAAATGAATTAAGTCATAAATGGATAAAAAAGAATAGGTCATAAATGAGTTGGGTAAAACTTAACCCAACCCATTTTGACCCAACCCAACCCGTTTGACAGACCTAGATACAATATTTTCAATTGCAAAAGATTTGGAAGATATTGTTGATTTCAGTGATACAATATTTCCAATTGCAGAAGATTTAAAAGATATTTGAGATAATTACTCAAATATATATTGTCCCTTTTATAGCATTAAAGAGAGTAATAAATTACCTAGTTAGAAGAAGAATTATTTGAGGAGATTGAGTAATCAATTAATTCCCTAATTAGCTGATTAAAAAAAGAATCTTATCATACGCATGTTAATTGGGGGAAATTGGAAAATCAAATGGATAAATGTTTTCTGCATGAATATGAGAATTAATGAGTCATTGATTTATCTCTCTCGGTTGTATTTTTTATTTTTCTTCTCCATTATCAATCTTGTAAAATTTTCTCCTCTTAGAAACTAATAAAATCTCCTCTCCCAAGTGGATGTACACTACTTCACGGCAGTGGAACCACTATAAACGCCGTGTGTTATTTTCTTTTATTGCTTGATCTGTGATTGAGCTGGTGACTATCTGTTGTTTGTTTTGCCTCACCATCAATCCGATCCTATTTGTTTTTCCACAAGGTTGGGTTTTTGTTCCTAAGGCGATCTTGAGAAATTTTTCACCAACAGTCTGGTATCAGAGCAACAAGGTTGATTGAAAAAGAGTGTTAGACATTATGGCAGGATATGAGAAGACTCCAGCTGTTGTACCAAGACCCTATGTTAGAGGGACCTATATTGCATCAGGATCTAGTTTAGCAATAGAGAAGTGGAACAGTGATAAAGACTTCGAGAAGTGACAATGGAGGATGAAAGCTGTTCTAATGAGAAACGAAGTTCATCTTGTGGTGTTTGCTCCTGAGGAATTGACGGCTGAAATTTCAGCCGCGGAAAGGAAGGAGATGGAAAAATGAACGTGTACTACTTTGCAATTAGCTATGGAAGAAAATATTATTTCTGAGATTAGCGGTGAAACTACTGTTAAGGCATTTGGACCAAGTTGGAAAATCTCCATATGAAGAAATCTGTGACTAACCGTTTGATTTTGTTGAAGATATTTTTCACCATGAGGATGAAAGATGGTACTTCTATCAAAGATCATTTGGGTTTCTTCGACGATCTAGTGATGAAGATGAAGACTATGGATTTGAAGGTAGATGAAGAGCATATATCTATAATGCTCTTGTGTTCTCTTCCGGAGTGTTACACAGGTTTTGCTAATAGTCTTATTTTTGCGAGAGATACTTTGACCGTTGGAGATGTGAAGTCGGGTCTTCTATCTGAGGACTCGAGGATCAGATGAAGAAGATGAGGGAAGGTAGAGAAGGAAGTAGTAGTCAATGCCTATTTGCTGAGAGAGACGAGAAGAGGAATTGAAATTCTAGGGGACGTTCCAAATCTAGAAAGCCCGGTAATAATTATAGAGGAAAATCTAAGGATGAAAAGTGTCATCATTGTATGAAACCAGACTATTGGAAAATAGACTATCCGGCTTGGAGGAAGAATAAGAAGGTGGTTCTTCATCATTTGTGGTGGAGAAAGCTGTATCTGATGATGTGTTATCTACAATGGTATTATATGTATCAAATCATTGAGTGTTTGATTCGGAAGCGTCTTTTCATATGACATCTAATAGAGATTACTTCAGTTCTTTAATCGACAGTGAGGGAAGTGCAATTCTTATGGGTAATGATGCTAGTTGTAGAGCCATGAGAGAAGGTACAATGCGGATTAGGATGTTTGATGGAGTGATATGCACTTTGACAGGTGTCCGATATGTTCTGGATCTTCGGAAGTCCTTGATTTCTTTGGAGTAGTTGGCATCCATGGGGTGCAAGGTCACTTTAGAGAAGGATGGTTTGAAAGTTTTGATGGGTGCTCTTGTTCTTATGAAGGAAGATGTGTTTCAGAATCTGTATTTGCTTAAGGGGACCACAGTTCTTGGAGAGTCGTGTGTTGGAGTTGACAGTTCTCGTGCTTTGGATGCCACCAGACTTTGGCATCTCAGGTCGGGCCATATTTTTGAGAAGGGCTTAGAGTTGCTTCGTGGACGGAAGATGATTAAAGGCGACTTCGACAAGTTGGATTTCTGTCAGGAATGTGTGTTAGGTAAGCAAAATAAGGTATTCTTTGGAGTTTGGACTCCATAGATCAGAGAAGGTGTTTGTTGAGAACCAATCTGATTCTAAGTTGAAGGTGCTAAGATCTGATAATGATGGCGAGTTTGTCATTGGAAATTCCTCGACTTTTGTAGACAGCATGACATCGAGAGACATTTCACTACACCGGTTGACCTGCAATCCAATGGGGTTGCTGAGAGGATGAATATGACTTTACTTGAGAAAGCTTGTTGCTTAAGATTGACGGTGGACTTATCTAGAGAATTTTGGGCGAGGCATCATCAATTGCGGCACATATTATTAATCGGATTCCGTGCTCAGTCATAAATGAGAAAATTTCAGAAGAGAAGTGGAGAGGTAAAGCCATGTACCTTGGTTATTTTCGTATTTTTGGTTGTTCTATATACGTTCACCATACAAGTGATGATAAGTTGGAGGCTAGAGCATACAAGGGCATCCTATTGGGATACACAGATGGTATTACAGAGCATCGTATTCGGCACCCTTTTTATAGGAAGATTGTTCATTTCAGACATATTACTTTTGATTAATCAACAATGTTCAATCCTAAGAAAGACTTACCTACCACATCAGATGTTTCTGATAGGTCTAAGGAGATGGAAGAGATTCCTATTTTACAGCTTAGTGGTAGAGTTGTTGAGAGTGAGATAGATGCAATTGATGTGACATCACAGAATAGTTTACATGTGCCCTCTAGCAGTGTTGGTGATGTGCATGAGACTAAATGAAGTTCAGTTCAAGGTGGAGCTGAAAGGAGTTTAGGCGAAGTTGTACATACTCGGACCAGTCGTAGGACTATTAGGCCGCCTGAAAGGTATGATGATTGGCAGTATACAAACATGAGCCCTAGTGATCAGTTTGATTATGTCCTACATGTGGTTCATGATGAGCCGCTTGATCTTGATGAAGCTTTGAAACATGTGACAGTTCGAAGTGGATGTGCGCTATAGAAGAGGAGTTAGAGTCGTTGAAGAAGAAACCGACTTGGGATTTAGTGCCTCCTCCTCAAGGAAGCCGAGCCATAGGTTGCAAGTGGTTGTACAAGGTGAAGAATGATGGAAGGTACAAGACTAGACTTGTTGCTAAAAGGTTTTCACAGATAAAGGGATTGTAGTATGATGAGATTTTTTCTCCTATAGTGAGACACACCTTCATCCGTATTTTGCTTGCTATAGTTGCTGCTCATGACTTGTAGTTGGAGCAACGTGATGTGAAGACCACTTTCTTGCATGGAGACTTGGATGAGACAATTTATATGAAACAGCTAGACGGATATGTCGTAGATGGAAAAGAGAATTGAGTTTGCAAAAGAAGTCATTGCATGGACTTAAGCAGTTGCCTAGACAGTGGTACAAGAGGTTTGATTCTTTTATTTTTTCACTTGGTTTTGATCGCAGCATCAAAAATGCTGGTATGTACTTCAAACATTTGAAGAATGGTTATTAAGTGTATTTACTCTAGTATATGGATGATATGTTGATTGCTTTCAAGCATAAAACTGAAATTGATAGTTTGAAGTTGAAGCTTAAAGCGGAATTCGGGATGAAAAATCTTGGAGGCAAGAAAGATTTTGGATATGGAAATCCAAAGGGATAGAAAGCTTAGACTTTTAAGGCTCACTCAAAAGGAATATATTCTGAAAGTGCTTGCTCGGTTTAGCATGGAAGGAGCAAAAGCAATCAGCATATCCATATCTTTGTACATACAACTTTATAGTAGAGGCTCTTCGATCTTGGAGAAGGATAAAACTTATATGGAGAAGGTTCCTTATGCGAGTGCAGTTGGTAGTCTGATGTTTGCATGATTTGCACTAGGCCTGACATTGCACAGATAGTTGAATTGGTGAGTAGATTCATGTCAAATTCAGAAAAGACGCATTGGAAGGTAATGAAGTATATTTTCAGATATCTTAGAGGGACTCCAGCCCATGGGCTTGTCTTTGGCGGCAGAGACAGAGATTTCAGCTTGGTTGGATTTTATGATTCTGACTATGCCGGTGGTAGAGATCGAAGGAAGTCAACCTCATGTTATATGTTCACCATTGGTGGGGCATATATTAGTTGGAGAGTGAGGTTGCAGACGATTGTGGCTTTGTCTACTACAGAGGCAGAGCTTATAGTTGCGGTTGAAGCGGCTAAGGAGACGTTTTACTTGAAGCGTTTGTTGTGATGTGGGCTTCGTGTATGAAGGTATAGAAGTAAATTGTGATAGCCAAAGTGTAATTCACTTAGCTGAAAATCTGGTTTTTAGCTCAAGAACGAAGCATATTGAGGTGAGAGAGTCTTTTCTTGTCTTTATGGATGAAGAGAAGCTTGTACGTCTTAAGAAGATTCACACAAAGGAGAATGCAGCGAATATGTTTACCAAGTCGTTACCCGTTGCAAAATTCGAGCATTGCTCGAACTTGATTCACTTGATGAAGTGCTAGGTGCCACAGGGTGACACGGTGGAGAGTGAGTTGGTAGATGGAGACGTTTGTTTTTGTTGTGGAGGTTGATAAGTCCTACTTGAAGAGGGTACTTTCAATGCTTTGTTGACGGACGGTGGCCTTATCGGAGTTCGTTGACAAAGTGCAATTGGTGATGACTATGCCGAAGCTCATTGAGAAAGTATCTATGGTGTCTTGTCCGAGAGCTATTTGGAGTAAGAGGATGTAGATGGAGTTGATAGGCTTGCGGGGAAATATAGTATCAAGATGGAGATTGTAAGATTCGGTGATACAATATTTCCAATCGCAGAAGATTTGGAAGATATTATTGATTTCAGTGATACAATGTCTCCAATTGCAGAAGATTTGAAAGATATTTGAGATAATTAATCAAATATATATTGCCTTTTATATAGCATTAAATAAAGTAATAAATCATCTACGTGAGAAAGGAATTATTTTGGAAGAGGTAATCAATTAATTCTCTAATTAGCTGATTAAAGAAGAAATCTTATCAGGTATATGTAAATTGGGGGAAACTGGAAAATCAAATGAATAAACGTTTACTATATGAATGAGAGAATTAATGATGCATTGATTTATGATCATAAATCAATTACTTCAACGCAAGTAATAATCTTTATATGAAGGCAGAGATTAACATGAGTAGATTTATCTCTCTCAATTGTATTTCTTATTCTTCTTCTTCATTATCGATCTTGTAAAATTTTCTCCTCCCCTCCCCCCAACTCTGTGTCCACTACCTCGCGGTAGTGGAACCACTATAAATCGCATATGTTATTTTCTTTTATTGCTTGATCTATGACTGCTTTTAGATGATGACCATATGTTGTTTGTTTTGCCCCACCATCAATCCGGTCCTATTTGTTTTTCCGCAAGGTTGGGTTTTTGCTCCTAAAGCGATCTTGAGGGATTTCCCCAACAATTTGTTCTCATCCAACTTTAACTGCTGTATCTACATTATGCACCAAATCTGTCTTGTTTTAATTTTTAATCTCAGGCCCTTGTCCAGTTGATATAAAGATACTCATGGTTTGTGCTTGTTAAGTATGTTTTTGTGCATAGAGATGTTATCACACCTGTCATGTTTTAGAATTAAGTGCTTGAAACTTGAACAATGATGTTATCACACCTGTCATGTTTTAGAATTAAGTGCTTGAAACTTGAACGCGGTCTACCGTGGGAAATTGTTTGAATACAGTAATCTTTTTGATTATTTTATTCCAGGTTTTAACAAAAAGCTCACTTGCTATGCCTTTCTAAATCACAATAATAGCTCTACATTATGAGTTTAACAAACATATAGATGGAGCTAATAGATACTCGAATGCTAATCAAGTGAAAATCATCATCAATATCTGTTTGGGGGTGATTTTCACGTGAGCATAACTATTTACTGATAAACTTCTGTTCGCAAACCATACTACATTATATATTATAATCATATATCTCATGCTTTCTCACGACAACTTTTGTGTTATTAGTAATATTTTTTTTCCCTACCTTTTCTTATAGGTGCTTCCACTTGTTCCTCCAGGCAGAAAATCGAACGAAGATGGATCCCCTTACTCCGGCCAGGTAAAATTGAAGGTTTACAAGCAATAAATTATTATGTCTTATGGTTCTTTTTTCTTCATCATGAGTTAAAATGGAAAGAAGTGTAGTTTATCGCGTTGCAACTCTTCATTTTTTTTAAAGTAGGAACCTAGTGCATGAGGCTGTTTCCCTCTCATTGCGAAGAGGCTGTTTTCGGGCTCGAATCTGAGCATCCAGACACCATGCGGATGACCTAACCGTTGCGCTAAGGCTCCACCTCCAACCCTTCATTTTTTTTTAATAATAAAAAAACCTAACTTAATTATATTCATTGCTCAATACTATGCTGTTTTTATTGATGTAAGTCGCCTTTGAGAACTACTTTTGATTGTGTGTATAACTTGAACGGTATAGTTATGATTTTGCATTCAGGATGCGAACTGTGGTAACACTCTATTAATATCTCTTGAAGAACTTGTGAGAGATGGTCTGTTACTGAAAGAGGAACTACCAGCACATATGTGAGCTTCCTTTGTTCATTTCTCCTTGTTAGAATTTGTATTAGTTCTAAATATGTGGTTGCTATCAATTGACTCGAATACAATGCTAGTGATATGGATCAAGTGCATTTTGCTACAGTTGCAGATATGAAAGATCCTTTAGTAGCAAAGGTTAGTATTGAACCTGAAAATAACTGTTAGATTTTATCACTGAATTAGTAGTTGTCCATCTTTTATGGAATGCCATTAGAGAGCGTTTAAATTTAAGTCTTTTAGTTTAACGACATTTGTCTAGTGTTTATTTAACCTGCCGAATGTTTCTCAGTAGATAAAGAGAGAACTTTATTTCCTAAGTAACATAGATGATGGGACACACATAAAGTTAACCATAAAAAACAATGCTGGAGAAATTTGTCGATTAGCTTTGTGTATATATTTTGAAATTTGATCCTGGCACAGGCCTATTATATGATATAGCCTTAGCTCAAATCTCCAAAATCCCGTTTTGATATCAATTATATAACTTAATGCACTTCTAGCTTATTTTAATCTCTCGTACATTCATGATCATACTGCCAATATCATATCTTGTATTAGGCTGCAGAGAGGCTGGTTCAAAGTCATGGGGAGCTCAAAATGCAACTTGATAATTTCCGTAGGGATCCTAAAATTTCATGTGAGAATTTGTACCATCGATCTAATATTACTTGCAATCACTGTATTATTCTGACGTAAAATATAAAACTGCATTTGAACATCTTCATATCTAAGTTATAGGTAAGAATTTAAATTAAGAATTAACTGTTGAGTTTCGGCAATCCCGCATAACGTACGCGTTCACTTTACCGTGTCTAGCCAGAGTCAACGGTCGAAGTCTTCCATGCCGGCGTCCCGATTGAACATCCCCCACCAATCCCATATATATGTTAAAGTTAGCACATGTTTAACATGTTTAGAAATAAGTCTCCTAGTTTATTGGTCAAGAAATGAGTTAGTGGCTTAAATTTAGGAAGTAGTTAGTTGTTTTATTTTTCTATTTAAAGCTTTGTATTTCCTATCGTTCAATTAAGCAAGTTATCAACAATGTAGTTCCTTTCTGTTTAACGTTTTATCTCTCTTCTCCTCTTTTCTATATCAAATTCTAACATGGTATCGGAGCAAGATTAGAGAGAGGATGAGAGAGAATAGAGAGCCCCAGTTAAAAAAAAGAACTGATGCCCCCAAAAGTTCATATTTTTCTAGCTCAAAGATGTTTATGCTCAATAATTCGATTCTTCCTCCGCACAAAATAATTTCATTCACCAAAATAAAAGAATCAACGTCCTGCCGCTTCCATCGAACTGCGCTACCATCTGAAAGCTCGGATCTGTCACGAGCTTGACTGCTGCCGAGAGATGCTTTCAGAACTGCTGCGAAGTTTAAGCGCTGCTACCTGGTGATTCAGATCTAGAAGGAGATGGGCCGTCGTCGGAGTTTGGTGCCGTTGCAATTTATTAAAAAATATGAGAGGTCAGTGTGGTTGTTGTTGTATTTGATTTGATGACAGTAAGGTAGTGGGAATGATGCGAGTAGTTGTAGGAGATGAAACTTGCTGGAAGTGTAGAATTTAGAGTGGTTTGAGTGGTTTCGTGCTGCCAATGGTCAGCAGATTGATAGGGAGGATTGACAATTTTGCAGTGACTGGATGAGCAGTGTATGTGGTAATTGTGAATGTAGTGTATTGGCAGTGCAATTTAGTAAGGCAGGTAATGTTTGGAGAAGGATGGACTGTAAGTTGAGATATATGCGATGTTTTCGGCAAGCAGTGATGAAGTGTTTTGGTTGCAAGGAGGATGGATGGGACAGTGGATGTTGGATGTTTTTATGGAGGAGCAGCAGCAATATTGTGGTCGGGGTCACTGTGCAGTAATGGAAGTTGTAAAACTGTGGTAGTTTGTGGCAGATTTTGTTGTAAGGTGATGTTGTCAGTTGAGTGTCAGCAGGGGATGGTGGTATCACTGTGGTGATGGAGATTGTGGTCAGGCGGCAAGGAGGAGTGTAGTAGGTAGATGTATGTGGTTTGGCAAATGTGTTTGTGGTTTGCAAAGTGCAGTGGCAAGCAATGATGGGCTGTCTAGTGATCAGTGCAGTCGATATGGTGGCTGTGCATATGATGGTGTGTGTGCAGTTTTGTACAGTGCTGGTTGGCAAAGTTTGAAGTATGTGAAGTGAGTGGTGCAGATTTTCTGATGAAGCAGTGATATGAAGTTTGTTGACTGTCTGGTTATGATGTTAGGGGGGTATGCGAAGGAGGAGGTGTGCAATTTCGAAAGCAAGGTAGAGTGATGAATGGTTGATGGGCAGTTGCCAGTTGAAGTGGTATGTAGGGCTAGCAGTAAGTTGAAGTTTGTACAATGTCTGTGTTATATGTTGACACAGTTAAATGTATGAAGTAGAGAAGCAAATATGTGTGTATTAAGTGATGAATGGTTTGTTAAGTGGAAGTATTGGTAGAATTGCAGTTTTGTAAGAAGTATGAAGCAGCAGTTTTGAATTAGTATTGTGATGGTTGTGCACAAGTGTGACTGTCTGGTTGGAAGTCTGGCAATAGATATGGCGCTGATGGAATGTTTGAAGTGCACTCGAGGAAGTATTGTTTCGGTGAAGTTTGCAGAGGGAAGGTGAAGTTTGTAGTTTGTTGCCCTGTCAAACTAGTAGTGTGAAGTTTGCAGAGGCAAGGGGAGTTGAACTGTTATGGTGAAAAAGACAGTAAAGACAAGCAGAAGAGCAATTGTTTGAAATGTATGTATGCAGTGATATATGTATGGTAAAACGTCGATTATGGGGTTGGACATTTGTAGAGTGCTCGAGAGAACTGTTTGACGTGGAAGCCTACAAGTGCAGTAGGTAAAACCTGTGAGTGAAGCAGGTGTGGTTTCATGTCATCCAACAAGTAAGTGAAGAAGAACTGCTGTTCTCACTTGTTGGGGAGATGGCAGATACAACGGTATCAGAAGATGGTCCGAGTGGAGAGGCCCAGTGAATCCCTCAAATGAAACGACAAGAGTTTAGTAATGGTTCGTAAGTGGTGAATCATTGAATACGAAGCAGTTGAGCATGTCCAATCTCATAAAAGATCAAAGCCGCTATGGAGATCGTCAATGCGAGAAGACGAAGCAATCAAGAACTTTAGTTTTTTGAAGGTTAGTAGTTGTGTGTTGTAAACTGAATGTTAGCACATTCAGTTTAAGGGAGAGTGTTAAAGTTGCACATGTTTAACATGTTTAGGAATAAGTCTCCTAGTTTATTGGTCAAGAAATGAATTAGTAGCTTAAATTTAGGAAGTAGTTAGTTGTTTTATTTTTCTATTTAAAGCTTTGTATTTTCTATCGTTCAATTAAGCAAGTTATCAACAATGTAGTTCCTTTCTGTTTAACGTTTTATCTCTCTTCTCCTCTTTTCTATATCAAATTCTAACAATATATACCACGATTATTTCAGATATCCTACGATGTGAGATTTTTAACCTGTTCAATCCACGCACTCACTCCATTTACAATACGAGCCACACCTAACATTAAGATTAGAATTTTAAAACTACTTATAATTAATGTCCGCGGATTATATTCGACTGCAAATCCTATATCCACAATTTGTCATGTCTCTATGCCTCCAACCATATAATAGTCCACTAATTATTAAACTAATTTATGGATATTGCGGTAAGTATAAATCAGTGGTTCAAATTAATGGCACTGCACATTGTTGTTAAAAATCTTAAAATCCTACGATTTAAATCCCGTTTTAGATCGAATCTCTCCCTTTACGATTCGATTTACATTCCGATTCAAATCTACTAAAACCACAGTAGAGAAAATTCATTCAATACACATTGATATATTCAATATGCTTATTTGAGTCTACAACTTCAATTCTAAGTTTTTCCAAAAAATAATATAAATGGAACAAAATAAAAAATTGAATTTTAGATTTAGATGTAAAAATTCAAACATCAAAATCAATTTCAAAGTGTATACGAATCTTAAAATATGGATCTTTTAAATCTACTATTTACGATTTAAATCCCGTTTCGATTTAAAATTTAAACTTTACGATTTACGATTTGAATATCATTTTGATAACCTTGGCACTGCATTTGATGATCTGAACAACTCATGTCCTAATAACAAAATAAAAGTATATCAACTTCGACTCTTCAATCGATGAAGTTTTTGCATATGAACTGAAACTTCTCTGATTTGCGTGCATTTATGCACATTTAAGCAGTTAAGTTTATCTTCATGTATCATATACTGGCATCTATGATGATTGTAGAAGATCAATCAACTAATAAGTGATCTATCAATTACCTGAACACACAATATTCTGTATTGGGGTGTGTGTGTATCCGTGGAGGAGATGTTTAACAATTTGTATATAATGCATGCTAGATTCATAAATTACTCTGACCAAATCATTTATTTAGCATATGTTAGAAACTTCAGAAAATCTCTCATAGAACTAACAAAGTTACCTCAAATACTAATGCATCTAGGTTGGCTTGAAGATGCTGCACTTTTTTCAGCTATTGACCATAGCATTGATACATTTTCCTGGACTGAGTGGCCCGAACCTCTTAAAAATCGTCATCTTGATGCTTTGGAAGAAGCATATCAAATCCATGAAGACTATGTAAATCTCTACCATTTTGATTGCAATTGGCTTCAGTTAATTTACGGCAACAGCAAAACTGGATCAAACAACTATCCGGTGTTACTTGGATATCTCATTTACCATAACATATAACAAGAACAGTATGCGATAAAGCAACCATATAACGTTTTCGTTCTTTCTTTCTTTCTTTCTTTCTTCTTTTTTTCATTCAATTGCATCAGATAAAGACAGAGAATGCAAGTTCGAATAATTCTGGAATTCCAAATTTAGTTACTAGATTTTTTTTTACACTCTTTTTTGTGATAAGATATATACTTCTACCGCCACCATTTTTCTCATATAAAACACGACCACTTAAAACTTTTAACCTTTTTTTCAATTAATATGCCTAAAATGGGATGTGCATTCTTATTGCAAAGCTTTAGGATCATGCAAGTTTTGTGAGAATATTATAAGATGTAGTTATAACAAACATAGATAATTGAACATGCAAGAGCAGAGCACTTACATTATGATTATAAGATTCTGGATTATTTCCTTTTTTGTACTTAAATTTTTTTACTGCATGGTCACAGATAGACGTTTTTGTTGCCCAACAATTTTTGTTTCAAAAACAATGGGTAAACATTCGCAATCGTGCGCACAAACTAGGAATCAAAATTATGGGTGATATGCCGATTTATGTTGGCCATCAAAGTGCAGATGTATGGGCAAATAAGAAATCCTTTATGCTGGTAAGCTTTCTGCCTCTAAATACTGTATTTTGGTGGACAGCAACAACAAAAAAAAGAAAAAGAAAAAAAAGAACACTTTTACCCCACTACATATCTTTTGTTTCAGTGTTCCCAGTATTATCTTTATCATGAAACTTCTCCATAATCCCTGCTGTAGGTGTACTATATTTATGATTTATTCCTAGAAAATTAAAGATTTAAAAGAGATTCTGATCATATTTTACACTCTAGTTCTATAAGCAGTAAAGCAAATGCGCTTTAGATATCATTTCAAGGCTCCAATATTAGTTCATTTAAGAGGGTTACTGTGACCAGTAAAATAGATGAGATTTTTCTGGTTTAATGTGATATGAAGGTATTGACATATTTCCCTGTTTCGGTTGAATCGATATCTTAGATTCAGTATGTTTTATTTACTTCTTTCTATGGTTACTTATTGTGCAGAACAGGATTGGTTATCCAGTTCTTGTCAGTGGCGTTCCGCCTGATTGTTTTAGTGAAACTGGTCAATTATGGGGAAGGTAGGTTAAAAGAAGCTTATAATGTTTTCTTAGTAATTTCGCTTATTTGAAGAAAATCATCTAAATAGCTATTGTGCCGTAATTAACTGTTACAGTCCTCTGTATGATTGGAGGGCAATGGAAGAAAACAGATATGCTTGGTGGATAAAAAGAATAAAACGTGCTCTTGATCTATACGATGAGTTTCGCATAGATCACTTCCGAGGACTAGCTGGATACTGGACTGTGCCTTCCGGTGAGTGCACTACTAATTTGTGAGCGGGTAAAGAACATATTTAATTATTTGCAAGTGGATAGAATTATTTATTTATTTATTTATTTAGGGTACGTGCATGCTTCTGAATTGTGTACTGCTATCCAAATTTAATGTATTGCAGAAGCAAAGGTCGCAATGTTTGGAAGATGGAAGGTGAAATTGCTCCTCAGAATCTATGTTTAATGTTTGTGAGGGAAGGCAAGCTAAACGTCCTACCTATCGTATTAATTTAGGCTGGACCAGGGAAAACTTTCTTTGATGCTGTTTTCCAAGCTGTTGGAAAAATTGACATAATAGCTGAAGATTTGGTATGAATAAGGTTTTCTTTTTTTGTACATTAAAAAGGTTATCTTAAAAGCATAAGCTTATGACGTATTATCAATATAATACCAATTAAGATGTATAAACAGTTTATATTGTTTAATAGGGAGTTATTACGAAGGATGTTGTTCAATTAAGAGAAGCTATAGGTGCTCCTGGAATGGCTGTTCTACAATTTGGTAACATTGTGCTAGTAATTAATATCGACATGATTTCACTCCCTTGGTTACCTTCTCAAACTAATTAATTCTCGTATAAATTGATTTAATGGAGCAGCGTACGGAGGTGGCTCTGACAATCCTCATTTGCCTCATAATCACGAACAAAATCAAGTCGTGTACACTGGAACACATGATAATGATACAGTGAGCATCCTTTCAAAATTTAAACACTATCTTTACTTCTCCTAACTGGTTGAGCTCCAAATTAAATTATAGATGCATACATTTTTCATTTCAGTTTGTTGACCAATGTTTTTGACTAACTGCACAAAAGCATTAGTATTTTACAATTAACACGCATCTCACTTCTTCTGTATATGGTAAAATTCACTCTTTAAAATAGTAACAAAGATGCTAAAGAATTCATTGTAGAACACATAGATAAAAGATTGTATCAATTAGTCAACTGTTGGTTGTCCTGTGACCAACTATAAATAGCATTTGTATCACTCAAGTCGTGATTGGTATTTGTAATATGAGTGATTAATACTACCTTTTGTTATAGGCTTTGGGCTGGTGGGAAAACTTGAAGGACAATGAAAAGTGCAAGGTACGTGTTTTGATTAGCTTATCTTCTTCCTCTTATGATAACCCATTAGATTAAACAAGCTAATAGTTTTCATTTTCACGCTCTTAAGTTGATAATGGGAATGAATAGTTACTGAGAATTTTTTTTGTTCTACTTAGAAGAGGAAAATCCTTGCTTTAAGCCTCAAATTTTGACAAATATGAAATAGCTTATTTTATTTTTGAAGTTTGTGAATAGACACTTCGAGTTTGATCCATTATAGAATATAAAATATTTCATAAGACCACATTTACAACTTTGAGACTAGGATGAATATTGCTCCTTTTAGTGAGATAACAAAAAGTATTTCCTTTTATTCGTACACTATGCCTTATTATGGAATGAAGGGATAAAAAATTCCAGTTTTCCTTCTTATGGGAAGCAGTGTACTTTCTTGCTGCACTGTACTTTGTTTATGGATAAGATGCTAAACATCCAAATATCCTCTCGCTTTTTACGTGTTAGTTGGTTGTTTCAACTCTACATGTTTTAGCTTATTTGTGTTATGAGTTATTTTTCTTCATGTTAAATGAAGCGTACAAACCTTCTCTGAAATGAAAAACATTTTTCATTTGGATATGATACTTACTAACACTAACTATACTATGGTAAAGCATTATGGCATAGGATATCTGGTACTTCGTAAAAGTAAACACTCCAACACAAAAGCAATGTGTTATGAACTTGCGAAGAAATCATGGGGGTATGCTCCGAAGTTATTCGTTGATGTCATCCATTTTCGTTTGTTGAGATAAACTTTTTTTTTCTCCTTTTCTCATGATTTTTCCTTTTTAAAAACATGGTTGTTGAATTTAAAGTAGAAACAAGATAATAAACAGATAACTAGTAAAAAATATTAGTTTAGATGACAACAGCTTATTTTTGTTTGATTGTCATACTTTATCGGGATCTCCAAACAAACCACACTAGGTATATATATATCTATTAAAGCTAGCTTGTGAAGGTTGTGTTGGAGAATAATGTTCAAGATTATTTCTCAAATGGTGAGATGTCAGCCGTAGAAACAAGAAGGATTGCTAAAGGGACTGCAAAAAAGAATAAGTTGTGGGATGATGTTAGATACCCTAATGCTTATGCGGAATTGATCTTAATGCTATTATAACATTAGAAGGATTGAATAGTGTATTCAAACTTCTTAATGCTTAACTTGTAGCTTTAAATTATTCAATTCTGAATCACAAATATAAGCAAATAAATATAAGTAAATGCAGAACAGAAAGAAATAAAGTAAAAAGATGCACCAAATTTTTTTTTACTGGTTCGGTTCCTCCATCTTACATCCAATCCTATGTCCCATACAAAATTTTCACTATCACAAACTTGCAATTCCGTTTCTGTCAAGTACACATATAATTTGGCTTTGAATGAGGTGGCAAGTACACATATTCCAACTTTTCGTGGATAGTGGGACACAACGGATCTCGACTTTCCATGGATGGTCAAGAACACTTAAAAAATCCCAACTCTTTACAGGTGGTAGGATACACCTTTACAATTCAAGTAGCAGTAGAGTAACTCTACAAAAAATCGTACCTTTCGAATATAAAATATCGCGCTCTTCATTACAATGATCCTATAGACCCCATAGCAGTTTATAATTGAAATATAAGAGGAACAGGATGAGATCAAAGATAGAATGATAAATAATCCAAGGAAGAACTCTCTCATCTTTTTTGGTTTGCAAATTCATTAAGAATGAGAGTGAAAGAATGTGGATTTGCAAAATAGACGCATAAAATAGTAAGAGAACTTGATCACAAAGTAGTAGAAAAGAAAGAGTAAGAGAAAGTATGAGAATTGCTCTTAAAGTTCATTTTCCAGAGCCTTTATGCAGAAGACGAAGAGAAGTGTCTTATTAACGATGGGTGAAAGGATGTTTCTATTCGTTTAAATTCAAAAATCACACTAACGGATAGTATGTCGACATATGCTTTATGGTTATGTCGACATATCAATGTTTGATTTTTTTTATCAACGGTCACTATGTCGATATAGTCTAAAGAGTATGTCGACGTTTGCTAGTTGATTTTAAAAAACACTTTACAAAAATTGTTTTAAACTTTATAATTTTTGAAATCAATATTGTACTTTTGTATAAAGGTCCTAGAGATGAGATCTTTTAAAAGAGAAATTTCAAAGATGTGCTACAAGGATTTTAGCAAATATTTCTAAGGCCTTTTATACACAGTGCCTGCTTAACTGAATGTCTTGTGTTCTAATCTTTGTTTCTTGAGTTTCTTGTATTCTTCTAGCCTTGTCTTTGAATCTCATGTATTCTTCTAGTCTTATTATTGTCTTCTCAGCCTTGATTCTTATTGGTCTCATTGATCTTCTTTTGAGTTCCTTGTAATGATCCGTCTTGATATATAATCTATCTGTACTTGTTTATCCTTGCAATATTTCTGAGTATTACACCTATATTTTCTGCATTGTAATCTACATAATTCGAAAAGTCATTGGTCATAATATTCATATGGTTGTCATCAAAATCAATACTTGTGGTATTGGCAATCTCTATATTTTGATGACAACCATCTAATATTCTTGATATAAAATATAATAATGTTAACTTAACTCTAATTTAACTCCCCCTAAATCTATCAACTCTCCCCGAGTTAATGCATATATTACTCCCTCTATGGTTCTGACTATTATTTGTGTGTGTGTGTGTGTGATATTTTATACTTTTTCTCTCCTTTGTTATCAACAAAAATGGATAAAAATGTATCATCTTATTAGGAATATGGCATTGATATACATGTGTAATCAAAATCAATGATAGGTAACTATGTCTTAAGAACTATATGAATAAAATATTATACACAAACATATTTTAAACATAACAATTATTTACATGTATAGACAAAACAAATAAAATATAACAAGAAATAATACACAGACGATTTTATGGATAAACTCCACGGTTTCTTTGATGGAACTTTTATCCATCCGTCATTGGGACCGAATACGCGATCAATTGAAGTAACCTTTCAATCATCAAAATTTTTCCCCTCGATATAGTCTTTTTAGAAATGTTTTCATTTCTTTCTGTTGGAAATGCGGATTACGGATCTTAAGGCAGAATTAATACTTAATGGGGGTGAATAGTGTTTAATTAATTTTATGAATCTTTTTGAAATCTTTTCAAATTAAATCCAAACAGATGCAATTCACAAACACAGAAATAATCACAGAACCAGACACAAATGCAAATAGTAAATAAAAGCAGTAAAGGAAAGAACACACCAGAATTTTATACTGGTTCGGAGTTACCCTACATCCAGTCTCACACAATTCCTTATGCAGATTTCTTTTCAAATATAATATCGATATTATAACCTCGATTTCAAGGCCATAAGATACACCCTCTTGTCTTTGAGTCCAAGGACAGACTCTCTTGATTTAACCAAGCTACAAGATCACCTAATTGATTTACGGGTTACAATCACACCCAATTGATTTACGGGCCACAATCACACCGTTTCCAATATCACTTTGATAGATAGAGAGACTCGATACACTTCTTTGATTACAAATGATCCTATAACTCTGAATAGCACTGAGTTCTTTGAGAGAGAGTGGCAGAGAATCAAATTAGAGATGATCGAGTTTGATTCACTTAGGATTTCGGCAGAGTTTTGTTAAAATATAATAGAATGTTTGAGTGGAGGAGTGAAGAAATGAAGAAAACTTACTTAAAATTCGTTGAAAACAACTGGTATTTATAGAAGAACATCAGTCATGTCTATTCGCGAAAGGTTATGATGAATAAACACTTCATTTGAAAATTTGAATTTTAAATTCTACGGCTACCATGTCGACATGCCCTAGTAAATTTTGAAAATTGATTTTTGTTTTTAAAAGAGATTTCCTTTCTAAAACTCGTCAAAACAAATTTTGAAGTTTATAAACCATTTTGAATATAGTTTAAACTTATAAAAGAGATTTAAAAAGTAATCTTAAAAATATATAATCTATAATATAAAAGTAATATTAAAAACTAAGTATAGAATATATTTTTGAGATTTAAAGCTTATAATATTAAAACCAGGAGATAGTTTAAAAACAAGAGATGATTTTGAAATCAAAATATAAATGATAATAGAAATAGTTTAAGGCTAAAATATTTAAACCGAGAGAGATGACTTTTAAAAAGTTTTTGAAAAAATATTTAAAATAAATCATTTTGAAAATTTCGTGGATTTCATTCCACTAGAGAAGGTCGTGGGTTTCATCCCACTAAAGAGGTCGTGGGTTCCATCCCACTATTAAAGCGAGAAGGTGGATTTCATTCCACAATTAAAATCCGAATAAAGATTTTAGTGTTATTATGAAGTTTTAACATAAATCCAGACACTATTACTTGTCTTGATATCTTGAACTCTTGAAATCTTGAACTCTTGATACTCATGAGTCTTTAGTCTTAATTTATTCAATCTTGAATTCGTCAGTCTTGAATCTTTATACTATACATTCTTCATTCTTAGTACCTGCATATACATATATATATAGACAAAAATATTAGTATTTATATTTTATAACAAGTACTAAGGTTGTTGTCATCAAAACCATCATCTTAGGAACTAACAATCTCCCCTTTTTTGATGATGACAACCTTTGTTTATGAAATCTTCTCCACAAACTTCGATTCTACTCCGACCCCCCTTATTCCAACAACTCCCCTTTAATCTACTAACTACTCCTTAATCTAAGCCTATCTAACCTTATTTTATAATTCTCCCCCTTTATCATCAACAGAAACTAATCCTAAATTACATAACTCCCCCTTAAACTAATACCATGGAACTAAATACTAATAACAAAGTATAATTAAGCATTATATTACACATACAAACACAAATATATACAAATACACACAATATATAAAAACATTATCATAAAAACAATCTAATGAGAGTCTTTGATAATTGGTGACTTGTGAATTGAACAATTTGGGTAATGGAGACAAAAGTTTCCACGTTGTTCGACCAAATTACCATTTTTATCAAAACAGACTTCTCCAACGCAAATAACTTTATCGTCTTCGTCCATTTGCACTTCTTCTTCTTCGTCTTCCTCTAATGGATTATGAATATGAATGTTAGAGGAGTCATCTTCAATCACGATCGAATCTGCATGATTATTCATTAGAAATTTTTGCAAATGTCTAAGGATCTTGCTTTGTTTCTCCTGTTCCTTTGCCATCTTTATTTGCATGACTTGCAACTCAATCATCATTTGCAGAGAGTCCTTCAAAGTTTCCTCTATCTTCATGACTCGGGCCAGTGTAGTTCGTTGAAATGGACCAGCATTAGGAGAAGGGAAAGAAAATGTCGCATTTTGGTTTAATTTAGGAGAGGTCATTATTTTATATTTTCAGAAGTTTATTACAGAGAGAAATGAAGTGGAAGACAGAAGAATTCGAAATATAAAGAATATATAACTACCAAACTAATTTTAAAGGAAAATCAAAATTTTAAATTTTACCGTTGTATGTCGACATCCTTATGGAAATTTTGACAATTTTATTTTTCTTCCTAATTTCTTCAAAGATAATATTTGATTTATTATCTTCGATATGACACTTATCCTTTTCAAATTTAATTTTGTACCCCTTATCACATAGTTGACTTATGCCAAGTAAATTGTGTTTTAGATTCCTAATTACCAAAACATCAGAAATAGTAGGAGTTTTAGAGTTACCGATATTGTCGATGTCAATCACATATTCTTTTGAGTTGTCTCCAAAGTTGACCAGTCCTCCATCTTCATAAATTATGTCATTCAGTATCTTCGGATTGCCAGTCATTTGCCTTGAACATCCACTATCAAGTATCCATTTATTTTTCTTGATTTGCACCATTTGTCCATTGAGTGTTGATTCATCAAAAGCCATATAACACATATGTTCCCGCACAACACTCCAATGCGGTAGATAACTTGATTTTCTATAATAACAATATGCAGAATTATGAAACAATGATGATATGGACAGTTTTGAACTAGTGTTTACAAAATCTCCAAAAATTGTCATTTTAAACTTTTTCAAAATTCGGATTATGATAACTTTGAAAACCAATGCTCTGATACTAAATGTTGCAAATGTGGATTACGGATCTTAAGGCAGAATTAACACTAGAGGGGGGTGAATAGTGTTTAATTAATTTTATGAATCTTTTTGAAATCTTTTCAAATTAAATCCAAACAGATGCAATTCACAAACATAGAAACAATCACAGAATCAGACACAAATACAAATAGTAAATAAAAGCAGTAAAGGAAAGAACACACCGGAATTTTATACTGGTTCGGTGTTACCCTACATCCAGTCCCACATAATTTCTTGTGCAGATTTCTTTTTAAATATAATATTGATATTACAACCTCGATTTCAAGGCCACGAGATACACCCTCCTGTCTTCGAGTCCATGACAAACTCTCTTGATTTAACCAGGCTACAAAATCACCTAATTGATTTACGGGCTACAGTCACACTCAATTGATTTACGGGCCACAATCGCACCGTTTCCAATATCACTTTGATAGATAGAGAGACTCGATACACTTCTTTGATTACAAATGATCCTATAACTCTGAATAGGACTGAGATCTTTGAGAGAGAGACATAGAATCAAACTAGAGATGATCGAGTTTGATTTACTTAGGATTTCGGCATAATTTTGTTAAAATACAAGAGAATATTTGAGTGGAGAAAAAGGAGTGAAGAAATGAAGAAAACTTACTTAAAATTCGTTGAAAACAACTGGTATTTATAGTAGAACAACAGTCATGTCCATTCGCAAAAGGTTATGACGAACAGACACTTCATTTGAAAATTTGAATTTTAAATTCTACGACTACCATGTCGACATGGGGGACGGGTATGTTGACATGCCCTAGTAAATTTTGAAAATTGATTTTTGTTTTTAAAAGAGATTTTCTTTCTAAAACTTATCAAAACAATTTCTGAAGTTTATAAACCATTTTGAATATAGTTTAAACTTATAAAGGAGATTTAAAAAGTAATCTTAAAAATATATAATCTATAATATAAAAGTAATATTAAAAACTAAGTATAGAATATATTTTTGAGATTTAAAGCTTATAATATTAAAACTAGGAGATAGTTTAAAAACAAGAGATGATTTTGAAATCAAAATATAAATGATAATAAAAATAGTTTAAGGCTAAAATATTTATGCTGAGGGAGATGACTTTTAAAAAGTTTTTGGAAAAATATTTAAAATAAATCATTTTGAAAATTTCGTGAATTCCATCCCACTAGAGAAGGTCATGGGTTCCATCCCACTATTAAAGCGAGAAGGTGGATTCTATTCCACAATTAAAATCCGAATAAATCTTTTTGTGCTATTATGAAGTTTTAACCTAAATCTAGACACTATTACCTATCTTGATATCTTGAACTTTTGAAATCTTGAACTCTTGAGTTTTCAGTCTTGATTTCTTCAATCCTGAATTCGTCAGTCTTGAATCTCTATAATGTACAGTCTTCATTCTTCAGTACCTGCATATATATCCTGCATACATATATATATATATATATATACACACACACACACGAATATTTGTATTTATATTTTATAACAAGTCCTAAGGTTGTTGTCATCAAAACCATAATCTCAGGATCTAACAATTCTGTTAGGACATAAGCAATAAAGCAAGGAAGAGAGGCAAATTGTCTTTCTTGTTTATGAAACATTTGCTTTTGATTCATTTCAAATGTTTTCGATATCTTAATGTGCTGTGTAGTACTCTCTTGAAGTTTTGAAGTGTTCCTCAGGATTATCACTTATATTCTTCTTATAAATACTCTTTTCCATGTCTATTTTTGAATAATTTTGTTTAGAATCAAAGAGACAGTTTAGAGAGAAGATGAATTAATTTTATGGTTCAAAATGATAATTATTTTAGTGGAAACTAGGGACACGTCCCTCTATTTTAAATTTATTTGTTTTACATCATTCCGTGTTAGATATTATTTTCTACATTTCTTTTTTTTTTCTTTTTTACTTCTCTCGTTTTCAAATTTAAAAGCGGTCGCTCCGACGTGTATTACAGTTATGAGTTATGAGCGTATACCCTAAGAATGCATATTGATGTTAGTAAATTACCCAAATACCCCCGTGAACTTCAACTTTAAAAAAAAATAGTGATGTAGTTTATAAAAAAATTGGGAGGGACCTATGCTAATTTTTTATAATCATAAAGATGTATGTCGAAATTTTCCATTATTTTATTTATATTTAACTTTTCCGGTCAATTGATGAATCAAAGCAAGCGAAAATCTTTTCTAGTCGATCCTAAATACTTTTATATAATAATTATTTCATTTATATTTCACTATATGTATTAAATTAAATATATTTTATTTTAATGTATATATTTAATTATTTATTCATAAATTAAGTATATTTTATAAAATTTAATTTTGACAAAAGATGTAATATTTTTAATCCTTTAATATTATATATATATAATTTAAATTTTAAATGTCACAAAAATAAAATAAAATAATATATTTAGTGTTATAGAAAGAACAAAAGTCATTAGAGACATTTTATTCATTTCATTTATCTCTATAATACAAGTAAGCTCTCTATTTATAGACTCCAAATGCAATAGAAATTACAATAATGTCTATCGCCGTTTAGCATATTCACCCATATTATTAATATATATTGCAACTCCCCCTTGAATATGTGTGATAAGAATAATTGTCTCATTAAGAGCCTATGTTATGAAAAACCAATGGGAAAATCATAAGAAAAGAGTGCAATTTTATTTCATCTTTAGGTTACAATGTTATTATGTGGGTTGATGCTTCTAGATCAAGATAATACCTCATCAAAACCTTACTAAAACTCAGTGGGAAAAATATTAGTGAAAAAAAGTACATTATAGTATACTTTTGAATCTCTCCCTGATTTATAACGCATTATTCAGTTAGTCTGTTGATGCAGCCGACGCATACCAATTCTATACACCATCTTTTGAAACATTGATTTTGGAAGTGCCTTTGTGAATAGATCTGCCGGATTTTCTTAGGACTGGATTTGTTTCACCTTTATTTTGTTGTCCTTTTGTAGTTCGTGTGTGAAGAAAAACTTAGGAGAAATGTGTTTCGTCCTATTACCTTGATGTAACCTGCCTGAATCTGAACTACGTAAGCTGCATTCTTTTCATAAATAATAGTTGATCCTTCTGTAGCTGAGGGGAGCTGACGTGTATTTCGAATATGCTCAATTAATGATCTTAACCAGATACATTCTCGACTTGCTTCATGTAGTGCTAGTATTTCAGAATGATTAGGTGATGTTGCTACCAATGTTTGCTTCGTAGATTGCCATGAAATAGTTGTATTACTGTTACTAAACACATATCCGTTTTGTGATCTTGCTTTATGTGGATCAGAAAGATAACATGCATCATCATAACCAACTAGATTTGGGTTATTACCTATGTCAGAATAGAACAAGCTTAAATTTGTCATTCCATGAAGATATCTCATGATATATTTTATACCATTCCAGTGTCTTTTTGTTGGTGTTGAACTGTATCTTGCTAGAAGATTTACTGAGAATGTAATATCTGGTCTCGTGCATTGGGCTAAATATAATAATGCACCAATGGCACTGAGATATGCTACTTCTGGACCAAACACATTTTCATCATCTTCTTTTGGACAGTAAGGATCCTTTTTAATATCCAAAGATCTGACAACATAGACGTACTAAGTGGATATGGTTTATCCATTTGAAAACGCTTCAAGATTTTCTCAATGTAATTTGACTGATGAATCAGTATGCCATTAGTACTATGCTCGATTTGTAGACCGAGACAATATTTAGTTTTGCCAAGATCTTTTATTTCAAATTCTTTCTTTAAGTAATTTATTGTTTCATCAATCCCTTCTGGAGTCCCAATCAAATTTATATCATCAACATAAACTGCTAAAATAGCAAATTCCTTTACCGATTTCTTTATGAAGACACATGGACAAATGAGATTGTTTTTATATCCGGCTTTTACCAAATATTCACTAAGACGGTTATATCACATTCTTCCAGATTGTTTCAAACCATATAGTGATCATCTCAGTTTTAATGAGTACATCGACTTTGGTTTTTCTTCAGGCAATCTATATCCATCTGGGATCTTCATGTAAATACTGGTATCTAATTCACCGTAAAGATAAGCTGTCACGACATCAGTTAATATTATATCTAGTTTTTCAGAAACTACAAGGCTTATCAAGTATCGAAATGTTATGACATCAATAACAGGAGAATATGTTTCTTTAAAATCAAAAGCTGGCCTCAGCAAAAAACCTTGTGCGATAAGTCGTGTCTTGTATCTCACGACTTCATTTTTATCATTTCATTTTCTAACGAATACCCATTAATAACCTACTGGTTTAACATTTTCTGATGTTTTCTCTATTGGTCCAAACACACCATGTTTTTGAAGTGAATCTAGCTCAACTTGGATAGCATCTTTCCATTTTGGCCAATCATGTCTTTTTCGATATTTATTTATGCTAGTTGGTTCATTATCATTATTCTCATTATAGTCATGACTTTCATTTATTTCAGTAGCTACTGCGAATGAGAATACATCATCAATTATTATTTTACTTCAATTCCACATTTCTTCATAGTTTGTATAAAATATTGAGATCTTATTATTATCAGGTACCATTTTATTTTTGAAAGCTTCTATTTTTTGTTCTGGAATAATGGTTTCTTTGGCATTTTTAGGAAAATTGGGATTTTCATTTAAGTTATCTTTTAGATCATTTATAACCTCTTGGGGAGGTTTATCAATTGATGATTTTTCGTTGACTTTCTTTTTCTAGACGCCAAGTCTTTTGAATCAATTGGTCTTCCACGTTTTTGTCTTGCTTTAGATTAATTTGTTGTTTTTGGTTCTTCTGGGATTTCAATTCTAGTTGGTGCATTTGCTGCTGGAATGTGAGATTTAGTTATTTTTGCAGCATCACTAAATGCATCAGGCATTTGATTTGCGATATTCTAAAGATGCAAAATTCTTTGTACCTCATATTGGCATTGTTTGGTATGCGGATCCAAATGAGACATAGATGGATTATTCCATTATATTTCATGTCGTTCTACTGGAACGGTATTTCCTCCCCCTATCGGCAGGAAAATTGTCTCAACAAATTTACGGTTTGAAGATCTTGCAGTGGATACATCACCCGTGAGAGGTTCAAGATAACGAATTATCGAGTGTGAATCAAATTCCACATAAATTCTCAACCTTCGTTGAGGACCCATTTTAGTACGAAGTGGGGGACTAATTGGCACATGCACAACACAATCAAATTTTTGTAAATGTGAAATATTTGATTGCGATCCGGTTAAAAGCTGTGATAGTGAAAATTGATGATAAGTCGTTGGTCTAATTTTAACCAATTTTGATGCATGCAAAATTGCATGTCCCCAAGCTGAAACAGGTAACTTTGATTGCATAAGCAATGGTCTTGCAATAAGTTGCAAACGCTTAATTAATGATTCTGCTAGACCATTTTGAGTGTGAACGTGAGCTACTGGATGTTCAACTTCAATTCCTCATGATAGACAATAATCATCAAATACTTGAGAAGTAAACTCTCCTGCATTATCTAGTCGAATTGATTTAATCTGATGGTCGGGAAAGTACGCTCTTAATTTGATTATTTGAGCAAGTAATTTGGCAAATGTCATGTTTCTTGTGAAAAGTAAACATACATGTGACCAACGAGTTGATGCATTAATTAATACCATAAAATATTTAAATGATCCACATTCTGGGTGGATTGGGCTACACATATCACCTTGAATTTTTTGTAGAAATGTTGGAGATTCAGAAGTGATTTTATTATAGGAAGGTCGAGTGATTAATTTTTCTTGTGCACATGTAGCACATAAGTAATCACTTGGTAAGTTCAATTGGTTTGATAAATCATGCCCATTTGATTTTTTAGCGATTTTATGCATTATGGTTGGCCCGGGATGACCCAAACAATCATGCCCAAGAATCAATGTCTTTGTATTTGTGAGTTTCTGGCTTATGTTTATAGAATGAGATTCTACTATGTCAATTTTCGTGAAATATAATTCAGTCAAAATTGTTCCAAATTTTTCTAAAATAAGCTTTTGGCTTTTAATTCTACAAATAATACAAAGATATTCTTTATTATTTTCATTTATAGTTTCAATATGATAATCATTCATTCTTATATCCTTAAAGCTTAGCAGATTTCTCTTGGAATTGTTTGAGTATAATGCATTTTGAATGAAAAGATGTGTACCATTTGGTAATACTATATGGGCTCTTCCAGACCCTTCAATTATATTAGCAGATCCAGCTATGGTGGAAACTTGAGCTGAAATATTTTCAGATAATTCAGAGAAAAACTTCTGTTTTTTCAAAATCGTACGAGTAGTTGCACTGTCTAGTAGGCATATATCATCATTCAAGTATTGATGGTCCATACCTTAAGAATTAAAGACAATATAGTTAGTCAATTATTTAAAATAATTCTGAACATAAATAAATGCTAATGTTTTCTAAAAAGAATTACAAAGTAAACTACTAATTCAAATCAATATCCATCAGTACACATTATTTCAACTAGTTCTAGAAAAATAAAACAAACAAACATCAACTTCAAACTAACTAAAATAAAATGGAAAAACCACACAACGAGCTTCAAGCTACTTCTAGTTGATTTGATCGGTCATATCATCAATCATCGCACCGAGATTTTCATCATTTATGAATTTTCCATCATCATCTTCAAAGAAATAATCTAACTTCAAGTTAGTGTTATCAAACAATCCTTCAGTGTTATTTGTTTCAATATTTTTCGAACGTTGGTATTCTTCAACTGTTTTTTTGATGATCTATATGTACACGACCAATGACCAGAGCATCCACATCTATAACAAACTTCCTCATAGTGCTTTTTATTTTCTGGAGTAAAATCAGTCTTTTTAGGTCCATTTTTCTTTTGTTGCTTTTTAAAGTTGGTAGTTTTGTTGCCTTTAAAATCATCATTACCGTCTCTGCTAGAGTTATATCAACGTCCACGGCCACGACCACGGTCACAGCTACGTCATCTACTTCGACCTCCTCTTCCGGAGTGGACAAAATTAGCATTAACTTCTGGTAAAGCAGTCGAACTAGAGGAGTGATTTTTAATAAGCAATTCATTGTTTTGCTCAGCAATTAATAAACACTCTATGAGTTCAAAATATTTTGTAAAATGACGCTCTCGATATTGCTGCTGCAGGAGTATGTTCGAGGCATGAAACGTTGAAAATGTCTTTTCAAGCATTTGTGCATCATCTACCTTTTCTCCACTTAGTTTCAGTTTAGAAGTAATTCTAAACATAACAGAATTATATTCTCTTACAGATTTGAAGTCTTGAAACCTCAGGTTCAACCACACTCTTATCTAGTATTTGGAAGTATGACCATCTTCTGGTGGTCATAACGCTCCTTCAGGGAGTTCCACAAGTGGAGAGGATTATTTTTCGTTAAATATTCTGTTCTTAGATCATTGTGCATGTGACGTCTTAAAAATATCAGAGTCTTTGCTTTGTCCTACTGGGACATATTATTACCATTTTTAATGACATTTTCTAAGCATTGAGATTGCAAGTGGATCTCAGCATCCAGTATCCATGACAAATAGTTGTCTTCAGATATGTGCAAAGCTTTGAATTCAAGCTTAGTTATGTTTGCCATGTTATGAACTCAGTTTACTGTCAAGGAAAAAAAACAAAAAAATAAAATTTATTGTGAAGAATACATTAAAACAAGATAAATTTACTATCAAACTATTACTAATAAAGTATGCATGTTGGCTCCCAATAAATAAGGTACTTTATGATATTAACACACTTATGTTGTCAACACAACTCAAAATGCTCATGGGTTACTGCACAAAAAATAAAGCATTATAAAGCAGCATGTGCACAACATTTGATAGTCTAAAAAAATCACATACAGTATTTTATGCAGAAAGCATGAATAACATTACAGTGAAAGAATATTAATCAATTGTTTTAATCAATATACTACTATGCTTTTACATAGTGTTTATAAAGGAGGTTCAGGCCAAAATATGCAAATTTAAGAAATATATATCAGGATAATGACATGAACCATACGTTAACGCCGAACCAAAGGAAGACTGCCGAAATATTTAAAATTATTAATTTATAATTATAAGATGATTTAAAGTAAGAATCCCATCATTCCAAGTCATAAATATGAAGCAATCTACGCAATATCTTTGCAATAACAAACGATGTTACTTAAGAAGAAATGGAACCGAGATTTGTGAATAGATAAGTATGTAAAATAACATATGTTATAATATTTTGCTAGTTGAAAATGAAAGACAACAAAACTGATGAAGCATCATAATCACCTTTGCAAAAGTAAAAAAAAAACTGAAATGTAATCGAATGTCAAACGTTGATTTTTTATAATGTTATCACCAATGAAATAAAACAACCTATATCCTATGTGTATTGTATTCAAAGCTTAGAAAATGCCCATTTTCAAACCTCCGTACACAATAATATGACATAACCATGAAAAATAAATATAAGTTAAAGTAGTACTACTAGTTTGAAATAAAATAGTACAGGATAGCTATTAGTGAGAGATCACAAATATAAAGTACAAATATATTATAATACCTTGTGTGGTGAAGAAGTAAATATAATATTCAGTGGCTGTTTAAGGAACTAGAGTAGATATGTTACATCAAGTTATATGAGTTGTCATTATACAGAAGTACTAAGATTTAAATTATACAAATAGATTACATCGGCTAGGTCACAAATGAAACAGGTGTTCACATTATACTGCAAAGAAGAAAAGAAAAAATAAAATAAATTATGATGGGAGAGCAGCACATATCAAAACCGAGTATTGTTTTAGAAAATATGGTGATTGATCACAAGATCTCTGCCATCTACGTTATATATATATATATATAAACAGTATCTTTTTTGCTGTAGAAAATAAACAAACAAACAAAATGGAAAGCCTTTTGTTTAGAGGAGTAATGGCGAGATAGAAGCTAAACAATAATAAATAGAAAGATGCTTCATTTACCTCGTTTTTACCAGGACGGAGAGATAATAATAAGAAGTGAGTGGTATACAATTATATCAGTAAAAGTTAGCATATAGAGCTGATGCATATACAAGAGTATAAAATATCTGGCTAGAGAATAGGTAATATGGTAGAATAGTTAGCATTAGATTTTTAAACTTTATTTTCGTAAAATGAGAGGAATGGGTCAGCATGACTCCACATTCAAATAGACCATAGAAGGATTATATCAGATCTGTAACACAAGATAAAAATAATAATAGAAATTTATGGAGTGCATCGTGCTGATAACGTGTTATATAGAATAAAATCAGAACAAAAGTCATTAGAGAGAAGACATTTTATTTACTTCAGATATCTCTATAGTACAAGTGAGCTCTTTATATATAGACTCCAAATGCAATGAAGATTACAATAATGTCCTTTGTCATTTAGCATATTCACTCATATTATTAATATATATTATAAGATTTAGGACTGTACAATTATATAATTGTCTGTAAAGTCTTAAATATATTATTTTATTTTATCTTAGTGACATTTAATACACACACGTGTGTGTGTGTGTGTATATATATATTTGTAAAAGTTATATATAAACTAATATGTATATTTATATATTTATAATTATCTATTCACAAAGAGATAAAAGTTCAAAAATATATTAAAATATAGCAAGTTCCAGTATTACCAATTAAAATTTCATTAACAAGAGGAGAACGTTTAATATGTCATACATTAATGGCTTGGTGGTTTTGTAGAACCACACTTTCAAAGCCTTAAGTCCATCTCTGTTGTGGGAAATTCTAATTCGAGACCACTCAAATCAAAACCTCAAAGTACATAGGAAAACGAGATCGTGGTAATAAGTGTAAAAACAATCAATTAATATCTCAATCCAATCCAAAACCAACCACAATTTCCAAACAAGCAATAGATAATCAAAGCAATAACGATAAAATAAATCACACATTGATTTATAGTGGTTCCACTGACGTCTTGTTAGTGTACATCCACTTTGAAAGAGAGCCTTTATCAATACCAATGAGAAGAGTACAAAAGATTGATTATAATGATCAAAATTCTAATAGAATTGATTTGATAAACCATAATTAATGAAGGCTAAAACCCTTAATTAAACCCTTAATCTCTTCTTGCAATCGTGTCGTCTCTGAATCTTGAAAATAGCTTATATAGGAGAGTAGAAAACCTAAGCAAAGTTCCAGAATTACCCTTACAAATATCACAAATCTTCACACCAAAACCCGGGTTGAAAATAGGTTGAAAAACGTCACAGATGTCTGTCAGTATGCGACAGACGTCTGTTATATATCTCGGGAAAAATTTCCTGACACCACAGACGTCTATCATAAAGTGACAGACGTCTGTCCACATTCTCGGGTTCCAAACCCTATAGTCACGCCTGTCCCTGATGCTAGCCACATCACTGCACCTTTATCGTCATATCTTCCTCCTCCGAGCTTCGATTTGTGAACCGTTTTCACCCTTATTGACGCAGCGGATTAATCAAAACAACTTCAATTGGTGAAAGTAGCAATCGATGGATTGATGGATACTGAAATGCCCGAATTCGTTGATCCGAAGATACCGAATTCTAGCTACCCCGAACTCGTTGATCGCGCTCTGATACCAAAACTGACGCAGCGGATTAATCAAAACAACTTCAATCGGTGAAAGTAGCAATCGATGGATTAATGGATACTGAAATGCCCGAATTCGTTGATCCGAAGATACCGAATTCTAGCTATCCCGAACTCGTTGATCGCGCACGATACCGGGTTCAAAGATCTGCGATTCTTCACGCGTTGATCAAGCGCACTTGATTCCGCGAATCGGCTTCAACAATCGAAGATTCGAGCGCACTCGAATGTCGAAGGTGGAGATAGGAGATACACTCGACTACCAATTGAAATTGAAAGCACAAAGCTAACAAAAAGAGAATTTTATTCAATATTCAACAACCATTACAAATGACTCACACGGCCTATTTATAGGCGTTTTACAACTCACGCAAAGAAAACAGAAAATTTACATTAACTCCTAAGTCGGCAACCGACTTATAACCCCTCCGACTTATGACTTAAGAAAGTATACAGCACATCACGACTTACATAGGTCGTACACGACTTAGAGTACTTACGACTTAACATCAACGGTTCAGATGGACGCGGCATCAAGATCTTCGGCTACAAGTTTCTGCGACTTAAGAAACAGAGAATACAAACATATCACTTAGGTCGTTGACGACCTAACAACTTCCCACGACTTACGACTTTCAAACAGAACGACCTAGGACTTCAACGGTTTAGATTAAGTCGGCAATAGAATCCAGGCCACCAAGCTTCAGCGACCTAACTTAGGTCGATAACGACCTAAAAACAAACAGGTACGACTTAAGAAATCAACAGCTGAGATTAAGTCGGCAGAGACGATCCATGCCTCCAGTCTTCACCGACATATCCCTTGACTTGTTAGGTCGTTCACGACCTAACACTTCACCACATTGCTCCGCCTTTTCACTGTGTGACTCGGTAGGTCGTTCAGACGACTTAAAGGACTTGTTAACTCGCCGGTATCTCCTAAGTCGTTGCCGAGTCACACTAGGTCGTTGATACGACTTAAAGACTTCGTTAGGTCGTGAACTCAACGTACTCTCTTCCTCTGGCTTCCAACTAAGTCGTTGATGACTTATAATCTTCCCTTTAGGTCGTAACCGACCTAGGCCTTTGTTATCTCGTGGCACTCCCTTAAGTTGTAGACGACTTTTGTCAGTTTCCTTAAGTCGTGACTGACTTATACCTTCTTCTCTGGGCTGAGCTGCATCATCCTCCCTAGGTTGAGAAAAATTCGTCCTCGAATTTGGAAGTTCTTCCTCATCAAACTGTTCATTTCCATAATATGGTACAAGATGCTTGACATTGAACACGTCCGAAATGTACACATCTTCCGGCAGCTGCAACTTATAGGCATTTTCATTAATTCGTTTCACGACTTCTACGGGTCCAATTTTTCTGGCTTTTAATTTGTTATAAGCGCCAACTGGAAAACGATCCTTTGTTAATACTGCATAAACCAAATCACCTTCATTAAATTCAACGTTTCTTCGTTTCAAATCTGCAGATCGTTTATACTTCTTGTTTGCTTTCTCTAATCGTTCCTGAACGATTTTATGACATTCCGCCAATCCATCAACAAAATCAACAGCTTTCTTAACTGTCCCCTTCGAATGTGGCACTACCGTTAAATCCAACGGTCCCTTTGGCATACTAGAATATACAATCTAGAATAGACTGAATCCAGTACTACGATTCACAGCATGATTATGGGCAAACTCTGCCTGGCATAACTTGATATCCCAACTCTTCAGATTATCCTGAACAAGACACCTCAACAAGTTTCCCAACGATCTGTTCACAACCTCTGTCTGTCCATCCGTTTGCGGATGATAAGCACTACTAAATTTCAGCTTCGTTCCCACCATTTTCCACAAACTCAACCAAAAATGACTCAGAAAACGAGTATCCCTATCCGACACAATAGATTCTGGCAATCCATGAAGTCGATAGATCTCCCTGAAAAACAACTGAGCAACATGAACAGCATCCGCCGTCTTCTTACAAGCAATAAAATGTGCCATCTTCGAAAATCTGTCCACCACAACAAATATAGAATCATTCCCCCTTTGAGTTCTAGGTAAACCCAAAACAAAATCCATACTGATATCCACCCATGGTTTTATAGGCACGGGTAACGGCATATATAAACCAGCATTAGTCGCAGTTCCTTTCGAAACCTGACAAATATGACAACGCTCCACAAACTTCTCTACCTCTTTCCTCATTGATGGCCAAAAGTAGGATTGTGAAATCAACTGTAAGGTACGGTCTTTCCCAACATGTCCCTCTTCGTGTAACTCCTTGATAATCTTCATTCTCAGACTACCTTCCGGTATGCACAATCGATTTCCTTTAAAAAGAAAACCATCTACCATCACGAACTCATCCGTCTCTCCCTCCTTGACTTTATCAACAAACTTTGCAAAGTAAGGATCATCGGTAAATAATTCTGGTAAAATGTCAAACTCCGTCACTTCAACCTTCAATGTAGTTAACAAGTGATTTCTTCTACTCAACGCATCCGCAACACGATTCGTCACTCCCGACTTGTGTTTCACAACGAATGTAAATTGTTGCGGATATGCAATCCACGATGCATGTCTCGCTGAAATCTTGTCTTGCCCTTGCAAATGCTTCAATGCTTCATGATCAGTATTCATAACAAACTCCTTTTGAAATAGATAGTGTCTCCAGTGTTTAATAGATTGTACAACAGCATAGAATTCCACATCATACGTACTGTACCTCATCTTCGCTTCTGACAACTTCTCACTGAAATATGCAATTGGACGTCCCTTCTGACTCAACACTCCTCCAATTCCAACCTTCGACGCATCAGTGTGTAGCTCAAACAACAACTGAAAATCAGGTAATACAAGAATTGGTGCAGATGTCAGCAACTCCTTGATCTTCCCAAAAGCATTCCCTGCTTCCTCTGTCCATGCAAACTGTTTACCCTTCATACAATCCGTAACAGGCGTCATCACACTACTAAAGTGTGGAATAAACCTTCGATAAAATGAAGCCAACCCATGAAAACTACGAACTTCCGTTATCGTTTTGGGCTGCGACCAATTTCTAATTGGTTCGACTTTACTTTGGTCAACCTGTATTCCTTCTTCCGATACAACATATCCCAGAAATAAAACACTATGCGTCATGAACACGCATTTCTTCGTTGCAGCATAGAATTGTTCTTGTCGCAATACCATCAGCACTTCTCTAAGATGATTCAAATGTTCCTCTGGACTCCCACTGTAAATCAGAATATCATCAAAATACACCACCACAAATTTCCCAATGAACGGTCGAAAAATCTGATTCATCACCCTCATAAAAGTACTCGGTGCATTGGATAAACCAAATGGCATGACCAACCATTCGTATAGACCCTCCCTGGTTTTAAAAGCAGTTTTCCACTCATCGCCTGGTCTGATACGAATTTGATGATATCCGCTCTTCAAATCAATCTTCGAAAAGATAGTAGCTCCGCTTATTTGATCTAACAAGTCATCCAACCTCGGCATTGGAAATCTATATCTCACAGTAATCTTATTCAACGCTCGACTGTCAGTGCACATCCTCCACGTTCCATCCTTTTTGGGTACCAATAAAGCTGGTACAGCACAAGGACTTAAACTCTCCTGCACACGCCCCTGTTCAAGCAATTCTTCCACTTGCCTCCGCAACTCTTCATGTTCCTTCGGACTCATTCGATAATGTGGTCTGTGTGGCAACACAGCACCTGGAACAAGATCTATCTGATGTTGTATATCCCTCAACGGTGGCAACTCCGTTGGTAACTCCTCTGGAAATACATCGTCAAATTCTTTCAAAACTGGTTTAACTTCTTCTGGTATTTCAACCTCTTCACTGCTTTCTTGCCCAATCAACAAAAACACTTCAGGCTCCTCCTCTACTTTCTTCACAAACTCCTTCAACGATAACAAAGTTTTGAGCTCTTCAATCTCCTCCAACTTGTTTTCCTCCTGTTGTCGCTTCTTTGGAACTAGAGTAATCTTTGTGCCTTCAAACATGAAACTGTAACTGTTGGTACGCCCATCATGTTGCACCGCCCTATCATACTGCCACGGTCTCCCCAGCAACAAATGACAAACGTCCATGTCCACAACATCGCACCAGATTTCGTCTTTATACTTCTTTCCAATTGAAAAATTCACACGAGCCCTTCGTCCAACCTTCACCTCCCCGCCTTTCCTCAACCAAGCTAGCTTGTATGGTTTCGGATGTTTTTTAGTCTTTAATGCCAACTTCCTCACAGCCTCTGAAGAAATTATATTGTCACAGCTTCCAGCATTAATAACAAATTTGCAAACTTTTCCCAGAATAGTACATGTCGACTGAAAAATATTGCTCCTCAACCAACTACAATTCTCCTCTTGCTTTGGTGTTAAACATGACCTCTTCATCATGAGATTATAACCTTCGTCTCCCGACACTTCTTCTTCCTCCTCATCAGGTGGTGAATTGGAACATTCAGCTTCTTCATCCTCATTCTCAACCTCTGCTATCATAGTTCTCTTCTTCGGTTTTGGACATTCGCTACTTTTGTGACCAAATTCCTGACAATTGTAACATTTGAAATCGTTGTTAACCTTTGTCTTCTCAGCCTCCTTCACTACTGGTCTACTGATAGGTTTAGTAACATTAGAACTTCCACCAACACCCTTCACTTGATTGTTAGAATTAGTAAACACACCACTTCCTCGTCGTCCCTGTTTCTCCCAAGCCAACGCTTTCTGATGTGCTTCCGCTACAGATCTGGGATCAAACATGTTAACCATATCCTGAATCTGCATTCGCAATCCCCCAATGAACCTAGATGTCAGCTGTTCTTCCGTTTCCATAATATCATTCCTCGCAATAAGTTGATAGAATTCATCAGCATAGTCGTTAATAGACTTCGTTCCTTGTCTCAAGTTTTGCAAACGTTGATACATCAAAGATTGATAATTGTAAGGTAAGAACGTTGCTTTCATCAATTTCTTCATCTTCTCCCAAGATTCAACTTTTGACTTTCCCATTCGTTCACGTGTAAGTTTGGTTTGCTGCCACCACGCCAAAGCTCTACCCCTCAACCTTGTAGCAACCAACTTCACTCTACGATGTTCTGGAACTTCTTTGAAGTCAAAAATCTCCTCAACATTAGCTACCCAATCTAGAAACTCTTCCGCTTGCATACCACCTTTGAATTCAGGAATTTCAGTCTTCATCCCCGATTCCCACTTGTGATCGTACTCAGAGTAATTTCTTCCTTGTCCTCGTCCTTGTCCTCGAACACTACCACCATCATACTCCTCTTCAAAATCAGATGTATATCGTTGTCTATCTCGTCCACCCACATCTCTACTACCATTACGTCTACCACTATCATCCCTTCTATCTACATTCCTCCGTTCACGATCATTCACGTTCCTCCCACGCCCTTGATCATTTTCAACACTTCTGTCTCGATTGGAATGTGGCGAGACTCTACTACCCCCATGGTTAGATTCAGGTGAAACCCTTCTCCGATTTTGATTCATCTCCGTCATAAGCTTCTCTAACCGGCCAATTCCTTCGTTAAGATTTTCACTAAAATTTTCATTGATTCTTTGCTCCATCTCATCAGCTTCTTCTCTTCGATACAAAGCTTCTACGTTTTGGTGGCGATTAGCTCTTCTTGGCGGCATACTTGGAATCTTCCAAACTCTCCAAATTCAAACACAATTCGAACTTTGATCCAAAATGAAACGGATCGAAAACTTCCACTTTGTAGCAAATCGCGATGAACACGATGGACAAAGTTTCGGCTTCCAATACAAATTCGATCAATCAATCTTCGACAAGCTCTTCTTACTCTCGGCCGTGATAAACAACCTCCAATCTTCAAACTCCAAAATGATTAGGCTCCAAGTCTCGATCCAGCTATGATTGGCTAGAACAAGCTCTGATATCAAAACTGACGCAGCGGATTAATCAAAACAACTTCAATCGGTGAAAGTAGCAATCGATGGATTGATGGATACTGAAATGCCCGAATTCGTTGATCCGAAGATACCGAATTCTAGCTATCCCGAACTCGTTGATCGCGCACGATACCGGGTTCAAAGATCTGCGATTCTTCACGCGTTGATCAAACGCACTTGATTCCGCGAATCGGCTTCAACAATCGAAGATTCGAGCGCACTCGAATGTCGAAGGTGGAGATAGGAGATACACTCGACTACCAATTGAAATTGAAAGCACAAAGCTAACAAAAAGAGAATTTTATTCAATATTCAACAACCATTACAAATGACTCACATGGCCTATTTATAGGCGTTTTACAACTCACGGAAAGAAAACAGAAAATTTACATTAACTCCTAAGTCGGCAACCGACTTATAACCCCTCCGACTTATGACTTAAGAAAGTATACAACACATCATGACTTACATAGGTCGTACACGACTTAGAGTACTTACGACTTAACATCAACGGTTCAGATGGACGCGGCATCAAGATCTTCGGCTACAAGTTTCTGCGACTTAAGAAACAGAGAATACAAACATATCACTTAGGTCGTTGACGACCTAACAACTTCCCACGACTTACGACTTTCAAACAGAACGACCTAGGACTTCAACGGTTCAGATTAAGTCGGCAATAGAATCCAGGCCACCAAGCTTCAGCGACCTAACTTAGGTCGATAACGACCTAAAAACAAACAGGTACGACTTAAGAAATCAACAGCTGAGATTAAGTCGGCAGAGACGATCCACACCTCCAGTCTTCACCGACCTATCCCTTGACTCGTTAGGTCGTTCACGACCTAACACTTCACCACATTGCTCCGCCTTTTCACTGTGTGACTCGGTAGGTCGTTCAGACGACTTAAAGGACTTGTTAACTCGCCGGTATCTCCTAAGTCGTTGTCGAGTCACACTAGGTCGTTGATACGACTTAAAGACTTCGTTAGGTCGTGAACTCAACGTACTCTCTTCCTCTGGCTTCCAACTAAGTCGTGGACGACTTATAATCTTCCCTTTAGGTCGTAACCGACCTAGGCCTTTGTTATCTCGTGGCACTCCCTTAAGTTGTAGACGACTTTTGTCAGTTTCCTTAAGTCGTGACCGACTTATACCTTCTCCTCTGGGCTGAGCTGCATCACTTATAAAGCTACTTTCGACTTCTTCAATTTTCCATATAGTGTCGCCAAAATTCAACACTCCACCTCGACACTATATTCATCTCCAACTTCAATGGTACCATATCATCATCAACAACCGATAGCACCAACTATCACCACTTCTACCTTCAACCAAACGTGAATGCTTTCCCAATGAGCTCTGGCAAAGCCACCGCCTATTGCACTCCATCAACAAGCTCATGCAAAGCCCCCACCGCTAATGAAATGTTGAAAACAACCAAATCCTAAACCGTCTCACCAAAGACTAAAGTGCTAAGGAGTGTAAACTAGCACTCACCAAGAAGATGAAACCACAATCTCTAACTGATACTCTTCATCATCCATAATCAAGCTCCTCTCTCAACCGTGCCACCTCGTGGCACCTAGCACTTCAACAAGCGAATCAAGTTAGAGCAATGCTCGAACTTCCCAACCAGCAAGCCTTAGTGAACATATCCGTCACATTATCCTTTGTGTGCACTTTCCGAAGATATACTTGTTTATCCTTATCCATGGCTACTAGAAATGATTCTTACTTCAATATGCTTAGTCCGTGAGCTAAACGTCAAATTCTCCGCCAAGTGAATAGCACTCTGGCTATCACATCGAACTTCGACAATATTATGCTCATATCCCAAGTCACACAACAGTCGCCTCAAGTAAAGTCACACAACAGTCGCCTCAAGCCAAGTGATATCCTTTGTGTGCACTTTCCGAAGATATACTTGTTTATCCTCATCCATGGTTACTAGAAATGATTCTTACTTCAATATGCTTAGTCCGTGAGCTAAACGTCAAATTCTTCGCCAAGTGAATAGCACTCTGGCTATCACATCGAACTTCGACACTATTATGCTCATATCCCAAGTCACACAACAGTCGCCTCAAGTAAAGTGCCTCCTTTGCCGCCTCCACCGTGACTATCAACTCCGCCTCTGTAGTGGATAAAACAACTACGGTCTGTAATCTCGATCTTCAACTTATGGCTGTACCACCAAGTGTGAAGACATATCCGGAAGTTAATTTTTTCTTTGATCCCTATCACCGGCGTAGTTCGAATTACAATAACCAACCAACTTGCAATTCATCCTCAATCCTCATACTACCGCAAAAAACAAGACCATGAGATGTACCTCTAAGGTATCTCATAAGCTTCACAGTTTCCCAATGCAATTTCCCCGAATTAGCCATATATCGACTAATCATTCCGACGGCATTTGCAATATCAGGCATTGTACACAACATAACATACATTAAACTTTCAACCGCACTAGCATATGACATCTTTGCCATATAAGCCTTGTCTTTCTCCAAGATAGGTGATCCCTTACTTAAAAGCTTCATATGCAAAGGTAAATGTGTATTTGCTGCCTTTGCATTCTCCGTGCTAAACCGGCAAAGCACTTTTTCTATGTACTCCTTTTGAGTTAATTTCAACTCAAAACGCTTTCGATCCCTTTCTATTTTCATGTTCACTATCTTTCTTGCTTCTCCAAGATCCTTCATTTCGAACTCCAATTTCAAACTCAGTTTTAACTTGTTGATTTCATTCCTATCTTTTGAAGCAATGAGCATTTAGTCTACATACAAGAGTAAATACATCCAACAATCATTTTTCAACTTCTTGAAATATACACAAGCATCCTTGATCCTTCTATCAAAACCATTTTCAAGCATAAAATGATCAAATCTCTTGTACCATTGTCTAGGTGATTGTTTTAAACCATATAGTGATTTCTTTAATTTGCAAACCAAATTTGACTTACCATCCACAAAAAACCTTTCGATTGCTCCATGTAGTCTTCATCCAAGTCACCATGCAAGAAGGCGGTTTTCACATCAAGTTGCTTTAACTTCAAGTCGTGAATAACAACTATAGCAAGTAATACCCGGATAGAAGTATGGCGCACAACCGGTGCGAATGTCTCATCATACTCTTTTCTCTTCCTTTGTGCAAACCCCTTAGCCACTAGCCTAGCTTTGTATCTCTCATCATCTTTCACCTTGTATATCCATTTGCACCCAATAGCACGGTTTCCTTTAGAAAGTGGAACCAAATCTCAAGTTTGATTCTTCAATAATGATTGCATCTCTTCCTCCATGGCACAAATCCACTTCGAGCTTTCACTCGACTCCATGAAGTCATCAAGGTCCATCTGCTTATGTTGGACTAGATGAAGAGCATAGTCCAAATTATCACAAAAGCTAAAATAGTTTCAATTACCATATCTATCGGGTGGCCTTATAGTACGGCGACCCACCCGACTAGCAATACCATCACCCAAACTCCTTTTGGCTCCACCTTAAACCGAATCCTCTCTAGAATCATGCACATCACCAACACTACTAGAGACACCATGTTGACTATGTGATGTAACATCAGCCGCTTCCTCCTCGCAAGCATCTCCAACTACTCTACTCTCTCTACTCCTTGGATAAAATGTGGGAATAACTTTCTTCTCCTTTGATTCACCATGAACCAAATCCAAAACATCCGATGAGCTTTCATTCTTCTTGAACAAAGTCGACTCATCAAAAGTAACATGACGAGAATTCACAACCTTCTTCGTTGTCGGATTTTAAAATCCGACAGCCTTTTACTTCATCCGTATAGCCAAGCAAAATCCCCTTGAAAGCTCTAGACTCAAGTTTATCATTTCCCGGATCATGCATATAAACCGGACTACCAAACACACGAAGATAACTCAAGTCAATGCTCTTTCTCTTCCACACTTCCTTCGGAATTTTGTTACCAATAGCCGAGCACGGAATTCGATTAATAATGCACCGCAGTTGACAAAGCTTCGACCTAAAATCCCTTAGACAAACCCAATGTCAATCTCAAACATCGAGCTTTCTCAAGTAGAGTATGGTTCATCATCTTTGCAATACCATTCGATAGCGGATCTCACAATGTAGTAAAATGCCTCCGAATACCATAATGCTTGCAAAACTCCAAGAATTCTCCAAAAACATACTCTCCGCCATTGTCGGACCTTAGAACCTTCAAAGACTTACCACTTTCATTCTCAACAAGAGCTTTTAATGTTTTGAACTTTGCAAATGCCTCCGACTTGACTTTCATTACATACACTCATACCTTTCGAGAAAAGTCATCAATAAAAGAAATATAATAGCGAGCCGGTCCCCAAACATCCGTGTGAACATACTCAATAACCCTTCTCGAATAATGTTTTCTCTTATCAAATGATACTTTAGTTTGCTTCCCCATGACACGTTCCTCGCAAAACTCTAGTTTGTTGAAACTCTCTCCATCGATTATCTCTCTCTTTCGAAGAATATCCAAACTCCTCTCCGAGACATAACCTAACCTCAAATACCATAACTTAGCCACATCCAAGCCATAAGAACTATCAACTTCCACACAAGTTACCTTCTATAGTCACACCTTGAAGCAAATAAGCTCTATGAGTTCTAGCACCTTTCATCACCACAAACGCACCATTCGAAACGCACAAGCTATCACTCTCAATAGTGATCTTACAACCTAAAGAATCCGGATGTCCCAAAGAGATAAGAGACTTCCGAAGTCGCAGAACATAGTGTACATTAGTGAGAGTACGAAACATTCCGTCAAACATCCGAATTTGCACGGAACCAATGCCTTTCGACTTACATATAGCACCATTATCCATAACAATTGAATTTCCTTCTTTGTTAATATAAGAAGAAAAAAATTCCTATTCAATATCATATGATAAGACACACCCGAATCGAGCACCCATTCGCTACTTGAAACATCTGATGCAATTGTCGTCAACGCATCTACGACTCCCTCACCAACTCCACTCTCCACCGCTACGGATGAAGATGCCACTTCCTTCTTTGTTTTATCCTTGTTCGGACACCCATTCTTTCAGTGACCGGTCTTCTTACAAATATATCACTTGCCCTTTCTTTCCTTCGACTTTCCTCTCCAACCGAGATTCCTTGATTTAGAACGCCTTGGTTCTCCTTCTTCGCATATCTCTTCTTCTCCACAAATAAACCATGACCACTACTAGCACCACTACTTTCATCACCCAACTCCTTCATTTGATCCCGCAATTTCTCGTTAAGAATACCTGATTTGACATCGTCAAGAGTCAAAGTATCCCGGCTATAAATCAAACTATTTGAGAAATCCGTATAACGGTCCGGCAATGAACACAACAATATCATCGCCTTTTGCTCTTCCTCAATCTTCAAATCTACTGCCTTCATCTTCATTAGCAAATCATCAAAAGTATTTAAGTGTGCCTTAAGCGAAGTACCTTTCTTCATCTTATAGGTGAAGAACGTTCACACAAGATCAAACGATAGTTAGTGACTTCTTCATATACAACTCTTCCAACTTGTCCCATATACCCTTAGCGGTAGTCTCACCACTAATTTTGAAGATAACATTCTTTTCCAAAGCAAGTTGAAGCGTAGTGAATGCCCACTCTTCCATTTTATCTCTCTCAACATCCGAGATGTGTGCCGGCAACAAATGTATGTCAAACACTACCCGATGCACCTGATTCCTCCTTAGAACCGCTTTCATCTTCCATTGTCACTTTTCAAAACCATTATCGCCATTCCACTTGTCTATAACCAATTGTGATACTGAAGCCGCGTACGATCCACGTACATAAGACGCTACACCACTTGGATTAACCATTGAGGAACTACCTGAGGTATTATCCGATTCCGGCATTTCTACAACCACCTACCAACACGGAAGCTCTGATACCAAATGTTGTGTGAAATTCTAACTCGATACCACTCAAATCAAAACTCCAATGCACAGTGGAAAATGAGATCGTGGTAAGAAGTGTAAAAACAACCAATCAATATCTCAATCCAATTCAAAACCAATCACAATTTCCAACCAAACAATAGATAATCAAAGCAATAACGATAAAATAAATCACACCCCGATTTATAGTGGTTCCACCGACGTTTTGTTAGTGTACATCCACTTTGAGAGAGGGCCTTTATTAATACCAATGAGAAAAGCACAAGAGATTGATTACAATGATCAAAATTCTAATATAATTGATTTGTGGAGAAGAAAATTAGATTTAGATAAACCTTAATTAATGGAGGCTAAAACCTTTGATTAAACCCTTAATCTTTTCTTGCAGTCGTGTCATCTTTGAATCCTGAAAATAGCTTATATATGAAAGTAGGAAACCTAGGCAAGGTTTCAGCATTGCCCCTGCGAATATCACAAATCTTCACACCAAAACCCGGATTGAAAATAGGCTAAAAAACACAGACGTCCGTTACTATGCGACAGACGTCTGTCATATATCTCAGGAAAAATTTCCTGACACCACAGACGTCTCTCATAAAGTGAAAGACGTATGTCCACATTCTCGAGTTCCAAACCCTATAGTCACAGACGTCTGTCGCCTGATGCTGGCTACATCACTCCACCTTTATCGTCATATCTTCATCCTTCGAGTTTCGATTTGCGAACCGTTTTCACCGTTATAAAGCTACTTTCGAACTCTTCAATTTTCCGTATAGTGTCAACAAAATTCAACAACCTCTATGTTACAGTATCCATTTTTCTTTAGGTGGCTTCACTTATTCTAAATAATTAATAGATTGGCATCATGCTCATAAATGATATCAGTATATTTCAATATTGCCTTCATGTTGAACCTTTCGAGATTCGAACTTCAGTTGTGGTTATAGGCTCTCATACCATTTGTAACAAACTAAAAGAAGTCGCCTCTAAAATCTAGCTTGTAAGGCATCTATGTTATGAAAAGCACACTCAAATGACGCTTAAGTGCTTTTTACAATATTTTTTTCTCTTCTTGAATATATGGATATATTAAGTGTCAAGTGCTTAAGTGCATTTTTTATATTGTATAATTGTGTCTTCGTTAAAAATTTTGATTAGGTTAAGCGAACCAAGCAATCATATTGCATATTTAAAAGTGAAAGTTGAAGAGAGTAATTGAAAAACTCAAAATATCAAGAAAACACTTCATCTTTCTTCTAGAAGTATTGTTCATAAAGACAAGCACTAATGGCCCAGTGGTTAAGTGATTCGGTTTTGGTGTGAGAGGTCACAAGTTCGAAATTTGCGTAGCATGATTCGAATATTTATTGACATGTGTTATGTTACAGTTGTATATAAAGCAACATTTAAAAAAAAAGTATTGTTCATAAAAATTGTCTCTAAAAATCCACCATGGCCAACAATCTTTGCTCCTCCCAACAAATTATCTCAATAAAATTGATATTTGTCGTTCTATTTCTTCAATCTTCATTACACTATCTCAACTTCTCAAGTTTTGGAGAATAGGAACCCTTAGTTAATATTTAATTTTCTATTCTTTGATACAAGACTAATTGATTATTGCTATTGGTCAAGGATTTTTATTTTAGAATTATTTTTTGGTAAATTGTCAATGACTAATAGCCATGTTCTATTTATAGATTTATTTATTTATTGGTGAATCATCAATGACTAAGAACCATTAAGCGAGGTGAGGAACACATTAACATTGTACAAGTTGGAAAACTTAAGCAGCGCTTAATCGTCATTAAGCGATGCTTAACGCTTAATATAACATAAGGTCATATACCCATCACCATCCCATATTAGGTTATCTGGGAGTTCACAGATTTCAAATTCATTATGCAGTTGCTGCTTATGAGCTTAGCTACTGTCTATCAAATCGCAGTTACGATGCATGATGAAATTAATGCATTTGTGCAGGTACAGAAGTACTTTTCAGCAGGGAATGAAACAAATATTTCATGGGCGTTAATTGATACCGCTCTGTCATCAGTAGCCAGAACTGCTATCATACCAATGCAGGATGTTCTATGTCTGGGAAGTGCAGCGAGGATGAATACTCCAGCAACTCAGGTAAATAAGTTAATTATATCTTTATGGCTTTGTTTATACTGGCTCCCATCAGTAATTCTAGGTTGAGTTCTGAAAGATTTTCCACAAGAGTACTGGAACTTGTTACTAAAGCTTGTTTGTATAACCAGACTTGGTTTGGTAAATCCCTTTAGTTATAGAGTTAACTCCAACATGAAGTTTATATAATAGTCTGGTTTGGTAAATCCCTCTAGTTATAGAGTTAACTCCAACATGAAGTTTATAGAATATACATGACTTCATGAACTATTTATAATTCCTATCGCCTATGATTTTGGTGGGAAGTATATAATATTCATTCCCACTAGAAGTCCTTGAGCAACTTCCAGGAGATGGTGATTTTTTTCAAGTTCACAACTCAGCAGTGTGGAGTAGTATTCGAACATGAGGAGTCTAATTGATGAATCACAAATGGTCTATGAAGTATTTTATTTGACAGGGACGGAAAATTCTACTGTACTGCTTTTTTTTGGGGGGGGGGGGGGGTGGGGTGGGTTGGGTGTGTGTCTGTGTGTGTGGGCGGGCATGCGCATGGCTGTGGGTGCGGGCGCGTGGCTGGGTGTGTCTGTGGCTATGGGTGCGTGTGTGCTTCCAAATCGAAATATATTGCCTTATGTGCAAGTGTATACTTCTGCTAAACAGCTTACATGCCTGTTGTAATTATTAAAATTTTGGGGATAACGTCTGAGTTGATGAACAATAGGAACTGAAGTTGAAATCGGTGGTATTATGGTCTAACTGTTTTAAAAAAAATGCAGTTTGGAAACTGGAGTTGGAGGATACCAAGGTCAACTAGTTTTGGGAGTTTGGAGCATGAAGCTCGGAAACTGAAAGATTTGCTTTCCAAGTACAACAGAATATGAACATGAATCAAAATTTGTATAGAAGCAATAAATCCATTTGGAATAATGTATCATGTGACCATTTAATCATTAGGTATTTATTCCACTGAAGCTAAAAAATATGTTCCTACCTTTGTAAACCTTGATATTCGATAGTAATAATATCCAACTCCTCGATTAATTTTTTCAGATGAATAAATCGTGTGTATTCTGTTTCAATATGTATTGTATTCATGCTAAGGTGGATGTCATAGTATTACTATTACTATACAAATTTCTGCATAAGCTTGGGTGACGATTAATATTCATTCTATTTCAACTACTTAGCTTTCGTTCTACATGTGCATGCTAATTAATAATGATACCGTGTTATATGTGTTCTTTGAAGGTTTGAGAGTTAATGTACAAATGCTTTTAATTTATATGCACCTTCGCATTTCTCAATAATATTGGGAACTGGGATTGGAGTATATACTAACTGTTCCGCCTGTGTACTTTTTTTTCTACACTGACCTGAAAACTTGTTCTTTTAACATAAAACTAGCGTCAGGTAGTAGCAGCTAATAAATGATATATGTTGAACATTAGTGGTTGAATGTTTATATTATTAGTAACATTTATATTTGCAGAGGTATGAATAATTTTTTTTTTTAAAATATGGAGCAAATAACAACGCTTCTTTAGTTTATCATGTATAAATAAATATATCACCATTGAAGTAGGGTAATATATACTAAGTTATCGGTCATAAAAAAAAATCTTGATTTGAGAACTAATAAAACCCGTCATGGCTATCTAATAGTGCAAAGCCCGTGAAGTTTCATAATTTTTTAAATATTTGTTAGAGGCCCTTTATAGTGAATGAGATATTGTCCCACGTCGCTAAAAATAAGTTAATGTTCATGCTTATATACTACTTTCCTCAAACCGATATTGACCCTTAGGGTCAGGTACTTTTGTGCGAGGGGGAGGATCTATATGGCCATGAACTAACACACACGCACGCCGCCCGCCCGTCCTACCGGATCGGGTGCGAGTCCAATAAATGTGGACCGTGTTATATTTTTGCGGCAAAGAAGTAAACAATTTTCTACTGTTTAAATTCAAATAGAAGCGATAGTGGATTGGAAATGCCCGTAGTCTGACTGAACGTGGCTTTTCAAACAGAAATAGACGTTGCAAATGGAGAGACGCGACTGTTGCAAACGGCGATGGTTTTTGGTCGTTGCAAATGAAGAGACGTGACTGTTGCAAACTGCAACGGTTTTTTGGCCGTTGCAGACGAAAAGATGCGGCTGTTACCAACAGACATAACCGTTGGGAATTAACCTATAAAAGAAGAAGAAAACCTGATCAGTAACTCACTCCGAATTTTCTCTTCTTCCTCTTCATTTCTTAATCTCTACAATCCGTGCGCTTCTGCATATCACACAGAAGATCATACACATCACAATCTCGAGCAGATCACGCCTGTTATATCTTGGGAGACTTTGAATAAAGTCTTAAGGAAATTGTTACGACAAGCCTCAGACGAAATTTCCTTCTTCATCCGGTTAGATTTCTGTTTACTTATATATTTCTATACATCGTTCTGTAATCTTTCCGTTTCAACGTTGTGTTGTTTCTGCGAAGTAATACAACGCTTGTTTATCATTATAGTTTAATACAACAATTTGTTGTTGTTATTGCTATAGTTTATTGTTGTAAATTAATTACAACATAGTTATTGTTCAAAATTACTAATACAGAATTCCAAAGTAGTGGAAATCTGATTTGTAAACTTGCGTGATGAGTTTATAACATATTGGTCTCTGTTTTGGTATACTGATCGTTTAACTCGGCAAAAAACTACTAACCACAACAGGCCTGATCCGTTTAAAGGAGATGGTGATGACTTCATAACATGGCATAATCAAATGCTGTTTTATCTCATCACGTTAGGGCTGCAGAAGTGCATTGAGGAGGATGAACCAAAGCCTAAAGACGGACAAACTAGAGAAAAAGACGCAGCTGTTTTTCTCGGAATTGACTCATGGAAGCATTCGGACTTCTTGTGCCGAAATTACATTCTGAACTGTCTGGATAAAGTACTATATAAAGTATATCAGCCACATCAGACGGCAAAATCCTTATGGACTGCACTTGCAAATAAATACAAGACGCAAAATGTCAGTTTGAAGGAGTTCATAGTAGATAAATTCATGGAATACAAAATGGTGGATTCCAAATCCGTAACTAGTCAGGTGCAGGAACTCCAACTTATAATTCATGAACTTGAAGCAGAAGGACATCAAGTTGGAGAATCGTTCCTTGTTGAAGCGATAACAGGAAAATTACCATCATCTTGGAGAGACTACCGCAACTATCTGAAACATAAGAAAATGGAGATTTCCTTAGAAGATCTCATTGTCAGATTAAAAATTAAGGCAGATAATCGCGGAATAACACAACCCAAAGGCGAAGAGGCACTTGTTACAGAAGGGTCAAAGAAGAAAGGACACTTCAACAACAAAAAGAAAAAGAGTAAAGCACCATATAATCAATCCAAAGATAAGCAAACCAAGATGTTCAAAGGAATGTTGGGTCTGCGGAAAGACTGGGCACGCAGCTAAAGACTGCAGGCACAAGAAGACAAATGACAAATCTGTGGCAAATATAGTGAAAAATTTAAGTTCAACCATTGAGGAGATGAACTTTTCAGGAGTTGTTTCAAAATGCAACTTAGTACAAAACCCTGCACAGTGGTGGGTAGACACAGACGCTACTCGTCATGTCTGTTCTGATATATCTATGTTCTCCACTTACAAGAAATACGATTAGGAAAAAAAACTCTACATGGGTAATTCTGCAGTTTCCATGATCGATGGTAACGGCACCGTCGTCCTCAAATTTACATCTAGAAAAACTGTGACACTAAGTGAAGTTCTTCATATTTCAGATATCCGCAAGAACCTTATCTCTGGACCTGTTCTCTCAAAGAAAGGCTTCCGTATGGTCTTCGAGTCAGATAAAGTAGTTTTGTCTAAGGCTGGAATTTATATATGAAGGGGTTATTTATGTGATGGCCTATTTAAGGCAAATATAGCCGTAGTCGGCAATAAAACTATGTATTCTGATTGTGCTATTAATAAAAATGAAGTTTCTTATTTGGTTGAGCATGAAATTTTACTATGGCATGATAGATTAGGACACATAAATTTCTGAAAAATGAAAAAATTAGCAAACTTGGGATTAATTCCTAAATTCCAAGTAGATAAAAACTACAAATGTGAGACATGTGTAGAAGCAAAATTGGTTAAAAAACTATTTCATACTGTTGATAGAAGTACAGAACCACTAGGTTTAGTTCACACTGATTTATGTGATTTTAAATCATTACCTGCAAGAGGTGGGAAAAAATACTTTATCACTTTTATAGACGACTATACATGATATTGCTATGTATATCTTTTGAATATTAAAGATGAAACAATTACATCGTTTATAAAATATAAGACTGAAGTAGAAAATTAGTTAAATAAAAAGATCAAGATATTGAGATCTGATCGAGATGTAGAATATGAATCACCATTTGAACAATTCTGTGCAGAAAATGGTATAATTCATTAAACAACAGCTCCATATCCACCACAACAAAATGGTATTGCCGAGAGAAAGAATAGAACATTAAAAGATATGATAAATGCAATGCTATTAACCTTTGGTCTACCGACGAACTTGTGGGGGGGGGAAGCCTTAAATATGTCTAATCACATATTAAACAAGGTTCCTCACAATAAAATAGGACCAATTCCATATGAGTTATGGAAAGGACACATACCAAGTTTCAAATACCTCAAAGTGTGCGGGTGCTTGGCAAAAGTTGTAGTTCCGCCTCCCAAGAAAGTCAAACTTGGACCAAAAACTATAGACTGTTACTATCTAGGGCCAGCCCAAAATAGTAGTGCCTACAGATTTTTGGTATTCAAGTCTGATATAGCTGATATTAATGTCAATACAATCATAGAGTCTCGAGATGCCTCATTTTTTAAAGGTGTGTTTCCGCACAAAAGGAATGAAGGAAATTATGTTCCTAAAAGGACAAGAGAAGAATCAAGCAAGCCACATGACGATGAAACTCATCGTGAAATTAAGAAAGTTGAACCAAGAAGAAGCGTAAGAGCAAGAACGTCCAAGACGTTTGGTTCAGATTTTCTAACATACATGTTAGAACACGAACCACAAACATACAAGGAAGCAATGTCATCTTCTGAATCTTCATGTTGAAAAGAAGCAATCAAAAGTGAAATTGATTCAATTCTAAGTAATAAAACTTGGGAAATAGTTTATCTTCCGCCTGGAATAAAACCGTTTGGTTGCAAATGGGTCTTCAAAAAGAAGATGAAACCATATGGCTCTATTGACAAATATAAAGCAAGATTGGTAGCCAAATGATATCGTCAAAAGGAAGATATAGACTTCTTTGATACTTATTCACCGGTTACACGAATAACCTCTATAAGAATGTTAATAGCAATTACATCCATATATAATTTAGAGATTCATCAAATGGATGTAAAGACATCATTCTTAAATGGAAATCTTGATGAGGAGATTTACATGGAGCAACCCGAGGGTTTTATTTCCAAAGGAAATGAAAACAAAGTATGTAGATTAGTAAAATCATTATACGGACTAAAACAAGCTCCAAAACAATGGCACGTAAAATTTGATAGTGTCATGATGAAAAATGGTTTCCGTATAAATGAATGTGATAAATGTGTTTATTATAAACAAGTTGGACAATCATATGTGATGATTTGTTTATATGTAGAGGATATGCTAATCTTTGGTCCAAACAGTAAAGTAATAGAGACCATAAAGAAAGTGTTAATCAACAATTTCGACATGAAAGATTTAGGAGTTGCAGACGTTATTTTGGGAATCAAAATAATAAAAACACATAATGGAACTATCTCGGTTACACTATGTGGAAAAAGTGATTGAAAATTTTCAAAATTATGAAATTAAAGGAGTAAGAACACCTTTTAATCCATCGGAAGTACTGCATAAAAACACAAATGAGAGTGTAATACAACTGGAATACTCTCGTGTAATAGGATGTCTAATGTACCGCATGAATTGCACAAGACCAGATATAGCTCATGCAGTAAGTCGACTGAGCAGGTATACAAGCAACCCAGGGAAGGAACACCGGAAAGCACTAATGAGAGTGTTGGGATATTTAAAGAGTACCATGAACTTTTCCCTACATTACGGAAAATATCCTGCCGTCTTAGAAGGATATATTGATGCAAACTGGATTTCTGATTCAGAGGAATCTAAATCAACTAGTGGTTATGTCTTCACCCTAGCAGGAGCAGCAGTGTCATGGAAATCTACTAAACAAACGTGCATAGCTCGATCCACTATGGAATCAGAGTTCATCGCTTTAGATAAAGCAGGCGAAGAAGCAGAATGACTTCATCAATTTTTAGAAGAAATTCCATTTTGGCCTAAACCTGTACCGGCCATATGCATACACTGTGATAATCAAGCAGCATTAAGCAAAGCGCAAAACTTTATGTATAATGGAAAGTCATGACATATTCGTCGACGCCATAACATAGTTAGATAGGTACACTCAAATGGAACTATTTTCATTGATTATGTGAGAACTACTGATAACCTTGTAGATCCATTTACTAAAGGATTATCAAGAGATAAAATTGACTGCGCATCGAGGGGATTGGGTTTAAAAGCCTAAACCAACAAGAGTTATCTTATACGGAAACCTATCATAGCGACTGGAGATCCCACGGACTAGGATCAATAGGCAAACCAGTTCTGAGCAACTCAAGAAGCAATGCACTTGTTTGGACTTAGTCCTACTCCATTCCTATGGTGCACAATAGAATGCATGCCTACAAAAGTATTAAAAGGATAAAGCTATGCTTTTTAATGATGACCATATCTTGAAAATAACAAGTGGGGTATATGTAGGATACTCTTAATGGTTGCGATCACCTATGTTAGTGTGAGCTGGGTCGGCTCTATGAGAATATTAAAGGCTTAAGTTCTCTAAAACACTCGCAGAACCAAATTTGTTCAGGACCAAAATGAACACAACCAAGAGATTGGATATGAAGGGAAACAATGCTTTGTAAAGCTTATTGTCTGGTTATGCACAAACGGCTGACGGTTCAAGATGAAATAACTCACCAATTAGCCAAGTATATCCGATAAGTTTTAACTAGGGAAAGTTCAAAGTGAAATATCTACTTATCCTCGATATAGCATTATTTTCAAATGAACTGTGTGATATTACACTTTGTGTGGGGGAAACATATATCATCATTCATGTGGGGGATTGTTAGAGGCCCTTTATAGTGAATGAAATATTGTCCCACATCGCAAAAAATAAGTTAATGATCATGCTTATATACTACTTTCCTCAAACCCATATTGGCCCTTAGGGTCAGGTAATTTTGTGCGAGGGGGAGGACCTATATGGTCATGAACTAACACACACGTGCGCCGCCCGCCCGTCCCTTACCGGGTCGGGTGCGGGTCCAATAAGAGTGGACCGTGTTATATTTTTGCTACAAAGAAGTAAACAATTTTCTATGTTTAAATTCAAATAGAAGCAACTAGTGGATTGGAAATGCCCGTAGTCTGACAGGACGCGGCTTTTCAAACAGAAATAGGCGTTGCAAATGAAGAGACGCGACTGTTGCAAACGGCGACGGTTTTTTGTCGCTGCAAATGAAGAGACACGACTGTTGCAAACTGCAACGGTTTTTTGGCCGTTGCAGACGAAGAGATGCGGCTGTTCCCAACAGACATAACCGTTTGAAATTAGCCTATAAAAGGAGAAGGAAACCTGATCAGTAACTCACTCCGAATTTTCTCTTCTTCCTCTTCATTTTTTAATCTCTACAATCCGTGCGCTTCTGCATGTCACACAGAAGATCATATACATCACAATCTCGAGCAGATCACGTCTGTTGTATCTTGAGAGATTTTGAATAAAGTCTTAAAGAAATTGTTACGACAAGCCTCAGATGAAATTTCCTTCTTCATCCGGTTAGATTTCTGTTTACTTATATATTTCTATACATCGTTCTGTAATCTTTCCGTTTCAACGTTGTGCTGTTTCTATGAAGTAGTACAATGCTTGTTTATCATTATAGTTTAATACAGCAATTTATTGTTGTTATTGCTATAGTTTGTTGTTGTAAATTAATTACAACATAGTTATTGTTCAAAATTACTAATACAGAATTCCAAAGTAGTGGAAATCTGATTTGTAAACTTATGTGACGAGTTTATAACATATTGGTCTCTGTTTTGGTATACTAATCGTTTAACAATATCAATCACTCAGTAGAAACATATTCATATGAAATCGCCAAAGAGCTCCTGCTTTCATGAATGATTAAAAAACAGTACAATTTCATTAATTTTTGAACAAAAATATTAACCAGCCAATTGAAACAAACTCATGCGCAAAATCGCAAAGAGCTAAACAGTACAAAACACCACAATATTATGACTTGCGATTTCCCATAAACAATGTGAAATAAACAGAAATCAGGCCTATAAAGATTATTTTATGCATATAGAAGCATCCCATTACTTGGCACTGACCAACTCCTTCCTGAATTGCTTGGTAGGCTGCTTGCATCGTGTTGGTGAGTGCGGAGTTGACTTCGCTATACTTTCTGGTCTTCAACCCACAGTCTGAGTTCACCTATAAAATTTTGGTCTTGAGAGCAGCTAGCATTTTTCCGACGCGGTCTGCAATTTCTTCAGTTGACGAGATTCTCGAAGAGTGGATGTCATACACACCTGGGTCAATACCAGCTCCATAATTTATGCCTTCATGGAATGCAGAAAGGAGCTTCTCCTCTGATCTGAAGTTCCTCATTCTAATAACACTGCAACATCCATGTTGATGATGGAATGGATGATCTCATTACAGTTGGAGTAGCACATATAGGTATAAATCTAAGTAGCATCCTTAATGCCGACATTGGTGATAAGAAAAGAGTGTACGACCCAGTCGAGATAGAATGCATGATCTAAACTGCAAAGAGGCATCCCCTCTCTGCGACGCTTTGTCAATTTGAATAGCAATAATTCCAACCACTTCCAAGTCTTCTACTTCTTTCATGGCTAGAGAATTCTGAAAGCATGTGTCAAATCTTGGCTGATCATTTCTGACAAAAGACCAGTTGGAGATTGTAACTGGACCAGTAAGCATACCCTTCATTGGCTGGGAGATCATGGTATGTGCCATTGACGATCAGAAACAACCATTGCCTTTGTGCAACTAACATCTCCATTAATAATTAGAGGCTTTACATATCATGACCATATGATTTCACCAACCTGTTAGCAGTAAATGAAAACCCAGATAACAACTCACCGAAGTACTCAACTAACATCATTTCTCTAGTTCTCTGTGTACTAATACTAATACATCAATATCAAGATCTTCTTGCAATTTCACAACTCTGCTGATTTCCTCTTTGAAGGCCTTAACATACTCTTCTTCAGAGATTCTGAAATACAAGTCGGCTATAATTGCTTGGACTACTGTATAAACATATGCAATATACATACATATATACATACATAAGTACACACATGCGCATACATAAATAAAAAAAGACTGAGTAAATCTAATGGCGAGCAATCATTAGCTACCTCATCTTTATCACCAGTCAATGCTTTGGCAGGACCATTGACATTTACCACCTTTTGTTACGCGAATGCCAACTATGATTTGATTTCATCATCCAATATCAAGTCAACAGCAGTTTTATAGAGTCAGACGCAATGAAACCAAAAAATTAAAATGACAATGTGCTCCGTAAACATGAATTTCAACTATGTCCAAAAATTAGTTAGCATACACTAACCATATACAAAGGTAACACAACGATAGAAATGATATTGTACAATTATTATTATTTTTCATTTTAAGTAGCTAGAATATAAGTAAATCATAAAATTACACCGTCATATATTGAATTTAAAAAGGTACATAGAGGTTCTGTTAGAGTTAGCTATATATTATGTGTAATAAGTCAACACATGTGTCCTATTCATATGTTAGAAGTGGGGTTGTGGCCAACTTAGTGGCTTGAGTTTAGGAAGTAGTGGGTCTTTGTTTGTCTATTTAATAGTCTGTATTTCCTTGTTTGCTTTTAAGCAAAGCAATAACAATGTAGTCTTTCAATGGTTTTACGTTTAATCTCTCTCCTCTCTGAATCAAATTCTAACATGGTATCAAAGCTTGGTTAGAACAGAGAGGAGAGGAAAAAGGACAGAGAGTCACAGTAAGTTTTTTGTTCGTTGTTTCCTTCTTAAAATAAAATGATCTAAAAAGCTTCAGAAAGCAAAATTAATCCGCCTGCTTTCGCTGCGATCCTTGTCTTCGAATCAAAACACCACGCCGCCTCCAGCTCAGAGAGAGAAAGCAGACAGATCTAGCTCCAAATTTATTTCAACACCAAAAAGCTCAACATTTTCTCAAATTTTCAAATCCAAACACTCCTGAAAAAAAAAACCCAAAGATTCGATGCTTGCTACTGTATGAGATGCGTCTAAAGGAGATGTCAATAACGTCGATGTTGGAGATAAGTTAGAAATCAACTCGAGATCGCGGTCGAAGATCTGCTGCTGTGGGTGAACTGGTGTGTTGTTTTCAGTTCAATCGTCGTCGCCTCCTGAAAATCTCCTCTTGAGTTGTCATAAGTGAATTTTCGAGTCGATGTGATGCTTTGCCTCTTGTTTTAATATGCTGCAATAGTACTGGATGTGCAATGATATTCTGAGTTGGACTATGCTTTGCTTGCTCGAGGAAAGAATGTTGTGTCTCACAGTTCGATGATGGAAGTATTTCAGATGTGTGATGATATTTGTGTGGGTGCATTCGCTGGTGTTTAACAAGAAAAAATACTGCTTTGTTCTTAAGGTAATAAATTTCAAGAGAGTATTTGAGATGATGATGTTTTAGTTTATAATCACTAAGATGAAGCATGTTGGAGCAGACGGATGAGAGGTTGAAGTGAAGAGATGGTCAGTTAAGTTGAATGTAAAAGGCAGTTGTGATCAGATATGAGGCAGAAGTACTGTTGCTTATGGATGAATGAAATACAGTGGTTTGTATGAGTGAGGAAGGTGGCTGGAGTTGTGATGATATGGAAGGATGATGCGAACAGCAGTCTAGTGAAGGTTGTACGCAAATGAAGTTGTAGGGGAGGGGAGTGTGTCTGGCTATTGGTTGTAGTTTGTAGAATTGATGAATTGGTGGTTTGAGTAGTGGATGAGGATAAAAGTCGTGTATACGGGCAGGGGAATGTTGATGGTGGATGAGCAGTTTGAAATAGTGGGCAATGTGGTTAATAGAGGGTGGCAAAGGCAAGTAGCAGCGGAATATGACTGGTTGGTAGTTTTAATGTTAAAGGAGGGATGTTGAAGTGCAAGCAAAGGTTTTTGAATGTAAGTAGTGTGAACTTGGTTGATGCAGAGGTGTAAGTGGTGAGGTGCTGCTGGTCAGGGTGATGTAGGGAGGAAGTATGAGGTAGGTATGGCTATGGCAAATGTGTGCAGGATGTTGATGAAGTTGAAGGGATGAAGTATTAGGTAGATATGCCTGTGGCACATTTTATGGTTGTGGAAAATGTGTGCAGGGTGTATGAAATGTTGAAGTTTGGTGTGATAGGCTGAGTGTAAATGGAGATGGAATGATTTGGCAGTGCACTGTTGAAGTGTTAGAGGAGGGGCAGAGGAGAATATAAGCAGTGTTGATGGAAATTGATAGTGTTATTGTGTTAATGGAAGTGTGGGATGTAGACAGGGGATGATTACGATGAAGAGGCAGTGGAGGCTGATTTGCAGTGGTGAGTTGAAATGGTTGTGGAGTTTGTATGGTGTATTGGTATGAAAGTATTGTATGAAGTATTGCACTATGGTATTGCACTGTGGTTAGTTTTGTATTGCATTGTGGTAAATGTTTTGTTGAGGAGCACAGTTTGAATGAGGCAGAGATGTTGTGATGCACTGGTTATGTGATGTGCACACTGGAGATTGTTTATGTGCAGTGAGTAGACGACACAGTAGAGATGAATGTGACAACAACAGTTTGGAGTTGAAGGGGTTGGTTGGTTGTGCTGTCTATGAGCAGAGGTGATCGGGGAATGGTTTGCTGGCAGAAATGGAGGCAGGCAGGTGCTTGTTGTGAGTTGTTTGTATGCAAGTGGTGTTGGAGAATGTAGTATGAAGCCAGTTGTAGGGATGAAACTGTGAAGTGTACATGTTGTATTGACAGTGATTGAGGAAGAGTGTTCTAAAGATCTGGATGTTCGGGAGGAAGTGGTTGCAGTGGAGTTTGAGTTGAAACACTGGCAATTTGGATTGTTGGAGAATTTTACAGTTTGAAGTGTTCAATTTTGAAGTAGCAGGTTCGACAATATTGTGAAGGTGGAGTTTGATGTTGCAGTGGGATGAGTAGTGGAGTTATGTTGCTTTAGTTTGGATTGTTTGTGGATTCTCGCAGAGATTTGTTGGCGTGTGTTATGTTAGGAGCAGTTTTCGTGTCTTTGGAGTATGTTGTGGTCTGTTAGCAAGATGTTGTATATTCGCATTTCCAATTTTTTTGATTAGGAGGTTGTGCAGTTGTTGAAGTAAGAGCTTGCAGTGAAGTGCTTCTGCGAGACTATTGTGGATATGAAGATGAAGACGATGAAGGGTAGAACGTCGCTTATGCGGTTGGACATTTGTGTAGTGCTCATGAACTGTTTGATGATATGCCTAAGAGAGGATAGGCATGCCTACATGTGAAGTAGGCTGAGTGAGAAAACTTGGTTTTGTGTCATCCAACAAGTAAGTAAGAAGAGCTGCGGTTCTCACTTGTTGGGAAGATGACAGATGCAGCGGTATCAGGGAATGACCCGAATGGAGAGGTCAATGGATCCCAAGTGAAAAACCAAGAGTATTTGTTGATGGTTAAAGTACCAATCAACGTGAAACAGTTGAGCATGCCCAACCAGATAGAGATGAAATTTGTAACCGAGTTTGCCTGTGCAAGACGATCAAGAAATGGAGAACCGTAGTTCATTCCTAAGTAAACTGAAAGTAAGACACATTCAGTTTAAGGGTGGGTGTTAAAGTTAGCTATAGTATTATGTGTAATAAGTCAACACATGTGTCCTATTCATATGTTAGAAGTGGGGTTGTGGCCAACTTAGTGGCTTGAGTTTAGGAAGTAGTGGGTCTTTGTTCGTCTATTTAATAGTCTGTATTTCCTTGTTTTCTTTTAAGCAAAGCAATAACAATGTAGTCTTTCAATGGTTTAACATTTAATCTCTCTCCTCTCTGAATCAAATTCTAACAGGTTCTGGAAAAAAAATAACAAACAAACGCACAACATAGTAATAACATACAAATGAAAATAATTGTACTGATCTTGCATGGAATGTGTAATTACCATGTTTTCTTATAAGCACATATTTTCACAATTTGCGTCTGCAAGCACTTGAATTCGAAATAGCTTCCTCCAATTCGAGAAGATGTAATGAAAACCCACATGTTAAAACCAATTCTGCTTGAAAAAATGAACAAAAAACAGTGTGTTAATAATATTAAATGTCCTCTTCAAATAATGGAACATGATGTCGAATTCATACTTCAATTCAAAATTTTGAGATCAATCTCGAAAAACCATACATGCGCTCATATTTCAATGGAAGGCTTGGACTGCTTAAAAGGGAAGCATAAGATGAATGATTAAAAGACGAGGAAGGATGCAAAAGAGCTAAAATAAATTTTGAGAAGATGATGCCAGGAAAAGAAATGTCAAGTGGAGTAATAGTGAGTAGCATTTGGAGTAACCGATCAAAGAAAGTGGGAGAAGTTTGAATGAGGGAAGTTTGTTATATTTGATAGAAATGCCACATGCTGAAATGGTTGATGTTTGATAGATTGATGGATAGGGTGAAGGAAAACACATGAATTACATCGCCCTTTTATGTCGTGCTCATTCAAATCCAGCTCATTTATTATTTATAAAACATAATAATTTATAGGACCCACCATCAAAATGAATGAGTTGGATTAATTGGGAATAGAGGGTACATGAATTTGAGAACAAAGGAATAACCCTCGAAGGAAAACAAGTGTCTTATTTTGAAACGAAGGAAAATAGTACTGCCAAGCTATTGTTATGTTTAAGTAATAGATGGATTGTATGCAAGAAAATGTAGTACTTTTCAATTAGCTTGAAAGTAAAATAGAAATAAATTGTAGTGGACTTTAAAAAAGTATGAACGCAAATTCATGTGGCAACTATAGTTTTCGTAGTTGTCCAAATATTTTTAGCGTGTTAGTTGTTGTTGGTTTACATCATCTTATTTTTCGATACAGATTAAAAAAGAAATCGCTGATACCATCCATGCACGGCGTCGTGGTATGTCAACTTTCCATGTTTCGGTTAGGCATGAGGCTCTACCAGTCTACACTAGGGCTAGGGATTTGCGTCCGTGACCACGCCTTTTTCTAACCTTCTTCTAACATGGAAAATGGTCAATCCACGTTTGTGCGCTAAGTGGCTTTGATATGTTTTCAGGTCTAAATGAGAGCTATGCTCTAATGTGTTCGTTGAAATGTTTGTAGATTGTCAAGAACAAAGTAGCGACTTTGAGGGGATTATTATGGATTATGCTAATGAATCTATGACAAAACCATGTTTTATTCTGCATGTTCGATTGGTTGTTTTTTATTGTATACATGTTGTTCATACAAATACTATTAAATGTACCTAAAATATGGTTATGAAAAAAAAGAATGATTTGTTGCTATGGGCTAAAGATTTGATTTTGTTGTGATCTTATCTTGATCGCAATCCATAGTACACCTTCTATTTTATTTGGTTTGGAAAGAAGTAAATAAAGTGAGTATAAGACCAAAGATTTCTTAATGCTAGATTAAACGGTACAAAGATATGTAATTGTCTTGTCAGATTTCGTTGATAGTATATTTCCAATTGAAGTAGATTTTGAAGATATTTTAAGTCAATGTGGAATTGTGACTCAAGCGTATTGCCTTTTTTTAAATAAATTTTGTAGATTTTAAAGAGTGACTAAAAAAATATTAATTGTCTCTTTTATTATATTAAAGAAACAATTATCTACATGGAAATAAATTACTTTGAGAGATAAAAGTAATCAATCAATTCCTTAACCAGCTGATTAAAAAAACATTTTATTGAGACTATTATAAATAGGCTTGGATAGGGTTCATTATTATTTGATAGAAGGAGAGTCATTGTATTAAGGTTTTATGGATTGAGATTTCTTCTCAATTGCAAGGCTTTCTCTTATAGTCTTTTGGAGTAATTAATAAAGTCTGTTTGGAGGAAATTATCTATATATTGTTTTTCTTCACTTTTTATCTGTTTTCAAATTTAATTGTAAAAGGATCATGGGGATAAATCTAACAGTCGGTACCAGAGCTTGTCAAACAAATTTTTCTGAAAAAAGTTTGGTTATGGAGAAGATAAGTGTTGAAAACTTAATGGGAAAAATTAGGGATTATGCAAGGCGAAGATGGAGGATTTCTACAACTCAATAATATTCATCAACTGTTAGAGAATAAAAGAGAGAAACCTATAGGCTAGTGGTGTAACTGAAGCAAAGTGGAAAATTTTGGATAAGAAGGTTGTGGCGGCTATTCGATGTTTCTTGAAGAACACGGTGTTCCACATTGTTGCCAATGAAACATCCGCTTATGTAATTTGAAGGAAATTGGAAAAAAGCTATGCAAATAACTCCATAACAGACAAGAATTTTCTTATGAGTGGATTGGTAGATCTGAAGCTAAGGAATGTGTGTCAATTGAAGAACTTCTTAATAATTTTCATGCAATTGTGAATCAATTGGTGGTCGTGGATGATAAGACACAAGCCTTGATTTTGACAAGTTCATTATCGAAGAATTGAAAAACACTTGTGGTTGCATTAAAAACTCATTAGTTAGTAGCCTTCTTGGTGATGAGATGCGGAGGATGAACCTAATGAAAGAAAAGGTTAATGAAGAAAAAAAGAGTAAATCCAATTGAAGGAGTGTATCTTGCAAGGAGAGATAACCATCCAAATATGGAAAGACGGTCAATTATATCAAACGTAAAAAGAGATTTCATCTACTATCACTATGAAAAATGAGATCATCGGTTGAGATTTGCAACAAGCTAAAAGGGATAAAGAGAAAATGAAAGCATCAAAGGAAGAGAAAAACAAACTCGAGGAATGCAGCAATGATGAGGTGAATTTTGGTATTAGCGTGAAAAGAGAAAAGGAAATGAGTAGGTGCTTGATTCAGATGCATGTTTCCATATATGAAATCAAAATGAACATTCATTGACTATAAGAAATAAGAAATAAGAAAATAAGCTGGAATCTACTAATGGTGGAGCTTACATGTTAAAAGCACAGGTATAGTTAGACTGGAAATTTATGATGGAAGGGAGGTGAAACTTACGGGAGTTAGGCATGATCGAAAAATTAAGAAGAATCTTATTTCAATAGGACTGTTGGAAGGAAAATGTGATAATTTTTCGACTCGAGGTTGAGTCACATGGGTATAGAAGGGCAATAGGGAGATGCTGTGCGCAAAACGGAAAAGCAATAACATATACAAATTGCTTGGAAAAACGGTGTAGAATGAAGTTAGTTCTCAAAATGATGTTAGAGAGGCAAATTTGTTCGAATCAAGGTGGTGCCAACAACAGAAAGCCGCAAATTCCACATAGAGACCTTTGTGGTATTACACGAATTTCTAGTCATTGTTGATGAGCGTGTTTGATAGGAGGGCATGCATAATTAGGTGGTTTGGAGGTTGGTTAAGTTTTTTTTTAAATGGAGACATTTGTTTTCATTATGATATTGGATGTGTTTGAAGTATGAGTATGTAGGTGGAGTCGGTAGACCTATATGGAAATATTGTATCAAGGTGGAGGTTGTTAGATTTCGACCATACAATATTTCCAATTGAAGTGGATTTTGAAGATATTTTGAGTAAATATGGAATAGTAACTTAAATATATGTCACGTTGACCAGCACCACTGTCCCAATGGTTAGGTGCTTCAACTTTAGTACGAGAAGTCATAGGATCGAAACTTGCATAGTGCGATTCGAACACATATTGACATGTAATATGTTTTATGCTATCCAGTGTACGCCGAGTGGTTAGTTGCTTCAACTGTAGGATGCCGAGTTTAATTTTTGGGCTGAAGGACAATGCTAGTTATAACTAGCATTATATTCAATTTTTACACTATACAAAATGCTAGTTATAACTAGCATTATATCCAGTTTTACATTATACAAAATGCTAAATATATTTAGCATTGTCCTTCAGCCTAATTTTTTTTCAAGGTTTGTCCTTCAGCATAAAATGAAACTTGTTGTCCTTTAGCCTAATTTTTTTTAAAGTTTGTCCTTGTGCCTATTTTCCACTAAGACAATTATGTATAAATGTCATTGTTGCAAATTGTGGGAGTAACATCTATCCAAACATACCTTGTTTCCGAATAAGAAGAAAATTATGTCTGAGATTTATAGCGATCAAGGTCCGTTGTGATTTTTTGTGAATAGAAATGCCTAGTATCACTACAAGGAGTACAGTGATTTCCGATGGCTCCCAGCCGTCGGGAGCCATCAGAAATCTCGTCGGTATACAAAGCACGGCTTTCATTTTTCTCCAACGGAAACGACGACGTTTTTTCGACGGCTTTCAATGGCAATTTCGACGACACTTCCGATGTCCTTTCTAACGATTGGGACCTCCACATGGCTTGAAAAATCGCCGAAAAATGGTTGAAAGTCGTCGAGAGTCGTCGCTAATTTTCGGTCTATAGGCCGTCGGAAGCCGTCAGAAATCATCGCTATTTTTCGGACAATCAGCCGTCGGAAACCGTCGGGAGTTGTCGAAAATGTGGGTGATTTTTTTAATATTACAGCATCCATTCGAATTCCAAACAGCACATCAATATCAATATATATCACAACATATCAAAATCAATATATATCATACATATAAGCTAAAATTAATATCAATATCAATAACAATATAAAACTTAAACATTAACATCTCGATCTCAAACTCAAACATTACCATCAATACAAAACAAACCGTCCATCATCAATCTCACACACTCAACTGCAATATGTACATCCAATATCAATATACAACATATAAAACGTCAAAAATGCCAACCAAACACATCCGTCCAACAAATCAACATCAAACACCACATGTCCACAATCAACCTCATCATCTCTCATTATATATATATATATATACAGGAAATTATTGTTAAGGACAAAAATTTTCAGCGTTTTTGCCTCAAGGACATGCCTTCAATATTTTATCCTGAAGGACAACTTTCTTTAGGTATCAGTTTTTAGTCATTGATAGCAGTTTTTAGGTATCAGTTTGTAGTTATCGGTAGTAGTTTTTAGGTATCAGTTTTAGCTTGGTAGCAGTTTTGTTGTCCTTATGAATAATTTTGAAAAATATTTGTCCTTATGAATAATTTTTAGAAGAATGTTTGTCCTTATGGTAAAAATATTGAGGTTGTGTCCTTGAGGCAAAAAATATACAAATCTTTATCCTTTAAATTAATTCCCCCATATATATATATATACAAGTTTCGAAAACAAAAACAGCAAAACGTACCTCATGACTCGTCGTCGGCTCTGGAACCACCAGACGAAGGAAATGCTCCATGACGCTCCACGTACTCAGCCAAACGCTGGTTTACTTGCTCCATGAGCACTGCTCGGAGGCGGTCCTACTACTGCAGCTGTGCAATTTGCTGTCGAAGCTCATTAATCTCAGCATTGTTCCGAATCTTTTGATAAGCCTTTTGTGAGGCTCGAGCCTACAAAATAATATTTGAAGGCTCAAGCTCAAAACCCCTGCATTAAATATGATACAGACAAATCATGACTAATATATTATACAAAATATTTATAATGCTGAAGTAAATTTAGTACATACGAGCCATCTGCCTTAGGTAGCAATCTGACCACCGTACGCGACGCCTTTTGCGATGAACCGCTGCCATCACCTCCGCTGCGAACGGTCCCTCTCTTAAATGAAGAGGTGGAACCGGACCACGAAGAACTCTGACGTCTGAAGAAAGACATCTATAATACCTGTCATATACAATTATTTTATTATGGCAGAATATATTATTCAATTATGAGTAAACATATCAAGATTTAACATTAATAATCGCATATAACATACAAAAAATGTAACATCAGTACTTCCATAAATTACCTTTTTTCAACATGTATACTATTAATCAGTCCTCGTCGTTTTCTGATTCAGACTCGATCTCGTACTCTATATTGTTTTCCTCCGTGGTCTCAAATGCTTCTACTAATACATTTGGTTCATCATCTAGAAGTTCAAAATCGGTTTGATCATCTGTTATTGTAATTTCTCCATTTTCTTAGATATCCACTTGGTATGCTTGTTCATCTGAAATATTCTTTCAATCAAACGTAAATCTTGCCTTCACTTTAAAAACTGCCGACGAATCTTTGTACTTTAAAATCTTTCCATCAAACCATCTTCCATCAAACGCTTGTCCATTATTACTTAAAACGAATTCAATAAAGACGTGTATACCATTTTGAAAATGTTCACTTATTGAGCCTCCAATTTCTTTTCTTTGTTAGTACATCCAGCTCCGATCGATAAAATAATTGATCATTTTTCCTACTTTAAAACATAAAAACGTATTAATCAATTACATATTGACATTTTAGTTTTCAATTAAATCATACATTTAAATTTTCACAAATATATAATATTATTCTATTTAATTTTATTTCCAAACGGATTTACACAAATTATATGAATATAATCTACAATTTTTAGGTTATTGTTTTACACTTGATGGTTGGTCATCCTACTTCCCATTACAAACACAGTAGTAATTATATTTTGTAAATCATTTCATTTTAAATGATTCAACAAAATTTCGACAACACTTCCCCTTTGTTCTATGTATTGTACATGTATGCGTTTTACACAGGGAACAAAAAGAAAGTGTTGTCAAAATTTGATGAACCGTTTAGAATGAAATGATTTGCAAAATATAATTACTTTATTGTGTTTGTAACTTGTCCAATACATGGACAAATCCGACAAATATTGTATCAGATGAATATAGATATCCGTTTTGTGATAAAAACGAATATCCATATAACATTCATACACAATACTTGTTAGACGAGGTCAAAAACTATCTAAGGGATTTATAAAAAGTAAAGCATATTATACAACAATTTTTACAATAATTTATTTACAATCTAAGAAACGTATACGTTAAATCGTCATTTTCATCATCTTAAAAAGGCATACACTAAATCCTGAGCATCGACTCTAGTTAATCCAAACTAGCCCTAATGCGCGTATGCACTAATTAATCAACACATATACACCAATTAACGCATATATACACTAAACCAATTATTTTTCTCAACATCTAAATGATAAACAATTATAAACAATCTAATCAGCATTCAATATGGTATAACAAATAATCAATTCGGTATTATTAACAGCTATAACAACAAATTAACCCTAGTTTACCAAATCAAAATTAAATAGGATTTATAAATTAAACCTTCTTGAAGAGAAATAGTTGATGGAGGGACTTGAAAATCGAAGATGGAGACAGTCTTGGAGGCGTGGAGGCTTGCTGACGGCGTGGAAGATAATAAAGTAAACCGTACGTCGGCATAGGGCTTTGCTATTCGCGATTTTTCGACGGCCGCCGACAGCTATATTTGTGACGGCTTCCGATGGCTGCTGTTGGAAAGTTTATTTTATTTTCAGCAATGTCATGACGATTGCTTGCCGTCGGCAGCCGTCGCAAAAAAAATGAGCTGTCGGCGGCCGTCCAAAATTGGTGTCGCAATAAAAACTACTAGAAACACTATTTATTGTGACGCCAATTTCCAACAGCCGCCGACGACTCGTCGATTTTTTTGCGACGACCGCCGAGGCAAGCAATTGCCATGACATAAATGAAAATAAAATAAACTAGTCAACGACAGCTGTTGGAATCCGTCGCAAATGTAGTCGTCGGCGGCTGCCGGAAGCCGTCGCAAAGTCATGAATATTTTAGCCCCATGCTGACAGTTTCCTTCATTATCTTCTTCCTCCCCAAATTAGCATGTTCGCCTCTTCCAACACCTCCTCCACGCCGTCAACAAGTCTCCATGTTTAATTTTCAACTCTCTCCATTAACTATTTCTTTGTAAGAAGGTTTAATTTATAAACCCTATTTAATTTTGATTTTGTAAATTAGGATTAATTTGTTGTTATAGTTGTTTATAATAAGGCATTGATTATTTATTATACCCTATTGAATGCTAATTAGGTTATTATTATAATTTTTTATCATTTAAATGTTGAGAAAAATAATTTATTTAGTGTATATGTGCGTTAACTGGTGTATATGTGTTCATTAATTAGTACATACGCGCTTTAGGGCTTTAATCAGAGTCGATGCTCAAGATTTGGTGTGTGCATTTTTAAGATGACGAAAACGACGATTTAGTGTATGCATTTCTTAGACTGTAAATAAATTATTGTAATTTTTTTTGTATAATACGCTTTATTTTTTATAAATCCCTTGGATAGTTTTTGACCGCGTTTAAGAAGTATTATGTATGATCGTTCTATGGATATTATCACAGAACAGACATTTATATTCATCCGATATAATATTTGTTGGATTTGTTACTGTATTGAACAAGTTACAAATACAATAAAGTAATTATATTTTGCAAATCATTTCATTTTAAACGGTTCACAAAATTTCGGCAACACTTTCTTTTTGTTCCCTGTGTACACGCATACGTGTACAATATGGGGAACAAAGGGAAAGCGCTGCCGAAATTTTGTTGAATTGTTTAAAATAAAATGATTTATAAAATATAATTACTACTGTGTTTGTAATGGGAAGTAGGATGACCAACCATCAAAGTATACAACAATAACCTAAAAATTATAGATTATATTCATATAATTTGTGTAAATCCGTTCAAAGGTAAAATTATATATCATTATATATAATCACTTTACAATTTGCTGACTATATATAAATGTATAACTTATATTTTTTCAACATATATACAAGGGACGGTAGACCTATAAGAGAATGACGTTTCTCTTTGACAACGCCACTGGAACTCTAAAGTTGCAAAGAATTACCGGGATACGATGTCTAGCATCGAAAAATTTGGGAAGAAGCCAAGTTGGATGGGTACGAGCGTATAGGATGCTTGGGTCATATGGTGGAGTAGCGATGAATTCAGGGTAAGTTTATCAAATGTCATCTTAATTTGTTCAGTAGAGTATACATAATTTATACATGTAAAATATAATCTTAACTTTTAATTTGCAGGCGGAGTCAGATAGGAACTCGGCGAACATGCAGAAAAATCCAGTCACACATCGTGGTGGCTCGAAATCATTTCAGTATCATCGCGAGGACTTTGTAAATTGATTAATCGCAATTATGAATAGTTATTACATTTTTGTATAAATTTGTATGAACGGCAATAATATACATCTATTATTGCAAGAAAGAGCGCGTGGGGCTCCTATCTCGTATATAGACGTATTTGCACATACCCATGACGTTTGGCAGACTGACGACGACGAACCAGTGACGTATGCTTGACATGAGGATGATAAAGCATATACCGTACATGTAAGTATATTTTAAGTTATAAGTTATTAATAATGATCATTTTGATTAATTAGTTATAAAATATTATAATAATGTGATGTAATATTTAATTGTATTTAATTTTGCGTTGCAGGAAAGATTTATGCTAGCATGTGCGTAGATGCTCGAGCATTCGGGACGGAAGCAATTTACCACTGATGAGGAGGATGTTATCTTCAACTCCGTTATGGACCCGACATAGAGAAATAGGCGTTATGGCTACGGAAATCAATCGGTAATTTATAAAAATTATCTAAGTTGTAAAAATTGCTTAATTTTTATAAAAGTTACGCAATAACTTAAACTTATTTCGACTTTTTTTGTAGGCTCGGGCCTCACAAAAGGCTTATCAAAAGGCTCAAGACAACGCTAAGATTAATGAGCTTCGACAGCAGATTGCATAGAGTTAGGAGCATGACCGCCTCCGAGCAGCGCAAATGTAGCAACTGAACTAGCGTTTGGCCGAGTATGTGGAGCGTCATGGAGCGTTCCCTTCGTTTGGTGGTTCCGGAGCCGATGATGAGTCATGAGGTACGTTTTGCAGTTTTTGTTTTTGAGACTGGTGTATATATACAATGAGAGATGGTGGGGTTGATTTATGAACATGTCGTGTTTGATGTTGATTTATGGGATCTGATGTTGGATGTATATATTGTACATTGATGTTGGATGTGAATATTGCAGTCGAGTGTGTGAGACTGATGATAGAAGGTTTGTTTTGTATTGATTGAAAATGTTTGAGTTTGAGATGATAATGTTTGAGTTTTATATTATTATTGGTATTGATATTGGTATTGATTTCAGCTTATATATATGATATATATATATATATATAGATTTTGATGTGTTGTGATATATATTGATAATGATGTGCTGTTTGGCTGCTAAAAAAATAAAAAATTTACCCAGATTTCCAACGGCTCCCGATGGCTTCCGACGGAAATTTTCGACAAATACCGATTTCCTATAGTTTATTGGTCAAATATTCCGACAGCTTCAGACGGTGTCCGACGGTTATCTAGCAAGTTTTCAAGCCACGTGGACATCTGCACCATCGAAAAAACCGTCGGAACTGTCGTCGGAAAAGCCGTCGGAAGCCGTCGCAAAGTCATCATCGATTCCATCGCAGATGGACGAAATCCGTGTTTTGTATTCCTACAGGATTTCCAATGGCCGTCGATGGATCTGAGCCATCAGAAATCGCTATGTACCTTGTGATGAAACAGTGTTTCTAGTAGTGCCTGCTTCTAATTTTCTTTCTCTTGTTTTTTATATATTCAATAAATTACTAATAGGGTAGTGATTACTTCTTTATTACGAAACAATATATATTCTTCCTCATGTACTAATTTTCTTTCCCTTGGTTCCAATAATTTTATTAGGGATGCACATAACTCATATTCGATCCGACCCGACCCCTAATCCGACCCAATACACATAAACCCGACCTAACCCATCCTATTTCGGGTTGAATATGTTACAATTTACAACCCATACTATATACGGATCGAGTTTGATATTGTATTCAATGCGACCCTATTTTAAACAACCCAACTCTATTTTAACCCAACCCAACTCTGCTTAAAGAATTTACTAAGTAAAATTAGAGTAGTCGAAGCCTTGAACAAAGTATAAATATTCTAGAACAAATATACTTAAAAACATATCGATGTCAATTCAAGTAATATTGGAGTGGTCAAGACCCATAGGTTGATCATGAAATTTTGAGGAATATTCTAAAAGCATTTTAATGTATTTTGAAATGAAATTCTTCATTGAGAATATAGTGAATAGATTTTGTGGGATGTATTTTATTATGAAATTCTACTAAAATACGTACTGTAGTGAATTGGTTCTTTTTAGGGCATTATGGTAGCTAAAATATACTATTTTAGAGTTGAATATTTTGATTCTTTTTCCAAGTTCTCATTTTTCGTATTAGGTTTATATAGCCCAACCCAATCCTACGTAACCCAACTCAACCCATATTTCAACCCAACCTCACATGGGATCGGGTATGGGTTAAACTATCTTTAATCAATATCTATATGGGTCGGGTGAGGTATTTGATCCAACACGAACCAACCCAACCTTTGTGCGGCCCTAATTTTTATATTGATTGTCTAAAACTTATGGCGGCATATAAAGTTACCTATTGAGCTCAATAGTTAACTCATTTTTATCAGTATTATAGTTGAACAAATATTCAAATAGTATATATAAAACAATGGTGCATTTGAAAATATAAATAATATCCTCATATACAAATTTATTTGCAATGGTGGGAAATATTTTGTGGTGCCTATGGACTTCGTACAATGGTAAAGGCAAGTGCTTTATATAAAATATAAAAACTATAAGTATTGATAAGATGGTAATTGTTCATATATTGTTTAGTTGGTCGTGAATTTGAAATATTTGGGTATAATTTTATGATAACCTAGGCTTTTTATGAAGAATTAAATACAATAAGCTGTTTGCTATTGAACACATAATTTTGATATGTTTCATTACTAAAACATGTCTCATACGTTAATCGGCTCTTAGTAAACATGAACACATAATTTTGTATTATGTTGCTACTGTCAACTTAGCTTTTTCTTCTTTTTTCTGATACTTTGTTTATCCGGTATGTGGGTCGCATACTTTGTATGTCTTGCCGTATTTTGTGAGCCGTTGGAGAAAGGCTTGTTTCTCCATTCTTTTATAATATTCTGGTTTTTGGAAAGAAAAAAAAGTATAAAGGCAAACAAATGATCGGTCATAAGACTTAAAAAATTGAAACGATGAGATGAAAAAATGGCCAGTTCTAAATGTGGGGAATCTTACAGGATATGAAGCATTGTACATTAGGTTATAATAACTTGTCTAAATTTACAGAAACATGTTAGTAGGAACCAAACCTCTACCACCATCATAACCATAGCCTACGAACCAGTTCAATGACAAACCATTTATATTTGGCTATAATTTTCAAACTACGTAGTGATAAGTGTGTGTGTGTGTGATGGATCCTTCTTAGAAATGAACCTTGGATGGTCATTTTTCTTACCAAGTCCCAAGGCTGGTCCTGCTAATGAGTAGTCAAGTTTGGTAGTAGATGTTTCTGCTAGAGTATTAATATTACCTGAGTAGGCTACTCAACATGCTACCCTAAGTTCAATGCTATAATAAACTTTTTTTTTCCTTTTAAACTACTAATTTAGCCGTAAAATCCAGAGTATGAATTCAAAGGTTTAGTTTCAAAATCCCACAGACAATAATTATCAGTTTTCGAACAGGATAATTATGCTCTATTTTTTCATCATTGCATTAAATGACAGTCAATAGAAAAATAAGAAGTTTCTTTTCTGGTTGCCCAGATGAAAAAACTCTACAAGGTCTTATTTTAAGTTCAAAGTTCTAATGTGCATATAAAATTTCCACCTCATTTAAGTTCAAAGCGGTAAAAGGACATAAATTCCCTACAAAAATTCCAAGTTTCATTACATAAATATATATAGCACATTTTCATCTCATTACAGAAACAAACTTGATTATTAGAAATAACATGAAGCATAGTAATACCCTACATATATTTGAGATGCATAGCCGGGCACTTAAAGCAACTTCCTAAAGCACTAATCTTCTTGGCTTTACTAAAATATGATAAACTTTTTAAACTGTTGTTTTCAACAGTACGAGATTGATTTGTTGCAGCTACACCTCTCATTTCTCCTGCTTTTTTTATGAGCATGCCTCATGTTCTTTATAATCCTTTCCATGGAGGTGGCCCTTTTCTTTTCCAGCTTCATCTAAGGTAAGAAAAATATTTAATCGTTCCGACAATAAATGAAGTTCCTAAAGCATTTAAATTTATAGAAAGCACCTCTATTTTGTCTTATCATTGCTTTAGCCTTTGCTTTCTATAATTTTTGTAAATACATACAATTATACATGCCAATGATCTTGCATAGTTATTTTCAATTTAACAATCTAAAATACTCAAACAGTTGCCATGAATAGCAGAAAAGTTATTTGCTCAGACAACATTACCAAGCCATGAGAAGTTTACCATGTGAGTAATATATAACCATCCTAGTATAATTTATGATTCATATAATTTTGAAATGGTCATCGATCGATAAGGGAATTGATCCCGGGCCTTACTCATATATTAGGTTAAGATTTATATTTATGTATGTACATATACACACATGCACATATATGTGTGCATACATTGCATTTTAATTTTTAATTATCATAGAAACTTTTCTATAACTATCGATACTATTTTGAATGCTCCCTTCGTGAACTTTTTCTTTATTGTTTTAATTTTTTTTTACAAATATGATTCCAAGTTAGCATTTAAGATGGTATTTTACAAGATTTCAAATCATTAATACAAGCAGTGGATACTTTTAAATTGGTTTTTCATTATTAGTCGGTATGTAGATCTTTGTGAAGACACTGACAGGAAAGACCATTATTCTTAAGGTAGAGAGTTTTGAAGCCATAGACAATGTTAAGGTGAAAGTTTAGGACAAAGAAGGAATTGTTGGAAATAAACTTAATTTTGCAATCTAGAATTTTCATATAAAAAATATCTAGAATCTAGAATATATAGAATAATATATTTGAATTGTATGAGAGAATATTTAGGAGATATTTATGGACTAATATATTTGAAATTGTGTGAGAGAATATTTAAAAGATATTTATGGAGAACCATTAGATTAAGATAATCTCCACCGTTTATTTGAGATGTGAACTCCTATAAATATAAGTAGATTCACTCATTTTGGATGAACGAAAAAAATGAATTTTTTTATTAAAGTTTAATCATAAAGTTTTTCTCCTTGTATGAAAAAAAATTGTTTTTCTTCTTCTCTAGCCTCTTTTCTATCTTCTTCTAAAATCAAATCTATTTGCTTTTGAAGAAAACTTCCACTAAAGTGGTATCAGAGCTTGAAGATCCTCCTAAAAAGATGTCGAATAACGGCGTTTCCTTGCAAATCCCAATGCTTACCAAGGTCAATGACGATAATTGGAGTTTGAGGATGATGGCTCTCCTTGGAGCACACGACGTATAGGAGATAGTCAAGGAAGGCTACACCGAACAAGAGAATGAAGATAGTCTATCTCAAACTCAACGGAGTAGTTTGAGAGACTAAAGGATGAGAGACAAGAAGGCTATCTGTCTAATCTATCAAGCATTGGATGATGATACTTTTGAGAAAGTTTCAGGATCAAAATCAGCCAAAGAAGCATGGCAAAAGCTTCGAACATCTTACAAAGGAATCGATCAAGTCAGAAAGGTACGTCTTCAAACTTTAAGAGGAGAGTTAGAAACTTTGCATATGAAAGAAGATGAACTTGTCTCTGATTCTCAAGATTTTTAAAGGTTACTAATAACCTAAAATGAAAATGTGAGAAGTTAAATGATGTAAGAATTATGGAGAAGATTCTTAGATCATTAGATCTAAAGTTCGAACATATTGTCGCCATCACCGAAGAGAGAGAAAACTTGGAGGTGATGGCAATAGAGGAGTTTCTCTTTTCATTGCAAGTTTGTGAAGAAAAGAAAAGGAAGAAGGAAGAGATAATGGAGCAAGTACTTAAGATACGAATTGATTCAAAAAGGAAGAAAGCAATCGAAGGCAAAAAAGATGAGGTTGTAGTCAAAAACGAGGAAGATGTCATGGATATGGACACGGACGAGTTAGAGACACAATGACGACGACAACAACCAAAGAAGAGAAAGGTCAACAAGAGGTCGTAGGAGAGGAAATTCAAAGTCAAGGCATGACAAATCACGTGTTAAATGCTACAATTGTGAAAATTTTGGACATTATGCTTCTGAATGTAGAGCTCCTAGCAATAATAAAGTCAAAGAGAACGCCAATTACATTGAAGAAAGAAGTCAAGAAGATGGTACTTTACTACTGGCTCACAAGTAAAATGAAAGAGTTAAAGATAATAAATGGTACCTAGATAGCGGTGCACGCAACCATATGTGCAGAAGAAGAAGCATGTTCGTGGAGCTTGATGAATCGATGAAGGGAAAAATGGCATTTGGAGACGAATCCAAAGTAGAAGTGAAAGGTAAAGGAAATGTTCTCATTCGATTAAAGAATAGAGATCACCAATTCATTTCCAATGTTTACTATGTGCCAAACATGAAGAGCAACATCTTAAGCCTAGGACAACTCTTAGAGAAAGGTTATGATATTCGATTAAAAGATAAAAGCCTTTCTATAAAATATGGTACTAGTAACTTAATTGCTAAGGCGCTGATGACAAAAAATAGAATGTTCGTTCTCAATATTCAAAATGATGTTGCACAATGTCTTAAGATGTTCTACAAAGATATTTATTGGCTTTGGCATCTTCGATTTGGGCATTCCAATTTCAGAGGATTGGACTTGGTCTCCAAGAAGGAAATGGTAAGAGGATCAACTTGCATCAGCCATCCCGATCAAGTGTGCGAAGGATGTCTACTTGGAAAGCAATTTAAATTGAGCTTTCTGAATGAGTCATACTCAAGAGCTAAAAAACTATTGAAACTCATACACATAGATGTGTGTGGTTCGATCAAGCCAAGTTCACTTGGTAAGAGCAACTATTTTCTTCTTTTCATTGATGATTTTTCAAGGAAAACATGGAGGTATTTTTAAAGAAGAAATCAGAGGTGTTTGAGAACTTCAAGAAGTATAAGGCCCATGTTGAAAAGGAAAGTGGCCTTGTGATTAAAACCATGAGATCTTACCGTTGAGGAGAGTTCACATCAGAGGAATTATAGAAGTATTGTGAAGATAATATAATCCGACCACAACTGATGGTGCCTAGATACCACCAACAAAATGAAGTAGCAGAAAGAAAGAATAAGACAATCCTTGAGACGGTGAGGAGCATATTAAAAAGTAAAAGGTTTCCAAAAGAGTTTTGGACGGAAGCAATTGCATATGCGGTTTATGTATCAAACCGATCTCCAACAAGAAGTGTGGGGGGAAAACACCACAAGAAGCATGGAGTGGAAGAAAGCCCAACATTTCCATCTAAGAGTGTTTGGAAGCATAGCTCATGTACACGTATTGGACAAGAAGCAAAGCAAGTTAGATGATAAAATTGAGAAGTACATCTTTATTGGTTACAACACCAACACCAAAGGCTACAAGCTCTACAATCCTGATAAGAGGAAGATAATCATTATTCGAGATGTTGTGTTTGATGAAGGAGTGTAACATCCCCCACTAAGAGGCCCAAAACTAACGGCGACGGATGCTACAGTTATCCATAGTTATTAATCCTCGGCGATCAAATATGGTAATGTTAGATAAATTGATATAACATATACATATGGATATGGAAATTTTTTAAAATCATTAAACAACTTTCACATTCCATCACAAATCATTTCAAATTCATTACATAATCCCAATATGAGAACCACGTTCGGAGAAAGTATAATTATTACAACATACGCCAAAAGCGACATATGAAGATGCCCTCTTGGATGATCAGAGTATAAAACTAGGCAATCAAAAAAATTTGCCTTTACATCAAAACACAATGGAATCAGAATAAAACGAACTCTTATTATCTAGCTTGCCTCTTGCGCATTTTTGGAAGCTTATTCGTCTAAAGAGGTACCTGAAAACCTCAACTCTCAAACTACTCAAAGTCAAATGAGCACCCGAGAGTTTAAGGGGAAAACATAAACCTCGAGTCAGACATAAAGCCTGGTATGAATAATAATCTGTCATCTCAAACCATTTAGATATCTAGTGAGACCATGCCGTGGAAAGGGTTTCCCCTCACTAATATCCTCTAAAATTCATAACCATATACTATGCTCCTGCATCCACAATGGTCAAAAACATAACAATTCAAAACAATATGATGATATGCAAACAAGTAAATCAATTTCTGGATTTCGCATTCCCATTCATTTAACTATCTGTCTCAGTTATAGTTCTTAGGGTCACTATTAACCTAATAGTTTTCATGGGCTGACTAATAACTTGTTAAAGCTTATGGACTCCCTGTCCAGTTTCATAGTTTTCATAGGATCATTATGAACCTATTGGCCCCTGCCAATAACTTTATTCTTTCATAGGTTTACCCTGAACCTATTGGTACCTTCAATAACTTCTCTCTTATCCTAGTTTTCATGGGTTGACTAGGAACCTATTGACTTCTGTCAATAACTTGATCCGGATAAAGTTTTCATAGGTTCACTACAAACATATTGGCCCCTGCCAATAACTATTTCTAATCACAGTTTTCATGGGTTTACTATGAACTTATTGACCCCTACCAATAACTTTTCCTAAACATAGTATTTATGGGTTTACTATTAAACTATCTATCTAATAACTTCTTTAATCGGTATTTAAGCATCCTATATTATGGTTTATCTGACCTTCTGGATGCAATTCTACTCATCCAGGAGTTAACTTAATTTATATTCACTACTGGGTCAACCTAGCTGATTATTCTGCCTTGTTTCCCCAAAATATAGTTATGGGTCTATATTAAAGTGAATATGTATATTAGAAGAAGAAAACATACTAACATAATAATACCAGCATCTATGGTTTAATATCCTTGAAATCATTTTCATATGAAACATGGTTAATCCATTTAACCTATTATTTTATCAAGGAAAGCTTCTTCTAAAACTTCATACTTAAAAGTCATTTTAAAACTCCTTTATTTTTTCCATGGATTTTCCTTTAAAAATGAGATTGGGTTCTTTGTTTTGAAAACTAAGGCCGTCGAAACCTTAAAACTTTACTTTCGAACCCTTGGATAACCTCCTTCGAAAGCATTCAAATCTTCTTTTCAAGACACTAAGCATATGCCTTTCGAAACACTTTAAAACATCAATTTCGAAACCATCAAACCATACCTTTCAAAAGTATTAAAGCATTACTTATTAACTCTTAGAATTATATCTTTGAAACCATTTGAAAGTACCCTTTTCGAAACCATTTGAAAGTACCCCTTTTGAAACCATTGGGATTATCTTTAAATAAATATCTTTTGGGTCAAAGTGAATATAAACAAAAGTGCCCCATTCGAAACTATTAACTTTTAAATAAAAATGATTGGGGAAAAATTGATAGCTTTGGAACCATCCTTTTTAAAGCATTTATCATTTAAGTAAAACATTTGAAGGTTAGCCTCGAAACCCCTTTCGAAGCCATTGCCTTCAAATCCATTAACCCTTTCGGAAGCTTTAGGAACTGGCTTAGTATATGTATAAAACAAAAGCTACCTTTCGAACCAGTTGATGACTTCAATCCATTTGAAAGGCATAGGATTGGTAGCAAGGTTTCAACTGGGTTCAATCTACCCTTTCGAAAGCATTGATTTAAAAACAAAGCAACTCCTTCAAAAGCTACTTAAAACAAAAAGGCAGCAACCCCTTCAAAAGCTATTTAAAAGTCCCTTTCGAAAGCATTGGTTTTGAATCCTTCTAAAGCATTTATTAAAAACAAGGCAAGCACATTTCTTTGAATAGTAAAACAAAGACCTTCGAAAGCTAACTGGTTTCAACCCCTTCGAAAGCATGGTTTCGACACCATACCTTCTGCCTTTCTCCAATCTACTACGTACCAATCATGTTGATACCTTGTGTATTGGTTTCGAGTTAGGTGGTTTCGACTTGGTTAATTTCGACTTGTTTGAGGCGGGAGAACAGAGTCGAAAGGTACCACTGAAAGAGGCGAAACATAATTTCTGGGTAAAGACTGTTTTAATGCCTTTTTTAAATACTTTCTTTAACCTTCCTATTTGTAAACATTTAATTAGTTGCCATAAACTTTTCAAATTCTTTACCAAAATAAAACTGCCACGTAACTTCAAATCTAAACAAAGATTAATATAACTAATAAGCCCTTCCATTAAGCAAAACAATTAAATCATTTAAGTTCTCGATTTAAAATAATTTAATTTCCATAGAAAACTACTTAGGAAAAATCCCCAAAAATCACATAAATTCACTTTTAATATGTTATCTAACATATATAAATTTCAAACCCAAATTCTTCATAATATATTCGAAATTAATTTCTAAACCCAATTATTCATATTTTCCTCTAAAAATTCATAATAAATTTTCCATAGCTTGGAAAATTATAAAAATTAAAACCCATCTTCAAAATAATGTTTTACATAACATATAAATTCCTTATGGCATTCGAAATTCAATATGAACAATTTTATCCTTAAAACGGTATAAAACACTTAACAAATAATCTTGTTAGAATCAAACATATCATAAAATTCAAGCATATCATCATCAAAAATCATCATAAAGGATTTAAAATTAAACCCGAAATCAAATGATCATCAAAACAAAAATAGAGATGGTTTTGATTATTCTTCACCTTGATTTGGATAAGGAATTTGATATTTTATCCTTGATTAATTCCCCTAGCTTGATTCCTTAGCTTTAGATGAATTTCTCCTCTTTTCCTTCTAAGTAATGGTCGACTTTGCTTTCTTTTATTTGTATTTTGGAGTTTTTGAGAAATGAACGTACAAAAGAATGGAAAGGTTATTTTTAAGAGTAATTGAATTATGGTGCGGCTATTCCTCTAATACCCTTGCGTTAGTTAATCAACACATAAAACCATTCATAAGCCCATTTATTTAATTAAGCTCGGCCTCTAAATAAATTTTAAAATCTCAATCCCTTTATCACTCTAATATTTAAATTATTCTATTTAATTTATCTAATTAAATCTCCTGAATAATTTTATTAAAAAGTTACAAGCTCCCCTCCATAAAGAATTTCGTTCTCGAAATTCGGTAAGGACTAAATACTAAACATAGCAATCATCTGTAACAACTCCTAAGAGCTATACTTGCCTATCTGACTAGCAAATATCTATATAAAACTAATATAGACATACCCTCAAAGTAGATCATGATAAGTTTCTCTAATCTTTTCTTCTGTCTCCTAAGTATAGTCCTTCTTGTTGTCGCTCCACTGAACTTTCACCAACTTCACCGTCTAGTTCCTTAATCTTTTCTCATCTTTCACTACAACCCAAACTGTTTTTCTAACAAAAGTCAAATTAGGCTCTACTATCAAATCTTCCAACCCCGTCGAAGGAATAGTAGTCTCTGGATCATGCACATACTTGCAAAGATGAGGCACATGAAATACATTATAGACACCTGTCATACTGCTCGGCAACTCTACTATGTATGCGAGCTTCCCAATCCTCTCTATAATTAGGAACAAACCAACATATCTTGATGCCAGTTTCCTTGAATTTCCGAATCGTACCACACCCTTCATCGGTGATATCTTAATACCAACTGAGGATTATAGGTCTATACACCTCTTATTTGCGTACTTTTCTATCTGGACCGAGCTTCCTTCATTCTTTCTCGGATCAACTCAATCTTCTCTGTCGCCTCTCTAACCAGTTCTGGACCTAAGACTAATCTGTCTCCAGTCTCCAACCAACATGCTGGTGATTTGCATGGCCTTCCATACAAAGCTTCAAATGGCGCCATTCCTATACTAGTCTGATAACTATTATTATAGAAAAACTCAACCAAATGTAGGTGATCATCCTAAGATCCACCAAAGTCCAATACACAAGCTCTTAGTAAATCCTCTACCTTATTGACTCTCTCTGTCTGCCCATCCATCTAAGGGTGATATGTAGTACTCATCTTGAGCTTAGTGCCTAATACATCATGTAGACTCTTCTAGACTTCACTAGTGAACAAAGCATCTCTGTCATTGACTATGCTACTAGGAATTCCATGTAGTCCAACTATGTTCTTCATGAACAACTTAGCTAAAACAGGTGCTGTCCTGGTTGACTTAACTAGAATAAAATGGATGCTCTTGGTCAACCTGTCCACTATGACCCATATACTCTCATTTTCTCTATTCTACCTTGGCAACTCGTCTATAAATTCCATAGATATTGAATACCATTTCCAAACTGGAATCTTTAAAGGGTGAAGCAACTCACTCGGCTTCTGATGTTCGGCCTTTACTTGTTGACAATTTTCACACTGCCTAACTAACCAACATCCCTCTTCATACCTTCCTAATAGAGTGTCTCTTCATATCTTGATACATCTTGGTCCCTCCAGGATGAATCGTAAATTTGGATCGATGGCATTCTCCAAGAACTTCTTTCCTTAAGTCCTCAACATTTAGAACACATAATCTTTCCTACTTTCTCAAACATCCCCTCTGGTCAAGACTAAAATCCTTTAGATCATCGATCTCAGTTCCAAACTCAAGCCTTCTAATCTTCTCGATTAACAGGGGACCCTCTTTCTGCTTTGAAGCAATCCTTTCAATCAACACTGGCCGAACTTCCAAATAGGATAATGTGGCGACACTCTAACTAGAACTAGGAGTCGATCTTATCTACACACTATAAGTAGTCAGAGCTTCCAAATCCTTCCACTGTGTCAACATAGCTAACGCTACATTATGATGTATTCTGTTAAGTGCATCCGCTACCTTATTTCCTTTCCCAAGTGTATACTCTATACCAAAATCATTAGCAACCAAAACTCCAGCCATCTCTGCTGTCCCATATTCAACTCCTTCTGGGAGAATCAATACCTTAAAGACTTATGATCTGTGTATAGCTCAAATCTCACCCCTAAAAGATAATGTCTCCAAATCTTCAATGCGAAGATCACCACAGCCAACTCCAAATCATGAGTAGGATATCTTACTTCATGCGGTCTAAGCTGTTGTGAAGCATAAGCAATAACTTTACCTTTGTGCATCAACACTGCTCCTAATCCAGTTCCGAATGCAATAGTATACACCAAAAACCCTTAGTTTCCATCTGGAACTACTAACACAGGAGCATTGGTCAAAAAATACTTTAACTTAAGGAATGCTTCCTCACATTTGTCGGACCAGACAAACTTCACATCCTTCATGGTTAACTTAGTCAAAGGCGCTGCTATTCGTGAGAAATTCTCGATGAATCTCCGGTAGTAGCCAGTAAGTCCAAGAAAACTTCTAATCTCAGTCTCTATCTCTAGTCTCTTCCAATTATTAATAGCTTAGATCTTATCTGGATTGACTGACAAACCTTTCTATGAAACCATGTGACTAAGAAACTTAGCCTCTTTCTTCCAAAAATGACACTTGGTAAACTTCTCCTTTTGTTGATGCTGCCTCAGCGTCTCAAGTACCACTCTAAGATATTCCTCATGCTTTCTTTCATCCTTAGAGTATACTAAAATGTCATCTATAGACACCAACACAAACCTATCTAAGTACTCTTGGGAAATTTGGTTCATCAAATCCACAAAGAAAGCAAGTGCATTCATTAATCTGAATGGCATTATTAACCACTCATACAAACCATACCTAGTCCGAAATGTTGTCAATGGAATACTGTCCTCTGCCACTCTTAACTGATGGAAACCTATCGCCAAATCCAACTAGGAAAATACTCTGACTCCACAAAACTGATCAAATAGATCGTCTATCCTCGGCAAAGGATACTTATTTTTAATCTTCCTCTCTTTCAAATTACGTAGTCAATAAACATCCTTAACGACCTATCTATTTTCTTTATGAACACCGCAGCCACTCCCCAAGGTGAATTGCTTGGTCTAATAAAATTTCTTCCTTCTAGATCTACTAAAGGCACCTTCAATTCCTTCATCTTAGTCGGTGTCATTTGCTAGGTGGTCCACTAACAGGTTCAGCTCCTAGCACAAGATTTATCCGAAACTTAACTGCTCGTTTCGGTAGTAGTCCTGTAACCGGCTCAAAAACATCTGCAAACTCTCTTGCTACACAAACCTGACTTAACTCTTCTCCTACTTCCATAGCTCTTAACAAAGCACAAACACTCCGGTCAAAATTTTATACTGAGAATATGATTCGGTTATGACTACAGGGTGTCTCAACGATATTTCCCTATCTTGGAAAAATATTCCAGCCTCATGCTTACCTGACAAATCCATACCCAAAATGATCCTGAAATTTACGAAACCAAAGACATACAGACTGCATGCAAACTTATGACCTAATAAATCAAGTTCTAACTGATCACATCTCATTCCTAAAGTTTCATACCTTCCTATTGGATTCACAACCATTAAGGAAGTAACTAGGTATGTGAGTTTTAAGCATAATCTATCAACCAAACACTGAGATATAAATGAATGTGATGCACCGGTATCAAATAGTACCCTAATTGGTGTACTCTGAATCAACAATGTACCTTCTATCACAGTCTTTCCTTTCTCAACTACAGCTTCCCTAGCAGATGATGGTTCAATAACACTTCACACCCTTCTTATAATTCCTAATCTAATCACAATTGAAGCACTTCACACTCTTCTTTTCTACAGCCTTCTTCCCCTTGCCTGACCAGCACTCATGAGCATAATGACCTTCCTTATCACACTTAAAGCAAACTAAACCAACCTTTGCCTTCTTGGCAGCCTCTCCTTTCCGAGCTCCCTTCTTCTTAAAGAACTTCCTCTTTTTTCCTTGAGAACCTTGGGTTTCAACCGGCTTTTCTCTCACACAAATAGCAAGCATCTCCTTAAGTCAGATTGACATCTCTATTACATTACAAGGATTACGGAGATGTGGCGGGTTTCCCTAGCATTCCCTGGTCTCAGTCCTCGAATGAACTTCTCATTCCTTCTGATGACGGTGTCTATAGTAGCATACCCATATCGGGACAACTCATCAAACTTGGTAGCATACTAATTATTGACATCTCTCCTTGCACCAAATCCATAAACTTCCTCAATAGTGCTGACTTAGCAACCTCAAATAAAAACCTCTGCTCGAATCTCCTTTGAATTTCTGACCAAGTTAACTCTTCTTCAGGAACTTCGGTAGTAATACTATCTCACCAATGAAGTGTTGCCCCTTGCAACTGCTTAGAGGCCAGCCTTCTCTTCTGCTCATCATCCAAACCCAAATCAATGAAGATTTTCTCACAATGCAACGGCCAATTCTCAACTTCTATGGCATCCTCAGTTCCCATGAACGGTTTCCCACCAAGACTGGTGTAGTCTCTGCTCAGCTTAGCATAATTATTCCTAATTGGAGCTACAGGATTATCTCCTCCAACATTTCCAGCAACACTAGCAGCTACTCCTGCTTGCATCAGATTGACAAAGAACTGATACATCATCCTCATATCTACTGGTGGATTTCCAGCTCCGACATTGGCATCTTCATTTTGGTCAGCAATAGCCTATCGAACCGGGTTCCTCCTAGTGGGTCGAGCATTTCCATTTGTTATGGTGCTTCCTCCACTGAGATTTCCTCTTCCGTTTCCTGCCTCTATATCTTCTTTCTCGTAAATCTGCATATATGCCTTAGTAAGATACAGAAGAACGATATAAAAGAGAAGGGAATACGTACTTATATATTTGTGTGTGTGTGTATCAAATACAAGTATGTTACTATAGCGTTATCCTAAACCCCGATCTTATTTTCTAATTCATTGGATTCGTTTTGCAAAATCTTTTGGGTTTAAATTTCTTTTAAGTTTTCATAAACCTCGCTCTGATACCAACTTGTAACATCCCCCACTTGGAGGTCCAAAACTAACGGCTATGGATGCTGCAATCATCTATACTTATTAATCCTCAGTGACCAAACATGGTAATGTTCGATACATTGATATAACAAATACACATGGATGTGGAAATTTTTTAAAATCATTAAACAACTTTCACATTCCATTTCAAATCATTTAAAATTCATTACATAATCCCAATACGAGAACCACGTTCAAAGAAAATATAATTATTACAATATATGCCAAGAGCGATATATGAAGATGTCCCCTTGGATGATCGGGGTATATAACTAGGCAATCAAACAACTTTCCTTTTACATCAAAACACAGCGGAATTAAAATAAATGAACTCTTATTATCTAGCTTGCCTCTTGCACATCTCCGGAAGCTTATTCGTCTAAAGAGGTACCTGAAAACCTCAACTCTCAAACTACTCAAAGTCAATTGAGCACCCGAGAGCTTAAGGGGAAAACATAAACTTCGAGTCAGACATAAATCCTGTTATGAATAATAATCTGCCATCTCAAATCATTTAGATATCTAGTGAGACCACACCGTTTAGCGGAATGGTTTTTCCCCTCACTAGTATCCTCCAAAATTTATAATAACCATATATTGTGCTCCTGCATTCACAATGTGTTATCCCGCCTTTTAGCAAGGCCATGATACCAAGAACTTAACTGGAAACCGAAGACAATCCACCCCGAAGATCGGTTATCCGCAGGCTCACTATGGATATCGATAAATTTTGTCCGAGTCCGGATCGAACTACAATTGACAAGACATGACAGGCAAAGCTATGAAAGCCAACGTCCCAAATTTCAAGTCAATTCAAGTTCGTATGCTCAAGATATGATCGATACAAATCAAGGAAATCGACGCAACCACGTCCATCACTTTGCAACCATCTGTTCGTGTCCATCAAAGGTTTGGCATGTTCGAATCCATCGAGTATTTTTCTGTTCATATCCATCAAGTGTCCTTCTGTTCGTATCCATCGCATACGCCTAACTTCGTATCCATCAAAGCCATACTACTTCGTGTCCAGGGAGAGTTGTCGTTTCGTATCAATCATAATAGCTCCATTTCGTATCCATCAACAAACAACACTTCGCACTGATCTCGTTCATACGAGATTCGTATCGGTCCCTCCAACAACTCAGTTCGTATCGATCGGCCATTGATCGATACGAAGCACGCCACTAAAAATAATCGGTACGAAACAATCGATGCGAAGTAACAACACTTCATCGATACGAAATGACCTGCGAGTATCGATACGAAGAAATCCTCAGTCGATCGATACGAAGGATACGCGCCAGCATTGATTCGAAGGACATAGCGCTCAATGGATACGAAGAGAGAAGCAGTCAACTCGGCACGAAAAGTGGATCGATCCGAGGAGTCAGCACCACATCAACTTGCAAGCACGTGCCCACAGAGCGATACGAAGGTATCGATGCGAACGACGCAACCAAGAAAAAACACAAGTTTGCATCAATCATAACTCGCAATCTACAAGTCCAAATGCTATGAAATTTTCACAGAAGCTTGCGTACATCCTCAGCAACACTCATAATCGATCCCAACCCAATTGGATGAATTTTCGATCGATATGAATCTCGTTCGTATCGATCCCAAATCGCATGCAAATCACGTGGGATCGATCGTGTGGGCCCACTCACGTGCCATAAGAGGTATCCCGAGATCTGAGCGAGATATTTGAAGCCTACGCCTATAAATAGCATCCCAGAGCCTACAGAAAAGGGATCTTTTTGCTCTTTGACGTCCAGACTCTGCCGAATTCACCATTATACTCGAATTTCACTGTTGTACTCGAGATTTACTGTTGTAATTCGTTGTAACCAGCAAGCAAAAGTAATAAAAGTCAATCATTTCATAGTGGACGTAGGCAACACACCGAACCACTCTAAATCCCCATGTTTCTGCGTATTTCTTGTTTGTTTTTGAAGTGTTTGTTTGATAATCCTCTTTTTTCATTTAATTTCTTCATTTTATCTCTTCAAACCCTTCCGAAGAGTGTTGTGCCCAATTTTGGTACAAATACTTTGGTGCTTTCACTGAGAAAACACATTTTTTCTCCTGCTCGTTGGATCTACTATCGATATTGGATTGCACAAATCTAAGAAGAAGATCCAAATCTCAAAGACTAAAGTTCTTCCATCCTATTCAGATTTGCATCAAGTCTAGGAAAGAGCTTCGCTATCCATCATGGTTAACACAAGGACTACTTCAACTGCTGCAGATCCAGAAGGACGGGATCGACAGAATCCCGTGTAACTGCCTCCGACTGATCAGAATGATTCTGGACCATCAGATCCGCAAGGCCATGTTACTAGGGAAGAATTCCAGATGCTGATGCAAGAGTTGACTCAGAGCCGCCAACAGCTCACTCAACAGCTCCATGCCAATGCGGAACTGACCAACCAGCTAAACCGTCAGAGATGAAGGAGATCTAGGAGGGATCAGGCTTCCTATTCATCCACTGAAATTTCAGCCTCTTCTGATTATCATCATAGATCCACACGCCCGCGACTGGATGGAAGTTACACACATGCCACTGGGCATCAACATGCATTGAATGTTGGGCAACTGAGAGTTGGCCCGTCAGCCAGCCATCAGACTGGACCATTCTCCCGAGGAGGCACTACCCCGCACCACAATGCTGATAACCGTACTGCAACAACTACTGATTTGGGGGTTGACGCTCGAAACCGAACGGATCCGACCCACCATAAATGCAACCATACTCCTGAGCCTTACGTCTCTGAGGACATAGAACTAAGGAGGCGAGACATGGACCGTCGGAAGCGACCGGTCTCTCCTCGCATTGTGGAACCCGACCACACCTTGGCCCAACATGCTCAAAATGTCCAGATGCCCGACCTGCCAATAATGATCCGTCAAATGATCCGTGAAAGTCAAGGCCTCACTAATGACGACTAGGGAATCTCCCGGAGTCATGCTCCTTTTACTGATGAGATACTTTATGTTGAACCACCTCGGTGATTCAGGATGCCGACTTTACCCGTTTATGAAGGAAACTCAGATCCTAATCAGCATATCTTGAAATATGAATGGTTGATGAATGCTACACGAGCTGATGACACAGTTAAATGTCGAAGCTTCCTGATTTCTCTGGGGGGCATAGCGACTATATGGTTTACCTGACTGCCACCTTGATCTATCTCATGTTTTGATCAGCCGGCAACAAAGTTTATTGAACAATTCTGCATTCATGTCGCAAGACCGAAGGACGTTAATACTTTATCTAGTGTCACTCAAGCTCCTGGAGAGACACTTAGGCGTTATTTAGATAGATTTCATGCTGCATGTGCTAAGATCAACAACCCAAATGATAACTCTATCCTTATGGTATTAACTAAGGGGATTGAGCCTGATTCTAAGTTCGGCAACTGGTTGGCCGGAAAACCCCCTACATCATTGGACCGTTTCTATTCCAAGGCATCCCAATTCTTGAGAAGGGAGGATGCGAAACAGTCTAGGAAAAAGGATGATGCGGGGCCTAGTGTGGAAGGAATTCAGAGTATTATTGCTGTTAAACAATCCGGGGAGAGTTCCGAAAAAGTGTAATTGAACATTCAGAATAAACAAGATCAGCAAAAAGGCAATGGCAACCAAAATAAAAAACGGGATCAGAACCGTGGTCCACGACGTAGAACTCCTATGTTTGATAATTATACTCCTTTGAATACATCGCTGGAGAACGTATATCTACAAACCTGCAATACCATTCAGTACAAGAAGCCTCCTCCGAAACAGTCATCGGAGAAGCAAATTCAGACGGGGATGTTTTGTAGATTCCATGAAAGCTACGGCCATAACACAAATGAATGCCGTCACTTGCAGGATCTCATCAAAAAACTGATAAGAGAGAGAAAGTTAGAACAGTTTGTGAGGGCGCTGTAGTCTGGAGGTGCGGGCCCATCGAATCAAAACCATGTACCGAATCAGGCTAAACAGGAAGAACCCGCTCGTACTGGCGGGAGGTTGGTGATAAACACTGTTAGTGGTGGTCCTCATCCAGTAGACCGAAGCTGGAAGGAAATGGAGTCGTATGCCAACTCTATCAGGCATGCGGACTTTGAATGTTGTAGTAATTCCGAAGATGGGGCTCCGGCCAAGCAACAAAGAACGATGGCAGATGACATCATATTCCGAGGTCGGGATGCCGACAGGATCGAAGCCCCCACTATTGATCTGCTTGTCATATCAGCTCAAGTAGGTCCTGCTTGGATGAAGAGGATCTTGGTAGACAACGGAAGTTCTGTGAATATCTTGTTTAAACGAGCCTATGACCGGATGAGAATGGAGACTAAAGACTTGAATTCATGTCAGTCTCGTATTCATGGCTTCAACGGGAGTGCAACTATACCCACTGGAGTGGTAGAATTGCCAGTGGAATTAGGAATTGGTGAACGCCGGAGAGTCTGGATATTGCAGTTTGTTGTTTTGGATATAAACTCCCCATATAATGCTTTCTTGGGCCAACCGACCCTAGCTGAGTTCAGGGCTGCCATTGCCCCATGGTGTTTGACTTTGAAATTCCCTACCGACAATGGTGTCGGAGTTGTTCGGGGGGATCAGGCCACAGGACGCGCCTGTTACGTTGCTGAGCTGCGTGAGGCACGGCGAAAGGAAAAGGGAAAGGGCGTAAAGGAATCTCTCTACGTCCGCTTTGCTGATAATTGACAATTAATGCTTGGGCCCGGGCACCCAACCAATTCCAAAGAGATCTTGACCCGAGAGATACCGAAAGTGAAGATGAAGGTAAAGACATTCAAGCTTCTCCAGCCGAACTGACGATCGATGTACCAATCGACGATAATGACGACTCGAAAATGATAAAGATTGGATCTCAGCTAAGCCAACAGATGCAAGAGGAATTGGTTGAATTTCTCCGGGTAAACCTTGATGTGTTTTCCTGGACGCACTCTGATATATGTGGGATCTCGCCGGACATCGCGAGCCACACATTGAACATTGACCCGCGGCATGTCCCGGTCAAACAAAAAAGGCGTGGTATGGATCCAGAGAGATCTGCCGCCCTTAAAGAAGAAATAGATAAGCTTAGAACGAATGGGTTCATTCAAGATGCATTATACCCGGAATGGGTATCCAATCCTGTACTCGTCCGAAAGCCAAATGGGAAATGGAGAACATGTGTTGACTACTCAGACTTGAATAAAGCTTGTCCCAAAGACAGTTTTCCACTTCCACGAATTGATCAACTTGTAGACTCAACGGCTGGACATGAACTTTTATCCTTCATGGATGCGTACTCTGGCTATAATCAAATACCCATGCACTTGCCCGACCAGAAGCATACCAGCTTCATAACCAATATGGGACTCTATTGCTATAAAGTTATGCCTTTTGGACTCAAGAATGCTGGGGCAACTTATCAACGGTTAGTTAATCGAATGTTCGCTAACCAGATTGGAAAAACCATGGAGGTGTATGTGGACGACATGCTAGTCAAGTCACGATTTTCCACTGATCACATCAGAGACCTGGAGTCAATGTTTAATATCCTCCGAGAATACAGAATGAAGCTCAACCCGCTGAAATGTCACTTCGGGGTCGCATCCGGAAAATTCCTTGGGTTTATCGTTAACGCTCGAGGAATCGAAGCCAATCCCGAAAAGATCTGGGCAATTAGAAATCTTGAAACTCCGAAAACTCTAAAGCAAGTCCAGAGTCTCAACGGGAAAGTAGCATCACCAAGCAGATTCATTTCGAAGTCCACTGACAAATGCATTCCCTTCTTCGATCTGATCTGAAAAGGAAAACGAAACTTTGAATGGACTATGGAATGTGAGGGCGCATTCCGAGCGCTAATTCAACATTTCTCCACACCGCCAATTTTGACAAAGCCTATCGATCACGAGAAATTGTACATTTACTTGGCGGTATCAGAAAATGCAATCAGTGCTGCCCTATTTCTCGAGGAAGACCGAATACAAAAGCCGGTCTACTACATAAGCAAGCGGCTAACTAGAGCTGAGAGAAATTATCTGAAGCTAGAGAAGTTGGCTTATTGTCTTGTTATTGCCTCGAGGAAGCTCCGTCCATATTTCCAAGCTCAACCAATCACCGTTTACACCGACCAGCCGTTACGACAGGTCCTTACGCGTCCTGAGACGTCTGGTAGGTTACTTAAATGGAATATCGAGTTAAGTCAGTTTGACCTTACTTACACTCCAAGGCGAGCCATCCAAGGACAAGTCTTAGCATATTTCATAGTTGAATTTACCATCCAAGAGGACTTGCCCGAAACAAGTGAATCTCCCAAGTATATCTGGAAGCTACATACTGATGGTGCATCAAAGGACCATTGCTCAGGTGCAGGGGTTGTACTTGAAACTCCTGAAGGTCGATCTATATGTTATGCTCTAAAATTCAACTTTCGTGCAACTAATAACGAAGCCGAGTATAAAGCCCTACTGGCTGGATTGAAACTTGCCAAAGATTTAAGAATCATTGCGGTGGAAAATTATTGTGATTCGCAATTGGTCGTGTGTCAATTTCGAGGGGAGTACCAAGCCAAAGATCGAAGACTGGCTGCTTACCTTGCTCAGATTCAGGAGACATTGAATCAGTTTGACTATTATGACATCTATTACATACCACGAGAACACAACCAGAAAGCCGACTCATTAGCAAAGTTAGCCAGTACAGGTGAAGCACAGCAAATGGGGCTCATTCCCATAGAGACATTGTCTTCGCCTAGCATCGATTGGATGGAAACCGATTGGATATTTGATGTCGTTTCCAAAAAAGAGTCGTGGATGACTCCATTCAGAAATTATCTCGAGCACGGAACCCTGCTAGAGCGTAGGAGTGAAAAGAGACAAATTCTTCGAAAAGCTTCGCGGTTCACTTCAGAATGGAATCGTGTATAGAAGAGGATACTCTGTTCCTTTACTTCGGTGTATCACTCATGACGAAATCAAATGCGTATTATACGATGTGCATGAAGGAGAATGTGGCGATCACACCGGGGCAAGCTCTTACCAAGAAAGTACTTCGATATGGATATTATTGGCCGACTGTAAATCGTGATGCATCGGATTATGCCAAGAAATGTGATAAGTGTCAGAAGTATGCTCGAATTCCTAGAGCCCCACCTACCGAGATAACATAGATGGTCAGCCCATAGCCATTCGCGGTATAGGGCATCGATATTATTGGCTCTTTACCTCTAGCCAAAGGTGGTGCGAAGTACGCCATCGTAGTAGTTGATTACTTTACCAAGTGGGCAGAAGCTGAACCCCTTGCTACAATCACAACGAAGAAGGTGATCAACTTTGTAGTGCGCAACATCATCTGCCGATTTGCTCTCCCACGTACTATCATCACTGACAACAGGACCCAATTCGACAGTGCCGAATTTAGGGATTTCTATCAACGATTCCACATTCAGAAGAAATTCTCTGCAGTCGCACACCCTCAAGCGAATGGACAATTCGAACCTAAAAATAAAGTTATAAAGTCTATTCTGAAGAAACGACTAGAAAAAGCCGGGGGAAAAAGGGTCGATGAACTTCCTATGGCCTTATGGGCCTACCGAACAACCCACAAGTCCGCAACTGGTCACACTCCATTCTCTCTGTCTTATGGTTCAGAAGCTGTTATTCCAGTCGAATTAGAAGTACCTTCTGATCGTGTGACATACTATGATCAAAAGACAAATGCTATATTACTTGCTGAATCTCTCAATTTATTGGATGGGAAGCGTGAAGAGGCTGATTTGAGGGTAGCCGCATATCGAAGTCGAGTCGCCCGATTATACAATGCCAAGTTCCGACCCCGAACCTTTGAACTTGGCGATCTGGTACTCAAGAGTATTTACCTGGTCCCTTCTCATATGAAGCCCACTTGGGAAGGGCCATATGTTATTGAACGAAAGCTCGGAGATCGCACATTCAAATTATCGATCGTTGACGGTCTCACTCTTCCGAGAGCCTGGAACAGCGAGAGTCTTCGTCGCTACTACACATAACAGGCTTTGTTTATTTACTCAGTCTATTTTTTCATTTGCAATTTGTTTATGCACTTCGAAATTTGAATTTGTAATAAGGCAACTGATTTTGCCGTATTTTCTTATTTCAGCAATAAAGTGCAATCTCTTCGAGCCAGAGCTGTGATTTACTTGAAATACTTCATATGACCATCACTATGCACGGAGAGCTAAGTTCCATCATACGGTGGAATTTATTCAAATAGGGGGTGATTGTGATACGACCGGTCACTCACTAAGTGAAACCCGAGCTCGGGGACAAGCCATCACACTGAAGTCAAAAAAGGATTGATACACGACAATCCTTTACCTAACTCCGAATTCCCAGAGTGCGAACTAGAGTATAAACTTACAAATACGGTTTCGGAGAGGGTGGATCCGTCCACCTAACGAATTCGCCCATATTTGAACCAAGCTTGAGGAGGATGGACTCGTCCATCTAATGACCTCACTTGTTAACTCAGGGTGGATGTGATCCAACCATCCACGATCCTGATACACCTTTCATTCTCGGAGTGCGAACAAAATTCAAAAACTCACAACATATGTGATTGACCGTCTGCTTACCAACTCCGGATTCCCAGAATGCAAACCAGAGTATAAACATCAACTAACTCTAAGTTCCCAGAGTGTGAACTGGAGTATAAACATCACCTAACTCCGGATTCCCAGAGCGCGAACCAGAGTATAGACATCAAAATGATCCGGATTCCCAGAGTGCGAACCGGAGAGCAAACGTCAACCAACTCCAAGTCCCCGGAGCGTGGACTAGATTATAAAATGCTAATTGACTCTAAGTCCTCAGAGCGTGGACCGGAGTATAAACTCAGGTCGGGTGTGACTGAGCGCCCGCGAATTTATTTAAGTCCCCAGAGTGCGGACGAAATGCTAAGTGTCAAGCAAACGTGGCTGATCGCCCACGAAAATAACTTAAGTCCCCAGAGTATGAACTTGCACTTGAAACTTGAGCAGGTGCAACCGACCACCGACACACAAGTGCAATCCCCGAAGTATGGATACAATCATCGATAAAGAGCGAGTGTGATTCGACCACTCAAATTCTCCTTATTTCAGCATCAATTCAATGATGTTAAGCATGATGCGTTGAGGGCGAAATACGACCTCTAGCCGATCTTTTCAATTCATCCCTGAAACTAGGGGCAGAACTTAAGTGTCAATCGCTGACTGAAGCAGTACAACATCGGAGTTCGACTTAATATCCAGTCATGACTTATGGCCGTGATTTTAGGACTTGACGGGTAAACTCAAACAAGATTCAAAAGTTGAAACTTCACAAGTGTACTGAACGAAGAATTCAAATGCTGGAACACTTAAGCAAATAAACACACATCAAGTTAAACAAAATAAAGTTTCATTTCAACTATTTGCGAAAAGAAATTATGTACAAGTTGATTCCAAAATTCCTACTAGCGGGGGCCGAACCCACATCTATACATGGCCTACAAAAGAAAAACGAAAGTAGATTCATATCTATCTACCAAAAATGAACCGAAGAAGCACGTCTACTCTCTCTCCTTTTTCGGCTTCCTCTTCGGTGTGGACCCACTGGAGCTGCCACTTGATTTTCTTTTTGAGCCTTTGCCTTTCGACGGCAGATCTCCAGTAAGGGGCATGATATCAACTTCCTCATCCGAGCTCAAGTGTATGGGAATGCTCCCTGAAGGTGGAGTCGGAGGAACTGGATCGACTATAGGAGGCGGGATAGGCACGTTGGTATCAATAACTATACCACCAGGTGATATCATCCTTAATGGAGCTGGACCAGGTGCCGCCATCCCACCTCCAAAACTACCACCACGAGCCGCTGCCTCCATTTCAGCGTCGATTTCGGTCAATATTTCTTCTTCACGAACTGCCTGGGCCTCGCTGGGAACATCAGTGGTTGGCATTGAAGAGCCAGTAACATGTGTGCTTCCACCCATAACAAATGGTAGGTCCGCAAATGGGTCACTGTGATGACTAAGGAGTTCCTCCATGATCTGTTCGTCGAAAGAGAGTGTGCGCCCTTGTGTTCCATCAATCGGCGCAGTTGTAGTTGTGGTGGTCGCTTCAGTGATGATGGCCTCCTACGCTTGATGTAATTCTTGAGTTGCGGGAGGCTCCATCGGTGTAACTCCAGTCACTGGATAGACAAAAAGGAAGACTGTTAGTAAACGCTTCAAATCAAGCTCCTGATTTTGAGCAAGTGTGCGGAATGTTCAGAGTACCTTCCTCAATTTGGCTCATGGACGGCTGAATGGCTTCAGAAACTTGCTCTCTAGCCGAAGATAACTGCGGCTGATCCGGATTGTAAGCAGGAACTGATTGGGAATCAACCACAGGTGCAGATTCAGGCTGGGTTGGCATAGGAACTTCAGGACTTGCATTGTGGTGCTCAACACCCGAACCTTCTCCGGCCTCCAAGTGTTGGGTGCCTAGCCTCTCTTTTTCATGCGAAATCAATGACTCATGGAGAATCTTTCGTTCGTCTTCATTTAGCATATGATTCTCAAGCTCAAACTCGTCGATTGATTCACCCAGATGCACCGCCTTCTCCTCCTCAACCAGTCGGCCCCAAGTGTTGTATAAATGTGTCGGGTAGTTGTTGAGCCAGGCTAGGTTTTCGTGCTTCAATACGTTAGCGTTGTAAGTTATCAAGAGATCTTCTATATCCGTCTCTAGCCTGGACTCAGCCGATTTAATCTTCTCCTCGACCTTAGTCTCCACCACCCGGACCTTAGCCGTTGCCGCATCCCGTTCGCCACGAAGCACAACGGCCTATTCACACGCTTCCTGGGCGGCTTTGTTTGCATCATCCTTTTCTTTGATGATTTCGGAAGATTTAGCTTTAAGCTCAGCAAGTTCTTTCAGAGCAGCGTCCCGTTCAGCTATGACAGTGGTGTTTCGGTGGCCCACCTGCTCCACTAAGACCAAGTGTGTCTGCCTCATCCTCTCCATGGCCAAGTTCGCCTCATCGGCCTTTTTGGTGGCCTCTATCTCTGATTTCCGAGAGAACTCGGCTTCATCATTAAGCACTTGGACGATGCGGTCCTTCTGGGCGAGATCAGATTCTAACTTTTCGATTATTTTAGCCCGCTCGAAGGCCACCTTCGATGCTTTCTCTGCAGCCTTCGCCCACTCTTTGTACTAGGAATAGATGTCATGAATGTAATCATGCATTTTGTTCCCCACCTCTGAGGGAATTCTCTTTAAGTGAGGAGGGAAAATGTAGCCGTCAAAGCATATATTTGGAAAATCCTTCTTTAGCTGAGCAATTCTAATAGCCCCTTCCCCAGTAGGCTCAGTGATAGCTTGTTCAGCGACGACTGGAGGCTCAACTTCAGTTCTACGGTGTTGTGACTCAGGCCGAGAAGCTTGCGAAGATGGTTTGTGATGAGGGGGCTCTACCAGCTGTTTTCCCTGGCCCGAAGGTTGTGTGGGAGTCGAGGGTGTGGAGAATGCGATCGGGATCGATATCTCTATTCTCTGTAATCCCTGTCTCTATCCCTATCGTAGCGTTCCTGACTAGAATAACCGCGATCGCGGTTTCTGTCATCCTCCCTCCGACGGGACTCATAATATGAGCCTGATGATTGGCGTGCCAAACGAAGACTGCTGAGCATAGAATCTCGTCTGTTCATCGTATCTGTAAAGTAAAAGGAAAACGGAGTTAGTGAATTCTTGAAACATGCAATGTAAGGCTGGAAACCTTATGGTGCTGTGAAGTGTTTATGTGTGTGCAACCCCCTAACCAACCGACAATGTCGGCCGCATTGATGGGTAGAGACTCACTTAAATCTAGAGCATTTTGAATCTCCACCAATCCGGTATCATGTGGAAGTGACACAATGTCCGGAATCGGAATATCGGCAAGCCCTTCAAAATGACTCTCTGTTGGTGAGGGAGGAGCCTCTGAGATTCTAATGCCGGGGGCCGGCAAAGAAACCACAACTGATTTCCACCTCGAAGACTTAGGGCGTTTGTGAGCAGCGGCCTTGCCTTTTCTCCTTCCTTCTGTCGCTTAAAATCCGGCAGAAGGCCCAACAACAAGTTCATCATCCGTGGGCGTTCTCTCTTCATCACCTCCCTCAGCAATTACAACCCGAGGCGCTTTGCGTTTCACCCGCTTCGTCGGGGCCACTCTTAGCGTTCCTTCAAGCCTTATGCTCTGGTTTCGCTCAATAAGCCCAACGATTCTCAAGTTTCGGTCTGTTAGCACCGAGTCTATGTCTCTCATTTCGCTTGGCACTTCTTGAAGGACCCGCACAATTTATTTAAAATGCACACCCTCAGGTCGTGGAATTGTGGCTACAAAAGAAAGAGAGTATTAGTCCCAATACCAGTTGCAATTATTTTGTCGACTAGCAGAAAAGACGAAGCGCTTACGTCAGGCTAACCCTCGGCTAGCATATCCTGGAGGGCATCAGACATAGAACCATTCGGTTTTAAAATAACTCAGCCTGGTCCAGGAACCGGTTACAACTTGACAATTTTTGATTGCCTCTAGGAAAGTGAATGAGGGACTATCTCCTTGGCTCTTGACATTAAATAAATATCTAATCTCGATCGGGATCGATGGTCGGAAAATATGCTCCATAAATACAATGAACATACTGTTGAGCAGAGCGTATCCGTTCGGATGTAATTGTGATGGGGCGATTTCAAGGAAAGACAACACTTCCCTAATGTATTGGTTAAACGGAGGAAGTGTTCCCGCTGTACATGCATGGCGATTAAAAGTCGTAAACCCCTTTGGGGGAGCATGCGGTCTATCATTCGGTCCTGGTAATAATACATCGTCCAACGGTAGACCGTGCCTTAGACATATTCGTCCCAGCATATCTTCGGAAACGTTAGATGGCACGGAATCCTGTGGATTCATGATAAACGTGGCAGAAGACAGCTCGTCCGGAGCTGGGTCTATAACTTCGGCCGCGATGGCCGGAATCTCTAGGACAAAAGGAGATGAATCTTGAAGCTCCTACTGTTGTGAACTCGTGGATTCCATAGCTAATCAACTTATCAAAAACTGTCATGAGATGATAATAAGCCCGTGTGTACCCCGGTGTAAAGTGCGTGAATGTGTAGTGCAGTGCAGTGCTACATAATACTTAGAAGATCCTACAGATTTTGGGAAAATATCCAAACGACAAGACTTCGATATTTAACCGGAGTGACCGTCATCACTGACCGTCACAACCGTGCCATCCAGACTTCAGTAAACGATCTAAGTTAAAGTTCATCAGGTTTGTCAAGTTACAGTTCCATCGGCAAGCTTCGAAGGGCGGTCAAATATGCGGTGAAACGGTCGAGTTCAATTATGCAAGGCAGAAGCTCGCCGGAGTCAAATATTCGATTAAACTAAGGTTTTGCATCCATCACGATTTGTACTTGGATCGGTCGTCCAGAGATCAATTTGTATCGATCATGGAACAACATTTCGTATCGGTCGTCCAGAGGTCAATTCGTATCGATCGAAGTCCTCTGATTCGTATCGATCGCCAGGTCCAGAGTTCGTATCGATCTCTGCGTATTGATGCGAATGACCAACGTTAGTTGATCAACACGATACCCACCAACCATCGATACGAAGCGATTCATTCATCGATACGAAGTTTCATCATATCCCGATCGATACGAACTCGCCCATCGTCCATCATCACACCTTCTTCCCCAAACATCCTGGACGATGTTCTCTCCTTCCAAGACCTCGCTCCGGCCCAACTCCAACATCATCCACGCCAAAATCGGCCACGACTTTGGACTGATTGGCGTAAAAGCTCAAGTCTCATCGTTTCAGAGTTGATTTAATTGGTCAATTACCTAGTTTAAGGGATCGGTTTGAAAGGTTAATGAGTTACTTTGATTTGGGGATGAAGGTGGTGTGTGGGAGTGAAAGCAAGTAGAAAATTTTATAAGTCCTAAGCGTATTTATATGGGTACGAAACCAAAGGAAAAAAGATGTTTCATATCCCAGTTATTATACTGAGATAACCAGCTGCCTACATCGATAGGAGGAAGGTCCTTCGTACCCATCTATCCGCATCGGTCGAGACTATAGCAATTCATGACCATCGGTTCGAATCGATCCAGAGCATGGTCATTTGTATCATCGACGACCCATCAATACGAAGCATACACAGAGGGCTGCTTGAACTTGTTCAGATCCATCAACGGTCCATCGATGCGAAAGGCCGATTTCGTATCCATCCTCCTAAAGACTACAAGATCTCGTATCGACCTCCCACTATCGATACGAAACGTTTCAAAGAACTAACTATTTCTTATCGATAGCCATCGATACGAAGAATGCATTCCAACTTCTAAAATCAATCCAGGAGAGGATCGATACGAAGAGATACATGAACATAACCATCAAGCATTGTTACAACTCGAGTTTCACATTGATTCAGGAGAGGATCGATGTGAAAGACGATACAAAAAAAAACTAAAAACCTGACAACGGCTCGTAAACGTACGAATTTTAACGGGAGTCAGGCTAACATGCATTCATGAATAATTAACTAACATCCAATCTTTAAATTTCGCAGGAATTGAATACTTGTCTGGTAACAATTACAACAACAAACGAGAAATTACTATCATACATCGATCAATTACAATAGTACACAGTACAACAACGGGCAGTCTATGGTTCATATTTATGTTTCTATGGATCAATCAAAGATAACAACTTTCGATGAGAAAACAACGACCGTTTAACAAGTCGGATGGAACTTTTCAGGATAAAGATTGCAGTTTTTCAAAGCACGTCGTGTTCTCACAAGACATACTTTGGGGGGCAAATGTTATCCCGCCTTTTGGCAAGGCCATGATACCAAAACTTAACTGGAAATCGAAGACAGTCCATCCCGAAGATCGGTTATCCGCAGGCTCACTATGGATATCGATGAATTTTGTCCGAGTCCGGATCGAGCTACAATTGACAAGACATGATAGGCAAAGCTATGAAAGCCAACATCCCAAATTTCAAGTCAATTCGAGTTTGTATGCTCAAGATATGATCGATACAAATCAAGGAAACCGACGCAACCACGTCCATCACTTTGCAACCATTTGTTCGTGTCCATCAAAGGTTCGGCATGTTCGAATCCATCGAGTATTTTTCTGTTCGTATCCATCGAGTGTCCTTTTGTTCATATCCATCGAATGTCCTTCTGTTCGTATCCATCGCATACGCCTAACTTCGTATCCATCGAAGTCACACTACTTCGTGTCCAGGGAGAGTTGTCGTTTCGTATCGATCATAATAGCTCCATTTCATATCCATCAACAAACAACACTTCGCACCGATCTTGTTCATAGGAGATTCGTACCGGTCCCTCCAACAACTCAGTTCATATCGATCGGCCATTGATCGATATGAAGCACGCCACTAAAAACAATCGGTACGAAACAATCGATGCGAAGTAACAACACTTCATCGATACGAAATGACCTACGAGTATCGATACGAAGAAATCCTCAGTCGATCGATACGAAGGATATGCACCGGCATCGATTCGAAGGGCATAGCGCTCAATGGATACGAAGAGGGAAGCAGTCAACTCGGCACGAAAAGTGGATCGATCCAAGGAGTCAGCACCACGTCAACTTGCAAGCACGTGCCCACAGATCGATACGAATTAATCGATACGAAGGTATGGATGCGAACGACGTAGCCAAGAAAACACAAGTTTGCATCGACCATAACTCGCAATCTACAAGTCCAAATGCTACGAAATTTTCACAGAATCTTGCGTACATCCTCAGCAACACTCACAATCGATCCCGACCCAATTGGATGAATTTTTTGATCGATACGAATCTCGTTCGTATCGATCCCAGATCGCGTGCAAATCACGTGGGATCGATCGCGTGGGCCCACTCACGTGCCAGAAGAAGTCTCCCAAGATCTGAGCGAGATATTTGCAGCCTACGCCTATAAATAGCATCCCAGAGCCTACAAAAAAGGGATCTTTTTTCTCTTTAACGTCCAGACTCTACCGAATTCACGATTATACTCTAATTTCACTATTGTACTCGAGATTTACTATTGTAATTCGCTGTAACCAGCAAGCAAAAGTAATAAAAGTCAATCATTTCATAGTGGACGTAGGCAACACGCCGAACCACTCTAAATCCCCATGTTTCTGCGTATTTTCTTGTTTGTTTTTGAAGTGTTTGTTAGATAATCCTCTTTTTTCATTTAATTTCTTCATTTTATCTCTTCAAACCCTTTCGAAGAGTGTTGTGCCCAATTTTGGTACAAACACAATGGTTAAAAATATAACAGTTCAAAATATTATAATGATATGCAAACAAGTAAACCAAATTCTAGATTTTCCATCCCTATTCATTTAACTATCTGTCTTAGTTATAGTTTTATGGTCACTATTAACCTAATAGTTTTCATGGGCTGACTAATAACCTGTTAAAGCTTATGGACTCCCTGTCCAGTTTCATAGTTTTCATGAGATCACTAAGAACCTATTGGCCCTTACTAATAACTTTATTCTTTCATAAGTTTTCCCTGAACCTGTTAGTATCTCTGATAACTTCCCTCTTATCCTAGTTTTAATGGATTGACTAGGAACCTATTGATTTTTGTTAATAACTTGATCCAGATATAGTTTTCATGGATTTACTACAGACCTATTGGGCCCTGCCAATAACTCTTTCTAATCATAGTTTTCATGGATTTACTACGAACTTATTGGCCACTGCCAATAACCTTTCCTAAAAATAGCTTTAATGGGTTTACTATGAACCTGTCTATCTGACAACTTACTTTAATTGGCATTTAAGCATCCCACATTCTGGTCTATCTAGCCTCCTGGATGCAATTCTACTCATCCAGGAGTTAACTCAATTTATATTCACTATTGGGTCAACCTAGCTGGTTATTCTGCCTTTTTCCCCCAAAATACAGTCATGGGTCCATATTAAAGTGAATATTTATATTAGAAGAAGCAAACATAATAACATAATAATACCAACATTTGTGGTTTTCTTTAAAATCATTTTCATATGAAACATGGTTAATCCCTTTAACCTATTATTTTATTAAGGAAAGCTCCTTCTAAAGCTTCATACTTAAAAGTCATTTTAAAACTCTTTTACTTTTGCTATGGTTTTTCCTTTAAAAATGAAATTGGATTCTTTGTTTTGAAAACTAAGGCCGTCAGAACTTTAAAAATTTACTTTAGAAACCCTTGGATAACCTCCTTTGAAAGCATTCAAATCTTCTTTTCAGATTACTAAGCATATGCCTTTAGAAACACTTTAAAACATCTCTTTTGAAACCATCAAACCATGCTTTCGAAAGAATTAAAGCATTACTTATTTAATTTTAAAAGCATAGCTTCAAAACCATTTGAAAGTACCCCTTTCTAAACCATTGAGTTTATCTCTAAAAATATATATTTTGGGTCAAGGTGAATATAAATGAAAGTACCCCTTTTCAAACTATTAACTTTTAAATGAAAATGATTGGGGAAAAACTGATGGCTTTGGAACCATCCTTTCGAAAGCATTCATCATTTAAGTAAAACATTTGAAGATTAGCTTCGAAACCCCTTTCGAAGTCATTGCCTTTGATACCATTAACCCTTTCGAAAACTTTAGGAACTGGCTTAGTACAAGTATAAAGCATAAGCTGCCTTTCAAACTAGTTGATGACTTCAATCCATTCGAAAGGCATAGGATCGGCAGTAGGGTTTCGACTGGGTTCAATCTACCCTTTCGAAAGCATTGATTTAAAAACAAAGTGACTCCTTCGAAAGTTACTTTAAACAAAAAGGTGGCAAACCCTTCGAAAGCTATTAAAATTCGCTTTTGAAAGCATTGGTTTTGACTCCTTTGAAAGCATTTATTAAAAATAAGGCAAGTGCATTTCTTTGGATAGTAAAAAAAAGACATTCGAAAGCTAACTGGTTTCAGTCCCTTTGAAAGCATGGTTTCAACACCATACCTCCTGCCTTTCTCAAATCCACTACATACCAATCATGTTGATACCATGTGTATTGGTTTCGAGTTAGATGGTTTCGACTTGGTTAGTTTCGACTTGTTTAAGGAGGGAGAACAAGGTCGAAAGGTACTACTGAAAGAGGCGAAACATAATTTCTGGGTAAAGACTATTTTAATGCCTTCTTAAATAATTGCTTTTTAACTAACCCGCCTATTTGTAAACATTTATTTGGTTGCCATAAAATTTTCAAATTCTTTACCAAAATAAAACTGCCGCATAACTTTAGATCTAAACAAAGATTAATATAACAGATTAGCTCTTCCATTAAGCAAAACAATTAAATCATTTAATTTCTCGATTTAAAATAATTTAATTTTCATAGCAAACTACTTAGGAAAATTCCCCGAAAATCACATAAATTCACTTTTAATATGTTATCTAACATATATAAATTTCAAACCCAAATTCTTCATAATATATTCGAAATTAATTTCTAAACCCAATTATTCATATTTTCCTCTAAAAATTCATAATAAATTTTCCATAGCTTGAAATTATAAAAATTAAAACCCATCTCCAAAATAATGTTTTACATAATATATAAATTACTCATGACATTCAAAATTCAATATAAATGATTTTAGCCTTAAAACCGTATAAAACACTTATCAAACATATCATAAAATTCAAGCATATCATCATAAAAAATCATCATAAAGGATTTAAACTTAAACTCAAAATCAAATGATCTTAAAAACAAAAATAGAGATGGTTTTGATTATAATTCACCTTGATTAGGATAAGGAATTTGAGATTTGATCCTTGATTAATTTCCCTAGCTTGATTCTTTAACTTTAGATGAATTTCTCCTCTTTTCCTCCTAAGTAATGGCCGGCTTTGCTTTATTTTGTTTGCATTTTGAAGTTTTTGAGAAATGAACATGTAAAAGAATGGAAACATTATTTCTAAGGGTGATGGAATTATGGTGCAGCAGTTCCTCTAATGTCCTTGCATTACTTAATTAACATATAAGGCTATTCATAAGCCCATTTATTTAATTAAGCTCGGCCTCTAAATAAATTTTCAAATCTCAATCCTCTTATCACTCTAATATTTACAATATTCTATTTAATTTGTCTAATTAAATCTTCTGAATAATGTTATTAAAAATTAGGGGTGTTACAAGGAGAATGGGATTGGAGTTCACATGACGAAGACTACAACTTCTTTCCCCATTTTGAATAAGATGACATGCAATAATCAAGGATGGAACAATCAAGAGAAGAGCCTAATTCTCCACCAACTTCACCAAACACTAGTTGTCAAGAAGATGAAAGCTCAAGTGAAAGTGCTTCACACTTTATTAGCCTTCGAGAAATATATGAGGTAACCAAAAATCAAGACAATCTTATCTTTTTTGTCCATTTGCTGATTGTGAGTCTATGAACTTTCAAGAAGCTTGGCAAAAGAAGAGTTGGAGAAATGCTATGGATGAAGAGAAAAAGGCAATCAAGAAAAACGACACATGGGAGTTAGCTTCACTTCCACAAGCACAAGGCAATCGGTGTAAAGTGGGTATATAAAGTAAAGAAGAACACCATATGAGAAGTTGAAAGATACAAGGCGAGATTGGTGGCAAAAGCTATAGTAAAAGAGCGGCATTGACCATGATGAGGTATTTGCTCCAGTTGCTCGACTATAAACTGTTAGACTAACTATTTCATTGGCATCTCAAAACAATTGGAAGATATATCAAATGAATGTGAAATCTGCATTCCTAAATGGAGTTCTTGAAGAAGAAGTTTACATCGAGCAGCCACAGGGCTGCGAAATCAAGGGAGAAGAAGACAAGATACTAAAGCTAAAGAAGGCACTTTACGGGTTGAAACAAGCTCCAAGAGCTTGGGATGCTCAAATTGATAAGTATTTCTAAGAGAGAAACTTCATCAAGTGTCCGTATGAGAATGCTCTATGTCAAAATACAAAACAGTGATACATTGATTGTATGCTTGTATGTAGATTACTTGATCTTCACTGGTAGCAATCCAAGTAAGTTTAGTTTAATAAAGAGATAACAAAGGAGTTGGAGATGACTGATGTGGGGCTTATGTCTTACTATCTCGGCATTGAAGTAAAATAAGAAGACAAAGGCATTTTAATCACTCGAGAAGGCTATGCCAAAGAAGTGCTAAAGAAGTTCAAGATGGATGACTCTAACCCGGTCCGCACACCAATGGAATGTGGAATTAAGTTATTAAAGCATGAGGAAGGAGAAAGGGTGGACCCAACACTCTTTAAGAGCTTGGTTGGAAGCTTGTGATACTTAACATGCACAAGACCCGACATCCTATATGCGGTAGGAGTTGTCAGTAGATGTATGGAGAACTCAACAACAACTCATTTGAAGGCAGCAAAGTGGATTCTTCGTTATGTCAAAGGGACAAAAAAATTTGGCTTGTACTACTCTACTTCTGATAATCACAAGCTTGTTGGATATAGTGATAACGATTGGAGTGGAGATATGGATGACCGAAAAAGCACAAGCGGCTTCATGTTTTACATGGGAGACCAGGCCTTCACATGGATGTCGAAAACGCAGTTGATTTTTACTATTTCCACATGTGAAGTGGAGTATGTAGCTGCTACTTAATGTGTTGGTCATGCAATTTAGTGACGAAACCTGTTAAAAGAGTTGAGTTTGCCACAAGTGGAGCCAACCAAGATTTTCGTGGACAATAAGTCAGCAAATGCTTTGGCCAAGAACCCAGCCTTCCATGATCGAAGCAAGCACATTGATACATGCTATCACTACATTAGAGAGTGTGTCACCAAAAAGGATGTACAACTAGAGTACATGAAGATACGTGATCAAGTAGTTGATATCTTCGCCAAGCCTCTCAAGCATGAAGATTTTGTTAAGTTAAGGAGTCTACTTGGAGTAGCAAAATCAAGTTTAAGGGGGTGGAAATAAACTTAATTTTGCAATCTAGATTTTTCATATAACAAATATCTAGAATCTATAATATATGGAATAATATATTTGAAATCGTATGAGAGAACATTTTGGAGATATATGGACTAATATATTTAAAATTGTACGATAGAATATTTAGGAGAAATTTATGAAGAACCATTAGATTAAGATAATCTCCACCATTTATTTGAGATATGAACTCCTATAAATAGAGGTGGATTCACTCATTTTGGATGTAAGAAAAATAGTACGAACTTTTGTAATAAAGTTTTTCCCCTTATATGAAAAAAATTGTTTTTTCTTCTCCAACTTCTTATCTATCTTCTTCTAAAATCAAATCTATTTGCTATTGAAGAAAACTTCCAATGGGAATATCCCCAGACCAGCAGAGGTTGGTATTTGCTGGAAAACAACTAGAGGAAGGACGAACACCTGCTGATTACAACGTCCGAAAAGAGTCGACCCTTTATCTGGTGCCTAGATTCAGGGGTGGCATGAAAATCAGGGTGAGCTGAAGTAGCTAAGTTGAAGTAGCTAGAACATAGTAACTTGCTATGACATGGGGACAGAGACGTGGACATGAAGAGGTGTGGAGACATAGATGTAGACTTACATACTTTAAATTTGTATGTTGAAGTTCCAATATTTTGAACTTTGTAGAATTTGATATGAAACTTATGTATGTTCACTATTTTTTGTTTGGAAATTAAATTACAGATTTGTTATTGGGAACTTTTATTTTATATATGAATCATATAGCAACAAGTTTAAAGTAACGGATTTTATATATAAATCATATAGCAGTAATTTTTTTTACTTCGACTGACATTCGCTTATGTTGTTTCATAACAACTGAAGCAAATACACTCTTTTGCTTCGGTTGTCATTGAAAACCGTAGCTAAAAAGGGTCATTTGCTTCGGTTGTCATGAAATAACTGAATTAAAATCCTCTATCAATTGGTTCGATTGTTTAAAGAACCGAGGCAAATGACCTTTGTTGCTTCTGTTCAACTACCAAGCAACATGTTTTGGCCTATTGCTTCATCTTCATTTGCTTCGGTTGTTAAACCGAAGCAACAGAGTAGAAATGATCAAAGCAAATGACCTATTTTGCAGTACTGGAAAATCTATCAATATAGCCTTTCACAATTAGAATATAACCGTCCACTTTATATCCCTTGGTCATTTTGGTGTCGAATGGTTGCTTTGAAAGTTTGTACCTTGTGGAATGGGACTGCTCACCAAAATGAGCTTTGAGTATGTCAAAAATCTCATGGACATACATGTTCTCATGTTGCCTTTGCAATAGCTTGTCTAATGTAGACAACATGAAAACTTAGGCGATCTCTAGGTTTGAAACCTATTTCTCACAAGCAAACCTAAATTCCAGGTCCACATCATTAGTGGGTTATTCTTTAGGTTCACATGTAATAGCCGACCAAAGATGCTCATAAGTCAACGCTATCTTAATCTCTCTTAGCCAATCGATATAGTTTGGTTCAGTAACCTTGTCATTTTCAGAAAATAGTTTGGAGTTGACATTTTTTGCAAGTTTAATTGGTCGACTATTAGGACAATATCATTGTAAATGTTCTTACAATATTAGTAAGGTTAAACTTTATGTTTTATTTTACTACAAAGCTCCCACTAGATTTTTATTATTACTATTATGTTTTGCTAAACCTTAAGTCAAAACATAGAAGTCCTTCGACTTCAGTAGTAAGTGTTAAGGCTCATCCATCTTGGAATTTTGAGCTTGGGTTTGCTCAACAAGTCATAGCTCCACAGATGATGGATAACTCCTTATTAGTTGTATCATATACACTCCTAACCCATGGTACCTTGTCCTACTTTTACTTTGATCTTGAGTTTGATCAACAGTCTGGAATGAAATTGTTCACTCGTACCTATCATGCCATGACCGCCTAAGTATAATATATGCACATTGAGTTTACTCAACAAATATATATAGTTATCTTATCTCGTATATTCAATATATTAATAATACTACACATAACATTCCTAGCTTGAGTTTGCTCAACAACTGAGGAATATGCGAGTAATTTATTAATATGAATATGGTAGAGGACATCATTATATTGAAGATCAATATTCTTCAATATATAATATTGAGTAATATTGAATTATGGAACAATGTATTTCTAATGAAGGATAATCGCGATTCAAGTGTTGGACACATCGAAAATCATGGTATACACATTTACGAATGTATTTTTTCCTTAAGTCTACTTAGGGTTTCTATTATGTTCCACCTTTATTTTCAAAATGTTTGAAAAGATAATGAACATATTTCATTTTAAATTTGAAGTAAAATAAAATGATATACATGTAGATTGTGAAATAGAATGTTTCCTTTAAACAAAGATTTAGTACTAGATTTGACACAATTATAAAACAAGGAATAAATCATTAACTAATGTTTCCCCTTTTTGTCTTAATTAAAAAAATTCTTATAGAATGAATTAAAACATAACACAATTAAGTCATCGTATACTGTTATCAACAAAGATTAATTAATTCAATTCTTTCTTTACTCATACATTAATTTGTATATAAACATTCAATACTAAATCTTCTAATATGAAAAATGAATTATTAACAAGAATATTAAAAAAAATAGTCTTGTTTTTTGTCCTTTTTTGAATAACAATAAAAAACAAAGATTACATAGACATATACAAATTCATGATAAAAAGGTCTAGATCTAGGTTAAACAAACAAGATATAAATAAACATAATAAAGACAAATAAAATTGTTCCTATTCATAGTAAAGTAACAGTGAACTTAGCAAGGTGTTTTTTAATCATGACAAGGATATCCAGTTGTTTCAAGAAGGGATTTTGAGACATTCAAATAAAAATCCAAATTCACACATATGAACAGAAGAAAGAGATAGAGAATTAAGGGGATGAAAACAAAATTAAAAGATATATGAATATATAGAATTAGTTTAGGATGCAGCTTGGAGAAACACCTTGAATGATAGAGCAATTCCTAAATCCGACATATCACTCTCTAGATCTGCGGCAATCAAGAGACGACCACCATTTTTCAAATTAATTTTGCCGATTAAAAGTTCAAATTTTTAAAGCTTTTCCACCATGAAAATTTTAGCCAAGATGTTTCTATAGAGAGGAAATAAAAATGGAAGAGAGAAATCTAATTAAAAGGGGAAAATTGTGTAATGAAGATATAGTCCTTTTCTCTTCTTTAATTAAGATTGCCCCTTCATTTCAATTTCAAAAACCCCTCCCCTTTTCTACATCATAGCCCGCCATCGTATTAGGCTATGGTCTATAAATATTCCAAAATCCAATTAGTATTATCTTCATTTAAATCTAATTTAAATTTCCCATCGATATCATATACCGATGCGCGTGTTTATAACCTTCTATACACGCACATTATTAAATACCAATGGAAATAAAAAAAATCAAATAATAAATATTTTTAGCAATTATTAATTCACAAATATTAATTAGTTTAACTTACTTAAAGCCTATTTCAATATTTATCTCATTTAAATCGAATTTAAACATTCTACCGATATCCTATATCGATACGTGTGTTTATAACTTTTGTATCCGTACTTTACTAAATACTATGTCATCCAATAAATTTAATAAAAATTCATAATTAATATTTCTTAAACATAAACTAGTTTAATTAATTTTTAACATGTGGTTGATTCAGAATATTCATCATTTTGGTTATGTGACTCAAAGGTGTAAATTCAATCGGCGATTAATATTAAATAATTCAAATATTAACATTTACATGTCACCTTAGCTAGTGATGTGATATTTTAGCTGAATTTATTGCTTACACATCCTTTGATAAAATCTAATTTTACTTATTTTAAGTGTTACCCATTACTGTCAGTTATTTACACTAATTCTTCTTATCAAAACTATATCATTTCGGACTTATGGAATTTGGCAATGGTTAAAATTTCAATATCGTCCATATTCAACTTTAAATTCAAACACAAAGTCCTTGGTTCAATAATAACAATTATTATTAACCAAACTATTTTGGCCAGGGATTTTGACTTTGAGTTGATTTCAGTTGACTGGATACTAACCACATATAACTGAGGAGACAAATCCGCACTTGAATAGTGTTTCACTTCCAATACTTCCACTCAACCTAACTATAGTCATTTGATTGACTCTATGCCATGGTTTGACTATAATCAAAGCAGAGCTTCTATATGAAGATCGATAGTATTCTTAGGTCAAGAGAACTATGTAAGTTACTGACATTGATACTTTCTGTTTGACCTTAGTTATATTAACCAACAAAAAACTACCGAGTGAGTCATTTTATAATTATCCAATAACTATCAGTATGTAACCCCTAGGTGCCCTCAGCAGTCATGATAATACACTATCCGACATTTGAAGAGCATTATGCACTCTAATCACAACGGATGCATCAAGATTCAATCTCGATGTATCTTGATGAGAAATATTTAAAATGATGTGTTTATAACATTGTGATGCAATACTCATGATTCAACTATTTAATTACTAGCACAAATACATCATTTAAGGATTTTCTAATAAATAAATTTTAGCTATACATTTACTAATTTATAATACGTTATAACAAACATATAACAGAAAGAAAACACCTTTATTATGAATGATGATTGTTATTGAGTTAATAATTCACAGTAAATTATAGAGTTGCCTGTAGGGCATACCCCAATCTTCATCACTTTTCACATCGCAATTGAAAACTTATCTATAATAAAGGACCAATGTCGAGGTAATTATACCTTTGGTTCTTGGACAAGTCAGCAGACTATAAGAGGGCAGGAGCTATCGCTACCATTTCGAGGTTGGGGTGGCCTTAGAAAGAACCGGGGCATTAGTCGTCCTATTGGATTTGTAAAGAAACCCACTGTTGATTGTTGGATGTCCTTGTTGTAGCATGGGAATTCCTTTCTTTACTTGCCTAAGCGAAGTTCTGGAACGTCCCCTTGCCTTCTACTGGTTTACCCTGTTCTCGTCGACCCCATCTTGGACGGAGAACTTCATGATGAGGCGGTTGTAGGAAATAATGGCATCTAGCTCGGCAAGTATCAGTCATCCTATTAATGTTTTATAAATAGATGGGCATTCAACTACTGCAAAATTTACCTAGATCTTCACAGCATGGGGCTCTTGGCCGAATGTTGTTACGAGTGACGTTGTGCCTATCTGAGCGATGATTACACCCCCAAAACCATAAATGGGTAAGACGCACAAGGTGAGGATGGAGGCAAGAAGCCCAATGGCTTCAAACACATTTTTAACATGATATCGATTGAGTTGTCCTTATCCACAATGCACATTTGAGTTAGTCAAGGAAAAAGTGACTACCATGGGGTCGTGATGGGTGTAGGAGACTACTATCTTGTCTTTGGGCGTGAAGCTGATCTACCAATCAGAACTTAGCCATGGCACATAGGGCTCTAACAAATAAAACTGCCATGCATTACCTACCTCCCTGGTACCAAGATTGGGCCTCCTTGCTACTACCTCCATATGTGGTCCCCGCATATGGTAAAGACCTCGGTGATGGTGTGGATATCAGTGTTGTTGGGCTATGGGAGTCGATTCAGCTATTCTCACGGTTCCCCCTTTAATCGACCTGTTGACAAAAAATTCCGAATGTACACCTTTCTGGACAAGCTTTTCGATCTCACCCCTGAGCATACGGTAGTCCATTATGGAGTGGTTGTTTACTCGGTAGAACACGTAGTACTTACAGTTGCGGCGAGGTTCCACTTTTTTCTGTCTTTGATGGTGGACGGTATTTGATATCAGACCTGGTTCGTAATGGCAAGGTAGATAGTAAAAATGTCCATGTTCAAGTGATAGTAAGTATGATACATAGGCTTATAGGGAGGGTCTTTCTCTAGATGCCTTTGGACATCGGCCCGACGACTGCTATTGCGACAATCATTGTCACTGCGAGGACCAGTCTGGCCAGGGTGCCTTATTATCGTTGTCTAAAAGATTTGCGTTTTCCATCTTCATCATGTCATTTTCCGGTGATGAAGTCGGTTAGGGATGAAGTCGGTTGTTTCTGGAGTTCCCTCCACATCCTGGATTTGTAACTAACCTCTGAACATAGGGTCACAACCAAACTATTGACGTATGCATCCTAGCCTCAATGGACTCATTGTTAAAGCAACTGACATAAAAATCACAAGCTCTCAAAAGGACCCTACCTGGTATTGCCCAACTCGCCGTCTAACATTACATGCGTGCAGGACGTGAAGAAACGAGTTTTGAAGTCTACGTATATTTGGGCCCAGTAGTGAATGCTACCTGATCGTAGGTGCATGAACCCAACAAGACGCTTGTTCTGCAAGGGTGAAGGGGAAGAGTTAACACTTGATAGAGCCAAAGAGCTATCTGGTGCGGGTGATAAAGTTGAATTTCGTGAGGTGGTCGGACGGGTCTGTACTCCCATTGTACTTGTTAATTGGTGGTAAGGCATACCGCTGATGGATGTAAGTATTTAGGATTTCAATGGAGAATGGTTCCCCATTCTCGCCATTTGAGATTGCCTTACCCCCAATGCTATAGGCTTGCATTCTATTAAGTTATTGGCGAAGGGCGTGCATTTCCACCTTAAGGCCGGCGTCGGCCTATTGTTGGATGTTCTGGTTAACTATAGATTAAGGGCTAAGTCTATGTTGGGGCGGAGTAGGAGATGCAATGAAATGAAGAACGACATGGATGAGTCGGGGACCCCTATGCACCGAAGGGGATCTGGAATGCTCGGCATGCTCTCTCCTTTTTCCTACGTTCATCCATATCCCTATAAGATTGGGAGTGTGCTCAGGTTCCATGCATACTCTATTGATGGCAGGGGGCCGCCATCGAGATGGTTAAATGTAGAAGCTTGGGATTGAGCAGGAGTTGGTGGTTGTTCCATTGGGGGATGGCGATGGTTTGGCCTAACCGATAAAGCCACATCCGGGGAGAGATCAATTTGACTAGGTGTGCGCGCAACGTACCTCCTCGGATTGACGGGGATGTTCATCAGTGGAGTTTCAGGCACCACTTTATTTTAGGCCTTGGATGTGTTTAGGAGATCATAGCCACCAGGAGGCATCATCTGTGAGCTGGTAGATTGACTATGTCAATTATTGAGGGAGTTGGTGGGATAAAGTTGATGGTGGCTTGAGTGTCCAACCATGTCCTCAATCTACTAACCTCGCGGTCCAACTGACCCACAGTTGATAGCTATAGCATCACAGCATGCCATCTTTCTTCGTCAGACCCTGGGTTGGGCGGGACAGCACTGGCGAGAATGTTGCAATTGGTTTCATGTCCATTGGAGTTGTTACCTTCAAACAGCGGAAGATTTCCCATGTTAATAAGTCAAACCAGACCTTTTTAGAATAGAGAAATATGGAAAAGGAGATCAGCTTTAAAGGGGAGGCCCCTCTTCTAGTGCCAAAATGTTGACTAGTTTCCTAGCTGATGTGCACGCAAAAGTGTATATTTTTACTTCCATATTTAATCTTCTTTTAATTAAATAAATGAGCATATTAGGGAATTTTACATGTTTAAACCAAAATTTAAATTGTTTTCAAATCATCATTTATCCATCTTCATTTGGAGGTAAAATGGTAATTTTTTATGATTTAATTTTGAGAAAATTTATTTGCATATTTTTATTTTTATTTGTAGGAAATGAAGTATAAATATGAAAAGGTTTCATGGATGAATACATGCACATTTGTTAAAGGCTAATGAAGAAAGGAAAATAAAAGAATTTATGCAACATGGAGGAGCCCACATACCCACTAACATATGGTCCATAATTAAAAGTACATGCATATGTTAATGGAGGCTTAAAAGCATGTTAGTGGGATTAATTATTTCCCTAATGATTACTTGGGGGTTACACTTTATCAAGGGCATTTTAGGTAGTCCCTTAAAATTTGAATTAGGGTTTTAAGCATGTAGAAATACCCCTTATGCTTCATGTAATCATCATCTTCTTTTTATGCAAGATTATAGCCACAAATCTAAATTAAATAAAAATTTCTTTAATGACTTCTTAGCCTTTTTTTACTTTCATGCAATTTTTATTTATGCTTTCTTTTCATGCTCTCTCTTACTTAATTTGTGGTTCTCCTGTTTAATGTTAGTAGCATAGATTTAATTCTTGTAATTAGTTTTGTTTTATTTCATGCAAGTAGTTAGCTCTCTTTTCTTTTAGTTAGCTCTCATTTTTCTCTTCTTTTATGTTGAGATCATTTTATATTAACACATTTTCAAGTATGAGTAGATAAACACCTTCAATTTAGAGGTAACGAAGCTCTCATGAAACATATTAAATAAACATAATGATTTCATTTATGATATCTCTTTTGTGCTAAATGGGAACTTTGAGTGATGGTGGTTTATGTCTTTTTCTAGTGAATTTTGATAGTCTATGTTGACATTTCAAATAGGCTATGCTTATTCCATTTTAAACATAAGCTATTTGATCATTGCCCGAGTGATTTTGATGACAAAAGTTAAGCTAGAATCAAAATTTGATGGTCTATATTACTAATTCATAGTAAATAGATCATACTTAAAATAGATTTTATTTTTAATTTCATGTCATTTTCATGAATGTTGGTAAGTGGGTTTGAATGGTGTGTTAGCGTTTGATGATTTAAGTTGTGCTAATTAATAGCACAAATAAATCATACTTATAATAAGCACATCTATCACTTTTACTTAATATTTTAATAAGAGAATATAAATGTATTTTGTGTTGATTTATAATGATTGGAAGTGGATTTGCCTCTAAATTGCTCCTTAATATCATAGTTTTATTCACTTTTCCTCTAGTTTATTTTCTATAATTTTCTAGTTTAAAAATATTTCAAAAACTATGGGTTAATCTGATTGAGTATTATTATAATTTAATTCTTTCCATGCGAATCGACCCGTACTCGCATACGTACTATGGTTGTATGTTGTGCGCTTACGTTTAATAAGATTATATTTTAACGACGATTTTCTAATCGATAGAAATTTCCGTTGTTTCAACAAATTTTTGGCACCGTTGCCGAGGAATTGCAATTTGATTGTGATTATACTCTTCGAATTATTATTTTTATATCTGACCTTTTTTGTTTTGTGCTATTAAAAAATTGAAATTGTGTTATGCATTTGTGTTTACATTTTGTGTTTTGTTCCATGTTCACTTGTGAATTTTGTTTTCTTTTCATTAAAAAGAAAAATCAAACAAGCATTTTGTATTTCATTTACTGTTCATTTCAAGTGTGCATTTGCAAAACTTTTCACTATTCTCTTTTGTGTGATCACTGTTTTGTCTGCATTTTAGTTTTCACCTCTATGCATTATTGTTACAACACAAACCTCTTCGCCAACTTTATAATTTGCAGATTTTCATTTCATTCACTATAATTCACTGTTACAAACTTTTGCTAAATCGTTTCATTTAACTATTCAAGTTTCTGTTACATTTTACATGCATACTTCCCACTGCAACATCTAACCCACTGCCTATTACAAAACCATTTCAACGTCATCCACTGCAAACTACTCCAGACCATCACTATCACTTAAACCATCCCATTTCCACAAACAGCACTTCCTACCCTACTTTGCCATCATCAACACATTCCACTTCCTTCCACATTATAGCTTCAACCTTGCCTTGCCCTGCCTTACCTCCATCTACACAGTATCATCATCCACCACTGCCTTTAATCCTCTGTCAACTACCACCAGCTGCCTCACCCATTCTCTAACAAATAAACTCCTCCACATCAATACCACTGCCTACCATCTCTTCCTACAACTACTTGCATTTCATCACTGCAATTTGAAAACAGAGTTGCCTCTGCCAAACTGCCCTCCACCTCCTTCTACCTGAAACTACTACCCAAACCAAATCCAATGCCTCAATTAGAGCACTTAACACTCAACCCACAACCAACAACTTCATCATCAAACTTCACCACTCCCTCTGCTTTTTCCATGTTGCATGAACTGCCTTCATTAACCACTCCAACACAGCCAGCATTTCCCTTACTACCTACAACAGCCTGACACCGCCCACAGCCCATCGAGCAAACAACATCACCTTCAACAATCTTCACATTCTAACTCTCCCCCTACAACAAAAAAAACAAAATTGTTTTCACTTGGGCAATTCGGTTAAGTGTGTTTAACGGTCATTCTTTCTACCTTTAAAAAAAAGAAAAAAAAAATCATTTTCAAATTTTCAGGTTGCAGACTGTAGGGAACAAGAACAAAAGGATTGCTTGCTAAAGATTCCTTTGCTTGCCAAAATAAATTGCTTGCTAAAAATTGCTGCTTAAATATATATATATATATATATTGCTAATAATTCTGCATGCTCTGATATCATGCATTTATATCTTGTTTTTATTTTCATTGCATTGTTGGTGGCTTGCATTTTAAAAATCCAAAAACAAAAACAAAATCAATTTTCATTCGTAGTCGTATCGTTAACTCACGTATAATTTTGTCTTGCATTCATTTCATCTTTTTTTTCTAAGGGCAATATCCAAATCCACATAAAGTGGGGGATTTCATCGCCCTTTTCTTGGCCCATAAATTGCATTTCATCGTAGAATTTGACTAATAATGACGGTTAGACTTTGGACTTAAAGGTGTCACGAGCTTATCCAGAGCTTAATTGTATCTTGATAAGCTGTCTTCTTTCGACAATCTAACTTCTTGGTGTCTAAGCTACGACAGGGCAATAATCATATATAAATATTACGGTGATTCATAAATATTATAGTGATTATTTCTCTGAAGGTATTAAACCTTCGGCTGCATTGCTACGGTGATTTGTGGTGCACCGATAACTCTTGTCCGTTGCCTGGATAAGAATTTGTTATTCGGGTTTTTAACCCAACAGAATTTAAATGAAGTCAGAACAAGTTAGTCGAGCCAGAATAGCTCAGAAGTCAACCAAAAGGACTAAAGCAACAAGCCAAAAGGAGTCAAGCAAAAATAATGAGAAAATGCACTAAGGGTATGGATCACTGGCGATCCATAAGTTTAGCTCAGGGGTTAACTGATTCTCTTGCATCATGATCCAACATATATTCTAGAAACAATGGCTAAGTTTGAAGAGATTTAGAGATAGTTAAATCAAAAGAAAAGCATCCATCTAGTCCAGTTAGTGGCTAAATACAACTAGCAAGTAAACCGTCATCAAAACAAGGCGATGTGCAACAAGATTACATGAACAACATCGACATAAGATGACAAAGGCACTCCGGTCACCAAGGTCCAAAAACAGGCTAAGTGTATGGATCGCCAGCGATCCATACATTATCATAGGATCGCTACGATTCATAAGAAACAAAGTAAATGGTAAAGCTAAGGAGTTGGCTCGCATTCGAGCAAACACTATGGATCGCTAGCGATCCATAGGCTATGGACTGCTAGTGATCCATGGTTTTGGCTCGGGTCACGCGGCAAGCTCCAATGCACCTTCCTATGATCATCTGCGAGTAGTTGACGAGCAGGCTCGGCCCAATATCTCCTTAAACTCTATAAACACTCTCCTACCAGCAACATAAACGGGATCCTTCTGACTAATTGCTGAAACTTTACTGGAAGCTTTCTTCACGCTTCACCACCCTCACAACAATCTCCAAAGTGGTTCACTATGATTCTCTAGTGGATTCCAACGTTGGATATTCAATCTAGCTAAGGATATTCAAGAGCTTAGTAATTAAATACATCTTGTAACAGCAATCAATCTATATTAAAAACTATAAAGTGGACGTAGGCTTCGTTAATAGTCAAACCACTATAAAAATCTTCTTGTCTTCTTTCTATTTCGGGTTTTTTCTATATCTATTATCTATATTATTGCTCTATGAGAACAAGGCTGGTGCTTTCACACTCAAACCAGGGCGTTGATCCATTTTTTTGGTTAACATTTTGGTGCTTTTACTGAGAACCCAACTCAGGGTTTAGATCTAGCTATCTACTTTGGATCAGATAGGTCCAGAAATTAGATCCTCGATCTTTGCTTGAAACTGCTTAGAATTGATGGCTCTAGGAAGGAAGAGAACTTCATCTGGAAGGTCCATAGGGGCAGTAATAGCTGGAGAGGATGTGAATAATTAGCAAACTGAAGTAAATGGCGCTAATTTAGGAGATCAGGCACCCGCATCCTTCAGTCAGTGCGAAGTCATTACAAGGAATGAGTTGAATAAAATGATTGACGAGATCAACCAAAAAATGGGAAGCAGTCAAAAGGTTCTGATGGATAAGCTAAATGCTCTCGTAACCTTATAGTCAAATCCTGCTCCAAGAGCTATGGCTGAACCCACTGTTGTTTTAGAACAAGAAAACTCTTCCGTTTTTGGTCTAAACGGAATAAATGGAAAACAGCCACAAAGAAGGGTGACCACAGGAACCATGGGTCTCAATGCAGAAGGAAATACAAGTACCCCGCTTGCTGTAAGGCAACCAACTCTGAACTTGAATTAAGGGGCGAAGACCCCGCAAGAAGATATAGCTATGTATCTCTTCGACTCAGAAGAGGGAAAGCAAGTTAATGACAACAAGTTGGAAGAGAATGTCAATGCATTTGATGATCCTAGTAATGTCCAAACTGCCCTAGCCAGGCCTACCGCAAGCCAAGGGAATCCCACGGGAGTGGCTCTCCCAAAGACAGAAGAGCCTAGGCTTCAGCCCACTCGACAAGACCATTTTCAAAGCCAAACACTTGGTGTAGTGATTGTTTGCCGCCCCCAAGATTACCGAACATCAGAGGCATTTATCGCAGATATGGTCCAATGGTTGATGGACGAATAAAAATAGAGAGATGATGAATGGGGATCCGCACCAAGTCAGACTTCTTTTACTGATGAAATCTTGAATGAGAAATATCCAGAAAAGTTCACGATGCCAACTATTCCATCCCATAACGGGGCAAAGGACCCAAAACCCCATTTATATAAGTATAGTTGGTACGTGGACAGAACTAATGCTTTGGAAGATGTTCAGTGCAAGTGTTTTCCTATCTTCCTTGAAGGAATTGCATCCATGTGGTTCACTAGGATTCCATCGAGATCTATCTCTACTTTTGACCAACTGGCAACAAGATTCCTTGATCAGTTCAGGCTCTATATCGTGCAACCTAAGGATGTGATGTCCATGTCAGGACTATTCTAGGGGTGAAACAAATCACTGGAATCTTTCATAAACCGGCTTAATACCGCAGTAACGGAGGTTAACAGCCCAAACGAGGACATGATTTTTATGGCTTTGGTCTGTGCCATTCACCCAGAAACTGAATTCGAAAAGTGGATCAAAATGAAGCAACCCACTACAAGGAAAGACTTCAATCATAAATGAAGTCAATACTTAAGGTTGGAGGAAGTGCAGGAACTAGAAAGGAAGTCTACTAGTATGCAACCAATGAGCGTCGGGCAGAGTGACGTGAAAATGAACCAAAACACACACGCTTTTGGAACTGCTGAAGGAATCGAAGAGAAAGATGGAAATCAAAAGAGGAAAAACCAAAACTCCAATAAAAGAAATGGTAATGGCAATAATAAATGGCTTAAAGGGTTTAAGCTCGAAGATTACACTGCTCTGAAAGACACTCCGAAAAATATCTACCTTGCAACATAGGGGACCAAGGAATACAAAAAAACCCCTAAGAAGGAAGCAACTGAGCAACAAAAACACACAGGAAAGTTTTTTCGCTTCCACAAAACACATGGTCGCAACATAAACGAATGCCGCCATTTAAAAAACATGATTGAAGAGTTGATCCAAGAAAAAAAGCTTCGGCAGTACGTAAGAAAGTCACAGAATCCTGATCAACCTACGACTCCTCAGGATCTTAGAGATCAGAGAAACCAGGCCGAAACCAGGGAAGAGGGATCGAAACGAATTGACCAAAGACTTATTATAGGAACGATATCTGGGGGACCACATCCTGCGTAGAGAAGTTGGGGAGAGATGGAGCGATATGCAAGTTCGTTGAAGCATGCTCCAAAGGAATCATGTCTCGCAATACAAGATAAAACTCCAACCAAGCTACAAAATTTTTTAAATGACGATATAGTGTTTCGAAACTGGGATATCGAAGGGATTGAAACTCCAACTCTTGATCTAATGGTGGTGATAGTGGGAATCGGCCCCACTGTGGTTCGGTGAGTGTTGGTCAATAGTGGTAGTTCTGTTAATATACTTTTCAAGCATACCTTTGATCAAATGAAGATTGGCATGAAAAGCGTGTCTGCATGCCAAACAAAGAACCAAGGGTTTAATCATGCACCCAAACAACCTGTGGGGACGACTGACCTGCCAGTGGAACTTGGAGAGGGTGATTGAGGAGTCTCCCTCATTCAAACTTTCGTAATTGTGGACGAAACTTCCGCATATAATGCCTTCTTGGAATGACCCGTGCTAGCAGATTTCAGAATCGCTATGGCCCAATGATGCCTTAACATGAAGTTCTCTACGGCAATGGAATCGGGGTGGTGAAAAGAGACTAGTGCGCCGCTAGGGAATGCTACATTGCAGAGTTACGTGAATCGAAAAGAAAGGAAAAGGGGAAGGATATAGGGAGAACTCTCCACATTCATGAACCTACTGAATAGAAACTACAGAGCCGCCCTGGCTCGGGGACCATACACTATGCTACAAAGTGAATCATACAACAATGATCACCAACATAAGGTAGATTCTTTGTTATCTCACTTTTTTACACAACACATGGAAAAATCATCTGTTGTCTAACACAGACCCTGAAAGCATTATGTTATTGAGATTTCATGCATGACATTCAAACAACGTTTTATCTGTTGTTTGAATGTAGTTATAAAAAAAATTAGATTTGGCTCCATATATATGTTATTTTCCCTCCTAATATGGCAACGTTTTATTTTCCCTCTCATATTTTAGTTTTGATTTCAGACCATACTTTTATGTTGTTTGATTATGGTTATCAAAAATTTCAGATTTGGCTCCAAATATTTTGATCTCCCTCCAAACGTGGTCAACATTTTACCTTTTCTCTCTCATATTTTAGTTCTTTTTTCAGACCATGCTTATCTGTTGTTTGAACAAGTAGTCAAAAAATTTAGTTTTTGGTCCACATTTCATATTTTGGTTTCGATCTCCGTGTTTTACAATTTCTATTGTTTTTCGAAGTTGTAAAATTATTTAGTGTTCGGTCCATATTATACTTTCGTTTCCCTCTCAATGTTTTATTTCCCTCTTCTTCTTATCATTATTTTTCACTTTCTCTCTCTCAATATTCTCTCTATCTCAAAACCCAATTGAACCCAAATCTCAAAAATTTGGCAACGAAACTAGTGAAACCCTAATCTCGACAAGTAGTAAGGTATACCCTAATTCTCTTGTCTTTTGTTTGTGAAATTATAATGAGAATCTAGTGATTGTTATTGGTTGTTATCGATTGTTTTGATTGTTGGGAAATTTGGCTATTGTGCTTATTGCAATTGTACTCTGCTATTGTTCTTCTTCTTGTTAGTTAGGCTACTCCTTACTGCTTTTGATCTGTATTCAGTGGTTTCAACTCTAGTGCCATTTAGTATTGAATACAAAATGGTTTCTACTGAAATATAATGGTTTGATCGGTTTCTACTATATTGTCTGTATTTATCATTATGGTTTTCAATTTTTATGAAAAATGATAAACTTCTTAATTTTGTTTAGTGTTGTAGGTGGATAATCTCAGTTACAAAATAACAATAAACTCAGTTCATTTTGTTTAGTTGTATATGGATAAGTCATGGATGCATTCAGATAGGCATTCATATAAATTTGAAAAGGGATTAACATCATTTTTTGAGTTTGCATCAGCTAATGCCAAGGATAAAAATAATATACTATGTCCTTGTTTGAAATGTTGCAACACATATGGATTCTCCATATCAATTAGGGACCATATTTATTTGAATGGCATTGATGAGGGTTATTAGCATTGGAAGTGTCATGGAGAACCAAATACAGTTGGGTTGGAGCATAATGTTGGAGAAGAATCTAAATGTGAAGATGGGGAATATCATAGTGGTGTGTGGGAGGATGAGGTAGACGGTGAAGAATGTGAGGATGAACATATGTCAGATGACTCAGTTGAGTTTTTGAAGTATGTGGAGGATGGTGATAAACCACTGTACCCTGGTTGTACGAAGACAACTAAGTTGAACGCTTTGATTCAGGTTTTCAATTTGAAAGCAAGGCATAACATGACTGATAGCTGTTTTACAGATATGTTATTATTTATTTAGGGTTTGCTTCCAGAAGATAATTTCATTCCACGCTCCTTGAATGAAGATAGAAAAAGTCTTAATGCATTAGGAATGAAATATGAAAAAATTCACGCTTGTCCTAATGACTACATGTTGTATAGAGGGCAGCATGCAGCAAATGTTCGCTGCCACATTTGTCGCATTTCATGCTGGAAATTGGGGAAGAAAAAAAAGAATTAACAGGTGTTCCTGCTAAGGTTTTGTGGTACTTTCCAATAATTCCAAGGTTGAAATGGATGTACCAGTCGGCAAATACATCAAAGAATCTTACATGGCATGACCATGGTAGGAAGAAAGATGAAATGATGCAACATCCAGCTGATTCCCCAACTTAGAATTCAATAGACAAAAAAGGCCGGAATTGGGTTGTGAACCGAGGAATCTCAGACTAGCACTATCATCCGATGGATTTAATCCCTTCAGCTCCCAAAATAGCAAGAATTCTTGTTGGCCTATTTTGGTTTTCACATATAATCTTCCTCCATGGCTGTGTATGAAGAGGAAGTTTATGATGTTGACGTTATTAATTTCTGGGCCGAAACAGCCGAGTAATGATATCGATGTCTATCTTCAACCCTTAACAAATGATCTTAAGTTATTGTGGGTGGGTGTTGATGGGGTATACGATGCACTAAGAGGTGAATACTTCATGTTGGCCGAGAAGCTTGATCTCCAATGCAATAACTAAGAAGGTAATTTCAGTATCTATGCATGGTTATCATGTATTAACTCTACATTAATAGACTTCACATATTGTATACTTTCAGTATCTGCTGTTACAATTCAAGTTAAAATCATGAATCCTTCACTAACAAACATACCAGTTGTTGTCACTTGGACTGTAACCATGACTTTCGCACACTATAGCTTTTAATAAACGATAGTTTGATGAAAAATAATTGGTGAATAAGTGTATCCCTTAGTTCTTTTTATATATTTAATGCAAAATAATTGATATCTTTTATGACCAGACTAGTTTGTGTAGTAAATGAAGATTAGTTTAAAGAGTGAATTATTCTCTTACAAAAAACCATTACTACTTCACCACTTGCCTAATTTGAAAATGAAACTTCAATCAAATTATTGTGAAAATTATTGTTCAATTATAAAATGCATAACATAAGCAATAAGATTACAGTAATCATTTGTAGATGATCGAGGAATATTAAATAGAAAACTTTGTTTCATAAGGTTAATTCATAAGTTTTTTACATAACCAATGTTTTATTTAATTTGATATAAACAAGTTGACTGTTATTTACATAACTTAGAGGTTGTTAAGCCTTATATTGTCAAGAAGAAGAAGAGGAAATATGATCACAATGGGCTGGATGATGCTGAAGACCTCGACACACTGCCTGCTAAACTGCCTGCAGCGCTGAAGGTGCTTTGCCATTGGGCAAACACATCCCTAAAGAATGGGATCAGCATCAACACTACTTTGGACGAGGAAATATTCGGTTTGCAAACAAAAGTAGCTATCTTCAGGAGAGATATACATGCAATCACAAATTCTTTTGAGACATCTGCTCAAGCCATTGTTTTTTATATGAGGTAGGTGTTAATTATTCTTTTAATGATGCATTAGTGTTGCTCATGTCATTGCTAAGACATATGCTTAAGTCACAAATTTTTAATGTTGCATTTAGTGTTAATTATTCTTTTCTTATATGCTTTTATAGCTAGCTTCATGAAGCGCTGAAGAAATCTAAGATGGTAGAAATGATTGCCTTCGTATATCCTACTTATACTGATGCACGTAGATGTGGAAATTCAGCTAAAATAGCTTTTGGTTTGGCCAAACGGCATGAATAGGGGAATCTTGATCAGATTTTTTTTGGTGCCGTATAACTCAGGGTATGTACAGTATGGTTCTCTATATTGTTCTATAGAATTTTGTACTTGACTCATGTTGTGTATACTTTGTTATGAATGTTGAGTGGAATTTTCAATGTTAGTAATCATTGGTGTTTGATGGTCGTGAATCCGACTGAAGGAAGTGTGCATTTCATGGATCCATTGAGAGGTCGATTGTGTGCTGAAGAATGGATTAATATTGTGAACAGGTATGTGCAATTGCTAGTTTATGTTTGTTTACTTTGTAGCTTCATTGTAATTTACAAGCTTTGGTGAAAGTGTGGTAATTTAGGTTGGTCCTGATTGTACATTCTAATGTTTGTTTAAATTAACTTCAAATGCATTGGAGATAGTTTGGCCAAACATGTATTCAAAGGTTTGGTGGTTTATGTTTGTTTACTTTGCAGCTCCATTGCAATTTACAATCAGGACAAAGTGAAAGGCAAAAAGAAAGTTCGATGGACGCCTTGTTTGGTGCGTATACGTACTCAATATTTCTCAAGTCTGATGACTTTTTTCCTCAACATGATTGATTAAACTATATGTTTACTTGACATCTATGCATGCTTCAAGGAGCTCCAAAACAGAGAGGTCAGTTGACATGTGGATTGTGGGTTATGCACTACATGAAAGAAATCGTCAGAGACAAGAATCAACAATGGGCAGCTAAGGTTGTTTGCGCCAAATTTGGTCACAAACCCCAAGTATTGTGAAAGCACTAGTGTATGAATATAAATCAACAATATTCAAACACAAATATCAGATCTAAGCAAGCAACAAACAGCAATCCAGAAATAATGAACAGTGGCACACAATTTATAGTGGTTCGGCTATCTCCGGCCTACGTCCACTTCAAGGATTTTATGATTTTATTGCTCGATGCTTGAAGATTTACAATTTATTATCGCATAGTACAACAGATTTTATGATTATAATCTGAATCTAAGGCAGCAATGGTGATCTGGAGTAAATCTGGCAGTAGTGAAATGCAAAGTAGAGTCTTGTAGAATCTGGGCGCTTCAGAATCCCGATCCCCTTTCCTGAATGACCTGGGGCTCTATTTATAGGTGTAGGAGGCTGATATTTTGCCTAAATTTAGGGAGACCACTTATGGCACGTGAGTGGGCCCACATGCCCGCATCCAGGAAATCTGGGCCCGTTCCGGGATCGATACGAAGCAATTTCGTATCGATCAAGAAATGATCCAATCGAGCTGAAATTTGGTGAGGACATTCTTCAACATGTACGTAGGCTTCTGTGAAAATTTCCTAGCATTTGGACTTGTAGATTGTGACATATCATCGATTCGAAATAGTGTTTTTCGTTAGGTTGCTTCATTCGAATCGATCCCTTCGTATCGATTCCTTCGAATCGATGGTGGCATGTGATTCCGTGGTGACGTGGAGCGCAGCTTTCGTATCGATCCGCCTTTCTCGCCGAGTTGATCGAGTCACTCCGGAGATTTCGCCGCGTTCGTATCCATGCTTACCGTGTCGACTCAGGCCTTCCTGATCCGATGGATACGAATGAGTTTCCTTCTGATGGATTCGAAGGACTTCAATTTGATGGATACGAACCAGATGGGTGTGAGCTCTCTGCCATTCTGATCGATGCGGAGGCGATGGATTCGAACATAGCTCATGCCGATGGATACGAAGATGTTGGTGTCCATGGATTCGAACCGAGGCATGATGATGGATACGAAGATGAGGCCACTTCCTCCAATTTGCATCGATCATAACTTGATCATACGAACTCGGATTAACCTGAAATTTGAAATGTAGCCTTTTCTAGCATTGATCATCATCTCCAATTGATTCCATCCCAATCGGAGCCCGGTCAAATTTTGACGTCATCCATTGCAGCCTTGTTTCCAATTGAACTCCAATCCTGATATCCATCATTCCTTGCCAATTTGTTGATATTCCAGCCTTGACCAAAAGATGGGATAACATTTGCCCACCAAAACATGCCTTATGATAATAAGGCGTGTTTTGAATAATTCCGTATCCGATATCCAAAGTCCATAGCCAATTTCATGTCCATCCGAACTCGAAGACCGAGCCTTTGATCCATTCTTAGTCAATTGCCAATAACCGATCCAGGACCTCTCCGGGTCGATATCCAAATCCATAACCTCTCCAGGTTCTTGCCAAGCGCAATCCACACCTGACGACTGTGGTCTAGTGTCCCTGGACGTTGAGCTAACCTCTCCGGGTTCTTGCCAAGCGCAATCCACACCTGACGACCTTGGTCCAGTGTCCCTGGACGTTATATAATGCCATAGCTTAAGTCCTAAGCCGAATCCTGGTCGCTCTAGACCCTTGTTGAGCATAGTCCATACTCAACGACCTGAAAATGATAATTGATAATACAGGGCCTAAGTCCTAGGACGAATCCTGGTCTCTTCGGACCCTTGTCGAGCATAGTCCATACTCGACGACCTGAATGAGTCAGTTTACCATGTTCGGGCAAAGTGACTCATCCCTTGCCAGGCATAATCTATACTCGACGACCTTTTATCAAAAACCAGATAAAAATCCAATCAAAATCCAATCCAAAATCCAAATCAAACCAAAAAATCAGAAATCCAAACCAACATCCAAAAGAAAATCCAAACCAGAAAGCAAACAAAACCAGGAGTTCAAACCAAACTCCAAAACCAAACCAGAAAAATGAGTGTCCAATCCAAAAACAAAAGACAGATTTTGCAAACCATGGATTCGCGGTTTATCATCATTCAGAGCATGCCTAGGAGCTATCTCCGTCCCCGTACATGTGTAAATGACTTGGTTGCTTGCCAATGGTTTGTTACTTATTTCATATACCCCGGTCAATTGATGACCAATTGACCATTATTCCTGGGCCTCACATCCTCATGGCTTGAGGTAGGCGGTGGTTGCTCCTGCTCCACCACTGCATTCCGAGTCCCAACATACTGCCTCAATTGTCCATTCCTCACATGCTCCTCAACTATATCCTTTAAGTGCCTACAGCTATTGGTATCATGCCCGTCCAAATCGTGGAAGAGACAATGCCTTCCTGATGCCCTCTCCCGCTCGAATGGTTCTCTCCTAGCCGGCCTCCAGTAAGGAAGGCGATTCCGGGTTTCCATGTATATCTGCTCTAGTGTCTCGTTTAATCCTGTGTATGTGGAAAACTTTGGATCCTTCCATCGCTTCCTGGCTTTTCCTGAATAGTCGTCCAGCTTCCTTTTTTCTTTTTCTTTATCCGAGTTTCCGTTGGATGGTCCTCCACCCTCAGTCACATTCACCTCCTTTAACTTTAAGTCCATACATGCGTCTTCTTGTCGAAGGAATCTTTCAGCTTCGTGAAAGAATTCCCCGAGATCCAGTGGTGGGTCTCGTATTAAAGATACCTTAAAATCTGAATCCTCTCTGACTCCCGACACTGCCGCCATCAAAACCATTGATGGATCCGGCCGATCCACCGAAGCTACCGCCGCATTGAACCGAGTTAGAAAAGCCCTAAGTGATTCATCCGTCCTTTGCTTTACTGATGTTAACGTCATCACGTTCTTAGGTCTTTTGATATGAACCCGAAACTGTCCCAAAAACCTATCCACCAATTCCCTCCAAGTCTTGATAGATCCTTCTTCCAGCTGCCTAAACCACATTGCGGCTAGATCTGTCAAATACAATGGGAAACATCTGGCCATCACTTCCTCCAATGCTCCCAGAACTTCCATGTGTCTAGTGTATCTCATCAAGTGATCAGTTGGGTCAACCTTGCTATTATATGCTTCCACGCTAGGTAACTTGAACTTAGGTGGATTCTGAGCTATCCTGATTTCCCGAGCGAACGGACTCCTGTTCACTCCTTCCAAGTCTCTATTGGTCAAACCTCCACGCATAGTCTTCCTAATGATTTCCATTAATCCAGCATTGTTTGTCAGGGGTTGCCCCCCATGCTCCCGAGGGAACTCCGGCACATATTCTTCATGTGGCTCACTAGCAGCAACGTTGGCCCTAGCCTGTTGAACTCCTTCTAAAGGTCCTCCTGTATTGGATCCTGCGGGCCTGCCCCCAAGCCCTTGTTGATTGCCCTCTAGCTTTGTATTCTGTTCTCTGTTGGGTTCTGCAACCCTAGTTCGTTGTTCCACATTTGCAGTCACTGTAGTTGATCCAAGGTTCTGTGTTCCTGCAGCTCTCATCTGCTCGAAGAAAGTCTGCATCATACCCTGTTGACTCTTCAGCAACCTCTCATGTAATGAATTTGTCATAGCTTCCATTTCGTCTCTGGTAATGTAAATCGAAGCTTGTCCTTCTCCAGCTCCGGAGGATGCCTCTTGACTTCCTCCTTATTGACTTCTCTCAGCTCTTTGTCTTGTTTGTCGAGTCATTGTCGAGTCAATCTGAATCCTTCAAACTTTCAAATCTGAACTTTGAATCTGGTGTAGCGGGTGCTAGTTCTTCTCAGTGAAACCACCAAAGTGTTTACGCCAAATTTGGTCACAAACCCCAAGTATTGTGAAAGCACCAAAGTGTTTACGCCAAATTTGGTCACAAACCCCAAGTATTGTGAAAGCACTAGTGTATGAATATAAATCAACAATATTCAAACACAAATATCAGATCTAAGCAAGCAACAAACAGCAATCCAGAAATAATGAACAGTGACACACAATTTATAGTGGTTCGGCTATCTCCGACCTACATCCACTTCAAGGTTTTTATGATTTTATTGCTCAATGCTTGAAGATTTACAATTTCTTATCGTGTAGTACAACAGATTTTATGATTATAATCTGAATCTAAGGCAGCAATGGTGATCTGGAGTAAATCTGGTAGTAATGAAATGCAAAGTAGAGTCTGGTAGAATCTGGGCGCTTCAGAATCCCGATCCCCTTTCCTGAATGACCTGGGGCTCTATTTATAGGTGTAGGAGGCTGATATTTCGCCTAAATTTAGGGAGACCACTTCTGGCACGTGAGTGGGCCCACATGCCCGCATCCAGGAAATCTGGGCCCGTTCCGGGATCGATACGAAGCAATTTCGTATCGATCAAGAAATGATCCAATCGAGCTAAAATTTGGTGAGGACATTCTTCAACATGTACGTAGGCTTCTGTGAAAATTTCATAGCATTTGGACTTGTAGATTGTGAGATATCATCGATTCGAAATAATGTTTTTCGTCAGGTTGCTTCATTCGAATCGATCCCTTCGTATCGATTCCTTCGAATCGATGGTGGCATGTGATTCTGTGGTGACGTGGAGCGCAGCTTTCATATCGATCTGCCTTTCTCGCCGAGTTGATCGAGTCACTCCGGAGATTTTGCCGCGTTCGTATCCATGCTTACCGTGTCGACTCAGGCCTTCCTGATCCGATGGATACGAACGAGTTGCCTTCTGATGGATTCGAAGGACTTCAATTTGATGGATACGAACCAGATGGGTGTGAGGTCTCTGCCATTCTGATCGATGCAAAGGCGATGGATTCGAACATAGCTCATGCCGATGGATACGAAGATTTTGGTGCGAAGTCCATGGATTCGAACCGAGGCGTGATGATGGATATGAAGATGAGGCCACTTCCTCCAATTTGCATCGATCATAACTTGATCATTCGAACTCGGATTAACTTGAAATTTGAAATGTAGCCTTTTCTAGCATTGATCATCATCTCCAATTGATTCTGTCCCAATCGGAGCCCGGTCAAATTTTGACGTCATCCATTGCAGCCTTGTTTCCAATTGAACTCCAATCCTGATATCCATCATTCCTTGCCAATTTATTGATATTCCAGCCTTGACCAAAAGGTGGGATAACAAAGGTAATATATAACAATGTTGTATTTTAGTTAGGCATATATATATCGAGTTACATGCGGAGTAAAGTTAACCTCTGCATTTCCTATTTGTTGCAGTGGGAGAAGGATGTAAACAATACTTTTTCCCAAAAGGATATTGATATCTTTTGGGTGGAGTGGGCTACGTATGTCTATAAGTTTGTTGAATCATAGTGCCTGAATTCTATATATGCCTGCTATTATATTATGTAAATATATGCACCTTGCAATTGAACCCTGTTTGGTTAGCTTTGCCAATGTTGGTTTTGTTGTATTTTGTGTATTTATGGGTTCATTTGCATAGTTTATGTAGTTTGTGTTGAACCGCTGCTTGTAGGATGTATTTGGATTTGGTGTCGAGGTTGGTTTTGTTTAATATTGCATGTAGTAGAAATCTGAACTGCTGTGTTATCTGAACTGCTTTGTGTCATTTCATTTAAGAAAGAACAACACATGCAAAAACTGATTTGTGTTATTTTAACTGCTCTAAACAAACATTTATCTATTGTAAGAAGATGGTTGTAACAATTAGTAGAAATGTGCATTTCATTAAAATTACATAAAATTGTTATTTTATTAACTTTCAAACAACATATAATATTGATCTCTACTATTTGTAAAACAAGAACAACACATCAGACAACACACGACTTTGTTTTTATGTGTTGTGTTAGTTATTATAAGACGACGGGGTATATCTATGGTCTGATATGTAATGAGACGGCATGGAAATAGACGACAGATAGGTATTCATTCAGACAACGGAGAATATCTGCCATCTGATTCGTTTTTTCTTATAGTGATAGCTGATTCGACAAGTCTTTGGACCCTAGAAAGAAGAGTAAGGGGAGGATTGGGCGGCAGTGGCAGAATTGACAGTCTGTCCCAGTCGACATGGATGACCTAACGAGGGTCTTGAAAATTGGATCGCACCTTGGGAACAAGATGCGATTGGAACTTATTAAATTTCTTCGCGCCAACTTGGATATGTTCACTTGGACACATTTCGATATGTGTGGCGTATCACCATAAATCGCATGTTATGTGCTTAACATTGACCCCAAATTCACACTAGTAAAGCAAAAGAGGTGCAGCCTGACCCCTGAACGGTCCAAGGCTTTAAGAGAAGAGGTAGACAAGCTAATGGCCAACGATTTTATCTGTGATGCAACTTATCCTGAATAGGTATCTAACCCGGTCTTAGTCAAAAAGTCCAATGGGAAACGACAAACTTGTAATTCAAACTTACAAAGCTTGCCAAAAAGATAACTTCCCTCTGCCCAAGATCGATCACCTTGTGGATGGGACGGCGGGTCATGAACTGCTATCATTCATGGATGCATACTTGGGATACAACCAGATCCTGATGCACAACCTGATCAAAAGAACATCAGCTTCATCACCGATCTAGGACTATACTGCTACAGGGTAATGCCATTTGGTTTAAAGAATGTTGGGGCAACATACCAAAGATTAGTGAATACCATGTTCAAGCGCCAGAGAAGACTATGGAGGTTTACGTGGATGGCATGTTGGTCAAATCGCTAGTAGCTACCAATCAGTGGATAATCTCGCTGAAATGTTCGAATACTCCAAAAGTATGGAACGAAACTCAGTCCACTCAAATGTCACTTCGGAGTAGCCTATGAAATTTTTTTAGGGTTCATCGTAAGTGTTAGAGGCATCGAAGAAAATCTAGAGCAAATAATGGCGCTACGAGAAGTCCAAGCACCAAAGAACAAGAAGGAATTGTAAAGCCTGAATGGAAAAGTCGTATCATTATGCCGATTTATCTCGAAAGTTACCGACAAGTGTATACCATTCTTTGATGCATTGAAAAATGGAAAGAAAAACTTCGGATGGAGTGAAGCTTGTCAAACAGCATTTGAAGAGTTGCTGCGACACATGGAAGCCCCACCAATCCTGTCAGAGCCAGTGGACGGAGAGGACCTATTCATTTACTTAGCAATCTCACCACATGCATTGAGCGCTGCCCTTGTGTGTGAAGAAGCGAAAATTCAGCAACCCGTGTACTACATCAGCAAGTGGTATACCCAAGTTGAGAAAAATTACCCGGAGTTGGAAAGTTAGCATATTGCCTCTTGATCGCGTCTAGGAAGTTACGACCATATTTTCAGGCAGAACCAATCAAAGTACTGACAGATTAGCCCCTGAAACAAGTATTGTACCGACCTGAAACTTCCGGACAACTTCTCAAGTGGAACATCGAACTGAGTCAATATGATATCACTTACCATCCAAGGAAGGCTATCAATGGGCAAGTACTGGCAGATTTCATCGCCGAGTTTACCATACGAGACGACGAGGAAGAAACACCGCTGGAAGTGGAAACGCAATGGAGACTCTTTGTTGATGGCGCATCTAACAACCTCTACTCGGGGGCAGGGGTAGTGCTTGAAACCCCCAAAGGATGGGACATTTGCTACACCTTGCGCTTGGAATTTCCTACAACAAATAACGAAGCGGAATACGAGGCACTAATAGCAGGACTAAAAGTCGTGAAAGAACTCAAAATAAAATCCGTTCACATTTACAGCGACTCTTAGCTAGTCGTTTGCCAAGTAAAAGGCGAATACTAGGCTCAAGGGGAGAACCTTGCCCCGTACCTATCTAAAGTGCAAGAGTTGCTAAACGACATTGAACATTACACCATGTGTGACGCCCCACCTTTATGCTCATAATAACAAAGAGTATTAAAGGAAATACTGTCTATTATTACGAAGAATAAGGCTGGATAGGAGCGACCATCCGTAATTGGCCTTACACTAATATTGGTTATCTCGATAGGAACGGTATATACTTTTTATTTTTCATCAAATTATTTATTTACTCCCATCGACACACCCAATACTAGTATAAAACGAACTACGACGGTTCATAATAGTTTAGGACATTAGATATAACAATAACACAGATAATATAAATGCGAAACACAGATAAAAACAAAAGTCTCATATATATATATAACTGATGTCAGTTAATACATAGTTGACACAATACATATGATACAACTACAACTGTCGACTCTAGAAGTTATATATACAAGTACATTATCGACTAATATACATGAATACATATCGTTCTATACAATGACACGACCACTACAAAATGACACTGACACTTCAGAAGATGTGAAAAGTCTTCATATCCTGAACAGCAACTCAAAGAAGAAAATCTACAACCTGAAATAACTCGGGTCTGACCCGAGTATTACATTCAAAAGAAAATAATACCCAGGTCAGTCTAATTCAAACCAGTTTATTAGTGCATATAGGCAGTAATAATTTAAATAGACGACAGTCACAATAATTCCCGTCTATCCGATTCTTTAAACAAGGAAACCGGATAACGGACAATATAACACTTAACAGTGTTTAACAAAAATCAGCAGATTTAAATCATCAACAGAGATAAATAAACAATTTATCAAATCGACTAAATCAATTTAAAACTGTCAAATCTGATAGGGCTGCAGTACACGCACGCGTGTACTGCCTCGCCACTACAATGATGAAATACACAAGAATTCAATGAAAGCTCATAAACGAGCACAAGGTCAAACCCGAAATACCGGATTCAACTCAAGTAACATTTGAAAAAAACAAACAATATGTAAAGGTCAAGTCACGGCCATCATGACTCAACTCAATGCAACGACCAAAGTCAAGGCGACATGAATTGAAGATTAACCCAGTAAAAATTGCAAACTGACTCGGCGACTCACAACATCAAAATGCCCAAGTAAGGCCACTATATAATGTAGCAGACACATGTCCAGGGTCAAAGGCACAACCCACTATGAACTTATATGGGACAACATAGGTATAGATCCATAAATGCAACTTCAAAATGTATCAGACTAGGCAAGCATACATGAAGACATAAATGAAAGTATCACTTATGATCAACTCAGGTGGACAGCAGAATTAGGATACTCCAGATCAGATGACAAACATGCACAGGCAAAGGCGGCCCAGTATGAGGCAGAAAAATAATAAATACAACCTAAACAAAATGGATTTTGGGTGGCACAAGGAACTGCCGACCAACTAGGCTGCTGATGCAAATTTAACTTGGAGCAATGGACATGAAGCGGTATTGAAACCGAGTCAACAAAAGGAAACTAAAAAATGCAAATACCACAAAATCAAGCCCAGAAAAATAAGACTGCAGGCACAATGCTGACCAAATTAGAGTAACAACAATTTCAAGATCAATCAGATCAAAAATCAAAACAGCGAAATATACTAATCGAAACCAAGACATAAGAAACTGGTTCAACGTCCAAGTTTCAAATTGAGAAATGCAACAACAGCTAAAGTCGAATGACCAGAGGTCGAAGTACATAGGGTCAACAACCATCATATAAAAGAATACCAGCGTGACGAAGTCAGTGCCAACAAAAATGACAGCGACTCAATCATCTCAAATTACCACGGCCGAAGTCGACATAAAGGCAATAGCCAGAACAAAAATCGAATGCCCGAAGTCAAAGTCGAAAATAACAATGTACAGGTCAGTGACAACTACAAAGCAACTGCAATAATATCAAGTCCAGGCATGTGTAATCAAGTGCATATAAGAAGTGGTGCACCATTAAACCAATAATATCACAGACCAGGTTCAAGAACACTAGTGCACGAATAACAGTGAAAACCAAAGACAGAAGCTACAATTCAGATCATAGTTTAGACTGCAAGCTACCCATGAATATGTACCATGGCAACTACTTCACTATCACAAAGACAAACGGCAGAGGAGATGACCAGCAAACGGTTAATGGTGCGAGTGCATAAACAAACTATATCAGTGAAGCTAAAGTCAAATGGCTAGAGAGGATGAACAACACAGTAACAATGATTCAAGTTTTTGGTCGGAATTAATACCAGAGAAATTAAAATCGTGATGAGCAAGGCAGATCAAGGCCGTGAGTATCACGTACAATCAAAAACATACGAAATGACAAAAACAGAAATCATCAACATGACCGAAGTCAAAGTGGAACAACAAGATTCACACATAACTAGATTAAATTAGATGTGAATGAGAGTTACTCACTCACCTTGTTCGAAGAGACTGCCGCGAGCGACTTGGCGGAGTTGACGTCGTGGCGTCTCGGAGGCGAACGAACGAAATCGCCAGGAGCCCAAATCCTTTTTGGGAGACGAATGAAGCAATTTTGAGCATGCCCCAAATTTTCAGAACGAAGAAACAATCGAAGTCGAACAAAGCCCAGAGAAGCCGAAGCCCTAAATTTTCAATTGCAAAAAGGAACGATTAAAGAAGCGGCCACCATTCTTTTTCTTTCGTCTAGGGTTTCAAAATGACTAAGGGGGATCGGTTTTCACGAGTGAACGAATACAAAGGAAAAAGGTAGATAAACATCACGGCATCAAGTATGGGCCACAATTTAAATTTTCACAGCCCATAATTTCTTCTAACCATTTTTTTTAAAAGAATTTACCACTGATAAAAACACTTGACGATTTTTATAACCGAATTTCAACTCGAATGAAACTCCAATTGCAATTGTCCAACAAATGACGTAACAAATTAAATCGTCATTTGACGGTAATCAACTGTTATGAAATCCCGGGTTGTTACAGACTCCCCTCCTTAAAGGAATTGCGTCCTCGCAATTATAAGGAATAAATGGACAAAAGGTAACAACCAAAAGAGCAAGGTAATGACGAGTGCATAAGCAAAGCAAATGTCAGCAGGGGAAGTACTAGATATGAAATCAAAAAGGTTCGACTGCTTCAAATCAAAAGAATCAACATCGTGGGAATCAGGGATCAAAATCAGACGACTAACAAAAGCAAGAACAATCGAGTTCCAGCAACTAAAAGAGAAGGAAAAACAGAGCAGAAATCCCATACAGAGCACGAATTGAATGTGAGTAAATCAAATTACTCACCTGAATCTCCAGAGAAAAAGACGAAGCTCAAATCTCAAAAATCTCAAATATTTACTTATCTCAAACGATAATCAGAAGATAAATCAAATATCTAATTATCTCAAACGATAGTCAGAAAACAAATCAATTATCTGATTATCTCAAACGATAGTCAGAAAACAAATATTCAATTATCAAAAAGCGATAATCAAATTTCTCAAATCAACATATATTCGATTATCACAAACGATAATCAAATTTCAAATTCAGCAAATATTTAATTACCTCAAGCGATAATTAAATCTCAAATCAACAAATATTTAATTATCTCAAGCGATAATTAAATCTCAAATCAACAATTATTTAATTATCTGAAGCGATAATTAAATCTAAAATCAACAAATATTTAATTATCTCAAGCGATAATTAAATCTCAGATCAGCAAATATTTAATTATCTAAAGCGATAATTAAATCTCAAATCAGCAAATATTTAATTATCTAAAGCGATAATTAAATCTCAAATCAGCAAATATTTAATTATCAAAAGCGATAATTAAATCTCAAATCAGCAAATATTTAATTATCTAAAGCGATAATTAAATCTCAAATCAGCAAATATTTAATTATCTAAAGCGATAATTAAATCTCAAATCAGCAAATATTTAATTATCAAAAGCGATAATTAAATCTCAAATCAGCAAATATTTAATTATCTAAAACGATAATTAAATCTCAAATCAGCAAATATTTAATTATCAAAGACGATAATTAAATCTCAAATCAACAAATATTTAATTATCTAAAGCGATAATTAAATCTCAGATCAGCAAATATTTAATTATCTAAAGCGATAATTAAATCTCAAATCAGCAAATATTTAATTATCAAAAGCGATAATTAAATCTCAAATCAGCAAATATTTAATTATCTAAAGCGATAATTAAATCTCAAATCAGTAAATATTTAATTATCTAAAGCGATAATTAAATCTCAAATCAGCAAATATTTAATTATCTAAAGCGATAATTAAATCTCAAATCAGCAAATATTTAATTATCAAAAGCGATAATTAAATCTCAAATCAGCAAATATTTAATTATCTAAAACGATAATTAAATCTCAAATCAGCAAATATTTAATTATCAAAGACGATAATTAAATCTCAAATCAACAAATATTTAATTATCTAAAGCGATAATTAAATCTCAAATCAGCAAATATTTAATTATCTAAAACGATAATTAAAAGCAACAAATATCTGATTATCAAAAACGATAATCAGAACTCATATCAACAAATATCTAATTATCACAAGCGATAATTAGAAACAACAAATATCTGATTATCAAAAACGATAATCAGAACTCATATCAACAAATATCCAATTACCTGTAGATAATTGGAAGCAACAAATATCTAGAAATCAATTAAGAAGACTAGAAAATCAACATAAAAGCTTGGATCGATCCCATCAGATGGTGAGTTTTTAATTCGCCGCACGTGCATCTCAGAGTGGCCGAAGCCTACCAAGTACTCAACATAATTTTGGCGCCCATCAGATTGACCCGGAGGTCCGCAGAGTGACCCGAAGGTCTAGTACTGGTATTTGACCCGAAGGTCCGCAGAGTGGCCCGAAAGCCCAACAAATGACCCGAAGGTCCGCAGAGTGGCTCGAAAGCACACGAAAGCATCAAAATGTTTCAATTAACGAGTCCGGAATTAACCGAAATAGCAAACGCACATGTCCCATACCACGTGTTTTACTAAATCGTTTGATTCTCTTCATCGTTTCCTTGAAAGTGTGAAATTCATCAAAATCATCAAAACAACAGATATTCAATTAACGAGTCCGGAATTAACCGAAAAAGTAAAAGTGTGGTTCCATACTCCGCACTTTTGCTAAATCGTTTAATTTTCTTCATCGTTTCCTTGAAAGTGCAAAATTGTGTATTTTGTAAAAATACACTTTACATTCTCAAACGGACAAGTCCGGAATTAAGCGAATCAGTAAAAGAAAGGGGTCATAGTCCTCGATTTTGCTGAAACGTTTAAATCGCTTCCTCATTCTTTTGAAAGCGTAAACTGTTAAATTTCTGAAAACAATTTTATTTATTTTGTAAAAATAACAATTCACCTTCTCAACTGGACAAGTCCGGAGTTAAGCGAAACAGTAAAAGAAAGGGGTCATAATCCTCGATTTTGCTGAATCATTTAAGTCGCTTTCTCATCCTTTTGAAAACGCAAACCGTTAAAATTTATAAAACAATTTTCATTTTTAAAACGAGTTTCCAATCACGTGATTAAAGCAGCAATATTAGTAACAATTTCGATAAGGAAATTGTACTTCTCAAAATACCGTAAAAACGGTCACAAATCAATATTGCAGAATAACCGCTTGAAAATCCACTTTTAAAATTTGACGGTTACTGAAGCCAAAGCGACAGTAATTTTAAAACGTCAAAATCACATCAAAACAATTTACATCAAAATGTAATATCAGAGAATTTTCATTTATCAAAATGCCATAAAACACCGTGCTTCAAGAATTTAGCATTGGTGTAAAAATCCCGTTACAAAAATAACGGCAACAAAATACGTTTCATAACCTAGCATCGGTTCAACGTAAAATAAATGCAGTAACGTGCAATTCAAATTTTTACACGTACTACAAAATAAACAAAGAATCATTCAAATGTATCTTCAATGAAGATAATTTAAAACAGCAAAAATCTAATCAATAGATGATTAGTACAAAAGAAAGCCAGCGGAAATTTCAACAAAAATCACATATCTGCAATTTCTTCGAATCCTCAGTTCGGATTCGAAGTTCTCAAAGAAACAAAATAGTTACAGCTATGTAAACAACAATTGGAATTCATATCAATTTCGTATTTTGATTCTTAAATCAAAAAGATTATCAGTTTTACTCAGCGAAGACAGTTTCACTGTTTCCGCTGCGCACTCTGATAAATAGAACACAAATCAATCAAATCATCAGAACACAATTTCACTATTATTTTTAAATAAAGTTATTTAAAAATTTCATCCAAATTTCAAAACTTTAGTTTTGACTCAAGCACAGATAAAACATCGACCGATAGTTGTAACATATGTTCCTTCCGAGTTAAGTTTTATATTATGTCCATAAACCCCAAGCTCTGATACCAACTGTGACGCCCCACCTTTATGCTCATAATAACAAAGAGTATTAAAGGAAATACTGTCTATTATTACGAAGAATAAGGCTGGATAGGAGCGACCATCCGTAATTGGCCTTACACTAATATTGGTTATCTCGATAGGAACGGTACATACTTTTTATTTTTCATCAAATTATTTATTTACTCCCATCGACACACCCAATACTAGTATAAAACGAACTACGACGGTTCATAATAGTTTAGGACATTAGATATAACAATAACACAGATAATATAAATGCGGAACACAGATAAAAACAAAAGTCTCATATATATATATAACTGATGTCAGTTAATACATAGTTGACACAATACATATGATACAACTACAACTGTCGACTCTAGAAGTTATATATACAAGTACATTATCGACTAATATACATGAATACATATCGTTCTATACAATGACACGACCACTACAAAATGACACTGACACTTCAGAAGATGTGAAAAGTCTTCATATCCTGAACAGCAACTCAAAGAAGAAAATCTACAACCTGAAATAACTCGGGTCTGACCCGAGTATTACATTCAAAAGAAAATAATACCCAGGTCAATCTAATTCAAACCAGTTTATTAGTGCATATAGGTAGTAATAATTTAAATAGACGACAGTCACAATAATTCCCGTCTATCCGATTCTTTAAACAAGGAAACCGGATAACGGACAATATAACACTTAACAGTGTTTAACAAAAATCAGCAGATTTAAATCATCAACAGAGATAAATAAACAATTTATCAAATCGACTAAATCAATTTAAAACTGTCAAATCTGATAGGGCTGCAGTACACGCACGCGTGTACTGCCTCGCCACTACAATGATGAAATACACAAGAATTCAATGAAAGCTCATAAACGAGCACAAGGTCAAACCCGAAATACCGGATTCAACTCAAGTAACATTTGAAAAAAACAAACAATATGTAAAGGTCAAGTCACGGCCATCATGACTCAACTCAATGCAACGACCAAAGTCAAGGCGACATGAACTGAAGATTAACCCAGTAAAAATTGCAAACTGACTCGACGACTCACAACATCAAAATGCCCAAGTAAGGCCACTATATAATGTAGCAGACACATGTCCAGGGTCAAAGGCACAACCCACTATGAACTTATATGGGACAACATAGGTATAGATCCATAAATGCAACTTCAAAATGTATCAGACTAGGCAAGCATACATGAAGACATAAATGAAAGTATCACTTATTTTCAACTCAGGTGGACAGCAGAATTAGGATACTCCAGATCAGATGACAAACATGCACAGGCAAAGGCGGCCCAGCATGAGGCAGAAAAATAATAAATACAACCTAAACAAAATGGATTTTGGGTGGCACAAGGAACTGCCGACCAACTAGGCTGCTGATGCAAATTTAACTTGGAGCAATGGACATGAAGCGGTATTGAAACCGAGTCAACAAAAGGAAACTAAAAAATGCAAATACCACAAAATCAAGCCCAGAAAAATAAGACTGCAGGCACAATGCTGACCAAATTAGAGTAACAACAATTTCAAGATCAATCAGATCAAAAATCAAAACAGCGAAATATACTAATCGAAACCAAGACATAAGAAACTGGTTCAACGTCCAATTTCAAATTGAGAAATGCAACAACAGCTAAAGTCGAATGACCAGAGGTCGAAGTACATAGGGTCAACAACCATCATATAAAAGAATACCAGCGTGACGAAGTCAGTTCCAACAAAAATGACAGCGACTCAATCATCTCAAATTACCACGGCCGAAGTCGACATAAAGGCAATAGCCAGAACAAAAATCGAATGCCCGAAGTCAAAGTCGAAAATAACAATGTACAGGTCAGTGACAACTACAAAGCAACTGCAATAATATCAAGTACAGGCATGTGTAATCAAGTGCATATAAGAAGTGGTGCACCATTAAACCAATAATATCACAGACCAGGTTCAAGAACACTAGTGCACGAATAACAGTGAAAACCAAAGACAGAAGCTACAATTCAGATCATAGTTTAGACTGCAAGCTACCCATGAATACGTACCATGGCAACTACTTCACTATCACAAAGACAAACGGCAGAAGAGATGACCAGCAAACGGTTAATGGTGCGAGTGCATAAACAAACTATATCAGTGAAGCTAAAGTCAAATGGCTAGAGAGGATGAACAACACAGTAACAATGATTCAAGTTTTTGGTCGGAATTAATACCAGAGAAATTAAAATCGTGATGAGCAAGGCAGATCAAGGCCGTGAGTATCACGTACAATCAAAAACATACGAAATGACAAAAACAGAAATCATCAACATGACCGAAGTCAAAGTGGAACAACAAGATTCACACATAACTAGATTAAATTAGATGTGAATGAGAGTTACTCACTCACCTTGTTCGAAGAGACTGCCGCGAGCGACTTGGCGGAGTTGACGTCGTGGCGTCTCGGAGGCGAACGAACGAAATCGCCAGGAGCCCAAATCCTTTTTGGGAGACGAATGAAGCAATTTTGAGCATGCCCCAAATTTTCAGAACGAAGAAACAATCGAAGTCGAACAAAGCCCAGAGAAGCCGAAGCCCTAAATTTTCAATTGCAAAAAGGAACGATTAAAGAAGCGGCCACCATTCATTTTCTTTCGTCTAGGGTTTCAAAATGACTAAGGGGGATCGGTTTTCACGAGTGAACGAATACAAAGGAAAAAGGTAGATAAACATCACGGCATCAAGTATGGGCCACAATTTAAATTTTCACAGCCCATAATTTCTTCTAACCATTTTTTTTAAAAGAATTTACCACTGATAAAAACACTTGACGATTTTTATAACCGAATTTCAACTCGAATGAAACTCCAATTGCAATTGTCCAACAAATGATGTAACAAATTAAATCGTCATTTGACGGTAATCAACTGTTATGAAATCCCGGGTTGTTACACCATGACTCACATTTCGTGGGAGAAAAACGCCAAGGAGGACTATTTGGATAAACTGGCGAGCTCCGGAGAAGCTCAATCGTTGGGACTAGTCCCGGTTGAGACTCTAACCACCACAAGTATAGGGGAAATGGATGTCGACTAGATCCTCGAGGCCACCATCGAATCGAAGACATGAATGACGTTGATAAAGGACTACTTGCTTATAGGGGCCCTTCCGACTTACCGGAAATCAACGGAAAAAGATTCTTTGGAAGGAACCGTACTTCATGATACAAGATGGAATACTTTACCAAAGGGAATTCTCAAACCCCCTTCTTAGACGTTCGTTCGATGATGAAGCCCGACGGATCCTAAAGGAAGTGCATGAAGGCGAATGTGGAGACCACACTAAGGGGCAAACCCTTGCGAAGAAAATTCTTCGGTATTGATACTTCTGGCCAACAATAAACCATGATGCTGCAAATTTCGCTAGAAGGTGTGATCACTGCTAAAGATTCGGCAAAATTAAAAGAACTCCATCAACAGAGCTAAAGCAGATGGTCAGCCCGTGGCTATTTGCAATATGGGAATCGACTTGTTTGGCGTACTGCCAATAGCAAAAGGAGGGGCGAAATAAGCTATAGTTGCCATTGATTATTTCATGAAATGGACTGAAGCGGAACCTCTAGCCACCATAACCACAAAGAAAGTCATTAATTTTGTTACTAAAAATATTATTTGCAAGTTTGGTGTGTCACAAAAAATCATCACTGATAATGGAAACCAATTCAAAAGCGTCGAGTTCAAAGACTTCTGCAACCGCTTCAGAATTGAGAAGAGCTTTTCCGTGGTTTCTCATCCGCAAGCAAACGGGCAAGCGAAAGCAAAATACAAGATCATCAAGTCCACTATCAAAAAGCGATTAAAGCAAGAGGAAACTAGATCGATGAACTTCCCTTCGCACTATGGGCTTACAGAATAACCCACAAAGCGACAACTGGTCACACTCCATTCGCTCTGGCATATGACTCGGAAGCAATGATTCATGTCGAACTAGAAGTCCCCTCACAACGAAGGAAAAATATTAATGAGAAACAAAACGAGCAGCTCATACTTGAACCATTGGATATGATTGACAAGAGAAAGGAAGAAGCCGAGTTGAGAACCGCTACCTACCATAAAAGGGTCGCACAATACTATAACTCCAAAGTTCATAACCAAACCTTCGAAGTGGGAGATCTCATCCTCAAGCGAGTCTATCCTGTTCAGGGGGCCTTCGGACCAAACTAGGAAGGTCCATATGTGATCCAATCAAAAACTAAGAGGCGGAACTTTAAAACTAATAGCCGTCGATGGAATCCAGATCCCTAGAGCATGAACAGCGAATCGTTGTTCCTTTACTTCATCTGAAAACTACCTGGTGTATTTTCTATATTTCAACAAATAAGCCGTCCAGGGATGTCGGGGGTATCATAAATAAGCAAAAACTTGCCCAGCTTTCCTTATTAAAATTGATTCGCTTTTTGAACCAACAAAATTGTGTTCATAATAGTAACCTGCTAAGTCGATGGGGACAAATTGGCTCAAAGTAATTCAATCGCTACTTGAGAAAGTGGAATCATGCTCAAGTAAGCTCCACTTATCTGCCGGATCGATAGAAGCAAATCGACTCAAACCGTTGGATAGGCGGAACCCGATACCCGCCTTCTAAGAACCAGTGTTGCCCCGGCAAAACGGAAAGGGTCAAATAAAAAAGTCGCCCATTTCATAAGCCATGCTCTAACTTTTCGAGCCGTGAAATCATGCTCTTAAAACATAAACTCCTCACGTCACCCGAAGATAGGCAACATCGAGAAGTATCAAAACCGTTTCAGATCGACAGGTCATATCAGTCCCAAAAGCCGTGCATTCCATAAGCCATGCACCAACTCTCCGAGCCGTGAAATCACGCTCCTAAATGAAAACTCCTCACGTTGTCGAAGATAGGCAACACAGAGAAGTATCAAAAGCCGCGCATCCCATAAGCCACGCACTAATTTGTAAAACACAAACTCCTCACGTTGCTCGAAGATAGGCAACATCGAGAAGTATTAAAACCATTCTGGATCGATGGGTCATATCGATCCTAAAAGCCGCACATTCCGTAAGCCGTGCATACTTCCAAAAAGCTGCGCACCCCATAAGCCGTGCACACTTTTAAGTACTGGAATTGCCTCGACGGTACCAGGAAGCTTATCCGACACAAGAGTAACAAGAATCAACTCACTCCCGGTATCAGAAGTAATAGGAACAACTTCACCAAAATCGGAGTGCTACAAACTAGTAAAAAACTCCAATTGTTGACACTTAATGATAAACTATAACATTTAACATGGATAACGCTTAACTGTCTATAGTTAACCCATATAGTGTGCATGCTCTAAGCAACGAAATGCGTGTTTGAAAATTGCAGAAATCCTATGAAATGATACTCATAAGTGGCTATTCATGTTTTCGAGAAGTGATAAGTGGTTTGACTTGCAAAAGTTTGCAAAGATTATTCATTAAGTTAATCCTGTAACTGTACACTTCTGAATTTTTTAATAAACATGCATGTGTTACATACTCTCTAGAATCGCATAAAAACTTAAACTTTATACTAAAGTTACAAAACTTGCAAAAGAAAAAAAACGAATTGTGACTTAGTCAAATTCCAAGTTTTGGTATGCAAACTATTCAAACCATAAGTTACAGGTCGTATATCAAGTGTTTGAGGTAAACAGCCCTGTAAACTGAGGGCATACACCGGTACTTAAATAAAAATCTTCAAAACAAAAATTTCACAATTTCTGTTACTCCAAACAAATAATTTTGGCAGTAATCACAGGACTAGATAAAGTGAAATGAAAGTAAACAAAATAAACATAAGTGCACAGTACACATATGAGTAGATAAGTAAAGGTACAGTCAAAATATCAACAGTGCATTACATATAATTTTCTTCTATACAAGGTCAAAATGTAGGGGTTGTACCCATACAATACCAGCAACAAAAGAAAAAGTATAGACACCATCCGAGCACAACAAAAGTATTAAGTGCAGACTCTGCACTTGAACAAAACAATGGGAAATGAATCAAAACCAAATCAGCTACCATCCAAGCTTCTCAGCACCTTTTTCCACCACTCACCTTTCTACCTTTTGTTCGAAGCTTTTACTTCGCCTCAGGGGTGATGTCACTGCTAGTAATGTCAACTATTCCCTCGGTGCTGATGTCTTCCTCCTGCTCTATAACTTACTCAGAAGACTTGCCTTTCGTTTTACGCTTTCGAGATCTGCGGGAGCTCTTAGAGGCCTTGATCGCTTCAACTTTATCTTTCTTAATGGCGATCAGTTCTTGTTGAGATTTACACGGCTGCTCAATCTGAATTTCCTGCTCCCGAACTTCATCCGTCGGGAAGTCACCTTCCAAAGATACGGAAGGGTCATCCAGGCCATGCAGTGCGGCGATCTTCTCAGGTTCCGTCCCTGGCTGCGAACCACACACGGCAGCCAGAGCAGGTACAAAAACGAGCATGGAAGCGGTAGAGATAGAACAGGTCCAGGAACCAAGGAAACCGGCGGATCGGCAGATAAGGAGGAAGAACCTATAAGATCAAAAATGAAAGCGTTAAATTCATCCTGCTTTTACGGCATGAGTTGAAAGTTCTCAAGCTCGAGAGAAATAAGTATATTACCTACACCAGAAAAATGACAGAGAATGTCAACCTCGTATTCACCGCCTTCACCCTCCTTCGACGGCTCCACTATCCAATGGGAAGCTTCAAGCCCAGAACTTGTTGACGGATCGTGGGCCTGCCCCGATGGTTCACCGGCACCGGAAATAAAATGCTCCGATAACGCCTTGGCAGTTACTATAGTGGCAACATTAGCGGCTTCCTTCTCTCTTTCAATCTGCAAAATCTCCCGGTCTTCTAGCAACGCCTTCTTTGATTCTTTGTTGAGATGGGCGTTCTCTAACTCTCACTCGGTATAAACATCCCCGCTATCACAAAAATGGGTCAAGATTTCCTACCAAACCAAAGCGAGAGTGCGCGGGAATTTAGGGCCTAAGTAGTTGAGACTCCCCTGGTGCAACAGGGAGTTGACATAAAAGTTCAAGATGGTCTCATCCATCTTCTACATCTTTTACTCAAAAGTATTACGAAGCTCCAAGTAATCCGCCGTAATGGCGTCCTTTTCAACTTCGACACGAGTTTTATCAACGCTAAGCTGCACGACTCGATCCTGAAGCATGGCAATCATCTCAGCCTGGTCAGAAATGGTTTTATCGTGAGACTTCACGACTTCTTCATATTCAGCGATTGTCATATTATGTCCCTCTATGATCTTGTCGTGGTCGGAAATAGTCTTCCTCTGGGCTTCGATGATTGTATCATGGGCTTCAATTTCCGCTTGCAGTTTAACTTCTTCAGCATGCGTTTTTTAATTTCATCTCTCGGGACGATCTCAATTTTCGCATGCACCTCTTTGAGCTCCTTTAGAAAGTCGGTGTCGTTCTTGATTTCTTGAAGTGTCGCATCCTTTTCTTCCTACAGTAGTTTGAGTCTGGCATCGCGTTCTGCCAATGCCCTTTCGAAGTCATCCTCCTCCGATTCTAAGAAGAGAATTTCATGATAATTGTAGCGATTTGTGTCCATTGTTTGCACAATTTTTCCCACCCTTCAGCCTGTTCTAAATCGTTTTGGATTACCTGAAGGTGGGGCGTGTATGTATCTCTGCGAACTGAATGGATATAACGATCAAATTGAACCCCCTTAAAACCACCCGGGGAGCGCTGCCTCAAGCCTGGGAGGACCAAATGGAAGAACATAGGCAGATCTTCAGTGGAGGCATGAAGAATCGGGGGCAAGAGCCACATAAGATGATAGGACCTGAGCTGAAGATGGAATGTGGACAGAAGAAACCGGGATTTCAGGACCGATTGAGGCGGGGGCTGGAGCAAAGTCCTATTATTCAGAAGAATGAGAACCTCGATCAAATTTTGAATTTTTCGATGTCTCTCCTCTCCCTCATCGAAAGTCTTTCTTTTTTCGTACTCGGTTTATTTACTTGGTCACGTTCCCTCTCGTCTCGACGATGAGCTTCACCCTCTAAATCTTTTCTTCTTCGATATTCCTCCTATGTTTTGTGGGGCTGGTGACAGTTGGAAGACCATTTCGACCGGCGCTGAGAGTCGGTGAATTCTTCGAGATCATCATAAAGACTGCATCCTCTCATGGTACCTGACATGAAAGATAGGTAAAATGCCTTAGAAACAGAGAATATGCATGAAATGTATGTGTGTAAGTGAGTGTAACCCTAGTGAAACATGTAATGCGTTTGGAGGAAGGCCTAAAGTGATGTTATAAACCAGATCGAGCAGCCGTCGTGGAAGAAATTGGAATGACTTCTGGTGCAACATGGCCTAGACAAGGAGACATCTCTTCGAATTTGAAGTCTTCCTGCATGAGCATGTCAAAATCGACGTATACATTGCTCAGATCTCTGAAATATACGCCGGCATCTTTAATCGGGCAATCCTGACGTCATCCGGCCTCTGGAGCATCATCTTTTTTACTTATCATTGAAGGAGGAGAGCTCAGGAAAACAAAGCTCATCCAAGGAGTCTCATCATACAATTTAGAATCTCCATCATATGAATCTGCATTGAAGTCATAATCATCACTGGAGGAGGGCTCATCGTTGCTCCAATCAATTTCTCCTTCCTCCTTTTCTATCGATAGTGCAGCTTTGCCTTCTCTTTATTTAAAATCCTTGTATCCTTCTTCCAAAATCGGAGGCATTCTGACTAGGCAACTAACTCCAGTCGTAGCACCATCCTTTTCCTTGCGAGTCTCTTCAGCCGACTCGCAGGACAAGCTTTCTCATTCTTGAAAAGCGCCCTCTTCGAAACTTGTAAGACAAGGAAGTGGATCGCGTGCATACCCTAGATTGAGAAGGGGATGGGACCTTAAATGGAACAGAAGATCTCCCCAGATGCAACAGTCTGTATCGAAGCAAGTTTTCGTAAGTCAACAAGACTTCAACGGATCTTTCCCCAGCATCGATAACCTTCAGGGTTTGGAAAGTTTCTTTGAGAGGTAAGTCCCTGTTCAGCTCGGAAAAACTATAAGGAGTATTCGACTTGTTAGAAACTTCATAGAGACACATCAAAACTCAATGAGCAAGATATAGAACTTACCCACCATTGTCCAAAGACGGTTGAACCCCTCAGGACATTTGACAAAGAAGTATTGATTCTTGAATTGAGATAGGTTGCACTGAAGTTTCTATACAATTTTATGGTTTCTCTGAGCCTCAATCACAACCAATGACGGACACTCATCTCTTCTCTTGAATGAAACAAAGTATCTCAACTCATCGAAGCTCGGGGCACGGTTGAATGTCCGCATGAAAAGGACGTGCATACAAGTTAAGATGGCGTATCCATTGGGGTGAATCTGAAATGGAAAGACTCCTATGTTCGAGAGGGTCTCTCTCAAGAAATCGTTAAATGGCAGCATAGCTTCGTTCAAGCACATATACCGATAACAAGCGGAATATCTTAGGGGCAACATATGAGCAAATTCATCCTTCCATGGGAGGCGCACGTCTTCTTCCGAGATATCGTGTTGCAGGCGGATGTTGTGCAAAACTTTGGCAGAAATCGCAGTGGAAGCTCTCTTCGGCAGATTGAGAAGGACTCTAAAGTTAGGAGGAGTTTGATCCAAGACTAGATCGACTGGAACTAACTGGCCGTACTCATCCTGTGAAGCGGAAGGAGAAGGGACAACAAACGACGACTCGGCCTCCGAAAGTGCAGGACTTCCTCCACTAGGCTTACAACGAGAAGATGGGTACTTCATTCTAAACAACAAGACCCGCGTCCGAAATGTTAGCTAATTCTATTCTAAACTAATAATCCTTCCTACAACACTTGAATTTCTAAGAAACATTGATTCATAATAATGCATCGGATTTCAAGTATGTATCGAGGTAATGTAGTTTATTGTCTATAGGGGTAAGCTCGGTGTCCCGAACACTACAAATGCTCTATCCTGTGTAGATAGTTCACTCACAGCAGAAAAGGAAAAGGACTTCCTGTATCATTTTCTTTTGTTTTTACTTCTTCTACACATAACCGTTACCGATTAACAATCGATAATGGATCCGCTGTCCAAAGCGATGCGGAAAATTCTTCCCGGTACAGGAATACCAAGTGTGCAAAAGGAAACAGGATTAACCTAAGTCCTCGGGAAGGACTAAAGCCAACTCGTGATGCACCATACTATATCAACAATATAACTTTGTGCAAGTCGATTTTGATTCTATGGACGAAGACATCAAACATGTCAAGCACCGAGCAAGGCCCGAATGTCGTTCCATGAAGAACTCAAGACTCGATATACTATCTTCCTCCATAAAATCGCAATCAATCCGGACTCTCTTCGACCATCATCACGAATACAACTCCATCGCCAAAATGAAGAATGAACGTCATAATCAGCAAACCCACCATGGATTAATGATTAGAGCATAAAGACGGTCGAAGCTTTAAAATTAGCGAACTAAAAAATGGATCGGTGGCGATCTAAGGCAGTGAGCTAACCTAGGGTTTGGTTGACAGTGGCAAAAAAAGAGTGGAAGCAATGGCGAGGCGGCGGCGAGGCTATGAAGTCGACAGCGGCGCTGGTTGGATGAACTTGGGGATCGATCAAAAGATGGGTCGAGTCGTTGGATGCTTGGATCAAATCATTGAAGGAGGATCGAATCACTAGAGGAAGTTAAGCTCGAGTCATGAAATAGGAATGGGGCAGGTTGGCTTGAGAGTTTGAATGGGAAAAGAAAATGAACCCAAAAATATCTTAAGTAATTGGATCGCTAGCGACCCATAGGATTGCCTGCCCTTTTGTCTCAAATTTTCCTAGCAACATCTATATACTACTTCAAGGCACATTGGGAAGCTATGGAGTAAAGTTTGGTCTGTTATGACAAGCAATGGCGGTCGAAGTCAAAACTAAGCAAGCAACAACATAACCTAGCTCACATTCGCGTGACCCTGACATGTCTACTTGAAATTCAACAAGCAGGGACTAAAAAGAGGTTACTCAGAGCATGCCTAGTTTTCAACGAAGACATACTCTGGGGGGAAAATGTTATCCTGGTTTTTAACCCAGCAGAATTCAAAAGAAGTTGGAACAACTTGGTCGAGTCAGAATAGCTCAGAAGTCAACCAAAAGAACTAAAGCAATACGCCAAAAGAATGAGAAAATGAACTAAGGGCATGGATCGCTAGCGATCCATGGCCTATGGATTGCTAGCGATCCATAAGTTTAGCTCACTGGTCAACTAATTCTCTTGCATCATGATCCAACACATATTATAGAAACATTGGCTAAGTTTGAGGAGATTTGGAGATATTTAGATCAAGAGACAAGCATCCGTCTAGTCCAATTAGCGGTTAAATACAACTAGCAATTATACCGTCATCAAGACAAGGCGACATGCAACATGATTACATGAACAACATCAACATAAGATGACAAAGGCCCTCCGGTCAACAAGGTCCAAAAACAGGCTAAGTGTATGGATCGCTGGCGATCCATACTCTATGGATCGTCAATGGTCCATACATCATCAAGGATCGATGCGCTTCATAGGAAACAAAACAGAGGATAAAGCTAAGGAGTTGGCTCACATTCGAGCAAACATGATGGATCGCTAGTGATCCATAGGCTATAGATCGCTAGCAATCCATGGTTTTGGCTTAGCTCACGAGGCAAGCTCCAGTGCACCTTCCTGTGATCATCTACGAGTAGATGACGAACTGGCTTGGCCCAATATCTCCCTAACCTCTATAAATACTCTCCTATCTACAACGTAAACGGGATCCTCCAGACTGCTTGTTGAAACTCTGCTAGAAGCTTTCTTCACTCTTCACCTCCCTCATAACAGTCTCTAAAGGGGTTCACAGTGATTCTCCAATGGATTCCAACGTTGGATATTCAATCTAGCCAAGTATATTCAAGAGCTTTGTAATCAAATACATATTGTAACAGCAATCGGTCTATAATGAAAAAGTATAAAGTGGACGTAGGCTTCGTTAACAACCGATCCACTATAAAAATCTTCTTGTCTTCTTTCTATTTCGGCTTTTTTCTATCTATTATCTATATTATAGTTCTGTGAGAACATGGCTGGTGCTTTCATAATCAAACCAGAGTGTTAATCCATTTTTTGGGTTAAAAGAATTATTTTGTTGGATTAAGACAAAGTGTGATTATACAATTTTAGGTTAGGAGTTACTAAGGACAGAAAATTTGTAATTAAGTCCTTGCTTTTATTTAGCTGCATTAGTTCATGCATATTTAAAAAAAATCAAAAAGAAAAAATTACTTAACTTAGTTTTTTTTTGAAATCCAAAATAAACCCTTTCAAATCTTTTTCGTTCAAAAAAATCAAACAAAATCAAAATCCAAAAACAAGCGCTTTACTTAAGCTAGTTTTTTCAAAAAAATAAAAATCCAAAAAAAATCTTTTCAAAAACAAAACAAAACAACAAAGACATTTAAAAAAATCCAAATTCCAAAAAAACAAAACAAAAATCAAATCTCCCTTTTGAAAAACAAATTCTTTTTGGTAAATACTTTTCCTTTAAATATATATATATATATAACAAGTTTTCAATTCATTTCATTTTCTAAACCTTGTTCATTCTCTTAAACTTAATTTTGACTTCTTTTTCTCCTCGACATTTACACTTGTGCATGAGTATCTGGACTCGTGACACAACAACAAATCGTTTAACTCGAACAAACGATCCTCCGACGATGGCGAACAAAAATCCCCCTCGAACTCTCATGGATAGTATCTTTCCTGATAGAGTTTCTATTCCTTCTTATATCACATTACCCGCCCCAACAGGTGACCATTTCGAAATTCATTCCAATCGTATTACCAAGCTCCCTAAATTTGGCAATTTTGAATATGACGACCCATACATCTTCTTATCGAATTTTGAACAAGTTTTTGCAACCATTAAACTCCAACAATTATGTGATGATTGAATCATACTTTGGTTAATTCCATTTGCCCTTACCGATTATGCTGAAGAATGGTTATACAGCTTACCGTCGAACTCAATCAAAACTTGGGAACAATTTGTTAAAGTTTTCTTAAAAAAGTTCTACTCCTTGGAAAAAACAAATAAATCCAAAACGAAATTGTTAATTTTCATCAATTCATGGGTGAACCTTTTAGGAAATATTTTGAAAGATTTAAAGAGATTTTGATAAAATGTCCACACCATAATTTCAAAAAATGGACCCTTTACCAAATCTACTACGATGGACTTGAAAACAGCTCACGAACCATGCTTGAATCGATGTGCCAAGGCTTTTCTCCCGCCCAACATCACGATGATGCTTGGCAATTTCTTGAGAACTTGGCCGAAAAGTCATCCCAATGACAACATTCTAACGGATAATCAATTTAGTCACGATCGAGCGCACACTCGATAGGATCATCTTTGGCTTTAGAAGCTAAAATCGATGCAATGATTAATAAATTTGACAATTTTTTCTCATCCAACCAAATAAACCAAGCTTCCCAACTAATGTGTTATAAATGCAACGATCTGAAACACATTGTCGATCAATGTCCTAATTTGATAGAACAACTCAATGCTTTTAATAAGGTTAAGAATGACCCTTTTTCTCCAACGTATAATCTTGGTTGGAGAAATCATCCTATTTTTGCATGGAACCAAAATAATTTTAACACGAATTTGGTTCATCCTAATTTTCAAGCATTTCTAAACAATGCTTCGAATCCTCCCTTTCAACCTAATCACTTTCAACAAAATTTTGCGGGTCCGTCTCAAAATCAACCGTAATAATCTTTTGCTCCCCAAGACGATAAACATTGACTTCACATGAGAAATGTCTTGAAACTTTGGCTAAAGCAACCACTCAAAGCCTCCAATCAAACAGCATTTTGCAAATTAGTTAACCTTGTACATGCAGAATACGAGTCAATCGATTGCTAAACTTGAAATGCAAATGAGCTAATTAGCCACATCTGTGAGTGAATGTGAACGAGGCACATTCCCAAGTCAGCCAGTTCCGAATCCCAAAATCAAAACATGAATTCCAATCAAGTCCATGTTGTTCAAGACAGTAATGTAAACTAAATAAATGCTATCACAACTTTGCGTTCTCATAAACAATTTAATAACCAAGATGTTAATCCAAATGATTTATAGAAAGCTTCTCTTGGCACTTCAAAAATGACAAGCAATTCAGAACAAAACATTGAGCCAAACATTAAATCAAATGCCATTCCAAATTCTTCTTTACTCAAGTAGACCTACGTACTGAGTACTGTGTTCCATTTCCACATCGCCTTCGATCGAAGAAACACTCTGATCAAATGGAAAAGATGTTCGAAATTTTTTAACAAGTAAAAGTGAACATCCCTCTTCTCGATATCATTCAACAAGTCCCGACTTACACTAAGTTTCTCAAGGACTTGAGCACTCAAAAACAACACACTCATGTACCCAAGAAAGTTTTCTTAGCTGCGGACTTAGCGAAGTCTTTTCCCAATCAATTAACGTCAAATACAAAGATCCTAGATGTCCGATGATCTTGTGCATGATAGGGGACAAGACAATTAATAAGTGCTTACTAAACTTGGGTGCGAGTGTCAATTTGATTCCTTATTCAGTTTACCAGCAACTCGACTTGGGTCAACTAAAACCGATGAAAGTAACTCTTCAATTTATCGATCGTTCGGTAAAGAAGCCTGTAGGAGAAATCAAGGACCTACTCATCAAAATCGGTCAATTTATATCCCCCAACGACTTCATCATTCTAGAAGCACAACCCGTGAATAATCCAACGAGTCAAATTCCATTGATTTTAGGTCGACCTTTCTTGGCTACTTCAAATGCTCTAATCAATTTTCGGAATGGTTCGATGAAAATTTCTTTTGGAATCATAAATTTGGATTTTAACATCTTCAATCTTGAAAATCAACTGAATGAACTACTTGACCAAACGCTGGAAGTTAGCTCCATTCAAGAAAATTTTAATTACGAAACTGTTGACCTTAACAACGAACGCGAGACTGAATATGAACAACTGTTTTAAGATGAGCCTAACGAAATTGAAAATGCGCTTCCGTTTGAAACCCTTACGATTGAGTCAGTACTTCAACCAAAATCTTTGATTGAACAACCCCTAAGGTTGGAACTCAAACCCCTCCCTGATCACCTTAAGTATGCATACTTAGGTGACAACGAAATGTTTCATGTCATAATATCTTCAACTCTCTCTCGAACAAGAAGCTTCCCTTCTTTCAATTTTGTCGAAAAATAGAGAGGTGATTGGATGGTCGATTACTGATATAAAGGGAATTAGTTCCACTCTTATTCAACATCGCATTCATTTAGTTGACGATGCCAAGCCTGTTCGTGACGCACAACAAAGGCTTAATCCAAAAATGAAGGATGCGATCCGAGACGAAATTCTTAAACTTCTCAATGGCGGAATTATATACCACATCTTTGATACTTCATGGGTTAGCCCAATTCATGTTGTGCCTATGTGTCCAGACTTATTGTTATCAAGAATGACTCTAACTAACTCATTCCAACTCGTACTCAAACGGGTTGGCGTGTTTGCATTGATTATTCGAAATTAAATGATGCATCACGTAAAGATAACTTTCCTCTTCCCTTCATCGACCAAATGCTTGAACGTTTAGCCGACCATGAATTCTATTACTCTCTTGATGGTTATTCCGATTATAACCAAATTCCAATCGCTCCTGAAGATCATGAGAAAATGACTTTCATGTGCCCCTTTGGCACCTTTGCATATCGACATATGCCTTTTGACCTTTGGAATACTCCTACTACTTTCCAAAGATGCTGGACATAGGGTAACTCCAAACCAGTATAAAAATCCTTAGCATGAGCTATCTAGTTCTCTATTTTTTTTACTTTATTGCACTTATACTTATCTGAGTTTGCATCTATGATTATTCATTCTACATTGTTTAATAATAATCAAAAAAAAAATTAAAATGATTTACAAAAATTAGAAAATACTATTCACCCTCCTATATTATTTATTTAGCCTTAAGATCCATAATTCCGTAACTCACACAACCAATAATGGTTGAAAATTTTATGTTATGAACATAAGTCTCGTAAATTGTTAATTGAATCAATTTTATGTAAATATTGGATATGATCCGAAGACTCTAACATAATAATCGATTATATAAAATGAAAAGCATCTTCTCCGATATGATCAAACACTTTCTTGAAGTATTTATGGACGATTTTTCCATCTTTGGAAACTCTTTTTCCAAGTGCTTACACCATCTCGAGTTGGTTCTAAATCGATGCATGGACAAAATTTAACGTTAAACTGAGGAAAATGTCATTTCATGGTCAAACATAGCATTGTCCTTGGGCATGTCATTCAAATAAAGACATTGAGGTGGATAAAGCTAAATTTGACGTAATTGCAAATTTACCCATCTCCAAATCTATCAAGGACGTTCATTCATTTCTTGGACACGCTGATTTTTATTGATGCTTTGTGAAAGAATTTAGTAAAATTGCTCAACCTCTGACGATTCTTCTTGGAAAAGACATTCCATTTGACTTTAATTCTGATTGTGTTTTTGCTTTCGAACGTCTCAAAAATGAACTCATTTCCGCTCCCATTATTTGCTCAACCAATTAGGATCTTTCTTTCAAAATAATGTGTGATGCTTCTATCTTCGCAATTGGTGCTATCTTAGGACAACGCATCAATAAAATTCTTCATATTATCTACTACGCTAGTATGACTCTAAATGATGCTCAACTTAATTACATGACCACTGAAAAAGAGCTTCTAGCGGCAGTCTTTACGCTCAAAAAATTCCAGTCTTAATTGATAGGCTCACACATTACTGTTTACGCTGACCATTCCGCTCTTAGACACCATTTCGCTAAAAAGGATGCTACGTCTCATTTGATCCGTTGGATCATGTTACTCCAAGAATTTGACCTTACAATCAAAGACAAAAAAGGATGCGACAACATTATTGTTGATCGTCTATCACTTCTTCCAAATGCACCAACTTCTTTACCGATCAATGAAAACTTTCCCGATGAATAACCCCTTTCTGTTTCCGTCGATCCATGGTATACCAACATAGTGAACTATTTATTCACTAAGGAAACTCTTTCATATCGATCGAAACGAGATAAATATAAATTTCTTTCCTAAGTCAAGTACTTCTATTGGGATGATCCATACTTGTTTAAGTACCGTTCCAACCAAATCATTCAACCTTGCATTCTGGATTTTGAAATCAAGTGTTCTTTCATTTTGCCATGACCAAGCGTGCGATGGTCACTTTGGTCCGAAGAAAACTGCTAAAAAGTTGCTTCAATGTAGTTTTTACTGGCCTATGCCCTTCAAAGATGCATTCGAGTTTTGTAAAACATGTGATCGCTATCGAATGTTAGGAAAAATCTCTCGAAGAAACATGATGCCTTTGAACTCCATTCTTAAGATCGAAATCTTTGACGTTCTGAGTATTGACTTTATGGGACCATTCCTAGTTCTTTCGAAAATCTGTACATTCTTCTTGCCGTCGATTACATCTCTAAATGGGTTGAAGCCATTCCTTGTAAAATAAATGACCACAAAGTTGTTGTGAAATTCATAAAGAAATGTCTTTTCGAGGTTTGGAACACCTCGCACAATAATAAGTGATAATGAAATCCATTTCTATAATCGTTCATTTTGAACTAATGAAGAAATACTCGATAACCCACAAGTTATCTATTCTTTATCATCCTCAAACTTGTGGCCAAGTTGAAGTTTTAAATCGCCAAATCAAACAAAATTTGGAGAAAACTGTGAATAAAAATCGAAAAGATTGGTCACAAAAATTGACAGATGTGCTTTGGGCTTATAGAACTGCATATAAAACCAATCTTGGGATGTCTCCTTTTAGGCTTGTATATGGTAAAGTGTGCCATTTACCCGTCGAACTTGAACATAAAGTGCTATGGGTAATTAAGAACATAAATTTTGATCTTGATAAAGTTGGTGAAAATAGAAAACTGCAACTCAATGAATTAGGGGATATTAGGAATGACGAGTATGAAAATGAGAAAATTTATAAAAAAAGTACAAAAGTTTTTCATGACAAGTCAATCCTAAGGAAAACATTTTCGCCAAACCAAAAGGTTCTTTTATATGATTCTTAACTTCATTTATTCCCTGGGAAATTAAAATTAAGATGGACAGGACTATACATTGTACGTACTGTTTTTTCGCATGGTGCCATAGAAATAGAAAACCCTTGGGATGGTTCGATTTTCAAAGTCAATGGTCATCGTTTAAAACCTTACTTGGAGTTGACGAGTGATCGACAGGAGGAGCTCATGATTTTTCATGAGCCACACTACATCTAGTAAGAAATTTTAACCCTCTCTTGTAAATATGTACATATTTTTCTTCGTTTCACTCATTATATCATGTATTGACTGTGGGGACACAATCAAAATCAAATGTGGGGGAGTCCCATGTTTATTTTTATTTTTCATGGTTTATTTTTTGCATGATTTATTTTTTGCATTTTCTTTCCAACAAAACAAAAAATAACTATAAAAACTATAAAAAAAACAAATAAATTTCCAAAACAAAATTTTCTTTTTAGCAATATTGATTTACTTTTGAAGGAACACGATATGATAAGTATACGTTTTTGGTTATTAAATTGAAATTTTGAAAAATTACTTGTCCCAACTAAAATAAAAGTAAAAGTTTGATTAGAAGTAACTATGGTTTAACTAGTATATAGGAAAGTTCGTAGGTGATAATTATGAAGTATGTCCTAATTGTAACCTTTTTTTAAAAGAGTGGTTGATTTAAAGTAATGGAGATAACATTTTTGATCTTCTATGTTAAGTGGTACTAAGATGATTTTGCAAAACTCTCTCTTTTCAAAAAAAAAATTTATAAAATTAAGAAACACCGAGAGTAAGGTGTTCACACGTAAGTGTGTACACTCGCCATGCTCTGTACTCTTCTCACGTAAGCCCAAAAGGCAGTGCATGATTGGTATATCTGGCCTCAGTTTATCCGATTTAGGTGTATGTAAATAAAATAAAATTAATAATAATAACCACCTAGAGTCATGTATTTATACGCAAGTGTGTACACTTGCCACGCTCTGTACTCTTCTCACATAAGCCTGCATGATCAGTATATCTTGCTTCAGTTTATCTGTGTTGGGTATGTAAAAAATAATAATATTAATATTTTTCAAAATAGAGAGAGCAAGCAAGTGAAATCTAAGCACTATCTTCACTTATTTGATTTGACTTGTTATTCAAAAGAAATAAAAATACCGCTTTAGTAAACTTTGATAATCAACTAAGGATTCATTTCATAGTTGCAGTATGTTTTCAGCCAAAAAAAATAGCCAAACTAGAGTATTATTGTGATGATAACTTAATTTTTGTTGGATGTTTTGATGAGTAAAAAGACTAAAATTTCTTGATAATGACCAAAATTTATATTTAACTTACTCATGCCAATTTAAATGTAAATTCCTCATTTGTAAATATTTTTGAAAACTAGCATCATGTAGTCGTATTAGAATTTGCATATCGCATTTGGATTTTGTGAGTAGTATCCCCTGAAAACCATCACGAGACAACACTCGTCCTACTAGGGATACATAGAGGTTTAACGGCTTGTTGCATACGCTTAATGCAATCATATTTCCTACAAAAACGAATTTATCCTAATTTTATTTTAGTCGAGGACGAATAAAAAGATAAGTGTAGGGGTATTTGATGTGCACGTAAAAGTGTATATTTTTACTTCCATATTTAATCTTCTTTTAATTAAATAAATGAGCGTATTAGGGTATTTTACATGTTTAAACTAAAATTTAAATTGTTTTCAAATCATCATTTATTCATCTTCATTTAGAGGGTAAAATGGTAATTTTGTATGACTTAATTTTGAGAAAATTTATTTGCACATTTTTTATATTTATTTATAGGAAATGAAGTGCAAATATAAAGAGGTTTCATGGATGAACGCATGCACATTTGTTGAAGGCTAATGAAAAAAGGAAAATAAAAGAATTTATGCAACGTGGAGGAGCCTACATACCCACCAATATATGGTCCATAATTAAAACACATGCACATGTTAATAAAGTTTTAAAGGCATGTTAGTGAGGTTTAATTATTTCCCTAATGATTACTTGGGGGTTACATTTTCTCAAGTGCATTTTAGGTAGTCCTCTAAATTATGAATTAGGGTTTTAACCATGTATAAATACCCCTTATGTTTCATGTAATCATCATCTTCTTTTTATGCAAGATTGTAGCCACAAATCAAAGTTAAATAAAAATTTCTTTAATGGCTTCTTAGCCTTGTTTTTACTTTCATGCAATTTTTATTTATGCTTTCTTTTCATGCTCTTTTTATTTCATGCTCTCTCTTACTTAGTTTATGCTTCTCTTGTTTAATGTTAGTAGCATAGATTTAATTTTTTTAATTAGTTTAGTTTTATTTCATGCAAGTAGTTACCTCTCTTTTCTTTTAATTAGCTCTCATTTTTCTCTTCTTTTATGTTGAAATCATTTTATGTTAACATGTTTTCAAATATGAGTAGCTAAACCTCTTTAATTTAGGAGTAATGAAGCTCTCATGAAACATATTAAATTAACATAATGATTTCATTTGTGATCTCTCTTTTGTGCTAAATGGAAACTTTGAATGATGGTGGTTTATGTTTCTTTTTAATGAATTTTGATAGTCTATTTTGAAATCTCAAATAGACTATGCTTATTCCATTTTAAACATAAGCTATATGATCATTTGCCTAAGTGATTTTGATGATGAAAGTTAAGCTAGAATCAAATTTGATGGTTTATATTACTAATTCATAGTAAATAAATCATACTTAAAATAGATTTTATTTTTAAGTTTCATGAATGTTGATAAGTGGGTTTGAATGGTGTGTTAGAGTTTGATGATTTAAGTTGTGCTAATTAATAGCACAAATAAATCATACTTATAATAAGCACATCTATCATTTCTACTTAATATTTTAAATAGAGATTATAAATGAATTTTTTTATTGATTTATATGAATGATTGGAAGTGGATTTGGCTCTAAATTGCTCCTTAATATCATAGTTTTATTCACTTTTCCTCTAGCTTATTTTCTATAATTTTCTAGTTTAAAAAGTTTCAAAAACTTAGGGTTAATTTGATTGAGTATATTATAATTTAATTCTTTCCCTACCGATCGACCCGTACTCGCAAACGTACTACGATTGTACGCCTTTGTGCTTGCGGTTTATAACGATTATATTTTAAGGACGGTTTTCTAATCGATAGAAATTTTCATCGTTTCAACAATAGCCAACCTTGGGATGTGATTAACGCATTATGAAGAACAAAGGCTACCTGTTAATCGCTAAAATGGAAAATGAGGAGTTAAATATGCAATTGAAAGGCAAATAACGCAAGATATATAGTGGTTCGGCAATGCTGGCTATGTCCATTATGAAGTTCTCTTACTATATATTTCTCTTACAACTACAAGAAATTACAAGAGAATGATAAAAACAGAAAGCACTTAAGACTAATACTGCTATGTAATCTTAAGAACTTTGATATCAAGAGTCATGAATTATGTATGGCATTCGGAATACTTGAATGCTCCAACCAATTCAACTAGAATCCAACTCCTTTGCAGTATCACTGCATGGGGTATTTATAGTAGCTAGAATGAGTAATGTATGGCTAAGATTGTGCTATGAGAAAAGGTAGGAATCGGGCTCGATGATCGATATGGCTATAGAGGTGGACGATCGACAATTGTAAAGCAGGTCAGAAGATAAGCTGTGGATGAATAAACACTCATCAACCCTCTGTACAAGGCATGGGCTTGCATTAAATGTGCATTTAATGCTGACAGTAAGCTCCATTAGATCAACCGCCCCAATGGCGATGCTCTATCTGAATGGATTGACATCATTGTCTTTCACTTGAGTACCCACATGGCCTAGTTCGCCGACCGGATTTTGGCAACATAGAAGAGATTTGGAATTTCGCTAAGGGACGTATGGGAAAGGCTGATAATTGACATGGTGTAGGGCGTCCAGGAGGGAGGGTGGATGCCGGATGCTAGTTGGACCTAGCTATATGGAAGCCATGCTCGAGGGTGGGCTAATCTTTCCTTATGTGTTGTTTGCCGAGACGGGCTTAGATAAGGGATGGGCATCGGCTGATGCGAAGCCGGGCAAGCCGTGATGGTCTATAGATGATGCTGGAAGTCCAATGTAGAGGAACCGGGTAGGACTGATCTAGGCCATGTCCTGGTCTTTTTCATATGAAGGTTTAGAAGGTCGGGCTTTGGCACAGTGCCTTGCTGGGTTAAAGGGTTGATTTGAGACCATGGGCTTGAGATGACCTTTGACTGGGCTAGCCAAGGATCAGCTGAGCTAGCTTTGATTGGGTCATATTTTCTTAGTTGGGCTTGCTATTTGCTTGCGAAAAATATGAGCAACACCAAAATATATCTATCCATAAAATCTTTGAAAATCCCAAAGCCTTTTTTGCGGAGCAATCTCATTTTGCATGGTATGAAATTATTAAGAAATTATTCAATATGAAGATGAGTAAGGGAAATCGTGTTGATTATTTCATCTTGACAATGAAAGCATATATTGATAGACTTTCTAAGCAAGAGGTTAAGTTTAGTGATGAACTGCAAGTGGATTGATCCTAGGCTTGCTGACTCCGCGGTTTAAGCTACAAATTTAACTACAATATGAAATAATTGAGCATAAACCTCATTGAGCTACTCATATGTAGAGGTTAGTTGAGGGCTCGTTCAAGGATAATAACACAGTATTGGCTATAGCCAGAAAAACGTCGTCTTAAAAAGGTTCTGTTTACGCCAAAATTGGTCACTAACACTCAAATCCAGATGAAAGCACCAAATCACAGTCATAGGTCAAAGATAGAGTGTATGTAGAGAGTATAAATATGAAGGGCGGTAAAAATTAAAAAGAAATCAGTAATAACAAAGGATTTATAGTGGTTCGGCTGACTCCGACCTACGTCCACTCCAGAAATTTCCTTTTTATTGATATGAGAATCAATTACAGTTACAATCTGGAGTTTTTAAAACAATAATGGCAGAGTTGCCTTAATAGGGAAGAAGAAGGGAAGTAGAATGAAGATCCCCCTTTTCTAAAGCCCTAAATGCTGTATTTATAGACGAAGATAGGCTGGTTCCCCTGTGCAGGCCCATGACCAAGGCAGCACGGCCCACAAGTGTTAATTCAAGCTGACCGACCCAGGCAAGCCGATCCACAGCCACCGACCCACATATGCTGACCCTGAATCCCTTGGATGCTGACTCAGAGTAGACCTCAGTCGTGCTCGAAGCAACTTGATCAACTTCCTGCTATGCCTACCGACCCACAGTGGCCGAACTTCTTAGGGCCAACCCACACGTTCCAATTCCCTTAAGGCTGAACCCATCCATACTGAGCCACTTCGTCTCATCTTCCCTGACAAACTTTATGTGACCGACCCACTAATTCTGACACAACATTGTCGAACCACCTCAACTTAACTATCTTGGCCGATCCACACATGGCCGATCCATACATACCGGTCCATATATACCGATCCACATATACCGACCCACTTTGGCCTGTCTTCTTTGACCGAACAACTCATGACGACCCACCAAGGCCAACCCATCCATGACCTTCCATAGGAGTTATCCTACTCCAACCACACTACCATCTAATACTGACCCACACAGACATGCCGAACCACTACATTATGTCGAACCACATATGTATACCGACCCCATAATAGAATGCCGTACCAAAGATGTTCTCTCATCATAGCCGACCTAGCCCAGTCCCTTCCATGCCGATCCGATCCAAGATGCTGGAAATAATATTTGCAATGGTGTTTTAGATAATGGCATTTATGCACTTAATTTAAATCATATATGTGCTGTGAATAAATCTTATGTTGACACTAATAATAATTACTTATGGCACTATAGGCTAGGTCATATTAGTGACATAAGACCATACAAATTGAAAACTGAAAGTTTTCTACGGTCATTTGATCATGAATCAATTTGTTAATTCTTACATTTTGAGTTTTGACAAGACAGCTATATATCTCTATAAATTTGTACAAGTTCATCTTTATAGAATATTTCAACAATAAAGACTAAAGAAAAACGACTAGTATTCGTGCTCAAGAAAAGAAGACCAACTATTATGAAAGTAGTTATATTAGTAAGTTTGGAAAACTTGTAAAGTATCCTTTGGTGGTATACATATACAAATATTCCTTTATTGATTTTAAAATAGTTTCCAAACTCAAAATTTTAAACTAATAATGTTTATAAACATTGTCAGGAGTCAAATGTTTGAGTTAATTATTCAAATATCTAATTAAATTAAATTTGGCCTAGAAACTCTTAGGATATAACACTAAAATATCATAAGCCTAGTTTATTTTCCAACACATTTGAGTAAAAAAATTATTTCTAAAAACCATTTAGATGTATGATTGGTTTGACTAGACGTCTAATAAGTGTGTCAGATGTTTGATCAAACCAACCAAACGTCTAAATCAAGGTCAATTTAAGCTATTTCCTTTCTGGATATTGACCCGATGTCCGAGGTATGAAAATCGAACGTATAACCCATTTTCAAACTATTTTTTATGAAATAGGCTAGATGTTTGATTAAATAGGCCAGACATCTGAATCAAACAAAAATGAACATTTTGTTTTCTAAAACATGTTCAAACATCTGACATGCTTTTGGATTTTTTAAAATATATTAGTAGATTGTCTAACTGGAAAATTCAAACGTCTAAGAAACCTATAAACGACTATATTTTTGAATGAGCGCAATTTAATGAAAGGTTATAATTTTTTATTAGGGATGCAATTCTTTGAATAATCATAATCTTTCGGTACAACTTTTCAACTATATAAATATAAACCAGACTCGCTCTACTGGTTTCATCTCTTGCTCTCTAAATCTCTAATACTCTTTGTGAAATCAAAAGTGATCAAAACTATTTTCTACTTCCAAATCTCTACACGTTCAGTACACAGTCATCAAAGAATATATAACAAAAGGGTATACTCAAACTCGACTTATATGTGTTGTGAAGAACACATTGAAATCAATAAGCACAGTTTTTGCTTTACAGTTATGTGACGTCATGTTCGGCTGCTAATGCAATTATAAACCTGTCTCTGGGTGAAGTGAGGATTGTTGGATAGTAAAATTCCTAAGGAGAGATTAGGGACTGGACATAGGACATGAGGTCCGGACCAGTATAAACACTCTGGTGTGATCATATTTTTACTTTACTTATTTATTTACATACTTGAATTAGTTGTATTGAGATATAACTATTCATAAAAATTCTGGTATAGCCCAACAATGAGATAAAGGTTTTACAATCTCTTCTAAAAAAAGATAAATGTAACATTTTGGATCAAAATAAAAAAAAATTGAAGGTATTAGAAAAGGAAATATTTATGTTTTAAACATGAAAATTAATTATAATAATGATACGTTCATTTTAGCCAATCATCATGATCCATCGCTATGGCATACAAGATTTTGTCATATAAAGTTTAAATATATAAACAAGCATTCTAAAAATTATTTAGTAAAAGGTTTACCCAGAATGAGTCTCAAAGTTATAAAGTTATGTGATGCATGCCAACTAGGAAAATTAACAAAATTCTCTTTAAAATATAAGAAAATTATTTCTACTCTTCAACTTCTAGAATTACTTCAATTAGACCTTTTTGGACTAATCCAAGTTAGGTCTTTTAATCATAATAAATATGTATTAGTCATAGTAGATGGTTTTTCAAGGTATATATAGACTTTATTTTTAAAACATAAAAGTGATACTTTTGATATTTTTAAATTTTTTGCTAGAAGAATTAAAAATTTAAAAGTTTAAAAATTAAGAATATTAGAAGTGATCATCATAGTGAATCTAATAATGATTTGTTTAATGATTTTTGCAACAAGAAAGGCATAAATCATAGTTCTTCCTTTCCTGGAACACCTCAACAAAACGATGTTGTAGGACGAAAAAATCGAACCTTACAATAATGCGCAAGAATATTGTTAAGTAATAGCCAACTGCCAAAGAATTTTTAGGCCAAAGCTATGCCACTGCTTGTTATGTTCTAAATTGCATTTTGATACAGCCATTAACGAAACATACACTTTATGAATTATTTAACTGAAGAAAACCAAATATTTCACATTTTAGAATTTCTGGTTCTAAATGCTTTATACTTAATACAAAAGATAATTTAGGAAAATTTGATATGAAAGCTGATGAAGAAATATTTGTTGCTTATTCGAAAAGAAGTAAAGCATATAGAATCTTTAATAAAAAATTCGAATGCCATTGAAGAAACCGTGCACATACCATTTGATGAAAATTTCAAACTGGATAATGATGAAGATGAAATATTTCAATAAATCAACTGGAAATCTTTGAAAATCCTCATCAACAAAATGAAAATGTTGATAATACTTTAAAATCACCACTACATATTTTAAAAGATAATCCAATGGACAATGTAATTCGGATGTAAACATTGGAGTTAGACTTCGAAATCAATTAAATCAAATGAGATATGTTGCATTTATTTCAAGTGTAGAAAAAAATATATTAAAGAAGCTTCGAAAGATGAATTTTTATTTATTTTATCAATGCAAAAAGAATTAAATCAATTTGAACGGAATTACGTTTGGAAGTTTGTTCCAAGACCAAATGATCAAACCATATTGGTATAAAATGAGTTTCAAAAACAAAGTAGATAAAAATGGTAATATAATAAGGAACAACACAAGGCTACTAGTTCAGGAGTATACCCAAGAAGAATGTATCGACTATGAAGAAATTTTTGCCCCTGTCACTTGATTAGAAGCTATTAGAATCTTAGTCGCTTTTGCATGTCATCATAATTTTAAACTTTTTCAAATGGATGTTAAATGTGTTTTTCTAAACGAGTATATAAAAGAAAATGTTTTTGTTGAAAAACCACCTTTATTTGAACATGAAAATTTTTCTAACCATATTTTCAAACTTAAGAAAGCTCTTTATGGTCTAAAACAAGCACTATGTGCTTGGTATAATCGATTAGAATGTTATCCTTTTGAATCTGGTTTTGAAATTAGAAAGGTGGATTCTAGTTATTTATTAAAAAACAAGAAAAATGTTGTTTTGATTATTTAGATACATGTAGATGATATTATTTTTGGTTCTACAGATGATACTCTATGCAATAAAAACATTATGAAAAAAGAGTTTAAACTATCGTATATGGTTGAACTAAATTATTTTCTTAGCTTAAATATTAAACAACTAAATGATGGAATTTTTATTTATTAAGAAAAATATTGTAATGGTTTATTAAAAATATTTGGAATGGTAAATGTTTCTAGTAAACCAACACCTATGAGTCTAGTTTATATTTAGAAAAAAATTAAAATGGCAAGGGAGTTGATCAAAAACTTTATAAAAGTATAATTGGCTTTTCACTATATTTAACAGCTAGTAGATTTGATTTAATGACAAATTTTTTTTGTGTTAAATTTCAAGAAAATCCCAAAGAATAAAACTTATGAGCCATAAAATGGATCTTGTGCTACTTAACAAACACTAGGGACTATAGAATTTTCTATCCGAAATGTTTTTCTTTTTAACTCGTGTCATATAGTGATGTGGATTTTGGAGGATGCAAAATAGATTGGAAAAGTACAAATGGTATATGCCAATTCATTGGTCAATATCTTGTATCAGGATTTAGTAAGAAGCAAAATTGTGTTTCACTCTCGATGTGCGAAGTGGAATATATTTCTACAGCTTTGGCACATGCACCAGTTATCTATATGCAAATAGCCACTTCAAGACTTCAGTGTTTTATTAAAAATTCACCCATATAATACGACAATACTAGTGCTATAAACTTGTCATAAAATCCTATCAATCACTCACGTATGAAACATATTGATATTTAGACATCATGCGTGCTAATGTATAAAGGGACATCATATCACTAGAATTTGTTAACTCCAAAAACCAAATTGCGTATATCTTTACAAAGCTACTTGCCGAAAACATTTTTATAAACCTATGACAAAAGATAGGAATATGTCCTCATAAATAAATAGTTTGATATTAACCTAAAATTAACAAAGTTATTTATTTTATGATTTTAACTTAACTACAATACAGATCACCAAAATATATGTATTTGAGTTTTCTCAAAATCTATTTATACTTAGTCTAAAAGGTTTTTTTGTCATTAATAATTTCCATCAAAAAATAATATGGCTTATAGACAAAGCTCTTCTTCTATTCGGATAACTTCTTCTTCATTATCAGAAGAATCAACCGAATATTCTCCTAAAGGAAAACAAATTAAAGAAGCTATTACCTTCGATGGTTACTTGATTTAGCACAATGAAAAATTTAATAATCTAAAAAATTCTCAATGCACATTAATGGAACAACATGATTCAATCATCTCGAAACAAAGAAGGATAAGGATGGAGCAACAAAGGTAAGGAGAGAAGTTAATTATTATCAAAAAGACCTTGACTAGTTTTTGTGGTACTACGCAAATCAAAAACAGTATCAGTGATAAAGAAAGCATTCCTTTGGCAAAATCAAAACCATTAAAAATCTATAATCCAAAGAAAACTCCTTCCTATGAACCAGGTACAACTCCTCTTGGATATCATGATTGGTCGAAGCAACATGATCAATAGATATGTAATTGTTTGTATTTGTAAATTAAAATTAATATATATAATAAATGAACAGTTTTTATTAAAAGTCAAACATCTGACTAGGTTCAACCAGATGTATGATTGAAGCTATCGGTAGTTTGAATGACTTTGGGATCTTTTGAGTGTGTATACACACACACACACATATTTAATACATACACACATACGATTTTATTGTTTTTGCCAACTCATAACTACCCTACCTTCCCCTTAACTCACCGCTTCATACTTTACCTCCTCCACTTCTTTTTCATTTATCTCTTTATTTTTATTTTTACTCTTTGTCAAACAATAACCCCTGAATTAAAATTTCATCAATAGCACCCAAAAATCCAATACAACCTAAAAGCACCATGAAAAGAAAGATGGGAGAAGCATTTTCTTCTCAATTAGTTGTGATATCTCAAAAACAACTGAAAGCTTGGCTCTACAATGACCAAACTAGCATGGATAGATACAAGGTATTAAGTTTCCCCATGAGATAATTTATAAAGCTGACGATTTCCTTTGCTATAATCTAAGAGCTCTTACCAATAGTGTAACGACCCATATTTTATGTATCAAAAGGTCATAAAATATTATTCATAAACTCATATTGGGTTGTATAACACTATAACTTTGGGGGATGCTGAGTAGTGATATTTTCTACCCTAATAAATTTTATTGGACGTTTTTACTTCTAAAAACTTGTAACAGCTATAACGTCTGGTAAAAGCCGAATTAGGGTTCGAGACCACTTCCTTTGGAATGATATAATGGTTTTCCTTTCCGTAAAGTAGACATAATAGTGATTTGGACTTTATGGCTAGGAAATATGGTTTTTTGAAATTTGGTAGTTTTTGAAGCAGCTTAATGGTTAATTAGTGAAATTGGGGATAAGCCCACAAATCCATTTCGGGTTTTGCACTATTAGAGGCTGAAATAACCTTCCCAAATCATTTTCTCCATCTCTCAAGTAGATCCAAGCCTCCATTGACCCTCTCTTCACCAAAACCTTCACCTTTCTCCTCCAAATATAGTCTAAATCATACATTAAGGGTAGAATAGAAAGGGGATTAGTTAATGATCTTCAAATCTACATTATTTTTAAAAGAAAATTTGGATCTTGCCTGTTCATTCTCGGATCCACCTCAATTTGCATGCAAAACTTGGATTTTAAAAGATTTGGTGAGTGATTTATCATCTCTTTAGCTTATTATATATGTATCTCTATGTTTTACAATGTTAGGATTCATTTTTAAAGTCAAAATTTTATTTTATCGCCGTTTTAAAACCCTACCTGAAGTAAAAACATGAATAAAGTATTTTATTATTCTAATCATGTTATTTTGGGTGTCTGATTGCATCTATAGATGTTAGGCTATATTATGGATACACTGTATGATGATTTATATGATTTGTTGTGTGTTTTGCATGCATGAATGTTGATTGATGCACATATTGTATTTGTATGTATGTTTGAATGATTGAGAATGCTCATCAGAGTGAATTATAGGTAGGAACGTAGAACAAAACTTTGACTGATAGACCCAAGGATTTTAAGAGTCATACTGATGCATACAGAATGTACATGGGTCAAAGAATGGAGCATAGCAATGAAATCGGTGTGAAATTGGAAGTTGGTGTTACTAGAGCATTTTTTTCGGAGGCCTCTATCCGGTGGTTATTGCTTAGGGTGTAACTTCGATCCAATTAGGTGTGTGGTTAGGGTTGATTTTGGGTTAGGAGGTACTTCATTCGAATGTGCTCTAGATTCAGCATTGGAGAAGGATCGGACATCAAATGTTGTCCGATGGAGCTATGGAAGATTGAACGGCAAAAGTTGTCCGATGATGTTGTTATTCGATGGTCGGGCATGAGAGTTAGTCGGGGAGTAGCGATGTAGTGCTTCGGGGTTGACTTTAGGACTTTGAGGGAGCAGCTTTGGGCCGGTTGCAAGGTTGACACAAACAGAGTTGGAATGTTGAGGAACTTCGAATTTCAAGAGGCGGTGCTTTAGGATTTTTTATAGCTTGCTTCGAGGCTCTTAATGAGTGACAAGGGGTTAGGATAGATGACTCCAAACAACTCAAGGTGGCCTTGGATTTCATCTGGCGAATAATGAAGCGATGGCATGGCGCTTTAACATGATGATGAATACTTTGGAACTTTGGTGCGATGGCACTACGACATACGATGAGTATCTAGAGGCATTCCAACAATGACGGGAGTTGTGATGATGACCCACAATGACAAGTTCTACAACTAGGGCTTGTGAGTGGTATGTGCGACTGTTTTCTGTCACAATCCAAAATTCTGGTTATTTTATTTTAAATATTTAGATAATTGAATTATGGAATTTAATGTTAATTAAAAGGATTTAATAATTTTATTTAACTCCTTTTAATTAATAAATAATATTGGTAAATTCCATTTCTAAATTTATTTGAAAATATAAATAGATAGGATAAATATCGATAATTGAATATTTAAATCTGTGAATAGGCCTTCCGGGACACTATCTCGGATTTAAACGAAACTAGTTTCGTTGGAACCATAATAATGAATTATATTACGCCGTCAAGTTTCGTAACGATTGGACGTATCGTTTGGTCGTACGAGGTAGAAAAGCATTAAAATTAATATCAGAAATTTTATATAATAATTGGATCGAAAAGCTATCTTCTGCATACGATCGAATTAGGGCTCGAGACAAGCTCCGTTGCATTCGGAATAAGGGTATAACATATAGAATGCCAAGTGGCACGTCTTGTTAGGAGTTCGAGATTTTCGGGCATGTTTTATTGAATAATTTAAAATTTAAAATAATAATATATATGCATACTACCCACCATTTCTGCTTTATGTCTGCCCATACCCTCACTGTTCATGCTTATATCCCATTGTTCAAGCCCATACCCCTTTCTCTTATATAAACATTGTCTGTTCAACAAAAATGCCTTCCCTCTTTGAAAATCAAAGTTTAAAATTCAAAAAAAAACCTATACTCCGCTAAAAATCGTCGTTCTTGATCAATTAAACTCATTTGAATGCGTTCTTTGATTCTATACCCTCGTTTTTGGTTGCATTGGAGGGTGAGGCCGAGGTAGTTCAAAGGGGAGGAGCTAGGTCTTGCATTTTCAAGCGTTGTAGGCATCAATTGGAGAAACCGACTTTGGAATGAATTTAGTGTTGGAAATTGGTGATCTGGACGAATTTTGGGCGTGCATGATGGAGGATTGGGAATCTCATAGTGCAAGATTAAGAAGGGGGTTTAATTCGATGCGCTTTGATGGAGTCATGTTGGCTTCGATCTGTGGTGGTAGGCAAGTGGAGATTGAGGAGAGAAGTCGTTCGACGTTGTTTATTTGGGTTTTCATGTTGTATGGAGAAGGATTGAGGCTTGCATGCATGACATAATGGTGTGTGCTGTGTGCGCGTGTATAGTGGAGTTTAGGAGGAGAAGATGATGAAGGTAGAGGGGCAATTTTGTAAATATGTAAAAGTTGTTTAAATTTTAATTTTAATTATCGATAACTTATTAATGCGGTAACTTTTGCGTACGAGGTCAGATTTGAAAGCCGTTTTTTGCATTGGACTCGTGTTGTCGAGATCTTTGCAATGGAATTGATTTTGTTGGATTTGGAGCAAGGAAAATTTAGGCTAAAATCGGGCAATCGTTTGGTTTTAGTCTAAATCGGACGTTTTGGCGAAAACGAAAATCAATGTGAGTTTAACTCACATTAAATTTTATTATACCATATCAATGATGTTATAAACTTTTATTGATTTTTTTGATGTTAGTTGAATCATTTGATTGCTTTTTTGGTTGAATTTCCATTTGGAAAATAGATGACATATTGATTTGATCATTGTGAACCCATATGATTATATATATATATATATTATCTATAATCACTGTTTTGCAGGGTAAATCTGTAGAGAGAACCTAAGGAGTTTCTCGCCAATAAATTATTTATTTTTATCTTTATGCTGTTATAATTGAATTAAATCCTGATATTCCATTTAACTTGTTGATTGTCGTTATAGCGATTTCGCTATATCGTCATTTATAAACTTGCATCCACAAAATCATGTCATATGAACTTGAGCTTGTGTTTCCGCAAAGCGGAATATTAAATTCATTAATCATTTATATTAATGATAATTTAAAATAATTAATCATTTCAACTAATGATTTTGAGATTAATTAAACAATTTAATAAATGATCATTAAAAATTGGTTTATCTTTAGGTTTAATTAATCATTTCTGCTAATGATGTTTTATACTTAATTAATCGTTTTAACTAATATTTTTTGAGTTTAATTAGTTCTTTTAATTAATGATAATGGAGCTTAATTAATTTATTTAACTTAATTAATTACTTTAATTAATGATGAGTGGAATTAATAATCATTTTAGTTAATGATATATAAAAGTAATCAGTCATTTTAAATAGTGATATTTGAATTTAGTTAATCATTTTAATTAATGATTATTTTAAAATTTATTAATTATTTTAACTAATGATATTTTGAATTTAGTTAAATCATTTTAATTGATGATGTTTTATAATTAAATAAATCATTACAAAAATGATATTTTAATTAATCCTTTTAGCTAACGAGGCTTGAATTTATTAATCCAATTAATTTATGATTATTTAAGTTTAATTAATGGTATTTATAACTTACTTATCAAATTAATTAATGATGTTTGAGATTAATTATTCATTTAATTAATGATTATTTAAATTTAATAAATCTTTTTAACTATTGATATTTACAATTAATTGATTGATTTAATAAGTCATTAAAGTAAATTAACTAATATAGTAAAATTACTTTAAGAAACTGATTTAAAGTTAATAAACTGATTTAATAAAGATTTTAAAGTCAATTTACCAAAGTAATAAAAGTGTTTAGAAATAATTATCTATTTTATTAAAGATAATGGATTTGTTTATTTAAAAGAGATTTTAAATACGATCAATTATCTTTTGGGATAATTAATATGTTTTAAAGTTATAAAAAGGAATTAAAACTCGATTATTGGGATGTTAAGTGGATAATCTTCTGGGTGTTCGGTCTCCTGTTGGTTTAGGCCTTCGGGGTCGAGCACTTGGAAAAATTACTCTCTTAATGTTTTAAAAATCAGGAACTAATTCTAATATGGAAATTAAGCATAAGTTCAGTTCAGTTTTAAAAGAAAAGGTTTTACTCATTTATGGAAATGATTTAATTTCCATAAAGCGAATCACTTATATGGAAACCATATTTGCATAATTAGCGCTAAACATCGAAGAAGTAGTCTTGTTGCTATTTCGAAAGTTAAGAATAATCGTGCGACATGACTTTGATGTAACACTACCTTGACTTGTCCAGTATTATTGTTAACCAAGAAAAAGTACAAGTTTGAATTCAATGAGTGGTGATAAGTATACAAAATTTAGTTTCCACATACGATCGTTTTATATCATCGATAGTTGGTATCTCAACTATTGGTTACTTCATCTTCTTTGTTATTGTCATTTTAAGACGATTTATTGCTCCGTTGAGCTTTGTTATCCTTTATCGAAATGACTGAAACCAAGGCGCGAAAAAGGGCGGCGCACCCTCCAAGTCATTATTGTGCTTCATAATTCTAAGACGATTTATCGCTCGTTTTGAGCATTGATATCTAACACTAGAAAAACTAAAACCAAGGCATGAGTAGGAGCCAAGCCATGTGGGTCGCACCCATCAAGGTATGTTCACATCATCTAGAGCGGTTTCGGCATGCATGCATTGATGTGAAATATTTGGATGCTCATGTGAAGCGGGTCTAGCTTGGAAGTTCCCGAGAGTGATGCATGTGCTCTAAAGTATTTTTATCTAGAGGTATACTTCGTGGAAGGGGGAGCACCCTGCTAGTTACATTGGATAAATTCATTTTACTTATTTGATTCGAACTTTGAATCGGTTTTTCTATAGTTGCAATGGGAAGAGTCAACGAGTCTTCACGATGTTTGATTATAGTTTTTTTGTCCATTCTACCACGTTTGGACAGTTATCTTGTTTTTTCCATTCTATCAAGTTTGGACAGATATCCTGTTTATCCATTCTATCTAGTTTGGATTTTGCTCGGTTTAGTTTCATTCTTCCAAGTCTGATTTTAATATTATATATGCCCATTCTTATTTAGATTTGTTTCCTAATATTTATTTCTGCTCTTGCCTGTAAGGATTTTATTCCTGTGAGGTAAAAACCTGTTCCACGTTAGCGGCGTGGTTTCATAGAACTTTTATATGATCCTCATTATTCGAGTTATCTCACGCTGCTATTTCCAGCTGATCCGGGTGTTATTTATTATAATGCTTGGGTCAGGTCGAGTATTTTCTCAGGTTGGCTTGGTGATATGGAGATCATAGAGGGGAGCTGGAGTTTCACCCATCGTAGTGTTTTATTTTCCGTTGTGTTATATAGTATCCCTATCGGCATTGTAAGGTCAAGATTTCATAACTGTCCAGCTGATAAGGTTTTTTTATCTCTGATATACTCTGTATGCTTGGAGTGACAGTTTCTAGTGTCCTTGTTATATTATATGTTGTTGATTTCGCTATGAGATTATGTTTTTCTCTGTTCTCTGTTCTTTCCTTTTTATTTGCCCTAACAATCTGCCTTTTTGTCGATTGGATGCGCGACATTGGAACACAATAGTAGTGATCGGTGTCGACTTTCGATGGTCCAAAAGGCGGGTCGTTACAGCATGGTATCAGAATGCGAGGTTAAGCGAGAACCTTGGTTTTGGTAGGGTTTGGCTCATTAGAGATAGGGTAAGTGGCACCCTAGAATGGGTTTGAGAGTATTATATATTCGAGAGTGTATTTGTTAATGTTATAAAAACATATTATGTTAATTGGTCTATTAATTTTTTATGAATTCTGGTCGAGACGTGGGACACCACTGTATCGATAGGGGTTTCTAAACACTTGACCAAGGTAACAGATATGGTACTGAAATTTTTTGAAAATTTGGCAAATTAAATATTCCGCTTAGGGTTATATTTCATATATATAAAGGAATAATTTTCAAAACTTTATATAGTCATGGATTGTGTTGGTTTAAATGTGGTAATATTTATTTATTATTACTATTGTTTGTTCGGTTATGCTTAACTTAAATGAGAAGCATTGACTATTGTTTGTTAATTGCTAAATTATGCTCGGTTTATTTAGGAGCATTTATCGCTTTAATTTAAAACGAACCATTTGTGAATTAATTTTCACAATTTGACTATAAGGTGTTCGAAGAATATGATTAAGTTAAAATTCTCCATTTAATAATAGTGAGTTAAGGGTTAAACTTTAATGAAAAGTTGTTAATATAGTCTAAATGGTAAGATAAAACATTTAGATAATAAACATTGGAGAAAATTTGATTATAATAAAGTGGAACTATTATAATATGAAATGATTTTTTATATAAAGGAAATTTTATATAAATTTAGTTTATAAAACATGTTTTAAAAAGGATTTTGAATCTAAATCCCAAAAAATTTAAAAATAATTTCAAAAAGATTTTTGAGAAATAAAATAGTTGTACTTTTGAAAATAATTGAAAGTGAAAATATTTTAGGAAGTAAAAAATTTAAAAAGAGATGCATTTTCTTTGGATAATTATGAGGAAATTATTTTAATTAGTTTTGTGGTAATCTGAATAATCCTCTAAGTAATGATCAGATGTTTACTCAAGGGAATGTTGTGGAGTACTTAGCAAATTATTCTCTTTATTATTGTGCAATTGAAATGAGTTCAAAATTCGAATAAGCCCAAATTAACGTTTTAATAAATAAATCGTTTGAGGTTATTATATATATAATATATGCAATATGCTTTCAAAGTTGAGTTTTGAAATTAAAATCCGGGTATCCAACTTTTAATTTCCCTAAAATGGGATTGGTTTTTAAACAAAAGGCATTTCTAATAAGAGATTTGTTTTGATAAGTAAGATTTTTCCCTTAGATAAGATATGGGATAAGTTAACACACGTATAAATAGGTTAAATTAAATAAGTAGGTTTTAATAAACATTGTTTTACTAAAATCGTATAGTTGTTTAAAACATATAAGTAGTGTAAACTATTTGTTGATTGGGTCAACCCATAAATATTATTTATTTTAATACTCTAAGTTAAAAAGGTTAATAGGTTGACTCAGTTTTAAGAAACCGTAATTTGATTTGATCTCCATCGAGATCTTTGAAATAGTAAAATATAATTGTATGTACTCTTAGGATATAGAAGAGTATTATACAAGTAATAAAATGGAATAAGTTATGATTCGAAGTTTTATAAAGAAGTGACTTTATAATATATTATAAACTTGGGTGAGAATTTATGAAATAACTCATAAATAATTTTAGTATTGAATAAAATACTAAGCGAAAATATAAGCGAATCATAAAAATTTTAATATAATTAAGAAACTAATAAAATATAGAGTATAACTTCCCATTTGCCCAAGTTAGTTTGGATAATCTTTTAAGCAATAACCAAAGGCTAATGAGCAAGACAGTATGCTTAGATAATTATCTATATTTTTAGACAATTAAGAAAGTTTTGAACCTAAGTTCAAATTTGTTTGTTAGTCACTTGACATTCTAAAACAATGTTAAGTGATAAGTTTTCCCTTATGGAATTTGATTGACTGTTAGTTTTAATTTATTCCCTCGCTGAATTTAATTGATTTGATTGGATTGAATTGAATTGATAGGCTATGTGATTTCATATACCATTTTTTATAATGTATAAATTTATAGACAAAGGATTTTAAATTGTTGTTATTATGACCTAAATTCTGGTGATTTTGAGAAAGGTGATTTTTAAAGATTTTGGAAAGGAATGATATTTACTCACTCTAGTTGATGTTTTTGGAGGAACCGGAATACCATTGGACGGTCTATGCTGTTTTGATTCTAGAGTTTCACCATACTTTATTAGGAGGAGTCCCCTCCTTGTCTGTTTGATTTTTATCTTTGATTTTTTCTCGTTTGAGAAATTTGAAAATAAAGTTTTTGAATTGAAAACCCAGGTGATAAGATCAAAAAAATTATTTGAAAATAATTTGATGCATATTATCTATTACAGAATATTCTCTGTATTTTGTTGCATATGATTGAGATATAGTTGTTGGTGCATGTAGAGTTACATCACATTGCTTTGGTCAGCCTGATTTTCTTTAGATTTGCAAGTACAGGAATGCAAGAGATTGCTATTTGATTCTTGTACACCTGCATTTGTATAGAAGATAATAAATTACTTGCAAAATATAAATTAAAGCAAAGTGGTACGTAATAAATTTAGAAATTTTGAATTGGTTGATGATTTTATGCCCCAGATATGGAAGGCCACTTGGCTTTTGTTTTCTTAGATTGGTTTGGAGCCTGTAGAGGCAAGTTGTAGTTGTATCGATCGAGCCGCACAAAAGAGACACTGGAAAAAAAATTGAAAATTTATGAGTTAGAAATTTTTTAAGAATTTGGAAAATTTTGTGACAACTAATTGGTATAGGTAATGGATTTGAAAGACTCGAAAATTTTAAAATCTACTCCAGCTAAATGGGTTTTGAAAATAAGTTTAATAACACATCTTAATTTATAGTTTTAAACTTAAGGGATTGGAAGCATTTTCTTCCTCAGGAATTTCGGGGACGAAATTCATTTAAGGAGGGAGAATGTAACTACCCAAAATTCTAGTTATTTGATTTTAAATGTTTAATTAATTTTAAATAATTGAATTATGGAATTTAATGTTAATCAAATGGATTTAATAATTTTATTCAACTGCTTTTAATTAATAAATAACATTGGTGAATTCAATTTGTAAATTTATTTACAAATATAAATAGATCGGATAAATATCGATAAATAAATATCTAAATCACTAAAATTGGCCTTCCAGGACACTATCTCGGATTTCGACGAAACCAGTTTCATTGGAACCGTAATAATGAATTATATTATGCCATCAAATTTCGTAACGATTGGACGTATCATTTAGTCGTTCAAGATAGAAAAGCATTGAAATTAATATCGAAAATTTAATATAATAATTTGTTTCGAAAAACTATCTTTTGCATACGATCAAATTAGGGCTCGGGACAAGCTCCATTGCATTTCGAATAGGGGTATATCATATATAACGCCAGGCGGCACGTCTGGTTTGGAGTTCGAGATTTTCGGGTATGTTTTGTTGAATAATTTAAAATTTAAAATAGTAATATATATGCATACATACCCACCATTTCTGCTTTATGCCTGCCCAGACCGTCATTGTTCATGCCCATATCCCCATTATTCAAGCACATACCCCTTTCTTTTATATAAACATTGTCTATTCAAAAAAATTGCTTCCCTATTTGAAAATCAAAGTTTAAAATTCAAAATAAAAATCTATACCCCACTAAAAATCATCATTCTTGATCCGTTGAACTCATTTGAATGCGTGTTTCGATTCTATACCATTGTTTTTGGTTGGGTTAGAGAGTGAGGCTGAGGCCGTTGATGAGGGAGGAGCTAGGGATCGCATTTTCAAGCATTGTAGGCACCGATTGGAGAAACAGACTTTGGAGTTGGATTTAGCGTTGGAAATTGCTGCTCCGAATGAATTTTGGTCATGCGCGGTGGAGGACTGGGAATCGCGAAAGTGCCAGGTTGAGAAAGGGGTTTGCTTCGATGCGTTTTGATGGAGGCATGTTGGCTTCGACCCGTGGTAGTAGGCAAGTGGAGATTGAGGAGAGAAGTCGTTCGGCGTTGTCAGTTTGGATTTTCATGTTGTGTGTAGAGGGATTGAGGTTTGCGTGCATGGCATAATGGTGTACACTGAGTGTGCGTGTACAGGGGAGTTAGGAGGAGAAGATGATAAAGGTAGAGGGGCAATTTCGTAAATATGTAAAAGTTGTTTAAATTTTTATTTAAATTATCGATAACTTATTTATGCGGTAACTTTGCATATAAGGTCGGATTCGAACTCGTTTTTTGCATTAGACTCGTGTCGTCGAGATCTTCGTTGTGAAATTGGTTTGGTTGGATTTGGAGCGAGGAAAAATTTAGTCTAAAATCGAACGATCGTTCGGTTTTAGTCCAAATCGGGACGTTACAAAAAAACGAAAATCAATGTGAGTTTAACTCACATTAAATTTTATTATACCATATCGATGATGTTATAAACTTTTATTGATTGTTTGGATGTTAGTTGAATCGTTTGATTGCTTGTTTGGTTGAATTTCCATTTGGAAAATAGATGACATATTGATTTGATCGTTATGAACCCATATGATTATATATATATATATAAACACAAGTTATCTATAATCATTGTTTTGCAGGGTAAATCTGTAGAGAGACCCTAAGGGGTTTCTGCCAATAAATTATTTATCAACTTTATGCTGTTATAATTGAATTAAATCATGATATTCCATTTAACTTGTTAATTGTAATTATATTAATTTTGCTATATCGTCATTTATAAAATTTCATCCCCAAAAACCAGTCATATAAACTTGTGCTTGTGTTTTCACTAAACGGAATATCAAAATTAATTAATCATTTTAATTAACGATAATTTAAAATAATTAATCATTTTAACTAATGATTTTGAGATTAATTAACCAGTTTAATAAATGATGATTAAAAATTGGTTTATCTTTAGATTGAATTAATCATTCTTGCTAATGATGTTTTATACTTAATTAATCGTTTTAACTAATGATTATTTGAGTTTAATTAGTTCTTTAATTGATGATAATGGATTTTAATTTATTTATTTAACTTAATTAATTACTTTAATTGATGATGAGTGGAATTAACAGTCATTTTAATTAATGATATTTAAAAGTAATTAGTCATTTTAAATAATGATATTTGAATTTAGTTAAACATTTTAATTAATGTCTGTTTTAAATTTTATTAATTGTTTTAACTAATGATATTTGGAATTTAGTTAAATCATTTTAATTGCTGATGTTTTATAATTAAATAAATCATTATAACAAATGATATTTTAATTAATTGTGTTTTAACTAATGAGGCTTGAATTTAATTAATCCAATTAATTTATGATTATTTAAATTTAATTAATTGTTTTAATTAATGGTATTTAGAATTTACTTATCAAATTAATTAATGATTTTGAGATTAATTATTCATTTAATTAATGATTAGTTTAACTATTGATATTTAAAATTAATAATTGATTTAATAAAAGTGATTAAAGTAAATTAACTAATATAATAAAATTTCTTTAATAAACTGATTTAATAAAGATTTTAAAGTTAATTTACCAAAATTATAAAATTGTTTGGAAATAATTATCTATTTTATTAAAGATAATGGATTTGTTTATTTAAAAGAGATATTAAATACGATTAATTATCTTTCGTGATAATTAATATTGTTTTAAAGTTATAAAAAGGAATTGGAACTTGATTATTGGGATGTTAAGTTGGATAATCTTCTGGATGTTCAGTCTGATGTTGATTTAGGCCTTCAGGGTCGAGCACTTGGAAAAATTATTCTCTTAACGTTTTAAAAATCATGAACTAATTCTAATATGGAAATCAGGCACAAGTTCAGTTTGTTTTTAAAAGAAAATTTTTGATTCGTTTATGGAAATGATTTAATTTCCGTAAAGCTAATCACTTATATGGAAATGATTTATTTGTATAATTAGCACTAAACATCGAAGAAGTAGATTTGTCGCTATTTCGAAAGTTAAGAATAATCGTGTGACATGACTTTGAGGTAATACCACCTTGACTTGTCCGGTATTATTGTTAACCAAGAAAAAGTACAAGTTTGAATTCAATGAGTGACAATAAGTATACAAGACTTAATTTCCATATACGATCATTTTATATCCTCGATGGTTGGTATCTCAACTATCAATTACTTCAGCTTCTTTATTATTGTCATTATAAGACAATATTTTGCTCCTTGAGCTTTGTTATCCTTTATCGAAAATGACTAAAACCAAGGCGCGAAAAGGGGGGCGAACCCTTCAAGTCATTATTGTATTTCGTCATTCTAAGGCGATTTATCGCTCGTTTTGAGCATTGATATCAACCACTGGAAAAACTAAAACCAAGGCGCGAGTGGGAGCCAAGCAATGTGGGTTGCACTCACAGGGTATGTTCACATCTTCTAGAGAGTTTTCAGCATGCGTGCATTGATCTGAAAAATTCGGATGCTCGTGTGAAGTGATGCCCAGCTTGGAAGTTCCTGAGAGTGATGCATGTGCTCTCAAGTATATTTTATCTAGTGGTATACTTTTGTGGAAGGGGGAGCACCTTCCTAGTTATATTGGATAAAGTCATTTTACTTATATTATTCGAACCTTTGAATCGGTTTTTTGTAATTGCAACGGGAAGAGTCAACCACACTTCACGATGCTTGATTATAGTTTTTTTGTCCATTTTATCCGTTTAGACGGTTATCATTTTTTGTCCATTCTATCAAGTTTGGAAAGTTATCTTGTTTATCCATTCTGCCTAGTTTGGTTTTTTCCAGGTTTATTTTCATTCTTCCTAGTTCGATTTTAATATTATATATGCCCATTTTTATTTAGATTTGTTTCTTTATATTTATTTCTACTCTTGCATGTATGGATATTATTCTTATGAGGTAAAAACCCGTGTTAGCGGCATGGTCTCACAAAACTTTTATATGATCCACATTATTCAAGTTATCCCATGCTGGTATTTCCAAACTGATCCGGGTGTTATTTATTATAATGCTCGGGTTAGACCGAGTATTTTCCCAGGTTGGCTCTGGTGATATGGAGATCGTGGAGGGAAGCTGGAGGTTCACCCATCGTAGTTTTTTTATTTTCCACTGTATTATATAGTATCCCTATCAGCATTAGTAGGGTTAGGGTGTTATAAATGTCCAGTTGATAGGGTTTGTTTTTTTATTAACTCTAATATACTATGTATGTTTGGAGTGACAGTTTCTACTATCCTTGTTATATTATATGTCATTGGATCTGCTGTGAGATTGTGTTTTTCTCTGTTCTCTATTCTTTTCTTTTTATTTACCGTGACAATCTGCCCTTTTTTGATTGGATGCGCAACATCGAAAAATAGTAGTAGTGTTCGGAGTCGACTTTCGATGGTCAAAAAGGTGGGTCGTTACATGTTCTACCGTAGAGATGGCCTGGATGGAATAACGATCGAGTTCCATTATGGAGACGTGTGCTAAGAGATCGACGGATAACTCTAAGTTTACGATGCTCATTGTAACAAACCATTATCAAGAAGCAATTAATTAATAATTAAATAATAAAAATAAAAAAGTTAAAATTGATTAGGATTAATTAAAATAAATATTGGAAATGGTTTGGAAACTAGATAAGAATTATTTTATTAACATGATAAGAATCAGATATGAAAACAAATGATTTGATAATCTATTTAATAATTTTAGATATATAAATATAAACTAATTAATTAGAATAAAATGTTAAATTAAATTGGAGATTTATTTAGATGATAAAATGTATTTTATTAATAAAGTTGGGAATTAACTAGTAAACGGATTTAAATAAAATGATTTAATTAGATAAATAAAGTATAGAAAATAAATTTTGTGAAAGAGTTAATTATATGAATTATTAGTAAGGAATTTATGGAGAATAATTATTTGTAAGTGGGCTTCAAAATGTAATTTGTTCATGAATCAAGAAAAGGAAAGAAAGAAATAAACAAAAAGAAGAAAGAAAATAAATCAAAGCCCGTTATCTCAAGCCCAAATAGTTAACCTTAGGCTCTTGATTTTTCCATCTCTAGATGATTCTTTTCTTGACTCTTAATATCACCTTATAAATGTAACATCAATGATATATTTTTTGACTTTAGGAAATTATCAAAATACATAAACCCTACCTCCTCTAAATTCAAACAAAAATTAAAATAGAATCTATAAAATTCCTACAATCAATAATATCATCTCTTTGCAACCTCGACATCAATTATCAGACAAATATTTAAGATTTTGCTCATCAATTTGAGAAAGGGGCAGTTTATAGTGAAACGTTGATACAATGTCTGTACAAGTATTTAAGCTAGAAGAGTAAGTGTGATTATTCAATCAAGGTGAGTAGTTTAGCTCACTACTATGTCTATACAAGTATGAATATGATGTATGAAACGTTGATATTGCTATGTATCTTATTTGAACTTGTTTACTGAAACATTGCATTCATCCCTCTCAGTTCCTACAATACTTGATACTAGCTAATTATTATTTTTTGGGAATGGTCGAATCATAGAATGTTGGAGTTTGATTATATAATGTTGAATGAAGGAGTGCCAAAAATGAAGGAGGAGAAGGTTGAAAATGCACGAAGATGGGCATGGAGAATCGCATGCCTGAAGTCCTGACTAGTCGGACCCCTCCAATTGGCTGGTCGACCGACGGTTATGACCGATCAGGCGACCGGTTGCCTAAAACTTAAAATAAAACAAATAATATATATATATAGTATAAGCATTCTAATATACTATAGTATATATCATACCTAAAGATAGAAATGAATATTAATTAAAACATTTAATGATTAAATAACGTAAATTTAATCATATTATTTCAACGAAAATTTATAAAAGTTAATAAATTCGTATTTATAAAATTATCAAATGATTTTATATAATCATTAAAGGTTATAAAACTTATATTATAGATTTAAAAAGAAATTCTACGGTGTTTGAGTATTTATTTAAGTATCGTTTTATATAATATAAATTAATTTTGTATTTTATTATAGAATATTACTATGCTTTCAAATATAGTAAATACATTTATATAAATTACTTTGTTAATTAATTACATGTTCTCATTTCTGTGCAAGGAGAAATTTGAATAAACGGTTTAGTGATACCATCTAGTATGGAACATTCGGTAATGAATTTTCGGTTATTCATTGAACTTGTTGCATAGATATATTGAGTGGTTTTAGTATAGTTTATGGACATTGAATAAACGGACTAGTATGACACGGTGATATGGGATGTCGATGTGATACTTATCTAGTTATTAAGTGTAAGTAAATGATACTCATTAGATGGGGATAGTTATTGTATATTGTACTTATATGAGGTAATGCTTATAGGTGAGAGTAGGGTAAGTGCCCTTATATTTATTACTATTGTATGCCACTATCATGATGTACTCCTATTATTGGCACTAGAGAGAACCAGAATAGGCCAATTTCAACCCAAGCGACCTGATCATGGTGTCGCGCCCCAGATCCACGACACTTTTATGTTATTGGGTTATGTAACGACCCAGATTTTTGAACATCTTATAATTAAATATTGGAATTATTTAAAAATTTAAATCTTGGATTTATTGTAAATAATAATGATTTCAAAAGCTTATTTAAATTCTGTTTAAATAAGAATGATAATAGTAAAATTTTAATTTTGAATTAAAAGTGATTAAACTGGTTTAATAATAATTCGTTTTAATTAACGTGTGAAATTATCATTTTGGGGCACTATCTCGGATTTTGACGAAACTAGTGCCATCAGACCCAGAATAATGAATTGTTATACGCCGTCGAGTTTCGTGGCGATCGGATATACTGTACGGTCATGCAAGCTCGAAACATAGCAATTGATTTCAGGTATTAAATATAATATAATTTGGTTTTAAAATCTAACTTCTGTATGTGATGGAATTGTGTTCGGAATGGGGGTAATTAACTAGGAACGCCAGTGAGCATGCCTAGTTCGAAGTTCGGGATTTTAGTGGTTAAATAGTGTTGGAAAATTTTCTATATGAGGACCTCACTTTTCTTTCCTTTTGCAAAACTAAAATCCTAACCCTAATTTGGCCGCTCCATCTAACGGCCCACATCACCTACGACGATCGAAGCCGAACTAGCTATTGGGGTCGACATGAAAGTGGTGCGGCGAGCTAAGGAGAGTTCATCTATGGAGGTGGATCGAAGTTTAATGCTCTTTGGCGGCGCAGATCTTCACTCGAACGCTGGCGGTTGGGGAAGCTCGATCTCGAGCTAAAGGCCATCGGGGACAGCAACTCTGGTGGGGATGGAGGTGGCTTGGCCTGTGGTGTCGGCGACAGTAGCGCGGTGGTTGGAGAAGCGATGAGGCAGTGGCGGTGGTTGGATAAAGTCACGACGTCGAGTTTGAAAGCGGCCTGGATTTGTTAAACGAAAGAGGAAAGTAATTAGTTTAATTACCTAGATTGATTAACGTTAATTATAATTTAGTTATCTCTAAGTGCTAACGATCATATCTTGCTCAAATGAGGATCGATTTTGAGGCGCCGTTTTCGCCATTGCGTACGTATCGAGATTATTTACAAAATGAAGTTGGATTTATCAAGTTTGGAGCTTTTAGGAATTTTAGTCAAAATCGAACGGTGTTCAATTTTGGACTATTCGAAAATACGAAAGAATTAGCAAGAGCTTGGGTGAGTTTCACTCTCCAATTGATTGATTATATATTGTTGTATATATAATTGATGTTGTATTGAAAATATAAAATGTATAATGAACAATGCAAGCTATTACTTTTGGACCCTGGTTTATTTTGTAAAACAAGTGATAATAGGATTATTGAGTATAATATCTTTATTGATCATCTATAATATGTATTGTGGCCTCGACTACTTATTTGCATGTTTGATATTGCTTTGTGAAAAGTGATGGTATGTTATGAATGTTAGAAACGATATAGTCGTTATAACGTGCTTTGAAATCCCCGATATTTTGACATATGTTAAATTGGATAATTTGGGTAAATTGTGGATTATATATATACATATATATATATATATCTGTGTGTGTGTGTGTATTAGGTTGTTCTATACAAGTTTGGGTGTGTTTGACATAAAAGGAATTGGTTTGGACGTTTATGGAAATTGTATATGGTAGAAGCGAAACGGTTGCAATGGATGAACTTTGAAATCGTTGTGATCTACGATTTTAAAGTTAACTTTGAAAGGCATCTGTGGGCTTTTTCATATTGATTAATAAGTACAGTTAGCGTACTTATTATCGAGAAAATAACAAGGTTTGAATATATTGTCGAAATCATTTATGGATTTATAAAGTGATGGTTTTAAGTTATAAAATGGGTTTTAAAGTAGTATTTTAAATAAATGGTTTTAAAATAGTATAAGTATTTTAAAAAGTGTATTTTTTATATATATGATTTTAAAAATTATTAAAGATTTTAATAATGATTTTATATTATAATATTTTACAAATGGTTTATAATATTTTATTAAATATCTTAGTTTATAAATAAATTAGCATATGTACTTATATATCTTTTTAAAGGTATTTCAGTATATATTGAAGTTTTAAAAATGGAAGTTTGGTATTTGTAAAGGAATTTAAAAGGAGTTTTAAGACTACAACACTAATGTTATAATGGATTGTTTTATAAAATGATTGAAAGGGTATATACCTTATTTAATAAAATGGAGAAGCACTTAAAACTTTAAATGGATATTTTAAAGTAAATGGCAAATATTAAAGTGATTTTGGGTTTATAGTATCGATGTTTGTGCAACATCCATTTTAACACAGTTAACTATACTTTTGAAAAGTAATTAGACTTTAAAATGAAGTTTTAAAGACAACATGATAGTAAAGTGTTTTGGGGTTTGTCGTAAACAATGTTTTAATAACATTTGTTTTTAAACCCTTGGATAATATTGTAAAATATTGTAAATGAGCTTGGAAAAATACTTATATCTTTAATAATGGAATTTTAAAGAGAATAACAAGTATGGATTGGTTTTGGGTTTGTTGCGACAGTGTGTTAATAACATTCGCTTTAACCCTTTTTGGTTATACTTGGGAATGTAAATATGATTTTAATTAATAAAGGAAGATTAATTAAAAAAAGGGATTAGAAGTCTTTTCTATGATTTGATCGTGCTTGTTTATTCGATCATGCTTTATGTGTGTTTATGGACATTATACAAGGCTTAGTTTCCCATATACGACTATTCTCATTGTTTATTTGATTGGCCAAATATACTCTGGAACTATCAAGAAAAAACATAGAAATTATATGGTACAATTATCTTCGGTGATACTATACATATGTATAAACTCATTTTACTCTTCTAGGACAATGCTAAGAAAATCTGTTCGCTTAAATGGTTAGGAGATAATCTTCGATCTTATGTATTGTCCGTTTGTTTCCCACAGAACCAGGGTTGAGATCCTGGGAAATCGATCGATTGGTTTTGGAGCACCCGGTAAGTAGGGGAGTGTACTTAAATGAGATGACTTAAAACCATAACTACTCCAAAACCATATATGTGTTCTTAGTTCGTGATTGCTTCGTGATGGCTTCATGATTGGTTCGTGATTGCTTCGTGATGCTGGGATCTATGTGGAGATTCGAGATCTATTTGAGATGCTTGAACAAATGTAGTTGTTCATGATCTATTCAGGGTGTGGGAATCCATGTATGATTCCAAGACCTATTGAGGTGTGGAAATCCATGTGCCATTCCAAGACCTGTTGAGGTATGGGAATCCATGTGTGAATCCAGGATCTGTTGAGGAATCCATGTATGGTTCCGAGATCTATTTGAAATATGGGAATCCATGTGTGGTTTCGTGATCTGTTCGAGCTGGAGCTCATGTGGGAGATATGTTCAAGTGGTAACTTGTAGGATGGATTGCCAGACGTAGCCTCATTAGTGGGTATGACCAAAACCAGAGATAGAAGACATAGCCAGTAGGGTTGGCAAACCCATAGGGTGCATGAGACTCCATTTCTAGAGATACTTATTGGGATATGCATCAGACCAGCTATGGTTTTCCTATGGTACATTCACTAGAGATGCACGACGCTTCGAAAGGATATTTTTTATCGTTGTGTAGTAGTTCAAATTCGACTTCCCCGAAGAGAGCTACATGGAAATCCTACACAATTAGCGAATGCACCTTAGCGGTTGTGATTGTATACCTATTATTGTTGTGACGTACACTCACATACATCGCAGCTATGTGATTATTTGTATTTCACACCTTAGACATTATTATATTACCACTAGATTTTATAATAAAAATGATTTGGTTGTCGTAAAGTAAAAACTCGTCCATATTTATTGACGGCGTGGTCTTACGAGATACCCTTATTTTGAAGGTTTTAGGATATAGAAAATCTATATGATTTGAGTTTCTCATGTTGGTTTACCAGACTGATCTGGGTGTTCTTTTCTTAATGCGTGGGTCAGCTCGAGTATGTTTCCAGATTTAGTTGTGGTTCATTGGAGCTTTTGGAGAGGAGCTGGATGATTTCTTACCGGACTTTGTTTCCACTGCATTCTTGACTTGTTTCTATCATCATTTGTGAGGACAGGTTGTTATAACTATCCAAGTTGATGATAGGTTAGTTTTCTCTTATTGATGTAAGTATATAGAGGTTTTCATTTTGGTAAAGACCTTTTGAGATATTATATATTATTGTTCCACATGTGAGATTCTGATATTGTTCTTTCTTGTTCTATTTCATTTTCTTTTTATTTTACCCTAACAATTCTTCTTTTCGGCACTTGGGTGCTCGACACGTGAATATCGTGGATGTATTAGTATCGACATTCGGTGGTTGAAAAGGTGGGTCATTACCAATTAGGTAACCCACAGGGTAGGTGCCCTATATTCCCTTATGTCATATAGGCCAGCAGTTGTTACCTATAGATGAAAAGCAAGGTCGTGACCGAGGCTATGCATTGGCGAGCCATTATGGGATAAGAGTCACGACGTCTGTCGAGGTAAATAAAGATTGTAGTAATAGATCTGGTTAGGTGACCTTGGGTTTCTAGAATAGGCATACAGCCTCTGCCTCTCGTCCGATCCTATGAAGAATGGTAGATAGACATGTATTGATTTTACTCCTCACTAAGTACAGTTTTGGGTTAAGTGACCCAAGGTTAGGTGACCCTTATATTGAGACGACTCTGCTTGGGGATTGAGTCTATACTATGGTTGATTCTCATTACCACTAGATTTTGATTTACATTATTATATATTTGATATATTTATATGGATGGATTAATGGATACTTATTATATTACATCACAATATGGTTTGATTACATGATTAATCCAATCACCTATTCATAGACTTATTATTATGATTTATCTTTACAAATAAATCAGCATAGACATAGTATGACCTGTATGTTATTATACTCCAGTCAGTCTGAGACATTGCAGGCACAGGTACTATGTAGATAGCAGGACTATCCATGGAATTTTGAGGTGGCTAGTAGTAGTTATAGGATGATACATTCCCTATACATTCTGTAGCCTCATTGATGTACTGGTAGTTATATCTGATGATGTATTGTATATAGGCTGAAGACTATCATTTTGTAGCCATGGACTATGTGTTATATTTTAGCTATTGCTATATGACTCTATGTACTGATATTATTATGTGATTATGCATCGTTCTATTATGGTAGCACACGTGTTTATTGCTTTATATTGAGACCATGTACATTAATGGTAAGTATTATATATGATATATGATATGTACCGGTGTTAGTGCAAGGAAATATTCATGTGTGTACATTTATCTCTTCATTGATTGTACTATGTGATAGTATTACTTAGTAGTGCTCTTGGATAGCATGGATGTAGAGGTGGGGAGCATTCACACTTACATGGGACAGGGTAGTCTATGAGCACCTAAGTGTAATGACTCACCTTTTTTACCCACAAATGTCGACACTAATATATCCATGGCATTCATGTGTCGAGTACTCAAGTGCCAGAAAGACAAATTGTTAGGGTAAAATAAAAGAAAAGGAAATAGAACAAGGAAGGAACATAATACCATAATCTCACAACGGAATGATCATATATAGTATCAAAAGATAGTATAAATTGTCATTCTAAGATACAAAGTTATTCAATGTTATAGTAATCAGCCTAGACAATCATAACAACCGGTTAACACAAATGTTGATGATACAATAATAATGTAGTGGAAACAAATACTAGGGTAGGAAATCATCCAGCTCATCTCTAGAAGCTCCAAAGCGTCCATCGCTAAATCTAGAAATATACACGGGGCTGACCCGAGCATTATAAGAAAATAACATCGGATATGTCTAGCAAACCAGCATGAGAAACTCAAGACATAGTAGTGACATATAAAAACATCTTTTGAGACTGTATGGATTTCTGTAGTGGTTTACCCTTCAAAGGAAACCAACCATTCATTAAGCTTAACACATAATGATATGATAGATAATTTCTAGAGTGTAGAACATAAATCATATCAAATAGTTGTTGTGTGAACGCCATAAAAATAAAACTGCTAAGGCGCGTTCGCATAATAGATTTTCCATGGAAATCTCCTTGGATCTAGTCGAATCCGAACTCCTTCACAAGGATCAGAGATATCCTTTCGAGCAACATCGTACATCTCTAGAGAATGTATTATAGGAAATGCATAACTGGCCCATGCCTAGACAATCGTGGTTCCGAATGCATTGCTCCTACATGCATGTCTGTAAGTAATACTAGATGGAGTCGCATGTACCCTTGGGATTGTTGAAATGCTACGTTCATATGGGATTGCTAAAATGCTACATTTCCTTTGTCTATGCGTCCTATCTCTGGTTTTAGTCATTTCCGATGTCAAGGCTACGTTTGGCATATTTTGCTCGAGTCTTCATCACTCGAACAGAACATGAATCCCCACATGGATTCCCACATCTCGAACAGATCACGAATCACTACATGGATTTGAGCATCTCGAACAGATCTCAAACTCCACATAGATTCCCTGCATAAGTCCTTCGACTAATGCTAATGCTATCCTCTCTCTTGGAATACTCCTCAAGATAGCCAGTCCCATTGGGTAGCATCATTAGAAATGTTAACGTCGACCCCTCCCTTGGACTTAACCTTAGGATTGATAGTTCAAATCCATAATATTTCACTTCATAACCGCTTCCAAAACATAAAACACACATACAAGTTTTGAAGTGGTATTCGATGAGTAAAACACTTACGATCTCGGTCTCTTCAAAAATAATTCGATGAATTTTCAGCTAACTCATTTCTGGTTCTTTCAAAAGTAAGCAAAAGCTTGAGACATTTCGTACTGATCCTCCTCCCTAGGGGTTCTCATTGAGATGAAATCGTGAAGCCTTTTAATGACTTCTTAACTCAAATTTGATCAAGTTCAATAATCAACCAATCGATAATCTAGCTAAAACAATTGCTTATACAAATCATGCTTAACTACTATTCGGTATTCCAACTCAATTATTCCTCGCCCAAGGGTGAAGCCAAGTAAGTTTGAGCACTGGTTGCATCAATCCTTGCCTAGGCACTTCATTCTTGAATTACACAAATAGATAAGTCTAGCTCGTTGACTTTTATTGTTAAGTATAGTATTAACGATTTTAATAAACAATAAGAAATCAACATGATTAACACGTTTTCCACATTTTCCAACTTACTATTCCTCTGTCAAGAGGAAAGCCTGATAGGTTAGACCTCTATTGCTTCGTCCCTACTCGACATAAATCTTAACTTCCACAAATAGACAAGCCTTACTTCATCGGCTTTTAGTGTTGAGCATAGTCAATTAATTTTCAAACAAGTAATTGAACAATTTAACCATTAAGCAATTACTAACCCCTTTCTAAACCTTTGGTTTAAAATTAAAGACTAGATACTTAATAAAAAATATTTTCATGAGATATTTTCCAAGATATATATAATATATTTTCCAAGATATTTATATAAGATATTTTCACAAGATAAAATATTTTCACAAGATAAGATATTTTCAAAAGATAAGATATTTATAAGGATTAGATATTTTCACAAGATAAGATATTTTTCAAGATGTTGATATAAGATAATTTCCAATATATTTATATAAAATATTTATACCTAAAAATATGTATAATAGATTTTAAAATATTTATTTAAAATATTACTTGGAAATAACAAGTTTGAAAAATCATTAAAAACTTGAAAATGGCATGTTTTCTATATATTTTAACAAAATATCTCTTCTTTGAAAATTCACATTTAATTCTTAAAAATTCATAAAGATCTCAAACCACTTTTAAAATACTCTAGATATAATTAGTAACCACTTGTAAAAAGAATGAAACAAAATACTTAAATCTAATATCTTTTCAAACCTTTTAAGTCCAAAAACCAAGGCTAAATGAGGAAGTTTTGCACTAGTTAAGTTTTGGCCAATTTTCAAGATGTTACTTAAGGTATTACTATTTAAGATTTTAATAGCGACAAACATACATATAAGACATTATAAATGTGGTGAGAAACCCTTAAGGATCTCTGTATAAAGTTCCATATAAATCGTCGAACACAAGGCAATTCACAATGCACTTTCAAATCTAAGTCCAATTTAAACCAAAGTCCATTTATAACCTATGTGCTTTGTTCAAGGTCTTTTCACAAGTCATACAAATACATTAAATTCCATTACAAATTCGTTCAAGTTCATACACATATATCACATATGCCACTTACTTTTAAAGTAAGAATCCAAACCAATATTCTAACATAAGTTAACAACAATTCAATCAACATAAACACAATCAAATACTAACATATATATGTTATATTTTTCATTCAAAGTGGGGTGTTAACTCACCTTTAACCACACAAACAACCAAGATTCCAGAACCAAAGCCTAATCCCACTTGCAACCACTTCCTTCCTTCCTTCTCTCCTTGCTTCACCTTGCTCACAGCCCTCCATCTACCGCATGTTGCTCACGACCTGTCACCATAAGGGGTGCATGGATTTGGTTCTTCATTTTTTGGCTTAGTGGAAGGGTTTCTAATATTGTATAAGCCTTGGGGAAAATTTGATGTGATTTGAAGTTGATTTGCAACTCTTTCTTTTCAGAACATAAGAGAGGAAGAAGAAGAGAAGCCATTGATTTTTAGAGCTCAAGTTTTGTGAATTTGTGATTATACTCTAAGGGTATGTCCTTGCTTATATAGGCTTGATTGAAGGGTCATTATCACCTTCTACCTCTCATGGAAGGTCACAAAGGAGACTCCTTCTCACATGATAACTTTATATCACTTCTCCTTTATGCTATTTACCATTATACCCTCACCATGATAATATCTCTAATCCATTAGAACATTCTAGAATGATCCATCCTTTATGAAGAGGAGAGTGTGTTAAATGGTTGCTAATATGTTCATTTATTCATCAGTTAAGTGCAAAAGAGTTTGAACAACTTATACCGATCGAAAAGTTGTTTACCGATAAATCGATTTTCGGCCACATTACCGATTTTTCTTCGAAGAATATATTTTTGGAAACATTTTTCCAAAAAAAGTTTACCATCATTACTTATGATTTTAATAGGGTTAAAGAGCTTATTAAATCATTTTAATAACATTTAGTTCAAGATTCAAATATTTAAATAATTCAAATATTTAATACAAAGTGTCTTAAATTCCGGGTCGTTACATTCTCCCCCACTTAGAATATTTCATCCTCGAAATTCCAACACAGGCAACCACGGAAACAATCCCACATTGATATTTAATAGTATCACAATCACTAGCAAACAAAGCTCATTATTTGTTCAAGCTCAAACCCTCTCATCATACAAGGATGATAATTAATCAACTAGGTGTGCCTTCTGCTCAACAGCTAGGTTATTACTTAGATGATTATTCATGCCACCATAGAACAAATCGAAGAGTCGTTCCTTAAACTCTCCCTAAGCCAATAAACATAGTATACAAATATACTAAAGTCTGTACGATGCACATGGACCATCCGTACGCAATATCAATTCTAATCACTTGCTCGATCACATAGATATCCCTTCCCGATTATTATAGATCACTTGACCTCTCCGGTGCGGGCTATCATCAGGTTCCTTTATTAGAAACCTTCGTTCCCCTTACATAGACATATACTATGATAGAAAACTTCAGGATTATATCAAGAATCGGTATCAAGTGTTCGCCGTTAAAAATCGAGTGAAAAATCCTTGTTCGGACCGATGTAAACCACCTCAAAAAAAAGTGCTCGAATATTGGATCAAGAACAGTCATGCGAATAAAATGATCTACATATAACTTATGTATTTATCCTATTGATTTCTTAACTACACCAATTCCTTTTAAATTACATTCATTTATCCAAATAGTATGCCGCTTAATACTAAAATTATTTATGAATCATTTCATAAAAACCTAACTTTAAGTTTATAAACATTTTACAACTTAAGTTCATGCTTGTTTAATATCCACTACATTCTAAGAGTATATACCAAAACATCAAACTTGTAACAAATATGATTAACAAATTTAAAACTTGTTTTAACTTGCTATCCTCTAATTTCAAGTGTTATATAAATTCAACTTTATATCTTCAAAAAAATTTAATTACAAGTACTATAACAATCTGGAAGTTCCCAACTATCCACAATCACCGAAAATCCATTTCATTTTAACAAATGAAAACTACCAACCAATATATCATACGATGATGCACATACCAAACTTTCCTAATGCATAGGCTACATGTGTCCATAAAATAATTTAATAGGAAAACTTTAGAACTAAACACTAGTTTTTATTTCAAATGGAAACTTATATATATACATATATCATTTGTATATCAAACCACACTTTGGGATTAAATCAAAATTTGTTTTACCAAAACAACGTTGTAGCATTCCACACTTAAAAACCCAAAAATGAACACAATAGTAATCAGCCTGGATGGTTATAACAACGTGTCCTCATAAATGTTAATGATACAATAGTAAGGTAGCAGAAATAAATACTACGGTAGGAAATCATCCAGCTCACCTTCAGAAGCCCCAAACCGTCCATGGCTAAATCTAGAAATATAACGGGGCTGACCCAAGCATTATAAGAAAATAACACTCGAATTAGTCTGGCAAACCAACATGAGAAACTCAAGGTATAAAAGTGACATATAAAAACATCTTTTGAGACCGTACAGGTTTTCATAAACCATTCGTTAAGTTTAACTTATAATGATATGGTAGATAATGTCTAGAGTGTAGTACATACATCATATCAAATAGTTGTTATGCGAATGCCACAACAATAATAGGTATACAATCAATACCGCTAAGACGCATTAGCATAGTGGATTTTCCATGGAGATCTTGTCGGATCTAGCCGAATCTGAACTCCTGCACAAGGATCGGAGATATCCTTTCAAGCAACGTACGTCTCTAGGGAACGTGCTATAGAAAATGCATAACTGGCCCATGCCTAAACAATTGTGGTTCTAAATGCGTCGCTCCTACATGCATATTCGTAAGTAATACTAGATGGAGTCGCCTGCACCCTTGGGATTGCTGAAATGCTATTTTCCCATGGGATGGCTAAAATGCTATGTTCCCTTTGGCCATGAATCTTATCTTTGGTTTTAGTTATTTCCGATGTCGAGGCTATGTTTGGCATCTTTCACTCGAGTCTTCATCACTCAAACAGAACAACACGAATCCCTAGAAGGATTCCCACATCTCCAACAGATCACTAATCACTACATGGATTCGAGCATTTTGAACAGATCTCTAACCTCCACATAGGTTCCCTGCATAAGTCCTTCAATGAATGCTAATGTTGTCCTCTCTCTTGGAATATTTCTCAAGATAGATAGTCCCATACGATAGAATCGTTTGAAATGTTAATGCTGACCTCTCCCTTGGACTTAACCTTAGGATTGACAGTTCAACTCTATAACATTTCACTTCACAGCCGCTTCTAAAACATAGAGCTCGTATACTAGTTTTGAAATGGTATTCGATAAATAAAATGCTTACTGATCCCTGTCTCTTCAAAACTAATTCGATGAATTTCCGAATCACTTATTTCTGATTCTTTCAAAAGTAAGCGAAAGCTAGAAACGTTTCGTACCAACGCTCCTTCCTGGGGGTTCTAATTGATATAAAATCATGAAACCTTTCGATAACTTCTTAAGTCAAATTTGGTCAAGTTCGATAATCGATTAATCGGTTATCTAGTCAAAACAATTGCTTATATAAATCACGATTCATAAGCTTAACTTGTTTTTGATATTCCAACTAACTATTCCTCACCTAAGAGTGAAGCTAGGTAAGTTTGAGCACCGGTTGGATCAAGCCTTACCTAGACACTTCATTCTTGAATCTCACAAACAGATAAGTCTACCTCGTCGGCTTTTATTGTTAAGCATAGTATTAATGATTTCAATAAACAATAAGAAATCAATACGATTAACATATTTCCGACATTTTCTAATTTACTATTCCTTGGTCAAGAGGGAAGCCCAGTAGTTAGAGCTCAATTGTTCGGTCCCTACTCGAAATCAATATTAACTCTCATAAATAGATAAGTCGTACTTTATCGGCTTTCAGTGTTAAGCAAAGTTAATTACTTTTCAAACGAGTAATTAAACAATTTAACCATTTGGCCATTAAGCAATTACTAACCCATTTATAAACCTTTGATTTATAATTTAAAACTGGATGCTTAGTAAACAATTTAAAAGGTAAAATATTTGCATAATATATTTTCCAAGATATTTATATAAGATATTTTCCAAGATATTTATATAAGATATTTTCACAAGGTAAGATATTTTCACAAGATAATAATTTTCACAATATTTTCCAAGATATTTATATAAGATATTTATACCCTGAAATACTTATAATAAATTTTAAAACATTCATTTAAAATATTACATGAAAATAACAAGTTTGAAAAATCATTAAAAACTTGAAAATGACACGTTTTCTATATATTTTAACAAAATATATCTTCTTTAAAAATACATAATTAATTCTTAAAAACTCACAAAAATCTCAAACCACTTTTAAAATACTCTAAAAGTAGTTAGTAACCACTTATAAAAAGAATGAAACAAAATACTTAAATCTAAATATGTTTCAAACCTTTTAAGTCCAAAAATCAAGGCTAAACGAGGCAGTTTTGCACCAATGAAGTTTTGGCAATTTTTCGAGATGTTACTTAACATTTTACTATTCGAGCTTTCAATAGAAACAAACATATATATAATAAATTATAAATATGTTGATAAATCCTAAGGATCTCTCTACAAAGTTCCATATAAATCGTCAAAAACAAGGCAATTCACAACTGTATCTATAGTACCTATCACTATAAGTGCACTTTCAAATCTGAGTCCAATCTAAACCAAAGTCCATCAATAACATATGTGCTTTGTTCAAGGTCTTGTCAAACTTCATACAAGTCCATTCCATGTTTGTTCAAGTCCATACATATGTCACTTGCTTTTAAAGTAAGAATTCAAACCAATGTTTTAACATAAGTTAATAATAATTCAATGAACATAAGACAAACAAATACTACCATATATGTATTATGTTTCTCATTCAAAGTGAGGTGTTAACTCACCTTTAAACACAATGCCAAGATCCAAGAACCCAAGTCTAATCCCACTTACAACCACCACCTTCCTTCCTTCTTTCGTTGCTTCACCTTGCTCTAGCCCTCCCTCTACCTCATGTTGCTCATGGCCTATCACTACAGGGAGTGCATGTCTTTGCTTCTTCATGTTTTAGCTTTGTGGAAGTATTTCTAATATTGTACTAACTACTAAGCCTTATGGAAAAGTTTGAAGTGATTTGGAGTTGATTTGCAACTTTTCTTTCTAGAATATAAGAGAGGAAGAAGTAGAGAAGCCATTGATTTTTAGAACTCAAGTTTTGTGAATTTGTGATCCTACTCTAAGGTATGCCCTTTCATATATCGTCTTGGGTAATAGTTCATTACCACCTTATACCTCTCATGGAAGGTCACAAAGGAGCATCCTTCTCACATGATAACTTTATGTCACTTCTCCTTTATGCTATTTACCATTATACCCTCACCATGATAATATCTCTTATCCATTAGAAAATTCTAGAATGTTCCATGCTTTATGAAGAGGAGAGTGTGTTAATTAGTTGCTAATGTGTTCATTTGATCATTAGTTAAGTGCAAAAGAGTTCGAACCACTTATATCTATCGAATAGTTGTTTGCCGATAAACCAATTTTCGGTCACATTAACGATTTTTCTTCAAAGAATATATTTTCGTAAATATTTCCAAAAAAAAGTTTTACCATCATTAATTATGATTTTAAAGGGAGTTTAAGATCTTATTAAATCATTTTAATAACATTTAATTCAAGGTTCAAATATTTAAATACGAAGCGTTTGAAATTCTGGGTCGTTACACTAAGGATAGTTATGTGCACCCTGGGTGGTTTTCGTGTACCCAGTATTGGACGTCTGTGTGTGTCCTATCGCTAGCCATCAACGTGGGCATGTGTTGAGCGTGCACGACATTGGGTCATCGTTGACCATCCATATGGGTCATAAGAGTTACTATACAATTAGCTGCCAAAGGTATTTATCCAACAGTCGATCCTTTAGATTCTAGAAACCAGATGAATCAATAATTTATCAAAAAATCTTAAGAATCAAAATTTTTATAGATCTGTTTATCAGAAGGGACCAAGAGACTTTGATTTATCTTTCAACAACCATGATCTATATCTGACAACACTTGAGTGAGAGATGCACGGTTGTATGATGGTTGTTATGTTTGCTTTATGCTTGGTATGTTGTGTTATACCCCATCTTTTCCACATGTGATAGTATTTTAGCATATACTGTGTTTATATGCTAACTCTGTGGGTACAGGGATAGATCAGGTATGATTCTACATACCATTTGTCCTTATTACTGTATAGATTTTGATACTATTTTGAGACGATGTATCGCTCACACAAGACTGTTATTTGATTTGAGGTTTTCTGCTTTGCTTCTTATTTTCTCGTGTACTCTTAAATGATTGGATTAGGTATAATAGATATGGATAGCGCATGGAGCTTTATGGAGTACGAGCGGGAGGCTACACTTTCATATATCTATACATTGGAGCTTGTTATCGCTTATATTCTGTTGTGCAGTATTGTGGAGCTATGTCAGTACTTGTATTTTGAGATATAGTTAGAAAAATTATTTTGGAGACTTGAGATGTATACTCTTTTATTTCATTTTTTGTATAATCTATGAGCTGATGCACTCTGATATTCTTGTTTATGGTTAATTTGATCATATTACCATCTCACATGTTTTGCATCTGTTTTATTATTATATTTTGTTTATACACTATGAGATGTTTTACAGGTTATATATTTGGATTTTTCTTTACCTTACACCCTTGGTTGTTTCCTTGCATCAGTCAGGTATCTCCGCAGCACACTTTGTAGGTATATTGGGTAACGGAGATGTAAGGTGGTCTCTACATTTAGTATCAGAGCTTAGGTTATGCAGTCAACTTAAGTGAATGCTAAGATCCATTTGAGATAAGAAGGAGTTATCACCCTAGGATGGATCAAGCGATATATAGAGAGCGTACTTGTTATATTATTGTTTTCAAAACTATATAGCAGTATATACAGTAAGTCGCACTGCACATGAGTATCATTGGTGTCACTTTCCTTTATGAGAGACTGGTCATTCTTATTGTAGATTAAGAATGAGTCGGCATACGAAGAATGTCACTAGGACCTTCATTTCTAGAGTTGAGGAGGGGGTAGGATCGATGGCTGCTAACTCGACCTGTAGTACATGTTCGCTGAGATGGTGCGAAACATGGTTCAAAATGCCCAAGATGCTCCTAATGTTGGTGGTGCCCAAGTGTAAGCACCTAGGGTCGACTTTGCTAAGTTGAATATGTATTAGTCTAGTTTGGGTAGTAAGCCGTTCCTTGGAACAGAGTCGGCTATGGAGGTCTAAGATTTGATCGACGCTTATGTAAGGATCTTTGAGGACATAGAATTGGAGGGCATTATGAAGAGGAAGCTAGCCTCTAAACAGCTTTAGGGACAAGCAACGGGGTGGTGGAATGCCATCGAGGTAACTAATCCTGAGGATCAAATTACCTAGAAGCGGTTTAAGATAAGGTTTGAGGAGAAGTATATGTCGGCTACTCAGAAGTCGGTTCTTTTCATGAAATTTGTTGATTTAAGGTAGGGAGATATGTCTATATTGGAGCATGTGGCCAAGTTCGATATGTTATCAAAGTATTGTCTATCTTTTAACGATACTCTACTCAAGAAGAATGACAAGTTTATTATAGGCTTGAATGATTATCTTGGAGAAAAGCAAGTAGGGCATATTGATGAGCCCTTTGAGAAGCTAGTGGAAAGGCTCTTTAGCATGAGAGTTTGTATCCTGTCTAAGCTGGTTGTTGCTCCCAAGGATGAGCCAAACCTGCAAGTTGGTGAGGGAGGCTAGAGGATATGGAACAACAACAAGAATAAGCAGTTTTATAAGGGTAGTCTAAAGAAGGGAAAGTGGGAACCTACTTGCTATAACCATGGAGAGAATGGCCATCTTAGCAAGGGTTGTAGAAACGAGAAGAAAGGACGTTTTAATTGTAATAGATCTGGCATATGAAGAAGGATTTCCCAAAGCTATTGAGTAATAAGCAAGTTGTGTCTACTTACACTTTGAACGTTGTTCCAACCTCAACGAGTGCACCATCGGCAATGGAGACAGGGAAGTGAAGGTTTTATAGGGTATGCTTTCTATTTATGATATACCTGTACCTGTTTTATTCGATATTAGGGATTTACATTGCTTCATATTTGGTGATTTGTTAGTATATTGGGATTGAAACCCGAGATGGTAGACCGACCTTTAATTGTTCCAACCCTGTTGGAGGATCAGCTAGCCTTTGCATGGTTTGTCAAGACTTAGCCTTATCGAGTCATGTATTCGTGATTGCTTTGTTTTGGGTTTTATGGGGTTTGATACCATTCTGGGGATGGATTGGCTATAGAAGTACGAAGTAGTTGCAAATTGTGAGAGACTGTTGGTGACGATAGGGGTGGATGATGGGCGTAGGTTGGAGAACTGCCGACCTAATGATGAGATGATGGTTAGCTTTCTATATTCACTCGAGATCTAACACGACAAATTGTCATTTATGCCTATAGTTAGGGAGTATCCTAACATATTCGAGGAGGTGATCGGATTACTACCAGATAGGGAGATTGTAACGACCCAGAATTTCAGTCATCCGAATTTTGAATATTTAATTGATTATAAATATTCAAAAGTAAATTTTATAAGTTGAATAACTTATTTTTCAAATATAATGATTTATTTGATAATTAAGTTGTTTAATTTAATATTTGGAATTGTTTAAATAGTCGAGATTTGAATTTAATTTAAATAAAAATGATCTATAAATTTGATTTAAATGCTATCTAAATTAGAATGGCGTTAGTAAACTTTTAAAATTGATTTAAAAAATGATTTAATATAAATTGGAAATTTTACGTTTTAATTAACGTATAAAAATAGTTATTTTTTACACTATCTCGGATTTCAATGAAACCAGTTTCATTGGATCCATAATAGTGAGTTATTGTAATATTTCAAATTTCGTGTCGATTGGACTTACCGTTTGATCGTGCGAGTTCGAATCGCACAGAAATTAATTAAAGGAAATTTAATTAAAATAAATCGATTTCGAAAACCTATCTTACAAATACGATGGAATTTGCTCCCAAAACATAATCCATTGTGTTCGGAATAGGGGTAAAACCTTATGAATGCAAGGCGGCACACTTCGTTTGGAGTCCGGAAAATATTCGAGTGAATAGTGTTCTGAACTTGCCTATATAAGGATCCTAAACTAACCCTAAACTCCCAAATCCTATCCCCAAATTAGTCAGCCGCCACCAAAATTTCAAAGGCCAAAAATTGCCGATCTTCCTCCTCCATTATCTCTCCATCCATCAATTATTACCAAAAACTTTCTAAACGAAATCGTAGAGGGTGACGAGATCTATAATCTGAACAGTGGCGATCGTGATTGGTGAAGCAATCGGTGTGGATCTCGATGCAAAGGCACAACATTCAAGGGGGATTTCCAAGCGATTGGGGTGACCGAGTTGGTCGAGGCTCTGGCCATGGGTGGAGCTCGGGTAGGCGCAGCTCGTGGTGGTCTCAGATCATTGTCTCAATCGACGATGGAGGCGCGAGGTTCGAAGGATGTTTGCGTGCGTAATGGGTTCATGCGCGCGACTTTTAGCTTGGGGAGGAAGAAAAGAAGGAAGGGCTGAGATCTGTAAATGATGAATGAACGGCCCTGATTATCTCAGGTAAAAAAAATGTAAATTAAATTAAATATATATTCGATTGTTTAAAAATGTATAACTTCTTCATACGAGGTTGGATTCGAACGAAACAAAGGCATTGGATTCGTATTGTCAAGCACTACGCTATGGAGTTGGATTGGGATTTATTTGAGTTAGTGAAAATTTTGGTTAAATTCAAACGCCTGTTCGTTTTTAATTGAAATAAACGCTGCAACAACGAAAGCAACCAAAGTGAGTAAAACTCACTCTCTCTAGCCCGCTTATATTTTTATATAAATGGGAATAAATTTATTATATGTTGTTTGATGATTGTTTGGATGTTATGGTATATTATTAGTAGTTGGATATATTTCTGCCTATTGGAGCAAATGAGACCCTATACATTCCCGTGTATGAGCGGATGACCCTTTGTACGCGCGTCTGCCTTGAAGCAGACATTGTACATATTTTTTTCATATGTGTATTTATTGCAGGTTACAGGTTGGAGGGATCCAACTGGATTCCTCACCATTATTGATTTTTATTTACACATATTGGTATATATGTTATACCATGTGATATTTGATGTGATGGATGCCATGTTTGCTAATATTGATGTGAATCCCCTAATTTAGTACTTTTGCAGCATTGGGCCATATTTTTGGAAATTTAAAATATTAAAATGGTGATTTTGACTTAAAAAAGGATTTCACGGTGATTTTGAAAATATATATGTTTCAATAAGTTTTCGAACGATTAAAGAAATGGATTTATTTTAAATAAATAAAAAGTTATAATTTTTATGTTATAAAAATTATGGTTTTGTGAAATATACTTAAATATGGTTTTTTGAAATATGGAGTTAACTATTTTGTAAAATAAGTTAAATTGAGAATTTTGAATTTATTATAAATGGTTTATATGTAAGGTTTATAAAATTGATATTTTATAAATAAAAGTAATGGAATTATAAACAAGTTTTATAAGTGTTAAAATGAAAGTTTATAAAGGAATGTTATTAATAAAAAGATTTAATGAAATGGATTTTTAAACGGTGTTTTATATGTATTAGAAAATAAAACTGTAATCAAATTTGTAAATGGATTTGCAATTGAAATTTAGAAATGAATTTACGATGGACTTTATAAATAATGAGATTACAAAAGAATGAATGTGTAAATAAATAAATTTATAAGTAAATAAGCTTATAATGGGATTTTGATATACAAATGAGATAAGCGGGAAATTAGTTAATAGAATTTTATAAATGAAAGTTTTTATATAATAGAAATGTGAATTATAAACACTGTTTTATAAATGTGAAATCAATTTAATTTGATAAGCTAAATATGGATTTTTATAAAAGGAAATATATTCACGTTTTTTTAACATGAAAAATTCTTAAAATGAATGTTTTGGAAAATGATATTTTAAATGGAGTTTAAATGGTTTGAAAATACAATAAGTTATGAATTCACTTATTATTAAAAGAAGTTTATGAAATGTTTTCCAAATATTGAAATGGTTTTGAGAATATATCTTTTTAAAGATAATTTGAAGTAATAAATTTGGAAAAGTGATTTAATAAATAAAAATTTAATAAATCGGGCCTAGTTACTGTTTAAGTGCTAAATTATATTTTTTGGCCATTTTAGTTTCTCGACTTGATCTGAAAACTATTTAGTTGTACACTTAGTATGTAACCATCTGTGTAGGCTTGATTATTGTTTGGTGTAAAGGATGTTGATTTGAGTAGTGCAGAGTGATTACTCCAATCTACCGAGCTTCCTTCTTAGCCGAAGGATAGCAAATTGAAAGTCGGAAATGTGATAAGTCTATGAGACTTGGTTTCTGTATGAGGTTGAGTAACGCTTTTGCATTGTTGGTGCAAAAAGACCTGGATTAATTTATCCGAAAACCACTTCGGACCAACCTATATGTGATGATTGTGCAGTTTTGTTGATGATATTGATATTTAGGATTTTCATAGTGAAGGACTACTCGTTGATCATTTGGGGTTAAAATCCCAATATATATATAGTAGCAGTAGTCTCTTCGTTATGAAATATCCAATGCAAGAACCATTCGCTGCTAATCCTAGGGATTTCCCGATAGGATATGGTAGGAAAGTACCTTCGGTTTGTCCTATTCCTGGACAACTTGTATGGATGGATGTCTGACAGTGCATTTTCTGATATTACGTACATTGATTTTTACAAACATACATCTGTGGTGACAGAGAAGGCAACTTCTCTTAGCTTAACACCCTTCTTAAGACGTACGAGCTCAAGGGTTGTATTTTTGTGGAAGGCAATTAGTAGTCAATGGAAATGGCAACGTGGCATTCAAAGATGATGATAATGTGATATATGAAAGGTTTTTGATACCTCTTTTGGCCTCACACCCCAGGAAATGACTAAAACAGGGTAGAAGCAACAAGGCTAAGTGGGTCACCCCCATTAGGAGATGTCATCATCCTTCTAGATTTACTCTACACATGTTTAAGTTGTTGGATCTTATGTTTTGATTACTAACAAGAAATTCAACCACCGTAAAGATTCATGAATCTACGACAAAGAACTACGAAGACCGGACTCAACAATATAAAGTATGGTTCATAGATATATGTTTTTTAGAGTCAAATCTAGTTTTAGTTATGTCAAAATCTTTCCTCAAGTAGTTCACTCCCTCACATATATATAAAAGTTTTCACGACCTTTGGAAAATTAAATTTTCAACATATTTTAAAACCTGTTTTCTATAAATACTCAGTTCAATCGACTGAACTCATGCACTCAATCGACTGAACCTGTGCATATAATTTTTTTATAAAATGCATGGACTAATCGACTAAGTGCATTAGTCAGTCGACTGAATCTGTGCATATTTGAATCCACAGGCACGATTTTGAATTCAGTCGACTGAAGCTCTTATAGCAGTCGACTGAACTGTCTCTAACTGTCACTTTTTGAATAGACACTTACTTTCCCAAATGGTTTCCTTCCTCGCAGAGAGTTGCAGCCATTGTTGTTCGTTAAAACCTTTTCACTAGAAGTAGTAACTCTCTGTCTACTATATATATGCATGAATTTCAAAGATCAAATTACTTAACTTTATTTCTCTTACTTAAATCATATTTTCTGAATCTATTGCTCTCTTGAATCCAAATATTTATTGCTTACAAACATAATTCTATATTTCTTAAGCAATCTAAAACTTCCTATTCTACATAAACACACATCTACACACATTATACTTGAGGAAAAGATTATAGGAAGGGTGTACTTCAATTGACAAATCTGTGTTGTTAAAAGAACACAAAAGGTCAAGGCAATCAATTTACTTGTATTCAAGTCCTGTTCGATTGCTCAGGCAGTCAAGTCCTGTCAATTGCTCAAGCGGTAGAAGTCCTGTTTGGTTGCTCAGGCGGTGTAAACTTATTCCTCCGGGTTAAGTGAGGGCTGCTAGTTTGAATTCTAGGAGTCTAGGACTGGACGTAGAACGGGAAGTTCGAACCAGTATAAAAATCTCTAGTGTCATTTTTTACTTTACTGCTATTTTATTTTATAGTTACATTCCACACTAATAAGTTTAGTATATATATTCCATATTGCACGATCCTATAGCATAGTCACTTTCATTTGGTATCAGAGCAGATCATCTTATAACCGTAACATAGTTATCTGATATTTTAATTTGGAAAACAACATTAGCACAAGTTTCCTTGAAGGTCAATCTACTGCATGACCACCACTATTTAACGAATTGAACTATAACTATTGGTCTACTAGTACGAGAATTTATATGCAAGCTAATAGTTATGAAACTTGGAATATTACTCAAGCAAAATATACCATACCTACTACAGAATATTCAAAATGGTCTAACACACAAAAACTTGATGCTATTGCTAATGCCAAAGCTATGAATATGTTATATTGTACTTTAGACAAAAATGAATTTAATAGAGTAAGCATGTGTAAAACAGCTAATGAAAAAAGCGTACACTTAAAATTACACATGAAGGTACTAACAAAGTAAAGCAGAGTAAGATTTCTATGCTCAAAAATCAGTTGCAGAATTTCAAAATGAAGCAAGATGAAACAATAAATGAAATGTACTCTAGATTCCAAGGCATATATCATTCTATCTTAGCATTAGGAGAAAAATATACACACTTTGATATTATTTCAAAAATCCTCAACTCTCTAATGGATGAGTGGGAACGAAAGGTTTTAGCGATCGAACAAGCTAACGACATTTCAACCATTAAACCAAAGGAGTTAATAGGAAATCTAATGCCTTATAAAGTTAATCTCTAGGCTAAATGAGTACAGGTGCAAGATAGGAAGAATATAGCATTCCAAGCAAAAAAAGATGAATCAGATTTAGATGAGGAAGATATGGCATTCATTACTAAAAATTTCAAAAAGTTTTTGAAATTCAAAAAAAGTAACAAATTTAAAAACAACAAGAACAACTTCGGTAACAATAACAACAACAACAAAGCCTCATCTTCTGCTCTAGAATGTTATGAGTGTCACAAGAAAGGTCACATCAAGAAAGACTGTCCTGATCAAAAGAGAGACAAATTTAAGCATAAGAAAGATGGATTTAAAAGGAAAGCTTTCTCTGTTACATAGGATGATTCAGCATCATCTTCATCATCAGACAGTGACACAGACAGCGATTTTGAACAAGCTAACGTATGTTTTATCGCCACAAATGACGAGGTAAGTGATCTAACTTTTGATGATTTATTGGAAATAAACTCTGAATTACTTGAAAAACTAAGAAACATCAAATGAAAATATAAAGAAACTCTTGAAATATTAAATAGGACTGAAATTAAGGTAGATATGTTAAGGGATGAGAAACAAATTTTAGAAGAAGAATTTTAAACTACTCAAGAATCCTATTCTAATATGACATCTCAACTCACTATGTTAAGTCAAGAAATAGAAACTCAAAAGGAAAAGAATGATGCTCTTTTAGTTGAAAATCATGATCTTAAAGCTAATATTAAAATATTGGAATTATATATTTCTAGTCTTAAAACAAAATTAGATGATATTACTAAAAATGTCTCTAATTTCAACAAAGGAAGAGAAAATCTTTCTAAAATTATAGAAAATTTCCAAACAGTTCCAAATAAAAGAGGACTAGGATATAAGCAAGTTTCAAAAAGTATTTCAAAGAAAAAGGATTCCTTATATAACAATTTCAAAAAGAATTTTAAAAAGTATTAGAAATTTCTGAAAAATAAAATAGACACTTTTGAAAATTTTAAAATCTTTGCTAAAAGAATTCAAAATCTTAAAAATTTAAAATATTAGAAGTGATCATGGAGGTGAATTCAAAAATGAAGCTTTTGAACATTTTTGTAATAAAAAGTGAATTTACCATAATTTTTCTTTTCCTAGAACACCACAACAAAATGGAATTGTAGAAAGAAAAAATAGAACTTTACAAGAATGTGCAAGAACTTTATTAAACGGAAGCTCTCTACCAAACATTTTTGGGTGAAAGTTGTAGCGACTGCCTGTTATGTTCTGAATCGTGTTTCCATCCTACCACTAACAAAACACACTCCATATGACTATTTTATGAAAGAAAACCAAATATTTCATATTTTAAAGTTTTTGGTTCAAAATATTTTATTTTAAACACAAAAGATCAGCTTGGAAAATTCGATCCAATATCCGATGAAGGAATTTTCATAGGATATTCGAACCAAGTAAGGCTTATCGAATTTTTAATAAAAGAACTACAACAATCGAAGAAACACTTCTTGTTTCCTTCGATGAAAATTTTAAGTTTAATAAGAATTTTGAGGATGATGAGATAATAACTAAGACGGTCACAAATACGATTACTAAAAATAATTTTGAAGAAGATGAAAACATTGTTCATAATTTTGAAGAAGATGAAAACATTGTTTATAATGAAAATGAATTACGATCTCCTCCTAGGATTTTGCTAGATCACCCAGTAGAAAATGTCATAGGAGAAATTGATTCACATGTCAGAACTAGAAATCAACTTAATCAAATTGGCCATGTAGCATTCCTTTCTAATATTGAACCTAAAAATGCCAAAGAAGCCTCTACTGATGACTATTGGATTATAGCAATGCAAGAAGATCTAAACCAATTAGAACGAAACGAAGTTTGGGAATTAGTTCTTAAACCGAGTGATCAAACAGTCATCGATACTAAATGGGTTTTCAAAAATAAAGCAGATGAACAATGAAATATAACTAGGAATGATTAGTTGCACAAGGATATAATCAAGGGGAAGGAATTGACTACGAAGAAACGTTTGCTCCAATTGCACGACTAGAAGCAATATGTATCTTACTGGCCTTTGCATGTTTTCGTAATTTTAAACTTTATCAAATGGATGTTAAATGTGCATTTTAAATGGATATATAAAAGAAAATGTTTACGTTGAACAACCTCCTCTATTTTCACATGAAATATTTCCAGACCATGTCAATAAACTTAAGAAAGCTTTATACGGTCTAAAACAAGCACCATGTGCTTGTATGAACGTCTTAAAAGCTATCTTATAGATTCTGGTTTTGAAATTGGGAAGGTTGATCAAACTCCTTTTATTAAACAAACTTAATAGGATATTTTAATTATTCAAATTTATGTTGATGATATTATTTTTGGTTCTACAAATGATAAGTTATGTCAGGAATTTTCTAACATTACGACCAAATAATTTGAAATGTCACATATGAGAGAATTATCATATTTTCTTGGATTACAGATTAAACAATTAGATAATGGAATTTTTATTAATCAAAAAAATTATTGTAATAATCTAATTACATGCTTTGGTATGAAAATACTTCTGCCAAACCAACTCCAATGAGTACAACAATACATATCGATAGAGATAGAGACGGCAAGAGTGTTGACCAAAAATTATATCGAAGTATAATTGGATCATTACTTTATTTAACTGCTAGTAGACCTAACATAATAATGAGTGTTTGTTTATGTGCTCGATTTCAAGCAAATCATAAAGACTCACATACGCGAGCGGTGAAACGAATATTACGTCATCTAAGCAAAACCAAAGATTTTAGACTTTTCTATCTGAAAGAATATCCTTTCGAGTTAGTATCATACAGTGATGCTGATTTTGGAGGATGTTGGACAGATAGAAAAAGTACGAGTGGAACTTGTCATTTTATTGGACAATCTCTAATATCTTGGTTTAGCAAGAAAAAAAATTATGTTTCTGTAAAAACCCGCATATTTTACGATTGTATATTTAAGTGTTTTATTTAAATATAGCATCGTTAATCGAATTAAAGTCCAAAAAGCTACTTTTCATAAACGGTCGAATTGGGACTCGAGACCACTTCCATTGAGTCCAAAATGGCGTTTATAACTTTTTTGAGTATAAACATCAATATGTTTGGAGTTGGGTGAATTTTGCTATTTTCACTTAGGGCTTTGGGCTTGGGTTTGGGTTTCAGCCCACTAACCCAACTCATCTTATATCCTAACTCAGCCCCTCTTCTCATTTCATTCTCATTATCCTAATACATTCAAGCTTAAGTAAAAATGGGGGAAGATAAAAGGAAATAGAAATTCTAAGCCCTAGTTTACTTTGCAAATTCAAGTTCTTGCTCCAAAATCAAATAGAAGCTTAGGTAAGCATCTTCTTCATCTTCTCCATCTCTATCTCTCTTCAATCCTCAGAAATTCCTAACCTAATTTAGGAAATACTTTCTTATTAGCTTAGATTGGAGCTTCTAGAGGTGTATTGAAGAGGAATTGGCTTTTCCTTTGTTTTAAAGCTTCTCATTCGTGTTTTTGGGTTTGAAGGTGAGTTCTTTAACTCACATCTACGTCTATAGCTATCATTGTTGTTAGGTATGAATTCCTAACATTTGTGCATATTCATTTGCTTTTGGTTTGAATTGATTTGGTGAATTTTCCAATTTTGGTGTTTTGGTCCAATTTTATGAAAATGATGTTTGGACATTGATGTTTGGGGTGTATCGAAGAGCCTATAAGGCCGGGTTGTCGCTTGGCGTAAATCCTTAGTCGTCATTGCTCATCCGATCGCTCCCGATACATTTTGGCCACTTTGGCCTAGGCAAATTGTTGCCCAGACCAGGTGACCAGACGTCCGGTGATCAAGTCCAGACGTCTGGTTTGGATTTAGAGCAAAAATATATGCATGCAGAATTTATAAAAAAAAGCCAGAGACTAATTCCAAACGTCTGAAATTTAAGATCAGACGTCTGGATGAGTCTCAGACGTTTGACTTGAAGTATCAGACGACTGGGGGTTCTCTGGATTATTTCCAAAGAACAGAACCAGACGTCTGGGTTCTAACCAGACATCTGGTCATGGCTCAGACGTCTGATTTGATATTCCAGACGTCTGGGTGGCTTTCTGAACTATTTCCAGAAAACAAATCCAGACGTCTGGAAATGTTCATTTTTTCCTATTTAGGCTGTTTTGTGTGGGTTTCCTATTTTAATCGATTTTTGTTGATCCGGATAGTTGTCATCACTTATTATCGACTTTGATGACTTCTTTCTTTGGATTTTTGGGAATATCCATTTTGATGGATTTGGTATCGATTTCTTTGGATTTAATTCACGTCTTCGTATGTGAATTTTTGGTGATTGATTGTTTCTACAATCATTTCTATGGTTTGTCACTTTAAAATACAAAGGTTTCTATACTAGTAGTAAATACTCAAACTCTTTCATCAAAACGATTTCAACACTACTTTTAAATACAAAGCTCGTTTTAAAACCGTTTTCCAATCTATTAGTATATACAAACCTTTACCTCATTCATTCGAGAAATTCAATTAAACGACTTAGCAAAACAAGTGGTATGAAACGCTTGCGTTTACTTCATCGGTTAATTCTTAGACTTGTTCGATTGAAATCTTGTGATAATTTTCGAGTGGAAATCTACAATTTGTTCGTAAATATTTAAGTTATGCCAGTGGTTATGGGACATGAAGCTAAACTCATTTATTTACTAGCTTAGTGTAATCGACACTTCTTGTTGATCAATGATGATACTTTGGTGATTTAGACTAGCGATGTGTGATGTCTTTTTGTCCGCGTGGGGGACTGTACCCCGTTTGGAGGAGTTTCGGCTCAAAGTCCGCAATGGGGGACTATACCCTGTTTGGAGGAGCTTCGGCTCATTTGGAGGAGTTTCGGCTTAAAGTCCGCAATGGGGGACTATACCCTGTTTGGAGGAGCTTCGGCTCATTTAGAGGAGTTTCGGCTCAAAGTCCGCAATGGGGGACTATACCCTGTTTGGAGGAGCTTCGGCTCATTTGGAGGAGTTTCGGCTCAAAGTCCGCAATGGGGGACTATACCCTGTTTGGAGGAGCTTCGGCTCATTTGGAGGAGTTTCGACTCAAAGTCCGCAATGGGGGACTATACCCTGTTTGGAGGAGCTTCGGCTCATTTGTGATACATGTGTTGGTTATTTTTCATGCCCCCGTTTGTGATAGACCTTCCCCTTTTGTGATTTCTAGAATTTGTGTTTCACCAATTTTCGTGGTTTGCATTGATAAGCTCTATCCATATTTGTGTTTTGGTGATTAATTTAAAGAATGTGATTCTTTTTGGTGTTTTGAGATTCATGAGATATTGTATGAGTTTTGTTGTTATTTGATGTATACTTGACACAGTGTAGCATTTTTGTTATCATACGTTTTTGGTCATATCTCTTATCATATCTCATTTTATCTGATATTTATAGCTAGACTGATCCGTTTATTATTTTCTTCTTAAATAATACTCGGGTCAGGCCGAGGTATTTCAGGTGCTCCTGCTTGACTTCTTATCAGGGTCCGTCTCCTGACTTTTGGCTAACTACTTTAGCATAGTAGTTTTTGTTAGTATACATTTGAGATATAGACTCCTTGTTGTATACTTATTCTTTTGTCTAGCACTTGTACCTATTCTTATGTGATGTAATGGATCTTGTTTGACCACTACTTTTATGTACACTTCTATGTGTTATATTCATATCTGTTTCCGCCTTTGTGATATGAATGTCGGTGACTGATTTGTGTTATGTTTATTTCTATACTTGTTTCCGAAGGCCTCATAGCCACTGTGTGGTAGCTTTGAGTTTGTAATTGATATGTCGGATTTCCTCTTGAAATGAAATGTAAGTTATATTATCTGACATATCGGTACTCGCACAAAGCAATTACACAGATGGTCGCTCCTCAATAGGCTTATTCTTCGCGCTAGTCGACGGCATTACCCCGTAGTATCCTTGGCTAGCGTGAGTATAGAGGTGGGGCTTCACAACTTGGTATCAGAGCCAAACTTCGGAACAATGTAGAATAATCTAGCAAGGATCATTGTCCTAAGTCTTTCTTAGGAATCGTGCCATAGGATTTAATTTGAGTCTTCGTGCCGTTCTATCCTATTTCTTTTTATGATGCCTTGTTTTATCAATCAAGTTTGTTTGATATTCATTTTGTGAATAACCTTTTTCCTCTTTTCTTTCTTTCTTAAAGAAGAGAAATGGTTAGATCTGGCAGTCCTAGCACTGGTCAATCCAGTAGTCCTTCTCTGGATGGCGTATTCATGTCTTCCCAATAGCTTTTGGATCTTGTAAAGAATCAAAAGTTTATCTGTGCTTTGAGTAAAAACCCCAAAAAGGTTTTACCTCTGAAATTAGATGTGCCTTTCGACCAGTTTGTAGATATCACTCTTCGACTTGAAGAGACCGATAAAGAAAATAATGTTGAAGTTGTGGATGCCAAACAAAACTTCAACATCAACAAGAAGAGGCATATTAAGTTCAAAAGTCCTAATCCCAATAAAAAAGGGAAGCAGGCAATTTCGGTAGCAAAGACTCCTACCTCTAGTCGTGGACGATGCTACAATTGTGGTTCTACGGACCACTATGCAAATAAGTGTCTAAAACCTCTTACTTGTCGCTATTGCAAAGGTTTGGGTCATCTTTTACCTTCATTCCCCAAACTTCCAAACAAGAAAGAGGGAAAGTTTAATGTTGTGCAAGCCCCTAGTAACCCTTCTCTTGGTCAAGGTAATTCTCTTTCTATTCTTGATGACATTAATTTGTTTTGTGATTATCTTATTCGAGTTCTTTTAGATACGGGTTCATCTCATTATTTTATATCAAAAGAACTTGATGATTCTTTCTCTTTAAATATTATGGGCTTTATGACTTCATTGAGAATTGCGAATCTGGTTGGTGGATCCGCAACACTCAGTTTACTTTGTGAAAATGTCGAGATTATTTTATGTGATTATTCTTTTCGAGTCGATATGCATGTTATGCGTTACTTAGGCTTCGAAATTGATTTTTTGAGAAAGGATTGGCTTGATCATTATGAAGCCCACATCCTATGTCCCGAGCGGACTATATATCTTCAACATGCTCAATCTGTTAAGTAGATTTCTATTGTTCTTAATGATTTTGATTTCCAAATTCGGTGACATCATTTTATTCTTTAAACCCACTTGATGAGGAAAGTGATATTTCTCTCATTCAAGTAGTTTGTGAATTTTCCGGTATTTTTGAGCTTGTCTTAGGATTATCACCTAAGCAATCTATTGAATGGTGCTAAGGTCTTTTCAGCTCGACCTTGCCACCAGTTTTCATCAGCTATGAGTTGTAGAGGGTGGCATTCCACTTACTGCATTTCGCACTCGTTATGATTCTTATGAGTGGTTCATTATGTCATTCGGTTTGACTAACCTTCTACCTTGTTTCATCCATCTTAGGAATCAAGTATTCTATGAATATCTCGGTGAGTTTATCCTTGTATTTATTGATTATGGATGAAAACAACAATTTAAAATTTGCAAATCTTTTTAATAAGATATTTATAAGTATTATTGGATTTTGTTCTTAAAATGAGCAAAGAATATTCGTAAAATTTTCTAAGAGACATGTTTATCATATAGAAGATGATTTTGTGTTGTTTTGCCCATTGAGTGCTTTAAGAATTCTGGTTGATGCGCTTGATCAATGTTATCGATAGGAATCTCCTAAATGCTATGATGAGACAGTCAGACACAATAAATTGACTTGTAAAAAGTAAATTTTTCTAAAAAGATGATTACATAAAGTTAATTATAATTTTGAATGTCTTAGTTTTTAGGGAAAGAGGATCAATTAAAAGAACTCTTTTTCGATGCTTTTATTCTTGCGATTCCCGAAGGGAACCAAGACTTTATTGTTTGTACCAATGCTAGTCGTATTGGTTTGGATATCATTCTCTTGCATAGGGAATGTGTTATCACATATGCTTCTTGACAATTAAAGCTTGCCGAGGCTAGATATGCCACTCATGATATAGAGCTCGGGGCTATTGTTTTTGCTCTTATAATTTGACGTCATTATCTTTTGGGAGAGAAATTTGTTCTCTACACCGATCATAAATTTTTGAAGTATTTATTTTCTCAAAAGGAACTTAATTTGCGTCAACAACGTTGGCTCGAGTTCCTTGCATCTTATGATCTTGTAAATCTTTATACTCCTGGAAAGGGTAATCGTGTTGCCGATGCCCTTAGCCGAAAGCAACAAGCAATTGTTTCCATGATGGTATCCGAATGGAATGATCTCGAGACTTCATCCACTTGTGAGATTCGAGATCGTAAATCCAATTCATGTTCATCTCTTGTTTTATGTAGCCTTGAGGCTCATCCTTCTCTTTTGGACCGTACCTCTTTTGGCTAAACTCTATGTCAAATTAAATTGTATGGAGTTCCTACTTCTATTGTTAGCAATCGTGATCCATTATTTTACTAGTGGATTTTGGTAAGGTCTTCAAAAGCTTTGGGAAGAAAGCTTAATTTTAGCACCGCTTATCATCCTCAGTCCGATGGATAAACCGAGCGTGTAAATCAAACTCTTGAAGATCTTCTTCGTGCATGTGTTCTTGATTTTGGTGGAAGTTAGGAAGATCATATTTCTCTTGTTGAGTTTTCTTCCTCTAATAGCTTCCAATCTAGTATTGGTATGGCACCTTACGAGGCACTCTACGGAAGGCCATGCCGATTTCCTTCGTGTTGACTTGAAGCCGGTGAGAAGCTGGTTTTAGGTCCAGATTTTATTCGTGTTTCACCTATGATGGGTGTTGTGCGTTTCAGTTGATCGGGAAAATTAGTACCATGACATGTTGGTCCATTTTCCATCACCGAACGTATTGGTTCCGTGGCTTATCACCTTTTTATTACCGGCTCAATTTTCTGCTATTTATGACGTTTTTCACGTCTCTCTACTACGGAAATACCTTAGGGATTCCGATTCTATTCTTGAGCCCGGTGTAATTGAAGAAATTGAAGTTTCACCAAATTTGACTTATGAGCAACATTCTATTTGTATCATTACTTCGGAGGTTAAACACCTTCGAAATAAAGAAGTTCTTCTTATGAAAGTTCAATGGTCCTCAAATCCTAAGGATTGCTCTTGGGAATCTTGAGAATTCATCGAGCAAACACATCCAGACTTACTCTTTCGTGCTCTTTATGGTGAACTTCTTATTTCAAATTTCTTCTTTTGTGTTAATATGTTTTTTTTGGTTGTTACTCTTTATTTTCCTCTTAATTATTGCGAGGACGCAATTTCTTTAAGGAGGGGAGTCTGTAACAACCCGCATATTTTACGATTGTATAATTAAATGTTTTATTTAAATATAACATCATTAATCGAATTAAAGTCCGAAAAGCTACTTTTCGTAAACGGTCGAATTGGGACTCGAGACCACTTCCATAAGTCCAAAATGGCGTTTACAACTTTAATGAGTATAAACATCAATATGTTTGGAGTTGGGTGAATTTTGCTATTTTCACTTAGGGCTTTGGGCTTGGGCTTGGGTTTGGGTTTCAGCCCACTAACCCAACTCATCTTATATCCTAACTCAGCCCCTCTTCTCATTTTCCTAATACATTCAAGCTTAAGTAAAAATGGGGGAAGAGAATAGGAAATAGAAATTCTAAGCCCTAGTTTCCTTTGCAAATTCAAGTTCTTGCTCCAAAATCAAAGAGAAGCTTAGGTAAGCATCCTCTTCATCTTCTCCATCTCTATCTCTCTTCAATCCTCAGAAATTCCTAACCCTAATTTAGGAAATACTTGCTTATTAGCTTAGATTGGAGCTTCTAGAGGTGTATTGAAGAGGAATTGGCTTTTGCTTTGTTTTAAAGCTTCTCATTCGTGTTTTGGGTTTAAAGGTGAGTTCTTTAACTCACATCTACGTCTATAGCTATCATTGTTGTTAGGTATGAATTCCTAACATTTTTGCATATTCATTTGCTTTTGGTTTGAATTGATTTGGTGAATTTTCCAATTTTCGTGTTTTGGTCCAATTTTATGAAAATGATGTTTGGACATTGATGTTTGGGGTGTATTGAAGAGCCTATAAGGCCAGATTGTCGCTTGGCGTAAATTCTTAGTCGTCGTTGCTCGTCCGATCGCTCCCGATACGTTTTGGCCACTTTGGCCTAGGCAAATTGATGCCCAGACCAAGTGACCAGACGTTTGGTGATCAAGTCCAGACGTCTAGTTTGGATCTGGAGCAAAAATATATGCACGCAGAATTTATAAAAAAAAAGCCAGAGACTAATTCCAGACGTCTGAAATTTAAGATCAGACGTCTAGATGAGTCTCAGACGTTTGACTTGAAGTTTCGGATTTCTGGGGGTTCTCTGGATTATTTCCAGAGAACAGAACCAGACATCTGGGTTCTAAACCAGACGTCCGATCATGGCTCAGACGTCTGCTTCGAAATTCCAGACGTCTGGGTGGCTTTCTGAACTATTTCCAAAAAACAAATCCAGATGTCTGGATTCTAAACCAGACGTCTAGAAACGTTCATTTTTGCCTATTTAGGTTGTTTTGTGTGGATTTCCTATTTTAATCGATTTTTTGTTGATCTGGATAGTAGTCATCACTTATTATCGACTTTGATGACTTCTTTCTTTGGATTTTTGGGAATATCCATTTTGATGGATTTGGTATCGATTTCTTTGGATTTAATTCACGTCTTCATATGTGAATTTTTGGTGATTGATTGTTTCTACAATCATTTCTATGGTTTGTCACTTTAAAATACAAAGGTTTCTATACTAGTAGTAAATACTCAAACTCTTTCATCAAAACGATTTCAACACTACTTTTAAATACAAAGCTCATTTTAAAACCATTTTCCAATCTATTAGTATATACAAACCTTTACCTCATTCGTTCGAGAAATCCAATTAAACGACTTAGCAAAACAAGTGGTATGAAACGCTTGCGTTTACTTCGTCGGTTAATTCTTAGACCTGTTCGATTGAAATCTTGTGACAATTTTCGAGTGGAAATCTACAATTTGTTCGTAAATATTTAAGTTAAGCCAGTGGTTATTGGAAATGAAGCTAAACTCATTTATTTACTAGCTTAGTGTAATCGACACTTCTTGTTGATCAATGATGATCCTTTGGTGATTTAGACTAGCGATGTGCGATGTCTTTTAGTCCGCGTGGGGGACTGTACCCTGTTTGGAGGAGTTTCAGCTCAAAGTCCGCAATGGGGGACTATACCCTGTTTGGAGGAGCTTCGGCTCATTTGGAGGAGTTTCGACTCAATGTCCGCAATGGGGGGCTATACCCTGTTTGAAGGAGCTTAGGCTCATTTGGAGGAGTTTCGACTCAAAGTCCGCAATGGGGGACTATACCCCGTTTGGAGGAGGCTCATTTGGAGGAGTTTCGACTCAAAGTCCGCAATGGGGGACTATACCCTGTTTGAAGGAGCTTCGGCTCATTTGGAGGAGTTTCGACTCAAAGTCCGCAATGGGGGACTATACCCTGTTTGGAGGAGCTCCAGCTCATTTGTGATACACGTGTTGGTGAGTTTTCATGCTCCCGTTTGTGATAGGCCTTCCCCCTTTGTGATTTCTGGATTTCTGGTTGTGATTTCTAGAATTTGTGTTTCACCAATTTTCGTGGTTTGCATTGATAAGCTCTATCAATATTTGTGTTTTGGTGAATAATTTAAAGAATGTGATTCTTTTTGGTGTTTTGAGATTCATGAGATATTGTATGATTTTTGTTGTTATTTGATGTATACTTGACACAGTATGGCATTTTTGTTATCATACGTTTTTGGTCATATCTCTTATCCTATCTTATTTTATCTTATATTTATAGCTAGACTGATCTGTTTATTATTTTCTTCTTAAATAATACTCGGGTCAGACCGAGGTATTTCAGGTGCTCTTGCTTGACTTCTTATCAGGGTCCGTCTCCTGACTTTTGGCTAACTACTTTAGCATAGTAGTTTTTGTTAGTATACATTTGAGATATAGACTCCTTGTTGTATACTTATTCTTTTGTCTAGCACTTGTACCTATTCTTATGTGATGTAGTGGATCTTGTTTGATCACTACTTTTATGTACACTTCTATATGTTATATTCATATCTGTTTCCGCCTTTGTGATATGAATGTTTGTGACTGATTTGTGTTATGTTTATTTCTATACTTGTTTCCGAAGGCCTCATAGCCACTGTGTGGTAGCTTTGAGTTTGTAATTGATATGTCGGATTTCCTCTTGAAATGAAATGTAAGTTATATTATCTGACATATCGGTACTCGCACAAAGCAATTACACAGATGGTCGCTCCTCAAAAGCCTTATTCTTCGCGCTAGTCGACGGCATTACCCCGTAGTGTCCTTGGCTAGCGTGAGTATAAAGGTGGGGCTTTACAGTTTCCCTCTTGACTTGTGAAGCAAAATATATTTCAGCTGCTTTAGCATGTGCTTAAGTCATTTATATGCAACAAACACTTCAGGATTTTGGAATAAATTTATCTAAATTAACTATTTTTTGTGATAATACAAGTGAGATCAACTTATCTTAAAATCCTGTAAATCATTCACGAACAAAACATATTGACATTCATCACCATTTCCTTCGTGATAATATTGAAAAGGATATAATCAGATTGAAATTTGTATCTTTTAAAAACCATCTGGCTGATATATTTAAAAAACCATTAAATGAAAATATTTTTATAAAATTAAGAAGAGAACTATTAATTTTATCGTTAAAAGATTTATAACTAATTTCTCTATTTTATTTATGATTTTTTCCCCAAATTTTTTTTTTAAAAGTGGAGCTAGCAAGACTCGATCTCTAGTCTCTCACTTACAAGTCTCATGCATTTCCACTCTACTACATATTGTTTCACATCGGAACCTTCTTTTCAATTCTCTGTATATTTTTATCTATTCTTATCTCAAATTTCAACATTACATTATTTTTTACCTTTTTGACCAACCATTTCTTTCTGGTTGAAATTAATTACACCACTAAACTACTTTCTATTTCTGAAACCTTTAACATTATAAAAACCCTCTTTCATTAAGTTTTTTTATATATCATATTTTAAGTATTATACCAAGCTCTTAAAATCATGTCTTCTCAAGAAACATTAGAATACTCCTCCATCGATTTTTCGTCTCCCAGTTCCAGCTCTATAAACCTACCCATTCCAAGTCCAATCTACGAACCAATTCCAATTGTTCCTCCTGGTTATCACACTGGGTATACACCTGAATCAAAATGAGTTTGTAGGAATTTTAGCTTCGGCTCTCCACCTATTGCTCGTCAAATAGATGATATACATCACTATCAACGAGAGTTGTTAAGTATACAAAGAGAAATGTACTATGAATAGAAGAATCATGGTAGGAGACTAAGCTTACTCGAGAAATTTGCTTTGAAATTTTTTGGTTCCCCTTTGTCAAATAACTAGGTACATCAACCATCTCCCCAGAGGCCTCCTTATTCTCTGAATTCGTAGGATCGTTCTACCATTCAACCGACATGAGAAATTACCAAAATCGAACCGGAGGAATGTATGACTCCAGAGTCTACTGAGTCCACAAAATGATTTTCTTACTTATTTATATTGTTTTTATGTTATTTTTTTAATATATATTTGTATATGTTATTTCATTGCTTAATAAAATTATATACCTGCATTTTCAAACAAATTCAGTCGACTAAATAATACAGTAAGTCAACTGAACGCTGCTACTCAACATAAAATTTTCCTGTAATTCAGTCGATTGACTACAGAGTTCAGTCGACTGAAATCCCAAAAATAAACTAAAAACTTTCGGGAATGATTCAGTCGACTGAATCATAAAGTCAGTCGACTGAACCATGTTATCCATTTTTTTATTAAGCCATTCAGTCGACTGCTATTGAATTTCCAGTCGACTGAAACTGGTAATTGGGTAAGTTTTGTGCTAAAGGTCATTTCATTTATCACATAAACATATAATATTATACAACTTTTCATTTTTAAAACCATACTTTCATTCTCTCTGCAACTATTTCACCAAAAATCCCCAAATTTCCACATCAATTTCATCACTCTTCCTTCAAAACCCAAAATTCACTATGCCTCTAAAAAGAGCAAGGCCTTCAACATCTGCTGCTGGACCTTCTGAATCTCATATAAGAAGTTGGCTTCACAATGACAGAGCTGTTCAACGATTCGACAAAATGAAGAATTCTAGAATCTTCGAAGGCTCTTTCATCAAATGCCCTGATTTTTCTTCCTATGCAATCCAAAATCTTGCTAGGAGAAGTGGCTTGGAATCTCTACTTAACTACACTGCAAATAGCATCAATTAATCATCTTCTCATTAAACCATTCTATGCAAACCTCAACTTAGATCATCATAATATCCAAAATCCTGATGATTGTGTTTGGACCCTTGGTTGCGGCGTGAAGATTTTCTTGCCTCTTGCTCGACTTGGAAGGATTCTCCAATGCCCATTCGAAGGAGAAGAATTAAGTGACATTGAAGTAAATATGGATTCTCGAGATAGAGTTAGCCATCTTTTTCTCTCCGACGATATGACAGAACTCAAAGCAATCGCACTTCGACCCAAAGCCAGAATTATGCATCGTGCTCTAACTTACACCATCAATCCCCGAACAGGTAGCTACGAAAAGGTATATAGGTGCGATTTCCAATCACTTTATGCTATTTGGGGAGAATGTTCTATTAACTGGGCTAAGGTAATTCTCGATGAATTCATAACTTTCAATCAAGGCCGTATGAAAGCCATTCACTACGACGCATATATCATGAGAATTATTAAGCATTTTGAAATTCCTTTCCCTAACTCGGACTATTCCGCAATTGGTTCCCTAAACACCAAAACTCTAAGCCTAATGGGACTCCCAAAGCAATATTGAAGTCATGCTATTATCACTTTCGAACATTGGCTAGAGAATCAAGCGTCCGGTCAACCTCAACCACCTTCAAGAAAACAAGCTCCACAAGTCGAAGCAACAACCTCTTCACAACAACAACCTCCACGGGAATTCAATAAAATTCAAGAAATTGGACCACAAGCTCAACCACGAGAGGCCTTGACAATTGTCACTAGAAATCAAAAGCTTTTAGACCAACTCCTAACTTGCGTCTAGACAAACGTTTCTCATGTTGAGAAAACCGTCATTAAGGTGAATAAAAAGCTAAATCACATTAAGGGTTTCTTGAAAAATATTTGGGAAGTGATATCGTGTGGACAATCTTCCTCCACATTCGTCCATGTATCTACGGCTCAAGGGAAGCGACCTCAACCACACTTTACTTAGTCAACTTCCGAAGAAGGACGGGAAGAAGAAGAAGAAGAGGGAGAAGAAGTAGGGGGTCAAGGAGGTGATTCTAGTGGAGACGATGAAGAAACTGAAGGGGATGATGAAGAGGAAGAAAGTTACGATGATGACGGAAATGGTAATGAGTAAGTAGCTTGTTTAGTTTTTAGTTTCAATATTTTGAACAATGGTATGTTATTATTTTAGAACAATGGTAGGTCCTTCATATAATTTGTCCATGTCATGTACGTGAATATTCGTTGTTATGCGTATGCTAGTACGATGATCCATCTTATATATATGCTCTTATTATCTTATGTTGGTACAACTATTTTTTTATGCCTATATTATATATGCTATTAGATTACAACTTTCCTTTTTGTCGATGACAAAGGGGGAGAAAGATATTGCTTTGTCACTATTTACAGCAGGAATAAAAGCACATATTCAAGAGGAGAAACTGAAAGATGAAGCTAGCATATATTCAAGAGGAGATATAAAAAATGGAGCAATATTGTCGAGATTCATTCATATCACAAATGGAGTTGTCATCATCAAAAAGAGGGAGAATGTTGGATCTTACATTTTGATTACGAACAAGAAATTCAACCGACACGAAGATTCATGAATCTACGACAAAGAACTATGAAGATCGGACTCAACAATATTTGTAACGACCCACTATTTTGGACCATCCAAATCGACAATAAATCGACACATGTCCGACTTGAATAATTCAAAATAATAGATTGTTAATTTAAATTTGGCAAAACTTAGCATATACAATAAATAAATAATCACATATCACAGACACAGAGTAATATAACAATAATGCAGCGGAAACAAAAGAATAGTAGTTCATGAAGTTACTATATATATATAACAGAGTTAAACAAGATACAACAGAGGTCTCGAATACATAGATATCTCAATACAATAGTCAAATACAAGATCTGAATACATCACTGGAATCAACTGAATAACTGAAAGCTGGATAGATAGCTGGATCTCCAAGCGAAGCTCCAACTCCAAAGGTGAGTCTCGAATACTGTATCACTCAGTCTGACCCGAGCGTAAAGAAAACACAAAACACTCGAGTCAGGATTAACATTCTTATATCAATAAATCCAACTCAAGTGAAATAATGACTGAAATACGAGTAACTCAAAGGACGTTTGGGATAACCATCCTCTAAGGATCCGTTAAACTATGTACTATGTAGTAGTGTACGCTAAGTAGATAATGTCTAATCAGTAAAGTACGATATCAAAATAGCGTTAAGTCATGGCCCATTCCACCCTTAACACATTTTTATTCCCAAGAGCATATACAAGACCGTAGTTTCCCCAAAACTGGAAGTCACCAGAGGGCAATCCATATAATAAAGGTACAACCAAAATCGTAGTGGTCGCGAATAGGATAATCAGTATGACAAGGTACATGAGGCAATACCAACTAGGATACTAGTAGTTGCGTGATCCGGACTGATGTTGGGCATAGCAGCTACTACCCCAACACCGCGAAACAACACTCCCATAATCGAGGGGTGCACCCAAATCGAATCACAAAAGTAATAGATATGGTAACGAAGAAGTGTGTCCGCTAGAGGTGGCGAACCTCAATGGCCCGGCGTGGCTCCTGTTTTAGTCATGTCAAGGGTCCTCCAAAATCGTTCTCTTTCTTCAGTCAACGCGTTCATCAAAACCATCCACTTCGTTCTGGATCAACACTCCGCGTATATTAGTTATTAAAGTGGTTTTCGGTATCGACAGAGAGTATGTCCATATCCGATCCCGGTCTCTTTAATAACTACGTATTATTACACCGATGGTCATTTAATAAACTTTCAAAATAGTTATATTTCAAAACCGACATATCATTGCCATTTCAAAAATATTCACCTCCAAAATCATAGTACTTTTCCAAAGTTATAACACTTTCGAAATCATGATCTTTTAAAAATCAAACACTTTGGAAATCACAGCTTTGAAATCATAGCATTTTGGAAATCATAACTCTTTTCTTTTAAACGGTTTAGATAATAAAATTAGTATATATAATAGAATAGTTTATAAATAAGATAGTTTATATAAATAGTTATAAGTTAAAATAGTTTAAAATAAAATAATTTATATTAAAAATGATTTATATTAAAATAGTTTATATTAAAATAATTTATAAAGTAAAATATCAATAGTTTTAAATATAATTTAAAATTACTTTATAAAATAAAATAGTTTCCTCAAATTTCACAAATCGATTCAAATCAACTTAAATTCCAAAATTTTAATTGAATCAAATCTCAAGTCATCAATTTCAACTCGATTCCATTTCTCAATAAATCATTTCAAATTATATCGATTTCAAATACAAATTTGAAACCCAAATTTAACCATTTCAATTTCAATATATTTCAAAGCTTTAAATATTCAACATTTCAAAACTAAATTTTATAATTCCATTTATATCTAAATTTAATTTCATTATATTTGGTTTCTGAGATATTGCTTTAATCATTTCAATACATCTAAATACAACTTCAATTTACAAATTTTTATAAACAAATATCCCATTTATTTTTATATAAGTTTGAAATATTCATTTAAGCTACTATTTAATCAAGTTCAAGTTATAACACATATCTTACAATTTCAAATTTAATAGATTTCAAATCAAACTTATTTAAGTATAATTATTAAATACTCAAGAATTCCAAATCAATTTCAAATTTATCTTTCAACTTGAACATTATAAACTTTATATTTGAAAATATAAATTTTACATAAAAACTTAAACATATTTCATATTGATTCAAATCAACTTTATTAAATCAACTTTAATGAATATTTAAAATCATTATTTATTAAAACCATAAATTTCTTTCAAAACCGTAGAAATGTTTTTCAAAAACATTTATATATAGACCAACGGTGTCTGTATAAAATTTTCTATCCTATGGTCAAGTGATACGGATATTTATCATTTCAATCCGAAATTTAAAATATATTCGGGTATATATCTTTTCAACCCGAAATCCCAAATTCAATTTAATTCGAAAATCGCTTGGGTTTATTATTTCAACCCATAACGATTTTCTCCTATTCTAAAGTCCGTTCGGGTATGTATCATTTCAACCCATAGTGATTCTATACTAACAGGGAACTTGCAGAGTGATAACAGATATGATAATAATATAACAACGGTAACAGGCATATATCATCAGTATAAATAACAGATAAGGGTGTCAGATGTCACAGGTGAACAGATACAGATGATGGCGTATATATATCAATATAAATAACAGATAATGATGTCAGGTGTCACAGGTGAACAGATACAGATGATGGCATAGATATAGCAATATAAAATAACTAGCAGCAGCATATTTCAATTGTCGTTTCAATTGAAATCAAATTTAATAAATAAAAGAACGTTAATCGTGAGTGATTGCTCACCTTTCAAGTCTAGGGGAGATAGACAACGGAATGAGATGAGATACGAATCCACGCACAGATTCCGAAGCAAAGCAAGGTTGGCACGAATCTCACAGCAAGGCAAGATTGAACTCAAATTGACTAACGAAGCTGATAAATAGGAAATGGTGAAACGAATCAAAATCAGCTTAACATTACTGAAACGAAATGTATATTATATATTTTAAACCAATACCCAATTTAATATACATATTTAAATAACATGTCTATATAAGATATTTTAAATTTAAAAATCAAAACTTGATAACATTATAATCTCTATAACAGATAAAATAAAATCAAAATCTTTATATGTCATATTTAAATCAATACAAAATAAACGCGTATACACTAACTAAAAAATATATATCATAAGCACCCTGTCTAAAATCATCACTTAAAACCAATATAATATATACAATAATATATATACATGTAAACACGCAGACTTATGTAACATATATAAATATATAATTTAAACATATTATATGTAAAGCTTACTTATATAAACGTAAAGTACCTAAATATATTATACAATTACTGTAACCTATATGACAGTACATAACTTATAAACCCAAAATAGTATAAACACTAGGCAACTCAACACCACATATACCACTCTGTATACCGGAATATACTATATATATATATCTAAAATTTTGTACACAGATTTGGGAATACTATAAAATTTTGTAAGCTGGCAATAGTATAAACAACTTATATGATATAATAGAATTTGACATATCATATATATATAATAGATTGTGAACCAGATTTTTTTTATACACTGACAAACAATAAGATTTTGAAAACATACCTATATATAAATGTGTCATTATAATATATGAACAAACTCAAAATCTTATATAGAAACTTATGTAACTATATTCATTTTCAATCAAACATATACTCATTTAAGTTTATATATGGGCTAACAGTTCTCAACTATATACCATATCTTTTATAAAAACAGTTTACATATATTTATATATGTTTTTATAGGTAAAGCGAAGAGATATCATAGCCAGGAAAGTGTAGCTACAACCGATCTATATGTACATATAGCATATATAGGTCTTTGTACACAATTATACCATTTCAACTATTAACAACATAACATCATTAATATAAATATTTATATATACACACGCCATACATCTTATTTAGGCAACATATACCGCACACATAAATAATCCATATATAACCCACACAAGCATTCACAGCAAAATGAAAATGGACAGTGCAATGCTTTTATATAAATATAAATATACATTAGGCATGCAGGATAGTGTATAGCAAAAGAAGGTGGCGAACATATGTAAATAATATACTATAAATATACCTTAGCTTATATATAAGGAGCCAAAGAAGAAATATGGCAAGAGACGCAGAGGAATATGCAGAGCTATGCAAGGCCGAAGTGGATGCTCGGATTTGTTTCACGGTTGTGGTGCTGAGGTGAGGACACGACAGAAGCTAGAGGGGAAGAAGGCCTAGGCGGCTGTCGTCGTGCGTTCATGGAGAGGGAGAGGACGAGGAGGTTATGTGGGTGGATGTAGTGTTCGGCAACATAGGTGGAAGGCAAGGTTGAGATAGGTGGCAGTAGTGGTGAAGGATGATGGTTCGTAGTCAGGGACGGGGTTGTTGGACAGCGACTCTTGGTGGAGGAGATGCAGCTGCGGCGGACGAGGAGATCAGGGCGGAGGAAGATAGGCTGAGGTCGTTAGTGACGTGGAGAGGATGGGAAGGTGGTGGCGGTCAGATCGGAGCGGCCGAGGTGATTTGGGCAGAGGCGGGCGTGGGCAATGGTGATGCGGGGTCGGTTGAAGGCTGACAATTTGGAAGGGACGCGAGCAACTACAGGTAAAAATATAAGCTTTAGTATTTTTTTATAGAGGAGGCCATTGCTCAGTTTTGTCACAGAGTCAAGCTCAGGAGATAAAAAGGTGAATGGCCTTCAGGATAAAGCAAATGACAGCTAACATTTTTTTTCTTTTCTGATTGAACAAAGAAAACAAAAGAGGGAGAGACACGAGAAATATATTTGAAACTGATGGGAATATTGAAGATCAGAGCGTGAATTCAGGTGAAATAATTAAAGCTAAGTGTTGCTTGGATTACACGGCTGGCATTTGAAAAGACAAGGAGACAAAAGGTTAAAATGGTACCGATATGGAAATCGTTTTACAGATTTCGTCGTCCACCGGATGCCGAAACACACATACGAATATACCGTAGAGATCAGCTTGACGAGACGATCAAAACGGTATACAGATATCAGTGGTATGATTGAATTATAAAAATTCGAATTTTCTACTAGCGGAAAATGCAGCAAAAACGCATAAAAATAAGATCGACGGAGTTAAAGAAGTCCGAATTTGGAAAAACGAAAAATGACGTCTGGCTCAGAAGATGGTTTAGAATTTTTCTATGTAAAAATATTTAGGTTTCGAAAACATTTTATTTTCATCACTTTTTAACTGATTAAATTGAAGTAAATTTACGCGCGAAATAAACTTTCATATTTTCGGACGAAAATTTACCGGTTGCTATGTTTAACTAAACGCATTCCAAATATCAAATTTATATTTCAAAATTTTGTCGTTTAAAATTTCACAAAATTTCAACTAATTACGTTATTAAAACAGTTGAAATTTACGGGTCGTTACAATATAAAATATGGTTCATAGATATATGTTGTTTAGAGTCAAAGTCTAGTTTTAGCTATGTCAAAATCTTTCCTTAAGTAGTTCACTCCCTCGCATATATATAAAAGTTTTCATGACCTTTTGAAAATTAACCTTTCGACATATTTTTAAACATGTTTTCTGTAAATACTTAGTTCAGTCGACTGAACTCATGCACTCGGTCGACTGAACCTATGCATATAATTTTCTTATAAAATGCACAGACCAGTCGACTGAGTGCATGAGTCAGTCGAATGAATCTGTGCACATTTAAATGCACATGCACGATTTTGAATTCAGTCGACTGAAGCTCTTATAGCAGTCGACTGAACTGTCTCTAACTGCCATTTTTTGAATAGACACTTCCTTTCCCGAATGGTTTCCTTCCTTGCAGAGAGTTGCGGCCATTGCTGTTTGTTAAAACCTTTTCACCAGAAGTAGTAACTCTCTGTCTACTATATATATGCATGAATTTCAAAGATCAAATTACTTAACTTTCTTACTCTTACTTGAATCATATTTTCTGAATTTACTGCTCTCTTGAATCCAAATATTTATAGCTTACAAACATAATTCTATATTTCTTAAGAAATCTAGAACTTCCTATTCTTCATATATAAACATAAACACACATCTTACTTGAGGAAAAGATTATAGAAAGGGTGCACTTCTGTAACGCCCCACTCCGAGACCCATATTAGCAAAGAGTATTACAAGGTAACACCGTCTGCTAATGCGGAGAATAGAGCTGGTTAGGAGCGACCATCTATGACCTTACCTTAATTATCTATTGAATACGTCGACAAGGTAGCATATATCTATATATTCCTCAAGTGGGTCGACATATCCAATGGATACTTAACACAAAGCCACAGGTGGCTGAAGGATCTATCAGAACAAATATAACAACTCAAATGTATTACACATCACAGTACAGTAGGTCATCACTTGCATTTACACATATACAGATACATTACAGAGTTTACAAAATGATACTTGTCAAGTGGTAAAGCAAACCACAATATACAGACGAGTCAATAGAGTATATATCAGAGTTACAGACAAAAAGGACTACATAAAAGCTATGACAAAAAGAAGCTAGCGGAGTAGTCCATGCGGAAGCAAAATAGGCTAAGTCCAATGTACCTAACCTGAAACATCTCGGTCTGACCCGAGTATAAAATACACGGGTCAATCTAGCTAAACAAATCAGTTAGATATACTAATGATAATGAACATACAAGATCATAAAGTACCACAAATATCTCCAAAAGAGATATCCAAATCATCTAACATAAGATGAATCATAACCAGCCTCGTACCATCGGCAATCCCAACAGACAAAGGATATCATATCCCAAAACACGCCAAAAGGCAAATGACAAATACCAATAAAGGTAACACAAGTTTCCACAAGGTAATCGCTATATCGTGTGGTTCAAAGAACCTACCCCGAAAGACGATACACTAGTGAAATATAATTGTCAAAGAAACAAAAGGTGCTCGAGCTCAATACTGTAACAAGGATCCATATGCCCTAAGGCAACGCCCGAAGGCAACGCCAAAAGGCAACACCCGAAGGCAACGCCCGAAGGCAACAAACCGTAGTGGCGGTACTGGACACCACTGTCCGGCGGAATGTGTCACAACTCTCAGTAAGGAACCTGGAAAATGTTAACGTGAGTCCCATACCCCACGTTCGCACTAAACGGTTTTCTATCCGTTAGTCAATTTCACACTCAAAGCAGTATAAAGTTCACCTCATCTCATCGGTAAACCAGACCCGAAGGTCAAAACGATCAAACGAATAGATTAGGAATTAACTAAAAAGATGAACGCACGTGTTCATAGCACACGTTTTATCTAATCATTTAATTCTCCTCCCTCTTCGCTCAGCGTGCAAAAGTGTGTGTTTTAAATAGAAATTATAAATCGGAGAGATGAGCTTTTAATACAATTTAAAAAGACCATTTTATAAAAACCCGTGTACAAAGTCAAAAAGGAATCATTAATGTCAAAATGTGATAACAACCGATTGGATCGGCACGAATCGATCAAGAATTGGAAATCAAAGAAAATAACAAATTGGGCAGAGACAAGCAGATCAGTCGGCTGAACCAGTGGGTCAGTCGACTGGACCAGTGCCTGGAAACTTTTTGTTTCCAGGTTAGTCGACTGACCCAGAGTGTCAGTCGACTGACATAGGGACAAGAATATTTGTCCCCTCAAATCAGTCGACTGAACCCAGAGGTCAGTCGACTGATACAGGGGCAGAACGTTTTCTGCCCCCTGGTTCAGTCGACTGACCTACTGGTTTAGTCGACTAAACCTGCTTCTTGGGCAGAATCAGTCTAGCCCCAATTGGGGCAATTGCAAAAACACGTAACGGGAGCGACGAGCGAGCGACTATGGCCAAGGACTTACGTCAAGTGACAACCCAGCCTCGTGTAGCCCTCCGAAGCACACCGCTAACGTGTTCAACATCAAAGATTGGATTTTTCACAAAAATTGGATTCCAAAACCAAAAATTGGACAATTCACCAAATCGATCCAAATCGAACACAAATGAACATGAATTTATGTTAGGAATTCTTACCCAACAACAACAAAAGCTATAAGCTTAGATGTGAGTTCAAAAATCTCACCTTTAAACTCAAAAACAAAGATGAGAAGCACAAACACAAGGAGAAGATCAATCACTCTTCTCTTCAATTCTACAAGCTTCAATCTAAGATCAAAACAAGTATTTTCGTAAGTTAGGGTTTAGGAATTTTCTGAAATTAAAGAGGAGAAGAGATGGAGAAGATGAAAATGGAGCTTACCTAAGCTTCTTTTGGAATTTGGAGCAAGAATTGGAGTTTTGCAATTGAATCTAGGGCTTGGAGTTTCTAATTCCTCTTCTCTTCCCTCATTTTCAGTTGTGCTAAAGAAAATGAAATGAAATGAGAATGAATGGAGAGGAGAGGGCTGAGTTAAGGTATAGAATGGGTTGGGTGAAACCCAAACCCAAAAGCCCACTAGAAAATAGCAAAATTCAACTTACTCCAAACATATCGAAGTTTATACTCAAAAAAGTCGCAAACGCCATTTTGGACTCAATGGAAGTGGTCCCGAGTCCTAATTCGACCATTTGCAAAAAGTAGCTTTTTGGACCTTAATCCGATTAACGACGCTATATTTAAATAAAATATTTAAATATAAAATCGTAAAATATGCGGGTTGTTACAACTTCAATTGACAAATCCGTGTTGTTAAAAGAACACAAAAGGTCAAGCAATCAATTTACTTGTATTCAAATCCTATTCGGTTGCTCAGGGGTCAAGTCCTATTCGGTTGCTTAGGCGGTAGAAGTCTTGTTTGGTTGCTCAAGCAGTGTAAACCTATTCCCTCCAGGTTAAGTGAGGGCTGCTAGTTTGAATTCCAGAAGGAGTCTGGGACTAGACGTAGAACGGGAAGTTCAAACCAGTATAAAAATCTCTGGTGTCATTTTTTACTTTACAGCTATTTTATTTTATAGTTACTTTCCGCACCAATAAGTTTAGTATATATATTCCATATTGCACGATACTATAACATAGTCACTTTCATAAGTATGTGGTGAATGTATAACTCGGGTACCCGTTAAAGGTCGGTAATAATCGGGGTGATGATATATTCGGTACTATCTAGGAAAGGGTAGGCCGGTCTTTTGTTGGTTTATGCAGGCAGTATATGCTCCCTAGGTGCATCCCTCTAGAGGTGTACTATACAGAAGGTAGTCCCTTACCTAGTCATTTGTATGGAATCCAATATCCACTACGTGCCTGCCATTTTATTTGTAAACCTATTATGCTGGAATTTAATAATGTAACAATTTTAGCTATGATTAATTATTATTTGTGCAATAGACACTATTATAATATAAGAGAATTTGATATGAAAGGTTTTGGTTATCGTAAGGGAAAAACCCATCTGTGTTTATAACTTTAAAATAAATTCAGTTGAGATGTGTTTTTCTCACGCTGGTTTACCAGACTGATCCGGGTGTTCTTCCCTTTTAATGCTCGAGTCAGACCGAGTATATTTACAGGCTCAAATTGGTGCTTTTGGAGATTCAACAGACGAGCTGGAGATCTTCATGTCGTATACACATATATGTTTATTTTCCGCTGCATTGTTGTAGTAAATTATTAGCATTTGTGAGGACAGGTTGTTATATTTGTCCAAGCTGATAATTATTTGTTCATGTACTATGATTGATGTACGTATATTACATTTTCTCTTTTGTAAAGATTATTCATCTATATTATATGTTATTCCGCTGCAATGTGAGATTTTTTTATTGTTTTGGTTCTGTTTCACTCTTCTTATCCTCTTCTCTTCTTCTCTCTTCTTTCTTTCTTCTCACCCACTCTCTTCTTTCTCATGACTTTCCGTCATTATGTTCTTTTTGGGTCGGACATGTGTGGTTTATTGTCGATTCAAAGGGTACAAATTTGTGGGTCGTTACAGCGTGGTATCAGAGCTTTTGGTTTAGCGATAAACCTATGCTTTGATGGGTACTCATATAGATATGGTTAGTAATACCATAGAATGAGTTTGAGTGTGTATATATATATATATGTGTGTGAGCGTGTATTTGTTAGTGATATAAAAATGTTTTATATTGTGTTGATTGAGCTATTGAGTGGCTTATGAGTTCTGATCGTTGTGTCTAGCTAACGTTATCGATAGGGATCTCTAAACACTTGAACATGGAGATTGGACATAATATTGTTTTCGAAATTAGGTAAATGAAATAATTTTACCTTGATTATATTTTCTATATAAAGAATAGTTTTTCAGAAAATATTATAGTTAGATGATTTGTTGGTTGTCAGCGAATGGTAATATTTGATATTATCATTTTTTATTTGTTGTGTTTAAATAATAAAAGTTGTTATTATTATAAATCTAAACAAAGATAAACAAAATTGAAATGGTCTTATATAAGATAAAAGTGAATAAGTGAAATTATATAAGTATAAATTTATAAATGTGATTTATAAATAAAAAGAATTTAAAAGAAACAATAAAAGCACTGAATTCACTGCAGTCGCTGGGAAATAATAAGGATGGTGACTACAGCATTATCGATATTCATTTTCGAGTTTCTAAGTGATGGATTCGCTACCTTAGTAATTTATTAATGAAGTTTTTTTTATAAAACAAGTTTGATTTTAAAATCCAAAGTATAATTTGATATAAATTGAAAACGGTATGTATAAGAAAAAGAGATTTTAAAATAAGACATGAAATTAAAATTTAAACTTAAGTAAAGTTAAATAAATTGAGTTAGTAAAATGAATTAAATGAATTGAAGTTTAACTTAAGTAAAATTAAATAAATTAAGTTGAATTTGAAATGAATTAGATAGATATTTGGAATGGATCAAATAAAAATGAATATAAATTGAAGTAGTAAAGTGATTATATAACCATTAATTGAAATTATGGAATGTGAATAAACTTAAGCAAATATTCATGGAATTTTAAGTAAATAAGTTGTATAAGTTATAAAATGAGCAAATGTAAAGTAAAACCAAATATTAACATGGTTAAACAATTTTGTTAAGCATAACAAAATCTGAATTTGAATTATAAGTTGAAAATTTAAGTTAAGTGAAATAAAATAATGTTTAAAAAGGAATTTAACTTAAGTAAAATTAAATGAAGTTGATTTTGATATTCAAAATGAATCTAATGGAATTAATAATGAACTTGAGTTATTAAATGAAATTCTACTTTAGTGCAAAATGAATTGAATTTAACTAATGAAATAATTAGTAAATGGAATATGGTTTGGAATGATTGTTTGTTAAAATTGAATATAACTTAAGTTGTGAATTGATAATAAACATAAGTAATGTTGTATTAAATGATTTTAACAAAAATTAAGTAATTGATTTATGAAATAAATTATTAGTATTAAAAGAAGTATACTAAATAATGAATAAATTCTGAATAAGAATAAATGTGAATGGAATGAAATGTTGTTAAACATAAGTTGAATTTAAAATGAATGTAAATGTAAATGAAAGTGATTATAAATTGAATGAAATTGATTATAAATCAATTGGAAGTAAATAACTTGAATGTGAATCCATTGAATGTTAATAAATTTAATGTTAATGAATTGAACGTAAATGAAGGAATGTAAATTAGCTGAATGTAAACTAATTGAATATAAATGAATGCTAATCAACTGAAGATGAATCAATGGAATGTGAATTAATTGATTTCAAATCAAATGAATGATAATATGAGATTAAAGTGTATGAATTAAATGTTGAAAATTGAAAATGTATATTGATTTGGTTAGGACATTGAATGGATGTTATTTGTTTGTTGATTTCTTATGTTGCATGTGTTTCATTTGCATATGATTATTGTATTAGCTATGTTGTATATTGATATTATTTTTTATATACATGTTTCTCATATGGTTTGTTGAGTGTTTAGTATGTGCGGATGGCGTATGCTTCGCATTTGGAGCTCTCTTTCGCACTATATTGCTTATATATGCTTGCTAATAATATATAAGGTACATATCTCGGATTACATATCGTACTTTTATATTTTTTCCCTACGGGATGCCTCATCCTCGAAGATGAGATGTATATTTGTGATATTATATATTGTGATTTTTCCGATCAAACCGTGCAAAGGAGACTCTGGTGAATTATTTTTGAAAATTTAAGGCGTTAGAAAATTTTTGGGGAAATTGGAAAAATTTTGTAACTAAAATTTGATTTTGAGTTATAATTTGAAATAGTATTAGTTAATAACTAAGAATGAATTTGAACACGTAGAAAAGTTTTATAAAAAGTTACAACTAATTGATTTTGGAAAATTTAAACACTTAAAAGAATTTGGTAATCTATTTTAACTAATTTGTTTTGAAAAGTTAATGGAGTTATAGCATCTTTCTTACTTAGTAATTTCGAGGACGAAATTCTTTTAAGGGGGGAAGTATGTAAAAACCCATAATTTCAATCATCCTAATTTGGAATGTTTAATTGATTTTAAATATTCAAAAGTAAATTTTATAAGTTGAATAACTTATATTTCAAATGTAATGATTTACTTGATAATTAAATTATTTAATTTAATATTTGGAATTGTTTAAATAATTAAGATTTGAATTTAATTTGAATAAAAATGATTTATAAAGTTGATTTAAATGTTATCTGAATTAGAATGACATTAGTAAACTTTTAAAATTGATTTAAAAAGTGTCTAATAGAAATTGGAAATTTTATATTTTGACTAATGTATAAAAACAGTCATTTTTGACACTGTCTCGGATTTCAATGAAACTTATTTCATTGGATTGTAATAGTGAGCTATTATAGGATTTCAAATTTCATGTCGATTGGACTTACCGTTTGATCATGTGAGTTCGAAACGCACAGAAATTAATTAAACGAAATTTAATTAAAATAATTCGATTTCAAAAACCTATCTTCCAAATACGATGGAATGGCTCTCGATACATATTCCACACTGTTCAGAATAGGGGTAAAACGTTATGAACGCCAAGCGGCACGCTTCGTTTGGAATCTGGAAAATATTCGGGTGAATAGTGTTTTGAACTTGCTTATATAAGGATCCTAAACTAACCCTAAACTCCCAAATCCTAGCCCCAAATTAGGTCAGTCGCCACCAAAATTTCAAAGGCCAAAAACTATCGATCTTCCTCCTTCATTATCTCCCCATCCATCAATTATTACCAAAAACTATCTAAACGAAAATCGTAGAGGGCGACGAGATCTATAATCTGAACGGTGTTGATCGTGATTGGTGAAGCAGATCGATGTGGATCTCGATGCAAAGGCACGGTGTTCGAGAGGGATTTCCAGACGATGGGGGTGGCCGAGTTGGTCGAGCCTCTGGCCGTGGGTGGAGCTCGCGTAGGCGCAGCTCGTGGTGGTCTCAGATCATCATCTCGATCAACGATGGAGGCGCGAGGTTCGTAGGATGTTTGTGTGCGTAATGGGTTCGTGCGTGCAACTTTTAGCTGGGGAAGGAAGAAAAGAAGGAACGGCTGGGATCTGTAGATGATGAATGAATGGCCCTGATTATCTCAGGTTAAATTTTTTTGTAAATTGAATTAAATATATATTCGATTGTTTAAAAATTTATAACTTCTTCATACGAGGCCGGATTCGAACGTAACAAGCGGCGTTGGATTCATATTGTCAAGCACTACGCGATGGAGCTAGATTGGGATTTATTTGAGCTAGTGAAAATTTTGGTAAATTCGAATGCATGTTCGTTTTTAATTGAAATAAACACTACAACGGTGAAGGCAACCAAAGTGAGTAAAACTCACTCTCTCTGGCCCGCTTATATTTTTATATAAGTTGGAATAAATTTATTATACGTTGTTTGATGATTGTTTGGATGTTATGGTATATTATTAGTAGTTGGATATATTTCTTCCTATTGGAGCAGATGAGACCTTATATGTTCCCATGTATGAGTGGATGACTCTTTGTACGCACGTCTGCCTCAAAGTAGACATTGTAAATATTTTTCTCATATGTGTATTTGTTGCATGTTACAGGTTGGAGGGATCCAATTGGATTTCTCACCATTGTTGATTTTATTTACACATATTGTTATATATGTTATACCATGTGATGTTTGATGTGATGGATGCCATGTTTGCTATTATTAATGTGAATTCCCTTATTTAGTACTTTTGCAGCATTGGGCCATATTTTTGAAAATTTAAAATATTAAAATGATGATTTTGACTTTTAAAAAAAGGATTTCAAAGAAATTTTGAAAATATATATGTTTTAATAAATTTTCGAATGATTGAAGAAATGGATTTATTTTAAATAAATAAAAGGTTATAGTTTTTATGTTATAAAAATTATGGTTTTGTGAAATATACTTAAATATGGTTTTTGAAATATGGAGTTAACTACTATGTAAATAAGTTAAATTGAGAACTTTTAACTCATTATAAATGGTTTATATATAAGATGTATAAAATTGTTATTTTATAAATAAAAGTAATGGAATTATAAACGAGTTTTATAAGTGTTAAAATGAAAGTTTATAAAGGAATGCTATTAATAAAGAGATTTAATGAAATGCATTTTTAAACGGTGTTTTATAAGTATTAGAAAATGAAATTGTAATCAAATTTGTACATGGATTTGCAATTGAAATTTAGAAATGAATTTACGATGGACTTTATAAATAATGAGATTACAAAAGATGAATGTGTAAATAGAGAAATGTATAAGTAAATAAGCTTATAATGGGATTTTGATATATAAATGAGATAAATATGAAATTGGTTAATAATGGAATTTTATAAATGGAAGTTTTTATAAAATAGAAATGTGAATTATAAACACAGTTTTATAAATGTGAAATCAATTTAATTTGATAAGCTAGATATGGATTTTTATAAAAGAAAATATATTCACGTTTTTTTAAAGTGAAAAATCCTCAAAATTAATGTTTTGGAAAATGGTATTTTAAAATTGAGTTTAAATGGTTTGAAAATACAATAACTTGTGAATTCACTTATTATTAAAATAAGTTTATGAAATGTTTTCAAAATATTGAAATGGTTTTGAGAATATATATTTTTAAAGATAATTTGAAGTAATAAATTTGGAAAAGTGATTTAATAAATAAAAGATTAAGAAATCAGGCCTAGTGACTATTTAAGTGCTAAATTATATTTTTGGCCATTTTAGTTTCTCGACTTGATGTGGAAACTATTTAGTCGTACACTTAGTACGTAACCATCTATGTAGGCTTGATTATCGTTTGGTGTAAAGGATGTTGATTCAAGTAGTGTGGAGTGATTACTCCAATCTACCGAGCTTCCTTCTTAGCCAAAGGATAGCAAGTTGAAAGTTGGAAATATGTTAAGTCTACGAGACTTGGTTTCTGTATGAGGTTGAGTAACGCTTTTACATTGTTGGTGCGAAGAGACCGGGATCGGTTTATCCGAAAACCACTTCGGACCAACCTATATGCGACGATTGTGCAGGTTTGTTGATGATATTGATATTTAGGATTTTCATAGTGAAGAACTGCTTGTTGATTATTTGTAAATAAAATCCCAATTTACATATAGTAGCAGTAGTCTCTTCGTTATGAAATATCCAATGCAAGGACTATTTGCTACTAATCCTAGGGATTTCCTGATAGGATGTGGTAGGAAAGTACCTTCGGTTTGTCCCGTTCTTGGACAACTTGTATGGATGGATGTTTGACAGTGCATTTTATGAGATTACGTATATTGGTTTTTACAAACATACATCTATGGTGGCGAAGAAGGCAACTTCTCTTAGCTTAATTCCTTGAGACGTACGAGCTCAAGGGTTGTATTTTTGTGGAAAGCAATTAGTAGTCAATGAAAATGGCAATGTGGTATTCAAAGATGATGATGATGTGATATGTGAAAGGTATCTGATACCTCTTTTGGCCTCACACCCTAGGAAGTGACTAAAACAGGGTAGAAGCAGCAAGGTTAAGTGAGCCGCTCCCATTAGGAGATGTCATCATCCTTCTAGATTTACTCTACACATATCTAAGTATGAGGTGAATTTATGACTTGGGTACCTATTAAAGGTCGGTAACGACCAGGGTGATGACATATTCGGTACTATCCAAGAAGGGGTAGGTTTGTCTTGTATTGGTTTAGGCGGGCAGTGTCTGCTCCCTAGGTGCATCCCTCTAGAGGTGTATTGTACATAATGTAGTCCCTTACCTAGTCATTTGTATGGAATCCAATATCCACTACGTGCCTATCATTTGTTTATAAACCTATTATGTTGGAATTTAATAATGTAACAATTTCAGCTATGATTAATTATTATTGGTGCAATAGACACTATTATAATATAAGAGAATTTGATATGAAAGGTTTTGGTTATCGTAAGGGAAAAACCCATCTGTGTTTATGTGTGGGCGTGTCTTATGAGATACCTTTCTTTTGATAAAAGAACGGCTTTATAACTTTAAAATAAATTCACTTGAGATGTGTTTTTCTCACGTTGGTTTAACAAACTGATCTGGGCATTCTTCCGTTTCAATGTTCGGGTCAAACCGAGTATATTTACAAGCTCAGATTTGGTGCTTTTGGAGCTTCAATAGACGAGCTAGAGATCTTCATGCCGTATAAACATATCTGTTTATTTTCTGTTGCATTCTTGTTGTAAATTATCAGCATTTGTGAGGACAGGTTGTTATAACTGTCCAAGCTGATAATTATTTATTCATGTACTCTGATTGATGTACATATATTACAGTTTCTCTTTTGTAAAAATTATTCATCTATATTATATGTTATTCCGCTGCTGTGTGAGATTATGTATTGTTTTGGTTTTGTTTCTCTCTTCTTCTCCTCTTCTCTTCTTCTCTCATCTTTCTTTCTTCTCACCCTATCTCTTCTTTCTCATGACTTTCCGTCATTCTGTGCTTTTTGGGTTGGACACGTGTGGTTTATTGTCGATTCAAAGGGTACAGATTTGCGGTTTGTCACAGGGATCGAATTCCATATAGATTTAGTGATGGACGCTAGACCGATTGTTAGGCCATGAGGCGTAGGACTCCCAAAGAGCGGAAGGAACTAGAGGTGCAGGTGAATGACCTATTGTGACGAGGGTTCATTCGATGAAGTATATCGAAGTGCAGAGCACCTGTAATGTTTTTCACTAAGGCTGACGACTCTTTGAGATTATCCGTAGATTACCGTGAGCCGAATAAGGTGACGAAGAAGAATAATTATCCACTCTCATATAGTGACGACTTATTCAATTGGCTCTATGGTGCTAGGGTGTCCTCTCAGTTGGATCTTATAATGAGGTTTCATTAGTTGAGAGTGGCGAAGGAGAGTGTGCTGATTACAACATTTCGTATGCCTTTTGGATAATATGAATGGTTGGTTATGTCATTTGGGCTAACTAACGCACCGACATAATTTGTTGATCTTATAAACTGTGTCTTTAGGGATCAAATAAATAAGTTTTTATTTGTGTTTGTGGATGATATCTTTGTTTAATCGAGATAGAGGAAGAACACATTGAGCATTTGAGGATGGTGCTCGAGGTGCCGAGGAAGCATCGATTGAAGGTGAAGTTTTCAAACTATCACTTTTAGAGGAGGAAAGTGCGATTTTTAGGTCAAGTCTTCTCTGAGTAGGGCATTGTTGTAGATCTTATGAAGGTAGCAGCAGTATTGGATTGGGATCTACCCAAGACTACCGCAAATGTGAGAAGTTTCCTTAGATTCGCCCGATATTATAGACGTTTTACCAAAGACTTCTCTAAGGTAGCAGCAAAGTTACCAACTTAATGAAGAAGAACCAGATTTTGTTTGGGATGCAAGTTGAGAATATGTGTTCGTCTAAAGGAGAGGTTAACGAGTAGACCAGTGTTAGTTATTCTGAGTGGGAATGAGGAGTTGACAGTATACACATATGTATGTGGTACTGGACTAGGTGCGGTGTTGATGTAGAGGTGAAAGTTGTCGCATATGCTAGTTAACAGCTGAAACCGCACGAGAAAAAGTATCTAACTCATGATTTTGACAGCAATAATATTCACTTTGAAGATATAGAGGCATTATTTTCTTAGAGAGAGGTTCAAGTTGTATGTGGACCATAAGTCATTGAAGTACCTCTTCTTTCAGAAGGATCTTAACCTTCATCGGCGGTGATGGTTAGAATTCCTGATCTCCTACGACTTTGACATTTCCTACGTACTTGGTAAGGGAATTGTTGTCACTCATGCTTTGAGTAGGAGGCATGTAACGACCCCGAATTTTATATAAATTTAAATTGATAATTTAAAGAATTTTTGAATAAAATTTGTGAAATAAATCGATTTAAGTGATGCGAGTTTCCCCGATCTTCGAATAAATTTTGGATGAATCGTTTAAATTAAAAATATTGTATATATATTGAATTTGAGTTTAAATCTAAAATAAATGGTTTAAAAATACAAATTATATAAGATATAAAGTAAATATATATTTTAACCTCATGTGATTAAATCAATACAAATAGTACAAATAGAAATAAAACAAAATAAAATATATTCAATTAAGTATAAAGACAAGTATGCAACCTAAGTTAAACTAATACAAATAACTAAAACAACATTATATACATTCAAGTATAAACAAATGAAGCTTGTAAAAGAAGCTTGTACACTTGGGAATGAAACCAGTAGATAAACAAATGTATATATATTCTTGAACACTTGAATAATAAAGAAATACAAATACACAAGGTATAGAAGCCATCATGTTTTCTCAAACATGTAACAGCCGAAAGAAGCAAATAAAATAAGGTTAATGGTACAAGGTAATGAATGTTTTCATCTTTAGTACACAAGACAAATCATCTCAGCCGAAGTCAACAAGTATGAACAAATACAAAGTAAAATTATATAGCTTGTAAAATAAGCCAGGCATGTAGAAAAGAAAAATAGGATAAGTATGAAAATGGAAGTATCATGGTACAAAGCATTTAATGCTAGTCATGCAAACATCTCCTCTAGCTCACAATATGTATTCTCAGCCTCCAGATTTTACAAAAATCTCTGAACAAAGCTTGTACCACGCAAATAAACTATCCTGTAAACTGTTTCCATATATCCATCCTCATTCACATTCGATCAGTTCAAAGCTAAGAAAAATTTGAAGTGAGTATCATTTATAATTTAAACAAAAGAAATTCAACTTTAAAACATCAATAAACAAGGCAAACCAGAGATCAAACGCAAGTGATCAAGCTTTCGAACTGGAAAATCAAATTTGTAGTTTCAAATCAACAGAGTTCTCTGTTCTTCATGACTGAGGTGAGCAACTTTGTTTTTTCCAGACTTCCTTGTTTTTGACCAAGTGAGTAACATCAACCTTTTAAAATTTTAAACTTGACTTGGTTGCATTTATATCTGAAAAACAAGTATAGTTTATATATTTTTGAATGCTCTGTGAGTAACATTCTTTTCTAAAAGTTAAAGTATCTTTAAATCTGGTTGCATGTTAATCCTCTGGAAATAAAAATGTTCTATGTGATTTAATCAGTGGATCATTTAGATGTTTGTATGAGTGCATTTCTGTTGTATCTGTGTATCTCTGTTCGCAGTTTCATATTCAAGTTTTATGATCAAAATTTTATATTCCTTTGAACCAATTGTTGTTAGGACTTAAGATCCAAACAGGATCTGTTTATTTGATCAAGAAGTAAAAGTTTAAATTTGATTTAAATAAATTTAAGCTGAAATCTGCTCTGGAAACTCAGTAGAACAGTGCACATTTGTTTTATGGTAAATTTCAAATCTATTAATTTATTGATCTAAGTATATAATCTGAAAGCTTATTCAAGATAATGATTTTTAAATCTAAATTCACAAATTTTAGTACTAGTTTGAAGGGGCAGTTCATAGTTGAACTTAAAATGGGATTTAACCAATTTCCGGCGACGCGTGGCACTGGAGGGTTCGGGGTTGCTGGTGAGGATGGAGGAGCCTGCTACGGTGGTGGGAAAAATAGTTGAAGGTGGCATCGTCCACGGTGGCGTCGACAGCAATCAATTTAAATTTTTAAACCTAATTTTAGTACGTCGAAGATTCTCGCTTCGTTCGTTGCCCTCGCACGATCGAGTGGCATGAGACTAAGGTAGATGATGGTATGGGGGCTGACGAGGATGTAGCCGGAGTTGTTCCGTCTCTAGTGGTCGGAGATAGGGAGGCGAGGAAGTTTCCAGGTTGGGTTGGAGGAGGTTCCAATGTTCCAGGTTTTGGACTTAACTCTCTAATTTGATTTCGAGTTTTGGATGATCATCTGATGGTTGGGTTTGAGGGTGAGGGTGATCGACGACTTGCGAGGGTCACCGTGGGTGGTCGGAAGGGAGTGGTTGGCCGGTGCATGTGCACGGTGTATTTCGTGAATCAGGGGAAGTTGGGCGAAGCAGTGAAGAGGTACTCGAGTTTTCTCGAGTGAATTTGGTGATTTGCTCGGAGTAATTAGGAGTGTGGCTCGAAGTCATTTAGGTGATGGTCCGGGTAAAGTCTGGGTTACAGAGTTTTACCCTGTTAGTTTTAAATTTAAAAACTGGATCTTTAAAATGGGAAGTAGGGATGTAAACTAAATTTAAACCAAAGTTAAAATCTGGGTTTAAGTTAATTTAAAATCTCAGTTTTAAATATATAAAGTTTTATAAAATTTAAAGGTTTTAACTACTTTGAATGATTAAAGTAAAATTTTAATGTTTGAATTCAAAGGAAATTAGTTTAAACACTTTTGACATTTCTTTATAAGTTATAAATTAATGATTAAAGTTGATTACTCAAGTGATTAAACAAAAATTAATTAAGGGCTAATTAATTAATGAAAGCAATTAAGGGGTAAATTGATTATGTAATTTGTTTAAGGTTAATTAATTAAAATGGTTTATAATTAATTTATGATTTATTAACCAAGATTTGTAGTTAATTCATAAGAAATAAATTTGATTTAAATTAGTCAGATAATTAATTGACCTTACTTATGATGTTTGGATTTCATTGAATGCTGCATATTCGATTGATATCTCTGTTATGTGATTATGATGCTATGAATTGCTTTATGCTGAACTGTGATACCTGTGATGAATATATTGCTATGTGAATATGAAACCTTTGACCCGTAAACGACATTTGAATTTCGATGCGACAGGGAGTCGGATTCCAGTTGGCTATCCGAAACCCACATCGAATTGTAATGATGAATCTTTGTGACTGATAAATTTATTTTATCTATGAATCTGTGAATGAAGATAAGCGTTATCGATTTTACCGCTTATCGATATATCTGTGATGATTGATGTTGCACTATTGTGTAAAACCCCTGGACTACACCATACACACACAAATATGGATTTCATGTGGAAATCGGTTAAATCACAGATGATTTGAATTCAATGTTTTTGAAATTGAAATTTTAATTTCAATTGATTTTGAAATTGGAAATTGGGGTTTAATATGAAAAGCTTTTGAAATGGAATTTCAAAGATAAAGTTATTTCGAATAACTTGATTAAGTTTTGAAAATTTAAATAATTTGATTAAATTTGAATTCAAGTTTGAAATTGAATCCTATGATTTGAAACTAGGGATTAAAGATGCTGTACAAGTTATATAGGGGTTAAAACATTTTAAAATTATTAATTTGGGGATTTGAATTTAATTCAAGGGTTTTAACTCATGTAAATATAACTGGATTTTTCTGAAACGAAACTATTTGTTTTCAAATAGTAAAAGCTTTCACAAAAGTAACGAACTTCCAATTTGTGTTGAAAGAATTTCAAGTTTGAAATGAAATTGAAATGAGTCTTTGATTTCAAAGACCGGATGAGTTAATCTAACTTGAAATAGAATTGTTTTGGAAGACTATGAATGAATCTTTGGAAACTAGTTTTGAAAGCTATAAGTTAAATCTTGATTTAAAGATTTAACGAGTTAATCAAATTGAAATGGAAATCGATTTGAAAATCTATGAATGAATCTTTGTGAACGGGGTGAACTTCGTAAATTAAATCTTTTGTTTGAAAGATTAAAGTGTGGAAATTGTTTAAACCATTGAAGGTTTTTGAAATGAATCTTTTTGTTTAAAAGATTGGAAATGGTAATTTGTTTTACCATTCGAATGAAAAGTTTTGGGCTTTAAGCTGTGATTTAACTGAGACCCCAGTATCCATATGATTTTTAATTGCGCTCGTTATTCGGTTTAGCCGGGAGAGGACCTTTGTGTCATATAACCCATTCCGAATAGTGATACGACGTATATGGATTGCATTTGAAGACCGGTGGTGAAGACCGGATATTTTTGAAAATGAAAGGACAACTCGTCGAATGTCTCTGCACCGACTGGTCCCCGGTATAGAGATTTTATCACCCTTTGTGATGGGAAGTCCGGACGTGATTAGAAATTATCCGGATTTGCAAGGGCTTCTTTGGAAGTGCCTTCGGTTCTGTTCGAACCCGGAACAGACTTGTATGGATGTGTGTCTGACGTTACACTTTGAGATGTAAAGCTGGTTTCTATCAAATACATTTCTGTTGGTGGCGGAGAATTTATTCTCTTAGCTTAACACCCTTCTCTGAGACGTACGAGCTCAGAGGTTATGTAGTTGATGGTTACTAGTGATACATTCCCAATTTGGTAATGTGGCATACGAAGTGCTGATGATGCGTTGCTTTGTGAAAAAGCGTGGCTTTGTGAAAAAGCGTGGCTTTGTGAAAAAGCGTGGCTTTGTGGAAAAGCGTTGCTTTGTGAAAAAGCGTGGCTTTGTGAAAAAGCGTGGCTTTGTGAAAAAGCGTTGCTTTGTGGATGAGACTTCGTCGAGCCTCACAACCCGGTAATGGTCGAAACAGGAATGTTGCGACAAAGGTTTGTAGGGGTAGCGCCCCTAGGGTATGTCATTTCCTTCTGGATAAAAGGTGATATCATGGTATGGAGCCCAGATATTTTACCTATGTGGATGCTGCACAGTTATTATACTTTGTGGTTGTTGCTTTATGATCGAGACGTCTCGGATACAAGGTCGGTGACGACCGAGGGATGACATGACTCGTGTGTTAGTTACCTAGTTACAGCTCGGTTAGAGCGTGAGGTAGCGTCGGCCTTTTGTTTGCAGAGATCCGGTTAGGTTCTCGGGGCGTCTTTCCAGAGGCGTTTCCATTTCGGTAAGGAAGTTCCTTTGCCTGATCATTTGTTGGAAATCCAAAGAAACAATACGAACCCAGTACGGTTTTAGTTGTATTACCTGCTATGGAATGTGGCGGTAACCTGTTATTGAACATGGTAGCTATAGTAGGCATACAACAATGGTTGTATGCTGGCTAAGATTAATATTATATTTTCGAAATGGTTTTCGACACTATGCACTAATGATAATAATATCGAATGATTTTGCGTAGTAAGCATTTTTGACTATCATAAGAAGAAATCTCCTCCAAGTCTGCGATTGCATTGTGTGTGTGGTGGGAGGTCTTATGGTAGTTTCATTTTCGAAAAGCATTGCGGGTTTCAATGTTTAAAAGCCTATTGTTGCTTGTTTTAAAGATAGACTGTTTTTGTTGCTCACACCAGTCCCATGACTGATCCGGAGTTTATTGTTCCCTTCCTAAACTCTGGGTGCCCACTACTTTCCACACGGGCAGTCTAGAGTTGGGTTTTCTCAGATATTCAGGTTGAGTAGATTATCTGGAGCTAGTTCAGTTCTTGGAGTTCATGGACTGACGTTCCTTATCTTGGAGCATTCTATTGGAGACATTCTATCCGCTGCTGGTGTTATCTATTTTCTTTCCGCTGCTATTTCTTGTATCATATCTCTGATGTATATAGATATTCATTGTATCATTGTTGTATCTGGATATTGTATCAGATGTTGTATATCTATATTCTTTTTCTTTTCCGCTGTGTTGTTATACTTAATGTTGTTATAGCTCCGGAGAACCAGATTTGGCATTTGAATCTTCGGCATTTTGAGTACAAGTGGAGTACGGGTGCCGATTTTCGAAGGCCAACTTTTGGGTCTTTACATTTGGTATCAGAGCTAAGGTTGAACTTTAGCTCAGGAGTATAACACATTAAGTAGCTCATTAGAGATAGAGTGAAGTAAACTCTAGAATGAGTATCCTCAGATATCCGTTCGAATGCCTCAGTAAATTCTCTTACTATCCACTGATAGTGAGTATGAGTGTAAGAAGAGGATGGGATAGGGGACATGGGAATACGACTATAAAGAGTCAATACCCTGCAACAGTGGAAGCAATCTTTTCTCTATCTATCTCTTTTGTTCAGCCTCTTTTCTCAATTCTTCGATTATTTCTGGTAGATCGAGGAAGAAAATTCAATATATTAATATGGGACATAAACTCCAACTGACCCAAAATTGTTTGTATGGATGAATTGGTTGCTTTGTTTGTTATGATTGATAGATATAATTTAGTTTTTAAATTGAAAATTTTGAAATTGTATTTATATATCTATCTATTCTTTGGGTCCGGATATATTCTACGAATGGTTAGTTATCACTTTGAACTAACCAATGCCATTGTATATTTCGTAGAACTGGATAACCCGAGTATCTTGTGAAGTGTCAAACAGATTCGTTCTTGTATCTGTTATCGATATTCTGATTTGGTAAACCAAATGCAGAATAGATGTTCAGTTTGATTTGATGAAACATTCTTCATCTATCTTTGTGTCTCCTTGGTAATTTCGAGGACGAAATTCTTTTAAGGGGGGAAGTCTGTAACGACCCCGAATTTTATATAAATTTAAATTGATAATTTAAAGAATTTTTGAATAAAATTTGTGAAATAAATCGATTTAAGTGATGCGAGTTTCCCCGATCTTCGAATAAATTTTGGATGAATCGTTTAAATTAAAAATATTGTATATATATTGAATTTGAGTTTAAATCTAAAATAAATGGTTTAAAAATACAAATTATATAAGATATAAAGTAAATATATATTTTAACCTCATGTGATTAAATCAATACAAATAGTACAAATAGAAATAAAACAAAATAAAATATATTCAATTAAGTATAAAGACAAGTATGCAACCTAAGTTAAACTAATACAAATAACTAAAACAACATTATATACATTCAAGTATAAACAAATGAAGCTTGTAAAAGAAGCTTGTACACTTGGGAATGAAACCAGTAGATAAACAAATGTATATATATTCTTGAACACTTGAATAATAAAGAAATACAAATACACAAGGTATAGAAGCCATCATGTTTTCTCAAACATGTAACAGCCGAAAGAAGCAAATAAAATAAGGTTAATGGTACAAGGTAATGAATGTTTTCATCTTTAGTACACAAGACAAATCATCTCAGCCGAAGTCAACAAGTATGAACAAATACAAAGTAAAATTATATAGCTTGTAAAATAAGCCAGGCATGTAGAAAAGAAAAATAGGATAAGTATGAAAATGGAAGTATCATGGTACAAAGCATTTAATGCTAGTCATGCAAACATCTCCTCTAGCTCACAATATGTATTCTCAGCCTCCAGATTTTACAAAAATCTCTGAACAAAGCTTGTACCACGCAAATAAACTATCCTGTAAACTGTTTCCATATATCCATCCTCATTCACATTCGATCAGTTCAAAGCTAAGAAAAATTTGAAGTGAGTATCATTTATAATTTAAACAAAAGAAATTCAACTTTAAAACATCAATAAACAAGGCAAACCAGAGATCAAACGCAAGTGATCAAGCTTTCGAACTGGAAAATCAAATTTGTAGTTTCAAATCAACAGAGTTCTCTGTTCTTCATGACTGAGGTGAGCAACTTTGTTTTTTCCAGACTTCCTTGTTTTTGACCAAGTGAGTAACATCAACCTTTTAAAATTTTAAACTTGACTTGGTTGCATTTATATCTGAAAAACAAGTATAGTTATATATTTTTGAATGCTCTGTGAGTAACATTCTTTTCTAAAAGTTAAAGTATCTTTAAATCTGGTTGCATGTTAATCCTCTGGAAATAAAAATGTTCTGTGTGATTTAATCAGTGGATCATTTAGATGTTTGTATGAGTGCATTTCTGTTGTATCTGTGTATCTCTGTTCGCAGTTTCATATTCAAGTTTTATGATCAAAATTTTATATTCCTTTGAACCAATTGTTGTTAGGACTTAAGATCCAAACAGGATCTGTTTATTTGATCAAGAAGTAAAAGTTTAAATTTGATTTAAATAAATTTAAGCTGAAATCTGCTCTGGAAACTCAGTAGAACAGTGCACATTTGTTTTATGGTAAATTTCAAATCTATTAATTTATTGATCTAAGTATATAATCTGAAAGCTTATTCAAGATAATGATTTTTAAATCTAAATTCACAAATTTTAGTACTAGTTTGAAGGGGCAGTTCATAGTTGAACTTAAAATGGGATTTAACCAATTTCCGGCGACGCGTGGCACTGGAGGGTTCGGGGTTGCTGGTGAGGATGGAGGAGCCTGCTACGGTGGTGGGAAAAATAGTTGAAGGTGGCATCGTCCACGGTGGCGTCGACAGCAATCAATTTAAATTTTTAAACCTAATTTTAGTACGTCGAAGATTCTCGCTTCGTTCGTTGCCCTCGCACGATCGAGTGGCATGAGACTAAGGTAGATGATGGTATGGGGGCTGACGAGGATGTAGCCGGAGTTGTTCCGTCTCTAGTGGTCGGAGATAGGGAGGCGAGGAAGTTTCCAGGTTGGGTTGGAGGAGGTTCCAATGTTCCAGGTTTTGGACTTAACTCTCTAATTTGATTTCGAGTTTTGGATGATCATCTGATGGTTGGGTTTGAGGGTGAGGGTGATCGACGACTTGCGAGGGTCACCGTGGGTGGTCGGAAGGGAGTGGTTGGCCGGTGCATGTGCACGGTGTATTTCGTGAATCAGGGGAAGTTGGGCGAAGCAGTGAAGAGGTACTCGAGTTTTCTCGAGTGAATTTGGTGATTTGCTCGGAGTAATTAGGAGTGTGGCTCGAAGTCATTTAGGTGATGGTCCGGGTAAAGTCTGGGTTACAGAGTTTTACCCTGTTAGTTTTAAATTTAAAAACTGGATCTTTAAAATGGGAAGTAGGGATGTAAACTAAATTTAAACCAAAGTTAAAATCTGGGTTTAAGTTAATTTAAAATCTCAGTTTTAAATATATAAAGTTTTATAAAATTTAAAGGTTTTAACTACTTTGAATGATTAAAGTAAAATTTTAATGTTTGAATTCAAAGGAAATTAGTTTAAACACTTTTGACATTTCTTTATAAGTTATAAATTAATGATTAAAGTTGATTACTCAAGTGATTAAACAAAAATTAATTAAGGGCTAATTAATTAATGAAAGCAATTAAGGGGTAAATTGATTATGTAATTTGTTTAAGGTTAATTAATTAAAATGGTTTATAATTAATTTATGATTTATTAACCAAGATTTGTAGTTAATTCATAAGAAATAAATTTGATTTAAATTAGTCAGATAATTAATTGACCTTACTTATGATGTTTGGATTTCATTGAATGCTGCATATTCGATTGATATCTCTGTTATGTGATTATGATGCTATGAATTGCTTTATGCTGAACTGTGATACCTGTGATGAATATATTGCTATGTGAATATGAAACCTTTGACCCGTAAACGACATTTGAATTTTGATGCGACAGGGAGTCGGATTCCAGTTGGCTATCCGAAACCCACATCGAATTGTAATGATGAATCTTTGTGACTGATAAATTTATTTTATCTATGAATCTGTGAATGAAGATAAGCGTTATCGATTTTACCGCTTATCGATATATCTGTGATGATTGATGTTGCACTATTGTGTAAAACCCCTGGACTACACCATACACACACAAATATGGATTTCATGTGGAAATCGGTTAAATCACAGATGATTTGAATTCAATGTTTTTGAAATTGAAATTTTAATTTCAATTGATTTTGAAATTGGAAATTGGGGTTTAATATGAAAAGCTTTTGAAATGGAATTTCAAAGATAAAGTTATTTCGAATAACTTGATTAAGTTTTGAAAATTTAAATAATTTGATTAAATTTGAATTCAAGTTTGAAATTGAATCCTATGATTTGAAACTAGGGATTAAAGATGCTGTACAAGTTATATAGGGGTTAAAACATTTTAAAATTATTAATTTGGGGATTTGAATTTAATTCAAGGGTTTTAACTCATGTAAATATAACTGGATTTTTCTGAAACGAAACTATTTGTTTTCAAATAGTAAAAGCTTTCACAAAAGTAACGAACTTCCAATTTGTGTTGAAAGAATTTCAAGTTTGAAATGAAATTGAAATGAGTCTTTGATTTCAAAGACCGGATGAGTTAATCTAACTTGAAATAGAATTGTTTTGGAAGACTATGAATGAATCTTTGGAAACTAGTTTTGAAAGCTATAAGTTAAATCTTGATTTAAAGATTTAACGAGTTAATCAAATTGAAATGGAAATCGATTTGAAAATCTATGAATGAATCTTTGTGAATGGGGTGAACTTCGTAAATTAAATCTTTTGTTTGAAAGATTAAAGTGTGGAAATTGTTTAAACCATTGAAGGTTTTTGAAATGAATCTTTTTGTTTAAAAGATTGGAAATGGTAATTTGTTTTACCATTCGAATGAAAAGTTTTGGGCTTTAAGCTGTGATTTAACTGAGACCCCAATATCCATATGATTTTTAATTGCGCTCGTTATTCGGTTTAGCCGGGAGAGGACCTTTGTGTCATATAACCCATTCTGAATAGTGATACGACGTATATGGATTGCATTTGAAGACCGGTGGTGAAGACCGGATATTTTCGAAAATGAAAGGACAACTCGTCGAATGTCTCTGCACCGACTGGTCCCCGGTATAGAGATTTTATCACCCTTTGTGATGGGAAGTCCGGACGTGATTAGAAATTATCCGGATTTGCAAGGGCTTCTTTGGAAGTGCCTTCGGTTCTGTTCGAACCCGGAACAGACTTGTATGGATGTGTGTCTGACGTTACACTTTGAGATGTAAAGCTGGTTTCTATCAAATACATTTCTGTTGGTGGCGGAGAATTTATTCTCTTAGCTTAACACCCTTCTCTGAGACGTACGAGCTCAGAGGTTATGTAGTTGATGGTTACTAGTGATACATTCCCAATTTGGTAATGTGGCATACGAAGTGCTGATGATGCGTTGCTTTGTGAAAAAGCGTGGCTTTGTGAAAAAGCGTGGCTTTGTGGAAAAGCGTTGCTTTGTGAAAAAGCGTGGCTTTGTGAAAAAGCGTGGCTTTGTGAAAAAGCGTTGCTTTGTGGACGAGACTTCGTCGAGCCTCACAACCCGGTAATGGTCGAAACAGGAATGTTGCGACAAAGGTTTGTAGGGGTAGCGCCCCTAGGGTATGTCATTTCCTTCTGGATAAAAGGTGATATCATGGTATGGAGCCCAGATATTTTACCTATGTGGATGCTGCACAGTTATTATACTTTGTGGTTGTTGCTTTATGATCGAGACGTCTCGGATACAAGGTCGGTGACGACCGGGGGATGACATGACTCGTGTGTTAGTTACCTAGTTACAGCTCGGTTAGAGCGTGAGGTAGCGTCGACCTTTTGTTTGCAGAGATCCGGTTAGGTTCTCGGGGCGTCTTTCCAGAGGCGTTTCCATTTCGGTAAGGAAGTTCCTTTGCCTGATCATTTGTTGGAAATCCAAAGAAACAATACGAACCCAGTACGGTTTTAGTTGTATTACCTGCTATGGAATGTGGCGGTAACCTGTTATTGAACATGGTAGCTATAGTAGGCATACAACAATGGTTGTATGCTGGCTAAGATTAATATTATATTTTCGAAATGGTTTTCGACACTATGCACTAATGATAATAATATCGAATGATTTTGCGTAGTAAGCATTTTTGACTATCATAAGAAGAAATCTCCTCCAAGTCTGCGATTGCATTGTGTGTGTGGTGGGAGGTCTTATGGTAGTTTCATTTTCGAAAAGCATTGCGGGTTTCAATGTTTAAAAGCCTATTGTTGCTTGTTTTAAAGATAGACTGTTTTTGTTGCTCACACCAGTCCCATGACTGATCCGGAGTTTATTGTTCCCTTCCTAAACTCTGGGTGCCCACTACTTTCCACACGGGCAGTCTAGAGTTGGGTTTTCTCAGATATTCAGGTTGAGTAGATTATCTGGAGCTAGTTCAGTTCTTGGAGTTCATGGACTGACGTTCCTTATCTTGGAGCATTCTATTGGAGACATTCTATCCGCTGCTGGTGTTATCTATTTTCTTTCCGCTGCTATTTCTTGTATCATATCTCTGATGTATATAGATATTCATTGTATCATTGTTGTATCTGGATATTGTATCAGATGTTGTATATCTATATTCTTTTTCTTTTCCGCTGTGTCGTTATACTTAATGTTGTTATAGCTCCGGAGAACCAGATTTGGCATTTGAATCTTCGGCATTTTGAGTACAAGTGGAGTACGGGTGCCGATTTTCGAAGGCCAACTTTTGGGTCTTTACAAGGCATGCCAGCTTAGTAGCGATGTTCCTTGGGTGGAAGCGGTTAGAGTTTATCGTTGGCTATGATTTTAGACCCAATGTGAGCTAAAGTCGAAAGTGTTGGCTAGCTTGACAATCAGACCTACTTTGATTGAGCAAATCCATACTAGTCATAGGCTAGATGCTAGGTTAGCGGAGATTATGATGAAGATAGAGGAAGGGGTAGAGTATGAGGATATGCAGTGACATAGGCTCGACCGTGATGGTTGGCTCCATAAGGATGGGAGATTATTTGAGCCTGATGTCAATGGGTTGAGGGATGATGTGCTACGAGAGTGCCCTCATTCAAGATTGATTATGCATCCTGACAGTAATAAAATGTACAATGATATGAGGAAGATAGTTATTGGGAAGGGATGAAGAAGGATGTTAGGGCATTCATCTCGAAGTGCATGAACTGTCAGTTGGCAAAGGCAAAGCAGAAGGAACCGAGTAGTTTGCTGCAAACGCTTGAGATTCCCAATTTAAAATGGGAATAACTTTTGATAGACTTCATTGATGGATAGGCGAGGACCAGTGGAGGGTATGATAGCATCTGGATTATAGTTGATAGATTGACGAAGAGTGCTATATATGTATGTATGTATGTATGTATGTAAAGTCTAGTGTGATGGCTTTAAAATTTACCGAGTTGTATGTGAAGTGGGTTATGCAATTCCACGATGTGCCAAAGAGCATTTGAACGACTGATACCCTTTGTTCACTAGTGGGTTTGGGAAGAGCGTACAAGGCATTAGAGAAGTTGCTACATTTTGGTGCAACTTATCACCCATGAATTGATGGGCATACCGAGAGGGTGAATCGTATCTTAGTGGATCTCTTGTGTGCTTGCATTCTTGATTTTAATGGCTCATGGGACGATCATTTGCATTTGGAAAAGTTTGATACAACAACAGTTATCAGTCAACATTGGTATGGCACTATTTGAGGTGTTATATAGTCGGCCGTGTAATGTTCTGTCGTGTTGGTGGGAAGCGGGTGAGAAACTGATACTTGAGATAGATATGACTAGATAAACTGCTTTGAAGAAGATTGAGATCATTCGGCAATGAATAAAAGCTGCTCAAGGTTGACAGAAGAGCTATGCTGATAAGAGAAGGCGTAGTTTAGAGTTCTCTGTCGGTGATATGGTATTTGTCAAGATCTATCCGCTGTTGTTTGATTCGGTACCAAGGGGAAGTTAGTGTCGGGATTTGTTGGTCCTATTCCTACACTCGAGAGGATTGGGAACCCAACTTATAGAGTCGACTTTCCTTAGAATATGGTGGGCGTGCACAATGTGTTCCACGCCTCTCACTTGCGAAATTTTATGCATAACTCAAACGTGATAGTTGAACTGGATAAGCTCAATGATATCGAGATTGAACCATAAGATTCAAGACCTCGTAGGCCTATTTATATCATCAGATGTGATACAAAGTAGCTTAGGGGGAAGACGGTAGAGCCGCTGAAGGGTCAGTGGAGTAAGAGCAAATGCAATTGTACTTGGGAGATCGATGAGAGCATGAGAACCACTTATCCGAAGCTCTTTACTTGGTGAGACTTTTTATTTATCGCATTTACTATCATTTTCAATATTATATAGGGTAGAGTAGTATCCCGCATGCTAGGATATGTGTAGAATTTATTTCTTACTAATATGTGCATTTTGATGTTTGATATGATTGCTCATGGTTGTTAGGCATGTTGGATAGTTATGTTTGACTTTGCCTTGGTTATATTAGGAACTTTGAAGGCGAAATTCGTGAGGGGGAAGGGGAGAGTGTACTAACCCATATTTTACGTATCAAAAGGTCTTATGATATCATTTTTAAATTCAAATTGGGTCGAATGACACTATAACTTTGGGAGATATGAATTAGTGGCATTTTTTACCACGAGAATTTTATTGAATGATTTTACCTCTGAAAACTTGTAACTGCTATAACTTTTAATAAATGCTAAATTAGGGCCCAAGACAACTTCCATTGGAAAGATATGATGGTTTCTCTTTCTGTAGAGTGGTCATCATAGCTATTTGGACTTTTTGGCTAAGAGATGTGGCTGTTCGAAGTTTAGCACTTTTGAAGTAGTATAATGGATAATTAGTGAGAGTGGTGATAGGCCCACTGACTCGTTTCAGTTTTTTACTATTAAAGGCTGAAATAATCTTCCCTAAATCAAATTTCCCATCTCCCAAGTAGATCTAAGCCTCCACTAGTCCTCTCTTCAACAAAACCTTCAGTTTTCGGCCCCACATCAAGTCTAAATTATAGATTAAGGGCAGATTAGCAAGGAAATTAGTTAGAGATATTCAAATCTCCTTTTTGGGGAATAAAATTTAGGGCTTGGATGTTCATTCTCGAATTCACCTTGATTTTCATGCAAAACTTTAGATTTTAGAGGGTTTAGTGAGTGATTTATCATCTTACACCTTATTACATGTATATCTATAAGTTTTAACACGTTTTGAGTCCATTTTTAAAGTCAAAGCTATGTTTTGTTGTTGTATTAAAATCTTACCTGAAGTAAAATGTGAATAGAGTGATTTTTGGTGTTTTAATCATGTTATTTGGTGCATGTGGTGTTTGTGTGTATGTTTGAATGGTTGAAAATGCTCATCAAAGCAAATTTGTGGTAGGAGTATAGAACCAGACTTCGATGGATAGGCTCAAGGATGTTAAGAGTTGCATCTATGCATATGGAATGTACAAGGGTTGAAGAATGGAACGTGGCGGTGAAATCGGTGCAAAATTGGAAGTTGGAGGTGCTACAACCATTTTGGTTTGGGGGGTCTTTGTCTAGTGGTTATTACTTCGGGTGCAATTTTGGTCCAACTAAGGGTGTGCTCAAGGGTGACTTCAGGTCAAGAGGTAGTTGGTTCGGGTGTGCTCTAGGTTCAACATTGGAGAAGGACCAGACATCAAATGCTGTCCGGTGGAGCTATGGATGAGCGAATAGCAAACACTGTTTGGTGGTGTTGTTGTTCGATGATCGGACATGGGAGTTGGTCGGGGAGTAATGGTGCAGTGCTACGAGGATGGCTTTGGGACTTTGGGGGAGCGGCTTTGGACCGGTTGCAAGGTTAACCTAGACAGAGTTGGAATGTTGAGGAACTTCGAGTTTGGAGAGGCGGTGCTTCAGGGTTCTTCATGGCTTGCTTCGGGGCTCTTATTAGTGAGGGCTAGGACAGATGACTCCAAATGACTTGGGGTAGCCTTGGATTTCATATGGCGACGAGTGAAGTGATGGAATGGCACTTCAACACGATGACGACAACTTTGGAACTTTGGTATGATGGTTCTATGACTTTCGATGAGTGTCTAGAGGCATTCTGAAGATGAAGACTCAACGATGGGAGTTGTGACGGTGACTCACAAGGACAAGTTCAATGATAAAGGCCTATCAGTAGAATATGAGACCGTGTTCTACCATGGAGATAGCCAGGATGGAATAACAATTGAGTTCCATTATGGAGAGATGTGCTAAGGGGTCGATGGATAACTCTGAGGTTGTAATGCTCATTATGGGACAAGGTGGTCTGTGGGTAGCCAAGGGTAGTCTGTGTGTACCTCGGGTAGTCTACATGTACCCGTATCATTAGACGTTTGAGTATGTCCAGTCCCCAGCCATTTGCATGGGCATGAGTTGATCATTCGTGGCATTGGGTAGTTGTCGACCATATGCATGGGTCATAAGAGTTATTGTACATCCAACGACACTTGACTCAGAGATGCAAGGTTGTGTGATGGTTATATGTTTGCTTTATGATTGATATGTTGTGTTATACCCTTTACCCCATCTTTTCCACATGTGATAGTAGTTTAGTATATACCGTGTTTATGTGCTAACTCTTTGGACGTACGGACAAGTCTTATATGATTCTGTATACCTATTACCTTATTACTACATGCTATTTAGATAGTATTTTGAGATGATATGTCGATGACACCTGACAGTTGTCTGACCGAGATTTTATGCTTTACTTCTTATTATTTTGGATACTCTTAAATGAGTAGATTATGGATAATATGTGTGGATAGCGCATAGAGTTGTAAGGATTATGAGAAGATTGGCTACACTTTCAGATATCTATACTTTGGAGCTTACTTTCCCTAATATTCCACTGTGCAGTGCTATAGAGCTATGTCAGTACTTGTATTTTGAGAGATAATTAAAGAGTTTATTTTCGAGACTAAGGGTATATAAACTTTTTTATTTTAGTTTTTGTATAATCTGTGAACCTGATGCACTATGATGTTCTTGTTTATGGTTCATTTGATTAAATTATTGTCTCGTCTGTTTTACATCTATTTTACCATTATTATATTTTGTCTATGCACTGTGAGAAATCATATAAGCTCCATATTTGGATTTTTCTTTACTTTATACCTTTGGCTATCGCCTTACATTGGTTGGGTACCTCCACATCACACTCTACAGGTATATTAGGTACCAAAGGTGTAGAGCGGTTGTAATACCCCGACAACCCGCCCTTTAGGAAATCTGTCCTTTGGATATTCCCCAAAGGGCGGGTATTCAAGTTTTTACAACGGTCATTGTGGATAGGATTCAAATCATTTCATAATTGAGTATGGGCCTAATAATATTAAGATTGATACCTTAGCTATTAAGTTATTCTTTTCGAATTTGGGAGGAAAATTTTTTAAATTTCATAACGATGAAGGATACTTATGGACAAGTGTTTATGGTAAAGTCATTAAACTTCACTATAACCATAGTAGAAAAATCCTTGGGATATGGTATAAAGGAATTGAATTGAAAGATGTTGACATAGAACATAAAAGATGTAATCAAATAGGTCAACATCTTTGGGTTAACCAAGTAGCCAAGGGCAATTCAAAAGAATTGTGTCCTAGATCACGATTGCCAGAATGAATGATAATAAACAATTTTATCCCCAGAGCTGGAGGTCGTGAATAAATTTATGATAAGGATTGTAAGGCTTTGTATTTAATTATTAGAGATATTGAAGTTAATTGGGCTAGGTTTTTACAAGATGGTCCATTTTTGATCATTCAAGAAAAACAATTTTCTACGAGCCATAATTACTCATCTATGCAATCTAAAAACATACCTCTCGTTTATGGTGACTTTGAAGAAATATACGCTGGCAATTTTTACTCTTATGAAACTCCCGGCTATGGTTCCTCGTATATTTTGTATGGGGAATATTTGTAATGCCTTCAACAACAAACCTCCTCTACCGCCAAAGGAAAGGAAATTGAAGTTCCCGATGAGGAAAGTGGTGCAGAAGAGTATGACGATGATAGTGGAAGTAATGATAGTATTGAGTATGTAAAGGTCATTTCCTCAAATGTATCCCATTTTGCGATGTAAGACCCAAGTTCTTCTTTCACAAAACCAATAAAAACTAGAAAAACGACTTTCAAGTAGCTCAAGGATGAGAAATATTGAAAAGGATCTTTCTTGATTAAGTACATTGTTTGTGTATATTGACATTGTGCTTCTTTTGTTGGTAATGCATATATGTTTCATATCATTGTGTGTTGTGCTATTATGATGTTTATTTACTCTTGTATTCTATACTTCTCTCCTATGGTTATTGTTTTTTGATAATAGCAAAGGTACAGAAAAACATCAAGCATAATGATATAAGTAGGATATTACAAACTTATAGAGATATAGTTGCCGTCATCAAAAGGGGGGAAATGTTGAATCTTGTCTTTTTGAGTTTTTGATGAGACAACTATATATCTCTATAAATTTGTACAAGTTCATCTTTGTAGGATATTTCAGCAATAACGACTAAAGAAAAAACTAGATGTTGTGCTCAAGCAAAAAAGACCAACTATCAAGAGAGTCATTGTATTAGTAAGTTAAAAAACCTATACAATATCCTTTGAAGTTATATGCACAAACAAATACTCCTTTGTTGATTTTAAAATAGTTTCTAAACTCAAAATTTTAAACTAAGAATATTTTTGAATATTGTCAGGAGTCAGATATCTGATATAATTATTCAAACGTTAAAACCATGATTTATTTTTCCATATGTCTAGGTAATAAAATGCTTATTTTTATAAACCATTCAGACGTCTGCTCGGTTTGACCAGACGTTTGATGAGGGTATCAGACAACCGGAAGTTTGAATCAAGGTCAATTTGAATTATTTCTATTCTAGATATTGACAGACGTCCAAGGTATAGAAACCAGATGTATGACCCACTTTCAAACTATTTTTATATAAAAATGGCCAGATGTCTGATTAAATAGGCTGAATGTTTGAATCAGGCAAAAAATGAACATGTTCTTTTTTGAAACAAGTTCAGACGTCTGAAGCTAATTAACAAGATGTCTGACATGCTTTTGATTTTTTTAATATATTAGTCAGAAGTCTGGCTGGACAATTCAGACGTTTGCAAAACCTATGAATGACTATATTTTCGAATGGATGGTAATTTCCTAAAGGGTTATGACTTTTGATTAGGGATGTAATTCTTTGAATAATCATAACCTTTCAGTACAACATTTAAACTATAAATATATATATATATATATATCAAACTCACTCTTTTGGTTTCATTTCTTGATATTTAATTCTCTAAACTTTCCTAAAAATTAAACTATTTCACGCTTCCTAAATCTCTACATGTTCAATTCACAATCATCAAAGGATATTATAAGAGGGTGTACTTGACTTGTCCGTGTTGTGAAGAACACTTTGAAGTCAATGGCAAAGTTTTTTGCTTTAGAGTTATGTGAATCCTGATCGGTTGCTCAAATAATTGTGATCATGTTCCTCTAGTGAAGTGAGGATTGTTGGACGATAAAATTTCTAAGGAGAGCTTAGGGTATGGACTGAGGACAGAAGGTTTGAACCAGTACAAAAACTCTAGTATGATCGTATCTTTACTTTACTTAATTATGTGTATAATTATTAGTTATCTTAAGATATAACTATTTATATTACTTATATCCTTTAGAATGTTACATACATGTGAGTCATGTTTCAAAGGGAAAATGACCAAACACCCCTTCAGTGGGAGCAATGAAAGAGTTAATAACTCTTAGGTCCAAGATTTCAAATCATGGATTTGGTGGAAAATCTCGAGTTGATATCTCGACTAAAATGAAGAAGATTTAAAACTTTGATAGCTAACTAAGTTTTCAAACGTCGAATTTCAAAAAAAATCTCAGGTTTTATCTCGAGCGAGATGAAGGAGATTTAAAACCTTGATTGGGTCTCGAACATACTAATATACGTGGCCCAATGCATATAGTGACAATGGATAATTCGACTTACCTTGTAACTTTTACTGATGATTTCTCAAGAGTACGATATATATATATAAGGTGTGTATATATATACCTTATGAAGTATAAATTCGATGATTGTGAGAAATTAAAGAGTACAAGAAAGAGGTTGAAAATTAGACAAACCATAAAATTAAAATACTTCGATTAGATCGTTAGATGAGTATGTTGGACAAGAACTCCAATGGTACTAAAAGATGATAGGATTATCTCTCATGTTACTCCGCCTTATACTTTATTATAATATAATGGTATTTTGAAAAGAAGGAATCAAACCCTGTTAGATATGGTTCATTCCATGATGAGTAAGGATGAATTATCTCTTTCCTATTAGGGAAATGCACTAGAAACTGCAGCACATATGTTGAATATGATATCCACTAAATCTATGCTCAAGGCGTCATATGGGATGTGACATGGAAGGACACCCTTCTCCTCAATAATACGAAGGTGTGGGGATTGTCCATCCTATGTTAAGAATGTTGGTCCCAATAAACTTGAGGCGAGATCGGCTCTATGCAAACTTGTAGGGTATCCCAAGAATTCATTGGGATAAGTCTGAAGAACAAAAGATTATTGTTTCTCGGCATGTTATCTCTTTAGAGAACAAATTTCTATCAAAAGAAATTAATAGTGAAGTTGTAGACTTGGATGAGATCTGAGAAGTAAAAATAAAAGTTGAACTAGTGGAAGAATCAAATTCATCATTATATGAAAACATGCAACCTATTTGAAAGTCTAATATGGAATCTCGCACACCAGAGAGACACTAATTTTTTTCATAGATGGAGAAAGCGCGGACTTCATCTTAAAAGATGACACTACTCTCTTATTCAACATGTATTGCGGAGAAAAGATTCTGCGGTCTACACTTTGGTTTAAACTATGAAATCTGAAATGGATTCCTTGCATGACAACAAAGTATGGACTTAGGTTGACATGCTAGAAGGAATAAAACCTATATGCTACAAATGACTTTTTAATAAAAAGCTAAATGCAGATGGGAAAGTAAGTACCTATAAAGAAAGGCTAGTTGCAAAACGGTTTCATCAAATTCAAGGTGTTGATTATGATGAAACATTTCACCGTAGTGATGCTTAAGTTGATTTGGATAAGTGTAACAACCTGTGCTTTTTGTATTAGAGGATGGTAATATATTTTTATTTTTATTCAAATTAGGTTGAACGACTCTAAAATTTTGGGATGTGACTCTTAGGGACATTCTCCACATCTACGATTTTTTTTGAATTACTATATGACAATTTTGACCCTAAAAATATTATTTCAACTATAACCTTTGATTAGAATCAAGTTAAGGCCTCAGATCACTTCCATTGCTTTACGATGATGGTTTCCCATTCTGTACATTGGTCATAATAGAATAACAAACTTACCATTTGAAAGTTGTAGTTGTTTTAAGTTTTGGCTGTAGTTGGCCCATGTAATGGGTAATTAACTGAGCTCGTACTTATGCCCACTAACCTCATCTCGAAAATGGTGCTAAGTTGAGGCTGTAGGAACGGATCTAAGTCATTTTTATCTTCTCCAAAATAGCTTTAAACCTCCATTAACCCTAATTTCATCAAAAAACCAATCTTTTCCATACTAATCTTAACCAAATCATCAATTAGAAGGGCGATTAGCATATAGAAGCTTGAGATTATCATTTTGGCTGATTTTGATTTCTCTTCCTTGTTGTCCACTTTAGATCTAAGGGGATGAATTGCTATTTTAGGTATTTGATGAGTGGTTCTTAACCTCTCACTCCACTACGCATATTTATATAGTTAAAAATGATGTTCTTAACATGATTTTGACCTTGTAGTGTTTTTTAACCTTAATCACATTTTCCTAAATGTTTATGGACGAAATCTAAAGGTTTTCTAGTGGTTTTAAATGGCTTTGCGACTCCTTTTGTTCACATTCATATACTAGTGAAAAAGTTAGATATAGATTAGAATTTTCTTGATTATCATGTTCTTATATATTGCATGTATGAATGGATGTATACGTATGATATTCCATGTTTGTATGTTGTGCTTTGATGTGGTTTGCTAGTGCTTTTAGGTAGTTAGGAAATAGATGGTCAAATTGACAAATAGAAGGCAAAAATGGTTGGAATTGGATGAAACTTGGAGGAGGAGCACTAGAGGATGAGAGGAGCCCAGGATTCAATTCACATCAAGTTTGGAGCTAAGTATAGGAGTCGATATTGAGAGGACGTCTTAGTACTGAGAGGTCGTGTGCAGTGTGAATCATATCGATGCATGGTGGTTCCTCAAGTTGGGGACTAGGAGAGATGAGTGAAGGCCAAAAGTAAGAATTTGGCTAAGTTTTGGACTTGATGCCGAGAGCTTTGGAGGGCATGGAAACAAGTGTTTTTGGACATAGCACCAAGAGATTTGGAGTTTATGCCGAGAGCTTTGAGGGAGGTGGTCGGGGTCCAAGCACTTAGGAGATCTAGCCTTAGAAGAGAGGGAAGTAGACTTAACCAAAATGGTTAAGTTCACCTCTCAGTACCAAGAGGACCTGTCGGTTTAGAGATGTCCATTTTGATGCTATCGGGGTGGAACTTCTAGGAGGGGGAGCAGAGGCTCTACAATTCATGCTAAAGTTGTTTGTTTATTCACTTGGAGTTTGATGGCGATGTAGTAGCACATGATAGTGTCGGGACTTCGGTGATGGCAACTCGATGGTGAATGGAGTTAGGTTCCGATGACGGCGGCTCGATATGGAAAGGAGTCGTGAGGATGTTTGTCCAAAAAGGGCGGGTTCTAGGAAGAGTTACCTATGGATAAGACGTGAGAATGGTTTTATCATGAAATGGAGGAATGTGGAATGGTTCCTCGAGAATAAGGGAACCTCAAGATAAAGGGAAACTAGATGTACCAAATAAGGGGCTCGGATATGCGTTCTAAAGGATCGTTGATGCGAGTGTTTTCTGATGTACTCAAAAGCAGAGGTAACATGAGTGCACTCATGCGTACTTGGACAGGCAACCTTATATCATTTGAAAGGATATGTATACCCTGGATGGTGGAAAAGGTTCTAGTACTAACTTCAGGCTAAAGCCGAGTACAGTGAGAACTGAGATTTCCATTAGTCCCTATCAAGGGAAAGGCCGTACGAGTTATCTTATATCTAGAGCAGATTGAGTGACAGTAAGGATTGTTTGATGGATGTTGTGATTTCTTTGGTTATTTTCTTTCATAGTCTATCACTCTAGGGATGTCACTAGAGATAGGTGTTGGGGATAAGGATATCTGGACACCCCCTATCATACTTAGTTTGCAGTATACCTTTATGATATTTGTAGAGTAGCATATTATGTTCGTCGTATGCTAAGTCTTTAGTTGAAGGGACAAGTTAGGTATGATTCTTATACTCTTGTTCCTTACTATATCGACTGGTATAGTATTTTGAGGTTAATTACCGCTCACACCATACTATTGCCTGACTCAAGGTTTTATGTTTTGCTCCTTATTATCTCGGGTACTCTTAAATGAGTAGACTAGATAGCAGGTCTTGGTGCGACTCAGCAGTTATGCAGAGGACAAACCAAATGGAGTTATCTCGTAATATATATGGATTTCTATGCTTATTCCGCTGTGCAACACCATCGAGCCTTGATAGTGCTTGCCTACTACTATTATTATGTTTTTGAGTATATCTTCGTTTTGTATAAACTATATTACTTGTTGTATAACTCTATGGATCTATACTCGGATATTTGGACCACTTAGTTATCACTGTCTCCCATGTTTATATCTATGATGTGTATTATATTATTTCACGTGCTATGAGATATATGACAGGTTTTGGGTAATTGTTTTCTTTTATCCTGTGATGTCATCATACATCATCCGAGCACGTCAGCAACGCACTATTTAGCAATATTAGGTGTCAGTGGTGTAGGACGGTCGTCACATTTGGTATCTAAGCTTCGGTAACACGATTAACCTGATTTGATACTGAGGTCCAATTGAGATAGGGAAGGAGTTATCACCCTAGACTGAATCGAGAGTATATATATATATGAAAGAGTGCACACTTGTTATATATTTTGGTTTTCAAAACTATATAGTAGCATATATAGTATATAAGTCGCATGCACACACGAGTACCATCGAGATAGTTCTCTCTTGAGAGACTGGTCATTCTTGTTACATATCAAGAATGAGACGACAAACAAAATATACAGCAGAAGCATGTTGTGAAGGAATATCCATTAGAAGCTATTCCAACTTCGTCAAGTGTTCCCTCGGCCAAGGAGAAGGGGAAGAGCGTTGTTATTCAAGGTATGTTTACCATTTATGATGTTCACATGTGTGTTTTATCCGATATTATGGCTTCATATTCCTTCAGATCTAGTGACCTTGTAGATAGATTGGGACTGAAACCTAAAATAGTTGGCCGACCTTTGATTGTGACAAACCCTGTTGGAGGCTCCACTAGGCTATGTATGGTTTATCATGGTTTGGTCTTATCGAGTCATGGATGCTCCTTTTTTTGTGATTGCTTTGTTTTGAATTTTGTTGAGTTCAGGATTATATTGGGGATGGACTAGCTAAGGAAGAATGCGGTAGTAGTATATTGCGAGAAGCTATTAGTGATGATCGAGGCAGTGGAATGGCGAACAATAGTGATTGGCTGCCTACCCGAGGATGGGGTTATGGTTAGCTTTCCATACTTTCTCGATGTTCCATTGGATGGGTTGTCATCTGTTCCTATTGTTTGAGAGTATCCGGATGTGTTTGAGGAGGTGACCGGATTACCATCTCACATAGATTGAGTTTCATATAGATTTAGCGAAGGATGCTAGACCGATAATTATGCCATTGAGGCATATGATCCCCAGAGAGAAAAATGAGTTGGAGGTGCAAGTAAATGACCTGTTGAAGAGTGGGTTCATTCGTAGGAGTATATCTGAGTAGGGCGCAAGTAAATGACCTGTTGAAGAGAGGGTTCATGAACCGCGTCTTTAGGGATCAGTTAAATAAGTTTGTACATGTGTTCGTGGATGATATCCTTATTTATTCGAGGACGGAGGAAGAACATGAGAAGCATTTGAGGATTGTGCTTGAGGTGTTGAAGAAGCATCGATTGAAAGCAAAGTTTTCGAAGTATCACTTTTTAGTGGAGAGAAGTGAGATTCTTGGGTCGTGTCATCTCTGAGTAGGGCATCATAGTAGATCCTGCCAAAGTGGCAGTGGTTCAAGATTTGAGCTAACCCAAGAATGCTACGAATGTGAGGAGTTTCCTATAATTAGCGGGATATTATAAACGTTTTGTCAAGGACTTCTCAAAGGTAGCAACACTATTGCCAAGTTTAATGAAGAAGAATTGGACTTTTGTTTAGGATGCAAAGTGTGAGCATGTGTTTGTGAGTCTGAAGGAGAGGTTGATGAGTGCGCCAATATTAATCATTCTGAGTGCGAATGAGGATCTGAAAATATACACAAATTCCTGTGGTACTAGGCTTGGTGTGGTATTGATGTAGAAAGGAAAACTTGTCACCCATGCTAGTCGACGGCTGAAGCCGCATGAGAGGAAGTATCCAACTTATGATTTGGAGTTGGCGACGATAGTGTTTGCTTTGAAGATTTGGAGGCACAACTTAATAGGAGAAAGCTTCAAGCTGTTTATCGACCATATATCCATGGATTACCTTTTCTCATAGAATGATCACAACCTTCACCAGCAACGATGGTTCGTATTCTTGGCCTTCAACGACTTTGACATTTCCTATACACCTGGTAAGGGAAATGCGATTGTCGATGCACTAAGTAGAAGACATGCCAGTCTGGGAGAGATGTTTATGGAGTGGAAGCAGTTGGAATATATTATTGACTGTGACTTCAGACCTCATTATGAGTTAAAGCTGGAGATGTTGGCAAGTTTGACGATCAGATCAGCTATGATTGAGCGGATCGGTACTAGTCAGACGTGAGATGCTAGACCGGAGATCATGGCAAAGATAGGAGGAGCAGAGTACTACGATATGAAGTGGACCTATTATTGGGAAGGGATGAAGAAGAATGTTAGGACGTTCATCTCAAAAGTTTATTAACTGCCAGTTGGTGAAGGCAGAGCAAAAGATGCCAAGTGGGCCACTGCAACCGCTTGAAGTTACCGAGTGGAAGCGGGAGTAAGTGCCGATGGATTCTATCGATGGACTAGCTAGGACTCGAGCAGGGTTCAACAACATTTGGGTCATGGTCGATCGATTGACCAAGAATGCTAGATTTATACCCATCAAGTCAAATTGAAAGGCAACCAAACTGTTCGAGTTGTATGTGAAATGGGTTGTACGATTTCATGGTGTGCCGAAGAGCATTGTGAGTGACCGAGACCCGTTGTTCACTAGTGGATTTTAGAAGAGTTTACAAGAGGCATTGGGGACCGACTTATCTCTCGGTATAGCTTATTACCCGTAAACTGATAGACATACTGAGAGAGTGATCGTATATTGGAGGATCTCTTACGGGCTTGCATACTCGATTTCGGAGGCTCGTGAGAGGATCACTTGCATTTGGTGGAGTTCACATACAACAATAGTTATCGGTCTAGTATTGGTATAGCACCATATGAAGCATTGTATAGCCGACCGTGTAACGCCCCTTCGTGTTGGTGGTAGACGGGCGAGGAATTGATACTTGGGCCAGATATGATTAGAGAAACCTCAACGAAGGTAGAGATCATTCGCAACGAATGAAACTGCTTAGGATAGGCAGAAGAGCTACGTTGATAGAGGATATGGAGATTTAGAGTTCTCCGTCGATGATATGGTATTTGTGAAGATTTCTCCTTTGAAGAATGTTATTCTATTTAGTAGTAAGAAGAAGCTGGCAACGGGATTCGTAGGCCCTTTTCCGATAGCAGAGAGAATTAAGAACCTAGCCTATAAGGTCCACTTACCTCGGAAGATAGCGGGTGTGCACAGGGTCTTCCATGTCTCTCATCTGTAGAAGTTTGTCCACACCCAAGCATGATGATCGCACCAGATCAACTTTACGATAACAAGATTGAACCAGAAGCTTCAAGACCTCGTAGGCTGATTCATATTGTTGGACGCGATATGAAATAGTTTAGGAGAAAGACGGTGGAGTTAGTGAAGGTTCAATGGGTAAAAGTGAAGGCAATTGCAAGTGGAAAATCAAGGAGAGCATGAGGGCCACATATCCGGAGCTCTTTATATGGTAAGGCCTACTACTTATCATATTTTCACTTTTGATATCATATAGGGTAGTCTAGTATCTTGCATGCAAGGATAGACTCACTTACACTAGTGGTTGTTGGCTACTTATTTGATATGTACAATGGTTGCATAGGATTCTTAGGCATATGGAGTAAATATGTTTGACTATTCCTTTATTTATTTGGGGATTTCGGGGACGCAATTCCTAAAGTGGGGAGAGTGTAATGACCCGTGTTTTACGTATAGGAGAATCGTAAAATATTTTTATTTCATTCATATGAGGTCGTACGACTCTAAAATTTTAGAAAGTGACACTTAGGGACATTCTCCACACCTATGATTTTTGCTGAATTTATATGTGACCATTTTGGCCATGAAAATCTTATTTGGATTATAACTTTTGATAGGAGCCAGGTTAGGGCCTCAAACCACTTTCATTGCTTCAGGATGATGGTTTTCCATTCCGTAAAATGGTTATAACAGAAAATCAGACTTACCATTTCAAAGTTATAGCTTTTTTAAGCTTTGGCTATTGTTGGCCTGCATTAGCGAGTAATTAATTAAGCCCATGCTTAGGCCAGTAATCCACCTCAAAAACTATGCTAAGGGAAGGTTGTAGGAGCTGATCTAAATCATTTCCATCTTCCCCAAAATAGCTATGAACCTCCGTTAACCCAAATTTCATTAAAAAAAACTTACCTTTTTCTTACTAATTTTAGCCAAATCATCAACTAGAGGGGTGATTAGCATATAGGAGCTTGAGGTTATCATTTTGGCTAATTTTCATTTCTCTTCCTTGTTGTCCACTTCAGATCTAAGGGGAGGAAATGGTATTTTAGGTATTTGGCGAGTTGTTCTTAACCTTTCACTCTGCTATGCATGTTTATATAGTTAAAAATGAGGTTTTTAACATGATTTTAACCATAAATATTTTCTAACCTTAAGCACATTTTCCCAAATGTTTATGGTTGAAATCTAATTTTTTTAAAGCGGTTTGAAATCGCCTTGCAATTGCTTTTGTTCACATTCATATGCTTGTGTAAAAATTAGGTTTATATTAGAATTTGCTTGATTATCGTGTTTTTATGTATTACATGTATGAATGGATGTATATGTATGATATTCCATGTGTGTACGTTGTGCTTTGAAGTGTCTTGCTAGTGCTTTTAGGTAGTTAGAAAAGAAGTGGTCAAATTGGCAAATCAAAGGCAAAGATGGTCAAAATTGGATGAAACTTAGAGGATGAGCTCTAGAGGACGAGAGGAGCCCAGAACTCAATTCACACCAAGTTTGTAGCTAACTATAAGAGTCGATACTGAGAGGTCATCTCGGTATCGAGAGGTCATGTGAAGTGTGAATCGTATCGGTGAGCGATGGTTCCTTAAGTTAGGGACTAGGAGAGATGAGTGAAAGCCAAGTGCAGGAATTTGGCTAAATATTGGACTTGATGCCGAGAGCTTTGGAGGGCATGGAAACAAGAGCTTTTGGACTTAGCACTAAGAGCTTTGGAGTTGATATCGAGAGCTTTGAGGGAAGTGGTCGAGGTCCAAGCACTTAAGAGATAGAGCCATGGAAGAGAGGGGAGAATACTTAACCAAAATTGGCTAAGTTCACCTGTCGCTATAGAGAGGTCCATTTTGATGATATCGAGGTGGAACTTCCATGAGGAGGAGTAGAGACTCTGCAGGTCATGCTGAAGGTGTTAGTTTGTTTGCTTGGGGTTTGATGGCGATGTAGTAGCACGATGATAGCTTCGGGACTTCGGTGATGGCAACTTGATGGTGAATGGAGTTAGGTTTCAAGGATGGTGGCTTCTTGTGGAAAGAAGTTGTGATGATGTTTGTCCACAAGATAGGACGTGGGAACAGTTCTATCGTGGAATGGAGAAATTGGTATGGTTCCTCAAGAATAATGGAAACTAGATGGAGTAAGGAAGGGGCTTGGATATGTGTAATCGTTGATACTCGGAGTGTTTTCTAATGTACTCGAAAGTAGGGCTATTATGAGTGCACTCATTGGTAGTTGGAAAGGCTACCTTGGATCATTTGAAAGGATTCGTATACTCTGCACCATTGGAAGGGTCTAGCATCAGCTTCAGGCTAAAGACAAGTACACTATGGTTGTTTTCTTATGTAGTCTATCACTCTAGGGATATCATTGAAGAGAGGTATTGGGGATATGGATACCTGGACAGCCTCCATCATACTTAGTCTGCAGTATGCCTCTATGGTATTTATAGAGTAACATATCATGTTTGTTATGTGTTAACTCTTTTGTTGTAGGGATAGGGTATGGTTTGTATACCTTTGTTCCTTACTATATTGACTTGTATATTATTTTGAGGTTCATTTATCGCTCATACCAAACAGTTGTCTGACTTGGAGTTTTATGCTTTGCTTCTTATTATCTCAGGTACTCTTAAATCAGTAGACTAGATAACAGGTCTAGGTGCAACGTAGTAGCTGTACAGAGGATGAGCTGGATGGAGTTATCTCTTATTATATATGGATTTCTATGCTTATTTTACAATGCAACATTATGTAGCCTTAAAAGTGCTTACTTCCTACTATTATAACGAGATAGTTATTTGAGTTTATCTCTGTTTTGTATAAACTCTATTACTTGTTGTATAACTCTGTGGATCTATACTCTGATATTTGGATCACTTAGTTATCACTGTCTCTCTTGTTTATATCTATGATGCATATTATATTTTATTCCATGCATTGTGAGATATACAACAGGTTACATGTAATTTTTTTCTTTTCTTTTAGCTCATGATGATCGTCCTATATCGGCCTGGCATGTCAATATCTCAATGTATAGTTATATTAGGAGCCGGTGGTGTAGGGCGGTCGTCACAATAATGCTTTCCATCTCTACATTCTATGACTACAAAATATGAAAAATGGATGTGAAAACAATGTTTCTAAATGGCGAATTACAAGAAACCGTTCACATATTATAGCCCGAGGATTTCAAGGTTGGCGGGAGCGAGCGAAAGACATGTAAATTGTTAAGATCAATTTATGGTGTAAAACAAGCTTCGAGGAGTTGGAATAAATATTTTAATAAAGTAATCAGATTGTTTGGTTTTTATCAAAATACAGAAGAGGCATGCGTATATCGGATAGAATATGGAAATGTTATAGTGTTCATAGTCCTATACGTTGATGACCTACTACTGATTGACAATGACATCTCATTATTGCAACAGGTGAAAGCATGGTTTACCATGAACTTCTCCATAAAAGATTTAGGAGAAGCAGCATATATACTTGATATTAAGATCTATATAGATCCAAGAGGTTGCTAGGATTGTCCTAATCCCTACATATTAATAGCAACCGAAAAGGTTCGACATGGAGAATTCCACATGTAGAATTTTTCCATAGCAATCTGGAATCATCCTTTCTAAGAATCATACTCCTCATAATAATGAGGATGATTTTATGAAGAGCATACATTTGCATATGGAATCGGTTTCATCTTGTACGCCATGTCATTTACTAGGCTAAATGTGACTTCTGCATTAGGATGCATAAGCTGTTATCAGTCTAATCCTGGAGAGAAGCATTGAACGGCAGTGAAATGTATTCTTACGTGTTTGTGAGATACTAAAGATTTATTCCTTATTCGTGAGAATGGAGACCTCCTTATGAAGGAGTATACAATGTCAAGCTTTCAAAGTGATATCGATAATAGTAAATTGGCGTCTAGTTATGTATTCACATTGAACAATAGAGCGGTCAGTTAGGAATACCCAACGAAGAGACAATAGCTGATTCAACGATGGAGGTTGAATACATCGACCTAAACAAAGTAGCTAAAAAAACGATTTGGATGCACAAGTTTATGGTTGAGCTAGAGTGCTTCCAAACGAGACCATAACATTGTTATGAGATAACAATGTAGCGATGTAAATCGTAAAGGAGCCTAGATCTCACGAAATCAAGCCACATTCTTCGAATGTTCCACCTTATTAGAGAGTTCATCACTATTAAAGAAGTTATGATTGAGAGAGTAAACCCTAAGGACAACATAGCATATCCATTTACGAAGGGACTAACTCCACCAATTCCAAGCAAACTGATCAATGGGATGAGATTAAGATTTCATAATTCGCTCCAAATGCAAGTGAGAGATTGATAGAGTTTGAGGTATGCCTTAGGAGCAATTTTGTAATTTATTGTAAATTATTAACTCTGTAACAAAATCTTGTTAGAACATAGGGTGCTTTCTTTCTATTATATACTCGTCATATATTGATATGTTAATTAATTATATAATTAAGTATAGGAGATAGGAAATCCTTAAATGATATGTTATGTGATAGTGATTACAATGTGTCGTAATCATGAGAAATTTATCATATATAAATTATATTATATTAAATATTCCTAGTAAAACTATTTTAAAATAGGATATCGAACATCTGTTGAGGCTAGAATACGTAACACCTTTCAAATGTTACGGAGTGTATTACTCATGGTTATTGCAGGCACCAAGGATGTACAAATTGATAGTTATTGGATAACTATGAAATGACCAATTCGAGAGTTTTTTGTTGGTTAATATAACTAGGGTCAAACAGAGAATCTCAAAGTGACGATGTTACAAGGTTCTCTCGACTTGAGAATATTGTTAAACTTCAATGTGGACGCTCTATTTTTTATTGTAGTTAAATTGTGGCATAGCGTCCATCAAATGACTGTAGTTGGTTATGAGTTGAAGCATTGGAGGTGAAACACTATTCAATAGAGAACTCATCTCCTTGATTGTATAAAGTCGGTATCACTGTCAACTACAGTCAACTCAAAGTCAAAACCTCTAGCTAGAGCAATATGGTTAATGATAATTGTTAATATTGAACTAAAGATTTTGTGTTTAGACCAATCAGGTTGAATGTGAACGATATTGGAACTTTAATCAAAACCAAATTTCGTAAGTCCTGTAGGGATATAGTTTTAACGAAGAGGGTTACTATAAGTAATCGTTACTACTGAGTATCCTTATAATAGTAAAAATGAATTTTATCAAAAGGACGTGTAAGAGATAAATCAGCCAAAATGTCACATCACTAGCTAAGGCGATGTGTTAACGTTAATATTCAAAATTATCGATATTAATCGCTAATTGAATTTACACCTTTGAGCCGCACGACCTTAATGTTGAATACTCCAAAAATACCACATGATTTAGTTAACTTATTATCATTGTAGATTAATTTAATCAATTACTATGACATATTAATTACTAATATATATATTTGTTTTGAAATCCATTAGTATTTAGTGAAATGCGTGTGTAAAAGCAATATATGCGCATATCGATACATGATTTCAATAAAATATTTAAATTAGACTTAAATAGAATAATTACTAAATGGATTTGAGAAGTTTTTGAGGCCTATCGAGCCTCTTATATGGTTGACCAAGGATGAGGGGAGAGATATGGTTTTCAAATTTGATTTGGAAAGGCAAAAGAGTAATTAAAAGAAGGTAAAAAATCTCTAGCCATTCGTACTATTTTATTACCTTCTTAAAAATAATTCATTCATTGGTTTTTGCTATCCTCTCCATTATAAATCCATGGTGTCATAACCTAAAAAATTCCAAAAAACTAATTTAAATAAATCCATAATTTTCAAGGTAGTGTTTGCTTCTAGATCTTTCCAAAATCCAAAGACTGAATCTATCATATCTAGGAACTCTATTCTTCATTCAAGGTGTGATTTTTGGTTTCATCTTAATGTAATTTTTAATTTTGCTTGATTATATAATACATGATGTTAATGTAGTTTAAAACCACATATGCTACTTCTTTAATTTCATTCTCATTGTATATGTATAGTTCAGATCCAATATTATACAACGAATTTATATATGCCCAGGTTGTCTGATTTGATTTTGTTATGTATTTGGATATTGAAGTAAAAAAAAATTTATATAGAAACCGATTTTAATTAATTGATATAATTTTGAAACTTATATGTACACAAACATAAGTAAACTACATATGTTGATTATCTGAAATCATTTCGAGGAATACATGTTTTATATGTTTGTTGGTTTTACATGTAAATTCGTTTGGATGTAGTTTACATATTTTTAAAGTTATTTCAATTCAAAACTTCATAAGTGGATTGTTGTACAAAATATCATAAACCTATCTTGAATCCTTCATAAGCTAAGGCTTGATTTCTATTTTTTTAACTTCAAATTTCTAAACATATAAAACTACAATTTTCATACATTTATGTAGTTTTGTCTACAGTTATTTATACAAGCATGCAAATATGTATGTTATATTTAATTTAGTTTATAAAAGGTATTTTTATGTAAAACCATGGACTTGATTTTAAAACCTTACTAAGTTAAAACTAGATTTAAAATTATTAATTATAGAATCCAAAACATATAAAATAGTCAAAGTAACATTACTATACATATACATGCATACACACACATGCATATATACACATGTGTGTAATTTTTATTATATGTATATTCATAATTATTAATTTTGTAGTTTTATAATAAGTGAATAAATGAATAAAGGGACAATAAATGTTGCGGTGTAAATCCCAACACCTATATATAGTCATATTAGTCATGTACACTTCATATTTGTAACACATGCACTATACACATATAAGTGTATTTGATACAATTATAAATTAAACTCAAATAAAAACCTTTTTAACAAATAAAATAAAATAAATATTTTATTTAAAATATTTTAGATTGGTTCTAAAAATTCATTTAGACTTCATAGGCCCAATAAATGATCTGAAAATGAAATATTTTTTTTAATTCACTCATTTAACCCAATGGGACCCGATCGGGTTCCTTCAATAGATAGTTATTATTAATGTCAATATCAGAAGAATTATTAATGGTAAATACAAATAAGATTAAGTACATAAATGTCATTATCCAAAACACCATCATAGAAATTATTTTCACCAAACATAATATTTGTGATATTGTTTACAATGAAAATCAAATCCAGTTTTAGACAATCTCAAAACTATGTATAATAGCATAGATAAAGTCTTTTACATAATAGAAATTATTTAAAGTAAAATATAATCCACTCGGCAAAACCAAGTGATGTTAAACTAAAAAATGGATCAACACCCTGGTTTAAGTGTGAAAGCACCAGCCCTATTCTTACATAGTAATATTATAGATAACAGATATAGAAAATGACAATAAAAGAAAGTGGACAGAATATTTTTATAATGGTTCGGCTATTAATGAAGCCTATGTCCACTTTATAGCTTTATTATGACTTATTGTTGTTGCAAGTAGTGTTTGATTATAAGGCTTTTGATTATACTTAGCTAGGTTGAATCCCCAGAGTTGGAATCCACTGGAGAATCACATGGAATCCCTTTGGAGATTGTTGTGAGGGAGATAGAGAGTGAAGAAAGTTTCCAGCATAGCTTCAGCAACCAGTCCGGAGAAGATCCAGTTTATGTTGCAGGTGGGATGGTATTTATAGGGATCGGAGAGCTTCAGGACTAAGCCACTTCATCAACTGCTCGCAGGTAGGTACAGAACGACCTAAGGTGGTTTGGCTCGCGATCCGAGCCAAAACCATGGATCGCTAACGATTCATGGTCTATGGATCGCTAGCAGTCCATAGATTTGGATCGTTCATGAGTTAATTACTTGGTTGCTCTCCCTCAATTGCTTCATCATGCTAGATCGCCAAAAACATAGTTCAATATGGATCGCTAGCGATCCATCGTGTATGGATCGCTAGCGATCCATACACTTAGCATTTTTACTATCTGTCTTCCAGGTCTCCTCTGTTTCTTTTGTGCCATAGTTATCCATTATCTTGCATGGATCGCTAGCAATCCATAGGGTATGGATCGTTGGCGATCCAAGCACTTAGGCTATTTTTGGAGTTTGGATTTTGGCACGCTTTCATGACCTTGTATCGTTATTGTTTGTGCAGTCTCGTTGCATGTTGCTCCATCTTGATGACGATCTACTAGCTGGTCATGCATTGACTGCTGCCTGGGCTAAAGAATGCTGGTCTCTTGGCTTAGTCGATCTCAATCGTTACCTTAATAATATAGCCTGGCTCTCGTTAACTCTTTGCCTTAGTTTTTCTGGTTAAGTTCTAAGCTATCCTAATGTCATGATTTTTTTTTTCCTGCTGGGTTAAAATTTTGAATAACATTTGCCCTCCAGAGTAAGTCTTCGTTGTAAGCAAGGCGTGCTCTAGATGTTATCATTTCCAATATCTGTTTGTCAAACTCCAAGTCATCGCATTAGTGTTTTACCGATACGTTGCGGGTCATGTTGTCCATTGCCTAGCTTTGGTCCTGACTGCTATTTTCTTGTCGTAACAGATCAAATTCTTCTTATAGCTTCCCGGTATGCTTCGAAATGATGGACGGATGTCGAAGCACGAGTTCGAGAAAAATCTCTCACATCCTTATAAGTCACTAGCGATCCATACACTTGAAATTTTTTACTTCAAAAGTTGGGTCGCTAGCGATCCATGATGGATCGTAGGCGACCCAATGCTTTAGCAAATTATTTGCTTTGCTCTTCCATTTGCTTATATATATTCACTCGGGCCGACCTATCCACTCATTCGAACCGACTTAATTACCTACTCGAGCTGATCTACTTCAACTTCTTCATGTGATTCGAGTCCTAATGCGATTCAATTCTTAATACTACCAGCGATCCAATCCTTTTGCTCACCGAAAACCTAGCCGACCCATCCTTTTGCTGCCGATCCATCTTCTATTATCGTTAGCTTGCCCCCGACCCATTATTAGCTCGTCACCGACCTGAGTACTTGTCACTGGCTTGCCTTTGGGACTGCCGATCCAAGTCTTTGACCAATTTCACGTTTATAGTTTAATCCAAGGTGGGTCTGCTAATTAGTTTGCAAATTACAACGTTCGTGTAACGATTTGATGGCGAGTTTGCATTTACAATGTTGGTCGTGAGAAGTTTGAGTCCATTGCGATTTCCGGGAAGAAGACGGTAAACCGAGTCGTGAGTTCTTTATGGAAAGGCATTTGGATTTTGTCCTGATGCTTGGCACGCTTTGTTGTCTTCTTCCTGGGAATCAAAATTGACTTGTGTAGAGTTAAATAATTGATGCAACACGACATATCATGGGATGGTCCTACTTCCTTCAAGAACTTGGATTATTCTCGTTTTCATTTGCACTCTTGGTGTCCCTGTAATGAAAAGAATTCTTCCACGTCGCTTCAGACAACAGATCTGTTACCGATCGTTGATCGATAATGGGTAAGTGTAGGGGAAGTAGAACAAAAAGAAAGTGATGTGGGAAGTCCTTCTCTTCTTCCACTGCGAGCGAACTATCTACGCGGGATAAAGCTTTTGTAGTGTTTCGGGCACCGAGTTTATCCCATATAGACAGCACACTGCACTTGCCCCAGTTCACGCTTGAAATCCGATGTGCCAATCATGAAGTAACATCTCTTCAAAATTCAAGTGTGGTAGGGAAAACTATTAGTTTAGGATAGATTTACCTGACCGTTTTAGACGCGAGTTCTATTATTTAGAATGAAGCAGCCATCCATGTGTCGTATGTTAAGCGGGGGAAGCCCGACACTCTCAGAAGCCGAGTCATCATCCGTCGCACTTCCTCCTCCCACTTCGCAAGCTCAATATGGCTAGTTGGTACGATTTTGGAACGAACGCCTCCCAACTTCAGAGTTCTACTCAACCCACCGGTGTAACAACCTTGGTTTTGTGATTACTTGTGAAAATAAATTATAACGATGGTTATAATTTGAAATGGAGAAAATAAAATAAGAATAAATAAATTTGGAGATGGAGAAATTGTTGAAATTGTTTATTTAGAATAAATAATGGGGTTTTGAATAAATAAAATGGAGTTAAGTTGTTTTGGTTGTGAATTAAATGAGAATAAAAGAATTTGTTGATTTGATGGTGAATTAATTTAAATATAAAGTGTAAATTAAAGCTTTTAAGTAAAAATAGAATTTTAATGATGGAAATTGATTTTATATAGCTAAAATAACATTTATATGTTGTTTATCGATTTATTAAACATGAAACATGAAGTTATGAAAATTATTTGGTTAAATAATGTGAATTAGTGTAAATATATGGTAAAATATGAGATAAAAATATGAAAGATAGCCTAAATTTGTCTAAGTGTTTAACATAGCCTTATCGGCTGGTTTAGGTCCAAACCCAAACCCAAATGAAATTTTTGGAAAAGGGTAGGAGGTGAGAAAAGTCTGTACGTACAATTTAGTTTCCTCCTCCTTCATTCTCATTTCCTCTTCCAAAAACTCCAACAATGGCTTCCTCTCTAAAGTTTTAAAAACCCAAACCTCCAAATTAAATTAAAATATAAGAGAAATTAGATAATTAACACTCCTATAGGTAATCTCTCCAAAACCACAATCTATTTCATCCATTTTCTGATTTTGAGAAATCGGTTACTATAACTAGTTTTGTTTGGTTTGCATGTCTGTTTCTCCTTCTATATAGGTTCCTGGCTTCATATCTTAGCCTAAAGCTTCGACCTTGCTTATAAAATCGCTCAAAATCATATAAGGTAAGTTATAAACTCACACTTCTAACTTAAATAAGCTTGCATGTCGATTATATGTTGCTTTCTTTATTGTTTGCCAAAAACAATTCTATGATTGAACCTGAAATGAATTTGGCAACGTCATTTACATTCCTTATCCAAATTCGATGATTTTTGATGTTATGGAAATCATAAACTTTTTACTGTAAGTTTCATGTTTTGAGTTGTATGAAATTTTGAAGTTAAATTAGTCAAAATTGCACTTCTTTCTTGCTGTCCCGAGAGCAAAACGACAGCGAGAGTAATTTTAGACCTAAGAATTGAAATTGCCATAAGTTTTGACTCGTAAGTCCAAATCAGGTGATTCTTTTTCTAACTTCTAGCTATCACAATGCTCTTCAACTTTTATGTTTTATGTTTTATTAGATTTTGTATTTTAAAAGGGCGAATCGGCAAAATAATCCACAGCCCTGAGTTCTATTGCTAAGTTTTGTGCGGTTTTAATTGTTGTTTTTTTTCACTCTTCGAGTGAACGAGGAAGAGACTTAAACGATTTGGTAAAACATGTGGTATAGGACACATGTGTTTACTAACTCGGTTAATTCTAGACTTGTTCAATTGAATTTACACAAGAGTGGAATTAACTAACTTATGGTAAACAGTTAAGTGAGAACGTATGGTATGGGACGCACTGTTTTCACTTATTAGATTACCATTTGGAAGTTGGTAACACTGTATGTTGGGCCCTCTGCCATGTTGTTATTTCCAGTACTAGGGGTCATTTGTTGGGCTTTAGGGCAATTCGTTGGACCTTCGGGTCATGTTGTTGGGCCTTCGGGTCATGTTGGATCTTTGGGTCATGTTGTTGGGCGCCAAATTTGTTGTTGATAGTACTTGGCAGGCTTCGACCATATGTTGTTGATGCATGTGCGGCGTAGCTTAGACTCGTCATTTGTTAGGATCCACTTTTGTTGTTGTTTTCTAAATTTCATTATTTTTTATTTCTAGAATTTGATGATTTTCAAATGTTTTCACCATTATGTTGGATGTTGGAGATATACATAGCCTTTGAGGTATTTGATGATTAAAATATGGTGATTACATATTTGTTATTTTGAACTCCTTAGAGAGTTCAATATGTTGAGATTTTATGTTGTTTTAGTGATTTGGCTCATATGCCTTATGTTGTTTTGGTGATTTGGCTCTTATGCCTTATGTTGTTTTGATGATTTGGCTCAAATGCCTTATGTTGCTTCATGACTTGGCTCTTATGCCTTATGTTGATTTAAGAACATGGAGTTTCATCTCCATGATGAATTATTATCATCCATACGTATTTTACCTTCGATTATCATGCACTAACTATCTTGTTTAAGTTAGACTGACCCGTTTATTATTTATATAATAATCGGGTCAGACCGAGTTGTTTCAAGATAATTGATTCGGTTGAGCTCCTCCTTGCTTAGCTTCCAATGTGGTTTCTTCTCTCTTGCCGTTGGTGTATGTTTTGATGTCATCTTTTTGTGTCAGTTAGACATCGTCGTGTTTATTATTTTTGTCAAACTCTTGTTGTATATATGGTTCATAAGAACCAAACTCGTGTAACATATTATGTTGTACTTCTGCTGACTCTGTATATGTATATATATGTGTACGTTCTTATTATATGATATGAGGTATTTGATATTATTATATTTTTGTTCTGAATATGATCCTTAGTCACTGTAGTTTTGTGTTAAACCTGAATCGAGTATGTCGATCCACTTAAGAAAGAAAGAAAGGAAAAAAATGGACACTCAATCGACGTATTCGATAATCGTTTAAGACAGCTCACGAATGGTCGCTCCTAACTAGCCCTATTCTCTACACTAGCAGACAGTATTACCTAGTAACGCTCTTTGTTAGTGTGGGTCTCGGAGTGGGGCGTCACAGCCAAAGAGAGCTTCTTCGGTGGTTTCTACTAAAGTCCTTCCTTGCATCTGCACGCAACATGGTATATCGAAAAAGGATGTACGCCTGCCGAAGAAGAATGAATTCGCTCACTTGCCTCCTCCGGGGTATACCCCCTGCCATTGATACATGTGTCTGAATGGAGTCGTGCCTCCCTTTAATGAATTTTTGTGAGATACTCTTTCGAACTTAGGCATTGCCTCATTCCAGCTCCACCCTAATGGTTATGCCATATTGTCTTGCCTACATGTTCTTTTCATGCGGACGTTCAATCACGCTACAAACTTTGATGAGTTGTGGTATTTTCTGCCCTTCCTTTATTGTAATTGAAGCCCAAAGGAACTGGAAAATCATCTTACGTCTGCAAAGCAACTTGTCACAATTCAAGACGCGATATTTCATTGTTAGATGCCTTGAGGGGTTCAATCGCTTGTGGACCACAGGGGGTGAGTTCCTTTTTCCATCCATTAAGCTCTGATGCATTACAATGGAGTTTCTAATTATCCGTATGTATCTCGCAGTTATTCCAAGGCCAAATAGAGATACAACACTTGATGAAGTTTTCCAGACTCTAAAGGCTATTGATGCCGAGGAAAGATGCGTTAAATTTCTGCTAACCGGTGAAAACTTGCATCCATATGGGTTACTATATCCAGGCAGATCTGCCGTTGAAGTTGAAGTCCCTTCTCATGCTCGATCTAGGGTTTGCACATGATCTACTTCTTCTTCTCGCAGCTCCGAAGAAGGAGCTTCTTAGGAGAGAGAGGGCTTGTCCGAAGAATTTGCCGAAGAGACTTGCGAAGGAGGGGATGTTACTACGACTGGACTAAGTGGCCCAGTCAGAATGCCTCCGACCTCGGAAGAAGGAGAAGAGGAGTTCAAGCAGAGAGAAGGCAAGGTCGTATTAGACTTAGAAAAGGAGGAGGGGAACTAGAGAGTAGTAGTGACGAGTCCACTTCTAGTAACTATTTCTGGTTAGAATCCGATGGTGGGGACTCAAAGTCTTGCGATGAGACTCCGGGAATGAATCTCATTCTTCCGAGTTCACCTCTTCCTAATACAAGTGACAAATACAAAGCCCTAGGAACCGAAGGCATCAAGATTCTCCAAGTAAGGACATCGGAGTGGAGTTCGGGAATTTGAGCGACGTTTATGTTGACTTTGATACGCTTATGAAAGAAGATTTCAAATTTGATGTGGCGCCTCCCCGCTCAAGCGATATCGTGCCAGAAGTTAGCCTGGTTCTGCCTACGACGGCCGAAGTTAGTCCGATTCCACCTACGAAGCCCGCCCGATCCAGTTCATGACGAAGCTTTAGGACTTACCCCAAAACACACTACACATCTCACTAGGATCACACTTACTTCCATTCACTCTTTCATTTTTTCGTGTCTATTTTATGCTTCTGAAATCTTTTATTTATGCTTCATGCCATGTATGATAAGGGGACGTGGCTTTTACGATAACTTTGAAGAATTCACTGACTTGTAGGGGTGTTCCAAACATGCCTCGGGTCGTCACCAACCCCGAGAGACGGAGGAAGAATATAGGAGGAGGAAAGAACAAGAAGCCAAAGCCCACCGCCAAGAAAAAAGAGACCGAGGCCGATCATATAAAGGCGGGTATAAGAAGAGGAGATCTTTCGAGGAAGGGAGGAACCATCGAAAAGGTCGAAGTTTGGACATCATTCCCATTCTTCAGAGCTTGCTCCAACACATTCTTCAGCGGGCGAAGAAATACCCGTTACTTCTGCTCTGATTCCGCCTTTGACTCATATCTCGTCAACTTCTATTGTTACTGCTGCCCCTGGTGCTTCTCGCCCCCACCGGAGACCTACCTATGTCCTTCCTTTGGCCCCCTCTAAACTTAAGGTGGCGCTCCCCAGATGGTTCTTGAAGGGGGTCAAGTTTGACCGCGATCTACACCCAGTTCGTAAAGATTCGTATATGTCGCACCTCTAGGCTATTCGGAGCAACTTATAACAGGCCGAAGGATGGGAGGAACTCTATAAAAAACTGGCAGATACGAATCGCAACAATTATCAGGAGATCCTCTCTTTTGAATCAGAGACAGATGACTTTGAGAGGGCGTTGGCCAATCGTGATGCCAAGATTAAGCAGTTGGAGGAAGAGAAAGAAGCGGCCCTTCACAAAAGTAAGAAAAACACCAGCCTTATGAAGGAAATAAGGAAGGCGCACGCGAGAGTTGAGATCATCTACAGGGACGAGATTAAGAAACTCACGCAGAAGAGGCTACGCTGAAAGGGGAAGTGGCTGCTTGCAACGCCACCATTGAGGCCCAGAGGAAAACCATCGTTGACCATGATCTTATTGTTGAGGGGCACAATAAGACTGTCTCCAACCAGGCCGAGACAATTGCCAGGTTATAAGCTCAGGTCGCGTAGCTCAGCGCTGATAAGTCTGCTGTTGAAGTTGAAAAGGCTTCCATGAGAGCGGATTTCCTAGAGCTTTAGAATGCCTTTGAAAGAAAGATGGAGAAGTTAGACGCGACCATTCTGAATTTTTATGTTAACTCCCTATTGCAATAAGGGAGTCTCAGCTATCTGGATCCGAAGTTCCCGCGCACTCTCGCTTTGGTTTGGAAAGAAATCTTGTCTCGTTTTGCCAATAGTGGTGATGTCTATTCTGAGTGGGAGTTGCAGGACGCCTACCTTAACAACGAATCGAAGAAGGAGTTGTATGAGGGTCGGGAAATCCTTCGAGTTGAAAGAGAGAAGGTGGCCACCGATGCTGCCTTAACGACCGCCGCCGAAGCGCTCACCAAGCCTTTTATTTTTGGCGCGGGTGAATCATCAGAGCGGCCCCATGACCCGCCAGGAAGTTTAGGGTTTGAAACTCTTCCTCGTGTAGTGGAACCATCGAAAGAGGGTGGAGGTGGTGAGTATGAAGTTGACATTCTCGACCATTCCACTGGCGCAGGTAATGTTCCTGCTTCCTTCGAGTTCGGGAGCTTCCAACTTACGCCGCAAGAGCATGAAGAATCTAACGCTTTCATTTTTGGTCTTATAGGTTCGTCCATATTTCTTGTTGATGTACCCGCTTCCTCAGCTCCCAGACCTGCTGTTGTTTCTACGGCCTCCATGGTCGTCTCCGTTCCTGTTCCTATTTCTACATCCATGTCTAGCTCATAGCCAGGGCCAGAGTCTAAAAAGATAGTCGCGCTTCATGGCCTGGATGACCCTTTTGTGTCTTTAGAAGGTGATGTAATAGCTACAGAAGCTAAGGAGCAGGAAGCTCAAACAGAGCAGCCTCGCAAGACTTAGCACGAACTGGTCGCTATCAAGAAGGAGAAGTTCGAAGTGATTAAAGCCTCGAAGAGCTCCCGCAACTCATGGAAGCGAAAATCAAAGGGAGAGTCTTCCGAGACGGCTGCAGAGGGAGAGGAGGACATTGCCACTGAGGTATTTGTTGACAAAACTGGCAGCGACACCACTCTTGAGACGAAGCAGAAGCTGCCAACAAAGGGCGGAAAAGGGAGGGTGGAAGGAAGCGTTGAAAAGCTTGCATGAAGACTGATTTGTTTTTGTTTCCTTTTGAGTCATCTTGTTTAAGTGCAAAGTCTGCACTTAGTAGTTTTGCTGTGGAGTCTGTATTTTCTTTTTGTTGGCCAGAGTTGTGTGGGTATGACTCCCACATTTTGACCCTGTGTAAATAAAATTATAAGCAATGTATTGACATTTTGATTGTATTATCATTTGTTTGTTCATATATGTTTTGTGTACTTGTGCTTGTTTTATTTTTTACTTATATAGTTCTGCAATTACTGCCAAAATCCTTCATTTGAAGTAATAGAACTGAAAAATTGATAGAGCTTAAAAATTCTTTGTTTAGAGTGACAGAACTTGTGAACTTATTGTTTTCACGTGTTTTTATTCAAGTACCGGTGTATGCCCCCTAGTTCATAAGGCTGTTTACTTCAAATAATTTTCAAATAACCGGTAACTTAGGGTTTAGATAATTCTCATATTAAACTTGAAATTTGGCTAAGTGAAGCTTGATTTTCCTTCTTTCGGAAGATTTACAACTTTAGCATGTAGTCTAAGCTTCTAGTGATATTCTGGTAAGTATGCAATTTCTATGGGTTTGAGGGGTCCACACTACATGAGTAAGTTTTAATCATTGAGCACCCTCCTTCTAAGCACCAATTTTGTCTAAGTTGTGTTCATTATTCCCGATTATAGGAGTAGTTAGCGCTGGTTTTGATATGTGCGGTTTCTCATGCTCCTCGGTGTTGCCTATCTTCGAGCAACGTGAGAAGTTAGTATTTTGGAATTTAGCGTGCGACTTATGAAGTGCGCGGTTTTTCGTGCTCCTTGGTGTTGCCTATCTCCAGGCAGTGCAAGGAACGTTAGTTCTGGCGTGGCTTTTGGTGCTCCTTGGCGTTACCTATCTCCGGGCAACGCAAGGAGCGTAAGTTTTGGAATTTAATGCGCGGCTTACGAAATGTGCGGCTTTTGGTGCTCCTTGGCGTTGCCTATCTCCGGACAACGCAAGGAGCATAAGTTTTGGAATTTAATGCGCGACATACGAAATGCATGGCTTTTTTTGCTCCTTGGCGTTGCCTATCTCCAGGCAACACAAGGAGCGTAAGTTTTGGAAGTTGATTTGCGGCTTACGAAATGCGCAGGTTTTGGTGCTCCTTGGTGTTTCCTATCTCTGGGCAATGCAAGGAGCGTAAGTTTTATAATTTGATGTGTGCTTACGAAATGCACGATTTTGGTGCTCCTTGGCGTTGCCTATCTAAGGGAAACGCAAGAAGCGTAAGTTTTTGAAGTTGATGCGCGCCTTACGAAATGCGTGGTTTTTGGAGCTTCTTGGCGTTGCCTATCTCCGGGCAATGCAAGGAACGGGAGTTTTAGCTTCCTAATGTTGCCGAAGCAACGTCGATTCTTAAAAGACTAAGACCGGGTTCCCCCGATCCAACGGTATGAGTTGATTTTCTTCCGTTGACCCGGTGGTAATTATTATCAACATTGTTTTGTTGGTTTAAGAAACAAACATTATTATGAAAGCAGGACACTTTTTGCCTATGTACAATGCCCCTGGCATCCTGAGATCGCTTATTTGCTGGAAAGTAAAAAGTACATAAGGTAGTTATCAGACGAAGTATCGGCGGAGCAATTCGCTGGTCCATGCCCTGGGAACTTGAGTTCCATCGGCGGTTGTTAGCTTGAAAGTTCTGTCTCTTAGCTTTTGGTTGATAACATATGGTCCTTCCCAGTTTGGTCTGAAGGCTCCTGGAACGGGGTAAACTCGCTTGAGCACAAGATCTCCCACTTCAAAAGATCTCCCACTTTGAAGCTTTGGTTGTGAACTTTGGAGTTGAAGTACCGTGCGACCCTTTTTTGATTGACGGCGGTTCTCAATTCTGCTTCTTCTCTTCTTTCGTCAATCGTATCTAGCGATTCAAGTAGGAGCTGCTCGTTTTTCTTCTGATTGAAATTCTACCTTTGGTGCGAAGGGACTTCTAAATTAATAGGAATCATCGCTTCTGAACCATATGCTAAGGCGAACGGAGTGTGGCCGGTTGCTGCTTAGTGGGCTGTTCTGTATGCCCATAGTGCGAGTGAAAGTTCATCTACCCAGTTTCCTTTTACTTTTGCTAGTCGCTTTTTGATAGTGGACTTGATGATCTTGTTTATCATTTCCACCTGCCCATTTTCTTATAGATGAGCCACTGTGGAAAGCTCTTTTCAATTCAGAAGCACTTGTAGAAGTCTTTGAACTCAGTAATTACGAATTGGGTTCCATTGTCAGCGGTGATTTTTTACGACACACCGAACTTGCAAATGATGTTTTTACTAACAAAGTTAATAACTTTCTTTATGGTTACGGTGGCCAGCGGTTCCACTTCGGCCCATTTTGTGAAATAATTTACGACAACTATAGCATGTTTGGCCTCTCCTTTTGTTATTGGCAGGACGCCAATCAATTATATCCCCTATATTACGAACGACCACAGACTGACCATCTACATTAGCCCCGTCGAAGGGGTTCTATTAATTTTGCCGAATCTTTGGCAGCAATCACATCTTCTGGCGTGATCTACAACGTCGCGATTTATTTTTAGCTAGAAGTACCAGAAGGACTTTCTTCGTAAGGGTCTGCCCCCCTAGTGTGGTCTCTGCATTCGCCTTCACGAACCTCCTTTAGGATTCGTCGTGCTTTATCATTGGTCACACACCTAAGAAGGGGGTTGAGAATCCCTTTTGATAGAGTACTCCATCATGTATCATGAACCATGGCGCCTTTCGAAGGAGCTTCTTTCATTGATTCCCGTAAGTTGGAAGGGTTCCTGTAAGTAGGTAGTCCTTTATCGGTGCCATCCATGTATCTGGTTCGACGGTGGTTTTGAGAATCCAGTCGACATCCATTTCGTCTATGCTTGGATTGGTTAGAGTTTCGACTTGGACAAGTCCCAATGACTGAGTTTCTCCTGAACTTGCCAGTTTAGCCAAGTAATGTTCCTTGGTATTTTGCTCCCGTGGGATGTGAGTTATAGTGTAGTGTTCAATGTCGCTTAGTAGCTCTTGTACTTTGGATAGGTATGGGGAAGGTTCTCCCCACGTACCTGGTATTCCCCTTTTACTTTACAGACGACCAATTGGAAGTCGCTGTATATGTGAATAGACTTTATCTTGAGCTCCTTCACAACCTTCAGTCCAGCGATCAGTGCTTCGTTATTTGTAGTTGGGAATTCCAAGCGCAAAGCGTAGCTAATGGCTCGCTCCTTGGGGGTTTCAAGCACTATTCATGCTCTCGAACATGAAGTTGTTAGATGCACCATTGACGAAGAACTTCCATTGCATGTCTACTTCTAACCGAACTTCTTCCTCGTCATCCCATGTAGTAAATTCGGCGATGAGGTCAGCAAATGCCTACCATTGATGGCTTTCCTAGGATGGTATGCTATATCATATTGACTTAGCTCTATATTCCATTTGAGAAGTCGCCCAGAAGTTTCAGGTCGGTATAAAACTTGTTTCAAGGGCCGGTCGGTTAATACTTTAATTGGGTATGCCTGGAAGTATGGTCCTAACTTCCAAGATGCGATCAAGAGGCAATATGCTAGCTTTTCCAGTTTTGGGTAATTCTTCTCAGCTTCGGTGAATCATTTACTAATGTAATACACGGTTCACTGGATTCTTGCTTCTTCCTGTACAAGAGTGGTGCTCAGCACATGCTGTGAGACTACTAAGTAAATGAATGGGTCTTCTCCATCCGTTGGCTTAGACAAGATTGGCGGAGCTTCCATGTGTCGTAGTAGTTCGTCGAAAGCCGTTTGACAAGCTTCACTCTATTCGAAGTTTTTCTTTCCCTTCTTTAATGTATCGAAGAACGGTATGCACTTGTCTGTAGCTTTCGAGATAAATCGGCTCAATGCTGTGACTTTTCCATTCAAGCTTTGAAGTTCCTTCTTATTTTTGGGACTTGGACTTCTCATAACACCATTACTTGTTCTGGATTCGCTTCGATGCCTCGGGCACTTACTATGAATCCCAAGAATTTCCCAAAGGCTACTCTGAAGTGGCATTTGAGTGGGTTAAGCTTCATTCCGTACTTCTGGAGTATTTCGAAGATTTCAGCGAGATTGTCTAGATGGTTAGCAGCTACTCGAGATTTGACCAACAGGTCATCCACGTAAACTTCAATAGTATTTTCGATTTGGCGTTTGAACATAGTATTCACTAGCCTTTGGTAGCCCCGGCGTTTTTTAAACCGAACGGCATTACTCTATAGCAGTATAGTCTCAAATCGATGATGTTCTGGTGTTCTCTTGATCTGGCTCATGCATCAGGATCTGGTTGTAGCCCAAGTATGCATCCATAAATGACAGCAATTCATGTCCCGCCGTTCCATCCATGAGTTGATCGATTCTGGGAAGTGGGAAGCTATCCTCCGGGCAAGCTTTGTTTAAGTCCGAGAAATTAATACAAGTTTGCCATTTTTCATTAGACTTTTTTACTAAGACTGGGTTTGATACCCATTCAGGGTAAGTTGCATCTTGAATGAAGCCGTTAGCCATCAGTTTATCTACCTCCTCTCTCAGTGCCTTGGACCATTTAGGGCCCAAGCTGCACATTTTTTGCTTCACTGGTGCAAATTTGGGGTCAATATTGAGCACGTGGCAGGAAATTTTGGGCGATACGCCATACATATTGGAGTGTGTTCAAGCATGGCGTGGAGGAATTTAGTTAATTCTGACCGCATCTTGTTTCCAAGGTTTGATCCGATTTTCAAGACCCATGTTGGATCATCCATCCATGAGTTGATCCGATTTCCCCTGAGCTCTTCTTCCTAAGGTCCAAAGCCTTGTCGAATCGGCTATGGTCCCCAAACTAGGGGCAGCTCTGCAGTTGCTATTTGGAGGGTTCACGGAGGTGGAGAGTTCTCCCCATGTCCTTCCCTTTTTCTCTTCTTCTTGACTCACGCAGTTCTATGATATAGCATTCCTAGGCAGCGCATTGTTCTCCTTTCACAATTCCGACTACGTGCTCTGTAGGGAACTTCATTGTAAGGCACCACCGAGCCAACGCTATTCTGAAGTCGGCTAGTGCAGGCCGTCCCAAAAGGCGTTGTATGCTGACATTTCATCCACAATCACAAAAGTCTAATGAGGGTAACCCTTCGCTCACCCTCTCCAAGCTCCACAGGTAGGTCGATTGTTCCCGCCTATTGTTTGGGCTCACCGGTGAACCCTTGAATCTTTGTTTGGCATGTGGATATGCTTTTCATGCCAATCTTCATTTGATCGAAAGTACGTTTGAAGAGTATATTAACTGAACTGCCACTATCAACTAACACCCGTCGAACCATAGCAGGTCTGATTCCTACCGTCACCGCCATCGGATCAAGAGTTGGAGCTTTGATCCCTTCAGGGTCCCAATTTCAAAACACTATATCGTCATTCAAAACCCTTTGCAGCTTGACCAGAGTTTCGTCTTCTATAGCAAAACACGATTCTTTTGGGGCATGTTTCAACGAACTCGCATATCGCTCCATTTCTCCCCAACTTCTTTGTGTGGTGTGTGGACCTCCAAATATTGTTCCAATAATAAGCCTCTGGTCGGTTCATTTTGACCCATCGTCACAAGTTCTATCTTGATTTCTTTGTTCTCTAGGAGGCTGAGGGGCTGCAGGTTGATTGGGTTTTTGTGGCTTCTTTACGTATCGCTGAAGCTTATTATTTTGGATCAACCCTTCAATGAGGTCCTTTAGGTGGCCGCATTCGTTTGTATTGTGGTCGTGCGTCTCGTGGAAGTAGTAGAATTTCCCTGAGCGCTTCTACTGCTCAGTTGCCTCTTTTCTAAGAGGTTTCTTATATTCTTCTGTTTCTTGTGTTGCGAGATAAACATTCCCTGGAGTGTCATTTAGAGGGGTATAATCTTCCTGTCTCAACTCTCTAAATCTCTTGTTGTTGCCACTGTTATTTCCTTTAACAAAGTTCCGATTTCTTCTCTTTTGATTCCCACTTTTTCCCGTGGCTCCCTGAGTTGTTCCAGAGTCGCGTATATTTTGATTCGTCGCCACATCGCTCCATCCCATGTCCATCTATTGCACACCAGTAGACTTTCTTTCCGGCTCCTATGCTTCCTCCAATCTTAAGTACTGACTTGCTTTCCGATTGAAGTCATCTCTAGTAGTAGGTTGCTTCATCTTAATCCATTTCCCATATTCAGTTTCCAGGTGAATGGCGCGGACTAACGCCTTAAAAACCATATCCTCATTGGGGTTGCTTACTTCCGTCGCCACGGTATTGAACCGATTCATGAAAGATTTCAGCGACTCGTTGTGTCCCTGAAACAATCCGGATAGGGACACGACATCCTTTGGTTGCATGGTATGGAGCCTGAACTGGTCGAGGAATTTCGTTACAAGTTGGTCAAAGGTAGAAATAGATCTTAGGGGAAGTCTGATGAACCACATAGACGCAACTCCTTCTAGAAAGATAGGGAAATACAGGCAGTGAACAGCCTCTGGAGCATTGGCTTCGTCCATATACCAACTATACTTGTACAAATGGGGTTTTGGGTCCTCCGTACTGTCATAGGAGGGGATAGCTGGAATAGTGGATTTGTCTGGGTACTTTTCATTCAAGATTTCATCGGTAAAGGGGGTCCGACTTGGAGCAAATCCTTATTCATCATCTTTTCGGTTTTTACTCTCATCCATCAACCATTTGACCATGTCTTCTATGTATTCCTCTGATGTCTGGTAGTCCTGAGGATAGCAATCAATCACTACGCCAAGTGTTTGGCTCTGCAAACGGTCTTGGCATGTGGGTTGAAGCTTAGGCTCTCCTGTCTTCGGGAGAGCCACTCCCATGGGACCCCATTGGCTTGCAGTTGGCCTGATTGGGTTAGTTTGGACATTTCTAGCATCATCGAATGCATTGTTGTTCTCTTCCATTTGATTATCTTGGTCTCCGTCTTCTGAATTGGAGAGATCCACAACTATATCTTCCTGCGGGGTCTTGGCCCCCTGATTCAAATTCAGGATTAATTGCCTTACGGCGGGTGAGTATTCTCATTCTCTTCCACATTATTTCCTGTTGTTACCCTTTTTTGTGGTTGTTTTCCATTTCTTCTGTGCAGGCTGAAAATGGAGGAATTCCTTATTCTATAGCGGTCACGGGTTCAGGCATAGTCCTTGGAGCAGGGTTTGATTGTAGGGTCAACAGAGCGTTAAGCTTATCCATTAGAGCCTTTTGACTATTTTCCATTTTATGGTTGATCTCATTAACTATCTTATTCAACTCATCTCTCGTGGCAACTTCGTGGTGACTGGAGGATGCTGGCGCCTGATTTCCCAAGTTAGCACCATTTACTTCAGTTTGTTGGGGATTAACATCTTCTACAGCTGTTACTGCCTCTATGGATCTTCCAGAGGCAGTTCTTCTTCTAGGGGCTATTGATTCCAACAGTGGATTCTTCAAGTAAAGATTGAGGATCTAACTTCTGGATCTATGGGATCCAAAGTAGATATCTTGATCTGGATCCTTAGTTGGAGTTTTCAGTGAAAGCACCAAAATGTTAATCCAAAAAATGGACCAACACCCTGATTTAAGCGTGAAAGCACCAACCCTGTTCTTACAGAGCAATATTATAGATAACAAATATATAAAAAGGCAATAAAAGAAAGTAGACAGAAGATTGTTATAGTGGTACTGCTGTTAATGAAGCCTACGTCCACTTTATAGCTTTATTATGACTGATTACTGTTACAAATAGTGTCTGATTACAAGGCTTTTGATTATCCTTAGTTAGGTTGAATCCCAGAGTTGGAATCCGCAGGAGAATCATAGTGAATCCCTTTGGAGATTGTTGTGAGGGAGATAGAGAGTGAAGAAATTTTCCAGCAGAGATTCGGCAACCAGTCCGGAGTAGATCCATTTGTATTGCAGGTAGGATGGAATTTATAGGGATCAAAGAGCTTCTGGGCCAGGCCATTTCATCAACTGCTCGCAGGTAGGTACAGAACAACCTAGGGTGTTTGGCTCACGATCTGTGCCAAAACCATAAACCGCTAGCGATCCATGGTCTATGGATCGGATCGCTAGCGATCCATAGATTTGGATCGTTCGTGAGCTAATTACTTGGTTTCTCTTCCTCAATTGCTTCATCATGCTAGGTTGCGAAAAACATTGCTCAATATGGATCGTTAGCGACCATACACTTAGCATTTTTGCCTCTATCTTCCAGTTCTTCTCTGCTTCTTTTGTGCCATAGCTTTCCACTATCTTGCATGGATCGCTAGCGATCCATAGGGTATGGATTGCTGGCGATCCAAGAACTTAGGCTATTTTTGTAGTTTGGAGTTTGGGACGCTTTCATGACCTTGTATTGTTATCGTTTGCGTAGTCTCGTTGCACGTTGCTCCGTCTTGATGACGATTTACTAGCTGGTTGTGCTTCGATTACTGACTAGGCTGAAAGAATGTTGGTCCCTTGGATTAGTCGATCTCAGTTGTTGCCTTAATAATATAGCATAGCTTTCGTTAACTCCTCGCCTTAGTCTTTCTGGTTAAGTTCTAAGCTATCCTGATGTCATGGAATTCTTTTATTTTCTGTTGGATCCTACTGGGTTAAAACCCGGATAACAAGTGATAATCTCCTACTGTGATTGCATCTACTAGAGATCCATCATCAACTTGAAGTCTTATTTCACCTTTCGCCACATGTTGTTCCAAAGTCCCCATAATGACTTACAGGTATGAATTCCAAATATAGTTTCTAAAACCCAAGATAATTTATTGATTGAGTAGGAGCAGTGTAATCATTCTTTTTCTTATCCTTGACAAGTTTCAGGTAATGAGGACAATTTTGCTTCCAATGCCCCTTTTTGTGACAATGGTGACATTCACCCTTTTAGTTAGGAGCACTCCTTTTACTCTTCTTGTTCATATGCTCTCTCTTCTTTGAACCATTTGTAGATGATATCTTTCCCTTTACAATAAGCACTGTGCCTTGACCTTTGGTTAAGGACTCGACTGATCTCAACATATTAAGCAGCTCTACGGGCTCACATTCAACTAGTTCATATTGTATTTATATACAAGAAACTTAAACTATGGAGTAAGAAACCGTAAAATCAAGTCCAATTGTAGCTCATTGCTTATGGTAACGTCTAGTGGTGAAAGTCTATCAATATAGACTTTCATCATTAAGACATATCAATCCACATGAGTGTCCTTCATTATCTTTAATATTAAATAGTTTCTTAGTAACCTCGCCTTAGGGAACGAGTTTACCCCCAAACAAATCTTTGAGGCTATCTAAGATTTGATGGACGGTTGTGTTTTCATGTATTTTTGCAACATTTTAAAGTAGGCCACATGCAAAGTTCTGTAGTTTTATGGTCCACTGCCCATTTGTTATAAGCAATCGCTACTTCGGGATCCGCATCTTCAGTGGGTTTTTCTTTTGGAGTTTCGTGTATCGAAAACCATAAGAATTCATATGTTAGTGATGCTTTTGTCGCTCTTAGCTAGTTTATGTAATAAGATACAATAAGCTAGTCATTTTCAGAAAACAACTTTGGTGTAGACATTTTCTGCAAATTTAACTTAAGTAGATTAGGAATTTATTCATAGCAAATGTTCTTATATTATTATCAAGGTTAAATATGTTATTTATTTTATTAATAAGCTCCTACTAGATTTTTATATTTCTCAAAACCCAAAAAGAAATATAGAAGTCTTGTTGGGACTCACTTGCCTTGGGATTCTAACCTTGATCTTGTGTAACATCCCCCACTTGGAGGCAAACTAACGGCTACGAATGCTGTAGCCATGCATAGTTATTAATCCTCGACGACCAAATACAGTAATGTTAAATGCATTGATATATCAGAAACGCGTGGATATGGAAAAAACTTAAAACCATTAAACAAATTTCTCATTCTATTCCAAATCATATTTCATATTTATTACATAATCCCACATTCGAGAATCACGTTTAAAGAAATTATAATTATTACAACATAGCCAAGAGTGACATATGAAGATGCCCTCTTGGATGATCAGAGTTTAACATAAGCAATTAACCAATTTTTCCTTTACAACAAAACATAGCGGATTCAAAAGAAAAGAACTCCTAATAGCTATCTTGCCTTCTGCACGTCTCTAAAAGCTTATTCGTCTAAAAAGAGGCCTGAAAACCTCAACTCTCAAACTACTCAAACTTAATTGAGCACCTGAGAGTTTAAGGGGAAAACATAAACTTCAAGTTAGACATAAAGCCTGGAATGAATAATAACCTACCATCTCAACCCGTTTAGATATCCAATGAGACCACGCCGCTTAGCTGAACGGGTTTTCTCCTCACGGGTATCTTATCCAAAATTTCATAATAATCATATATTGTGCTCATGCATCCATTGTAGTTAAAACATAGCAATTTAAAATATTATGATGATATGCAAACAAGTAATTTATTCTGGATTTCCCATCCTCATTCATTTGACTATCTATCTCAGTTATAGTTTCTAGGGTCACTATTAACCTATTAGTTTTCATGGGCTGACTATAACCTGATTAAAGCTTATGGACTATCTGTCTAGTCTCATAGTTTTCATGGATCACTATGAACCTATTGGCCCCTGCCAATAACTTCATTATCTCATGGGTTCTCCTTGAACCTATTGTTATCTCCAATAACTTCACTCATAGCATAGTTTTCATGAGTTGACTAAGAAGCTATTGACTTCTGTCAATAACTTAATCCAGATATAGTTTTTATGGGATCACTACGAACCTATTGGCCCCTGCCAATAACTCTTTCTAGACATAGTTTTCATGGGTTTACTATGAACTTGTCTAATCTGACAACTTCTATGATTAGTCTTTGGGCATCCTATGTTCTAGTCTATCGACCTCCTAGATGCAACTCTACTCATACATGAGTTAACTCAATTTATATTCACTACTGGGTCAACCAAGTTGGTTATTCTGCCCTTTTCTCCCTAAAATACAGTTATGGGTCCATTATACAATGAATATGTATATTAGAAGAAACAAACATAATAACATAATAACACCAACATTTATGGTTTTATAACCTTGAAATCATTTTCATATGAAACATGGTTAATCCCTTTAACCTATTGTTTTATCAAGGAAAGCTTCTTCAAAAACTCTATACTTAAAAGTAATTTCAAAACTCATTTAGTTTGCTATGGATTTTCCATTAAAAATGAGATTGGGTTCTTTGTTTTGAAAACTAAGGCTTTCGAAACCTTAGACCTTTACTTTCGAAACCATTAAATCTATCTTTCGAAAGCTTTCAATTCTTCTTTTCAAAACACTCATACATATGACTTTCGAAACATTTAATCTCTTTCGAAAGCATCAAAGTCATTTGAAAGTGCCTCTTTCAAAACCATTAGGTTAATCATTAAAATAACTTTTGGGTCAAAGTGAATATAACGAAAGTACACCTTTCAAAACCATTAACCTTTAACTAAAAGTGAGTGGGGAAAACTGATGGCTTTGGAACCATCCTTTCAAAAGCTTTAATTTCTTAGGTTAAACGATCGGAAGGATAGCTTGAAGCCAGTGCCTTCGAAACCTTTAGTATAATTGGCTACTGGAGCCCTTTCTAAATCAATGGGAAGCCGCTAGTTAGATTTATAAAACAAAAATCGGCCTTTCGAAAGCATTGAAACTTCAACCTATTCAAAAGGTATGAAGACGACAATAAGCTTTCAACTTGGTTTAAAACTACCATTTCTAAAGTCTTTCTTTAGAGACATATCTAAGGCAACTCATTCAAAAGCTACCCTTTCGAAACAAGGAGGCGACAACCCATTCGAAAGCTACATTAAAAACAAGGCAAGCGACACTTCTTTTGATAGCAAAATCAAAGACCTTCAAAAGCTATTTAAAGTAGTCTCGACCCCTCTGAAAGCATGGTTTCGACTCCATACCTTCCGTCTTTCTCCAATCTACTACATATCAAAGTGTTGATACCATGTGTATTGGTTTCGACTTAGATGAGGGCGGAGGTACGCAGTCGAAAGGTTACTACTAGAAGTGGTGAAACAATACTTCTGTACAAAAACCGTTTTATTGCCTTTTTAAGTAAATGCTTTTAACTAACTTGCATATTTGTAAAAGTATAATTGGATGCCATAAAATTTACAAAAATCTTTTCCTAAAAGACCGCTGAATTCATTTCAGATTAAACTAAAAACAATTGGCAAAGAAGCCCTTCCCCTAAGCAAATCAATTAAAACATTTAAGTCCTCCAACAAAAGTACTTTAATTTCCATAGTAAATTACTTAGGAAAAATCCTTAAAAATCATAAAAATTCACTTTTAATATGTTAACCAACATACATAAATTTCAGACCCAAAATCCATCATATAATAGCCGAAATAAATCTTAAACCCAATTATTTATTTCTTCCTTTAAATGTTCATAATAAATTTTCCATGGCTTATAAAATTAAAACTCATTTCTAAAATAATGTTTTACATGACATATTAATTCCTCATGGTATTCAAAACCCAATAGATATGATTTTTAACCTTAAAATCGAAATAAACATTCATAAATCTTAGTTGTTTGAATCAAACATATCATGAAATCCAGGCATATCATCATCAAAATCATCATAAAGGTATTAAACTTAAAACCCGAAATCAAATGCTCTTTTGAAAAAACAAAAATATAGATGGTTTTGATTATTATTCACCTTGATTAGGATAGGAACTTAGGATCTGATTTAGATTAATCCTCCTTGCTTGACTCCTTAGCTTTTGATGGATTTTTCTCCTCTTTTCCTCCTAGGTTATGGTCGGCTTGGATTCTTTAGTTTATATTTTTGAATAATGAATTATGAACGTGTAGAGAAATGGAAACGTGGGTTTAGCGGTTATGAGGTTATGATGGCGGCTAATCCCCATAATTCCCTTGCCTTATTCTCTTACTAATTAACATACAAAACCGTCCATAAACCGTTCTTTAAGATTTTATTTAATTAAGCTCGGCCTCTAATTAAATTTTCAAATCTCAATCCCCTTATCACTCTAATATTTATATTATTCTATTTAATTTATCTAATTAAATCTCCTGAATAATCTTATTAAAAATTAAGGGTGTTACATTTTTCTCAACAAATCATAATAAGCGATAGATTATAACACCTTATTGGTTGTATCATATACAACTCCTAACCCATAGGGCTTTGTCCTGCTCTCATTTCGACCTTGGGTTTGCTCAACAATTGAAAGTGATTATTCACGTGAATCTAGTATTTCACAATGGCCTGTGTATAATATACGTACCTTGGGTTTACTCAACAAAATATATAGTTATCTTACCTCGTCTACTCATTATATTAGTAATACTACACATAACATGTAGGAACATGGAAAATCAAACACTTCGTCTTCGAAACATCGAGACGTTTTGAAATATATTAAGCGTTATAATTATGATTTTATAACCTTGTTAAACATCATTTAATTAATGAATAATGATAAAAATCTTGTTTTTGAAATTTGTTTACAAAAATATATTTTTTGAAGAGAAATCGATAAGGTGACAGAAAATTATTTTATCGGTAAACAGCTTTTTGATCGATATATATTCGAACTCTTTTGCACTTGTCTAATGATCAAATGAACACCTTAGCAACTAATTAAGACATGCTCCTCTTCATAAAACAATGGAAGGTTTTGGACGCTTCAAGTGAATAAGAGATATTATCATGTAAGGGTATAAGAGAAGTAAAGGAGAAGTGATAACCAGACTATTTTCATGTCTTCCTCTACATAATTTTCTAAAGCAAAATATTTGAAAAATTCATCTAAATCAACTAAAAATTGGAGTGGAGCTTTAGGAAAATATTACGACACCTTCTACCTAGTTTGTTTTGGAAGAAGAGATGCCACACTCACCCTATCCCCATAGGCCATGAGCAGTTGGAGGAAGGAGAAGGCAAAAGCAAGTGAAAGAGGGTGGAAGGAAAGAAGGGAATGTGGTTGCAAGGTGGGGCTGGACTTCAGTTGCTTGATCTTGCTTATTTGTTGGGGAAAAGGTGAGTTAACTCACCACTTTGATTGAAAATATAACCCATATCTGTTTGTGTTTGATTGTGTTTAAGTGGTTAATTTGCATTGATATTAACATTTGTTTAGACTTTGGTTTTGGTTCTTGCTTTGAAAACAAATGACATATGTACAGACTCAAATGAATTTGAACGGACTTGAATGGACTTGTGTGACATGTGGTATAACCTTGAAACAAAGAACATAGGTTGTAGATGGACTTTGGTTTAGGCTAGACTTGGATTTGAAAGTTCACTTAAAGCGATAGTCGTTATGGATGCACTTTGGAATTGCCTTGTATTTGGCAATTTCTATGGAACTCTGTAAAGAGATCCTTAGGGATATCTCTCCATATTTACGATGTTTTATATGTATGTTTGTTGCCATTAAAAGTTTGGATAGCAAAAGTGAAGTAACATTTCAAAAAGCGGCCAAAACTTCATTTGTACAAAATTGCCCCGTTTAGACTTGATTTTTGAACTTTAAAGATTTGAAAAGATATTTAAATTTAAGTATTTTGTTTCATTCTTTTCACAAGTGTTTACTAACTGTTATTAGAGTATTTAAAAAGTGATTTGAGATTTTTATGAAATTTTAAGAGTAGTTGTGAATTTTTAAAGAATAGGTTTTTATAAGAAAAACTTGTTTTTATATTTTAAAGATTTTATAAACTTGTCGTTTTAAAGTAATATTTTGGATAAATGTTTTAGAACCTATTATAAGTTTAAAAGTATAAACAAATGTTTTTAAAAGGGGGTAAGAATTTCTTAGTGGATAAATGGTTTTATTACACGGTTACTTGCTGAAAAATAATCAACTATGATTAACATTAAAAACTAAACGAGGTAGACTCTCTATTTGTGAGAGTTAAGGCTGATGTTTGAGTAGGGATATGGCTACAATGCTCTAACTTACCGGCTTCCCATTTGATTGAGGAATAGTTAAGTCGGGAGTGTCGAAAACATGATAATTGTGTTATTTATTTATTTAAGGAAATCATTAATATTGTACTTAACATTAATAGCCGACGATGTAGACTTATCTATTCGTGAGATTCAAGAATGAAGTGTCAAGTCAAGGATTTGATATGCAACCAGTGATCTAACTTACTTGGCTTCACTCTTGACTAAGGGATAGTAACCTTCCAGCACAACTTTTCAACTATATAAATATATATCAGACTCGCTCTTTTGATTTCATTTCTTGCTCTCTAAATCTCTAAACTTTCCTAAAAGGTTAAACTATTTCACGCTTCCTAAATCTCTACACGTTCAATTCACAATCATTAAAGGATATTGTAAGAGAGTGTGCTCAACTTGACTTATCTATGTTGTGAATAACACCTTGAAGTTAATAAGCAAAGTTTTTTGCTTTAAAGTTATGTGAATTCTGATCGGCTACTCTGATCCTCTAGTAAAGTGAGGATCGTTGGATAGTAAAATTCCTAAGGAGAGCTTCGGGTATGGACTGAGAATGGGAGGTTCGAACCAGCATAAAAACTCCGGTGTGATCATATCTTTACTTTACTTAAGTATGTGCATAATTGAATAAGTAATCTTAAGATATAATTACTCATGTTACTTGGATCCTTTAGAATTTTACATTTAACACATGTGAGTCGTGGCTCAAAGGGAAAATGACCAAACACCCCTTTAGTGGTAGCAATGAAAGAGTTAATGAACTCTTGGGTCTCGAACATACTGATATATGTGCCCACTGCCTATAACAACAAAGGATAATTTGACTTACCTTGTAACTTTTACTGATGATTTCTCTCAGAGTAGGATATATATAATTATATATATATATATATATCTTATAAAGAATAAATTCGGTGATTGTGAGAAATTAAAGAGTATAAGAAAGAGGTTGAAAATTGGATAAACCATAAAACTAAAATATTTTGATCAAATCGAGGAGATAAGTATGTTGGACAAGAACTCCAACGGTACTAAAAGATAACAGGATTATCTCTCAATAATCCACCCTATACTCCACAATATAATGGTATTTTGAAAAGAAGGAATCAAACCCTATTAGATATGGTTTGTTCCATGACGAGTAAGGTTGAGTTACCTCTATCCTATTAAGGATATGCGCTAAAAACTACAATGCGTATGTTGAATATAATACCCACCAAAATCAACGCTCAAGGCGTCATATGAGATGTGGCATGGGAAGACACCTTTCCCCTTAATAATATGGTGTGGGGCTGTCCATCCTATGTTAAGAATGTTTTCCCAACAAACTTAAGGCAAGATCGCTCTGTGCAAACTTATAGGATATCCCAAGAATTCGTTGGGATAAGTCAAAAGAACAGAAGATTATTATTTCTCGGCATGCTGTCTTTTTAGAGAAGAAATTTCTATCAAAAGAAATCAACGGTGAAGTTGTAGACTTGGATGAGATCCGAGAAGTAAACATAGAAGTTGAACTAGTGGAAGAATCAAATTTATCATTATACGAAAACATGCAACCTATTAGAAAGTTTAGTACGGAATCTCGCACACCGGAGAGATACTACAATTTTCTCATAAATGGAGAAAGCGCGGACTTCGTCTTAAAAGATGACACTCCTCTCTTATTCAACATGTATTGCAGAGTAAAGACTCTGCACTTTGGTTTAAAGCTATGAATTCCTTGTATGATCACGAAGTATGGACTTAGGTTGACATACTAGAATGGATAAAACCTATAGGCTACAGATAACTTTTTAATAAAAAGATAAATGCCAATAGGAAAGTAAATACATATAAAGCAATGCTAGTTGCAAAAGGGTTTCGTCGAATTCAAGGTGTTAACGAAACGTTTTCACCCATAGTCATGCTCAAGTCTATTTGGATAAGTGTAACGACCCGTGTTTTACATATTGGAGGATCGTAAAATATTTTTATTTTACTCAAATCAGGTTGAGTTTCAAATTTTAGGAAGTGACTCTTAGGGACATTCTCCACATCTATGATTTTTGCCGAAATTCCATATGACAATTTTGATCCTAAAAATATTGTTTGAACTATAACTTTTGATAGGAATCAAGTTAGGGCCTCAAACCACTTCCATTGCTTTATGATGACGGTTTCTCATTCCATACAGTGGTCATAATAGAAAAACAGACTTACCATTTGAAAGTCATGGCTGTTTTAAGTTTTGGCTACTGTTGGCCTGCATTAGTGGGTAATTAACTAAGCCCATGCTTTGGCCCACTAACCCATCTTGAAAATTGTGTTAAGTTAAGGCTATAGAAATGGATCTAAGTCATTTTCATCTTCTCTGACGCAGCTCTAAACCTCCATTAACCCCAATTTCATCAAAAACCTACTTTTTCCTTACTACTCTTAGCCAAATCATCAATTAGAGGGGCGATTAGCATATAGGAGCTTGAGATTATCATTTTGGCTGATTTGCATTTCTCTTCTTTGTTGTCCACTTCAGATCTAAGAGAGATTAATTAGTATTTTAGGTATTTGGTGAGTGGTTCTTGACCTCTCACTCTACTACGCATGTTTATATAGTTAAAATGACATTTTAACATGATTTTGACCTTAAAGTGTTTTTTTAACCTTAATCGCATTTTCTTATATGTTTATAGCTAGGCCTGTCAATAGATACCCGAAAAATCCGAAATCCGTCCGAATCCGTATCCGAAAATACGAATATTATCCGATATCCGAAAAGCGGATACAGATATCCGATGTCCGAAAAGAATTTCGAATGCGGATGCGGATGCGGATGTGGATATGAGTGTATCCGTATCCGAAAAATATCCGTCCGATCCGAAATTAATTATGATAAAAATTGTTGTTATTATATTGATTTATTATTTAAAGATACCCATAATAAGTTAATACTTAGAATTTATTTAAAAATTAAAGCCGGCCCAAGTCCAACAAAGTACAAAACCCTAATTCAATTTTCACAATCGCAACAAAATTATACTCATTTTCGTTTCAAACTTACAATCTGATTTTCCGGCTCTCACATCACAGCTTTGGTTCCGGCTCTAGCTCTGGCACATCACAGCTTTAGTTCCGTCTCCAGCTCCACTTTGGTTCTCCTCCTAACGGCTTCACTTCCGGTATTTCCTCTTCTGGTATTTCCGCTTTTTAAATGTTATAAGCTCTGGTTCATGTATTTCATTTTGAGGATTTTATTTTTGAATGTATATGTTAGTTTCAATGTTTTTAAAATGTATATGTTAATTTTGTCATCTCAAGTAAATTCAGTCATTATTTTCGGAAGTGCTTATTTATACACGTTTGTCTTTTGGAAAATCTAACCTGAACATAATCTTATGTTTATATGACCAACTTTTTTTCATTTCTATTTTTTTTTGAAAAAAAGATTTATATATACAATATACACTGTAAGTATTTTTTATGAAAACTGTAAATATTTGTGGTATAATTAGAATTAAAAATATAGTGTTTTCTAAATCATGATACTGAGAAAGAGACCGTGGATTTTGAATTTGAAGTATGTTTTACGAAATTTCCCATAATAAATATTTCTATGTTATGTTTCCAGTAGATATTTCATGTGAATGCTTTTAAATTTGAAGACTGTAGGTACACTAATATACAATAAACTGATAGCTTGTTGTTTGGACATAAAAAGAAATATTGAAACTAAGACAAATATAAAAAAAGGAGGCCGATAAAACATAAATAATTTAAGCAAAAGATAAAACACAGCTTGCATCATTTCGGAAGTGCTTATTTATACACGTACATAGTTTATATATGTTAGTTTCATTGTGTATATATATATATATATATATATATATATATATATATTTGAACGTATAAAGAACCTTACAGTTTTGAATATAAAAGTTTTGATTGCTTAGAAGTTTCAAAGAAATAGAAGTTTCAAATGATTGCTTATAGTTCCGATTGCTTTGAATATACAGATTTTATATATGTCATCGGATTTCAAAGAAATAGAAGTTTCAAATGATTAGAATTTTAGAAAATATATAAGTTTTGATTGCTTATAATTTTGTTTTTAAATGTTTTTTTGAAATGCAGATAAGCTTGCTGCTACAATAAGCTTTATTTTGCTGTTTTTAAATGTTTATTTGAAATACAGACTTTTAAATTGGTACAATAATAAATTACAAACTTTTAAATTGGTCCAATAATGAATATTTTACAGACTTTTAAAAATGATATTATAGCAGTTCTATGAATATTTACAGACTTTAAAAAATGGAAAACACATATGATTTTTGTACTTTGCAACATAGATTTAATGGCAATTCAATGCGTGTCATGTTATACAACGCTCACATCGTATAAATTGTATAGGTAGAATATGTTGATTTGAAAGTGGCTTGCATTGCAAAAATGAAATGTTGCTTTCTTTTTATATAAATAATGGTATGCACTATTCAGAAAGCATTTTTCTAAATAATTTTAAGATTGATGAATAATTTTATATTTTTTCTTCTTTATATAACATATATAGTTTGTTAGTGTAATTATTATTTGCTGATTTTCTGCTTTGCATTGCACATATATTTCAACTGATATAGTGTTAAAAGTGATACATATCAGCACAACATACTTCTCACTACACCATAAACGATATTTTGATACGGCTAAAAGCCGTATCAAAGTATGTCGAGCTTAATATTTTGATACGGCTTTTAGCCGTATCTAATTGGCTCATTAGATACGGCTAAAAGCCGTATCTAATGTATCAATTAGATACAGCCATTAGCCGTATCTAATTGACACATTAGATACAGCCAGAAGCCGTATCTAATTGACAAATAGGCAGCGTCTAATGAACCAATTAGATACGGCTAAAAGTCATGTCTAATTAGTCAATTAGATATAGATATATAATCAATATCCAATATATAATATTATAGACCTATTCATATCCAATATATAATCAATAATCATTCTGAGACATCAAAATAAATAATATTATAGACAGTGCACATTCAAATGATTCAATAATCCGCATTGCAGTGCGTGATAACTTAACAATATCATTACATAATATCATTACATAATACTAGCATTTAGCACATTAATATATCGCAGTAGCGGATACTAGAAAACACTATCGCTCCAGTACCAAGATCCAAATACACAACAATAATACAAATGTATCACATTACTACATAATACAAATACACAACAAGCCTCTGTTATACTGTGTTGTTACGGCAGCCACTGCACAATGCAAAGCCAAAGAGCTAACTCCTCCAGCCCAAAACATCTACACAAGCATTACAAAATATTAGTACATCTTTAGTTTTAGGAGTTAACTCTATATTACGGTTCATTGCAACTACATTTTTTTCCATTTGGTTATGTGAACTACAAGTGGAACATAATAATGATTCTACTTTTTGTCTCAATTGAGCAACTTGTAACTAAAAGAGGCAAGCAGTAATTAGAGTAGAAAAATGCACAGATAAACTTGATAGCTCAAGTGGTCCATAACTCACACTTGAATATGCAGATCATATGCCAGAACGTTTGAAAATTTTGGAATATGGATAGATCAATCACAGAAGTCAGCAATTGAACTGAATCTTGATGCACATTAATTCATTCAACTTGTTTCAAATGGATATCTTATAAATATAATACAACTGTATATTGTTAGAACAAAAGCAAAATTATAAGCAGTCGTATAAACTATTCATGACATATTTTCTTCCAATATTAAAGCAATGCTGAATTGCTGATTATCATCGATATTCAAGGAATTGAGAAGCACACAAGGCACCGAAATCACTGAGGAAGCTCTGAGTTTACTCAATTTAGACAATAACCAATATAAATCCTAATATAGGTTTGAATTGCCCTTATCATGAAGAGTAATATGCAACTATTTGTTTAATTTGACGTGATAGCTGAAAGTAGAATTACCTTTCGGAGTTTTCTACTTTTCAATGTTTAACTGCTGCAGGCAATTATTTCCAAAGTTACCTGCAAAGCAGATCAAATTACAAAAGTTTTCATGAACTAATATTTACAACAAACATATAACCTAACTAACAATATGTAACGGTGTATGATAAATGAATGAGCATCATGCAACCGAACACGACAGTTTCGTAAAGTTATCAAACAATAACAAGTATGCATGTGAAAGAAAATGATCTTAATGCATGCTAACCTCTTTAAAGACACTGCTGTAAGAAACATCCTCAAAACCCTGCATTCAAGTATGTATAAAATATAAACTGGCCAACAATGATACTGTTGTGAAACATGTAAATTATTTAAAATCGAACGATTAAAAAAATATGGACAATACTTCCTTTTATTCTCCATGTCATATGCAAAACAGTAAACACAGAAAAGAAGAACGAAATTTGAAATTTTATTAATCGTTCGATTTGAAATGATTCAGTAAACGTAAATATTATTGTTTATAACTTGTCCAATAGTAGGACAAATTCAACAAATAACATATAAGATGAATATTGATTTCTATATAACGATGATATAACGTACTTGTCAAATGATGCCAAATTTATTAATAATACCATATACAAATAATGTTATGTGTTATTAAATTTTAACAACTAACACTTCATTTAATAAGAGCAACTGTGTGTGCGCGCGCGCATATAGACACACACTTCAATCAAATATAAATATTTCTCTCATTAGTAACCATATCAATGTTGTATTAGCTAAGTAACTTCATCAACCATGAATGGTTGGAACATGATACGCTCCATCGTGTCTTAATTTTATATAGTCTAATCAGAGTCACCGTGATTTACTACATTAAAAAAATCATCAACAATGAATTGTATGACCTAAGTCATATCATAATCAAATAAATTAAAATCCAATTCAAATCATAGCAATGAATCTATAATGTCGTGTGCAAGTACAACCCAAGTTGTAATAAAACCCAATTCAAACCAATGAACCTATAGCAATGATTTATAACAAACTGAATCGTGTGTGCAATGATACATGCGTACTAACAAATTTAAACTAGAGCATTGAATCATACAAAACATCAAAGCAAAATCTCCGCAGAGGCAAATTCAAATTAGTTTAAGTCTCTCGTTTAGGTGACACTTTTCCGCATGCAGCAATAACAAAGAGTTTTGCTAGTAATTTGTGCTTGCCACATTTTTTGGCTACCATTTTCTATGTTTAAATTTATAATTGCAAGTGGAACATCCTATCTTTCAATCAATCAGTCAATAATACATCAAATTTAAGGCCCTGTACTTATCCAGCTGACTCTTGTCCAACCAGAATTTGGGCAACTTTGGCATACCGTCGACGTCAGAAGAGCGTAACCAGGTAACCGTTGAATTTACACTGTTTGATGCATGCGGTAGAAATTAACCATTCGTGTTTTTTATAAGGTAATGCTAAGCACCAAGCTAGATGTTTGTTTGTAAACTTTACTTGTTTTGATGTGATTACGCATACGACGATTTAAAAAATATGGTAGTTTCCTATGAACTAACGTTATTCAACTCGCTAGATATTTTTAATTTTATAATTCATTTATCTAAAAAGATGTTTTATGGTATATTAACAACTTAAAATATATTAATCTGAATTGGAATTAAATTCAAATCAATTTAATGGGACTTGAAATATCGACCACATAAACAGAAAATATACCTGCTCCATCATCTAGAGATATCGAATAGGACACTTCGGATGGCACACATATCCACCCACTCCAACATCAGCAAAGGTCTATGCAAATTGATGATTCATTTTGCTGGTTTTCTCATCTGGTAGCAGTATACTATCCAACATCACTTTTTCATGTGTGGATGGTACAGATTTCCCATGGATGTTGGACAATGTAGAATCTCGGCATATAGTACCTGTTGCAATAAAAGGGAATATTTATTATTATTTAAGTTTTCTACTTATTATGTCATAAATGTTTAAATGTTAAAAATACCTGTTCCTATTACTTCTAAATCAGAGTTTAGGATTTCACATTTTTGATTGTTCGTAACATTGGTCGAATCCTGGAACTGCGAAGCAATGAATTCAGGAGCATTGAATTGTGTGGCACATCCTCCATCGGAAGAATTGACCGGTGCACGAATTCCCTGTTCAATATTTCCCACCATGTTGATCAAAACCTCCATTTTCCCAAACAAATTTCCCACTGTACCCTCCAAACTTCCCACCCTCATTTTCAACTCATCCTGCTCGCCATGAACATGTCGGAGTCGTTTCTGTGCAATGGCACAAGCCTTAACTTTAGTCTTTGGTATAACGGTCCCAACACCGCGGCTCCTACCCCTTGCATCCTTACCAAGCACTTGTGATAAGATGTCTTCATCCACTGTCAATTTTTCTTCATCACTATCAGTGATCTTTTCCTTCGCTTTCGCAATTTGATCCTGTAATATGATAATACTTACATGAATAAGGAATTTTAAAGAATATGCAAGTTAATATTTGTTTAACTTACAAAGTATGAAGAAGTGGCATCTGATATGCTACCATCTTTTTTCCTGTGTGTCTTCTCCCATACTTGACGACGACTGATATTTGTTGATGGACTAGCAACGATCTGCAATACAAGTTGATGCAACGACATGAATATCCAATCACAATGTGTAAATCATTTGAATGAAAATGAATATAAATTACCATTTCTTGTTCTATTTTAGCGTGACTTTTACGTCCTGCATGATGAGCATAACTGAGCAGTGCTCTGTTCTTTTTGCCTACCTCCCTTCTTCCGCTCGCTTCAGGCATTGCTTCATTTTTTACGAACTCTGCCCAATCTTCTTGAGCAACTGTAGGTGGGCAATTTTTCAACCGTTCTTCGTCATTGTTGAAAGGGTCATAATAAACTACTCTCAAGTTTTTATTGTATCTCCTAAAAGCCTCGGCCATTCTCTTTAAAAACATTTCCTTTAAAAGCGGATCGAGATCATAAATTTTCTGCAAAAAATATATTAAATTATGTGTTGTGCAAAGAGTTCAAACCATAAGGCTATTGAATGAAATAGTTGTTGTCAAATAGATAAGGATACTTACCACCAATTCATTCCAAACGTTGTCCTTGTATATTCCAGGTACTTTATTCCAACTTATATATGATATCGGCACATAAGCTCTTACTAGTTTACCGAGCATAGTAGCGATTTTCCCAGCGTTATCTGAGACCGGAATACCAAGTAAGTTTTGATCAACTTTCTTTGCCTCTGAACATGACGAATGTAAAGATGGTGGATTTTCTAACATAGTTTCCTGCAAAATATAATATTACTAATTATTTTAATAAGTCACGATAATAATTATACATGTATCAATGTCAACACTCCATAATATAACACACTTGCACATACAAAATTATTAAGTGACAACACCTGGAATTGCATTGGAATGTATAAAATATTCAAAACCATACATACACACAATCGTGCAATTAAAAATATACAGACACACAATCGTGCAATTAATAAGTTAACATATGGGTTTGGTAAGGTCTTCTAATTTTTCATTGTCTTCAAAAGCTGATTGATAGACGGTAGGGAACTCAATGTCATCCACATTTGTAGTCAACCGTTTTGGTGTATGCAAGACCACAGACCATCCGTTATTTTTTAAATCTTTTGAGTAGAAAACTTGACTCGCTTCTGATGCAAGAATAAATGGCTCGTCAGTCATGTTATTTTTGTTCTTCAATTTCCCTAAATTTACCATGATGAGGTTTGAAATGGGATCTATTTTGCAACCGTTGACCTTATCCTCGACTTTTACCCAATCACAATAAAAAACTGTTTGTTTGAAGTCAGTGTAATCCAACTCAAGTATCTGTTGAATGACTCCGTAATACGTTGTTTCTGCTTCCTTATAACTTTTATCCTTGCCACTCGCTCTAAATTTTGTAATTGCTCTCATGCATACACCGCTATTTTGTGTTACCATACGGTCATCGTACTTTTTTCGTGGAAAATGAAAATCCATTCACTTGGTACTTCATATAACTACGCGTTATGAACTTTGGCCCGTGCACTAACCGCCACAGAGTTAGATCAACATCGATGGTCTTTAACAGCTACATAAATTTTAATAAGTAAAAAAGCATGGTCACAAAGGTGTATTGCACACTTATAAACACATGAAATACTTAAGACGAAGTTAAACCTCATTACGTAACCATAGATTAAAACTTTGAACTACTTCCACGGTGGTAGCCCTGCCTCTAGGTTGAAATCTAGTACTTTTCAGATAGGAGTTATACCTCCTACGAAAAACACATATCAAAATGTATATATAAATTGAAGTAAAAAAATTAAAATTCCAAACAAGTTCGTAAACTTACTTCTTCCATTCATCCAATCCATCATACTTATTAAGGACCCATCTACGCACCTGTTCAAACTACACTTGGGTTAACGTTATGTCTTTACCATTATCCAGAGGTATCACACCAGCAAACTCATCGTCCTCGTCTAAGAACGCTTCACGGGTATGTTTATGATTGCCATCACCTCCGTTTGGGATATATTCCATGTAGTAAAGACTAGCTTCTTGTACGATATATCCTTCTACAATACACCCTTCAATGTATCTTTTGTTGCGCACATACCCTTTATACGTTTTCATCAACCTATAAATGTGATCAATTAAATACTGTAGATGGTAGCTATTTATATGAAATAATGATGTGCATAACTGAAATTAGAAATTTACCGTTCAAATGGATACATCCATCTATATCTGACAGGGCCACAAATCAACGCTTCATCGGCTAAATGAACCATAAGGTGGACACTGATATCAAAAAATGCAGGTGGAAAATGTTTTTCAAAAACACACATTGCTTCTACTAAGCTAGCCTTTGCTTTTAAAAGATGTTCCCTATTGATCACCTTTGAACACAAAATGTTAGAGAATAAACTAATACGATGAACAGCATTTCGTATATCCTTATGTTGTGAATAAGAATGCTGAAGCAATACCGGAAGCAAATGCTGCATTATGACATGGTAATCATGTGACTTCATATTTCTTAGTTCATGAGGATTGATGCTCACGTTGTTGTGAAAGTTAGAAGAAAATTTGTTAGGCACTTTCAGATTTTTCAAAACGGTGCAAAACCGTATCTTTTCTTCTTTGCTCAAAGCGAAAGTTGTCTTTGGTATGATTGTTTTATTTGTTTCAGGATCTTCCATCACCCACAACTTTTGTTTTATACCCATGATTTTCAAATCCTTGCATGCATTGATGCCATCTTTTGACTTATCTTTATGGTCCATAATGGTGCTGATGAGATGCTCCGTGACATTCTTCTCCGTATGCATAACATCAATATTATGTCGGACCAAATTTGTTTTCCAATATGGTAAATCAAAAAAGATAGACCTCCTATACCATCCAGAAATATTGTCAACATCTTCATTGGTTGACTTTTTCCGTTTTCGACCAATTTCTTCTTTTTGTTTACCAACTTTCATTTTGATATTCGCTACTTTCTTTTCAACTTGAAAACCAGTCAATGGCCATTTAGGACAACGAAGTTCTTGTTCGTTGTTGAAATTTGTCTTATCGTATCGAAACTTGTGTTCGTTAGGAAGAAACATTTGATGTCCCATGTAACACATCTTCTTACTTTCAGGAAGATAATAAGAACGAGTGTTTTCCCCACAAACAGGACATGCAAAGTAACCGTGATTTGTACATCCCGATAAAGTCCCAAAAGCAGGGTGATCATGGATTGCCCACAGCACCCTAGCTCTCATTGTGAACTCGGATTTATTTAACGAGTCAAATGTAACTACTCCTTCCCATACCTGCTTTAACTCGTCTATCAACGGCTGTAAATAAACATCAATATCCTTTCCTGGTTGTTTGGCCCAGAAATCAACAATGTTAACATTGAGAATTCCCTTTTCATGCACATAGACGGAGGAAGATTATATGGTACTACAATTACTGGCCAACAACTGTAAGGGTTAGAGAGAGAAGCATATGGACATAAACCATCTGTTGTTATTCCAAGTGTGACATTTCGTGGCTCGGTAGCAAAAGTTTGATCAAATGAATCTGGGACTTTCCATTGAGAAGTGTCACATGGATGACGCATTACGGTTGGATCAGACTTGGCACGACCATGCCAGGTCATCGCATCTGCCATCCATGGTACAGTATACAGTCTCTTCAATCTAAAAATTAAAGGAAAATGTCTTAATGTCTTTCGAGGTACTTTGGTGCATTTTCTCTCTTCGTTTAATGATGTCATATATCTTGGTTCATTGCAATTTGTACAAGAAACTTTGTTCGCATCATCTTTCCAGTACAATATGCAATCATTGATGCATGCATCATAAGTTTTGTAATTCATCCCAACTTGCTTAATGATCTTCTTCATGTCGGAGTACTTTGTCGGCAACGTGTTACCTTCGAGGAGTAACTCCTTTATTAGTTCGAGAAGTGCAGTCATACCATTATCTGAAAAACTGTATTGGGTCTTCAAGCTATTCAGTTTCACAATGGCATACAGCTTCGTAATCCCTTTTGAACATGAAGGATACACTGGCTCTTTTACGCTACCAAAAAGCGATTTATACTTCTTACTTTCATTAGCCTGCCAATCTGGATAATCAATAGACTGCTCTCCAACATTAGCATGATCAGGCAACGAATTTGTAGGTTGAAAATAATGAAATCTATCTGCATCATTGACCAGATCTTCCATCCTAATATGTTCAGACTCAGCAGTAGTTCTGCCATGACTAACTGGTTGTTGTTTTTCCATCTCCGCCCTTTTTTCCCCATGAAAATACCACGCTGTATACGATTGGATAATACCTCATCTAAGTAAATGAAAATGAATGTCATCTAATTTGATCGTCTTCATATTTTTGCACCGGGTGCAAGGGCATAAATACAATCCTTTCTTACCACCGTTTTCTTCAACAAAACTAATGAACTTCTGCACCCCGTCTATATAGTATGTAGATCTTAGAACTGATTCATTTATCCATTGTTTGTCTATGCTGAAAGACATATTGCCCTCCTATATCATATTTTCCACATTTACATATTAATTTCTGCAAGGACTTTTTGTATAACAATATTAAAAACAGGGACATGTGACGCTTTTCTTCTTTTGGAAATGTATAAAAGTGGATGATTGATTGCAAATATTGTCTGTTAAATGCCTTAGTCCATACATTAATGGATAAAAAATATTGATTATAACTCTCAAAACAACCTAACGGCAATCGTTATTGCTAGCGTGAGCACATCCACAAGAGAAAGTTTAATGATGCAATAATCTAACATGTATATTTATACAGTTATAAAAATATTCCTAAGCATAAAGAATTGATCTGTTGATTAAATAAACTTATTCAGCAAAGTTGATTAACATACATGATACTGCAGTAAATCATAAGAACAATTTTATACTTTGATTGTTTCAGATTCAATATCTGAATGAGAATTGGAAGATTTATCCATCCTAACCATTAGACGTTGCAAATTATGTTTATCAATGTAAACTGTGAACACTTATATACAGGTGGGTCTATAAAAACAATTATGACGCCATGTACTATAATCATGGACAATAAAACCATGACATATTATGAGCTAAATGATAGAGCAAGTGATAAATATGTTATCATCTAAAAGAACTCCATTAAAAAACGCATTGCAGTTGATAGACAAATGAATGACTATTGTCTAAATGTTAGCAAATACAGGCATGTACAATTATGACGAATGTAGAAGTCAAGCACGACCGAAATAATTCCATCAATATAATTATTTACAGCAGTAAACTGGAATGACTACAACAGTTTGTGGAATGGTACAATTCTTTTCATAAGCATTTAAACCATGTATTCTAATATTATGCATGAGATTCATAATAAGTAATTGGGCACTACAGTCAAGCCTAGCCATTTTAGGTTGCATATGCATATTAAACAAAATGACCGTACGATAAAAAAAGGTTGAATGTGCGAAATTGGATGAATAGTTTAGGGGAAAAAATTCAAAAATAAGAGTGAAAGGGACCCGTAAAGAAACCGTATGTTTAGTCGAAATACAGGGTTAGAAAACCCATAATGTAAATGGAAAAATTCTAAAGCCTGAAATCAATATTGGTTGACTATCAAAGTTTCAAAATTTATGCAGTAGATTAAAAGTCAAAAATTTTAAACCTGCAAGAATTTCAAATTAAATAAGCCTCGGAGGAATTTAAGTTACAGCTAGAGGAAAAATAAACAACTCGGGTCAGACAAAATGTCATGGTGGATGTAATCAAAGATTTTTGGTGTGTTATAGCTACCAATTTTAGCTCTTTGGTTGTGTGCAAGTTTTACAAATATTATGAGACCTTTAGCTGCCCAAAGAGCATGCCAAAAATTATGTTGAGTGTTCGAACTAATAGGACATTGAGTTGCAAAAATTACCAGTATTTTAACAGGACTGCCAACGAGTACTTGAAAACACAAAATCTTTCTATATCCGTATCATTTATCTAGGTAAAAAAATTCAATATGTATACAAAAATCAATAATTGCTGCTTAAAATTATTTTCTTAGTAGTGTTGAAATAGATTAATAATGAATCAAAATCTTCTATTTATTTGTGTAGATATATTAGTTGTGAACTAATCGAAGGATATCTGATATATGAACATAATTTCAGACATGGATATGGATGGAGAAACGGTACTGTCCGAATCCGTATGCAACTGTTTACATGACTAGATTTTAATATACATCTACACACACAACAACAGTTCTATCTTTGCTTCATCTTCTAGAGGAGTGAGCCCAATGTTTCCAAAGACTATCATTATTTCCAGTTAAGTTAGCCAAGTGGGAGGAGCAAGTTGCTTTATTCCACTGAATAAGGTCAATTTCTCCAAACCACCACTTTCACAGGTCTTTGGAATTTGGAGTATTTAATTGAAAACGGCTAAAATGGGTCACCAAACTTTATAAAATTGGAAGAATAAAGTTGCGAGAATACTATATATACTTCATACTTGCATAGAAAAGGCAATGGATTTAACTATGGTGAGCCTACCAGCATGAGAAAAATATTTGTTCTGCTATGAGCTAAGTTTAGCAATGATCTTTTCATCTATAAAGGCATGTAGGGGTGTTTCTTGATTTTGGACAATGTTAGAGGGATACCTATGCAGTCTCTAACATGAATACTATGTAGTCTCTAATGTCTCTAATGTGTATGTTCCATAAAATTGTAGAATTATGTTTTCATTTTGACATTAATATCATACTTGGGCCTTTTTCTGTTGCATGGATGGAAAATATAGTAAGCAGCTAAAAGCATCCATTTTTATTCTTTCTAATTTCATCGCTGAAAATTACCACAAAATTACGCTACTTTCACTTCTCAATACTACATTTATTTTTTAGAATACCATTGCATTATCCTTGATTAATTTCTCTTCTGTTCAATTCAAAAAACATAAAGCAGAAAAGCATTGATGCTCCAACACATCACATTGTAACAACTTCCTTCGTAAACAGCTTGTCACAGAGTATTTATTTTGTATATAACTTTATAATACTTCATTTTGTATTTTAAATTTTATGTTGTTTGATGGAGGAAATGGTACCGTTGCAAAGCATGAATGGGCATCAATTGTAGACTGGTAGAGTTTAGCCGTCTCAACTAGTTTTTGTTTGGTGGACTTCTCCAAATGAATTTGACGTGCTCTGAGTCTCTGAGATGGATGAAGGGACTTTGGTGAAGTACCGCTAACTTAGGTGAAAATGAGATGTGGTACAAGGAGGTATACAGTTTTTATTAAATTTTATTAAAATGCTTATGGTAAAAGGAAGAGGGTTTTGAAATGTAAAATTTATTTACATTTACTTGGAATGTTAAAAAATGAAATGATCAGCACATATTCATTCATTCTTTATATAACAAAAATTGCTTCCACTAGCAAAAACAGCAATTACTACAACAGTAGCATCGTTACTCATGTTTTGGAAGATGCAACTAATGACGTCAAACAATATATACACAAGTTTTCCATATTTGTATCTCAAATTTTATAAATGGGTAATCTATTTATTCAAAAAATAAAGAAACTAGGGGAAGATATAATTGAAATGATAAACATTTATAAGACATCAAAAACAGCAGGCTGAAGTGAAAAAGGTAGTATACACTCACTGTTTCTTTTTTCTTTTTCTTCTTTCCAACATGGCATATTGCTAAATTTAAGAAAAAAATAAGCAAAATCGAAATAACAATTAGAAAAAATATTTGCATTTAGAACTATCGTATAATTCAATTTAGTTGAATGCAGAAATAGTTTAAGTGCATTCACTGAAAATTAAACAGCAAAGGTAAACGCAATATTGGTCACCCTAGTCTTCCTAAATGGGAGAGAATTTGCCATCTCACAAAGTATCTAGTGAAATTTTCAGGATATATCATTGCAGGTCATGTCAATATCACAAAAAATGCATACAAACATAACCTATGTACTCTCGAGTAAACATGGGTAAAACACTTAGATGCAACAACGTTTTTCTGGAGCAAAAACAAAATGTGAATTTCGGGAAAACTCTACATCAGTTAATTTAAATATCTAAGGTTAAAGGGAAACTGAAGCTTAATTGACATGTAGAAGTTTATTTGCAAAATGAAACATCTACAGGTTGTATTTATGTATTTTTACCATCCTACTGAAACTATGTAACCCAAAAAAGAATAGAATTCATATGGAAAACTTGAGTACTATAAGTTGCATGGGTACAAATATATGTTAGATGAAACTTAGAATTTTCTCCATTGACCTATATATTTAACGTAAAGTATCATTTATTATTATCAAATTGTGAAAATATTTCAAAATTTGAAATCACTATCATAAAAGCATCTTTTCTAGAAAATAAATAAGTCTGTAACTTTCCTTTCCAAATTAGAACATGATTTAATCCACATGATAATTCACCATCATCAAATTGTGAGGACATATCTAATCTTGATATCATCATTGTTTTAAAAAAAGCTTTATGGGGAAACAGATGTAACTTCATTTTCTAAGTTAGTAATTTTACATGATTTAAGCTACTTGATCGTTCATAATATAAATTGTTTAGTAAAGAACATTATAATTTAGTAAACAATTAACTTCCTTATAAGATTTATACGCATGCCTTTTTCATGATCGTTTTTTGTTTTCCTGTACGACCTAGAATTTTGTAGTATGATTTTAAACATTTAATTAATTTTAAATAGTTAAAATATATGGACTATTTAAATTTCAATAAATGGAACTCAAAATATAGGGTTTATTTTAAACATTAGCACCAAACTGTTTCCAAAAAAATTGCCATTACAACGGCGCCATTTTGTAGCACCGGAGTAATGTCTATGTATTACCCCTTTCCTGATACTTGGCTTGCGCCATTAACAACAATTTTATCCACTTATACAACAATGTCAGAACAATATACAACATTAGCACCAAACTATTTCCAAAAAATTTGCCATTACAACGGCGCTATTTTGTAGCACCGGAGTAATGTCTATGCATTACCCCTCTCCTGATACTTGGCTTGCGCCATTAACAATAATTTTATCAACTTATACAACAATGTCAAAACCATACACAATGTCAGAACCATATATTTATTAATCTACTGAATATATAGTACCTTCTGATCTCCATCAAGCATAAAAATTAGTATGATGTAACGACTGATTATGCGCAAAGATAACAGAGTTTTGATGATCTGATAATTGATGAATGGAACTATAAAAGTTGAGAAGATCATTTTTCAGTTATAGAAGTGCATAACATATATATGTAAATTTCGTAATCGCGATATGATAAGTAAACCCGAATGCATGATTATAAATCCTATTTTGGGCCGGACATACTAAAACGTTTCTCAAAAATAAAAGAAAATGAGTTGCCATTAAATTCCCATACACTCGATCAATAAGGACTATTCTTGTATGGTTTATTAGAATCTAATGTCTTCAGAATTTAGCTATCAGGTCATTAATGAGCAATGAACAGAAACACACCTTGTTATGGTGTTATCAAGTCTCTGGAACATTCTACCAAATAAACTTGAAAGGGTCAACGAAGATTAGAGCATCTCCAACCCTCTTATATTGTAATGTCATGAACCATCATTTCAAATTATAACTATTTTTCAAATTATGTTGTAATCCCTATTCAAAACCATTTTTAAACCGTCTGTCCCACCTCTTCTTTATTTTTAAACCGTCAGAACTCAAATTAACATTATTTACCGATAATAGAAAAATTACCTAGAAACTTTTATGGCAGCGAACTACGGAAGAGATGGGGATTGACTTAATAGCAGAAGGTTTCGGCCAAAGCGTCTGTCGATGATTAAAGGCCGCCGCGTCGAAATCCTCTTCTCTGGCTTCCCCGGCGATCGCGGACTGGGAATTTACCTTCTTGCCCTCTTCCTCGTTTTTATGTTGGCTCTTATCGTAAAACTACTCTCCTACGTTCCAGTGAAGAAGGGAAACCGAATCGTTCTGACCGGACTGACGGCTATTAGGCAGCTGCTGTCTTACACGGTGATGCTTTCTGTGATGTCGTTCAACGTTGGCATGTTGATTGTCGCTGTTTTAGGGCATGCGATTGGGTTTTTTCTTTTCGGTACCGGCCTTTTGTTTAAGGGTTCTGATGGCCAGAACGGTGATCTTGGTAATGTTAAGTGTTGATTCCTCAGTTATTATTAATTGCTTGGAAATTAATAGGGTGTAGCTTAAAGCAGTTGGAATGTTGTGGAAAAAAATGAAAGCTGGAAATAAAAAAAAGGAGGGAGGGTGTGCGTTTTGGGGAAAATTTTCCCACGAAAAGAGGCACGGATTTTGATACGGCTGTAAGCCGTATCAAATGTTAATACGGCTTACAGCCATATTAAATAATATAGATACGGCTATAAGCCGTATTAAAATTTGATATGGCTTATAGTCGTATTAAATGTGCCGCCTAAGGTTGCGCCAAAATCCTATCTGTGGTGTAGTGTCTACTTTTTACCCCGTTGTATTTTTCTCTCTAATACGCTACTGCATAGCAGCATAACCTATTGCTGCCTTATAGGATCTTTTGGGTATTTTGGCATACTTCTAAAATTGGTACAATAATAAATTACAGACTTTTTAATTGGTCTAATAATGAATATTATAAAGACTTTTAAAAATGATATTAAAGCAGTTCTATGAATATTTACAGACTTTTAAAAATGGAAAACACCTCGTCAAGTTGTAGCAATAAATCTGTTGCATGTGCTGCATCAAATGCTTGTGTCAAAGATAACATAGTTGTGCCATTTAATAACACCTTATCAGGTTAGTTTATTATTTACATACTAAAATTATTTTAGAATTTTAACCATTTAATATAATCAGTCTTTTTATTTAACAGGTAAAGATATAGAGCTTGTAGATGAAGCATTAGCCCTACCATAAACTATCCAGCGCACGAGGTAAAAATATAGAGTTTTTTTTTCATTTATGTGCTGCTGCTGCTGCTGCAGCAACATAAAGTGCTTAGTGCAGCAGTAGCACTTTCTGGCAGCAGCACTTGGTGCTGCTGCTAGCACCAGCACTTTCAATGCAAAATACAATATATGGGCATATTATTAATCTGGTGGTATTATCACATGCGTAAAATTTCAAAAAATAATGAAGCTAATCAAATACATACCTACAGAGACAAAAAAAGCTAATGGTTATGAGAATTTACGACAAATAGACCCTCTTGCTCATTCCAAAATGATGTCAATCCATGGACTTTTAGAGTGAAAGCTTGGGTGATTCCATTATCCATCTTTCTTTTCTGCTCTAATATTAATGAATAAAGATCTAGATCGGTGCTGTGTAGAGGGATGGGTTTTGTATTTGTAAGCTATATGTTAATTGAATATATGAAGTTCAAATATTGTAGTGGTCTGCAACCAAAGCTTCGGTATCACTAAATATCTCTTTTTTCTCATTTTGTTGTTTAGGTATAGTTTTACATTCAGGCTTTAAAGGTGAAACCATGGTACAAGCTTTTGTGAACTACTTTTATTGAACATATTGCTAGCAGCAGCAACATGAGTTTGATTTACTGGATCATATTTTTGCTATGGTGTTTATTATATTTGTTTTATAGGGTCTTGTGGAAAGCTCATGAGTTTGAAGATAGAACAAAGAATTGGATGTTTATCCTTCACTTTTGCAAAGAAATTGGATGTTATTCTTCACTTTTGCAAAGAAATCGGATGCTTATTCGTCACTTTAGCTATGTTTATTTAGGTTTTATGGTTCATTATTTAAATTGTATAAGCTAATTAATTATGCATTTGTAACTCTATTATGATTTTGTATGGATTGTTTTTGTTAACTTGGAAACTGAAGTATATTAGTTTGTCGATTGATTGTTATTTGAATGTTATGAATTGTAATTTTTTTGATCAAAATTTTCATTATATCATAATTCTCAATCTAGTTTTCGGATGCGGATTTTCGGATATTTTCGATTATCAGGAAATATCTGCATCCTCTTTTCAGATGCGGATATTTTCGGATATCCAAAAATATCTATGGATGTAGATATAGATATTAATTTTTGAATATCCGTGGATATCGGATGCGGATGCAGACGTAGATTTTAATTTTCGGATATGGTTATATCCGCATCCGTTTGCATCCATTGGCATGCCTATTTATAGCCGAAATCTAATGGTTTTCAAGTGGTTTTAAATGGATTTGCTAAATTTGCTTGATTATCATGTCCTTATGTATTGCATGTATGAATTGATGTATATATATATGATATTTCATGTTTGTATGTTGTGCTTTGATGTGGTTTGCTAGTGCTTTTAGGTAGTTAGGAAAGAGGTGGTCAAATTGGCAAATCGAAGGCAAAGACGATCGAAATTAGATGAAACTTGGAGAAGGAGCTCTAGAAGATAAGAGGAGCCTAAGATTCAATTCGCACCAAGTTTGGAGCCAAGTATAGGAGTCGGTATTGAGAGGTCGTCTCGATACCAAGAGGTCATGTGCAGTGTGAATCGTATTGGTGAGTGGTGGTCCCTCAAGTTGGGGACTAGGAGAGATGAGTGAAGGCCAAGTGCAAGAATTTGGATCAGTATTGGAATTGATGCAGAGAGACATGGAGAGCATGGAAATAAGAGCTTTTGGACTTAGCACAAAAGCTTTGGAGTTAGTGCCGAGAGCTTTGAGGGAAGTGGTCGAGGTCCAAGTGCTTAGGAGATCAAGCCTTTAAAGAAAGGGGAGAAGACTTAACCAAAATTGGTTAAGTTCACCTCTCGGTACCGAGAGGACCTGTCGGTACTGAGAGGTTTATTTTTGATGTTATCGGGGTGGAACCTCCAAGAAGGGGAGCAGAGGCTCTACAGGGCATGCTAATGTGTTTGTTTGTTTGCTTGGGGTTTGATGGCGATGTAGTAGCACGATGATAGCTCCAGGACTTCGGTGATGGCAACTCGATGGTGAATGGAATTAGGTTCCAATGATGGCGGCTTGATGTGGAAAGGAGTTGTGAGGATGTTTGTCCACAAAGGATGGTATCTAGGAAGGGTGACCCGTGGATAGGACATGAGAATGGTTCTATCGTGGAATGGAGGAATATGGAATGGTTCCTCGAGAATAATAGAAACTAGATGGAGCAAAGAAAGGGTTCAGATATGCGTGCTAAGGGATTGTTGATACTCGGAGAGTTTTCTGATGTACTTAAAGTAGGGGTATAATGAGTGCCCTCATGGGTACTTGGAAAAGGCAGTCCTGGATCATTTGAAAGGATCTGTATACCCTGGATCGTGGAAATGGTTCTAGTATTAGCTTCAGGCTAAAGACGAGTGCACTAAGAACTGGGATTTATATTAGTCTCTGGCATGGGAAATGCCATACGAGTTATCATATATCTATGGCATATTGAGTGATATGAGGATTGTTTGATGGATGCTATAGTTTCTTTCGTTATTTTCTTCCGTAGTTTATCACTCTAGGGATGTCATTGGAGATAGATATCTAGGGTTGTCACTGGAGATAGGTATTGGGGATAGGGATATATGGACACCTGCCATCGTACTTAGTTTGCAGTATACCTTTATGATATTTGTAGAGTAACATATAATGTTCGTTGTGTGCTAAGTTTTTGGTTGGAGGGACGAGTCAGGTATGATACATATACTCTTGTTCCTTACTATATTGACTTGCATAGTATTTTGAGATTCATTTATCGCTCACATCAGACTATTTCCTGACTCGAGGTTTTATGTTTTGCTTCTTATTATCTCCGATACTCTTAAATGAGTAGACTAAATAGCATGTCTGAGTGCAATGTAGCAGCTAAGCAAAGGACGAGCTAGACGAAGCTATCTCATATTATATATGGATTTCTATGCTTATTCACTGTGCAACACTATCAAGCTTTGACAGTGCTTGCTTACTACTATTATTATGAGACAGATATTTGAGTCTATCTTTGTTTTGTATAAACTTTATTACTTGTTGTATAACTCTATGGATATGTACTCTGATATTTGGATCACTTAGTTATCACTGTCTCTCCTATTTATATCTATGACGTGTATTATATTTTATTCCATGCACTGTGAGATATAAAATAGGTTATGTGTAATTATTTTCCTTTCTTTTAACCCTTGATGTCGTCATACATCGACCGAGCACGTTAACACCACACTATTAAGCAGTATTGGGTGTCGGTGGTGAAGGGTAGTCGTCACATTTGGTATCAGAGCGTAGGTTACACAATTAACCTGAGTTGATACCGAGGTACAATAGAGATAGGGAAGGAGTTGAATCGAGAGTGTTTATATACAAGAGAGTGCATACTTGTTATATATTTTGGTTTTCAAAACTATATAGTAGCATATATAGTATATAAGTTGCATACACGCACGAGTACCGTCGACAAAGTTTCCTTTTTGAGAGACCGATCATTCATGTTACATATCAAGAATGAGCTGACAAATAAGAAACACTGTGAGGAACTCCATCTTCGTAGTTGAAGAATGAGTAGGTTTAGAGGCTGCTAACCCTGACTCACAAGCTATGTTCAATGCGATGATGGTGAACATGCTGTAGAATGTCCAAATGGTCGCTTCAAATGTTGTTGTTGGTGATGGTGCTCAGGTACAGGCATTAAGGGCCGACTTTGCCAAGCTATGCAATGATTACTCTACCTTGGAAGGCAAGCCATTTCTTGAAATGGAGGCGACCATTGAAGTGCAGGATTAGTTAGCCACCCACGAGCTTATTTTTTGTGACATGGAAGTAGATGATGCCATGAAAAGGAAGCCGGCCTCTAAACAGCTCCAAAGGCGAGCCATGAACTAGTGGAATGCCATTACTGTTGCTACACCCGAGGATCAGATCACTTGGGACCAGTTCAAGGCTAGGTTTGAGGAAAAGTTCATTCCGGTTGGTCAAAAGTCAGTGATATTCAGGAGATTTACCGATTTGAAGCGGGGAGATATGTCCATCTTCGATTATACTGCTAAATTCGATGCTTTGTCGAAGTATGGGATGTCTTTCATCGACACTCTATTGAGGAAGAAAGAGAATTTTCTTATAGGTTTGGATGACTATTTGGGAGAGAAGTTGGTGAGTCACATCGATGAGCCATTCGAGAGACTTGTTGAGAAAGCTCTTTGCCAGTAGGATTTATCCCTAAGTCCAAATCAGCTATTGTCGCCAAGGAGGAGCCAATACTGCAATAAGACGGTGGAGATAGGAGGAAATGGAATGGAAAGAGAAAGTAGTTTAAGGGGAAGAATGCTTAGAAGAAGGCCAAAAGGGAACCTGTTTTTTTTTATGGAGATAAGGGTCGCCTAATCAGAGACTAAAAAGCTGATGAGAAGGAGTTTACAGCTACAACAAGTTCGGATATATGCAGAAGAATTGTCCAGAACCAACACAACAAAAGCATGTTGTGAAGGAATATGCTTTAGATGCTATTTTGACTTCGTTAAGCGCTCCCTTGGCCAATAAGAAGGGGAAGAGCGTTGTTATTCAAGGCATGTTTACCATTTATGATGTTCACACATACACATTTTATTCGATATCGAGGTTTCACATTCCTTCATATCTAGTGACCTTGTAGATAGATTGAGATTGAAACCCAAAATAGTTGGCCGACCTTTGATTGTGACGGACCCTGTTGAAGGCTCCACTAGACTATGGATGGTTTGTCATGGTTTGGTCTTATCGAGTCATGGATGCTATTTATTTGTGATTGCTTTGTTTTGAATTTTGTTGAGTTCGGGATATTCTTAGGGATGATCTGGCTAAGGAAGTATATGGTAGTAGTGAATTGTGAGAAGCTATTGGTGACGATCGGGGATGTGGAAGGGTGGACGGTAGTGACTAGCTGCCTGCCTGCCGGAGGATGGGGTTATGGTTAGCTTTCTATTTTTGCTCAAGGTTCCACAGGATGGGTTGTCATATGTTCTTATCATTTGAGAGTATCCGGATGTGTTTAAGGAGGCGACCGATTATCGTCGCACAAAGGTATTGAGTTTCGTATAGATTTACTGAAGGATGCCGGATCGATAGTTATGCCTTTAAGGCTTATGGCACCCAAAGAGAAAAAGAATTTGGCGATGCAAGTAAATGACCAATTGAAGAGAGACTTCATTCGTAACAGTATATCTTAGTACGGTGTGCCTTTAGTATTTGACACAAGGCAGACAACTTTATGAGGTTATATGTAGATTACCGTGTGCTGAATAAGGTAACAAAGAAGAACAAGTATCCATTCCCACATATTGACGATTTTTTCGGTCAGCTCCATGGTTTGAGGATGTTCTTCTAATTGGATGCGGTGATGGGATTTCACTAGTTGAAAGTAGCGAAGGAGAGTGTGCCGATGATCACATTTAATACGCCATCTGGTTTCTATGAGTGGTTGATTATGCCGTTCGGGCTAACCAATGCTCCGACATGCTTTATTGATCTCATAAATCACATCTTTAGGGATCAGCTAAATATGTGTTTGTGGACGATATCATTGTTTATTCGAGAACAAAGGAAAAACATAAGGAGCATTTGAGGATTGTGCTAGAGGTGTTGAGGAAGCATCGATTGAAAGCAAAGTTTTCAAAGTGTCACTTCTAGAGAAGGGAAGTGAAATTCTTGGGTCATGTCATCTCCGAGAAGGGCATCGTAGTAGATCCTGCCATAGTGGCAATGGTTTTGGATTGGAGCCAACCCAAGAACGCTACAGATGTGAGGATTTTCCTAGGATTGGCGGGATATTATAGACGTTTTATCAAGGACTTCTCAAAGGTAGCAACACCTTTGACCAGTTTAACGAAGAATTAAAGAAGATAGAAATTAAATTAGATATATTTAGTGAACCGAAGGAGATAGAAGAAATTAATCTAAAGAACTAATTGTCAAAATGAATATGTGACTATTATGGTCCAAAACATCCACATCTTACTCTGAAAATAAGAAGAATGTTATATAATATTTCCAAAATATTTTAGAAGTGGGTGAAATATTTTTCCCTAAATTAACAGGAGGAAAGAATTTCAAATGAGAATGAATGAGAGAAGAGAAAACAAACAATCCGAAGATCAAATTACTAACTAAAGTTCAATCAGAACTCTAAAAGAACAAATAGATGATATATTAAAGCGACATAGACAAAGTGGTTGAATAGAAAAAATAAAAAGTAAACTAAAATGCATCAAAGTTTAACCTCTCCATAGGCATCGAATTGTCAAAATAACATTATCTATTAAATAATAGTAAAACAAAAGAATTTTATGGATTCATAACTAGAGAGCTTCTCTGGTCCTTCACTAATTGGGGCTAAAACTTCGGAAATTACTAATGCCAAATAGAAATAGCACCTAATACTATTGTTATCCGGCGTTTTGGTCCGGCTATATCTGGACTGATCAAATGAGATAGACTCAATGATCATCTAGACCTATGCATCAAATTAACGATCATGAAGCCCAGAAATCAGACACAGAAGATAATATGAAGTAGTAGTAAAACAGAAGTCGAAGGTGAACTCAATAGAACACTCAAAGTATGAAAACTCACTATACCATGAAGATGGATCAGGGACAATTCATATTCATTACTATGGATCGTATCGTATTGATTCCACAGCTCAATTCAATGATGATCGATCGATATCTCAGAATCCACAAATCCATTGCACATAAAACTTTGGGAACATCAATATATTGAAGAAAGGAGCCTCCAAAATCGATCACATGCCTAGATGAGAAAAAATGAACGTCGACCATACATCGTTCATGATCGATCATACCATTTCAACCAAAAACGATCCCAATTTCATGGAAAACGCGATATCTCACAAACGGTAAGTCGGAATGGCACAAAATTTGGAGAGCAAGTAGCTAACGTCATGGAGAGCTCACAAAAACGATCACACCTTCATTGGAGCACTGTTGAATTATCATGACCGATCGTTGTGAATGATGTGTTTAGACATGCGATCGTTCGTTTGGGCCCATATAGATCCGGGGATTCTTCTGGTGAAATTTCAGCCCGATCCATACACATCTTCCTTATAAATACAACGGCCATTCTCCATAAATAGAATCCTTCTTTCTGCTGCGAAGGCTCTTCCATTTTTATTTTTCACACTTGTACTAATATATCCCAACCGATCCAAACATTTTTGTAATCATAGTCAAACGAAGATCAATATAAATATAAAGTGGACAGAGGCCAAGATTGCCGAACCACTATAAAATTCCGTGTGTTCATTTACTTTTTATGCTATGTTTTAATTTCATTCATTGTCTAACCTCTACGAGATTCTATAAGATGTTGATGCCCATTTTTGACGTCAACAATTATTAGAAATGCCCATAAAATATCATATTCGTGAAATAGAAACATAAATGAATTTCTTCTCATCTCCTTCATTCTTTCAAAGGTTTATCAAATCCCTTTAATTTATCATTATTATGATTATTAGAATGTTTCTATCGGTTCTCTTTTCCATCATTTTATTTTTAAATACTAACAATTAATAGTTTTTACAATTATTTAAAGATTTCTCAAATTTTCATCTTTTATTTTACATTTAAGTCCATGTATTAAAATTAATTAGATGATATTAAATTTAAACTTTTAAATAAATAAAATTAACAAATATTCGTTAATTGATCTAATAATTTAAAAAAAATGGCAATTCAATATCTCTCCCACATTCACATCAGCAAAAGTGGTATAACCATTTTTTCACTCAAGTCCGTATAGTTTAAAATTTCCATGATTAGATACAAGTTATGACGATGTTCTACCAATTTCCTTCTTTGTCATTTTACATTTAAATAATAATATTTAATAGTTTTGTACAATTATTTATGGGTTTTTTTAAGGTTTCTATATTGTTTTACATTTAAGTCCATATATTTGAATTTGTCAAGTGATTTGAAATACAAATATTTCAAATAAATCAAGTTAACAAATATTTATTAGTTGATTTATTAATTAATAGAAAATGACAATTCAATGTGTATACACCACATTCTATTGACAAAATTGATAAAAAAAAATTCATTTAAGTCCATATGATTTAATTTGTTTACAATTATATATAATTTTTTTTAAATACGTTTCATTATTCTGCATTCAAGTTCATAAAATTTCTTTCTTTCTAAAATTAGTATTCTAATTCAAGTTCACAAAATCTCACATGAAAATAACACGCTTAGAAGTATTTTTATTCGATTTGTAGCTCATTTATCATAACAAATTTATCATATATTACATAAAAAATCCCATTCTTCAACAATATTTATAATATTTTTTTTAATCCATACTGTGTGCAACGCACAAGTTACATAGTTGTATAAATAAATGGAGCAAAACACTAGAAAACACTAAGTCAAAAATGGAAAATTTTGCACCTGTTGTGAGTAATTAATTTCGACTAATATTGTAAAGAGAGCAAAGGATTAAGGTTGATGAAGCATGAAACATGGTTAATGTAGAGAGCAAATGGAGAAGGTGGCATTGAATAGAGGAAAGAGGAAATATAAATCAGAGGAAGTAGAAATTAAATTAAATCTCTACAATGAACCCAAAGATAGAGAAGAAATTAATCTAAAGAATTAATTATCAAATGAATATGGGACTACTGAAGTCCAAAGCATTTATATCTTGGGTTCAAAACAAGAAGAAACTTTGATAATATTTAAAATAAAATAAAGACCAAGTGAAATGTTTTTTCTTAAATCAACGAGTGTAAGATTTCAAATGAGAATAAATGAGAAGAGAATACAAACGGTTTAATATTCAATTTTTTACATAACAAAAAATAGATAGGATTAAACTGTAGATACAGTTAACATGGAAGAAATTAAAAAAAAGATGTTGAAACACAAGGATATAACTGAAAAACTTACTATAATAAGTAATCAACACTTGTAAATTAGCATGGTTTGACTTGTTTATTTTGCACAACGGAAAACCTAAGCAAAATAATTTCTTGAAAATAAGCCGGTTAAAACTTCCGAACACTTCTTTAAATTCGATATTTAGCATATTTTTTTATCCTCACAAATGAATTCTTAGCACCAGCAAAAATACAATGAGTAATTTTTTTTATAAAAGCGTCTGGTATGTATGGAATGCATATTCCCTCAAAAGTTTACAATGGATATGATTTTTGGTTACATAAAAATCAGAAATCCTGTATTTTTTTAATATAGGAAATTATTGCCAAAGACAAAATTTCTCAGCATTTTAGCTTCAATGACAGACCTTTAGTATTTTAGCCTGAAGGACAACTTTCTTTAGGTATCAGTTTTTACAGTTTTTAGGTATCAATTTGTAGTTATCGATAGCAGTTTTTAGGTATCAGTTTTTAGTTCAATAGCAGTTTTGGAAAAATGTTTGTCCTTATGAATAATTTTGAAAAAATGTTTGTCCTTATGAATAATTTTTAGAAGAATGTTTGTCCTTGTGGTTAAAATATTGAGGTCGTGTCCTTGATGTTAAAAATATACAAAAAAATTTCCTTTAAATTAATTCTTTTGTCCTTTAAATTAATTCCCCTTTTTAATAACGAGTATGTATGCACGCCCAGGTGGGCCTGCATCTAATCATAATGTATATGCATTAATTCAATAGTGTAAATTATCCTATTTGGTAGATATAGCCAAGTTTGCATGCATCAAGCATTTTATAGGAGTCAAGGATATTCTTATTTTCGTTAAAATGCTTTATCAAGAAATGAAAGAAGATTCCAAAGGTGTTGAATATAAGGTGCTTTTTCAAGTTGCAGATGTTAACAAAATAACTTGAAACTATGAACTGGTTATTTTTTTAGAGAAATATAATCGTCGAATGCCAATTGCAACCTGTTGGACCAAGGGTAATATTTTGATATATTATGTCATAATTTGTGCATTAATTGGGCATAATAAGTGATAATGGTATTGACCTAGTTGTTCAACCCCTTTAGAAAGCTTTATTATAAGTGATAATGGTATTGACCTAGTGGTTCAACCCCTTTTGAAAGCTTTATTATTATTTTTATTGGAAAAAAAATCTTTTCAAACATTAAGTACAAACACCGACACCCGGCTATATATCAAACTGTTACACACCAAAATGCCAATAACATTTTCTATGTGCAATGATATAGCAAAACAGTAAACATGTATCAAACGCACACGCACAGACCATAATTGATTTGGTACCATTTATTTTTTGGCACAGTAAACTTTTACCATCATATGTACTAATAAATTGTAAACAATATAGAGAATTTTTTTTTTAATAAATTGAAACCAAAGTCATCAAGATCCTAACCTTGAACACCTTTGTTATGTTTTTATATGCAGAGGCTGCAGGGGCAAAATTCAAAGAGGTGATGGCATCATATGAAGCAATTAAATCGGAAAGGAAAAGCTCTTGTCCTAAAATAGGCAATTAGAGACATATGAAGCTAAAAACGTAATCCAGACCATAACTGAAGATAAAGAGAAATTCAGCTATTTTCTTAGCCCCACACGTCGTTTTTCTTAGAGAGTTGAGTTTACTGGGCTCATTTACAAAGCAACCATTTTCATTTCAGCAGAAGAGCAAATTGCCACGAAATGAAGTTAATTGCTTAACACAGGGACGATAAAATAGCACTTGCATACACACAAATAATAATAATAATAATAATAATAATAATAATAATAATAATAATAATAATAGGCTAATGTAAACAATAGTTTAAACTACGAATGCATAGAAATCAGGCAAAAAAAGGAACCGCGGTATCCTTTTATTTTGTAGTATGTGCATTTAATTACTCTCTTCCTTTGTCATTCCTCTGACACTGATGCCACATCAAAGCAGCATCACCTTTCAGCCTTGTACTATACCCTACATGCATATTTACCAAGATTAGGATCTAAGCCATAAATTATACCATTATAACATGATAAACCAAATCAACATTAATTTAGTGATGTAAAGTCTGTTATGCCTCTTCTATTGGAATTAATTAAAATTGTACGACTGTTGACAGGTATATGGATAAAAAACCATAAATACCAGACTTTTAACAATGAGATCTAATGGTTAAAATATATAATGAGTTTATAATTGATTATTCTCTGTTTTGATAACAGTTAATACAATTGCTATAGGATTATTAAATGTTATCATTCGCTGATCCAGACCAAATAGAAACATACTAAAGCCAAGCACAAAATAATAAATGATCAAAACAATATCCCTACCAATAATTCAGATAAATAAAATAGAAAAAAATCGTGTATAAATGATGGGAACTTTCACCCAGTATTCGACTAAGGTATAACAAAATAATTAAAGGTGGATCAACTTGGAAGACCCAGTTTTATTGACCGTACTTGCAGAAAATTTATTTAAGCCAAAATCAGATGATAAATTCACCTAAAATCGTTAATTAACTCATTAAATTTTAAACGGAAACTCAACCTTAATCAGATATATAAATATATTGATTCGAAAATTTTATTCAAATTAAAGAAATGTCTTCCAAATTGTCTTAGAATACCCAGTTATATGTGTAACGACCCGTATTTTTACGGATCGACAAGTTCGTCAAAATCTGGAATTTTTGCATTTTTAAGTCATTTCAGATTTTGATGGAAATTTGTCTAAGTCCTAGGTCGTGGACGACCTAAGAGCTAAGTCGTGACCGAGTTAAGGACTTCGGCGAGTTAGTGTTAGGTCGTGGGTTAGTTGGAGCGACCTATAGAATTGTGCAACCTAGGATTTAGTTAAGTAATTAGGTCGGCAGGGCGAGTTAACGACCTAAAGACTGACCGACTTAAGGAAGACTAGTTGTTGGCTTTGGTTAGGTCGTAGGCGACCTAAGGGGTTAAGTCGTGACCGACTTAAGAGGTTCTGGCGACCTAAGAAAATGTGTGAGCGACCTAAGTGTTAGGTCGGCAGTTCGAGTTAGCGACCTATGGGATTGACCGACCTAAGTGTTAGCGTAGTTAGGTCGTTAGATCTGTGTTGAGTTAGGTCGTAAACGACCTAAGATGGTTAGGTCGCGTGTGTGTTAGGTCGCGAGTTTGCTGAGTCGTAGGTCGCGTGAGTTGTTAGGTCGCTAGAATAGTTTAAGTGTTAGGTCGCGTGGATCTAACTGTTAGGTCGTATGTTGTTTTAGGTCGACATGTGTTAGGTCGCGTAGGAGCCTAAGTTGTTAGGTCGCAACCCAACTGAGTCGTAGGTTGTTAAGTCGCTTAGATAGTTTAAGTGTTAGGTCGTAGCCTATGCTTTAAGACGAAAGCGACCTAGGAGTTAAGTGTTAGGTCGTAAGATGGGGAGGCCTGTTAGGTCGCTAAGCGCGTAAGAGGTTAGGTCGCGCGTGCGATGAGTCGCTGGGTCTGGCTAAGTCGTTAGGTCGGAGAAGCTTAGGTCGGAGAGTCTTAGGTCGGAAACGACTTAGGGAGATAGCCAGATTTCGACTTAAGGACAGATTTCAGCTATAAATAGGAGGGGTTGTTCTCACTTTTTGGGATCCGGATTTTTGAAGCGACGAAGTGCTGCCATTTTGAGAGCTCGACTTCTACACTTCTTCACTTCTTTTCTCCACCCTAATCTAGTGCTTCCTTCCATCCAAATCGAAGATCAAGATTGAAGATTCAAGAGCTTGGATTGAAGATCTTCATCTTTTCAAGAGAGATTTCATCGTTTGAAGTGAGATCTTGTCGGATCTAGCTTAGTTCTTCGCTGTCCAGATCTGAAGTTGTTATCTTTTGGATTGTTTAGGTGATTTGGTGAGTGGTGATTATCTCTCACACGGATCCAAAGGAGTATATCGGATTGTTGGCTCGTTATGGTGTTAAAATAGTGATTTCCATGCATTTTCTTCATCCTATGTGTAGATCCATATAGATCCATTGTTCATGATGATGTTACATCCATTTTATCATATGTTAATCTATGCAAGTTCATTCATCAAGTTTGTAGAGATATAATCCATGTTTTCATGCTTATTGGACTTTCAACTCTTTAATTACGAAAATGCCATTATTGTTATAATTGTCTACTTAGATCATATTTGAATGCTTGATTGCTTGGATTGATGTTTGATTTGATTGATTGTTATGAACTAGATGATTGATAATTAGATTAGATCGAAGATGATTCAAAAGTTAAGGGAAAGGCTCTTGAATTGGAAAAGCTGCTCGTGGCATATGTAGCGGGATGATGAAGCTCTTATGCATAGATTTGATGATGTGATGATGAGATGAGGCTTTGCGAGGATGTAATGAAGCGAAGCAATCATATGATGAAGACTTGGTCTAATCCAGACGGGATCATTCCAAGCATGTTGATAACTCGGTGATATGATTCGAGTTGAAGATAATGAATGGATATGAGAATAGTCGTCGAGGAGGATGACTAGGAGGCTTGGATAGCATCGTTGTTGAAGGTTCTAGCATGCTCTAAGCAAGAGTACGTTTGGGCAGATTCGATAGTCCCAACGGCCAACTGTTGATGGTCGAGTACTCTGGGCAGATTCGATAGTCCTAGGCACGGGCTGCGACGACGTGCGGGAGTTATGTCTAGAACCGGGGTTTCCATTAGCCCTTGACGGACGGCTGAAAGAATGTGCCGGTCATTCAATTAACGGTGATATCGAAGCAATGATAACAGTGATAGCCAGAGTCATGGATGTTTGGTTGTATCGTCATTCGGACTCAAGAGCGGTATTTTCTGGGTGCTTATCTGATTTAGGCCTTGGTACTTGGAAAACATCGCCCTTGACTCGAGTGATAGTAGCTTTACTTTAAATTGTATGCTCTGCTATGTTTGCTTCTGCTTAGTGTGTGTCTGGGGGCTATCACTGTAGAATGAGGTTGGAGTGGGAGGGTTGTATTCCTATTCCTTTTCCTTTATGCTCTTTTGGTATGTTGTTAGTTAATTTACTGCTCACTAAGACTGTTGTCTGACTCAAGGCTTTATGTTTTTAATTCTTATTGCCTTGGGCTGTTCGTCCATTTTGGGACGAGCAGACTAGGTAGCAGGTGACAGGTGCTGTTCTCCTCTCACGATGCTGATATCGAAGACGAGCTGGAGGGTTGCATATTATTTTCTTATTATATGTACTGGATATTCCGCTGTTTTGTATTCTCTGAGAGATATGTAGTGAGGCTGGATGTATTGACTATGTGGATGCTTGTATTCAACTATTATGGAGTTTTATATGATGTCATTTTGTTCTGTAAAGCTTCACTATACATATGTTCTATTGTATTTTGTCCATGCGTTGTGAGTAATACGATAGATTCTTTATGTTTTAAATCTTACCTTGACAATCGTCCATGGTCGCCTGGCACACTTTACAGCGCACTATCTCTAGATTTGGCGCAGGGGTCATGGGCGGTCGTCACATTTGGTATCAGAGCATTGGTTAATCGATTTTACCCAACGCTCGCTGAAGTAACTACGTATGAGAGACGTAATTGTATTTTGATGGATGAATACTATATATAATATAGTAGCTTAGTAGAGTTTGAGTCCTTTATGCAGTTGTTTCTCTAGATGTTCTAATCATTCCTTTTTATAGATATTGAGAATGAGTCGAAGAGGGAGACCAGCTGCTAGGGGAGGTCGTGCTACTGAAGAGACTGCTGATTATGCAGCCATGTTCGAAGCTATGATGACTTCGATCATGAGAAGGATACCAGTTCCGGGGGCGGCAGTTGATGTTGGAGTTCAAGTCCAAACTCCGAAACCAGTGGATTTTGCTAAGCTGTGCAAGGATTATACTGCTCTTGGAGGGAAGGTTTTCTTGGGAACAGAATCTACCATTGAGGTCCAGAGGTGGATAGATGCTTGTAGAAGGATCTTTGGTGATTTGGGAATTGATGATGCAACTAAGAGGAAGTTGGCATCGAGGCAGCTTCAAGGGAGAGCTTCTGATTGGTGGAACTCTATTACCATCACTACTCCGGAAGAAGAGATTACTTGGGAGCAATTCCAAGTCAGATTTGAAGCTAAGTTCATTTCTACAGCTCAGAAGTCTGTTCTGTTCAAGAGGTTTGTGGAGCTCAAGCAAGGTGGAAGATCAGTTCTTGAGTATGTTTCTGAGTTCGAAGCTTTGTCCAAGTATGCTCGGTCGTATATTGAATCTGCTTATCAGAAGAATGAGAAGTTTGTGACTGGCTTGGATAGTTATCTTGGGAGACAGTTGGTGGATCATTTGGACGATTCATTTGAGAAGCTTGTGGAGAAAGCTCTTAGGCATGAGAGTCTGTTTCCTAAGGAAGGACCTGTTGTTGCTGTTACCAAGGGAGAATCTAAACCACAGCAGGGTGGAAACCAGAAGAGGAAGCAGCAGCAGCAGAAGGGTAAGGATGGCCAGAAGAAGCCGAAAGGCGAGGTAACTTGCTACAATTGTCAGCAGAAGGGCCATTTCTCTAAGGATTGTAAGAATCCGAAGGCACCGATGAAGTGTCACAACTGTGACAAGCCGGGACATTTCAGGAAGAATTGTCCAGAACCGAGGAAGGACAGGCAGATTGTGCAAGCCTATGCTTTGGGAGCTGTTCCGTCGTCTTCGAAAGCTCCTACTGCTGAAGAGAAGGGAAAGAGTGTGGTTGTTCAAGGTACTCTTTTCCTATGTGGTATTCCAGTTAGAGTTTTGTTTGATACTGGAGCATCGCATTCGTTTGTTTGTAATGAACTAGTAGGCCGGTTAGGTTTGGAACCGGATATTGTTGATAGGCCATTGGTTGTGACTAATCCAGTTGGGGGTTCGTCTTGTTTGTGTATGTTATGCCGTGGTCTAGTTGTGTCGAGTCATGGTTGCTCTTTTGTTTGTGATTGCTTTGTTCTGAACTTTGCGGGGTTCGGAATTATTTTGGGTATGGACTGGCTTAGGAAGTATGCGGCTAAGGTTGATTGTGAGAGGCTAGAGGTGACAGTCGAGAATGTGGAAGGGCGAAAGATTGTGATACGATGTAAGCATGAGGAAGGCGTCTTCATGAGCTTCATGTATTCGCTAGTTGTTCCACGGGATGGACTGTCTTTAGTGCCAATCGCAAATGGATTCGAGGATGTCTTTGACGAAGTCAAAGGGTTGCCGCCGCATAGAGAGATCGAGTTTCGTATAGATCTAGTTGAAGGAGCCAGACCTGTTGTGATGCCTCTTAGGCGGATGGCGCCTAGGGAACAGCAAGAGTTGAGGGTGCAAGTTGATGATCTTTTGCAGAAAGGATTCATTCGGCGTAGTGTGTCCGAGTGGGGTGCACCAGTTGTGTTTGCAACCAAGGCAGATGGATCGTTGAGATTGTGTGTGGATTATCGTGAGCTGAATAAGGTGACTAAGAAGAACAAGTATCCATTGCCGAGAATAGATGACTTGTTTGATCAGCTTCACGAGGCTAAGGTGTTTTCTCAAATGGATTTGGCAACGGGATTTCACCAGTTGAGAGTGGCTAAGGATAGTGTGCCGAAGACTGCTTTTAGGACACCATCCGGTTTCTTTGAGTGGCTGGTAATGCCGTTTGGATTGACTAACGCGCCAGCATATTTTGTGGATCTTATGAATAGAGTGTTCAGAGATCAGTTGAACAAGTTCGTACTTGTGTTCGTGGATGATATTCTGATTTATTCCAGAACGGAGGAAGAGCACAAGACGCACTTGCGTATTGTTTTGGAGATCTTACGGAAACATCAGCTGAAGGCTAAGTTTTCGAAGTGTCACTTCTGGAAGAGTGAAGTGAGGTTCTTAGGCCATGTGATTTCTGGAAATGGAGTAGCGGTTGATCCCGCTAAGGTGGCAGCAATCCAGGATTGGGTTAGACCTAAGAATGCGTCAGATGTGAGGAGTTTTCTTGGATTAGCAAGATATTATCGACGGTTTATCAAAGACTTCTCCAAGGTAGCTGCACCATTAACAGGATTGACGAAGAAGAACAAAGTGTTCAGTTGGGATGCTAAGTGTGAGCAAGCTTTCGGAATCCTGAAGGAGAGATTGACGAGTGCTCCTGTTTTGACTATTCCAAGTGGGAATGATGAGATGGTGGTTTACACCGATGCATGTGGTACTGGACTTGGAGCAGTGCTGATGCAAAAGGATAAAGTTGTTGCGTATGCCAGTCGACAACTGAAGCCGCATGAAAGGAATTACCCAACTCATGATTTGGAATTGGCGGCGATTGTATTTGCTCTGAAGATGTGGAGACATTATCTGTTGGGAGTTCGATTCGAGTTGTTTACGGATCATAAGTCGTTGAAGTATCTTTTCTCCCAGAAGGATTTGAATCTTCGGCAGCAACGTTGGTTAGAGTTTTTGGCATCGTATGATTTTGGTATAGCTTATACTCCGGGAAAAGGTAACGCAGTGGCAGATGCGTTAAGTCGAAGACATGCAGGATTGGGAGCCATGTTTTCTGAATGGAAGAATCTCGAGTATTTAGCTGGATTTGACTTCAGGCCTAGATGCGAATTGGAACCTGAAATGTTGGCAAACTTATCGATAAGACCGACTCTTGTGGAAAGGATTGGCGAGAGTCAAAAGCGAGATGATAAGCTTGTCAAGATTATCCGTGAATTGGAATCTGGATTGGAGCCAGAAAAGGATAAAGGATTCGAGGTCGATAGAGAAGGTTGGCTTCGAAAGCAAGGACGACTAGTGGTTCCCGATATAGATGAGTTGAGGACTGAAGTTCTGAAGGAAAGTCATCACTCGAAGTTGACAATTCATCCAGGTGGGAATAAGATGTATCGGGATATGAAGAGAACCTACTACTGGGAAGGCATGAAGAAGGATGTTGGAGATTTCATTTCCAAGTGTATGAACTGTCAGTTGGTAAAGGCTGAACAGAAGAAGCCAAGTGGATTGCTTCAACCCTTAGAAGTTCCTACATGGAAGTGGGAACAAGTGTCGATGGATTTTATTGATGGATTGCCTAGAACCAGAACGGGGAATGAAGGGATTTGGGTCATTGTGGATCGTCTGACTAAGAGTGCACGATTCATTCCTGTTCGATCGACTAGGACTGCATCAAAGTTGGCTGAGTTGTATGTGAAGTGGATAGTTCGATTCCATGGTATTCCGAAGAGTATAGTGAGCGATCGAGATCCATTGTTCACTAGTGGATTTTGGAAGAGCTTCCAGGAAGTTTTGGGAACCGAGTTGTGTTTGAGTACAGCTTATCACCCTCAGACAGATGGTCAGACCGAGAGAGTCAACCGAGTTTTGGAAGATCTTCTTAGAGCATGTGTTTTGGACTTCGGAGGATCATGGGAAGATCACCTTCATTTGGTGGAGTTTGCGTACAACAACAGTTACCAGTCAAGCATTGGTATGGCACCGTATGAGGCGTTGTATGGAAGACCGTGTAACTCTCCGACATGTTGGTTGGAAACTGGAGAAAAGCTGATGCTTGGGCCAGAGATGATTCGACAGACTTCGGATTGCATAGAGATCATTCGGCAACGGATGAAGGCAGCCCAAGACCGTCAGAAAAGTTATGCCGATAAACGTCGTAAGGATTTGGAATTCGACGTTGGAGATATGGTTTTTGTGAAGATTTCTCCACTGAAGAATGTTATTCGATTCGGGAAGAAAGGAAAATTGACTCCGAGATTTGTTGGACCATTCCCGATTATCGAGCGAATTGGAAAGCTCGCTTACAGATTGGAGTTACCAGAGAAAATGTCGAGTGTGCACAATGTTTTTCACGTATCGTATCTACGGAAGTATGTGCACGACTCGAGTACGGTGGTTTCTGCTGATAGCTATGAAGACTTTGAAGTTGATCCAGTTGATAGAAGACCTCGTAAGCCACTTCGTGTTGTGGAAACCGACACGAAACAGCTTAGGAGGAAGGTGGTTAAGTTGCTCAAGATACAATGGAGTGATGATGATAACGACTGTACGTGGGAGGTGGAAGAGAGGATGAAAGCAGCTCATCCTGAACTCTTCAAGGTATGGCCCTAAGGTGTCGTGTCATCTCACGATATTGTAACTTGTTCTAATTTTAGAATTCTGTACGCTAAGTTAGAATTGGATGCATGGTTTGTTGATTGCTATGGATGGTAGGCGTACAGAATAGTTTTGATTGCTTGGAATTTCGGGGGCGAAATTCCTAAGGGGGAGAGAATGTAACGACCCGTATTTTTACGGATCGACAAGTTCGTCAAAATCTGGAATTTTTGCATTTTTAAGTCATTTCAGATTTTGATGGAAATTTGTCTAAGTCCTAGGTCGTGGACGACCTAAGAGCTAAGTCGTGACCGAGTTAAGGACTTCGGCGAGTTAGTGTTAGGTCGTGGGTTAGTTGGAGCGACCTATAGAATTGTGCAACCTAGGATTTAGTTAAGTAATTAGGTCGGCAGGGCGAGTTAACGACCTAAAGACTGACCGACTTAAGGAAGACTAGTTGTTGGCTTTGGTTAGGTCGTAGGCGACCTAAGGGGTTAAGTCGTGACCGACTTAAGAGGTTCTGGCGACCTAAGAAAATGTGTGAGCGACCTAAGTGTTAGGTCGGCAGTTCGAGTTAGCGACCTATGGGATTGACCGACCTAAGTGTTAGCGTAGTTAGGTCGTTAGATCTGTGTTGAGTTAGGTCGTAAACGACCTAAGATGGTTAGGTCGCGTGTGTGTTAGGTCGCGAGTTTGCTGAGTCGTAGGTCGCGTGAGTTGTTAGGTCGCTAGAATAGTTTAAGTGTTAGGTCGCGTGGATCTAACTGTTAGGTCGTATGTTGTTTTAGGTCGACATGTGTTAGGTCGCGTAGGAGCCTAAGTTGTTAGGTCGCAACCCAACTGAGTCGTAGGTTGTTAAGTCGCTTAGATAGTTTAAGTGTTAGGTCGTAGCCTATGCTTTAAGACGAAAGCGACCTAGGAGTTAAGTGTTAGGTCGTAAGATGGGGAGGCCTGTTAGGTCGCTAAGCGCGTAAGAGGTTAGGTCGCGCGTGCGATGAGTCGCTGGGTCTGGCTAAGTCGTTAGGTCGGAGAAGCTTAGGTCGGAGAGTCTTAGGTCGGAAACGACTTAGGGAGATAGCCAGATTTCGACTTAAGGACAGATTTCAGCTATAAATAGGAGGGGTTGTTCTCACTTTTTGGGATCCGGATTTTTGAAGCGACGAAGTGCTGCCATTTTGAGAGCTCGACTTCTACACTTCTTCACTTCTTTTCTCCACCCTAATCTAGTGCTTCCTTCCATCCAAATCGAAGATCAAGATTGAAGATTCAAGAGCTTGGATTGAAGATCTTCATCTTTTCAAGAGAGATTTCATCGTTTGAAGTGAGATCTTGTCGGATCTAGCTTAGTTCTTCGCTGTCCAGATCTGAAGTTGTTATCTTTTGGATTGTTTAGGTGATTTGGTGAGTGGTGATTATCTCTCACACGGATCCAAAGGAGTATATCGGATTGTTGGCTCGTTATGGTGTTAAAATAGTGATTTCCATGCATTTTCTTCATCCTATGTGTAGATCCATATAGATCCATTGTTCATGATGATGTTACATCCATTTTATCATATGTTAATCTATGCAAGTTCATTCATCAAGTTTGTAGAGATATAATCCATGTTTTCATGCTTATTGGACTTTCAACTCTTTAATTACGAAAATGCCATTATTGTTATAATTGTCTACTTAGATCATATTTGAATGCTTGATTGCTTGGATTGATGTTTGATTTGATTGATTGTTATGAACTAGATGATTGATAATTAGATTAGATCGAAGATGATTCAAAAGCTAAGGGAAAGGCTCTTGAATTGGAAAAGCTGCTCGTGGCATATGTAGCGGGATGATGAAGCTCTTATGCATAGATTTGATGATGTGATGATGAGATGAGGCTTTGCGAGGATGTAATGAAGCGAAGCAATCATATGATGAAGACTTGGTCTAATCCAGACGGGATCATTCCAAGCATGTTGATAACTCGGTGATATGATTCAAGTTGAAGATAATGAATGGATATGAGAATAGTCGTCGAGGAGGATGACTAGGAGGCTTGGATAGCATCGTTGTTGAAGGTTCTAGCATGCTCTAAGCAAGAGTACGTTTGGGCAGATTCGATAGTCCCAACGGCCAACTGTTGATGGTCGAGTACTCTGGGCAGATTCGATAGTCCTAGGCACGGGCTGCGACGACGTGCGGGAGTTATGTCTAGAACCGGGGTTTCCATTAGCCCTTGACGGACGGCTGAAAGAATGTGCCGGTCATTCAATTAACGGTGATATCGAAGCAATGATAACAGTGATAGCCAGAGTCATGGATGTTTGGTTGTATCGTCATTCGGACTCAAGAGCGGTATTTTCTGGGTGCTTATCTGATTTAGGCCTTGGTACTTGGAAAACATCGCCCTTGACTCGAGTGATAGTAGCTTTACTTTAAATTGTATGCTCTGCTATGTTTGCTTCTGCTTAGTGTGTGTCTGGGGGCTATCACTGTAGAATGAGGTTGGAGTGGGAGGGTTGTATTCCTATTCCTTTTCCTTTATGCTCTTTTGGTATGTTGTTAGTTAATTTACTGCTCACTAAGACTGTTGTCTGACTCAAGGCTTTATGTTTTTAATTCTTATTGCCTTGGGCTGTTCGTCCATTTTGGGACGAGCAGACTAGGTAGCAGGTGACAGGTGCTGTTCTCCTCTCACGATGCTGATATCGAAGACGAGCTGGAGGGTTGCATATTATTTTCTTATTATATGTACTGGATATTCCGCTGTTTTGTATTCTCTGAGAGATATGTAGTGAGGCTGGATGTATTGACTATGTGGATGCTTGTATTCAACTATTATGGAGTTTTATATGATGTCATTTTGTTCTGTAAAGCTTCACTATACATATGTTCTATTGTATTTTGTCCATGCGTTGTGAGTAATACGATAGATTCTTTATGTTTTAAATCTTACCTTGACAATCGTCCATGGTCGCCTGGCACACTTTACAGCGCACTATCTCTAGATTTGGCGCAGGGGTCATGGGCGGTCGTCACAATATGTTTTAGTATGTGACTTTCGCTGTTGCTTGTATTGTGCATTCACTTATTAACAAATTATTTCTTTTTACCACTTTAAAAAATGTAGGTAGATTGCTCTGGAAGTCGTTTCTCTGAGAAGGTCAAATGAGATTTCTGATTTGGAAGGTCATATGCTTATTATAGTTTTTGATAACATTTATGAGTTTCAGTATTTATGGCAGCATAAATAATAACAATTATGTTGTAGAGCCAGAAATGAACAAAGAACTACACACACATAAGAGAATCATTTTGAGAGAGCTAGATAATGTTTACTGTTTATTGCGCTATAAGGATTGTATTGTGGCATTCATTAAGCAACAGAGTTAGATATTGGTAACTCACTGCTATCTAAAACTATTTCCGTTGAAACAATGCCTACCTTTTACATCAGTAATACCTTTATTTACACCAGCAGATTCAAGTTGAATTCGTGATTAGCTAAGGTTGTAGATATTATTCAAAATCCAAAGTAATTTATGAAAATTAATAAATAATTACCCGAGACTGAAGTTAAATTAATGAATAATTACCCAAAACTAACAACTAACCCATAGTTTAACCATCAGACATGAATCGTTAAGGAACTCAATAATACTCAGAAAAAGAAGTAATTAAAGAATATCGATGAATAGTTACCTAAGATTCAAGTGTAATAGATATCGGAACTACGATGATTGAGGCAAACTGTTTATCTTCGTTGAAACAGCAGATTCATGTTAATTGGTGCTTAACCGATGATCGATGTTGTAGATTATTCAAAATCCAAAGTAATTAATGAAAATTAATGAATAATTACCTAGACTGAAGCATAATGGAAGTCGATAATCAATAATCATTGGAGGCGACAGTGCCGATCTAGGTTTTTATTCCACAGTTAGCGAGAAAGGAGAAAACGGAGAATTAAAAACGAAAGGGTATTTTGAGCATTTCAAAAAGACACGGTTGAATCTTGTAGAATGAATTTTCATTATTAATAGTAGAGATAGAGATAGATATACAAGGGAACACTCATCATCTACATGTGACGTGAGTGTCTCAATCTAGTTAGGCTCGTAATATGAGATACTGTTCCAATACTCAATCGCAGCCGTATGTACAGGATTAACGGCCAAAATTATACTGCTTCATCTTTTCCTCCTCCTCTGTAGAAAGCACGCTTCTTTGCCGAGCTTGCTTACGCTCCTCTCATATTCTCTCTGTCAAAACCCGATCCCCCATTTTTTATCTTTTGACATTCTTATTCGAAGGTATACTTTATTACTTATTGTTCTCCGGTTAGTTACTCTTAACCTTTTCATTTCTCTCATTGTTTAGTGTTTACAGTAGAGTTGGATTAGGGCTTAGGGTTTAGTTTACTGTTAGATTAGGGCTAACTTAGATTTCTATTTCTGTTTTTATGCGTTCCATTACATTTCACCCGCGGTTACTTTAGTATTTATTCTTCACATTATATTTACCCATGTTTGGAACCGGTGATTGGCTTTATGCTATATTTATCTTGTGTTATTTGTTAGTACAACCTAATTGTAAATCAAATCAATGTCTTCAGAAATGCATTAATATTTGGATGAATGTTAAATTCCCAAACATCTAGAATTGTTTGTATAAACATGTAAGGGTTGCTTAATGGCTGGGTTACATATTTAATGCACTTGAAACTGGTTCTTTGACTTATATACTAGGTTTACATATGTGTATTTAGGTAAGTAAAATTATGAATAAAGGTGAAGTGAAACAGCAATGAGCTACTATGGGGAGGCAGAGAATACATCTAGACTTGTCTTGTTGAATTCGAGAAGATAGCTATTTGTTTACGAGAATAGGGCGGCTCACATAATCTGTGAGGCCTATTTTGGATCAGATCTTTGATTACGGTTGTTCAATTCGAAATTGCTTGGCCTTGATTCATTGACAAACTTCTTTCGCATAATTCTAGAGCTCGGGATTCTTATTTTTGGCTTCGACTAATTAGCAGTTACTATTACCTTAAAATTATACATATGCATATGCATGTATATATACGTATGTGTGTGTGTATACATAGACATATATATATATATATATGTATGTATATATACGTATGTGTGTGTACACACACATATACATATATGTATGTATGAATATATACGTAGGTGTATATGTATGTACATATACACATACGTATATATACATGTATGTATATATATGTATGTGTGTGTGTATACACACACATATACATATATGTATGTATGTATACATACGTATGTGTATATGTATGTATATATTTATGTATGTATATATACGTATGTATGTGTGTGTATTCTTTCTATGTATTGACACCTATTCATTCAACTATAATCACATCTTCAATAGGGTTATCCAATTCCATCTCTTCTCGAGGAAAAAAGTTTAAAAACCAAAATATGTATTGACACACTGATACTTTTAAACAAAACTTCTACCGGAGTACACGAAATAGAGTCTTCGACAGTCAAATAAAAATCAATCCACAAACTAACTTTATATGTGGCTAACATCATTATGGTAATGGTTGATATAGATGGAAAGGTCGTAAAAATATAACAGAATGAAAGATGCATAATCATAGGACACAATTAGGGAACATCACTTTGTTAAAACTGCCGATGGCTAAGTGCTTTATGATAGCCAATTGCTATGTCGGATTTCTTGCAATTTTAAGAAAGACCATTTCTGAATTCTAGAACTTGCACAGTTTTTAATGCAATGTCCATGTGTAAGCTCCTTTATAGCAATACCATTTTTTTTCAAAATGATTACCCGTGTGTATGCACGCACGTGCATGTGCAGCTCGTAAGGATAAATTCAAATGGTAATCTCTTTCAAATCTTTGCATGGTAGAGATCCATTGTGCATTGAGTTTGACATTTTCTATGTCATTAAAATATTCTTTGCTACAGTGCCGAAAATACTAAAAACCCATGATATAGTAAAACCAAGGTAATATAATGTAGTCAATTAAGCCAGAATTGATTGGAGAGACCGAATCATAATTTTCTCAACCCTCTATTCAATGGACAACCACTTAAAATTGTTGCTTTATTTGAAACATTATTTGCCTACATCACTTTCCCTTTTATGGTTTACTAGTGCGCCTGACATGTGTAGAAGGATCTCTAAATTTTATTGTCATAAGTAATCCTTAAAGAATTAAGGGTAAGTTAAAAAAAAAAAAAAGCTCTTCTCCGGGCAGTAACCTTTACTAACAGATTGCTAGAAAATAATCAAGTATTTTTCACTGATTTTTTTGTCCTTTTTGAAACCCGATTGGTATTAATACCGAAAATTTCGGAATTGAATGCTGATTTATGTACCTGAAGTTTTCAATGGATTTATCCTTTGTTTTTATCATCATTGTTTGGTTATATATATGGACATAATAATATAATAATAATACTATAAAAAAATATTGACTAATTTGTTGCTTAATTACTTTCTTAGTGCTTGGGTGTTTTATGCGATCGTATAATATCATGGAACCAATTTGGCTGTGAAGAGTAAGTCTTCCAGAACTTGTTTAGTCCATTGTTTGAAAAATCCAGTCAATTGTTTTTTTAAAGCAGTACATCTAATGGTATTGTTTCAGTTCGTCTTGAATTTCGCTCTTACAATTTGAACCATTTTGTTTATGGTTTTATGAAAAGCTCTTACATATCCAAATGATATCCGTAGTGTCTTCTATTTTATTGTTCCTTTTCGAGCTTGAAATTGATAACTGATAATAATTTTACACAGACAACTGCAAGGTAACTAAATACTTCGAAGACATGTCTCATGGTTTTAAACGTCCTTTTGTATCAAATTCTTCAGACCCAAAAGGAAGGGGTAAATGGCAAAAGACCACACCTGCTTCTCATTCGACACCGCTGGAATGGCCACCAGGTGCTATTGTTTTCCGTGTTATCTGCCCCAATTCAAAGTGTGGAAGCGTCATTGGTAAAGGTGGAACAATCATATCAAGGATACGCCAAGAAACTGGCACTCAAGTTGAACTCGAAGACAAGGTACCTGGATGTGACCAGAGGGTTGTTGTTATAATAGGGTCGGAGAAGGGTAACACAACTAGTAATGAACATAAGGATGGCAATGATATGGCTAATGTTAATAAAGATGGTACAAAAACTAACAAGACTGACGATGAAGATAATAGAGAAAAAGAGAACGCAACTAATTTGGAAAGCTCAAAGGCATCTGAAAAGGAATTGTCATTGGTGCAGAAAGCTTTGATTCTTGTTTTTGAGAGAATTATTGAAAGAGAAGCAGAGAGTAATCCTGATGGTAATGAAGATGAAACCAGGAAATCATTCTCGGTAACCATTGAATTGCTAATTATACAAAGTCAAGTTGGTTATCTTATTGGAAAAGGTGGGAGTGTTATAAAGAAGATGAAATCTGATAGTGGGGCCATTATTAGTGTACTTCCTGCAGATAAAATTCCTGCTTGTGCATCATTTCAAGATGCAGTAGTGCAGGTAATGTAATTCATTTAACATAGTTTCTTTATGGTTAGAATAATTTATGCCAGACGGGCATCCACTAACAACCATAATTGCTTTCCAATATCAAAAAAGTCATTTAAAAAGGCCAATAAACCGTAATAAATGTAATGTACTTCTGTCAACGTGTGCCCATGTTATCATGTTGATGGTTATTTTTACCTTGATTTTTTTGGAGTGAGCCGCAAGGCGTCGAGTTTTTGTGAAGGAAAACTTTAGTTTTTTTTTCATATGTCACTTGTCTCACCTACATTTGTTTTTTCTTCTTCTGTAAACCACAAATAAAAGCTCTTTGTGATATACACGTGCTCGGTTTTAGTCATATTCTTTCAATTACAAATTATCAATAATCTCCTTACAAGCTATTAACTATCAGTGCTTGAAGTGACAATAGTATTTATTTTTATGTGGTTTAAGGTTGGAATAGTGATACAAGCTCAACATACGGTTATGTTTTTTTGAAGCAAGTATATCATTAAAGTTTACTACCCTCTTCCTGTAAAAGAGTCTCATATACGTTTTCGCCAAATTTTAATCCGCTTGCACACTTCCTAGCATGCATTGTGTCCAAGGAAACCTAAAGTAAATTTTGATTTTATACAAGTGGGTCTGTAACATTTAAAACCATGTTTCTTAGTTATATATCGTTTTCATATATTTTCCTTATTCCATGCTTTTTTGGGTAATAGATCACTGGCAACCTTAATTCGGCAAGGAAGGCTATTCAGTTAGTTTCTCAAGTCCTTATTGAACATCCACCAAAAGATCAAACTTTCATACCCAGGCCTACAAATAATAATCTTAAGCATGAAGCTCGTATATTTCCCAGTTACCATTCTCCAGAGAAGTCTCATTTTCCCAATCGAATGTATGACCATGATGTTCTTCAGTTTCCAACTTCGTATGGAAATGTTGATTTGGTCCGTAACCAAGGAGGCACTCCAGAAGTTATCATTTTCAGGTTGCTCTGCTTAAATGATAAGGTCGGGAGTGTAATAGGAAAGGGTGGAAGCCTCATCAAAACTCTTCAACGTAAGACTGGTTCCGAAATTAAGATTCTTGATACCATACCTGAAACCGAGGATCGCCTCATAGTCATATCAAGTCCAGCTGTAAGTTATCTCATTTGTGTATGTGCGTGTGATTGTTGGGTTAACTAGGCTATACACAGTTGGAATGTATTTTATAAGTTTGCTTGTTATATTTAAAAAAAATCAATAAAATGAATTTTTTTTCCAACTAGAATAAAGTATTTTAATAACACGCTAGACATCATATTCATATTTTTATTTTTACTAATTCAATGTTCAGTCAACTTGATGCAATGAAGCCATGATGATTTAATCTACAGTGCGAGAGGTCCTTTTAATCCAGTTTTGCGTGAGAAAGTAGATGTTTCCATGAAGGGTTAAAAACTCTGTCAGTCGATATTTGTTTTCCTTTCTCAGTCTATCCATTTTGTGATTTTTCAGTACCTTTCGAATAATTATTGTTTCATAAATGATTGGTACACAATCCCCACTTAACCTATATCCCCATTCGAACATGTACTGAATAATTTAGCATATCTAACACAATGTATGCTTATATATTTAACTTCAAAATAACATAATACCTTTTGAGAATCTGCTAGAAACCTTATTCATGTCGATTTAATGTACTTTATATTCATGTTCAATAATACCGCTCTCATAGATAACTGTTGCTCTCCATTCTCAATCTATTCCACTTTGTTCTTTCCCTTTTCAATATTTTAATACCTTGCTGATTGTACTTTTGACACAATCTGTCATAAAATGATTGGTATACAGTCCCCACTTAAAGCCTTGGAGCTTTTTGCACCACCGGAAATCTGGAACATGCACTTCTTTATTTAACATATTAAGTTTCCATAATACACAGTAAATGCCTATATATATATATTCCTATTTGATTAACACAATGGCATTTGGGAAACTGCAAGAAATACCCATGTTTCTTACCGGTTCAATCTCTGGATCAACACAATACAACAAAGTAACATTAGTTGCTTTAGACTTTTGTTTGCCCATTTGATGAACTTTTGCTACACATTTGGCAATACAGTCCTCTGATGTTCCATCGCATTTTTCTAGCTATGTTAACAGCTTTATGTACACTGCCACCGTGACTTTAAACCAGATCCCAGTCGATGGTCTTTTACCAGCTCAAGATGGTCTGTTGCGAGTATTACATAGAATTGCTATCTCTGTACCTGGTGACAACGTATTGGCAAGGCTTATTGTCTCATCCAATCAAGTTGGTTGTGTTCTTGGGAAAGGTGGTTCTGTTATTTCAGAAATGAGAAAACTAAGTGGTGCGAATATATGCTTATTGAGCAAAGATCAGACACCACCTTGTGTGTCAGACTATGAAGAGCTTGTTCAGGTTTGATATATTTTCCATCCTTGAGCAATATAATCTGTATAAAATAGCTAGAAACTCTAAACTGATCCATAGTAGAGTTCGCTTATTTGGATTACTGTAACGTTAAACACATTGCTTTGCTAATTTGAGATAGTAACAGTAGTTAACATGTCTTTTAATTCATTTTCATTAGGTGACCGGTGAGCTAGGAAATGTTCAGAATGCTTTGTTACAAATAACCAATAAGTTGAAGGACCATTGTTTTCGTATGATGCACGGAGGTCATCCTCCTTTTACTAATCAGATGCCACCACCACCTTTTGATTCTCATTTCGGGAGGAGAGATTTTTCACCTCCAAGAATGTTTCCTGACCCACCATTTCATAATGAGTTTCGTGATCACTCGTATGAAGAAAGGCCCCCATTTCCTCATGGGCTTCATGGTCCTGTTCAAGGTCTTGAAAGAATGCCACCTGCACCATGGGAACACCAGGTATTTAATAATGTGTAATTCTTACTTTGTAGAGGTTTTGAGACAGAGATAACAGTAGCATCTACTCTAGATACATTAAAGAGTCACGGGACTTGTAATGAAGTCAAACTGCAATTTGTCGTAAAAACCTGTTAATTGAAAATCAACAACAGAATGTATTTGGTCAACCTATTTCTAGGTAGTTAAAATCAGTGTATTGAAAAACACGCCTGAGGTGCCCCTCAAGGCGAGGCGCAGGCCAGAAGGTCTCGATGTGCATTTTAGAGGGTGGTTTGCCTCCGAAACGCACACCTCATGCAGGTGTGCGTTTGGTCAATTGAAAATCAACAACAGAATGTATTTGGTCAACCTATTTCTAGGTAGTTAAAATCAGTGTATTGAAAAACACGCCTGAGGTGCCCCTCAAGGCGAGGCGCAGGCCAGAAGGTCTCGATGTGCATTTTAGAGGGTGGTTTGCCTCCGAAACGCACACCTCATGCAGGTGAGGCATACATTAATTTCACTTCGATATAGGTAAAAAAATATTCTTTTGTAAATTGTATGCACTAAATTAGATCGGTTCCAGAAATCAGAATCGATATCATAAATCATTTCCTTTTTTTTGGAATCGATCTGAAATCGCTTAATTCTATATTGATTCCAGAAATGGAATCAATTTACGATATTGATTCCATTTCTAAAATCGATTATATAGACCGATTCCATTAAAATTGATACGGAAACTCGATTCCATTAAAATTGATACGGAAACCCGATTCCATTATGGAATCGATTTTCAAATGTTTCAAAATAAAGATAGAGAGGGGAGAAAGAATGAAACAAAACCATCTGTATGTGGTTCGAATGTTTGAAAAGTTAAATGCTGCGGAGCGTGAGAACTAAAAATGAATTCTTCAGACTTGAGTAATAAGGGTTGAATCATTTATATATTATTAAATATTTATACTTTTGTTAATTTATTTATAGGTTTATTTATTTAGGCTTTTATATAAGGAATGAATAATAATGAGTGAATTGGGAGTGAAATCCTTTTACTTTCACACTGCTAAGTGTTTATATTGTTAATTGTTAACTTGTATTCATTAATCAGATATATTAACTTATGCCCCAATCACTCGAAAAACTTAGGTCTCGATGTTTTGAGGCTTATGCCTCTACTTACGAGCACAAAAACACCTCGTGTATGCTTTCGCCTTTTAAAACTTTGCTTAAAACGTATATCAATGTCTGGTGCATTCATATTTTACCGAGTTTGAGTTGATATAACATTCAATTGTAAATTACACAATTAATAGATGCCTGAAATCTTCTAAGAACTAAGATGACCAATTCTTTATTGCTTCGAACAAAACAACAACCACTACTTTCTTCCTTTCTTTCTTTCTTACCTTTTTTTTTACATTCACTAATTTTGGTTCTTTTTTGTTGCGCTGTAGTGTAGTTTATATGGATATCAGTATCAAAATAGGTAGGTTACTCTAGTTGTTGCATCTATCATTTGATGGGAAAAAAGAGCGACATTTTATTGATGTCATTGGGATTCCAACCCAAACCTCATCCTATATGAGTTCAGAAGACATATGTTCCCATGAAGATTCCAGCTTAATCATTTTTATGACACTCCAAAATGCCCTTTGTCATTTCACCTTTAATTATAGTTGAATCCATTTGCCTCACTTTCTGAAAATTTCTAGCACAGGCTGATCATATTAACTGATTTATCCAGGCTGAATCCACAACTTTGTTTGGTCAAGTACACTTTGATCTCATAACAGAACCACCGACCCGTTCCCTCACTGTCTTTATTCTGCTGATCGAATGTAAAACTCTTTTTTATAATACCAACCCCTACTACCTATGTAGGCACACCTTTTTGTTTTAAATGCTCATGTTGGCGACAGCTTATTATATTAGACGCTTTTATGTTGACGTGCAACAATTGGTTTTTTATTTATTTCCTCATTACAATTGGTTAACTTGCCACAGGCCATGAGAACTGGGGGGTCAATGCCTATTCCTGAGTATTTTGGTGGACCACCTCAAAGAAGAATTGATGACTATTCGGGGTAATTTATCAATGCAAACGCTCTCGTATCTATATCTCCATTGCTTGATATTTTGTGCTTGGTGAGACTGCCATTGCTTGATTTTTCGTAACTGAAGGTAAAATAAATTTGTGTCTTCAAACTAAGTTTTTATATATATAAATGTTCTTTGCTATAAAATTATAATGCAAGCATGTCACAATCTGCATGGTGATCTTATTTTACCCCAAGTCACTAGCTTTATATATAATGTCTAATTTGTTGCATTTTGGATTTGTGGTTCCATATGTTGACATTCTTCAGTTGATGGAGCTTGGAGTCGAGGTGCACAAATTTCTGCAGACTAGGCACCATTAAAACATTTTTGTATATGCAGTCATGAGTAGTTCATTGGAACATTTATCAAATAGCTAAACTAAGTGACATGAACTTATTATATTTATGTATTCAGTCAGGCTTTTCTACCATTTTAAATTGTTGAATGTGGTTTCCTTATATCCCGTTGCATGAAATCAATGTTATCAATGTGTCACTCAAATTGAGGGTTCTTCTATTTTACTTTGGTTTTCATTGATTTATAGTTTTGGAAACATCTTCTGTTTCTATGAATTGCTGCATATTTATTTGACCATAGAGAGAGAGAGAGAGAGAGACCACGCTAGTATCAATATCACCTTATCACCTTTTATTTAGCACTATTTTGTAGGCCTCGATACCAGCCATAAGTTTCTATGTATCAATATTGCCCTTTATTTAGCACCATTTTGTAGCCCGCGATATCAACCATAAGTTTCTATTTGAATATTGGTTCTTTCTTTTTTCTGTCACATGGACCAAATATTTAAATATAAACATGTGGCTGATATCGGAGGCTACAAATAGTGCTATTGATCCTAGCTAATACACACACATGTATTATACATATATACATATATACACAGACACATATATACAAACACATATGCATATTCAACATATATTTCTATTTGTACCAGAAGAACATTTCTAATATTTAATGGATACCTACAAACATTTGTAGATACGAAAACATTGAAACTAGGATGTCACAGTTTTCAAGAAGAGTTCTTATTTTCTATCCTGTAATGCCCATTGCTTGTAAACATTTAATACAATATAAATAATATTGCTGTTGAAATAGCGGAACACGTTTTACTTTTCCTATCAAAAAGTAGTATGGACCCGTGTGCTATCTTAATTATTGTTGAGACATCACTTATGTGAAATAGGATGGTGGACAATGGTAAATTATAACATCACTTTAGAATAGACTTCAATTTTGGTAACCATTCAAATCAAATTAAAACCTGTGTTCTAATAATTACCAATAAATAAGCACTCCATTAGGCGTGTATCAAAAATGTAAGCAAATACAAATAAAACGATGTAGAAATTGAATTGAACAATATGATCTCCATTTACTAACTAACGTAAGTTCAATTCTATTCAATTCCATTCAAATTTGATTTCACCCTCTAAAATTCAATTTACTCTTTTTGCACATAACAATGTAACGCTTCATGCTTCGTATATTTTCATTGCTCAAAACCTCTAAGCTTTTAATTAGCAGTCCGCTAATTTTACCGATTTAAATCATGGTTATCATTTTAACCTTCTAAATTTGCAGCATATGGTTGCTCGAAGACTTTGACATGGCATGGTAAAGCCACTGAATTCATACGCAAAGAATGCCATCTCTTCCCATTTACTTATTTTAATAGGACATGAGTTTGTATTTACCATCGAAATCTGAGATATAAAAAAGACAACATGACACATGTTAGTTCATATGTATATTAATTTTTAATAAGAAATTGTGCACAGTCCACAAAGAACTGTCACTATTAACAACAAAAAATTAGAGGATTTATTTTCGATTTGGCCTCGTTTTTAAACTTATTATCGCAAATAGCCCAGTTTTAAAACTAATATCAAATATAGTCCTATTTTGAAAAATACACTGACGACTTTTCAAAAGTCGCCAGTGTAAATTTTTTTTTTTTTAAATACACTGGCGACTTTTCAAAAGTTGCCGGAAAAAAAAATTACATTGGCGGCTTTTGAAAAGGAGCCCGTGTATTTTTCAAAACAGGGCTATATTTGATATTAGTTTTAAAACTGGACTATTTGCGATAATAAGTTTAAAAACGAGGCCAAATCGAAAAAAAATCCAAAATTAAATAAAGCATGCAGGGTTTGATGTTGAAAGCTTTAAAGCTTAGATCATATCATCCATATCTGACTTGCACATAATTGTAAATTTCAATAATTCACTATGACATTTGAAACAGCTGTCTTGAAGCTTGCGCAAGAATGCCAAACAGTCATGAATTATCATCGACGTGTTATAAATAATTATTTGGATTCAATGTCCTAGTTCACTTGATTCCTTGAGAAGTCTTTTAAGAACTTTAAATGTTTTATCTCTACATATATGTGTATGTATGTATATTGTTAGGCTGCTTAAAAGAAGTGAAAATAAATGTTAGATATGCCCTTAATCAAACAATTTTACTTTTTCAATCTGATACAAAATTAAAGTTCCGCTAGCATTTATGAGACAAAAGAATAATCAAGGTAACATAAAACTAATACATTTTTCACATTTTAGAAACTTGGCCTTGACAAAACAAACACCAAACTCTTAACTCAGCATATCCATAATGAGGTATTGGAAGTCGTGTTAATGTCCAACTTTTGAATAAAAATAAATAAATAATCACTTGCAACTTTGTAAAAGGAAAATGGGTAGAAAAAGATGCATATGAACTTGAATAGGCTTGTGCATGTCATAAGACAATTTACATGAATAAATCCATAAAACTGGAAAGTAACATGCAACCGATAATGATATAAACAATATTTTGTGATGATTTTCATATAAGCACGCTAAATTGAAAAAAGAGATAAAATCAAAATGCACAAATAAAAGGAAGAAACAGTAATGTTCAAAGAGAATTCAAAATTTTAAGTTATAATCGGACCTCGTGTTCAAGCTCACCTAACAATATAGCAAAATTTTCAAATAGAAGCAAAAAACAATAGCATTCAAAGTGAACTCATATTTTTTTTTGCAAGAGCATGTGTTAGAAGAGTAATTATTGCCGATGGATCTTATGCCATTAGCTGAAATGAAGATTAGTTATTATATATCAAAATATATCCCAAACTCCAAGCTAACCAAACATTTAATTACAACATGCATGATCTTGGATGATCCTTTCCCCTAAAACAAAAATACGGAAAAGCAAGAGAAAACTATAGCAACGTCCTTAATCAACGACAAAAGAAACAAATTCAAACCCAAGAAAAAAAGATAAATCTCTTTAATGTCTTTCTTTGAAAAATAATAGAGCTTCATATAAAGTTATGAATTAAATTTGGAATATCATTCATACAATCTATTACTTTATGCGAATACATTTAGAAAATGTTGTAAATTTCAGGCGGAAAAGGATGGTTATGCAAGTGATAATCCTTGAAATCAAATAAGATTGATGCACAATAAATTTATCTTTATATCTATAATGTATGAAATAGTATAACTGTAATGTATGAAATAGTATGATGAATTTGCCTCAGTCGTCATACAATCAGAGACAAAGTAAAATGGAGTAAACGTGGTAGAATATAGTTCTAAATTCGAGTAATGATTTAACATTTAATAAAATATCAATCAAGATTCATCAATATGGTCACTGCAATTTGTGTTATTTGGCAAGGGAAATCTTTTGTCATGTGAAATTATAGGAGCAAGATTTGCACGTCGTACACGCAAGAGTTAATGGTTGAAGTTTTTCCATATGTCATCTAGCCAAAAAGGCATAAGTGCACAAATTCACCGGCAAAATGGTTGAATGTGCATTTGTTAGACAAAATAGTAAGTTTTTTATGTCAAATAATGTATGTGAAAATCGATCAGAACATTGGAAAAAAATTGAGGTTATATAAACAATCGAAATTTTAAATGGAACAAGAGCTAGCTAAAAAGACAAAAATGCGCCAACATCAAAGTACATAGTCAATGACAATGAGTAATGAATGGAGCATGCTAGTACTTATCCTAAATCAATAATGAGTCGTCGTGCATATTATGGTTCACCTACCAGCGAAGATGAAAACACAATTTTCTTAATTGAAAACATTTAATTCTAGTGGAAAATTTAAAAATACCATATCTTTACTCAAAGTTAACATAAAAAATATCATAAGTTGATGTAATATACAACACCAATGAAAAAACATGTAAAATATACAAAAGATCATAGAAGTGTTTGAATACATGCATATGAGTAATCTGCATTCATACTCAAATTTCATTCATGGATGATCGTTGAAAATTGAATATTGTTAGCCAATTTAATAAGTAAATACGTAATGAAAATCTTACTTATTAGGCAACAAAATTATAGCTTTTCTATTAAACATTTTGCAAAAGCCATCATCAAATGCCACTAACATCAATTTTTGAATATCATATGATGGTTCTCTTGTAATAATAATTTACATTGTTATTTGTAGGATAATGTTGCAATAGATAATCATGAGAAAGTGGACACGTGAGATTGACTTGAATTTGTCTAAAATCCTAACCCATCCCTATTTTTAAACTTGTTTTAAAACACAATGCTCTTCATACACACACATACAAACAGTGGAGATAATAAATAAGTAAACAATCTTACCCACCAAGCCAATTCATTTTGGTCGGTTTGGTTTGGTTTTGAAACAAGATTGGCCTATAATCGACCCGTAAAAAAATTTAGTTTGGTTATCGGTTTAACCAAATTAAATGAACTTTTATTATATTTTCTAAATTGTTGATGTTATAATAAATTTTTTAGATTAGTTTAGTGATCCAAATAAATTTTATTTATTTATACGTGTCAAAATTACTTTTAGAAAGCATAAGAATGATAAATAAGAATAATTTAATCATATATTTATGTTTTATTCAAATTACAATGAATATTCCAAACATAAAGTGTAAAGCATTTTTAGTTTGGTTAAATCGGATAACCAACCGAACCAACCAAATTTAATTTGGTTGGTTTGGTTTTCATTTTTATTGGTTTTAGTTCGGTTTAATATTTTCCATCATCGGATAAACCAAATCAACCAAGCGCTCATCCATAACCTTACCTAGCATTTTTCACCTAAGACTAATGTAGTGTGCATGTGAGTCCTTGCTTATATCTAACTTTTATTTTTGTTTATTTAGCATGTGAGGCCGTTGAGAAAATCAAACATGAAAATCCAAATAAATATACGTTTCCCATACACTATGAACTTAAGAATTTTCTTTTGTTTATTGGATGCATTTGACTTCCTTCCCCAGAGTTATTAGGCACATGTTACCATTGTAATGGTGTAAAATATATCATTGAATATAATTGACACACCAATCAGATTTTTTATATTTCAAAATCAAATAAATATCATTCTTTTTTTTTATGTGACTTAAATGCAAACGGTACCATTTTTCTTAAGATTACTGGAATAAAACACTTTTTATCGTTAGAATAAGTAATTTTGACTAATTGACAAATAATACTTGACGAGGGCTTAATTATACACACAAGTCAAAAATGACATCCATGCTAAGCCTACTTTAATGACTGGTATATGTATTATAACTAATAAACATCAATGATATTTCTACCATTGGTGGAGGTATTTCAAAAACTTGTACATAAGCCAAAAGTGCAATGTTTCGTTTTCTTACAATTGATGAAGATATTTTAAAACTCATAAAAATCGTTGATATTGTTGACTTGAGGATAACAATTAGCCATTGTATCTTTCAAACACCAAAATCGTATTTTACTTGTTCATTAAGCAGTGTATGGATCAAACCGTATTGTAGCACATAAACGTACTAAATTAAACATAAACTTCGATATACTCTCAAAGAAACTAAAACGCGGTAATAAATTCGATCGATTCAATAAATAAATTGAAGGGTTTACCAACTTAGCACGAAACTTGTGATGATCTAATGAGCTGCAAATTACAATAAAAAAATCGACGTCATAGAAAAAAATGTGTTAATATAATACTATTAGCACAAAAATATATAGCAAACTCTTTTGAGAAATCAAATTAATGTTGGAGCATATGCACAAACTAAATAAAATTAATCTAACAAAATACATTAGGCTAGTTCTATTCATACTTCCTATTGTGCTTTACACCCAAAATTAGCACAAAACATTGTACACATTTTTTTTCTTCACACCTTGAAATTTCCAATTCACTCTAACTTTTAGTGTTTTACAATTTCATTTCTTTTCTCTTTCAAAATCCATGTACCCTAATAGAAATCACGCCGTCTAATGGAGCAACTACGAGAGAAAAAATACATTTCTAACGGGGCTGCTGCGAGAAAAAATAAAATCTTAGCAGAATCTCCGCACGGTTGTTTTATGTACCGCGTACTAAAGTTGTGTTCATTGTAAATTCAAGCATCCACTCCCTTACTGTACAAAAAAGGTTGGAAAACAATCTTTTTTACCTATTTTTCAGATTTTTCTCCATAATCATAATATTTATCCTTTTCTAATCCAAAATCATAATCTTTTTTATTCTAACCCTAAGTCAATTTCTTTTTTTCAATTTTTATTGCTAGATAATATAGAATTTGATTTACCATATTTTATTAGGTTAACTAGGGTTTAAGTGTATTAAGCAGTAAAAAGTAAAATAATTAAGACGTACTCGTTACTACTATTGTAAGGGTATTTTTATCTTTAATCTCTTGTAGAAAAAGCCCGGTGTATGTAAAGCAAATTCCAGTGTATAGATAGGGTTAGCTAATACATAATTGAAATAATTATACATGTGTAAACTCATTGTTAAGATCATAATGAAAATTTTCTATTCAAAGTCAAATAAATTTCGGTGGAAATTAAACCATCCCGCAAATTGACTAAAACATCAGAATAGCTGTAGATTTTCAAATAACAAATTAGGTAAAATGACATAATGTTGCAAAAAAATTAGGGTAAAATTTATCTCGATTAACAGTAGGTCGCTGGAATGAAGAGTGTACATCGAGCAATTATGAGGGGGTTAGGGTTTGTATAATGAATTAGATGTACCGGCTGGGAAAAAATTTGGTGTAAAAGATGAAGTTTCCGAAGAACTTAAAATGTAAGAATGTTTGTGTTGTTAAGTTCAATTCCCAACCCAATGCAGTAAACATTAAACCGTACGGTATCAAGGTTTTAAATCTCGGATATCAGGCATGTTTCGTCTCGGCGATTTTAGTGACTCGGTATCGTATCAGGGGAGATCTCGGACGAGACGAGTGCATCTCGGGCATCAATATCGGATTTACATCTCGGACCTAAAGTTCATCTCGGGACCATATCGGAATATAACACATCACATAATTTATAGCAAAAAATGCATGGTATCGGTTTATTTAACATTTACTAAATTGCTGCAACTAATCTCCACTATTCTAATTGCAAAATAATACAATTATACTTCAATTATATGAAATTGTTCAACAAAAGTTACAAAACATCATCAGCTTTAGCAATTACATATAAGTAGATGAAAGACGTAACTGAAAAAAGCGGGTTTTATACAATTACATATCTGCAGTAATAATAACATAATAACAGTATCAGGAACTGATGCAAATAAAAGCAAATGCATATAAGAGATATCAGGAATCGAAGGGTTTCAGGCAATGCAAATCTACTTGCAGAAGGTTATGCAGTAAGAATAACAAACTAAGTCTACTTACAAATCTACTCTAAATTATACTGTATATTCAATTTCTGAAAAATTGAATTTCATTAAAATAGAAACAACCCTAATTTACATACATGTAGAGAGTAGAGAAATTGGTCGAAGACGAAGCTGCAGACTGTTTAAGCGAGATCGAGTAGTAGAAAATTGGAAGCAACCGCGAGCTGTCGGATGTTGGAAGAGGGAATTTGATTTTTTTCAAAAGAGGGAGTTCGTTTTTTTTCTATGGAGAAGAGGGAGTTCGATATTTTGACGAGGAACGTGATCTTTTGAGAAGTTGAATCAGAAAGAAAATGGCTTTATTCATTTTTTTTAATGATAGACCGAGATGGGCCTTTTTTTTGAAAAAAAAACAATATATCGGGGATATCTCGGAATATCGTTTCGCTCCAAATATCGGCCGATATATGTAAATTTCGGCTGATATAATCGAAAGGAGATATCAACCGATATTTCATGTTTCGTTTCGCCCAAGCCTTCAACCGAGATCTCGGCCGAGATGGCCGAGATTTAAAACAGTGTACAGTATGAAGAACATGGAGAATTTAGAATTTAATTCCTGAAATTCTAAAAAAATAAATTACCAAGAGTCAAGTTTCAATTTTATATAAGGTATGTAAATATGCTATGTTTTTATTGAGTTAAATTGTATAAAATTCTAATAGATTCTTTTTAAGTGTTCTGCCACCATTCAACGTTTAACCTTATGTATATCACATGAAATAAATGAGACCACTAAAATAACTTGGTTTGAAAAGTCTTTTAAGAGCACCTCAACATGTGTGGTTTTTTGAGTATTAATACCCAAGCTCAAGAAATAGATGAGTGTCTCCTATTTTAGTTATCGAGTAGCCAAATTCAACTAACCTTTAGCAATGGTATACCTGAGTTTATGTCATAAACTTGGGCAAGTCCATAATTTGTCATTTTGTGCATGTGGAGGGACCACATGAGTTATTATATAAATTAATATATATGCACATATATAATATTATAGATAAAAATTATATTACATGTATGTGTGTATATATATATCTGTCTATTATATGCAAATTATATATAATTCTTGATTAGTTTGTCGCAACTCTTGATTAAAATCAAGCTTTCAACATGATTTTTTTTTGACTTAATCATATATGGACTTGACCGAGTTTCTGAAACTCGGGTAAGTCGAGATACTTGAGATTCTGAAATTTAGGTACCTCTCGACACCTCCACTATTGTGGCAGCATAGGGTATCAACTTTTGCAACTTTGCTACTCTATTGTTTGATTGCTCTAACATGAAGGAGCAATATATCGTTATTGGTTGTTGGGCTTGAGTTGGAAATCCAAGAAAAGGTTGATGCTCTACCTTGTACACTTGTTCAACTTAGTTTTCTTCTGACACGACTAATGATTCGATGAGCAATATCTAGATTACTAAATTTATGCTTGTGGGGCACACTCTATAAACAATTGAAAAAGAGTGGAAACTAGCCACACATCCTTATTTTTGCAAATTTTTTTGTACATTTCACATGTCCATTAGAACTCTAGTAAATTAACAATATAATTATGCCAAATTTGGTGTCGATGGATGCAACTCGATGGAAGAAGTCGATTTTGTGTCAAAAATTGTTCGAGAGTTCACATCTGGTGATCGGATATAGGGTTTCAACTGCGATATCATAATTATGATTTTCTATAGAGGCGGCGGGAGAAGCCAAAGCTGGTACTGTTATTTTTGGATTTTAATGAAGGGTATGCCGGTGTTGAGTGGAGATGACGGTTGTGGTTGTGGTTGTGGCGGCAGCGACAAAATCTTGTCAAACTGGAACTAGGATGCTATGGTAAATATTTGCTAGGTAAATATCTGCAGTACAGATAATTGTTGGGCAAATGTTTGACATGCATTTTCTTTGGAAATGAGTTTTCCAAATAACAACACTCATGTATTTTATAGTTCAAGGATTTTGCATATATTTGCAATGCAACACAATGATAAATAATTAAGCTATATTTTTTTACATGACAACTAATATTGACATGTAAATAATTTTTTGACAATTATTATGCATGTCACCCGCGTGGTGATCTGGACGTTCATGTTCGATTTCGGAAACAACCTCTTCGCAATGTGAGTGAAAGACTGCGTATATTATCGACCTCCACAGAGCCCGCTATCGTGCGGGAGCCTCGTACAGTGGGTTCCACCTTTTTTATTATGCATGTCACGACAAACATCATGCATGAAAAATATGTCCTGCGATTGACAATATTTTGTAAACATAGAATAACAATGTTATTTGCTTACTTTCGATTCAAATTTAACGTTTATAAAAAAATTCAAAAAATATTACATTTGATATGAGAGAAAAATATACAACATCGATTCTTATATCGGTCCGAACACCAATTTTATAAATATAAGTTGGAGAATTTGATTTACATTGTTTTACAGGAGAGATAAATGACTAATGTTTTTTCAAAACAAGGGTTTGTGCTAAAATCATACAAAAAATATATATTTATATAAGGCTAAATGATTTAGTATTTCATTAGGACTTTACGAGTTCCATGCTTACATAGTGATATCAACTTGCAATCTAAGCCATTAGGTTGTTCATACCAAGGTTCAATATTCCATTCTTTTCCGTCAGGGTCATTGGGAAATTATGAAATTTCGCCGTCTCAGGAATTTTGGAAATTCCGCTTTTATGCCAGTTTGCCAATTCTGCTACCCTTTTCTTGTTGTGTTAATCGATATTCAATACTAGTAAATTCTTCAATACTAATAACAAGTGGTATATTTATTTTTCAATTCCTTATGCAAATTATACTTCGTATAATAGTATTCTATAACAAGTTACAAAATGATTCACCAATATAATCAAGCCATAGTTCTGTACAAACAAAATCAGGCCATGGTAGCTTGGAGATTAGTGGCCAAAGCTTTAACAACTAGCCCAAGAAAGTAAATTCCGAACCCTCTAGCTCATGTGTTCACCGTCCTCCTCCTTCCTACTCAAATTGTGCCTTAGATTCATTCAAACATTAAAACCCCATTGTTTAAAAAGAAAAAAAAATCTGCTCACTTCTAACTTTTCTGACAAAATATCCTCGCGCACAGAAGAAAGTTCAATGAATTAGCAAAATGTAATTTGATTTTTGAAAACAACCACTCACCTTTGATCGTTCTCTCGTGTAGTTTTGAGTTATTGAACTAGATATCAAACTTTTATTAAGCATTCTTTTGTATTTTGTGGAAGTTGGTTTTATTTTCTATTATTAAACGGAAATTGAAACCCGAAATGAGATTTTCATGGAATTTCGGACCGATCTAGACCGGAATTCTGACATTCCGGCCGGAAGTTAGAATCTTGATTCATACGGCCACTCAATATTATATTTTAAGGTGCAAGTTCCTCTTATAATTTTGAACTACTTACTCCATTTAGACACGTTTCTTCATTGTACCATTAAACTTCCACTCTAACATAATATAAGCTATACACATTTAACTATGGTTTATCCATGTGCCTGTAGTGTATATATGGATAACTGTGTGTATTCGCTTGTGCATGTGTTCATATCTTGTATATAATTTGAAAGTTTGAAACTAGTAATAAAGGTTGGTCACTCCACGGAGCTTCTCAATTAGGCGACGTTTAGTTACAATGTCGATTGCTTAATACCGATTGTTGTTTAGTGAATGATGAATATTAAAGTATTTATTTATTTATCTCTTTTTAAAGTTTTGAATGGACTTTCTTTTATTAAATTAGAAAATAATTATGATGATATTAGATATTAACCTTCCCATATATATAATTAACTAACAACTTACTTAAATTGGTTCGATATAATCAAAAAGTGAAACTATATTTGATAAATTATGAAAAATTTATTATGGATATTGATCAAATTTAAATTTGATTAATTTTCTTAACAAAAATATCTTAATATTTTTATTTAAAATAGTTAATTGATTATAAAAAGATTAAGATAATTCTGTGAAACTCGAAAAGAAAAACTGAAAATAAGAAAATGTGATGAGAAAGAGAAAATATAAAGTCTAAACTCAAGTGCTACTTAAAAAATTCTTATTTATAAATTCATCTAAGAATTTAATTAGAAAAACTTATCATTCATCATTCAAAATTTGCAATAAATACTAATGTATCACTTAATGAAATTAAACTAAAAGTTTTGAACACTTAACTACTAAAATTTTGAACACTCGTCGTAAGCACGCAACCTTTTATCGTTCCTGTCACTTATTTTGTTCTTGTTAAGAATTAGTTCTTTGAAGCTTAATAATTTAATAAGCCAAACAGCCTTATTAGATTTGTTAATGAAAAATCAATGGATAAACCTTTAGACAAATTCTCTTTGATTATTGATATTTTGATCCACTTCAATTTGTTCAGCAAACAATTGTGGAGCTCTAATTTGAACCAGAGTTGTAGTTCACAAGCAAAATAAAGAATTTCCACATATGATGATACATGTTTTTCAGAATCCTTTATCTGAAACCGATTTTGTGTGACATCAAATTTGGTATTAGAGTAATGAAGAACGTAAGACATGAAACATTTTGGTCAAGTTACGGGAAAACTTTGCAGTCAAGTTCTTAATTTTTGACTGCGGAATTCTATTGTCGATTCGGCCTAATGCTACTGAAGTTTGGACTAACTGGTTGTGTGTGGGTATATGATGAGTCATCCATTTTGATTGATTTCAATCCCAACACCTGATATCTCCATATTACTAAAGAGAAATTTTCGCAGCAGAAACCTCCAATTATGTTTCACATCTTATAAGAGATTGTAAGACAAAAGTTAAGTTTAAGCACAGCTTCAATAAAATGACATTCATACCCTTTTCTCCCTGAAAATGTACCTACGTCTTTCGATCCAAGTGGCATGCCTAAAATATTACATGATATTTTCATTTAAGGAGCATTATCGGTAGATTATTGGTCCATTCAATCGATTATTATCATTCGATCTTCTCCAATAAACAACTAATGGATCTTATGCTAAAAGATTTGAGGGTTCAGATTCAAAAAGCATTTTTGATTGCAGTCATTTTTTCGAATCCATTTCTTTCCTAAAACAAGTTAAATTCAACAAAAAATGCGTTTATATTATTAGAATTAATTGTTACTGGTATTCTTCTAGCTAAAATGATGAATTTATTTTTTGAAAAGATAAAAGTTAGATACATCTAGTTGTTTGATTATTGCTAATATTAATATATGTAAATAAATGTTGTTCGCATGTTGGATACTGGGTTAGAAGTTTTATGAAAATAAAAACGTTTATTGCTTTAAACAGTAAAATGATTACAAAAAATATTTGCTTTTATCTTTTTAAATTGTTTATAACATCTAATAACTTTAGGCGGTCATTTAGTCTTTTATCAGTGTAATCTATATAAAATGATCGAAGCAGTAATTTTCATTTACGTGGTTTTATCTTTAAAACGTTACATTGATGTTTTCATGTAAAAAGAAAAAAATATATTATTTTATTGGTTTTTGAGGTTAAGTTCCAGAATATCAACTCTTTATTTTTATTAGAATGATTTCTTTAACCAGTCAATTTTACTATGGATATATATAACGAGTTTTAAATTTATCTTTTATTCTTTTGTCATTCTATATAAAACTGACTTTATAGGAAGACTTTTTTTAATCTTACACACACACAATATATATATCAAATGTATTTGTGGTATCATTTAATTATAAGTTAGAAGTGTTTTTAACATGGATTAAGTTTTGTATGATTACAATATATAAAATCTATAGAAAAAGATGCATATATTTGTCTTTATCGTTTGTTTGTAATATTCAATTAACGATGAAATGAAGGAGCATTTAGAAGAATTTATTTTTTATTTAACTCGTGTGCTCTTAGTTGCTAAAATACGAGTAGCATTCACATGTTATCATCTTTTGTAATGTCAACAACCAACATCGTTTGCTATCCTTTTCAATATGACTAGACATGTTCACATATTATATCATTTAGTTTAATTTATCATGAACTTGACAATGTTATTAGTAGATATTACCTTTTTAACTAAAAATGTACACGATAAAAGTTTTTATCCTTTTCAATTCCGCATATCATATAATTAATAAAATGAAGATAAAATGTTAAAAATAATGTATAAGAAATATTCATGAATTTTGTTGTTGTACCATCTTAAATTATGGTCAAGAACTGTCTAATGCATACATAAAAGTCCATATGGTTAAATAAACTAAAAAGTATGTTATAAGATTAAATCTTTTATCTTTTTAAAATAAACATAGTACATGAATGATTGAATAAAGAAATAAAATGAAATAATAAAAAAATTCAAGCAATATTTACTTCAAATATTATTTTCTATAGTCCCAGTCATATTCACAACGGATACTATTTTCTATGTCAGTTAAATTCAGTAGTGTTAAAATGTATACAAGGTCATTATTTTTTATATACAATAAATAACTAATAAAATATAATAAAAATGAATAAACATCATACCTATAAAATGTTGTTAACATAGCAAGTTAATAATTGGTTCTCATTTCTAAATAACATAGAATTCACTACTGCAATAAACTACAGTACTTACAAAAAGATAAAAGCTTTTATGTTATTCAAAAGCATGAAAAGCAAAATAAAGATAAAGCCAAAATATAAATACATATAACAACCACGTAGGTAAAATATCGTTTATATAGACTAATATTCTGAGTTGATATCACTCTATATGAACCAGTTTACATATTGATATAAACTACAAAACTTGACGTGCGTGCGTGCGTTGCTTTTTCAGTTTATGCAAAGTATATTTAGATAATAACATCAAAAACAAATAATATATATGCATAAGAAATATATAAACAAAATATTTTATATGGTATCTCTGGTCCATACTAACAATTTTGCGATATGATCAGCAAAAATTGAAATAAAACGAAATATAATCCTACGAACAAGAAACATCCATACATTGAACAACAAAATTCCTAATACAATTAACTTCGTCAAATCCTATCTTACCACAATTCACACTTCAGCTATCGTATTATGTTTTGCTACGTGCATTTCGAAATGCAATAAATTAGCATTCCAAAATGCTATGCACACGATTTGATATATTGATTCTGATGTCACGAAACGTCGAATTTGTCGTTCCAAAATGTTGAATCAAACGTTCTACAACATCTAGTCTGACTTTCCAAAACATTCATTTTGAAGATTTTAAGTGTATTATATTAACATGCATTAAGCAATAATAATTTTCTATGACAAATATCAATCTTGATAACTCTAAAAGTCTTGTTTTCTACGTTATTTTAATTTTCGACTTCCATAATATTGTAAAGTAAACTACATGTTTTTATGAACTCTACATTTATACCCACTCTTCTCTTTTTTCACAACGTTTGACGTTTTGTAATTTTTCTTAATTTCAACTGCTATAATTTATAACTTATAACCTCCATGGTAAAAGTTCTTTTAGGTCACCGCCTAGGCCTCACCTAGGTGCTAAGCGAGGCGTACCGCCTCGCGTTCCGCTTGGACTCTCCTAGGCAAGTCTTATCGTTTCAGCTTAGAATACAAACAGGCATTTAGACACTAGTTAGGCATTAGTTGAAGCTTGATGCTTCGTGTAGACATCTACATGCTAATTTTTGATGGTCCTGCTCTTAGTTTCTCTTAAGTCTGTTTAAATCCCTAGTTTTTCATTTTTATCAATTAATATTAAACCGAATATTGAAATTTTATTCAAAATACACAAGTTATCAAAAACACTTAGTTTTGGTTAATTCATTAGTCCCCGCCTAAGCGATTATTCTCCGGTTCAATCTGGCAATTTATACAACCTTGCTTAACTAGTTGGAAATGGACATCAGTGACATGTTATACTGAACTGTTTTACTTTGTGTTCATCCATTTGTAGTGGATAACAATATTATACATATTTGCTTGTAAATAAAGTGTGTGCAAAAATGTTCATTGTTTCAGTTAAATGTATTTCGTTTAAGTAAAGCATTCTGATTAAACCTACCCCTAACGTATTGTATTCCACAACACTATCGTATTTCATTACTGTTTTCGATCCGCATACCAAATCAATCTACACATACCGGGTAATATAAATTAAAACACGGAGAATAACATTGTAGAATATCATACTCAAATCTTTAAAAACTTCACGAAACTGCAACAATAATAAAATTCTTATTGTAAAAGAGACAACAGGTTTCTAGAATATCGGAAAGATTTTTAAAAAACCTCACAAGTCTCGAAGTCATATAATTTGCAGGAAAATAGAAAATGACAAACAAATTTATCATTATCCAAAACAACGATAAAAAACACAAATATAAGCATAATAAAAATCTAAAACAATAAAATACTTACAATAAAAGAGACGGACCTCAAAATCTTTCTTTACAAGCATACTATAATTGGAACAAGCTCAAGACCTCATATTGATGACAATGTTAAAAGCCTAATATAAGTAAATAGTTATTGTAAATAGAGAATGAAGGCGAAAATCACAATGTGGTAATGTTGATGCTTGTCTGTAGACTCAAAATTTGATAAAGGAATCAAAATATCAAATTAGACCAACAGAATAATGCATAGAATCAATATATAAACCGAGATCCAACAAATTAAGATATGATAAGGAGAACTGATATAACTTAATCACATGAAATTTGGAATTTTTTTTAAGAAGATCGTACAACGATTACAAGATAAGGATAATTTTAGGAAGTTTAAATTTGAAGAATTGTCCTTAAAATGAATGAATCTAATAAGAGGATCCTTAAGAATAACTAAATAGGGCGTTTGGGTCTTAAATTATAACCACAAGATTAGTTGTCTTGGGGGCTAAACGATAATGAAAACATGCTCTTAAGCCTTGATCTTCACTTGCTTTTTTTCTTCAAAGAACACCAACTTTCACTTACTGGAATTGAGAAATTATTTAAGAAATTTATATTGTCATTAGATCCGAAGGAACAGTGGTTCAGCACCTCTGAACTACGCATAAAATAAAGACTGACACACATTTTAGACATGGTTAACTTCTATTTTGTCATGCGAGTTTGCAATTATATGATAAATGCAACCATTTTGAAAAAGTCAACTGTGACGGACATAAATACAATATTCGGTGATGTTATTAACTCGCACCCACACACATTGATGATAACCGAACTTTTGGGACATACATATATTACCTATTATATTTTACAGGGTTGCTTTTAGTTCTAGAAACCACTGCACTTGCATGCAGGGGTTTCATAACATTAATCTAACGTGTGAAGTTTATTTGTATCGTTCCAATTCCTTATAAATATCCGTGATCACGCGCTATGCTTATTCTATTGTACGCCAGGCTGACAAATGAAGGGGTTATGGCTTTATTGGAAATGTGGAATTTTACCTATGTGAAATCAGGTTTTTTCGTTTCTTTTTGGCCACTCTCTGAAACTTCTGTTTCTGTTAATGGATCTTATATCCACTTCAATGTTAATCGTGGTAAAGTACTAAATTTACAGTATATATATTCAAGGAGCACAACAAATAGTGGATGCACAACACTAATAGTAAAAAGGAATTCAGAAAATGTCGACTAAAGTATGGATGATGTTTTATTGAATGTTGTCTATTTTGGAGTTGTAAAAATGGGTGTACATTCACAATGTGGTTTAACGTGCAGAAAACATTGTTGATAACTTTTTTAATTACGGTTTTTAGTCTTATAGAATTCATCTTTAACTCACAAAACTTTTGGATCTACGGTAGATATACGCTGTTACATTTCTATAAGTGGAAATTAGTGAGGAGGGCCTTGTAGCCAAGTCCAATTATTTTGTAGGACTCGAGTTTGAAATAATAATTTTTCAGAACAAAAACACAAATACGGTTGAGTTTCAGTTCATTCTCAAATCCAAACGTCTCGCTGTTTTTCAAAATCGATCAGGCGCGATTTTTTCACATCGATCATGTGTGATTTTCATCAATCAACTAGGTAGGTGCAATTTTTTGCTAATCGATCAGGCGCGATATTCCTAAATTGATCAGGGAGGCGCGTTTTTCCTAAATCGATCAGGAGATTTGCCCAAATCGAATTGGTTACATTCAAGATTTCATATCACGTCGAAAGAAAGTGTCGATTGCTGTTTATGATTTTGTTCTTTGATTTCTTTAGTTCTATCTATGAGATCTGAAACTCAAAGTTGAAGCAATCATTTAATGGATCATGGTGGTCAAAGGTACTGTTTTTTATTTTTGTTGATTTTAAGGATCTGTTTTGTTTGTTTGTGATAAAAATTCATTATTTTCTGTTATTATTTTATGTTGTTCGCTGACAAATTATTGTTTACATTTTTTTTGCAGGTGTGATTCATCTGTTATAGTTGTATTTGATTTCAATAACAATTGTTTTAGTGCTCGTTTTGGATTGGATGCTTCTATTTCTTCTGTTAGGAATAGGATTTGCGAGGAGTGGATTAATTTTAGTCCATTATGCTTTGATATTTTTTATATTCGAGAATCAAAGACTACCTTTGTTGAAACGGATAGTGATCTTCAAGCTGTATTGTATTTGTCTTGGTTTAAAAAGGAAGAATTTTTGGTATTTTTTCTACGGTTGAAGATTGATTCAACGAATAATTTTGTTGTTGAAAGTAGCAAGTTTGGTTCAGTAGTTGGTGGTGAGTCAAGTAATAATATGTTAGATTATGATGATGATTTAGATTCTGGTTTTACTCAACAAAAGGATTTACATGAGTTGTTGAAGAAGAATTCAAATATGGAATTTTTTTACTGGGGTTGGTCAAAAGTTTGATTCTGCTATTGGATTCCGTAGAACGGTTAGTGCTTATTGTTTGAAGAATGGGTTTAAAGTACAATATATTAAGAATTGTAAAGAACGATTGACAGTTCGGTGTGCTATAGATAGTTGTCCTTTTATGATTCATGCTTCTTGCAAACTGAAGCAATTGGACCAACTGTTTGTTAAAAACATTCAGCTGAATCATACTTATGGTGGTGGATTTCGTTCACTTGGTAGTCCAACTATTAATAGTGATATTGTGAAAAGTCTAATCTTCAACCAAATTCGTGATGAGCCAAAAAGAAAAACCAAGGATATCATTAAAAGTTTTAGAAGAGATTATGATGTGGAGCTGAGCTATTATTTTGCTTATAAGGGTAAGAAATTGGCTATGAATGATATTTACGGTGATGAAAAGAAATCTTACAATGAATTAGTTTAGTATTTGAAGGCATTGGAAAGAAATAACCCGAATAGTTATTTAAGTATGGATGTGGATTCTGACACTAATCAATTTGAGAGAGTTTTTGTATGTTATGAGGCATGTATATTTAGATTCAGCTATTGTCGTCCTATGGTGTTTTTAGATGCTACCTTTTTGAAAGGGCGAAGTGGTATTTTGATGGCTGCCACTGCAAAAAATGGGAATCGAGGTACTGATTTTGATCTTTTTTTTTGCTGTTGTATTTACTTTGTACTGTGTGCATTAGTTCCTTGTTATAAATTTATGTAACATAGTATTGTTTCTTTAAGTGATTGTTCTAGTGAATTTTGTTATGTACATACTGCATTTTGGTTAAGTGATTAGTCTACTGTTATATAGTACTGATTCAAATATAATGCATTTGGTTGTTTCAAATGTAGTAATATCCAGTTCAATTCATTATAGTTTCTTTTGCGTTAGGGCTTAGCATGTGAAATTATTGCAGAAATGAATTTATGTAAATTTGATCCAGAACAAACACTATAAAAGATTTAATGTTATTTAATTTGATGTACAAAATGTTACTGTATACAGGAGTTAAAAAAGATAAATGCATTTATCTTTTAAGATAAAGAATTAAATAGCATATTAAGCCGTACTTATATATCATAGTTACTACTACATGTTAAACATATTTATCATTTTTCTCATTATTTGAAATTCTTACATAACGTATACAAATGATTTAAACAGCATATAGAAAAGATAATAGTATATATCTTTTAGAAGTATGAATATAAGTCTTTGTATTGTATGCATGAATTAAGTATCATATCTTTGCAATTTCTACCCTTCCTGCATAGACTACACATTCAAGTAGCAAAATTTAAAAAACAAAAGAAAAAAAGGATGAATTGTCTCTAGCAAATTTATTTTTCCTTTTTTATTTGGGCCAAGGGCATAGTGTTCATGTGATTGTTTACTATTAGATAATACTGTTTCAAACATAGCGCATTTTGTTGTTTCAAATGTTCATTAATAAACAGTGAATTATTATTTTATTGTTTTTTTTCCAGGTTTTTTCCCATTAGCAATGGCTCTTGTTCCCAAAGAAAATGAAGAGTGTTGGAGTTGGTTTTTGAATCACCTAAAGAATGCTTTTAGTTGTGATAGAATATTAACTTTTTTAAGTGATAGACACTGGGGTTTATTGTTAAGTGTTCCAATTTTTTTTCCAAATAGTCATCATTCTTATTGTTTGCATCATATGCAAAATAATATTGCTAGCATTGTGAAAAGTGGAAGGGGTGTTTGGGTAGCTCATTTACTTGAGCGTTGTGCTATAACTTCTAATCATCATGAGTTTGAAAAAACCATGTCCAAGTACAAAGAAATTGGAGGTGCCAAAGCTTTAGAGTATTTGAATGATAAACCATATGATCATTGGGTCGATTTGTTTTTTCCGGGGAAGCGATATGGTGAAAATAAGTCCAATGTAGCTGAGAGTTTTAATTCTTGGATTTTGGATGAAAGAAGTTTGCCTGTTACTGCTTGTCTTGATGGAATTAGGGTAAAACTTATGATGCAAATGTCTAATCGTAGAGAAGAGGCATTAAAGTGGACTAGTGTGCTATGTCCGAAAATGGAAGATCGTTTGTTAAAATTGAAGGAAGAAGGATTTGGGTGGAGTGTTTCTAAATCATCTAGGTATGTATTTATATTTATTTACATGATGTTCACAGTTTCTGAAAAATGATAAATGCATTTATCTTTTTTCAACCTGCTATGTAGCCTGTGTTATGATTTCATTTTGTTGGTATCGCTTGCTACGTATTTTCTCTCTGTCTGCATTGAGGCTTATGATAATATAAATAATGTAAGGACCAGGTAATATAAAGCAAGTATCATTATGGTGTTTTATTTTTGAGATATTGTTATGGTAAAAAATAATGTTGTGCATAGGAGTATGATGCATTAGTTTGTGCGTTTAAGGTTTATTCACATGCATGAGTGTTTTATTTTTGATAATATTTATGGTTTTTGATACAACTGAAAGCTGTGACAAGATATTTTCAAGTTTATAAATTTAAACCTTAACAGTAAATATATAATGGAAATATTGAGCAATGCTCACATGTAGAATTCATGAGCAAACATACATTATCTTTTTTTTCTTCCCTTATAGCATAGCTTCTGTGATCTTTAAGAATATGAACAGTATGACTGTTGTTAATTTTTTTGGTTTATGAGTCTTATTTTTCACTATTAGTTCACTGCACATGAATTGGGTCTTATTTATTAGATAAATTAGAAAGAATATATATAGTGCTAACAATCCTTTTTTGGAAATGCAATCTGTTTATATATTTTACCTGTTTTTAATTTTACATTTTGTAGGTATATTTTTGAAGTTCATTCTCCAACATCTCAAAAGGTTGATCTTAAAAATCGCATTTGCAGTTGCAATCAATGGAAAGTGACAGGTTTTCCTTGTGTGCATGCTTTGAAGTGTATTTCTTCAACCAGAAATTCTGTTTATGAATATATTGAGAATTACTTTACTGTTGAGTATTATCTAGCTTCGTATTTACATTTGATCAATCCTATTCCAACTTTTGATAAGGAAGCAATTGAAGCTGAAGAATCATTTATTGCTCTTCCTCCTAAGCATGTTCGTGGAGCTGGTAGGCCTAGGATGAATAGGATTGAAGGGGCTGATTTTCATGCTAAGCAAAACAGATGTGGAAAGTGTAAAAAACTAGGACATAATAGAAGGGGGTGTTCTTTTGAATACTTGAGTTGATTGTTTTAGTTCAATGTATTAGATTGGTTGTTCTATAAATACTTTGAGTTGAATAATTGAGTTGATTGTTTTAGTCCAAAGTATTTGATTGGTTGTTCTATGAATACTTGGTTGTTGTATGAATACTTTGAGTTGAATATTTGAATAATTGCATATGTTGAATTGGTTATGATCTGATTTTGATTATTTTTGGTTGTATGCAATTATTTATGTTTAACTGTTATTTGGAATACAATGTTGTTAGTTCTGTTAAAAAAGATAAATTGATATATTTTTTAAATTCTTATGTATAGTCTGTTTTTTGCTATTGTGTTTGTCTTGGTTTAAAAAGGATAAGTATGACTAGTATATTGCTACCTGAAACATACTATCAATAAAAGTGATGTTCTTATGTATAGACTTTTTAAAAGAGCATGCGTAGAATTGTCAATAAAAGTGATAGAACATACTGTCAATAAAACATCAATGCGTTTATCTTTTTAACACAGCATTAAAAACATTAGCCATTACAAATTCACTATCAATTACCATAATTTCATTATCAAATTTAAAATCAGTTGTGTAAGTACTTGCTAGTTAACAATATACAAAAGCAACATAGACTGAAGTGATTATGTAGTTAATATTTCATTTGACAGATGCATTGGTTCTAGACAGTCTTGCCTTCTTGGTTTACAATATCATAACAGTTTGACAATACATCCCATGGTACTTGGCGGACTGGAGATCGATAGCCTCTACAATCAGGGTCGTAGCATTTCTGATAGTAGCCACCTCTTTGGAAATCAACAATGTACATAACATGATTACTTTTATGTTCTCTTCCAATTCGTTCACAATATCGACTTTTGGACATGCTATAAATTATGTAGCCATGTGCAGAAAACCAGTACCACCTTCTTATTTTACCCGAAACATTTCCATGAGAGGCAAAAGATGAAATTTTATCATCCAAAGCTGGAAAGGGAGATTTTCCTGAACAATAGGACTTAGGTATATTGCTCCCATAATCATGTAATGACTTATCTCCCTCGGTGTGGGTGCTATTATCATTGACCTCAGATTCAAAATGAAGAATTTTGCAACAGTCCAGATCCATTTTGCACTCTAATAGCTTATCAAAATCAGCATCTATTCTGCAAATAAGTGATTTGATAAACACTTGTTCCTCATTCAGATTCTTACATCCAAAGCGTTCGCTTGGTAGGAGTAAAGCATTCTTCCCTGCTTTTGATGAGAAAGGAAGACGAAAACAACGATTACGGGTATAAACTCCAGTATCAACAAAAAGAAGCTCTGTATTGTCTGATGAGCTTGAATCTTTTTTGATGTACAGTTTTTCAAACTGTGGATCACTTGCTCTTAAATTTATTATACGTGAGCATACCTCAGAGATGAATGTTCCAACATGCGAGTTGTCTTTGAAGGCAATATTTGGGATATGAATGATCACATGTCGAGAGAACTTTTCTTCAGTAGATGAATCAAGCTCTGAAACCCAATCTTGATTTCCCTGGATTTTGTATTTGTCATTTAGCAGTTTGAAGGTGATAGATATCAGAATATCTACCATTTCATCGGCATTTTTTCCAGTGTTAATCTTTTTATTGAACTCCAGATCATAATACAAGTGGCAAGGCAGTCCGACTTGAATAACCTCATAATGGTGGCGTAACTTAGGATTCATGGTTTTGTACCTTCTCCAGAACTCATCATATGTAGAAACAAGGAACCTTCTTTGTGCAGTCAAATGATCTTGGTAGCAAAAAACGTAAGTGTTTGCATGTGTTTGGACAAATCTTAAAGCTTCTTCTTGTCTAGAAAAAGTAGCCCATACTACATCTTTTTGCTGTGTAGAACAACGGAATTAGAAAACATAATAATAAATATAAAACTATAAATTATCAATAAAAGATAAAAGGATTTATATTTCTTAAAAAAGCAGTAGAATCATATTTTTAAGATCAGTTACTACAAATTCACTATTAATTACTACAAATTCACATCAAATTTTCAATATCAGTTGCTACAAATTCACTATCAATTACTACAAATTCACATCAAATTTTCAATATCAGTTACTACAAATTCATCATGTAATTCATCAGTAAATTCAAATATACTCCCTAAAATCTATGATCAATTTAGTATCAGCCTTTACAAATTCATCACCAAATTCATTATCTAATTTTTAACATCACCCATTACAAATTCATCATCTCATTCATCAGTCATTACATTTTTATGGGCTGAAGAAGAGCTGCAAAACTTGTCAAGCCAGCAGTATGGTTCGTCGGATAGTATTTGTGCAGCTATCTGTGCTCTGAATGCATTAACTTGTTCAAGACTAATTTTTTCTATAGTCTGCATTCCTTGTGTTATTTTTTGCATGAACATCATCACAAAAATTCCGCAGTCGTACCTGTATTTCTGAAGTTTAGTACTTTGAATATAATGATAAAACAGATTATCTTTTCTTTATTTTGATAATGAATTGTAATTAGTATTATGTTTATCTAAGTAATTGTATGTGAGAAAATAATAGTATCTAATTGGTAATATGTGTGTAGGTAGTTATTGTGTATTGTGAATTTTTGTATAAAATTCTGAACTATCTTCAAAATTACCCATTGCTTTGTTGAGCACAGTCAACATTTTTAAGCACTGAATTTTTCCTGAGAATTGTTTTGTGTCATTCTTCTTGTAACTCTTTGTTTAGGTAGTTCACTACTGATTTCTGCAAACAGTGAAGGAAAATTAGAATAAATATAAACACATTTATCATTTTTACTTTTTGTGTATTTTTACTTACCACATTAATGACAAATTTTGTATGTCCACTTCTGCAGGTTTTTGATCTCGTGGTCAAGTGTAGAGAGTCGTAGTGGTTCCAAGTGCATTCACCAACAACTAGTTCTAGCAGGCTCCAATGTTCATTGCCATGTATTGGGAATAATATGTTGCAACATAATGGATCTAAAAGTGTTCTTTTCATAAAAGGATTGAACATTTTTTTCTTGATATTTTCCAAGCTTCCATCCGTTGCGCTTTTCTGTAAAAAAAATTGTTTTAGAAAATTTATGTTGTATAAAAAAATGTTAATTTGAGAATATAGTTCACTTACTTTCATAGTTGTGTTAACATAGATAATGCTATTGCTTTTTTCTAGTTGCTTTGTTTTTCGGAACCAAAACCAATTAATGATCTACATTTGAAAAATAATATGGATAAAGTATATAAATTATAATGAAGGAAAGTTTAGTTTGTTGTACTTACTTGACCACAAATACTTTGTTGATAGAGAAGGTCTTCTATCATCATTTTTGTTATGGTGATGAAGTTTTCATCATCACAACTAAATGCTTCATCTCTGGAAAATTGGACGGTTGTTAATAAAAGAAATTAAGTTTAGTACGTACTATGTTGTTTGCATTTGATAGTAAAACAAAATAGAAGCCTTTATGGAAGTATTTATTAAAAGTTAAAGATAAATTAATTTATCTTTTTTAGTTTTGTTTAGTTTTTGTTTATTTTTGAGCAAGTGTGTGAGTGTACAGTAGTTGACAGATATACTGATAGGTGACCAAACTAAAACAGAACCAAAACAGTACTAATAATTAATCTAACAGATTGTTGATATATAGTTTGTGTGAGTGAAAAGTAGTTTAATTACTTACTTGTTTCCTCCCAAAACTTTGAAAAAAAGTTTCACATTTTGTTGCTGTTCATCGGTTTGATGCTTCATGAGTGGACACTTTTCAACATTCTTTTGCTTCTTCTTTTTTTGTTCTTTAGAAATGACATCTTCAACAACAATTGGATTTTCTGCAGCAATTTCTTGACTATGTTGTTTGATATTTTCATATTTTAAACCGTGTTCGGTTTATAGAATGCAATCTTGAGTTTCCATCAAATCAAAACATGGAAAGTTAGCAGAACTATTTATATGCATCATACCAACTATCTTTCTTTTATTCGTACCTTTTTCAGCTTCACTTTTTTCTTTGAAATCGTTCTTTTTCTCCACATTATGCTCTTCAAAATTTTCTAGCTTTTGAAGTTTCATTTCAAGATTGTGGAGTCTTTGTTCAGCCAGTTGTCTTGAATGTTGTTCCTCATTCAGTTGTTCTGCCATTATTTTCATCTCAGCGGATAAAAAGTTCACTTTCCTCTCTAACTCTTTTATGCTACTAGAGCAGTCCGTAGCATATTTGTCATATTCCAACCCAGTATATATTTTTTTTGAAAAAAAGTCTTTTTCCTCTTTAGTTACATTTGCAAATTTCTTTAAAATCTGCATGGAAGGTATTTGAAATTAAATTTGGACATGTAATATCATTGAATTTCTATGAAGTTAGAAATCAGAAATTATTAAAAATATACAGGTAAGAAAATTTCAAACACTTGATAAATGGATACAACATGCAGGCACATTCATATGGGAAGGAGAGAAGACCGGAAAAATCTATAATGCACACAATAGTCGTTACGTATAAATATAGATATGTAATTAAATAACCTACAAACTACATAAATTTAGAACATTATCCCTATTAAATAAGACACATATAAACATATGTACTCATATAATTTTGTTTATCAACAAATATATATAGTTTATTATGTACTTAAATCATTTTCTATAAAAACATATATGCTTTTATCTTTTTTAACTAGGGTTTAATTTAGTTGTATATTTTCTGTAATAAATTTAAAATATGAGTAAATCAAGAAAAATGTTTAATATGTATAACTATATATCAAATATAAGTAATGCCTAACTTGTTATTAAATCATTTACATTAACAGATAAATGTTTTTATCTTTTATAGCTTTTAAGCATGGTAAAATTAATGATGAACTGTGGAGTTGGGCAGAAACTGAATTGTACTTAAATCATTATGTACTTATGTATATAAAAGTAGCATACCTTATCATTGTCTATTTTGTCAAGGTCCAAATCTTTTAATTTTGACAAGTCCCATTTTCTCATCCTTGGGATTTTGCTTTCCAAATTTTATTTTTCATCGATGATTTGCGTCCTTTCACAAAACCAATACTGCCAATAAGACCATGCAAATAAGCATTAACATTTAACATTTTTGTAAAAAGCATTAGTATAAATTTATTTAAATTTACTTAAAGTTTTTAAATCATACCAGTAAGACCATAGTACATCCAGGTGTGCTTCTTGGATTAGCATAGTATTTTTGAACATATTTCATGACATTTTCGCATATTGCTCTCGGTCAAGAGATTGAGTTCAATTTTTTTAAGTTTAACAGCTTTAATAAGAAGCCCCACTGCATGTAGTTCTGATTGTTAGGAAAGAAAAAAGTAATAATCAACAAGAGCAACAACAATTTGACTAAATCTTCATTCCCGTTTTCTTCCTCTATCATTTTTTCAACCTTCTTGTGACTGTCTTCTGGCTAATTATGTCATTTTCTTCGAAATTTGTAGTCAGAAACTCTGAAAAACTTTCCATTGCTGTGGCCTTATTTGAAGTTGGTATCGGAAACAAATCCTCTCCAGATAAATTCATTCCAAATATAAGGCTAACTTCTTCAGGTGTGATTTTCAGCAGTTTGTTTCCAATTTTGAAAGCTTTTTCTTTAATACTGAAAGATGTAATTAGTTGGTCTAAATTTGAAGCACTTTTCCGTATGTTTTGCCGTTCTATGCCATTGGTGAGAAACATATTAAAAAAGTTTTTGAATGGCGTTTTGTTGATATAACTTTTTGCTTCTGAAGATAGAATTTTTTTTCCTTAACCGTCATCATAACTTTGTACACAGCATCTAAATTACATCTGTATATTCCACTGTACAGATGTTTTTTCTGTCTTTTCAGTCTGTTTTGAATCTCATATTTGTCAACATCATCTGACTCATCTGTTTCAATATTTATTTCTTCAGAATCATAACTTGCTTCAATTAGTTTTTCTGAAATTGTTCCCTCGTCATCTGAGTTTGTTAGATGTTCTTTTTCAGACATTTGTGAGATTTGCTGTGTTGGTTTAGCTTCATCCTACATTCATGAAAATAATATCATTAATTGAGATCCTACAATTATTTCTGCGTATTCATGAAGATAATATCATTTTGCTCAAGAATCATAATGCACATAAAGTATAATAAACCCTTTTGTTGAGTAACTATGTAGTACTGATGGCTATTTTTTTTTCAAAGTATAGAAAGATAATCTGTTTTATCTTTTTTAGTTGTTTAAGTAATGGTCATTTAGAAATCTGAAAACTTAAAGAGAATGAAACACAAAATAGCCATCAGAATATTATGTATAAAAAAGATAAATTCTTTTATCTTTTTTAACAGAGCATTAGAAACAAATTAGCCATTACAAATTAGTGATCAGTTATTAGAATTTCATCATCACAATAGCCTCGAAGTAATAACATGTACAACATGTATGAATGCAGTGCACAGTGCAGACTCATATGGTCAGCGAATCAAGCTACAACATTAACGAATAGTCAGATTCATAAGTGACAGTGCAAACAAGTGCACAGCATACACATAAACAAATGCAACATGAAAACAACTCAAGATCAATGCAAATGAAGCAACCAAACCTGACTGAAGTGTTCAGATATTACATATATACATGTGTGTAACATCAAGTGAATATGCAACATCATACACATTGAAACCAGAGTCCAACGCAGACATGTCGACAAGATGAGAATGCAAGTGCAGACAAGCTACATTATCACAAACTGCATATAAAGCAACAACTCAAGTCAGTGCACATCAACCCAATACAAACTACATGAAGTGAATGCACAAACATATATATATATACATATGTATATACACATGTATACTTACATGTAGTGACAGCATAACAGACTAACCAAGGTAAACAATGCAAGCTCAAAAAATTTAGCTATTTTTTTATTTAAAATATGGAATCTAGATTCCAATTTAATATGTATATACAAATTGAAGAGTACAACTAAATATTATAGGAAACATAAGTAGGAAAATAGTTACCAGTAGAGTTGAAGATAATGATGATCTCTGGCTGTGTTCATTGCAGAATGGACTAGATATAGGTCTAATATTTACGCATTGCGTTCCACCTTCATTTATGAATATGCAAGTTGTTTTTCGTATGAATAACTTTGATTTAGAATACCTAGTGTGCATCTTTACGCTGCATAAAAATTGTCATACATAATGAAATGTTAGAAAGAGTGAAGAATAATTTTTTTGTACTTAAAAGTTGATTAAGTATGTTTATTTTGCATAAATCCTTCAGGACAACTGCAATTGACTTAAATTAAGTATTTATTATGTTATATGTTGTAGCTGATATAAAAATTTATCTAGGATTTATTTTGTATTTTAATGTTTGACATAAAAACATAAATGCTTTTATCTTTTCCAACTAGGGTTTAAATTAGTTTTATATTTTTTTCTAATAACTTTAAATCATGATAAAAACAAAATCCTATCTAATAAGTAATTGTAAATATCAGACACAACTAGGGGTTAACATGTAGTCTAGATATTCTACATTAATAGATAAATACGTTTATCTTTTTTAACAGCTAAACAATAACTTGTTCAGTTTAACACCTAGGGTTTAGTATCATCTGCAATTGAATATTTAGGTATGCTTGATTAAACAAATGTCGATTATGTTAAATTATAACAAGAACTAAAATACCTTAAATCCATTATAAAAGTTATTATCAGCATCAGTAATAATGAATATTTAAGTACGATTTATCATATAACTAAAACATTTGCATTAAAATAAAATACAACTTACTTGTTCCGCATTTAAGTTTAAGGTGATTGTAGAAATTGCTGGATGAAAGTATTTTAGTTTAAGCTGAAATCGACGAAGCTGAAATCGATGATCCTGAAGCAGAAATATTGGGAAGAGAAAATGGAATGGAAATTGATATAGAAGAAATCGATTTTGTTTCTAAGCCCTATTTTTGTTTCGAATTGGCGGCAGATATGGATTAGCGAGAAGTAGCGGGTTTATTTTCGACCCGTGTCCTGAAAACTAATTATTTTGAACATGTGTCCTAGAAAATAATTAGTTGATGCTAAGAGGCCCTTATAGTAAAAATCCTCTTTCTATAATGTTTAAAATATATCACATTTTAAAAACATTATATCGACACTTATTCATCAACATACATTTTAGTTATCCGATAATTTTTTATGCTTGTATATACTTATGTTCCAATGACTGTAAATTACTATCATCGGAGGTATATTTTAATGATTTATATTTAAATCAACATTTACAATTATAATTATTAAGAACAGACAATAAATGAATTTATTCTTAATTCAAGCTACCTAACATAATCCAACAACACCACACACACATGTGCATACAAACACACACACACACACATGTGCATACAAAAACACACACACATGTATGTGTATGTAAATTTCAAATAAAAAATACACAATACGAAATTCTGGAATATATTCTTAGTTCAATTTCAACAGGTGATTTAACTAATTAATATGATCCAACATTCGCAAAAATAGTGATTGGACTTTTACTCCATAACTGCAAATTTCAACGCGCAGATCCTCAATAATTTAGGTCTACCAAAATTAACAAATGTCGGGTGCCTCCTTCACAATATGTTTAATCAACTTAACCCTGTAAATAATACCAAGCATCAGCAAATGGATAATATGAGAGATTGATAAAAAAAGAAATGGAATTAAAGCTTGTTTTTATTTGGATAGTGCCTTTTTAAAAAAAGAATATAATGAGAAAGGATTTTCATTTATTTTTAATAAAAGAGGGAATATTGAAGCTAAATTTTTGGCTCAATACTTTGCTAGAAGCTGCAAATTTAGAGCCAAACTTCATGAAAAGCAAGTTTAATTTAAATTAAATGATCTTTGTTATGCGGATTGCTTAATTTAATCCAATGAATATTGATTAATAAGAAATACTTAATATTTTGAGTTAAAAATATAATCAATTAAGCTATCATTGAATGAAAAGACTTAGTATAACAATCATGATCTTTTCATATGTGAAATTTACTCTAATATTTTATTTGTTAAATTAAAATGATAAATACAATAAATATATTTTAGAATGATAATTATTATCCATTCACAATTTTAGAAAATATTATCTTAACTATGAAATTATAAAACATTATTAAACAATGTTTGTTCTTACAATTATAAGAACTATCAGTTTGAAAAATTCTCAGCATTCAATAAAAGTTGTTAAATATATGCATGCTTTTACAATTTAAGGATGGATCTTTTGAGTCAATTTAGATATGTCTTCGGAAAATATAATAGATTTAGGCTTATTTGAAAACATATTCAGATATAGATTTGTTTTTGTCATGATGCTATTGATTCAACATTTCCTTATGTTGCATTTTGAAAATGCTCCTAACTATGTGCCAGAATATTTTTTTCATGGCGACTTTTCAAAAATCTCCACAAGGGAATTGACCAATTAGCTTTTGATCTATATGCGCAACAAATTTTCAAATATGTCTAAACCAGTTATATGCTTTGGAAAACAATCTAAATTTATATAGATTTTATAATAGAACACTGAAATTTAAAGCATTGTTAAAGGGACTCTAATTTTGGATGTGGGGACATTTTTTCAATTTTCGTATTTGGTTATAGTGTTGTGTAACGACGGTCGGACCAAGCTCCCCATCTCCTGCACGTGGCGTACGCATATGGGTTGGCACACACTTTGTTATAACAAAAGGAATCCCTAATGTTACGTGCCTACCAATCCATATTTATACACCATTTCTTCAAGTTATTTAGCGATGTAGGACTTTCTAAATCCGAACCGTCGTTCCTCTATTAAACATGCGAGACCACCCTAACAGTCTCCCCCTTGACTCGCATCCCTTTGCGATAACCTTTGAGAGCACTGCCGTGTCTGCATGGCCCAGTCCATAACCATCAGCTCCGATACCACTGTTGTGTAACGACGGTCGGACCAAGCTCCCCATCTCCTGCACGTGACAAAAGGAATCCCTAATGTTACGTGCCTACCAATCCATATTTATACACCATTTCTCCAAGTTATTTAGCGATGTGGGACTTTCTAAATCCGAACCGTCGTTCCTCTATTAAACATGCGAGACCACCCTAACAGTCTACTTTCCAAATCCGAGTTACTCCCGATTGTTGTATGACTTGTGATTCGGGCATGATAGTATTGATGTTCGATGTGATAGCCAGAGTGCTATTCAGTTGGCAGAGAATTTGGCGTTTAGCTCACGGACTAAGCATATTGAGCTGAGAGAGTCATTTCTAGTAGCCATGGATGAGGATAAGCAAGTATATCTTGGGAAAGTGCACACAAAGGATAACGCGGCAGACATGTTCACTAAGGCTTTGCCGGTTGGGAAGTTCGAGCATTGCTCGAACTTGATTCGCTTGGAGAAGTGCTAGGTGCCACAGGGTGGCACGGTTAAGGGAGGAGCTTGGTGGTAGATGAGAAAGAGTATTGGTGAGAGATTGAGGTTCTATCTTCTTGGTTAGTGCTAGTCTTTGGAGAGATAGCTTAGGCTTTGGATGTTTTCAACATTTCATTGGCGGGCGGGGTCTTTGCCTGAGCTCGTTGGTGGAGTGCAATGGGCGGTGGCTTTGCCGGAGCTCAATGGGGAAGCATTCATTTCTGGTTGAAGGTAGAAGAAGTGATAGTTGGTGCTATCGGTTGTTGTTGATGGTATGGTACCATTAGAGTCGGAGATGGATATAGTGTAGAGGTGGAGTAACTAGGGTTTGGAAGGGTAACAGGGAGGTGCTACGCGCGAAGAGGAGAAGCAATAATATTTATTCATTGCTTGGGAAAACCTTAAAGATCGCAAAACCTTATACAAGTGAAGTTGGAGAGACAAGTCTGTCTGAATCAAGGTGGAGTCAGCAACGGAAAGCCACAAAGACCGCATGGAGGCCATTGTGGTATTACAAACAGTTCTAATTTATTAATGATATGCATGTTCAATTGAGAGCATGCATAATTAGGTGGTTTGAAGGCTGATCATTTTTGGAATAGTGACATTTGTTTCTATGGTAATATTCGAGATTGTTTGGAGTTTGAGGTTCTAGGAGGAGCTTGGGTGACATTTATGGAATATTGTATCAAGGTGGAGATTGTTAGATTTTAGTGATACAATATTCCATATTTAAGTAGATCTTAGAGATATTTGGAATTATGACTCAAATGCATTACCTATTTTATAGATTTGGTAGATTTTGGAGTGTGATTAATTGCACATTTTAGAGATTGTGTGTATTTGGTAGAGTGATTAGTTGCCTCTTTCATTGCATTAGAGAATGCAACAAATCATCTACATGGGAAAGGTTTATGGAAGTATTCAATAACTTATTAACGAAGATATTTTGTCAAGTCTATTATAAATAAACATGTCTAGGGTTCATAAGATGTGTGGGAAAAAGTGTATTTTGTTGGGTGTTTGGGATTGAGATTTCTTCTCAATTTTAAGTCTCTTTGTATTTTCTTGGTTGAATCAATAAAAGTTTTTTGTTTTTTTTGGGGGAATTTTTTATTTATTTATTATGTTGTGTAACGACGGTCGGACCAAGCTCTCCATCTCCAGCACGTGGCGTACGCATATGGGTTGGCACACACTTTGTTGTAACAAAAGGAATCCCCAATATTACATGCCTACCAACCCATATTTATACACCACTTCTCCAAGTTATTTAGCGATGGGGGACTTTCCAAATCTGAACCGTCGTTCCTCCATTAAACATGCGAGACAACCCTAAAGTCTCCCCCTTGACTCGCATCCCTTTGCGATAACCTTTGAGAGCACTGCCGTGTCTGCATGGCCCAGTCCGTAACCATCGGCTCTGATACCACTGTTGTGTAACGACGGTCGGACCAAGCTCTCCATCTCCAGCACGTGGCGTACGCATATGAGTTGGCACACACTTTGTTGTAACAAAAGGAATCCCCAATGTTACGTGCCTACCAACCCATATTTATACATCACTTCTCCAAGTTATTTAGCGATGTGGGACTTTCCAAATCCGAACCGTCATTCCTCCATTAAACATGCGAGACAACCCTAACATATAGGGTGTACCAAAAAATGTTGCCTCCCTTAACAAAAAAATCCCTAACTACCATCATTATTTCGGTGATCCTCCATCGTTTTTTTGGTTTTCTTTTTCTATTAGACCCCGCCGAAATTAGTTTTCGATGAACCACCGTTATTTTATTTTTCATTTTCTGATGGGGTTTTGCTGAATTTTGCTTTGCACTAGGTCAAATAGTAAATTATTTTATTTGGTTTTATTTATCACGTCCTCCATCACAATTTTTTTGGGGTGGTGTACCCCTAAATTTGGCGTTCCCTTTCCAAAAACGAAGTCTCTTTAACAATTCTTGAAATTTAAGCACATCAATGACGTCAAATATTGTCAAAAATTGTAAATAACAATGTTATGAAAATGTTGTAGATAGTTATTTATTTTGGAACTTTGAAAAAGAAAAAAAAACTAATTAAATGACAATAAATGTTAATTCTAACATTGGGGGAAAAACATGTATCCAAAAGTTGTTCTACTGTATTTTTAAAACAAAGTAAATGATCTACATTTTCGACAACACTTTGATCGATTGCCCTTTGCGGTGCAACAATCTTACTATAGTATGTTCTTGAAACTGGAGGTTAATAATGTAATATAAAAAACATGATGTAAATAAAAATATGGTATTGGAAATTATATGATACGTCCTCCATTTACATCAAACATATATACAGGATAATATTTATAAGCATGTATCACATATTTCTCCACTTACACAAGTATACCAGACAATACATGAACTTGTATGGGTGTCATTCAAATGTTGAAATTGTGGACACATCTACATAAAATTTATATTACTGAGGTTGGACACAATATGCATCTTGTGTGGGCCTGTGTCTGCACCCATTTTAGAACATTTTGTTTACTTTGTAAGATTTTTGGGTGACATTTAATTAAAAATGTTTATTAGTACAAGATTGTTATATAACACAGCACTGACGTATCACCAATTCGTACTAAAATACTTAATGATGGCTGAAAAAGAATTGACAATCGGCCAATTAGTGTATGAACTTTGTTCTCTTTAAAACAATTCAAATTTGGCAACAAGGTATGCTGAATTTCTATATTTGCGTATGTTGGAATTCCTTAAGAAATAAGATGAATGGAAATATACAAAGTCCCACATCGCAAAAATATTGAGAGCTATATTAGTTTATATATGGCTCTCTCATGAGGAGGTTGGGGGCCTGGGGCTCCCAAATGTATGTTTCGTTGTGAGGAGGGAGATCATGCATCTCCACCACGCGCGCGCCGCCGCCGGCCGGCCGGCCGGGCCGGGCTCGGGTCTTAAATGACCATTCTTTTTGCTAGGCTATTGTTTAACGGTTTTGGGCTTCGGCTGAAAACTGGGCTGGGCCTGGAATTTGAAGAGAAACGGACGCGGGTTTTGGACTGAGGAGGCGCGACCCGACTGAAGCAGACGCGGGTGAATGGATGCGGCATGAGCGGGTGCGACCCATTAAAAGGCAGCAACGCGGGCGAACAGATGTGACTATAAATAAGGAGGAAAACTGATCACTTTCCTCACTGATTTTCCAATCTGAAATCTCTTCTCCTCTAAAAACCGCTATTCTTACTTTCAAATCACAGAGTGATATACTCATTACAATTTCGAGCAGAATTCGTCTGCTATATCTTGGGAGAATTTTGAAATAAAATTCTTAAGGAAATCGTTACGACGAGCCTCGGACATATTCCGGTTAGAATTCTATTTTATTCTACATTCTTCAAAATAGTATAACGCTGTTGTTGTAATTTATTTACAACAATCATATTGTTATAATAATTAACACAGAATTCCAGTGTAGTGGAAATCTGAGTTATAAACTTGTGCGACGAGTTTATAATTGATTATTCTCTGTTTGGTATACTAGATGTATAACAGCATATGCCACTTTCACCATGGAACACCATTGTGGCCACACATGCTAGTTCAATAAAGTAGATGATCAGTCCCAACAGTGATAAATTATAAGCATGACACTGTGACAGTATGGTGATACTCATCAGTGGAACAATAACTAACACCTTTATTTTGTTTCCCTTATGTTTAGCTACAATTTATGCCCATTTTTAAGGGTACTAACGCTCATAATGGACCATCTTTTGTTAACATGTTTTGACTCTATGCAGGGATTTAATTTTTTTTAGTAAATCTCCTTTTTACTTGGTGTGCGTGAATTTATATTTTGATGTTATCTCTGAAGGATATAATTAATCCTAAGTGGCAAAAATACAAGTGCATGTCTGTATAGAATGCACATGTTTGAGATGGATATAGGCCTTGGAACAGTTTCAAGCTATTTTGGATGCAGTTCAGAAGTAAAACAAGACAGTTGTGATTTTTTCTTTTCTTTTCTGTTTTTCATTCCTTAGAAGTTGTCTTGTTTTACAGCGTTCATTATGCATATCCATGAGATTCAACTTCTTAATCTTTATCCTGCTTTATAACATAGTGTGATATTTATGTAATTAGGAAATTATCCTGAAGGACAAAATTTCTCAACGTTTTAGCCTCAAGGACGAACCTTCAGTATTTTAGCTTGAATGACAACTTCTTTAGGTATCAGTTTTTAGTTATTGATAGCAGTTTTTAGGTATCGGTTTGTAGTTATCAATAGCAGTTTTTAGGTATCAGTTTTTAGTTCGGTAGCAGTTTTGAAAAAATGTTTATCCTTATGATTAATTTTTAGGAAAATGTTTGTCTTTGTGGTTAAAACATTGAGGTCGTGTCCTTGAGGCTAAAGATATACAAATTTCCATCCTTTAAATTAATTCCTCCTTAAGTAATTAGGTTAAGAAATTTTGGTCTGATAACTCTATTACTCTGTTAAAAATGGTAAAGGATTCTACAAAAAAGCAGGTGATGTGCTTTTTAGTTGATGCATCCTTGGAGTCTGTATATGGTGAAAAAAGAAAGATTATATGCTGCTTATGCAATAAAAACTTCTGAAATCTATGATCTAAATTTGGAAACATAAGTCTGATCTTGATTTACCTTTTCATCTTTTGCTCTGATGTGTAAAAGCCTTGAATTTTGATATGCGTTATTATTTGTGGTGATCATCCCATTACTTCAAAAGCCTTGAATTCAATACTTACCATTATTACTTTGTTGTTGCAAGAGAACTCCAAAAACTTATCTAAAATGAGACTAGGCACATTGACAAACTTAAAAAAAATTCCTTAGGATGAAAGGCATAAAGTTTATTTTTTTGGCTGAAGGAGAATCAGTTATAATTAGCATTTTGTATAGTATAAAACTAAATATAATGCTAGTTATAGCATTTTATATAGTGTAAAAGTTGAATATAATGCTAGATGTAATTAGCATTTGTCATTCGGTTTAAAAATAAAACTTGATGACCTTGGCATAATTTCTTTTTTCAAAATGTGTCCTTTTTCCTAATTCTTCCTAGTTGAGAAACAGAAACGGGACAGATAATTTGCAACTAATACAACCATCTGCACATACATAACTAGAAAACTATCTTATCGCAAAACCACTTAAAAAAAGATATACCAACCATCATGTTAGAAGAAAAGAATCACATAACACACAATCAAGAAAGGTTATGGTAGAACTGCATCGATGTTGCTGTCATCGGACATGGATCTCAATAGGCGGTTGGAATAGAAGTGCAGGAGCTGGAGATGTTGAACCAAATCCATTGAGGGACAAATGAATATGGACCACTAATACAAGCAACAAGTGTTATGACGCTTTACACAGAGGTTCAGGTCATGTATTCGATTTATTGGGACATTAAAATAAGTGCTCCGCTTGAATTAAGTAACACTTTGGTTATGTAACAATAGATTTTGTTAGTGCCCAACCTTGTTTGGATCGTCATCCGGGGGGGTGGAGGTGGCCAAAGAATAGCAAATGATTCATGAGATGGAGGTGGCAAAAGAACGAGCAAATGACCGAGGTTGGAGTGGGAAACATCCAAGTGAAGAGTGAGAAAATGTTGTTGTGAGGTAATTTTCCAAATTAGCAAGTTTGTCATCGAGAACTTGATCAAGAAGAGTGGTGGAAATTGTAATAGAATCCAAAAGATCATGAGCTAGCATTCTTAAATGTTGGATTAGACGAGGACTATGTTCTTTAACTTTTCATTGGTGGATAAGAGGTTTCGACAGAGGATCTAGTTTGGTTGTTATGACGAGGGAAATTGATCTTGTACCCCAATAGAAGTGGCATGAATGCAATGTCGGAGAAATGTCCAAAATAGTGATTGGTAGAACAAATCCGAGGCTTCCAAAGGTAGGAAACATCGTTGTAGCCGATATCAACAGATAAATAGCAAGGAAATACTCTTGAAATTGCTAATCATGAGTAATTTCAACCACTACTTTCGCATACTCATGCTTATTCAGACGTTCCTTGGAAATGTTTAAGCTTACAAGGCACCCGAAGCATATAGGCCTCGAAGTGTAAAGGCTCCAATATGACTCCAATATGACTCGTTAACATTTCATGCCAAGCAAAAATGGTATATATAAAAGATATAAGATAAAATCATTCAGACATGAATATAGAGAACTTGCTTGTAGGCCTGTTAATGGTACGAGTTTCGGCTCTCGCTCAGTCCGAACTCGCCCTATTAGTGTGGGTACGTGGTCTGCATTTTACTATCCAAGTTCGACCTAGGCCTGACTCGGTTACTATTAGGGTTGGACATGGTTTTATGAAAACTTGATCTGGTTAGGATCCGATCCGACTATTAGTTTTCCGTTGTATCAGAACATGAGTGTGTATGTTATTTGTTTATTATTCTGTTTGTTTACATGTAGATGTTTTTACATACTTTTGTTGTGAAATTGACTACATCACCGCAAAATTTTATATGTTAACATTGTTTTAGGAAAATTTTGTCAAAGTTGCAATTTTAAAATATGGTTTTAACATAAATATTCTAAATTAAGTATACAATACCCAACAGGCTTAAAAGCCCGACGAGCTGGGCTCGGGTATTGATCTGAAATATCCTGCGGATTCGGGTCGAGCTCGGTTTTTAATTATTGTAATCGGACTCGGATTCGGATTTTATGATACCCGGATCGAACCTGATCCACTTACAGGCCTATTTTCTTGTGGGTTAAGTCCACTGTTGAACACTACTAAGTAAGGAAAAGATTTTGTTCTGAATGATAATTGAGTCAGCTTCAAGCACATGATGGCTCTTGTATGGAGAATATAACTTTAAAAAGATGTTGAATTTTTCATATTTAGCTTTCACAAACCCTTTAAGCTTTCATGTGTGAATCAAATGGTTTCTTATGGGTTTGGGTGGCAATTTGGGGGAGAAGTTGGTGAGTCACATCGATGAGCCATTCGAGAGACTTGTCGAGAAAGCGCTTTGCCAGAAGAGTTTATACCCCAAGTTTAAATTGAAAGTGTACGTACAATACTAAGGATCTTGTAATATGGTATATAAATGCGAAAAATGGTAATAGCAGTAAAAATAAAAATTAAAGTCAGCACACCAGGAATTTTTATATTGGTTCGAACTTCCCATTCTACGTCCAGTCCCAGAATTTCCTCTGGATTTAAACTAAACCCCTCACTTAACCCGGAGGAATAGGTATACGACACCTGAGCAGCCGAACAGGAATTTTTCCGTCTCAACAGCCGAAGAGGACTTCAACTTAATACAAATACTTTGTTGACGAATGTGTTCTGAATAACACTGATTATCTTTTGATAGTACAACTTTCTTATAATCAAATCCTCAAGAGTATATGTGTGTGTGAAGATTTAGAAGGAAGATGATCACGTAGAATCGAAGTATATGAATTAAATCAAGGATTCTAGTGATATTAAATAAGAATGAATGCTTTTATTTGCAGAAAATAAATAGAGAATAGATTTCAGAACTATAAACAAGAATTGGTTCTTGTAGATGTGAATTGAACATGTTTATATAGTTGTAGAATAGTTACAATCTTTCATGAAGAGTTTCAATCAAAAGTTGTGTCTGTATCTCTTGGATTGAAGGACATTCCTCTTCATGAACAATCGCAACTCTTTAGAAAACTAGCCGTTATGTTCAGGTCGGTTGACCGAGAAAACTGGCCGGTCAGCTGAGTTTACAGACGTGTATAAAATAGTGCATATCTGTGCACGTGACACAGGGTCGGTCGACCGAGGATCCTGGTCGGTCAGCCGACCTGTTGTCATTTGCACATTGCACACTTATTTATGTATAATTCAATATAAATCAATTTGTGTGTGTGTGTGACTACTTGAGGAATGATTTTAACAATATTCTAAGACTCAATACAATAAAATATTCATACTAAACTCTGGATTGTAGTCTTGTCTCCTTTGTAGTGCATGATATACACTTATTCTCTTTTTGTCGCTTTCATATAGTATTCTTGTCGTACGATCTCTGAAGCTTGTGTCATGAATCAAAACTCATGAATCAACATTCTCCCCCTTTTTGATTGATGACAATACTTATGTGATGAAGTAATATATAAATATATATTATAATTATCCCCCTGAATATATGGTGACTTTTCTGCAAAAACTTTGTTAGCTTTCATATATTCCCCCCCCCCCCCTTTTGTCATCGACAAAAAGGAATACTTACTAGATGTAATATGTAAAAGAAGTGCGAATCATTGAGTTTTATATATTACAGATTCAAACCAAAATAGGAACAATCAAAGATGTTTGCTTAATACAACATTTAATAATAGTCATATTGTTCATAAAGAAATTCTTGAAATTAAATTGTTAAACAATACGATTATTCCTCATCATCATCAGAATCCCAAAATTCTGGACGAATATTTTCTTCCGGAGGAACATGTTCCTTACCACGTCTTTGAGTGTGAGGAGCGTGAGTTCCCGACGTACCGGAACTTGTGTTATCTGAAGTAGACCAAGAGAAATTTGGTGCCGGTCTTTTTCCCGGAGCGACAAAAGAGGCACCAGTTTCGGAAGTACATGATAAGGCATCCCATAAATTCACAAAGAAACCCTTGATTTTCTTGAAACGTCCATCAATCTTTCGTAGACGGGCATCCAAGGCTAGTTGATTTTGAGCCAAAATATCAATGGCCGCTTCCGTACTCATTCCGGGAGTAGGTCGTTGAATTGAGGATTGGCGGGTTATACGTTCCGTAGTATGAGTAGATGGTTGAGGTGTAGAATAGCTACGACGTAGTTGTTCTCTCGGAGTATCACTCCATTGCTCAAATCTTATAAATTGAGGTGGAGCATCAGGCAATTTCATTAACTTTATGGTCCGTGAATAAAAAATACGGACTTTGGAGGTTTCGGATTCCGGAGCATTGATGACAAAGCTATTGATCAATCTCATTATGTATTCTCCATAATAAATATGGAGCATCTTTCCTTGGTTAAAAGAGAGAAATTCATCCATAAGAATTTGTGCCCAATTAACTCGTATTTTCCTACAAATAGCATATAATGCCTTAAAATTTTTGGGATATACGAGATGATATGAACCACCTCTAGGAACTAAAGATTTCATCATGAATCGATGAAGAAGTCTAGCTTTAGGTCTAAGTGATGATGTTTGTCTAAAATTCGTAGCATCATCTTCGAAAAATAGATGGCTTATCCGGTCACGACTTGATATATTACAATCTACATCGTGTAATGAGATACCACCCGGTCTAGCATCCAAAATGTGGTTAATTCGATCAATGGAGAGGAAAATCGAAGTGCCACACACCGATGTCCAAATACAATTTTCAGTTTTTCTTGGCGGATTGACAAGGTTGAGGTTTGCTAAAAATAACTTGACCATAATATGATTGATTTTCAAGTTATTTTTCCTATGGTCAAGAAATGTATCAAGACCACTCTCAATAGCGACATTTTCAATACCGTAGGAAGCGAAGTCAGGATAACTTACAAACGATTCTTCAAATATTTTTGCGTCTTGAAGTTGTATCCATCTTTGAAGAGCTATATTATTGACTAGCCATGAAGCAATTTGAGTATCCACTGGAGTAGATGAAGACGAGCCACCGGTAGTCTTTGATTTCTTCTTGGGAGCCATTGTTTTTTGAAGAAAAGATTAAAAATTTGAAAAGTTTTAATGGGGGCTAGGTTAAAAAACTGTAATTGGGAAAGTAAGAGTGAAGAGGTAGGTTGAAAAAGTGAATGGATGGGTTGTTAAAAAGGAATATAAACAACAGATTTATACGTTCGGTCGACCGGTAGTCTAGGTCGGCTGACCGATCTGGTAATCTGAAAGTTGCTGAAACTCTCGGGAAGGGTTCGGTTGACCGATTCAGGGTCTTCGGTCGACCGACCCTGTTTAAAAATGCACTTTTTGTAGTTTTATAAAGAGATATATTTTATTATCAATGCACTATATTTATACATTTTATTGAAAAAAACAACAACATATATATATGCATAAAAAAAATTTAGCCACCGTTCGTTAAAATCTACGTTCCCATGAGTTTGGGGACGGAACATCTTCTATAGGTGACCATTTTGGAGTTATTGGAGTTTGAACAGGGTTTGAAGAGGATGAGGGTCTATAAGAAGGTTCAGCAACAACATCCTTCTTTGATGAACAAATTTTCATGGCAATCTTTTCTAGAAAACTTAAACGTCTTGCCGTGACTTTTTGTTCATAGTAGAGTTCCCGTTGCATATCCATTTGTTGTCGTTGGTAGTGATGTATTTCATCAATTTTTTGTTTGGTGGTTGGAGATATTACCATCGTATTCTTCCCTTTTTTCTTTTCAGGTGTATATCCTGTATGGGAGTCTTCCCATGGTTTCCACCCATGTCGGGGGTCTTTATCCGGAGAAGAGAAGTCAAGGATACGTTTAGGCATGGAAAAGGTAGGATAAGGGCCATTTTCAGGGATGCGGTCGGAACCATCATCGTCCGGAGATGTGTATGATAAATGGGAGTTTTCGGAATTATAGTAGTCATTGTTTGAAGACATTTTTCAAGTTTTGTTTTTAAAATTTTCTTAGTATATGTTTTGAAAGATAAGCATAGTATATATAAACATCTGTTTGCTGAAAAATTAGTGGATAGGAACTAATTTTAAATATGATCACAGAAGTTTAGGAATAAAATTGTTTGTAAATGTATGATTTATAAGATTAGAGCTAAAAATAGTTTTTCTGAAAATAAAACAAATTTTAAAGAAAACTGAGACAAGAAACACCCATAGCTCAAGTGGCTATAACACAACATTTAACAAGCAAGTCAGAGGTCATGAGTTTGAGTTCCGCTTTGTTCAGAAATAAAACAATTTTTGGTTTTTCAATATTTTTGCATATTTTTATTTATAAATCTTTTAAAGACATTATTCCTAAATCACGTCTAAGTTTTATATAAATATTTTCATTTAGTGGTTTAGTAAAAATGTCAGCAATTTGATTTTCAGTATTAATAAATTCTAAATTTATTAATCCTTTTTCCAAACAATCACGAAGAAAGTGATGACGAATATCAATGTGTTTTGTTCGTGAGTGATTGACCGGATTTATAGAAAGATTTATTGCACTAGTATTATCACAATAAATTATAGATTTTTCAAGATGACAATTAAAATCTTGTAGTGTTTGTTGCATGTATACAACTTGTGCACATGCCAAAGCAGCAGATATATATTCTGCTTCACATGTCGATAAAGAAACACAGTTTTGTTTCTTACTAAACCAAGAGACCAAGGAACGTCCAATGAAATGACACGTTCCGCTCGTACTTTTTCGATCCGTCTGACTTCCTCCAAAATCAGCATCGCTATAGGAGACTAATTCGAAAGGACATTCTTTCGGATAAAATAGTCTGAAATCTTTGGTTTTAGTTAGATAACGAATAATGCGTTTAACTGCTCTCATATGTGACTCTTTGGGATTTGCTTGAAATCGAGCACATAAACAAACACTCATCATTATATCGGGTCGACTCGCTGTTAAATAAGTAGAGATCCAATCATACTATGATATAGCTTTTGATCAACACTTTTGCCCTCCTCGTCTCTATCAAGATGAGTAGTTGTGCTTATTGGAGTTGGCTTGGCAGAAGTGTTTTCCAGACCAAATCATTTAATTAAATTATAACAATATTTTTCTTGATTAATAAAAATTCCATTTTCAATTTGTTTAATTTGTAATCCAAGAAAATATGACAATTCTCCCATATGAGACATTTCAAATTCACTTGTCATTATAGTCGAAAATTCCTGACATAGTTTTTCATTTGTCGAACCAAAAATGATATCATCAACATATATTTGAATTATTAAAATATCTTTATTAGTTTTCTTAATAAAAAGCGTTTGATCTACTTTACCACTTTCAAAACCAGATTCTAATAAATAGCTTTTAAGATGATCATATCAAGCATGTGGTGCTTGTTTTAAACCGTATAACGCCTTTTTGAGTTTATAAACATGATCCGAAAATTTTTCATGATTAAAAAGAGGTGGTTGTTCAACAAAAACATATTCAATTATGTATCCATTTAAAAATGTACTTTTAACATCCATTTGATAAAGTTTAAAATTATGAAAACACGCGAAAGCCAATAAGATTCGTATTGCTTCAAGTCGGGCGACTGGAGCAAACGTTTCTTCGTAATCAATTCCCTCTTCTTGATTATATCCTTGTGCAACTAATCTAGCTTTATTCCTGGTTATATTTCCTAGTTCATCTGCTTTATTTTTGAAAACCCATTTAGTACCGATGATTGATTGATCACTAGGTCTAGGAACGAGTTCCCAAACTTCGTTTCGTTCGAATTGATTTAGTTCTTCTTGCATGGCAAGAATCCGGTAGTCATCAGTTGAGGCTTCTTTTATATTCTTAGGTTCTATGTTAGAGAGAAAAGCTACATGACCAACTTGATTTAATTGATGTCTGGTTTTAACATTCGTATTGGCTTCTCCAATTATATTTTGCACAGGATGATCTCGTAAAATTCTAGGTGGAGATTTTATTATATTAGGAGTAATATTCTCATTTTCAGTAATATCATGATCATTAACGAAATTTTCTTTAGTATTGCTATTTTCATTCTGAGTAGTTTCATCATCAGAATCAATAGTAACATTTGGATTTATATATTTAAAATTTTCGTCAAATGAAACATGTAAGCTTTCTTTAATAATTTGAGTTCGTTTATTATAAATTCGATAAGCCTTGCTTCGTTCCGAATATCCAACGAATATTCCTTCATCGGATTTTGGATCGAATTTGCCTAGCTGATCTTTAGTATTCAAAATAAAACATTCAGAACCAAAAACTTTAAGATATGAAATATTTGGTTTTCTTACATTTAGAAGTTCATATGGAGTATTCTTAGTTAATGGTCGAATAGAAACACGATTCAATACATAACAAGCAGTAGCTACAGCTTCTGCCCAAAAGTGTTTCGATAAAGTGGTTCCATTTAATAAAGTTCTTACACATTCTTGTAACGTTCTATTTTTTCTTTCTACAACTCCATTTTGTTGTGGTGTTCTAGGAAACAAAAAATTATGGTTAATACCTTTCTTGTTACAAAATTGTTCAAAAGCTTCATTTTCAAATTCTCCTCCATGATCACTTCTTATATTTTTAATTTTCAAACTTTTAACATTTTGAATTCTTTTAACAAAAACTTTAAAAGTATCAAAAGTATCACTTTTATTTTTCAAAAAGAAAATCCAAGTATATCTATAAAAATCATCTACAATAACAAATACATATCTATTATGATTAATAGACTGCACTTGAGTTGGACCAAAAAGATTCATGTGTAAAAGTTCAAGTGGTTGTTCTGTAGATATTACTTTCTTTGATTTAAAAGAAGATTTTGTTAATTTTCCTAATTTACATGCATCACAAAATATATTAGTTTCGAATTTTATATTGGGTAATCCTTTAACTAATTTGTTTTTAGCTAGTTTGTTGATAGTATTAAAATTGATGTGACAAAATCTTTTGTGCCAAAGACAAGAATCGTTTTCTTTAGCTACTAAACACAAATTTGAATTATTATTAACATTCATATTTAAGATATAAATGTTTTTATCTCTTTTTCCTTCGAAAATAGTGTTATGATTTTTATCGAAAATATTACATTTATTTTCTGAAAAAGTTATATTAAAACCTTTATCGCATAGCTGACTAATACTTAATAAATTGTGTTTTAAGTTTTTAACTAATAAAACATCAGTAATGAGAGGTAAATTAGAGGTACCGTTGCTACTGACATCGCCTTTGCCGATGATATATCCTTTTGAGTTATCTCCAAAGGTGACTGCTCCTCCATTTCAGTATATAATGTTTGATAACATTTCTTTGTTTTCAGTCATGTGTTTTGAGCAACCGCTATCTAAAATCCATTTCCCTCTCTTCTTATGTGGTACCTGCAAAAAGTTTATAAAAAGTTGGTACCCAATCTTTTAAGGGTCCTAAGAGTTAGATCTTAGGAAGCCAAACCCATGCGGGTTCAGAATTCCCTTTATAAACATAATTCTTGTTATTATGAACAGTTTCCATAAACATTTTGATATGTTTATTCCTTATCAAAATATTATTTGTTTTTGGAATCCATATCTTGATGGTTTTAGTGTTTGAGTAAACCGTTTTCTTAATATCCTTCTTAATATTATTATTAATCCTACTTTTAGCAAAATTATTTTGTTTCTTAAATCCTAGTCCAGATTTATTATTAGAGGATTGAGAACTTTCAAGTATTCTACAAAGATTCTCTCCTCCTTTATTGAAATTAGATACATTTTTAGAAATATCATCAAATTTTATTTTAAGACTAGATTTTTCTAACTCTAAATCCTTAATTTTAGAGTTTAAATTAATATTTTCGAAAAGTAAAACATCATTTTTATTTTTCTGAATTTCTAATTCTTCATATATTGATGAAATTTGAGAAGATGAGTTAGAATTTGATTGTTGAGAAATTTCAAGTTATTCTTCTAATATTTTCTTCTCATCTATCAGCATATCTACTTCTAAAACTGTCCTATCTAACTTTCTTTGCAACTCCTTATTTTTCTTTTTAAGTTGCTTTGCTAAATTTACTAATTCAGAATTAATTTCAATTATATCTTCAAAAGTAAGATCACTTACATCGTCTGACGAAACCATGAAGCACACATTTGCTTGTTCATTATCACTTTCACTCTCTGATGAGGATGATGAGTCAGTGTCGTCCCAAGTGACTGAAAAAGCTTTTCGTTTGGTTTTGTCCTTCTTGAAATTATTCTTTTTACGCTCTAGACAATCCTTCTTCATGTGTCCTTTCTTATGACATTCATAACATTCCATTGCTGAAGATGATGGTTTGCTGCTATTGGAATTGTTGTTGGAATTATCTTTTTCTGCTTGGAATGCCACATTTTTCTTTTCTTGTGCTCCATTTCTTTTTGCCTGCAAATTTACTTCGTAGGACATTAAATTACCTATCAATTCTTCTGGTTTTTATGTTGACAAATCACTTACTTCTTCAATGGCTAGGACTTTTCTTTCCCATTCGACCGTTAAAGAATTTAAGATTTTTGTAACAACATCAAAATCAGTAACTTTTGTTCTAGTGATAGTAAAGCATGATAAATATCCTGGAATCTAAAGTACATGTCATTTATAGATTCATTTGGCTTCATTTTGAAATTTTCAAATTGATTTTTCAACATAGAGATTTTGCTTAATTTAACTTTGTTCGTTCCTTCATGTGTTATTTTAAGTGTGCTCCAAATTTCATAACCAGAAGTGCACATGCTAACTCTATTGAATTCATTTCTATCTAATGCACAAAATAAAATATTCATAGCCTGTGCATTTGATGTAGCATCTAGATTTTGTGTGTTACTCCAAGTTGAGTATTCTCCAGTAGGAGCTGTGCACTCACTTTGTATAACATTCCAGATATCAAATCCACTAGATTGCATATAGATTCTCATTCTAGTTGACCAATAATTGTAATTTATACCATTAAAAAGTGGAGGTCGTGAAGTTGATTGACCCTCTGTGAAACTAGTATTAGTGTTAGTGTCAAAATCGTTAGTATGTGTTGTTGCCATATTACTAGAAATAAATATCAAATAACTTTGTGACGGTTATAGGATAACCTTGCTCTGATACCAAATGAAAGTGTACGTACAGTACTAAGGATCGTGTAATATGGTATATAAATGCGAAAATTGGTAATAGCAGTAAAAATAAAAATTAAAGTAAGCACACCAGGAATTTTTATACTGGTTCGAACTTCCCGTTCTACGTCCAGTCCTAGAATTCCCTCTGGATTTAAACTAAACCCCTCACTTAACCCGGAGGAATAGGTATACGACACCTGAGCAGCCGAACAGGAATTTTTCCGCCTCAACAACCGAAGAGGACTTCAACTTAATACAAATAGTTTGTTGACGAATGTGTTCTGAATAACATTGATTGTCTTTTGATAGTACAACTTTCTTATAATTAAATCCTCAAGAGTATATATGTGTGTGAAGATTTAGAAGGAAGATGATCACGTAGAATCGAAGTATATGAATTAAATCAAGGATTCTAGTGATATTAAATAAGAATGAATGCTTTTATTTGCAGAAAATAAATAGAGAATAGATTTCAGAATTATAAACAAGAATTGGTTCTAGTAGAAGTGAATTGAACATGTTTATATAGTTGTAGAATAGTTACAATCTTTCATGAAGAGTTTCAATCAAAAGTTGTGTCCGTATCTCTTGGATTGAAGGACATTCCTCTTCATGAATAATCGCAACTCTTCAGAAAACTAGCCGTTATGTTCAGGTCGGTTGACCGAGAAAACTGGCCGGTCAGCTGAGTTTACAGACGTGTATAAAATAGTGCATATCTGTGCACGTGACATAGGGTCGGTCGACCGAGGATCCTGGTCGGTCAACCGACCTGTTGTCATTTGCACAGTGCACACTTATTTATGTATAATTCAATATAAATCAATTTGTGTGTGTGTGTGTGTGACTACTTGAGGAATGATTTTAACAATATTCCAAGACTCAATACAATAAAATATTCATACTAAACTCTGGATTGTAGTCTTGTCTCCTTTGTAGTGCATAATATATACTTATTCTCTTTTTATCGCTTTCGTATAGTATTCTCGTCGTACGATCTCTAAAGCTTGTGTCATGAATCAAAACTCATGAATCAACATAAATCGGCTGTTGTCATTAAGGAGGATCCAAAACTGCAATAAGATAGTGGAGATAAGAGGAAATGAAATGGAAAGAGAAAATAGTTTAAGGGGAAGAATGCTTAGAAAAAGCTAAATGGGCACCTATTTTTTTTTACATACAAGGGTCATCTAATCAAAAACTACAAAGCTGATAGGAAGAAGTGTTACAACTACGACAAGTTCGGATATATGCAGAAAAATTGTCTAGAACCTACACAGCAGAAGCATGTTGTGAAGGACTATGCTTTAGACGCTAGTTCGACTTCGTCAACTGCTCCCTCGGCCAATGAGAAGGGGAAGAGCATCGTTATTCAAGGTATGCTTACCATTTATGATGTTCACATGCATGTTTTATTCGATATTGGGGCTTCACATTCCTTCATATCTAGTGACCTAGTAGATAGGTTGGGATTGAAACCCAAAATAGTTGACGGACCTTTGATTGTGACGAACCGTGTTGGAGGCTCCATTAGGCTATGTATGGTTTATCGTGATTTGATCTTATCGAGTCATAGATGCTCTTTTGTTTGTGATTACTTTGTTTTGAATTTTGTTGAGTTCGGGATCATCTTGGGGATTATCTGGCTAAGGAAGTATGCAGTAGCAGTGGATTGCTAGAAGCTATTGGTGATGATCGGGGCTGTGGAAGGGCGGACGGTAGTGATTAGTTGCCTGGCTACCTGCTGGAGGATGGGATTATGGTTAGCTTCCTATATTTGCTCGAGGTTCCACAGGATGTGTTGTCATCTGTTCATATTGTTTGAGAGTATCCGGATGTGTTTGAGGAGGTGACCAATTATCATCGCATGGAGAGATTGAGTTTCATATAGATTTAGCGAAGGATGTCAGACCGATAGTTATGCCCTTGAGGCATATGGCACCCAAAGATCAAAAGGAGTTGGCGGTACAAGTAAATGACTTGTGGAAGAGTGATTTCATTCGTAAGAGTATATCTGAGTAGGGTACACCTTTAGTATTTGACACTAAGGCAGACGACTTTTTGAGGTTATGTGCAGATTTCCATGTGTTAAATAAGGTGACGAAGAAGAATAAGCATCCACTCCCACGTATTGACGATTTGCTCGATCAACTCAATGGTTTGAGGATGTTCTCCTAATTGGATTCGGCAATGAGATTTCACCAGCTGAAAGTAGCGAAGGAGAGTGTGCCCATGACCGTGTTTTGTACACCGTTTGGTTTCTATGAGTTGTTATTATGCCGTTTGGGCTAACCAATGCTCCGACATACTTTATTGATCTCATAAACCGCGTCTTTAGGAATCAGCTAAATATGTGTTCGTGGACGATATCATTATTTATTCGAGGACGGAAGAACATAAAGAGCATTTGAGGATTGTGCTCGAGGTGTTGAGGAAGCATCGATTGAAAGCAAAGTTTCAAAGTGTCAGTTCTAGAGAAAGGAAGTGATATTCTTGGGTCACGTCATCTCCGAGCAGGGCATCACAGTAGATCCTGCCATAGCGGCAGCGGTTCTAGATTGGAGCCAACCCAAGTATGGTACGAATGTGAGGAGTTTCCTAGGATTGGCGGGATATTATAAACGTTTTATCAAGGACTACTCAAAGATAGCAACACCGTTGACCAGTTTAACGAAGAAGAATCAGAACTTTTATTTGGGACACAAAGTGTGAGCATGCTTTGTGAGTCTAAATGAGAGGTTGAGGAGTGCGCCAATATTTATCATTCCGAGTGGGAATGAGGAGCTAATAATATACAAAGACGCCTGCGGTACTTGACTTTGTGCGACATTGATGCAGAAGGGAAACTTTGTCACCTACACTAATCGATAGCTGAAGCCGCATGAGAGGAAATATCCAACTCATGATTTGGAGTTGGCAGCGGTAGTGTTTGCTTTCAAGATTTGGAGGCACGGCTTAATAGGAGAAAGCTTCAAGTTGTTCACGGATCACGAATCCTTGAAATATCTTTTCTCTCAGAACGATCGCAACCTTCGCCAACAGCGATGGTTGAAATTCTTGATCTTCTACGACTTTGACATTTCCTATACACCTGGTAAGGGTAATACGATCGCTGATGCATTGAGTAGAAGACATGCTAGTCTGGAAGCGATGTTTATGGAGTGGAAGTAGTTGGAATATATTATTGGCTGTGACTTCAGACCTCATTGCAAGTTAAAACTAGAGTTATTAGCTAGTCTGACGATCATATGTATTTTGATTGAGTAGATCGATGCTAGTCAGAGGCAAGTTGCTAGACTAGCAGAGATCATGGCCGCTTGTGTTTACCTTATGGTATATTTTATTTAGAGATATACGACGCTCAGAAAGTGTTTTCTAATCTTTGTGCATGGAGATTCGCTTAAGTTTATTGGAGGCGTCTCCACATAAAATCCAATATGCGAACGTACCTTAGCGGTTTTGAATGTAACCTTAATATGTTATGGTGTGAACAATGTAAGCATCATAACTATTTGATATGATTTATATTCTACATTTTAGACATTACCTATTATATCGTTATATTAAACTTAATGAACGATTGGTTTCTTTGAGGGGAAAACCGTTACGGGGATTCATATGGTCTCAATAGTTACTACTCATGTTGCATGTATCTCGGGTTTTCTCATACGAGACTTACACCTGACGCTTGGTTTTTGTTTTTCCTAAGTTCCTCGTGTACTCTTTTGCGTAGGCTGAGTATAACGGGTTTTACCTTGAACGCTTCAAAGTTTATAAGACGAGCTGGAGGCTTCCATTATCTATCTATTTCTATTTCCGTTGTTCTGTATTAGCTATATATACATATACATATATATATATACATATATATATCAACATTGTGAGGACGGACAGTTACAATTGTCCAGGCTGATAATAGTACTTAGGTTTTGTAACTTTGAAATTCATGTATTCAGAGTAACCCTTTGTATTGTTCTTTTGATATCATATACTATCGTTCCGCTATGAGATTCTAATGTTATGTTCTTCCTTTTCCATTCTATTTTTCGTTTTACCATAAATTTCCATCTTTCTGGCACTTGGGTGTTCGGCATACGAACACCGTGGATATATTAATTCAGTGTTGACATTCGAGGATCGAAAAGTCGGGTCGTTATATAAAATCTCTAGCATGAAATGGCTCAACAAATAGAGAGTATGCAAGTAATCTATTAATATATAAATGCTAGATGACAACATTTATATTAGAGATTCGTAATCTTTAATATATTTATTCGAGCGATATCGACTTATGAAATAATGTATTTATACCCGCGTGATTCAAGTGTCAAACACACCCGAAATCACGATATATGTACTCTACTTATGTATTTATTTCTTAATTCTAATTTAGATTTCTTATAGTTCCACGCTATTTAATTAAATCATATTTAATTGATACTTTAATTAATTTAATTTCTTATAGTTCAACACGGTTGACCGTGATACCAACCCCTTATAAATAAGGAGCGAATCCTCAATTGAATAGTGTTTTAGTTTCAATGCTTCAACTCAAACCAAATTATAATTGCTCGACCGATCGACACGTCATGATTTAACTATAATCAAAATAGAGTATCCACATTGAAGTTCTAGTATTCTCAAGTCAAGGAAACTGTATAACATCGTCACTTTGAGAGTCTTTGTTTGACTTAGTTGGTTAATCAATAGAAAACTCTCAAGTGTGCCATTTCAGAAATATATAATAACTATCAGTATGCAACTTCTTGGTGCCCGTAATAGCCATGAGTAATACAGTGCCCAACATTTGGAGAGCATTACGTACTCTAATCTTAATGGATGTATTAATATCTTGTCTTGAAACATCTTGACTATAAATATTTAAAATAATATATCATTTTAATGTGATAAATTTCTCATGATTACAACACATTTAATACTATCACATACTATATCATTTAAGAATTTTCTATTTAATATACTTTAAATTAATTACTTAAATAATTATATCACAAATAAAATATATTATAGAAATCAAATACCTTTATTATGAACAAGATTAGATATTGGGTTAGACATATGTAACAAATTACATAATTGACATAGGACATACCTCTAACTCTATCGGGGAGAAGGATGACCCATATGAAAAATGGGAGGTCATCTACATTTTGAATGCTCCAGAGTCAAACTACAGGTCTGTCCGTTTTCTGACCGACGAGTCAACAACTTAGAAGGCTAGTGATATATCTAGTACATAAATTTAGGAGTGGGTTGTATTGTATTTGCATTTGTACTCGAAACCACTGGTATGTAATAAAAATATTATTGCAAATTTTCTAATATTTCATAATTTATAAATAATATAAATTCATTTAACCGTATCAATTAAACATAACTAAAGCAAAGTAAAAAAATAATTATTCATCACAAAATGATTAAAATACCTTTCAAATGCCCTTTCGCAATACAAGAATACATTCTCATTTCGTCAAACATTATCCTTTCGTGCTCCATTCAAATGTCAATTTCCCGTGTCTCTTTCGTGTACCAAAAGAACATATCCTTAGTGGAGCATGAATGACAGTTAATAGGGAGAAAATAGTGGAGGTGCCATTGAAAATATGAAAGATGAAACAAGAATTAGAGTAGATAGAAATTAAATTAGATATGTGTTGTGAACTGAAGGAGATAGAAGAAATTAGTCTAAAGAATTAATTGTCAAAATGAATATGTGATTATTATGGTCCAAAACATCCACATCTTATTATGAAAATAAGAAGAATGTTATATAATATTTTCAAAATATTTTGGAAGTGAGTGAAATATTTTTCCTTAAAGAATTTCAAATGAGAATGAATGAGAGAAGAGAAAACAAACAGTCCAAAGGTCAAATTACTAACTAAAGTTCAATCAGAACTCTAAAAGAACAAAAGAAGTGATACATTAAAGCGACATAGCCAAAGTGGTTGAATAGAAAAAATAAAAAGTAATCTAAGATGCATCAAAATTTAACCTCTCCATAGGCATCAAATGGTCAAAACAACATTATCTATTAAATAATAGTAAAACAAAAGAATTTTATGGATTCATAACTAGAGAGCTTCTCTAGTCCTTCATTAACTGGGCTAAAACTCCAGAAATTACAAATGCCAAAATAGGAATAGCACTCGATACTATTGTTATCCAGCCTTTTGGTCCGGCTATATCTGGATTGATCAAACCTCAATGATCATCTAGACCTATGCATCCGATAAACGATCATAAAGCCTGGAAATCAGGCGTAGATGATAATATTGAAGCAGCGACAAAGCAGAAGTTGAAGGCGAACTCAATAGAACACTCAAAGTATGAAAACCGACTACACCATGAAGATGGATCAAGGACATCCATATTCATTACTATGGATCGTATTGTATCAATTCCACAGCTCAATTCAACAATGATCGATATCTCAAAATCCACAAATCCATTGCACATGAAACTTTGGGGACATCAATATATTGAAGAAAGGAGTCTCCAAAAGCGATCACATGCCTAGATGAGAAAAAATGAACGATCGACATACATCGTTCATGATTGATCATACCATTTCAACCAAAACGATCCTAACTTCACGGAAAACGCGATATCTCACAAACGGTAAGTCAGAATGACACAAAATTTGGAAAGCAATTAGCTAATATCATGGAGAGCTCACAAAAACGATCGCACCTTCATTGGAGCACTATTGAATGATCGGGAGCGATCGTTGTGAATGATGTGTTTGGACATGCGATCGTTCATGTGGGTCCATATAGATCTGGAGATTCTTCTAGCGAAATTTCAGCCCGATCCATGCACGTCTTCCCCTATTAATACAACGACCATTCTCCATAAACATAATCCTTCTTTCTGCCACAGAGACTCTTCCATTTTTATTCTTCACTCTTGTATTGATATATTCCAGTTGATCCAAATATTCTTGTAATCATAATCAAGCGCAAGATCAATAAAAATATGAAGTGAACGTGGACCAACATTGCCGAATTACTATAAAAATCTATGCGTTCATTTACTTTTTATGCTATGTTTTAATTTCATTCATTTTCTAATCTTTACGAGATCCTATTGGACGTTGATGCCCATTTTTGACGTCAACAATTATTAGAAATGCCCAGAAAATATCATATTCGTGAAACAAAACATAAATGAATTTCTTCTTCTCTCCTTTATTTTTCCCAGATATTTTATTATCAAATCCCTTTAATTTACCATTATTTTTTTAGAATGTTTCCACCGGTTCTCTTTTCCATCACTTTGTTTTTAAATACTAACAATTAATAGTTATTACAATTATTAAAAGATTTCTCAAATTTTCATCTTTTATTTTACATTTAAGTCCATGTATTAAAATTAATTAGATGATATTAAATTTAAACTTTTAAATAAATAAATTAACAAATATTCATTAATTGATCTAATAATTTTTTTTAAAAATTTGACAATTCAATATCCGTTCCACATTCATATTAACAAAAATGCTAAAACCATTTTCATTCAAGTCCATATAGTTTAAAATTTCCATGATTAGATACAAGTCATGACGATGTTCTACTAATATCCTCCTCTGTCATTTTACATTTAAATACATATATTTAATAGTTTGTACAATTATTTATGGGTTTCTTTTAATGTTTATTATATTGTTTTACATTCAAGTCCATATATTTGAATTTATCAAGTAATCTGAAATACAAACATTTCAAATAAATCAAGTTAACAAATATTTATTAGTTCATTTATTAATTAATAAAGAATGACAATTCAATGTGTAAACACCACATTCTATTGACAAAAAGGGTAATTTTTTTCATTTAAGTTCATATGATTCAAAATATCATTACATTGTTTTACATTCAAGTTCATAAAATTTCTTTCTTTCTAAAATTAGTATTTTAATTCAAGTTCACAAAATCTCAGACTGAAAATAACACACTTAGAAGTATTTTTATTTGATTTGTAGCTCATTTATCATAACAAATTTATCATGTATTACGTAAAAAATTCCATTCTTCAAAAATATTTATAACACTGTTTTTCAACTTCATACCGTATGCAACACATGGATTACACACTAGTATAAACAAATGGAGTCAAACAGTAGAAAGCACTAAGTCAAAAAGGGAAATTTTTGCACCTGTTGTGAGTAAATAATTTCGACTAATGTTGTAAAGAGAGCAAAGGATTAAGGTTGATGAAGCATGAAACATGGTTAATGTAGAGAGCAAATGGAGAAAGTGGTGAGGAAAGAGGAAATAGAAATTAGAGGAAGTAGAAATAAATTAGATCTCTACACTCAACCAAAAGATAGAGAAGAGATTAATCTGAAGAATTAATTATCAAATGAATATGGGACTACTGAAGTCCAAAGCATTTATATCTTAGGCTCAAAACAAGAAGAAACTTTGGTAATATTTAAAATAAAATAGACTAAGTGAAATGTTTTTTCCTTAAATCAACGACTATAGATTTCAAATGAGAATGAATAGAAGAAGAGAATACAAGTGGTTTAATATTCAATTTTATATATAACAAGAAATAGATAGAATTAAATTGCAAAAGATAGAACTCATGGAAGAGATTAAAATAAGATGTTGAAACACAATGATATAATTGAAAAACTTACCATAATAAGTAATGTAAATTAGCATAATTTGACTTGTTTATTTTGCTCAACGGAAAACCTAAGCAAAATAATTTCTTGAAAATAAGCCAGTTAGACCATTCCCAACCATGGGTCGGTTGGGAAGGAACCGACCCCCAACGGGGATCGATTGACCACTTACCCCGAAGGTTGCTTCTTATACCCGACCTTATTTTGGCTGGCTAAAACATTTTTTTTTAGTGTTCCCTTAGCCGTTTTTATAAAAGCCTTCTAAGGGGACACTTCAGATTAATTTGCTGTGAGCATGTGGATCGCAATTCAACGGCTGTGGATTGCAATCTACAGCATATATACCTTAGCCGGTTTTAATTTAGCGAGTTAAAAATGTTTGTGGCTTTTAGTTGATTTCATTGGAACTGACGTTTAGCAACGCTGATGGTTGGGAATGCTCTTAAAACTCCCGAACACTTCTTAAATTCAATATTTAGCATATTTTTTTATCCTAACAAATGAATTCTTGGTACCAGCAAAAATATAGCGAGTACAAATTTTTATAAAAACGTCTGATATGTATGGAATGCGTATACCCTCAAAAGTTCACAATGGATTTGATTTTTGGTTACAAAAAAAAAACAGAAATCCTGTAATTTTTTTTTAATAATGATGACAATGGAACACTCATCGTCTACACGTGAAGTGAGAATGTCTCAATCTAGTTGGGCTCGTAATATGAGATACTGTTCCAACACTCAATCGCAGCCGTATGTACAGGATTAACGGCCAAAATTATATTAGTTCATCTTTTCCTCCTCTATAGAAAACACGCTTCTTTGCCGAGCTTGCTTACTCTCCTCTCATATTCTCTGTCAAAACCCGATCCCCCATTTTTTTATCTTTTGACATTCTTATTCGAAGGTATACTTTATTGCTTATTGTTCTCTGGTTACTTACTCTTAACCTTTTAATTTCTCTCGTTGTTTACGTGTTTACAATAGAGCTGGATTAGGGCTTAGGGTTTAGTTTACTGTTAGATTAGGGCTATATTTCTGTTTTTATGCGTTCCATTACATTTCACCCGCGGTTACTTTAGTATTTATTCTTCACATTATATTTACCCTTGTTTGGAACCGGTGATTGGCTTTATGCTATATTCGCCTTGTGTTATTTGTTAGTACAACCTAATTGTAAATCAAATCAACGTCTTCAGAAATGCATTAATATTTGGATGAATGTTAAATTCCCAAACATCTAGAATTGTTTGTATAAACATGTAAGGGTTGCTTAATGGCTGGGTTACATATTTAATGCACTTGAAACTGGTTCTTTAACTTATATACTAGGTTTACATATGTGTATTTAGGTAAGTAAAATTATGAATAAAGGTGAAGTGAAACAGCAATGAGCTACTATGGGGAGGCAGAGAATACATCTAGACTTGTCTTGTTGAATTCGAGAAGATAACTATTTGTTTACGAGAGTAGAGCGGCTCACATAATCTGTGAGGCCTATTTTGGATCAGTTCTTTGATTACGGTTGTTCAATTCGAAATTGCTTGGCCTTGATTCATTGACAAACTTCTTTCGCATAATTCTAGAGCCCGGGATTCTTATTTTTGGCTTCTACTGATTAGCAATTACTATTACCTTAAAATTATATATATACATATACATATACATACATATATGCATGTATGTATACGTATGTGTGTGTGGGTGTACACACACATATACATATACATATATGTATGTATATGTATGTATATATACGTATGTGTATATGTATATGCATATATACATATACATATACATATGCATATATACATACATATATATATATATATTTATGTGTATATATATATTTATGTGTATATATATGTATGTATGTGTGTGTGTGTTTTTTCTATGTATTGACACCTATTCATTCGACTATAATCACATCTTCAATAGGGTTATTCAATTCCATCTCTTCTAGAGGAAAAAAGTTTAAAAACCAAAATACGTATTGACACACTGATACTTTTAAACAAAACTTCTACCGGAGTACACGAAATAGTGTCTTCGACAGTCAAATAAAAATCAATCCACAAACTAACTTTATGTGTGGCTAACATCATTATGGTAATGGTTGATATAGATGGAAAGGTCGTAAAAATATAACAGAATGAAAGATGCATAATCGTAGGACACAATTAGGGAACATCACTTTGTTAAAACTGCCGATGGCTAAGTGCTTTATGATAGCCAATTGCTATGTCGGATTTCTTGCAATTTTAAGAAAGACCATTTCTGAATTCTAGAACTTGCACAGTTTTTAATGCAATGTCCATGTGTAAGCTCCTTTATAGCAATACCATTTTTTTTCCAAAATGATTACCCGTGTGTATGCACGCACGTGCATGTGCAGCTCGTAAGGATAAATTCAAATGGTAACCTATTTCAAATCTTTGCATGGTAGAGATCCATTGTGCATTGAGTTTGACATTTTCTGTGTCATTAAAACATTCTTTGCTACAGTACCGAAAATACTAAAAACCCATGACATAGTAAAACCAAGGTAATATAATGTAGTCAATTAAGCCAGAATTGATCGGAGAGACCAAATCATAATTTTCTCAACCCTCTATTCAATGGACAACCACTTAAAATTGTTGCTTTATTTGAAACATTATTTGCCTAGATCACTTTCCCTTTTATAGTTTACTAGTGCGCCTGACATGTGTAGAAGGATCTCTAAATTTTACTGTCAAAGTAATCCTTAAAGAATTAAGGGTAAGTTAAAAAAGTCTTCTCCTGGCAGTAACCTTTACTAACAGATTGCTAGAAAATAATCAAGTATTTTTCACTGATTTTTTTTGTCCTTTTTGAAACCCGATTGGTATTAATACCGAAAATTTCGGAATTGAATGCTGATTTATGTACCTGAAGTTTTTAATGGATCTATCCTTTGTTTTTTATCATCATTGTTTGGTTATATATATGGACATAATATAATAATAATAGTATAAAAAAATATTGACTAATTTGTTGCTTAATTACTTTCTTAGTGCTTGGGTGTTTTATGTGATCATATAATATCATAGGACCAATTTGGCTGTGAAGAGTAAGTCTTCCAGAACTTGTTTAGTCCATTATTTGGAAAATCCAGTCAATTGTTTTTTTAAAGCAGTACATCTAATGGTATTGTTTCAGTTCATCTTGAATTTCGCTCTTACAATTTGAACCGTTTTGTTTATGGTTGTACTGTTTATGGTTTTATGAAAAGCTTTTACATATCTAAACGATATCCGTAGCGTCTTCTATTTTATTGTTCCTTTTCGAGCTTGAAATAGATATAACTGATAATAATTTTACACAGACAACTGCAAGGCAACTAAATACTTCGAAGACATGTCTCATGGTTTTAAACGTCCTTTTGTATCAAATTCTTCAGACCCAAAAGGAAGGGGTAAATGGCAAAAGACCACACCTGCTTCACATTCGACACCGCTGGAATGGCCACCAGGTGCTATTGTTTTCCGTGTTATCTGCCCCAATTCAAAGTGTGGAAGCGTCATTGGTAAAGGTGGAACAATCATATCAAGGATCCGCCAAGAAACTGGCACTCAAGTTAAACTCGAAGACAAGGTACCTGGATGTGACCGAAGGGTTGTTGTTATAATAGGGTCGGAGAAGGGTAACACAACTAGCAATGAACACAAGGATGGCAATGATATGGCTAATGTTAATAAAGATGGTACAAAAGCTAACAAGAATGACGATGAAGATAATAGAGAAAAAGAGAAAGCAACTAATTTGGAAAGCTCAAAGGCATCTGAAAAGGAATTGTCATTGGTGCAGAAAGCTTTGATTCTTGTTTTTGAGAGAATTATTGAAAGAGAAGCAGAGAGTAATCCTGATAGTAATGAAGATGAAACCAGGAAATCATTCTCGGTAACCATTGAATTGCTAATTATACAAAGTCAAGTTGGTTATCTTCTTGGAAAAGGTGGGAATGTTGTAAAGAAGATCAAATCTGATAGTGGGGCCATTATTACTTTACTTCCTGCAGATAAAATTCCTGCTTGTGCATCATTTCAAGATGCAGTAGTGCAGGTAATGTAATAACTTTAACATAGTTTCTTTACGGTTAGAATAATTTATGCCAGACGGGCATCCACTAACAACCATAATTGCTTCGTAATATCAAAAAAGTCATTTAAAAAGGCCAATAAACCCTAATAAATGCAATGTACTTCTGTTAACGTGTGCCCATGTTATCATGTTGATGGTCATTTTTACCTTGATTTTTTTGGAGTGAGCCGCAAATCGTCGAGTTTTTGTGAAGGAAAACTTTAGTTTTTTTTTCATATGTCACTTGTCTCACCTACATTTGTTTTTTTTTCCTCTGTAAACCACAAATAAAAGCTCTTTGTGATATACACGTGGTCGGTTTTAGTCATATTCTTTCAATTACAAATTATCAATAATCTCCTTACAAGCTATTAACTATCAGTGCTTGAAGTGACAATAGTATTTATTTTTATGTGGTTTCTAAGTTGAGGTTTGAATAGTGATACAAGCTCAATATACGGTTTTGTTTTTTGAAGCAAGTATATCCATTAAAGTTTACTACCCTCTTCCTGTAAAAGAGTCTCATATATGTTTTCGCCAAATTTTAATTCGCTTGTACAATTCCTAGCATGCATTGTGTGCAAGGAAACCTAAAGTAAATTCTGATTTTATACAAGTGGGTCTGTAACATTTAAAACCAATATATATATATATATATATATTCCTTATTCCATGTTTTTTGGGTAATAGATCACTGGCAACATTAATTCGGCAAGGAAGGCTATTCAGTTAGTTTCTCAAGTCCTTATTGAACATCCACCAAAAGATCAAACTTTCATACCCAGGCTTACAAATCATAATCTTAAGCATGAAGCTCGTATATTTCCCGGCTACCATTCTCCAGAGAAGTCTCATTTTCCCAATCGAATGTATGACCATGATATTCTTCAGTTTCCAACTTCGTATGGAAATGTTGATTTGGTCCGTAACCAAGGAGGCACTCCAGAAGTTATCATTTTCAGGTTGCTCTGCTTAAATGATAAGGTCGGGAGTGTAATAGGAAAGGGTGGAAGCATCATCAAAACTCTTCAACTTGAGACTGGTTCCGAAATTAAGATTCTTGATACCATACCTGAAACCGAGGATCGCCTCATAGTCATATCAAGTCCAGCTGTAAGTTATCTCATATGTATGTATGCGTGTGTGTGTGTTTGTGCGTGTGCACGTGCGCGTTTGTGTGTGCACATGTGCGTAACATGCACTTATCCTACATGCTAAATTCAGAAAATCTCTCCCTTTTGGTTGTATAGCTGAAAACATTCTTATCTTTTAAACTCTGTGTATCATTCCCTAATTGTTGAAGACCGTTATAAATTCGCGACCATGCACGTGCACAACTTCTTTGTCGATAATTTGGTGTTTTTACTTTTCTAATTATTACTTTATGATTGTTTGGTTAACTAGGCTATACACAGTTGGAATATATTTTATAAGTTTGCTTGTTATATTTAAAAAAATCAATAAAATGATTTTTTTTCCAACTAGAATAAAGTCTTTTAATAACATGCTAGACATCATATTCATATTTTTATTTTTACTAATTCAATGTTCAGTCAACTTGATGCAATGAAGCCATGATGATTTAATCTACAGTGCGAGAGGTCCTTTTAATCCAGTTTTGCGTGAGAAAGTAGATGTTTCCATGTTGAAGGGTTAAAAACTCTGTCAGTCAATATTTGCTTTCCTATCTCAGTCTATCCATTTTGTGATTTTTCAATACCTTTCGAATAATTATTGTTTCATAAATGATTGGTACACAATCCCCACTTAGCCTATATCCCCATTGGAACATGTACTAAATAACTTAGCATATCTAACACAATGCATGCTTATATATTTAACTCCAAAATAACATAATACCTTTTGAAAATCTGCTAGAAACCTTATTCATGTCGATTTAATGTACTTTATATCCATGTTCAATAATACCGCTCTCATAAATAACTGTTGCTCTCCATTCTCAATCTATTCCACTTTGTTCTTTCCCTTTTCAATATTTTAATACCTTGCTGATTGTACTTTTGACATGATCTGTCATAAAATAATTGGTATACAGTCCCCACTTAAAGCCTTGGAGCTTTTTGCACCACCGGAAATCTGGAACATGCACTTCTTTATTTAACATATTAAGTTTCCATAATACACAGTAAATGCCTATATATATTCCTATTTGATTAACACAATGGCTTTTGGGAAACTGCAAGAAATACCCATGTTTCTTACCTGTTCAATCTCTGGATCAACACAGTACAACAAAGTAAAAGTAGTTGCTTTAGACTTTTGTTTGCTCATTTGATGAACTTTTGCTACACATTTGGTAATACAGTACTCTGATGTTCCATTGCATTTTTCTAGCTATGTTAACAGCTTTATGTACACTGCTATCGTGACTTTAAACCAGATCCCAGTCGATGGTCTTTTACCAGCTCAAGATGGTCTGTTGCGAGTATTACATAGAATTGCTATCTCTGTACCTGGTGACAATGTATTGGCAAGGCTTATTGTCTCATCCAATCAAATTGGTTGTGTTCTTGGGAAAGGTGGTTCTGTTATTTCAGAAATGAGAAAACTAAGTGGTGCGAATATACGCTTATTGAGCAAAGATCAGACACCACCATGTGTGTCAGACTATGAAGAGCTTGTTCAGGTTTGATATATTTTCCATCCTTGAGCAATATAATCTGTATAAAATAGTTAGAAACTCTAAACTGATCCATAGTAGAGTTCGCTTATTTGGACTACTGTAACGTTAAACACGTTGCTTTGCTAATTTCAGATAGTAACAGTAGTTAAAATGTCTTTTTAATTCATTTTCATTAGGTGACCGGTGAGCTAGGAAATGTTCAGAATGCTTTGTTACAAATAACCAATAAGTTGAAGGACCATTGTTTTTGTATGATGCACGGAGGTCATCCTCCTTTTACTAATCAGATGCCACCACCACCTTTTGATTCTCATTTCGGGAGGAGAGATTTTTCACCTCCAAGAATGTTTCCTGACCCACCATTTCATAATGAGTTTCGTGATCACTCGTATGAAGAAAGGCCCCCATTTCCTCATGGGCTTCATGGTCCTGTTCAAGGTCTTGAAAGAATGCCACCTGCACCATGGGAACACCAGGTATTTAATAATGTGTAATTCTTACTTTGTAGAGGCTTTGAGACAAAGATAACAGTAGCATCTACTCTAGATACATTAAAGAGCCACGGGACTTGCAATGAAGTCAAAACTGCAATTTGTCATAAAACCAGTTAATTGAAAATCAACAACAGAATGTATTTGGTCAACCTAATTCTAGGTAGTTAAAATCAGTGTATTGAAAAACACGCCTGAGGTGCCCCTCAAGGGGAGGCGCAGGCCAGAAGGTCTCGATGTGCATTTCAGAGGGTGGTTTGCCTCCGAAACGCATGCCTCATGCAGGCGAGGCATACGTTAATTTCACTTCGATATAGGTAAAAAATATTCTTTTGTATGCACTAAATTAGATCGGTTCCAGAAATCGGAATCGATATCACAAATCATTTCCTTTTTTTTGGAATTGATCTGAAATTGATTAAATCTATATTGATTCCAGAAATGGAATCGATTTACGATATTGATACCATTTCTAAAATCGATTATATAGATCGATTCCATTAAAATTGATACGGAAACTCGATTCCATTAAAATTGATACGGTTTCAAATGTCTCAAAATAAAGATAGAGAGGGGAGAAAGAACGAAACAAAGCATTTATACGTGGTTCAAATGTTTGAAAAGTTAAATGCTGCGGAGCTTGAGAACTAAAAATGAATTCTTCAGACTTGAGTAATAAGGGCTGAATCATTTATATATTATTAAATGTTTATACTTTTGTTAATTTATTTGTAGTTATTATTTATTTAGGCTTTTATATAAGGAATGAGTAATAATGAGTAAATTGGGAGTGAAATCCTTTTACTTTCACACTGTTAAGTGTTTATATTGTTAATTGTTAACTTGTATTCATTAATCAGATATATTAACTTATACCCCAATCACTCGAAAAACTTAGGTCTCGATGTTTTGAGGCTTATGCCTCTCCTTACGAGCACAAAAACACCTCGTGTATGCTTTCACCTTTTAAAACTTTGCTTAAAAGTATATCAATGTCTGGTGCATTCGTATTTTACCGAGTTTGAGTTGATATAACATTCAATTGTAAATTAAACAATTAATAGATGCCTGAAATCTTCTAAGAACTAAGATGACCAATTCTTTATTGCTTCGAACAAAACAACAACCACTACTTCTTTCTTCCTTCCTTTCTTTCTTACCTTTTTTTTGACATTCACTAATTTTGGTTCTTTTTGGTTTGCGCTGTAGTGTAGTTTATATGGGTATCAGTATCAAAATAGGTAGGTTACTCTCGTTGTTGCATCTGTCATTTGATGGAAAAAAAGAGCGACAATTTATTGATGCCATTGGGATTCCAACCCAAACCTCATCCTATATGAGTTCAGAAGACATGTTCCCATGAAGATTCCAGCTTAATCGTTTTTATGACACTCCCAAATGCCCTTTTTCATTTCACCTTTAATTATAGTTGAATCCATTTGCCTCACTTTCTAAAAATTTCTAACACAGGCTGGTCATATTAACTGATTTATCCAGGCTGAATCCACAACTTTGTTTGGTCATATTAACTGATTTATCCAGGCTGAATCCACAACTTTGTTTGGTCCAGTACACTTTGATCTCATAACAGAACCAGTGACCCCTTCCCTCACTGTCTTTATTCTGCTGATAGAATGTAAAGCTCTTTTTTATAATACCAACCCCTACTACCTATGTAGGCACACCTTTTTGTTTTAAATGCTCATGTTGGCACAGCTTATTATATTAGACGCTTTTATGTCGACGTGCAACAATTTGTTTTTTCTGTAGTATTGAGACTTTTATTTCCTCGTTACAATTGGTTAACTTGCCACAGGCCATGAGAACTGGGGGGTCCATGCCTATTCCCGAGTATTTTGGTGGACCACCTCAAAGAAGAATTGATGACTTTTCAGGGTAATTTATCATTGCAAACGCTCTCGTATCTATATCTCCATACTATTTACTAAATTAATTGGATACCTTTATATTTTATTACAACGTCTTGTAGAGGAAACAATCTGGCTATCTTTACGAGTAAAACTGTAGAAGTCACTGTTCCTCGGGCTATTGTACCCTCCATATATGGAGAAGGCGGAAATTGCTTGAGGCGGATCTGCGAGGTTATGTTTTGTGTTTGTCAACTTTAACTAATGGTGAATTTTTTATTGAATTATTTTAGTTGTTTCTTTTAGATCTCTGAAGCAAACATTACCATCACTGAGTCTAAACCTGGTGCTGTTGAGACTGTCATTATAATTGCTGGTACCCTGGAGCAGACACATGCTGCACAGAGCCTTATCCAGGCATTTGTGCTTAGTGAGACTGCCATTGCTTGATTTTCTGTAACTGAAGGTAAAATAAATTTGTGTCTTCAAATTACGTTTATTCGCTAGAAAATTATTATGCTAGCATGTCACAATCTGCATGGTGATCTTATTTTCCCCCAAGTCACTAGCTTTATATATAATGTCTAATTTGTTGCATTTTGGATTTGTGGTTCCATATATTGACATTCTTCAGTTGATGGAGCTTGGAGTCATGGTGCACAAATTTCTGCAGACTATAGGCATCATTAAAACATTTTTGTATATGCAGTCATGAGCAGTTCAATGGAACATTTATCAAATAGCTAAACTAAGTGACATGAACTTATTATATTTATGTATTCAGTCAGGCTTTTCTACCATTTTAAATTGTTGAAGGTGGTTTCCTTATATCCCGTTGCATGAAATCAATGTTATCAATGTGTCACTCAAATTGAGGGTTCTTCTATTTTACTTTGGTTTTCATTGATTTATAGTTCTGGAAACATCTTCTGTTTCTACGATTTGCTGCATATTTATTTGAACATACACACACACACATACATATATACACATATATACATATACATACACATACACATATATACATATACATACACATACATATACATACACACATATTGAGGGAGGGAGGGAGGGACCGCACTAGTATCAATATCACCTTTTATTTAGCACCATTTTGTAGCCCCCGGTATCAGCCACAAGTTTCTATGTATCAATATCGCCCTTTATTCAACACCATTTTGTAGTCCGCGATATCAGCCACAAGTTTGTATTTGAATATTTGTTCTTTTTCTCTTCTGTCACATGGACCGAATATTTAAATATAAACTTGTGGCTAATATCGGGGGCTACAAATGGTGCTAAATAAAGGGTGCTATTGATCCTAGCTCACATACATACACACGCGCACGCACACCATATATTTCTATTTGTACCAGAAGAATATTTATAATATTTAATGGATACCTACAAACATTTGTAGATACAAAAACATTGAAACTAGGATGTCACAGTTTTCAAGAAGAGTTCTTATTTTCTATCCTGTAATGCCCGTTGCTTGTAAACATTTAATACAATGTAAATAATATTAATGTTGAAATAACGGAACATGTTTTACTTTTCCTATCAAAAGTAGCATGGACCCGTGCCTTGCACACGGTTATCTTAATTATTGTTGAGAGATCACTTATGTGAAATAGGAAGGTGGACTATGGTAAATTATAACATCATTTTAGAATGGACTTCAATTTTGGTAACCATTCAAATCAAATTAAAACCTGTGTTCTAATATTTACCAATAAATAAGCACTCCATTAGATGTGTATCGAAAATGTAAGCAAATACGAATAAAACGATGTAGAAATTAAATCGAACAATATAATCTCCATTTACTAACTAACGTAAGTTCAATTCCATTCAAATTTAATTTCACTCTCTAAAATTCAAATTTGCTCTTTTTGCACATAACAATGTAAAGCTTCATGCTTCGTATATTTTCATTGCTCAAAACCTCTAAGCTTTTAATTAGCAGTCCACTAATTTTGCCAATTTAAATCATGGTTATCATTTTAACCTTCTAAATTTGCAGCATATGGTTGCTCGAAGACTTTGACATGGCATAGTAAAGCCACTGAATTCTTACGCAAAGAACGCCATCTCTTCCCATTTACTTATTTTAATAGGACATGAGTTTGTATTTACCATCGAAATCTGAGATATAAAAAAGACAACATGACATGTTAGTTCATATGTATATCAATTTTTAATAAGAATTTGCACAGTCCACAAAGAACTGTCACTATTAACAACAAAAAATTAAATAAAGCATGCAGGGTTGATGTTGAAAGCTTTAAAGCTTAGATTATATCATCCATATCTGACTTGCACATAATTGGAAATTTCAATAATTCAATATGACATTTGAAACAGCTGAGTTGAAGCTTGCGCAAGGATGCCAAATAGTCATGAATTATCATCGATATGTTATAAATAATTATTTGGATTCAATGTCCCAGTTCATTTGATTCCTTGAAAAGTCTTTTAAGAACTTTAAATGTTATATATATATATATATATATATATATATATATTGTTAGGCTGTTTAAAAGAAGTGAAAATAAATGTTAGATATACCCTTAATCAAACAATTTTAATTTTTCAATCTGATACAAAATTAAAGTTCCGCTAGCATTTATGAGACAAAAGAATAATCGAGGTAACATAAAACTAATACATTTTTCACATTTTAGAAACTTGGCCTTGAGTCCTTGACAAAACAAACACCAAACTCTTAACTCAACATATCCATACTGAGGTATTGGAAGTTTTGTTAATGTCCAACTTTTGAATAAAAATAAATAAATAATCACTTACAGCTTTGTAAATGGACAATGGGTAGCGAAAGATGCATATGAACTTGAATAGGCTTGTGCATGTCATAAGACAATTTACATGAATAAATCCATGAAATTGGAATGTAACATGCAACTTATAATGATATAAACAATATTTTGTGATGGTTTTCATATAAGCACACTATAAATTGAAAAAAGAGATAAAATCAAAATGTAGAAATAAAAGGAAGAAACAGTAATGTTCAAAGAGAATTCAAAATTTTATGTTATAATCGGAACTGGTGTTCAAGTTCATCTAACAATATAGCAAAATTTCCAAATAAAAGCAAAAAACAATAGCATCCAAAGTGAACTCATATATTTTTACGCAAGAGCATGTGTTAGAAGAGTAATTATTGCCGATGGATCTTATGCCATTAGCTGAAATGATGATTAGTTATTATATATCAAAATATATTCCAAACTCCAAGCTAACCAAACATTTGATTACAACATGCATGATCTTGGATAATTCTTTCACCTAAAACAAAAATATGGAAAAACAAGAGAAAACTATAGGAACGTCCTTAATCAAATGACAAAAGAAACAAATTCAAACCCAAGGAAAAGTAAGCAAAAAAGGGTAATCTCTTTAATGTCTTTCTTTGAAAAATAATAGAGCTTCATATAAAGTTATGAATTAAATTTGAAATATGATTCATACAATCTATTATTTTATGCGAATACATTTAGAAAATGCTGTAAATTTCAGGCAAAAAAGGATGTTTATGCAAGTGATAATCCTTGAAATCAAATAAGATTGATGCACAATAAATTTATCTTTATATCTGTAATTTATGAAATAGTAGGATGAATATGCCTCAGCCGTCATAGAATCGGAGATAAAGTAAAATGGAGTAAACATGGTAGAATATAGTTTAAATTTGAGTAATGATTAACATTTAACAATATCAATCAAGATTCATCGATATGGGCACCACAATTTGTGTTATTTGGCAAGGGAAATCTTTTGTCATGTGAAATTATAGGAGCAAAATTTGCACATCGTACACGCAAGAGTCAATGGTTGAAGTTTTGCATATAACATCTAGCCAAAAAGGCATAAATGCACAAATTCACCGACAAAATGGTTGAATGTGCATTTGTTAGACAAAATAGTAAGTTTTTTATGTCAAATAATTTATGTGAAAATCGATCAGAACATTGGAAAAAAACGAGGTTATGTAAACAATCGAAATTTTAAATAGAACGAGAGCTTGCTAAAAAGATAGAAATGCGCCAACATCAAAGTATGTAGTCAATGACAATGAGTAATGAATGTAGTATGTTGGTACTTATCCTAAATCAATAATGAGTCGTTGTGCATATTATGGTTCACCTACTAGTGAAGAAGAAAAACACATTTTTCTTAATTGGAAACATTTAATTTTAGTCGAAAATTTAAAAATACCATATCTTTACTCGTTAAAGTTAACATAAAAACATCATAAGTTGATGTAATATACAACAACAATGGAAAAACATGTACAATATACAAAAGATCTTAGAAGTGTCTGAATACATGCATATGAGTAATCTGTATTCATACTCAAATTTCATTCATGGATGATAGTTGAAAATTGAATATTGTTAGCCAATTTAATAAGTAAATACGTAAATGAAAATCTTATTTATTAGGCAACAAATTATAACTTTCCTATTAGACATTTTGCAAAAACCATCATCAAATGCCATTAACATCAATTTTGGAATATCATATGTTGGTTCTCCTGTAACAATAATTTACATTGTTATTTGTAGGATAATGTTGCAATAGATAATCATGAGAAAGTGGACACGTTAGATTGACTTGAATTTGTCTAAAATCCTAACCCATCCCTATTTTTAAACTTGTTTTAAAACACAATGCTCTTCATACACACACACAAATAGTGGAGATAAGAAATAAGTAAACAATCTTACCTAGGGGTGAGCATTATTTGATTAGTCGGTTTGGTTTGGTTTTGAAACTAGATTGGTTTATAATCGACCCGTAAAAAAATTTAGTTTGGTTATCGGTTTAACCAAATTAAACGAACTTTTATTATATTTTCAAAATTGTTGATGTTATAATAAATTTTTTAGATTAGTTTAATGATCCGAAATAAATTTTATTTATTTATGTGTCAAAATTACTTTTAGAAAGCATAAGAATGATAAATAAGAATACTTTAATCATATATTTATGTTTTATTCAAATTACAATGAATATTCCAAACAAAGTGTAAAATATTTTTAGTTCAGTTAAATCGAATAACCAACCGAACCAACTAAATTTAATTTGGTTGGTTTGGTTTGGTTTTCATTTTTATTGGTTTTAGTTAGGTTTAATATTTTTCATCATCGTATAAACCAAACCAGCCAAACACTCATCCCTAATCTTACCTAGCATTTTTCACCCAAGACTAATGTAGTATGCGTGTGCGTCCTTGCTTACATCTAACTTTTATTTTTGTTTATTTAGCTGTGAGGCCGTTGAGAAAATTAAACATGAAAATCCAAATAAGTATGTTTTCCATACACTATGTACTAAAGAATCTTCTTTTGTTTATTGGATACATTAGACTTTCTTCCCTAGAGTTATTAGGCACATGTACCATTGTAACGGTGTAAAAAATATCGTTGCATATTGTTGACACACGAATTAGATTTTTTATATTTCAAAATCAAATAAATATCATTCTTCTTTTTTATGTGACTTAAAGGAAAACATTACCATTTTTCTTAAATTACTGGAATTAAACACTTTTTATCGTTAGAATAAGTAATTTTGACTAATTGACAAATAAAACTTGATGAGGGCTCAATTATACACACAAGTAAAAAATGACATCCATGCTAAGCCTACTTTAATGACTGATATATGTATTATAACCAATAAATATCAATGATATTTCTACCATTGGCGGAGGTATTTCAAAAACTTGTACATAAGCCAAAAGTGCAATGTTTTGTTTTCTTACAATTGAGGAAGATATTTTAAAACTCATAAAAATCGTTGATATTGTTGACTTGAGGATAACAATTAGCCATCGTATCTTTTAAACACCAAAATTGTATTTTACTCTTTCATTAAGCAGTATATGGATCAAACCGTATTGTAGCACATGAACGTACTGAATTAAACATAAACATTGATATACTCTCAAAGAAACTAAAACGCAGTAATTGATATACTCTCAAAGAAACTAAAACGCAGTAATAAATTCGATCGATTCAATAAATAAATTGAAGGGTTTACCACCTTAGCACGAAACTTATGATCAAATGAGCTGCAAATTACAATAAAAAAATCGATGTCATGGAAACAAAATGTGTTAATATAATACTATTAGCACAAAAATATATAGCAAACTCTTTTGAGAAATCAAATGACTGTTGGAGCATATGCACAAACTAAATAAAATTAATCTAACAAAATACATAAGGCTAGTTCTATTCATACTTCCTGTTTTGCTTTACACACACCCAAAATAAACACAAAACATTGTACACATTTTTTTTGCTTCACACACCCTGAAATTTCCAATTTTACCCTTTATTAACTTTTAATGTTCTACAATTTCATTTCTTTTCTCTTCCAAAATTCATGTACCCTAATAGAAATCACGCCGTCTAATGGAGCAACTACGAGAAAAAAAATACATTCCCAACTACCATGGAAAAATGCATTTCTAGCGGGGCTGCTACGAGAAAAAAATAAATCTTAGTAGGCTCTCTGCACAGTTGTTTTATAAACCGCGTACTAAAGTTGTGTTCATTGTAAATTCAAGCATCCACTCCCTTACTGGACAAAAAAGGTTGGAAAACTATTTTTTTAACCTATTTTAAAGATTTTTCTCCATAATCATAATATTTATCCTTTTCTAATCCAAAATCATATTGTTTTTATTCTAACCATAAGTCAATTTCTTTTTTCCAGTTTTTATTGCTAAATAATATATAATTTGATTTACCATATTTTATTGGGTTAACTAGGGTTTAAGTGTATTAAGCAGTAAAAAGTAAAATAATTAAGACGTACTAGTTACTACTATTGAAAATAAGGGTATTTTTATCTTTAAGCTCTTTTAGAAAAAGCCCGGTGTATGTAAAGCAAATTTCAGTGTATAGATATGGTTAGCTAATACATAATCGAAATATTTATACATGGGTAAAAATTGAACCGTACAGTATGAAAAACATGGAGAGTTTAGAATTTAATTCCTGAAATTCTAAAAAACTAAAATACAAAGAGTCAAGTTTCAGTTTTATAAAATATAAGGTATGTAAATATACTATGTTTTTATTAAGTTAAATTGTATAAAATTCTAAGAGATTCTTTAAGTGTTCTGCCATCATTCAACGTTGAACGCTGAACTTTATGTATATCACATGAAATAAATGAGACCATTAAAATAATTTGGTTTGGTAAGTCTTTTAAGAGCATCCCAACATGGGTGGTTTTTTGAGTATTAATACCCAAGCTCAAGAAATAGATGAGTGTCAAAGCTCCTATTTTAGGTGTCAAATAGCCAAATTCAACTAGCCTTTAGCAACGATATATCTGAGTTTATGCAATTCCATAATTTGTCATTTTGTGCACGTGGAGGGACCGCATGAGTTATTATATAAATTAATATATATTATGCATATATATAATATTAAATAATATTATAGATAAAAATTATATTACATGTATATATATGTATGTATATATGTATATATATATATATATCTATCTATTATATGCAAATTATATTATATATTATTCTTGATTAGTTTGTCGCAACTCTTGATTAAAATCAAGCTTTCAACATGATTTTTTTTGACTTAATCGTATATGGACTTGCCTGAGTTTCTGAAACTCGGGTAAGTCGAGATACTTGAGATTCTGAAATTTAGGTACCTCTCGACACCTCCACTATTGGGGTAGCAGAGAGTATCAACTTTTGCAACTTTGCTACTCTATTGCTTGGATTGCTCTAACATAAAGGAGCAATATATCGGTTGTTGGGCTTGAGTTGGAAATCCAAGAAAAGGTTGATGCTCTACCTTGTACACTTGTTCAACTCAGGTTTCTTCTGACACAACTAATCATTCGATAAGCAGTATCTAGATTACTAAATTTATGCTTGTGGGCACTCTATAAACAATTAAAATAGAGTGGAAACTGGCCACACATCCTTATTTTTGCAATTTTTTCATACATTTCACATATCCGTTAGAACTCTAGTAAATTAACAATATAATCAGATATGCCAAATTTGGTGTCGATGGATGCAACTCGGTGGGAGAAGTCGTTTTTGTGTCAAAGATTGTTCGGGAGTTCACATCTGGTGATCGGATATAGGGTTTCAACTGCGATATCGTAATTATGATTTTTTATAGAGGCAGCGGGAGAAGTCGAAGTTGGTACCATTATTTTTGGATTTTAATGAAGAGTATGCTGGTGTTGAGTGGAGGTGACGGTTGTGGCTGCAGCGAAAAATCTTGTCAAAGCTGGAACTGGGATGCTATGGTAAATATTTGCTAGGTCAATATCTGTAGTACGGATAACCGTTGGGCAAATGTTTGACATGCATTTTCTTTGGAAATGAGTTTTCCAAATAACAACACTCATATATTTTATATTTCAAGGATTTTGCATTTATTTGCAATGCAACACCACAATAAATAATTAAGCTATATTTTTTTTTGCATGATAACTAATATTGACATGTAAATAATTTTCTGACAATTATTATGCATGTCACCCGCATGGTGATCCGGACGTCCAGACCAGCCTCTTCGCAATGCGAGGGAAATGCTGCGTATATTATCGACCTCCCCAGAGCCCGCTATCGTGCGGAAGCATCGTGTACTGGGTTTCACTTTTTTATTATGCATGTCACGACAAATATCATGCATGACAAATATGTCCTGCAATTGACAATATCTTGTAAACATAGAATAACAGGGATCAAGAACGTAAGACATGAAACATTTTGGTCAAGTTACGGGAAAACTTTGCAGTCAAGTTCTTAATTTTTGACTGCGGAATTCTATTGTCGATTCGGCCTAATGCTACTGAAGTTTGGGCTAACTGGTTCTGTGTGGGTATATGATGAGTCATCCATTTTGATTGATTTCAATCCCAACACCTGATATCTCCATATTACTAAAGGGAAATTTTTGCAGCAGAAACCTCCAATTATGTTTCACATCTTATAAGAGATTGTAAGACAAAAGTTAAGTTTAAGCACAGCTTCAATAAAATGACATTCATACCCTTTTCTCCCTGAAAATGTACCTGCGTCTTTCGATCCAAGTGGCATGCCTAAAATATTACATGATATTTTCATTTAAGGAGCATTATCGGTAGATTATTGGTCCATTCAATCGATTATTATCATTCGATCTTCTCCAATAAACAACTAATGGATCTTATGCTAAAAGATTTGAGGGTTCAGATTCAGATTTAAAAAGCATTTTTGATTGCAGTAATTTTTTCGAATCCATTTCTTTCCTAAAACAAGTTAAATTCAACAAAAATTGCGTTTATATTTATTAGAATTAATTGTTACTGGTATTCTTCGCTAAAATGATGAATTTATTTTTTGAAAAGATAAAAGTTAGATACATCTAGTTGTTTGATTATTGCTAATATTAATATATGTAAATAAATGTTGTTCGCATGTTGGATACTGGGTTAGAAGTTTTATGAGAATAAAAACGTTTATTGCTTTAAACAGCAAAATGATTACAAAAAGATATTTGCTTTTATCCTTTTAAATGTTTATAACATCTAATAACTTTAGGCGGTCATTTAGTTTTTTATCAGTGTAATCTATATAAAATGAACGAAGCAGTAATTTTCGTTTACGTGGTTTTATCTTTAAAACGGTACATTGATCTTTTCATGTAAAAAGATAAAAATATATATTATTTTATTGGATTTTTGAGGTTAAGTTCCAGAATATCTGCTCGTTATTTTTATTTGAATGATTTCTTTAACCAATCAATTTTACTATGGATATATATAACGAGTTTTAAATTTATCTTTTATTCTTTTGTCATTCTATATAAAACTGACTTTATAGGAAGACTTTTTTTAATCTTACACACTATATATATATATATCAAATGTATTTGTGGTATCATTTAATTATAAGTTAGAAGTGTTTTTAACATGGATTAAGTTTTGTATGATTACAATATATAAAATCTATAGAAAAAGATGCATATATTTGTCTTTATCGTTTGTTTGTAATATTCAATTAACGATGAAATGAAGGAGCATTCAGAAGAATTTATTTTTTATTTAACTCGTGTGCTCTTAGTTGCTAAAATACGAGTAGCATTCACATGTTATCATCTTTTGTAATGTCAACAACCAACATCGTTTGCTATCCTTTTCAATATGACTAGACATGTTCACATATTATATCATTTAGTTTAATTTATCATGAACTTGACAATGTTATTAGTAGACATTACCTTTTTAACTAAAACTGTACACGATAAAAGTTTTTATCCTTTTCAAATTCTGCATATCATATAATTAATAAAATGAAGACAAAATGTTAAAAATAATGTATAAGAAATATTCATGAATTTTGTTGTTGTACCATCTTAAATTATGGTCAAGAACTGTCTAATGCATACATAAAAGTCCATATGGTTAAATAAACTAAAAAGTATGTTATAAGATTAAATCTTTTATCTTTTTAAAATATACATAGTACATGAATGATTGAATAAAGAAATAAAATGAAATAATAAAAAAATTATACCAATATTTACTTCAAATATTATTTTCTATAGTCCCAGAGTCATATTTACAATGGATACTATTTTCTATGTCAGTTAAATTCAGTAGTGTTAAAATGTATACAAGGTCATTATTTTTTATCCTTTTTGTTTGTATATAATAAATAACTAATAAAATATAATAAAAATGAATAAGCATCATACCTATAAAATGTTGTTAATATAGCAAGTTAATAATAGGTTCTCATTTCTAAATAACATAGAATTCACTACTGCAATAAACTACCGTGCTTACAAAAAGATAAAAGCTTTTATGTTATTCAAAAGCATGAAAAATAAACAAAATAAAGATAAAGCCAAAATATAAATACATATAACAACCACGTAGGTAAAATATCGTTTATATAGACTAATATTCTGAGTTGATATCACTCTATATGAACTAGTTTACATATTGATATAAACTACAAAACTTGACGTACGTGCGTGCGTTGCTTTTTTAGTTTATGCAAAGTATATTTAGATAATAACATAAAAAACAAATAACATATATGCATAAGAAATATATAAACAAAATATTTTATGTGGTATCTCTGGTCCATACTAACAATTTTGCGATATGATCAGGAAAAATTGAAATAAAACGAAATATAATCCTACGAACAAGAAACATCCATACATTGAACAACAAAATTCCTAATACAATTAACTTCGTCAAATCCTATCTTACCACAATTCACACTTCAGCTATCGTATTACGTTTTGCTACGTGCATTCCGAAATGCAATAAATTAGCATTCCAAAATGCTATGCACACGATTTGATATATTGATTCTGATGTCATGAAACGTCGAATTTGTTGTTCCAAAATGTTGAATCAAACGTTCTACAACATCTAGTCCGACTTTCCAAAACATTCATTTTGAAGATTTTAAGTGTATTATATTCACATGCATTAAGCAATTATAATTTTCTATGACAAATATCAATCTTGATAAGTCTAAAAGTCTTGTTTTGTAATTTTTCTTAATTTCAACTGCTATAATTTATAACTTATAACCTCCATGGTAAAAGTTCTTTTAGGTCACCGCCTAGGCCTCACCTAGGTGCTAAGTGAGGCGTACCGCCTCGCGTTCCGCTTGGACTCTTCTAGGCAAGTCTTACCGTTTCAACTTAGAATTCAAACATGCATTTAGACACTAGTTAGGCATTAGTTGAAGCTTGATGCTTCGTGTAGACATCTACATGCTAATTTTTGATGGTCCTGCTCTTAGTTTCTCTTAAGTCTGTTTAAATCCCTAGTTTTTCATTTTTATCAATTAATATTAAACCGAATATTGAAATTTTATTCAAAATACACAAGTTATCAAGAACACTTAGTTTTGGTTAATTCGTTAGTCCCCACATAAGCGATTATTCTCCGGTTCAATCTATTAATATATAAATGCTAGATGACAACATTTATATTATAGATTCGTAATCTTTAATATATTTATTCGAACGATATCGACTTATGAAATAATGTATTTATACCCGCGTGATTCAAGTGTCAAACACACCTGGAATCACGGTATATGTACTCTACTTATGTATTTATTTCTTAAATCTAATTTAGATTTCTTATAGTTCCACGCTATTTAATTAAATCATATTTAATTGATACTTTAATTAATTTAATTTCTTATAGTTCAACACAGTTGACCGTGATACCAACCCCTTATAAATAAGGAGCGAATTCTCAATTGAATAGTGTTTTAGTTCCAATGCTTCAACTCAGACCCAATTATAATTGCTCGACCGATCGACACGTCATGATTTAACTATAATCAAATTAGAGTATCCACGTTGAAGTTCTAGTATTCTCAAGTCAAGGAAACTGTATAACATCGTCACTTTGAGAGTCTTTGTTTGACTTAGTTGGTTAATCAATAGAAAACTCTCAAGTGTGCCATTTCAGAAATATATAATAACTATCAGTATGCAACTTCTTGGTGCCCGTAATAGCCATGAGTAATACAGTGCCCAACATTTGGAGAGCGTTACGTACTCTAATCTTAATGGATGTATTAATATCTTGTCTTGAAACATCTTGACTATAAATATTTAAAATAATATATCATTTTAATGTGATAAATTTCTCATGATTACAACACATTTAATACTATCACATACTATATCATTTAAGAATTTTCTATTTAATATACTTTAAATTAATTACTTAAATAATTATATCACAAATAAAATATATTATAGAAATCAAATATCTTTATTATGAACAAGATTGGTTATCGGGTTAGACATATGTAACAAATTACATAATTGACATAGGACATACCACTAACTCTATCGGGGAGAAGGATGACCCATATGAAAAATGGAGGTCATCTACATTTTGAATGCTCCAGAGTCAGACTACAGGTCTGTCCGTTTTCTGACCGACGAGTCAACAACTTAGAAGGCTAGTGATATATCTAGTACATAAATTTAGGAGTGGGTTGTATTGTATTTGCATTTGTACTTGAAACCACTGGTATGTAATAAAAATATTATTGCAAATTTTCTAATATTTCATAATTTATAAATAATATAAATTCATTTAACCGTATCAATTAAACATAACTACAACAAAGTAAAATAATAATTATCCATCACAAAATGATTAAAATACCTTTCAAATGCCCTTTCGCAATACAATAATACATTCTCCTTTCGTCAAACATTATCCTTTCGTGCTCCATTCAAATGTCAATTTCCCGTGTCTCTATCGTGTACCAAAAGAACATATCCTTAGTGGAGCATGAAAGACAGTTAGCAGGGAGAAAATAGTGGAGGTGCCATTGAAAATATGAAATATGAAACAAGAATTAGAGTAGATAGAAATTAAATTAGATATGTGTCGTGAACTGAAGGAGATATAAGAAATTAGTCTAAAGAATCAATTGTCAAAATGAATACGTGATTATTATGGTCCAAAACATCCACAACTTATTCTGAAAATAAGAAGAATGTTATATAATTTTTTCAAAATATTCTGGAAGTGAGTGAAATATTTTTCCTTAAAGAATTTCAAATGAGAACGAATGAGAGTAGAGAAAACAAACAGTCCAAAGGTCAAATACTAACTAAAGTTCAATCAGAACTCTAAAAGAACAAATAGAAGTGATACATTAAAGCGACATAACCAAAGTCGTTGAATAGAAAAAATAAAAAGTAATCTAAGATGCATCAAAATTTAACCTCTCCATAGGCATCAAATCGTCAAAATAACATTATCTATTAAATAATAGTAAAACAAAAGAATTTTATGGATTCATAACTAGAGAGCTTCTCTGGTCCTTCATTAACTGGGCTAAAACTCCGGAAATTACAAATGCCCAAATAGGAATAGCATTCGATACTATTGTTATCCAGCCTTTTGGTCCGGCTATATCTGGATTGATCAAACCTCAATGATCAAAATTTTGAGTTATTGAACTAGCAATAAATTAGCATTCCAAAATGCTATGCACACGATTTGATTTATTGATTTTGATGTTATGAAACGCCGAATTTGACGTTCCAAAATGTTGAATCAAACGTTCTACAACATCTAGTCCGACTTTCCAAAACATTCATTTTGAAGATTTTAAGTGTATTATGTTATTAACATGCATTAAGCAGTAATAATTTTCTATGACAAATATCAATCTTGATAAGTCTAAAAGTCTTGTTTTCTACGTTATTTTAATTTTCGACTTCCATAATATTGTAAAGTAAACTACATGTTTTTATGAACTCTACATTTATATTCCTCACTCCTCTTTTTTCACAACATTTGATGTTTTGTTATTTTTCTTAGTTTCAACTGTTATAATTTATAACTTATAACCTCCATTGTAAAAGTTCTTTTAGGTCACCGCTTAGGCCTCGCCTAGGCGCTAAGCGAGGCCTACCGTCTTGTGTTCCGCTTGGACTCTCCTAGGCAAGTCTTACCGTTTCAGCTTAGAATCCAAATAGGTATCTAGACACTAGTTAGGCATTAGTTGAAGCTTGATGCTTACATCTACGTGCTAATTTTTGATGGTCCTGCCTTCTTAGTTTCTCTTAAGTCTGTTTATATCCCTAGTTTTTCATTTTTATCAATTAATAATAAACCGAATATTGAAATTTTATTCAAAATACACTATGTTATCAAGAACAGTTAGTTTTGGTTAATCCTCGTTAGTTCCCGCCTAAGCGATTATTCTCCGGTTCAATCTAGCGATTTTTACAACCTTGCTTATAACTAGTTGGAAATGGACATCAATGACATGTTTATCTATACTGAACTACTTTTACTTTGTGTTCATCCATTTGTAGTGGATAACAATATTATACATATTTGCTTGTAAATAAAGCGTGTACAAAAATGTTCATTGTTTCAGTTAAACGTATTTCGTTTGAGTAAAGCATTCTGATTAAACCTACCCCTAACATATTGTATTCCGCAACTGTCATATTTCGTTACTGTTTTCGATCTGCGTACCAAACCAATCTGCATATTGGGTAATATAAATTAAAACACGGAGAATAACATTGTAGAATATCATACTCAAATCTTTAAAAATTTCACGAGACTGCAACAATCTCAAAATTTCAGAATTTGTAACAGAAAGCAGAAAAAAAGATAATTTTACCATTGTGCAATATCATAATTAAATAAACATAAATTTAACTTAAAATAAATCTGAAATAATTAAATTCTTATTGTAAAAGAGACAACAGGTTTCTAGAATATCGGAAAGATTTTAAAAAACCTCACAAGTCTCAATGTCATATAATTTGCAGGAAAATAGAAGATGACAAACAAATTTATCGTTATCCAAAACAACAATAAAAAGACACAAATATTATAAGCATAATAAAAATCTAAAACAATAAAATACTTACAATAAAAGAGACGGACCTCAAAATCTTTCTTTACAAACATACTATAATTGGAACTAGCTCATGACCTCATATTGATGACAATGTTAAAAGCCTAATATAAGTAGATAGTTATTGTAAATAGAGAATCAAGGCGAAAATTACAATGCAATAATGTTGATGCTTGTCCGTAGACTCAAAATTTGATAGAGGAATCAAAATATCAAATTACACCAACAGAATAATGCATAGAATCAATATATAAACCGAGATCCAACAAATTGAGATATGATAAGGAGAACTGATATAACTTAATCAAATGAAATTTGGAATTTTTTTAAAGAAGATCGTACAACGATTACAAGAAAAGGATTATTTTAGGAAGTTTAAATTTGAAGAATTGTCCTTAAAATGAATGAATCTGATAAGAGGATCCTTAAGAATAACTAAATAGGGCGTTTGGGTCTTAAATTATAACCACAAGATTAGTTGTCTTGGGGGCTAAACAATAATGAAAACATGCTCTTAAGCCTAATCTTCACTTGCTTTTTTTCTTCAAAGAACAACTTTCACTTACTGGAATTGAGAAATTATTTAAGAAAATTATATTGTCATTAGATCCAAAGGAACAGTGGTTCAACACCTCTGACCTACACAGAAAATAAAGACTGACACATTTTAGACATAGTTAACTTCTATTTTGTCATGCATGTTTGCAATTATATGATAAATGCAACCATTTTGAAAAAGTCAACTGTGACGGGACATAAATACAATATTCCGTAATATTATTAACTCTAGGGCTGTTATGGTAATGGTTACCGTTACCATTTCACAAATACCGTTACCGTAACATTTTTACTGGTAAACGAAAATTGCTTACCGTTACCGATAGGCTGGTATACCGAAGACTGGTATACCGATAATCTGGTAACCGTTACACTGGTAATGGTAAATTACCGTTTGTCTAAAAAAAGGTTAGTAACATAACACGTATTCACACCATAACGGTACTTCATTATACAATTTATAGTGTTACTTAATAAAAGACGTAAATGAGAAAGAAGTGAAGTGTATTTAACATTATTTCACCTGGTTTATAAACTAAATTTAATCATTTTTTTGGTTCTAAATGCCTATAATAAAGCATGTTACATGAATATATATGTATTATAAATTAACTGGTAAAATTACCGTTACCGCTGGTATTGAAGAAATGTTACCGATGATTTACCGTAGAAAATGGTAAATTTACCGTTATCATACCGATTAAACTGGTATACCGATTTCACTCGAAAATGGTAACCGATTGGCTGGTAATGGTATGGTAATGGTAAATTTACCGTTACCATAACGGCCCTAATTAACTCGCACCCACACACATTGATGATAACCGAACTTTTGGGACATACATATATTACCTATTATATTGTACAGGATTGCTTTTAGTTCTAGAAACCACTGCACTTGCATGCAGGGATTTCATAACATTAATTTAACGTGTGAAGTTTATTTGTATCGTTCCAATTCCTTATAAATATCCGTGATCACGTACTATGCTTATTCTATTGTACGCCAGGCTGACAAATGAAGGGGTTATGGCTTTATTGGAAATGTGGAATTTTACCTATGTGAAATCAGGTTTTTTCGTTTCTTTTTGACCACTCTCTGAAACTTCTGTTTCTGTTAATGGATCTTTCATTTTAAATGGATCTTATATCCACTTCAATGTTAATCGTGGTAAAGTACTAAATTTACAGTATATATATTCAAGGAGCACAACAAATAGTGGATGCACAACACTAATAGTAAAATGGAATTCAGAAAATGTCGACCAAAGTATGGATGATGTTTTATTGAATGTTGTCTATTTTGGAGTTGTAAAAATGGGTGTACATTCACAATGTAGTTTAACTGTGCAGAAAACATTGTTGATAACTTTTTTAATTACGGTTTTTAGTCTTATAGGATTCATCTTTAACTCACAAAACTTTTGGATCGGTAGATATACATTGTTACATTTCTATAATGTTTAAAAATTATCACACACATTTTAAAAACATTATATCGACACTTATTCATCAACATACATTTTAGTTATCCGATAATTTTTTATGCTTGTATATACTTATGTTCCAATGACTGTAAATTGCTATCATCGGAGGTATATTTTAATGATTTATATTTAAATCAACATTTACAATTATAATTATTAAGAACAGAAAATAAATGAATTTATTCTTAATTCAAGCTACCTAACATAATCCAACAACACCGCACACTCATGTGCACACACACACATGCAAACGCGCGCACACACACATATGTATGTGTATGTAAATTTCAAATAAAAAATACACCATACGAAATTCTGGAATATATTCTTAGTTCAATTTCAACAGGTGATTTAACTAATTAATATGATCCAACAATCACAAAAACAGTGATTGGACTTTTACTCCATAACTGCAAATTTCAACATGCAGATCCTCAATAATTTGAGTCTACCAAAATTAACAAATGCCAGATGCCTCTTTCACAATATGTTTAATCAACTTAACCCTGTAAATAATACAAAGCATTAGCAAATGGATAATACGAGAGATTGATAAAAAAAGAAAGAAATGGAATTAAAGCTTGTTTTTATTTGGATAGCGCCTTTTAAAAAAAAGAATATAATGAGAAAGGATTTTCATTTATTTTTAATAAAAAGGGGAATTTTGAAGCTAAATTTTTGGCTCAATACTTTGCTAGAAGCTGCAAATTTAGAGCCAAACTTCATGAAATGCAAGTTTAATTTAAATTAAATGATCTTAGTTATGCGGATTGCTTAATTTAATCCAATGAATATTGATTAATAAGAAATACTTAATATTTTGAAAAAAATAATAATCAAGCTACCATTGAATGAAAAGACAGTCTAACAATCCTGATCTTTCATATGTAAAATTTACTCTAATTTTTTATTTGTTAAATTAAAACGATAAATACAATAAATATATTTTAGAATGATAATTATTATCCATTCACAATTTTAGAAAATATTATCTTAACTATGAAATTATAAAACATTATGTGAACATTATTAAACAATGTTTGTTCTTACAATTATAAGAACTATCAGTTTGAAAAATTCTCAGCATTCAATAAAAGTTGTTAAATATATGCATGCTTTTACAATATAAGGATGGATTTTTTGAGTTAATTTAGATCTGTCTTTGGAAAATATAATAGATTTAGGCTTATTTGAAAACATATTCAGATATAGATTTGTTTTTGTCATGATGCTATTGATTCAACATTTCCTTATGTTGCATTTTGAAAATGCTCCTAACTATGTGCCAGAATATTGTTTTTCATGGCGACTTTTCATAAATCTCCACAAGGGAATTGACCAATTAACTTTTGATCTATATGCGCAACAAATTTTCAAATATGTCTAAACCCGTTATATGCTTTGGAAAGTGATCTAAATTAATACAAATTTATAATACAACATTGAAATTTAAAGCATTGTTAAAGGGACTCTAATTTTGGATGTGGGGACAATTTTTCAATTTCCGTAAAATGGTTATAGGGTACCAAAAAATATTGCCTCCCTTAACGAAAAAAATCCGTAACTACCTCATTATTTCGGTGATCCTCCATCGTTTTTTGGTTTTCTTTTCGATTAGACCCCGCCGAAAAGTTTTCGGTGAACCATCGTCGTTTTTCTTTTCATTTTGCGATGGGGTTTTGCTGAATTTTGCTTTGCACTAGGGTCAAATAGTAAATCATTTTATGTGGTTTTATTTATCACGTCCTCCATTACAAATTTTTTTTCTCTTGCCCCTTGCGGTGCAACTATCTTACTATAATATATTCTTGAAATTGGAGGTTAATAATGTTAAAAAAAGAAAAGAAACATTAGGTAAATAGAAATATGGTATTGGAAATTATATGATACGTCCTCCATTTACATTAAACATATATAAAGGATAATATTATAAGCATGTATCACATATTTCTCCACTTACACAAGTATACCAGGCAATACATGAACTTGTATGGGTGTCATTTATATCTTGAAATTGTGGACACATCTACATAAAATTTATACCACTGAGGTCGGACACAATATGCATCTTGTGTGGGCCTGTGTTTGCTCCCATTTTCGAACATTTTGTTTACTTTGCAAGATTTTTGGGTGACATGTAATTAAAAATGTTTATTAGTACAAGATTGTTATATAACACAGCACTGACGTATCACCAATTCGTACTAAAATACTTAATGATGACTGAAAAAGAATTGACAATCGGCCAATTAGTGTATGAACTTTGTTCTCTTTAAAACAATTCAACTTCAGCAACAGGGTATACTAAATTTCTATATTTGCGTATGCCATTTCACCATGGAACACCATTGTGGCCACACATGCTAGTTCAATAAAGTAGATGATCAGTCCCAACAGTGATAAATTGTAAGCATGACGCTGTGACAGTATGGTGATACTCATCAGTGGAACAATAACTAACACCTTTATTTTGTTTCCCTTATGTTTAGCTACAATTTATGCCCATTCTTTAAGGGTACTAACGCTCAACATGGACTATCTTTTATTAACATGTTTCGAATCTTTGCAGGGATTTAATTTTTTAGTAAATGTCCGTTTTTCTTAGTGTGCGTGAATTTATATTTTGATGTTATCTCTGAAGGATATAATTAATCCTAAGTGGCAAAAATACAAGTGCATATCTGTATATAATGCACATGTTTGAGATGGATATAGGCCTTGGAACAGTTTCAAGCTATTCTGGATGCAGTTCAGCATACGAGAAGTAAAACAAGACAGTTGTGATTTTTTTTCTTTTCTGTTTTTCATTCCTCAGAAGTTGTCTTGTTTTACAGCGTTCATTATGCGTATTCATGAGATTCAACTTCTTAATCTTTATCCTGCTTTATAACATAGTGTGATATTTATGTAATTAGGTTAAGAAATTTTGGTCTGATAACTCTATTAATATGTTAAAAATGGTAAAGGATTCTACAAAAAACAGGTGATGGGCTTTTCAGTTGATGCATCCTTGGAGTCTGTATATGGTGAAAAGAGAAAAGATTATATGCTCTGCTTATGTAATAAAAACTTCTGAAATCTATGATCTAAATTTGGAAACATAAGTCTGATCTTGATTTACCTTTTCATCTTTTGCTCTGATGTGTAAAAGCCTTGAATTTTGATATGCGTTATTATTTGTGGTGACCATCCCATTACTTGAAAAGCGTTAATTCAATACTTACCAATTACCATACGGGGGAATTAATTTAAAGGACAAAAATTTGTATATTTTTAGTCTCAAGGACACGACTCCAATATTTTAACCACAAGGACAAACATTCTTCTAAAAATTATTCATAAGGACAAACAATCTTTTAAAATTATTCATAAGGACAAACATTCTTCCAAAACTGCTATCGAACTAAAAACTGATACCTAAAAACTACTATCGATAACTACAAACTGATACCTAAAAATTGTTATCAATAACTAAAAACTGATATTTAAATAAAGTTGTCCTTCAGGATAAAATATTAAAGGTCTGTTGAGGTTAAAATGTTGAGAAATTTTGTCCTTAACAATAATTTTCTGTTGCCATTATTGCTTTGTTGTGGCAAGAGAACTCCAAAAACTTCTCTAAAATGTCTGTTCCCCATGTGTTTTTAAGTGCTCCATTGACATTCACATCATCTGCCAAGTAACATATAATATATACGGTAAAATAGGAGCGAGGATAAGCTTAAAATTTTTTTTGGACGAAGAACAGCTAGTTTATTTTTTTGGCTGAAGGATAATGCTAGTTATAATTAGTATTTTGTATAGTGTGAAACTGAATATAATGCTAGTTATAATTAGCATTTTATGTAGTGTAAAAGTTGAATATAATGTTAGATATAATTTGTATTTGTGTTTCAGTCTAAAAATAAAGCTTGATGACTAGTTTAATTTTTTTCCAAAGTTTGTTCTTTTTTTTAATTCTCCCTGGTTTAAAAACAGAAACGAGGCAGATAACTTGCAACTAATACGACTGTCTACTCGTAAAACCACTTAAAAAAAGATATACCAACCATCACATTAGAAGAAAATAATCACATAACACACAATAAAAAAACGTTATGGTAGAACCGCATCGATGTTGTTGTCATCAGACATGGATCTCAATAGGCGGTTGGAATAGAAGTGCATGAGCTGTTGAACCAAATTCATTGAGGGACAAATGAAGATGGACCACCAATATAAGCAACATGTGTAATGATGCTTTAGACGGAGATTTAGGTCATGTGTTCGATTTATTGAGATATCAAAATAAGTGCTCTGCTTGAATTAAGTATCGCCTTGATTATATAAGAAAAGATTGAGTCAAGTGTTGGCCATTAGAAATAGATTGCCTAACCTTATTTGGATCGTCATCCAGGGAGATGGAGGTAGCAAAAGAATAGGAAATGACTCATGGGATGGAGGTGGCAAAAGAATGAGCAATTGATCGGGGTTGGAGTGGGAAACATCCAAGTGAAGAGGGAGCAAATGTTGTGAGGTAATTTTCCAAATTAGCAAGTTCGTCATCTAGAACTTGATCACAAGAGTGGTGGCAATTGTAATAGAATCCAAAAGGTCATGAGCTAGCATTCTTTAATATTGGATTAGACGAGCACTATTGTAACATCTCAAATTTTTGATAACATTATTTAAGATATTTAGTTAGTAAAACTAAATAAAATAATGTATTACTTAGGAGATAGGGATTTGATTTTAATCAAAGGTAGCCGTGTCATTTAAAACAAATAAATTAAAGAAGGGTTTTAATTTAAATAAGGAAGAGGTAAATCGGGAAAGAGGCCATTCCTATAACTATTCCCTTAGGCCGTGTATTATACACGTTTATTTTCATTTCAAAATTTTAAAAAGAAGAGGTCGACCACCATTAACAAGGAAAGAGGAAGAAGAATTATGAAAAGCTAATTCATTCAAATCTCAAGCTCTTTAATCTCAAATGCTAAGGTGAATAATGTTTACATCTCAAATCTTTTATTCGTTTCGGTTTTAAGATTAAATCCGAATATTCTGCACTAATTTGCTATGTTTTTTGAATGATGAAATGAATATATATACTTGTTGATGATTTATGTATGTTCATATAGACTTTATAACATGTTTTGAGATGAAAACCCTATTAAATGACATTCAATTGCCTTACGAATTTTTATGAAGATCTAAAATGATATGTTAGAGATGGGTTTCAATTTTTAGTTTTTTCTGAATTTTTGTGGATTTAATATGAATTTTCTAGTAAAAAAGTGGTATTTTGGATTATAAATTATTTACGGGTAAATAAAACATTTGAGTCTGAAATTTTTATATGTTAGAAAACATATATAATGTGATTTTTTGGAATTTTTTCATATTTTTCCTAAGTGTTTTAATAGTGATATAAAATTATTTAAGGTATGAGACTTAAATGTTTTATATAATCATGGAGGAGAAGGGGCTTTTTATAAAATGTTTAAATTTCTAAATATGGAAAGTCGGCAGCAATTTTAAAAAGAAAAATATGGCAACCAATCAGATTTAGAGAGATAAGGCAGGTTAGGTACAAAAGAATAGTTTTAAAGTACAAATAAATAGCCTTTTTACTATTTCATCTCCTTTGGCACCTAGGTTCCGCCTCCATACTACCCTTCCGACACAGTCGAAACCAATGCATATGGTATCAGGCAACTGATACGTAATGAATTTGAAGAATGCAAAAGCTATAGGGTCGAAACCATGGGGTTCCAAAAGGGTTGGGACTTTGTTTTGGTCTTAAAGGAAAGAACGCCTACTTGCTTTCAACTAAGTTGCTTTCGACTTAGTAAGCTTTCGACTAAGTCAAATGGTTTAAAAGATATGGTTTCGATTAGATTGCTCTCTTGTTTTAACTGATCGCTTTCGATCGAGTCGAAGCCTTTGGCTGCTGCTTCCTACCTTTCGGTCCAGATGGTTTCAAAGGGGTTTTTTAGTTTTCTAAAATTTGGCCACCTCTCCATTGTTTTCGAAAGGATGGTTTCGACACCATCATTTTATTACTTAGGAAATGGTTTTGAAAGAGTTACTTTCAAATGGTTTCGAAACATATGCTTTCGACTCTTTTGATTTTCTGATCCTTTTGCTTTATTTGAAGGCATAATCCAAAATGTTTTCGATCGAAGCGTTTTAAGGGGGTTTCAAAGTAGTCAACTTCAAATGGTTTTGAAAGGTTTTCACATGTTTTTAAAATTGAACCCAAGTGCTTTTGAAGGAGTTGAGTTTTGATGCTTTCGAAAGGTTTTAATGAATGGTTTCTAAAGGGATAGTTCCTCAGGGTTTCGACAAGGTCGAAAAGGAAGGTTTTTTCTATGTTTTCGAAAGGCAAAGATTAAATGGTTTTAAAGGAGGACGTCTAATGTTTTAAAGCTTTCGAAAGAAAGACTTTTATTGGTTTCGAAATGGTTACTTTCAAAGGTTTCGAAGAGTTACCTTCAAAGGTTTCGAAGGGTTACTGTGAAGGGTTTCGAAGGGGTTGTTTAAACATTTTAAACAAAGGTTTCGAATATAAAGAATAGACAGAATAACCTAAGTGTTTTTAAGTTAAAAAAGACTTCAACTTAATATAAAAGGATAGTTAATCCTTATTGAATATCATCAACATTATTTTGAGTAAATTACATATAACATGAAAAAAATAGCTTAGAGTAAAGTTAAAAATATATTTTCCTTGTATATGTATGATTTGATGGACTAAATCATTTTGAAAGGGTTTTCAAGGAAAATTTAAAGAGTAATTAATTCAAAGAAAATTTCGGGCAGTTAGCCCATTTCAATTCGGACAGTTAGTCCAGTTAAGGGCAGTCATCTCAGTTTATGAACGGATAGTTCATTTGTTAGCATAACGGACCTTGCTTGTAACAACCCGCATATTTTACGATTGTATATTTAAATATAGAATCGTTAATCGGATTAAAGTCCGAAAAGCTACTTTTTGCAAACAGCCGAATTGGGACTCGAGACCACTTCCATTGAGTCCAAAATGGCGTTTGCGACTTTTTTAAGTATAAACATCGATATATTTGGAGTAAGTTGAATTTTGCTATTTTCTATTGGGCTTTGGGTTTGGGTTTCACCCCAACTCACTCTATAACCTAGTTCAGCCCCATCCTCTCCTCTTCACTTCATTTCTATTTTCTCAAACACTCAAGCAAAATTGAAAATGGGGAAAGAGTATAGGAATTAGAAATTCCAAGCCCTAGTTCTCATTTGCAAAACCTAATTCTTGCTCCAAATTCAAAGAGAAGCTTTGGTAAGTATCTCCTTCTTCTTCTCTAACTCATTCTTTCCTTAATTTCAGAAATTTCCTAAACCTAACTTAGGAAATGTTCTTCTTTTGAGCTTAGATTTTCAAGCTTCTTGAGTTGAAATTGAAGAGAGGTTGATCTTCCTTTGCTTTCAAGCTTCTCCTTCATAGTTTTTGGGATTAAAGGTGAGTTGTTGAACTCACATCTATTTCTATAGATATCGCTGTTGTTGGGTATGAATTCCTAACACTTATTCATGTACATTTTCTTTCGATTTGGATCGAATTGGTGAATTGTTTAATTTTTGGTTTTTGGAATCCAATTTTTGTAAAAATCCAATCTTCGATGTTTGAACACGTTAGTGGAGCGTTTCGGAGGGCCATACAAGGCTGGGTTGTCGTTAGGCGTAAATCCTCAGTCGAAGTCGCTCGTTCGTTCGCTTCCATCCGTGTTATCGGATTTGCCCCAAAAGGGGGCTAGACTGAATATGCTCCTGAAGCAGGTTCAATCGACTGAACCAGAAGGTCAGTCGACTGAACCAGAACATGAAAAATGCTTCAGAGCAGGTTCAGTCGACTGAACCAGTGGTTCAGTCGACTGAACCAGACCCTGGAAATTGCCTGGGTCTGTATCAGTTGACTGACCATCTGGGCCAGTCGATTGACCCTGGGGATACAAAAATCGTATCCCTGTGTCAGTCGACTGACCACCTGGTTCAGTCGACTGACCTGATTGTCTCAGCCAAAATTGATTAATTTGTTTGATTTCCTATTTTTATCGATTCGTGATTTCCGAGTTGTCGTTGTCATTTATCATCTTCTCAGATGACTTCTTTTTCGGGATTTTTGTGGTTATCCATTTTTGATGGATTCGATATCGATTTCTCTTGATTTGATTCACGTCTTCGTATGTGAATTTTTGATGGTTGATTGTTTCTACAATCATTTCTGTGCTTTGTCACTTTAAATTACAAAGGTTTCTATACTAGTAGTAAATATTCAAACTCTTTTACTAAAATGATTTCAACTCTATTTTTAATACAAAGTTCGCTTATAAAACCCTTTTCTAATCTATCAGTATATACAAACCTTTACCTCATCCATATGAGAAAATCTAATTAAACGGCTTAGCAAAACAAGTGATATGAAACACTTGTGTTTACTTCGTCGGTTAATTTATGGACTTGTTCGATTGAAAATCTTGTGACAATTTTCGAGTGGAAATCTACAATTTGTTCGTAAATATTTAAGTTAAGCTAGTGGTTATGGGACATGAAGCTAAACTCTTATATTTACTGGCTTAGTGTAATTCACACTTTTTATGGATCGATGATGATCATTTTGTGATTTAGACTAGCGATGTGCGATGTCTATTTGTCTGCAAGGGAGACTAAACCCCGTTTTGTGGAACTTCGGTTCAATTTGGCGGGGTAGCGACCCGTGGTCTTCGGACCGTTTGTGGAGCTTCGGCTCAAAATTTATGGTTAGCGACCATGGAATAGCGTTCCGTTTGTGATACACGTGTTGGTGAGTTTTCATGCTCCCGTTTGTGATAGGCCTCCCCCTTTGTGATTTCTGGATTTCTAATTGATGATTTCTAGAATTTGTGTTTCACCTCTTTATGCGATTGGCAATGCTATGTTTGTCAATATTTGTAGTTTGGTGAATAAAATTAAGAATATGATATTCTTTTTGGTGTTTTGAGATTATTGAGATATTGTATGATTTTGTTGTTGTTTTATATCATATTTGTTCTAGTATGACATGATTGTTATCATACATTCTTATTATATCTCTGCTTATATCTCATTCCTTTATCTGATATTTATAGCTAGACTGATCCGTTTATTATTTTCTTATTAAATAATACTCGGGTCAGACCGAGATATTACAGGTGCTTCTGCTTGACTCCTTGTCTGGGATCATCTTCTGACTTTTGTCTAACTACATTACATTTGTAGTTTTTTTGTTATACATTCGAGATATAGACTCCATGATGTATACTTATTCTTTTGTCTAGCACTTGTATCTATTCTTTTGTGATGTTGTGGATCCTATATGACCACTACTCTGATGTACACTTTTATGTGTTATATTCATATTTGTTTCCGCTTTTGAGATATGAACGTCTGTGACTGATTTATGTTATGTTTATTTCAATACTTGTTTTCCGAGGTCCACTTAGCCACTGTGTGGTAGCTTTGAGTTTGTATTAGATACGTCGGATTTCCTCCAGAAAGGAAATGTAAGTTATATTATCTGACATATCGGTACTCGCTCAAAGCAATCGCACAGATGGTCGCTCCTCAACAGCCTTATTCTTCGCGCTAGTCGACGACATTACCCAGTAGTGTCCTTGGCTAGCGTGAGCATAGAGGTGGGGCGTCACAGCATGGTATCAGAGCAAAACTTCGGAACAATGTAGAATAATCTAGCAAGGATCGTTGTCCTAAGTCTTCCTTAGGAATCGTGCCATAGGATTTGATTCGAGTCATTAAACCCATTCTATCATGTTTCTTTTTATGATACCTTGTTTTATAAATCAAGTTTGTTTGATATTCATTCTAAGATTAACCTTTTTCTCTTTTCTTTCTTTCTTAAAGAAAAGAAATGGTTAGACCTGGCCGTCCCAGCACCGGTCAATCTAGTGCTACTCCCTAGGATGGAGTATTTATGTCTACTCAGCAACTACTAGATCTTGTAAGAAATGCTCAAGCTGTCAGACCTATTCCTGAGCCCACACATCCTAAATCTGGGTTTGCACGCTTGTGTAGTGATTATACCAATTTGGGTGGAAAGCCATTTAAAGGTTCCGAGAGCGTTATAGAAGTCCAGGCTTGGCTTCGAACATGCGACCGCATCTTTTCTCGCATGAATCTTATTGATCTTCATCGAGGTCAAGTGGCTTCTAGTATGCTCCAAGAAAGAACATTAGACTGGTACGAGCTTCTGATCTCCGAAATTATTGAAGCGGACCTTACTTGGGAGCAATTTCGGGAAAGGTTCAAGGTGAAATTCATGCCGGAAGCTGAAAAAGTATCTTTAGCCCGACGCTTCATAGATCTTGTTCAAGGTGAATCTTCCGTGACGGACTACGTCGCTTCTTTCGAATCTCTCTCTAAATATGAGGTCGAGTATATTAATACCCCATTGAAGAAAAATCAGAGATTTGTTTATGGCTTGAACAAGAGCCTCAAAAAGCCATTGCTTCTGAAATTAGAAGTTTCTTTTGACCAACTTATTGATATCGCTCTTCGACTTGAAGAGGCTGATAAAGATAGTGATGATGAGGTCAAACAAAACATCAACAAGAAGAGACCTTTCAAATTCAAGCCTAATCCCAACAAGAAGGGAAAGCAAGCTACACCAGTAGCAAGTACTCCTACATCTCGTCGTGAAGAATGTTACAATTGTTGTTCTAAGGACCACTATGCAAACAAATGCCCGAAGTCTCTTTCTTGCCGTTATTGCAAGAGTTCGGGTCATACCTTATCTTCGTGTCCCAAACTTCAAGGCAAAAAGGAGGGCAAGCTAAATGTTGTACAAGCCCCTGCTAACACTTCTCGTGGTCAAGGTATTTCTCATTCTATCCTTGATGACATTATTATATTTCGTGATCTTCCTATTCGAGTTCTTTTTGATACGAGTGCATCTCACTCTTTTATATCAAAAGAACTTGTTGATGCTTTCTCTTTGGATGTTATTGGCTTGATGACTTCTTTGAGAATTGCGAATCCGGTCGGTGGATCCGCAACACTCAGTTTATTGTGTAAAGATGTCAAAATTATTTTGTGTGATTACTTTTTCCGTGCAGATTTGCATGTTATGCATTATTTAGGTTTTGAAATGATTTTGGGAATGGATTGGCTTAACCGTTATGAAGCCCATATCCTATGCCCTGAGCGGACTTTATATCTTCGGCATCCTCAATCTGTTAAGCAAATTTCTCTCGTTCTTAAAGATTCGGATTCCAACTTAACATCATCCTTATATTCTCTCAATCCTCATGACGACGATAATGATGATGAGGAAGATGTTATTTCTCTCATTCACATTGTTTGTGAATTTCCCAACATATTTGAGCCCGTTCTAGGATTACCACCTAAGCGAGCAATTGAGTTCCGAATTAATCTAGTCCCTGGGGCTCTACCTATCACTCGTCCTCCTTATCGTATGTCCAATAAAGAAAATGAGGAGATGCACAAACAATTATCCGAATTGGAAGCGAAGCAATTTATTCAATCTAGTTCCTCTCCATGGGGAGCTTCAGCTATTTTTGTGAAGAAATCTGATGGTACACTTAGGATTTGCGTTGACTACCGCAAGCTTAACGATCTCACCATCAAGAATAAATATCCCTTGCCTCGGATTGATGATTTATTCGATCAGCTTAGTGGTGCTAAAGTCTTTTCACAGTTAGACTTAGCAACCGGTTTTCATCAGCTCCGTATTGCAGAGGATAGCATTCCTTTGACATCGTTCCGTACTCGATATCGGTCTTATGAATGGCTTGTTATGCCATTCGGTTTGACGAATGCTCCAGCTTATTTCGTTGACCTTATGAATCGAGTTTTCAAAGACTTCCTCGATTGATTTGTTCTCATCTTTATAGATGACATTCTTATTTATTCTAAAACCGAGGAGGAGCATGAAAAACATCTTCGGATTGTGTTGGAAACTCTTAGGAGCAACCAATTGAAAGCAAAGTTTTCTAAATGCCACTTTTGGCAATCTCGTGTGAAATTTTTGGGACATATCATTTCTGAATTCGGAATTTCCATGGATTCTTCAAAGATTGAAGCGATTCAAAATTGGAAGAGACCGGAGAGTGTGACGGAAATTCGTAGCTTCCTTGGATTGGCGGGCTATTACCATCGGTTCATAAAAGACTTTTCTAAAATTTCTGTACCTCTTACTAGTTTGACAAAGTAAGGAGTTAAATACATTTGGTCAAACAAATGTGAAGCTTCATTTCAAAAATTAAAAGAACTCCTTTCCGATGCTCCTATTCTTGTGATTCCCGATGGGAACCAAGATTTTATTGTTTATACCGATGCTAGTCGTGTTGGTTTGGGTGCCGTTCTCATGCAGTGGGAATGTGTTATCGCTTATGCTTCTAGACAATTAAAGCTGGCCGAGACCAGATATTCCACTCATCATTTAGAGCTCGCGGCTATCGTATTCGCCCTTAGAATTTGGCATCATTATCTTTTGGGGGAGAAATTTGTTATTTTCTTTAAAAAAAAAGCTCCTCCAAAGATTTAAGAATATCAACACTTAAGCCAAGTAACAAGGTTTTTTAATAATTTTACGAAATCATTTATTATAACAAAAACTTTTTAATCCATGACTTCTTTCTCAATTCTCATAGAACATTTATTACAATAGCGGTGTTGTAATTCATGCATTCTTTTCACTTTTCCAATAAACTAAAAAATACTTGAAATATAATTTAAACATCCATTTCAAATATATCTCTAAAGAAATCTTAAGTTCAAAATATATTAAAAACTCAAAACCATTTCCCTTCCTTATTTACAAAATAAAAAATTCTTCTTTTAAATATTTATACAAATTCCAAACCACATTTAAAACACTTAAATATATGTTAGAAAATTTCACTATGAGGATTAAAGAATAAAAATCAAGTTTAAAATCATCTTATAAAAGTTGGAAATTGTGCCGTAGAATTGCCACTAAAAAGAGTAAGAAAAATTCCTTTAAATCGATTCATTTCAAAATGGAAATTTCTCCATATTTTTACAGAGTATAAATACTATACTTTATTTTTAGAACAATATACTATGAGTGTAGTATGCATTCACGAAAATTTAGAGACTTTTGAAGTTAACAAAACCTATTGGATTTTTTAAAAAGAACTTGACTTTTGAACTGCAAAACCAGGACCAAAACTTTCCTATCTTTTGAACACTATGTAGTTAGGTATTATAAACATTTCGACCCATCAAAACTTGGTTCAAACAACAATTTAAAATGTAAAAGCATGACCAAATATATAGTAATGCAAACACAAGCACAAGAACAACAAACAAAGATTTAAAGAGATGAGATTTCAAAGTGCAATAACATGATTTCAAAGTGCGAAAACACAATTATTCCACTATTCAACATGTTTGCTACTTTAACATCTCAAACAACAACCAAACATTTATATAAGCAAGATGCATATAAAAGTAAATTAATAATGGTGAGAAACCCCTTAAGATCTCCCTACAAAGTCCACTGTAAATCACATATGTGTATGTTCTTTGAAGTGTTCCATATTGACCTATTCGCTACTAAAACACTTCGATTTCCTCCCGATTTTTGTCCCCTACAAATTAATGGTTATTTATGTCATTCGCTACCAAGAGGGATCAAATCCAAACAAATAGTATACACACTTATATACAACAATCGGAAGGAGATGGAACATAATTGACAACCGCGCGCAGTGGAAGTACATATTCGACAGTACCGGGGGAAAAATTAACGAAAATAGGCTATTCAGGTTCATTGTCAAGAGATTCATGACAGTGGTCTGGAAAGAAAGGAACCGACGTATCTTTCAACCTGATAAAAGAATGACCGATGACCAGTTCGACAAGCATATGAAGCAGGAAATAAAGCAAGACATGTGTCTAGCTAACTTTGCCTTTGACCCAGGCATCTTCCTTTAGTACGGTGCTCTTACTGTATTCTTTTAGTCCAGTGTTTATGTTTTTCTTCGTGCTCCCTGTGATTGTTGCACTTTGTTTTCCTAGTTCTCTTACACGCCAGTCTGTTGGCTTGTTCTCTCTAGCCCTCTTTGGTGCAGCAATAAAATGGTAGGGGTCCATTCAACCCCGTCGACCTTGCCAAAAAAAAACAATTTATATTTTATAATATTTGTCAATTTTAAAACCACTTAGTGAGATTAACTCATTTTTTATCAAGCAAAACCTGGAATAATATTCTAGGCCCTAGAACCTTCCTCCTACCCTTTAAAATGTCAAAACCTAAGCTCTGAAGCATCCTTTCCCCATAATTGCTTGTGTCTTAACCTAGGATAAGTCCGTTTTGGACTTTGGCGACTTGACTTAGGCACTAGCAATGATACTCTAGATCTTAGAATATTTATTTGGAGGTAGGTGAAGTTTTGAAGTGATTTAAACTTCTTCTTTTTATTTAATAACTTTTTGAAGAGAATAGAAATGTGTAGATTTTTGGCTTATATTACAAAAAAATGTGAAGAGATAAGGTTCTTGAGGGTGTGTATTTATAAGGAAAGATCCATAAACCATTTTCCTTATTTCATGGCACAAAATCCTTCTTGAAATACTCTCCTTAAAACACTCTTCCTTAATACACTCTTCACGAAACATTCTTCCTTATTTCAAGGCACTAAGATCACTATAATTTTTGCCCACCATTAACCCACTCTTAACACTAATAAATTTTAAATAGTTTCCTATGAACACTTGGGACATGTTACATTTAACAATACGTTCGTTCATCTTCTTTAACAACTTTTAACATACTTAAACTTGATTAAAATGAACATATTTTTGGGTCATATATTAACAAATAATTTTCTCTATCCAAATATGTAAATAAATTTACGAATGAGTTCACCATTATTGTTTATTAATTAAAAGGATTTTAATAATGCTATTAACTCTATTTAATTAATTTCAAATAAATAATTTAATTATTTAAATAATCCCTATATTTAAATATAAAGCATTCACATTTTTTCTGGGATGTTACAATTTCTACTTTCTATACTCTTGTGAATTACAAACGATTTCAACTTTCTACTTCTTAAATCGTCACTTCAAATCATCTCAACATGATCATTGGAAAGACATACTTTATTGACTCATTTGTATTATTCAAGAACATGCAAAGTCAAACATAATTACTACTAGTTGTAGTTGAAATCTCATTGGAGATCTTCAGGCATGAAGTCCAGTTCGATGGTTCAAGCAGTTTGTAATACCTATTCCTCCAGGTTAAGTGATGGTGTTGTTTAAATCCAGAAAGACTAGACGTAGAACAGAAAGTTCAAACCAGTATAAAAATATATGATGTGATCGTTTTTTACTTTCTTTACTTTATTCCACTGCTTATCTACTAGTAATTAGATATATAGACTCTATTTAAGCTATTGGTATACAAGTCTCGGTTTAGTAAATATTTCATATTACTCGATATATGGCGACTATCAAAACAATCTGTAAAACAACAACCAATTCAAGCAAAGAGATTAATCCAAACAAGTATGACATGAACTAATTGGTGAACATCAAACAAACAAGCAAGCAAGCAAGCAATGTAATGACCCGCTATTTTGAACCATTCAAATCGATAATAATCCGCACATGTCAGACTTGAATTGCTCAAAACAACAGATTGTTAATTTATAATTGGAAAAAACTTAGCATATACAGTAAATAAATCAATCATAGAATAACAGACACAGAGTTTTACAACAAGAAGCAGCGGAATAGACAAATAGTAGTTCATGAAGCTACTACAAAAACAACAGAGTCCAAAACAAATACAACAGAAATCCCAAATACACAAAAGTCTCTAATACAAAAGCAAATGACAAGTCTGAACATACAACTGGAAATGACTGAAATAACTAAAAAGCTGAAATAGATAAAGATAGACCTCCAAAGCAAAGCTCCAAGCTCCAAAGGTGAATCTCAAATGTTGTGACACTCAGGCTGAACTGAGCATAAAGCAAAACACAAAACACTCAAGTCAGAATTAACATTCTTATGCAAGTAAATCAACTCAAGTGAAATGTCCAAGTGAAATGCAATATAACTCAAAGGATGTTTGGGATTCCATCCTTTAAGGATCCGTCAAACTATCTACATACATAGCACAATACGCTACATAGATAATGTCTACAGTAAAATAAACTATTAAAATAGCGTTAGGTGTTACCCATATCCCCCTTAACACATTTTTTCATATATATCATAGTCTATACAGATACTGTAAGCTCCACCAAACCGGTGGGATACTCAGTGAGCACTCCATAGGTATGATACAAACCGAACTTGTAGTGGGCGCGATAAGGCATATGACAAGATACACGAGGCAATGACTATGGTAGGATTCTACCGTTTTACAAAACCAGGCTGGTGGTAACGCATAGCAGCTACTACCGCCCACCTCGAGACACACTCTCATAATCAAAGGTGTGTACCAATCAAATCACAAAGTAATAGAATGGTTTCGAAGAAGCATGCTCGATCGGAGGTGCAACCTCACTTGGCCCAGATATAGCTCCTATTTTAGTCATATCAAGCTTACTCAAAGGAGTCAGGGCTGCGTTCATACCTCATACACCCGTTCGCCAAACCATCCTACTTCGTTATGGAATCTCCACCACGTGCATAGTTGTTAAAGTGGTTTCGGTATTGACAGAGAGTATGACAATATCTGATCCCGGTCTCTTTAATAACCAAACGCTTATTTCACACCGCGATCCTTCTATAAAATCACTTTATTAACATTTAAATTAAATTTCAAATCACAAAGTAAAGTCAAAATTAAATATTCAACTTTGATTTATTTCATTCTGAAAATACTCACCTAATCATCTTTTATAAACATTTAAAATAAAATCTCAAATTCAAATATAAATCAAATTAATTATTCAATTTCAATTTTATTTAAATTTGAAAATATTCATCTAACCACTTTAATCAAAATCAAGTTATCAAGTTATAAAATCATATCTTTAAAATCTCTAAATAAGTAAGTCCAAATCAATTCTTATTTAAATTCAATTATTAACCAATTTAAATTTCTAATCAACTTTAATTTATCTTTCCAACCTTTATTTATTAAAGTTATTACAAAACCTATTTAAAAATATTAATATAAATTTTAAATAAATATTTTATATATGTATTAGTTAAATTAAATTTTTTATTAAATTTATTTTAAATCTTAATTATATATTTTAAAAATAGTAAAGTTATAAGTAAAATTTTATAATTTAAAATTTCAAACTTAACCTATAATTTTGAAATTTCCAAAACATATAATTTAAAAAAATCTAAATTTTTACACATATAAAAATAAAATACTTATATTATATTTTAAAATCAAAACTCATATATTTCCTGTTCAAAACTTCGGAAATCATTTTCAAAATAGACCAACGGTGTCAATATATAATTTTCTATCATATGGTTAAATGATACAGATATTTATCATTGCAATTCACAATAATTTAAATTTATGGGTATATATCATTTCAACCCGCAATCCCAAAATTCAAAATCAATAAAATCGCTTGGGTTTATCATTTCAACCTATAACGATTTTCACTAATCTATAAGATCGTTCGGGTATGTATCATTTCAATCCATAGGAATTTCCTAAAACTAAGGGAACTTGCAAAGTGAGAACTATAAAATAAAATAGCATAACATATCAATTACAAGCATATATAATCATTAACGATTTAAATTTAATATATATACTATCAGGTTATGGTGTCATATGTCAATTAACATAGGTTACAATTTTAAATATTAACATATCATATTCCACAATTAAATAACTAACAATTCAAATTTAACAACATATTTCAATCATCATTTCATGTGAATATAATTTACTAAACATAAGAATGTTAATCGTGAGTGATCGCTCACCTTTCGAGACTAGAGAAAATAGTGAGAATGAGAAGCAACGCACACGGATCCGACCCGACACGTCAAAGTGCCACGATAAGAACAAAAGCAAATCTAAGCGACTGGATTCAAAAATCAAAATATATATAAGTAAACTAATATATATAAAAGCTTAGATGGAAGGAAACAAATATATAACTTTTTCTGTCGACAAATATATACATGCAACATATATATAAGTTTATATACATATTTTGTTTTTAAAGAGGAGAAGGTTGCTTGCTCGGCTAACAGCGGTGCAAGGCTGCTCAGTGGGTAGCGGCAAGGTGGCGGAGGTGTTTGTTGAGGCTTTCAGGTGGGAGAGTGTGTGCAGGCGGTGGCAAGGGAGAGGGTGGAGAAGGTGGCACGGGTCTAGAGCAGTGGTGTCGGTCGTTAGGCTGTGGTGATCGAGTTTAAGTAGCAATGGGAGGAGGACATGACTGCCGTGTGCTCAGGTTTGGGTTTAGTGGAGGTAGGGTTGTCGGTTGGACTGTGAAGGATGGAGATGGGTTTGCTGGTCGTGGAATTCTTGGTTGAGGTGGCTATTCGTGTAGAAGAAGGCTGGGGCAGCGGATAACTTCGGGTCAGGCGCGACACTGATTGTTCTCGGCTGGAGGGGTTCTGAGTTCGGGCTGTGGTCGTGTGGCAGTTGCGTGGAAAGGCGAGGCGGTCTGATGGTCGTGGAGTGGGCGGCAGATGGAGTGGGTGGTGGGAGGCACTGTGTGGTTCAGGGAGGAGGATGGTTGGGCTTGGGTCTGCTTTGGGTAGGAAGGATGAAAACTCGGGCACGAGCATGGTTTAGCTCGAGAAAAATGAAAGAAGCTGATACAAAATATATACTTACTTATATTTTTTTCTCAAAGCAAAAAGAAATGCAACTTGGAGAGTGACAAGCAGTTTCTCAAAAGCCAATGAACTGATATATACTGCTTTATATTTTCTCTCTCTCTTCAAAAGCAAGGCAGAAGCCAAAAGGAAGAAAGAATGAAGAAGGAAATGAACGAATGCAGAAACAAATTAACAACTAAATTGAAAAGGTGGGAATAGATAAAGCCAATACATTGAATTTTAGGAAATATAATGCTAAAGGCTATTGGTTTACACGGTGGATAATGAAAGGAACAAGAAAGCAAAAGACTCCAAAAATAGGTACCGATACGGTTAACCGTTTCACGGATTTTGCCGCGTACCGGACACCGAAATGCACAAATGAATATACTGTGGTAATCAGCACGGCGAGACGAACAGAATGGTACACAGATATCAGCAACACGACCGACCTATCAAAACTCGATTTTCGTTGCCAAACCACTGCTAAATCGCCGAAAGTAAGATAAACGGAGCTAGAGCAGTTCAAATTTGGCAAAAAGAAATATGATGTCTCACTAAGAAAATGATTTACATTTTTATTATGTAAAAATATTCAGATTTCAAAAATATTTTGTTTCCATCAAATTAACTGATTTTAAATTTTAAATTTCACAACCAAACAAACTTTCATGTTTTCCAATAAAACCTACCATTTGCTATGTTTAAATAGATGTATTACAAGCATCAAATTTTCAATGCAAAATTTTATTTGTTTATTTTCATGAAAATTTTAGTTAATTACGTTATTTAAAATTGTTAAAATTTTCAGGCTGTTGCAAGCAAGTAAGTAAAATTCAATCATAGTATGATAAAAAATTTGTTAGGAAATCAATTCCTTGGTTTCGATGATCACAACTATGCAATGGAAAACAAATGTACATATATATCTACATTTACAGGAAAATGATAAAGTAACATCACCAAAGAGACAAGAACAAGACTCAAAAGAAGTATCAAGAGGCTACAAGTCGATAGAATTGGAAAAGGAATTGCACAGACACAGATACAACAACATGCACACATTCAGACGTCTGAATGCACTAGCCAGACGTCTGAATGATTCCTCTGGTTTACAAATCCTAAGGAAACAGACGTCTGGTTAATATAACAGACGTCTGAATGACATCCAGACATAAAACAGAAATGAAGACCAGACGTCTGGATAATAAACACAGACGTCTGAAATGCTACCAGACACAAAAAAATATATGAAGGTCAGACGTCTGAGGTCACATTCCAGACGTCTGATTATAGGCTCGACTGTGTATTTTCAAAGTCAAACTGCCACATCCGAAAAGACACATCCGCTCCTCTTCACTGCAACTCTTCATCACCAACAGGAGCAACTATACAACGATTGTTAATAGAGGCAACTACACATAGAAACTCTTCACCACTATAAATAGCATCGGGAATTCAAGAGAAAGATTTACCTTACTCACTTACGCTCTTATCTCTTATAATCTGATTTATACCTAATCTCTAAGCAATCAACTATCTGTATTTAACTCTTCCGTATATAAAGAACTCCTCATTCAAATATTCTCTAGATAGATATATATATTGGAAGCATTTGTACTCAATAGTCAACATCCGTGTTATAGAACACATTCTTGACAAAGAAACTCTGCTATTGTATACCTGTTCCTCCGGGTCAAGTGAGGGTTAGTTGAAAGGAAATTCCGAAGAGGAGCTTCGGGACTGGATGTAGGACGGAAGGTCCGAACTAGTATAAAATCCTGGTGTGATTATTTTCATTTACTTTGCTACTATCATTTATTAAGTTATATTATATAGTTAGCTGTTTATACTTGCATATATATATCCTATACGATCCACTCATATAGACTTTCAATTGGTATCAGAGCAAGGTTTGTTTAAAAGAACAGTAACACGTTTTTTAATCATTCTAATATGGCAAGTATTTTTCAAGAAGGACAATCCACAGCACGACCCCCACTTTTTAATGGCTCTAATTATTCATATTGGTCAATACGTATGAGAATTTTTATGGAAGCTAATGGTTTAGAAATTTGGTCAGCCACTCAAGATAAATATGAAGCTCCAACTACTGCTATGAACACATGGACCAATGTACAAAAGACCTTAGCATCAAATAATGCTAAAGCTATGAATGTTTTGTTTTGCTCACTAGACAAAAATGAATTTTCACGTGTCATGTTATGTACAACTGCATTTGATATTTGGCGTACCTTACAAATTACACATGAAGGTACAACAAAGGTCAAACAAACTAAAATTTCAATTTTGCAAAACCAATTTTCATCATTTAAAATGGAACAAAATGAAACTATAGTAGACATGTATTCTAGATTTCAAACTATTCAACATGATCTTATGGCATTAGGAGTTAAGTTTACTGATTTTGATTTAGTTTCTCGAATACTCAACTCTTTAACACCTGATTGGGAAAGAAAGGTATTAGCTATTGAAGAAGCTAATGATCTCTCTACTCTCAAAGTTGAAGAGTTGATAGGAAATTTGATGTCCTATGAAGCTAATTTGCAGACACATAAAGAATTAAATTCGGAGAAGAACATAGCATTTCCATCAATAAAGAATGATGACTCAGATTTAGATGAAGACGAGATAGTATTTATTGCCAAAAACTATAATAGATTCAATAAATTTAGAAATATGACCAAGTTTCAAAAAGAAGGAAAGACCAACTCAACAAATCTATCTCAAATTAAGTGTTATGAATGTGATCAATACAGACACATGAAAAAGGATTGCCCAAAACTTAACAATGATAAAAAGAAGAGCAAATTTGAAAAATTCAAAAAGAAGAAAGCTTTCAAAGTAACATGAGATGACACCGATTCTTCATCTTCAGAAAGTGATTGCGATAGTGACGGAGAACAAGCTAATGTATATTTTATGGCACAAAATGATGAGGTATGTCCGAAACTTAGCTATGAAGAATTATTTGAACTTAGCATGGAATTAGATGATAAATTTAGACAAATTAAAAAATTGAACAAAGAATATATAGTAAAAATAAATAGATTAGAACTTGAAGTAGGAATGTTGAAAGATGAAAAAATTATTTTAGAAGAAGAACTTGAAATATCTCAAGAAAAATTAAGAAATAATGTGATAGAAAGTGAGAACATTACTCTAGAAAAAGAAAATTTGCTAAAAGAAAATGTTGATTTTAAAAATAGTATTGAATTATTGAAAACAGAAAATATAAAATTAAAAGAAAAATTAGATAAAATTACCAATAATGTGTCAAAATTCAACAAAGGAAAACAAGATTTGGAAAATCTTATCAAAACATCAAAACCATCAGGTAATAGAAATGGAATAGGATTTAAAAAATGTTCCAAGCAAAAAGAAAATAATGCTAAAAATAGTAGTTATATAAAAACTAGAAGTTTATCTAAACAAAAATTGAATACCAAAAATATGAAAATTTGGGTTCCTAAAACAAATAATAATTTGATTAGACAAAAGCTGTAACAACCCGAGATTTTATAACAATTAACTATCGTCAATGTGACGCTTAGATTGTTTGTTTAATTCAGCTGGAGTTTTAATTGATTGCGTTTCTTTGCAAAAGTTGTAAAGCAGTTCGGGCTCTAAAATTTATAGAAGCCCATATTTTAGTTTAGAGCTGCCTTATCCAAGGAGATAAAACATCCCTCCCTCCTTCATTTCGAATACCCGACCTACTTCATTTTCTCGTTCCATAACCCTAACCAAACAAAGAATAAAAATGGTGGCCGTTTCCTCCTTATTCAATTCAACCCGTCCCTCCTTCTTCGATCGAAATCAGGGCATCGAGAAATCAAAGGCGTCAACCCCCATAGCTCGATCGAAGGACGTTTCAGCCTCGCCTTGTCGATCGCAAAATCGCTTGGAGTCACTCGAGGCTGCTAGGGTTTTGGTTTCACTGCCTCGTCGAAAATGGTGAGTAATCGTATTACTCACATCTAGTTCACTCTTCTTATGATGCATCTGTAATTCGAGTTGGATTCGACCTTGTTTTATCTCGGCCATTTGTTTTCATTTGGTATTGGTAATTGATGTTGCTTGGAACTTACTGCTTCGTGACTTTCTTGTTTTGATTTGTTCGACTCACGACTTGTTTTCGTGATAGCTACGGCTTTGAATTTACTGTTCCGTGAATTTCTTGTTTTGATTTGTTCGACTCACGACTTGTTTTCGTGATGACCACGACCTTGTTCGTTTTCTTTGATCATCGTGGCTCTGACCTTATTCTGGGCCATTCGGTGTTGTTATGATATGTTTTGACTAATTGAAGTTAAATTGTTGTGCTCAGTGATTTGAATTGTTGGTTTTGCTTTAGTGGATTTCGGCATTTATTTGTTTCCTGGACACCGACTTTGATTTTTGGTGTTTTTATTTTACTTGTACTTCACCCCGTAGTATACTTGCCATTGTTCATTATACTGGTTGCAGTTGTTCATGTTTGCAATGGCAGTTTTATTGGAATTTAGTAAATTTCTCGATGTTGAGATAATACGGCGGTTAGTTTCGTCTCAGACCATCCTGTAGCATATCTCTATTTCATTATAGTTTGATTTAAGTAGTATTACTTCATCACTTGAACCACTCTCTGATTTTTTAGCTGGGTTCATATATATATACACCATTGATTATGGGTTCGATCACCTGCTATGCCTTGTTCATCTGGTTCTTATATCACTTTGGTATTGTTGCATTATAGTTGCATCACCGTATGTAGATGTATGCCCTGACCAATTATTTGGTTTTGTTAGTCCTGAATGTCTCAGAGTTTTATTCTCCCACATGAACTGCTGCGCTTCACTGTCGCATGAATTTTGTACCATGATGTTCGCCATGAATTTGCCTCCGTACATTTGTGTGGTCTGTCTTTCAATGGTATTGTGGTATCTTGAAATCTTCTTGTTTTGTTACTTTGGGTCATCACATTTTGTCAGGCATGTTTAGTGGTACCCTTTTCTTCGGTCAAAAAAATCATTCTTATTACCTGGAGACTTTGTAGTGGATAATCTATGTTTCCATTCTTGGTGATCATCTTCATTGTATATATCTAAACATGTTTTATTTTTACTTTGGCATTGAACCAGATCTTTTGGGTCTGGTCTTTGATGATGCTTGACTATTTGTTGTATCGGCATGCCAGGCGGGTTTATACGGTATCACTGGCTTGTCGTACATGCTACTTACGTGTGCATGTTATTGTTGCGTTGCTACATATATATATACGTATTCCAGTATGTTGCATGGCCTCTCTTTGTTGTGATTTGAGTTTTGTTACCTTCATGCCTGTAGCATGTTCACTGATTCGGGTTTGGGCTTCCTGTAGCCTGATATGTGAACATTGATCTGTGCATTTTGAATTATGATGAATTATTTTCTTATTTTGAGATTGTTTCCTGGTCTCAGTCGAAGTTTGATTTTTGTGTCTTGACCAGTTCATTTAAATTTTTACCTGAGTTGAACCCAGTTTAAATACTCGGGTTTGACCTTGTGATAGTTGTGAATTTTCAATGTGTACATATGTGCACATTGTCTATATTTGTCTGCTTTGACCATTGAGTCTGTGACTTTGAGTTTTGAATCTTCATTTGATTCTGGTTGTTGACTTTTTGCGGGTTTAGGTTGTAGTGGCGAGGCAGTATACGCGTGCGTATACTGCAGCCCTACAGAGTTGGTGTTTTATATTGATATTTTGTTGTTGTTAATTGCCGTTAGGCAATTCTAATGTTTTTATGATTGTCTTCATTGAGATTCTTTTCTCTTATCTTTGTTGATGACTTCACGTACTGTGTGGCGAGGCAGTGCACGCGTGCGTGCACTGCAGCCACACAGAATTATGATTTAAATCTGCTGATTTTTGTTAAACACTGTTAAGTGTTATATTGACCGTTATCCGGTTTCTTTGTTTAAAGAATCGGATAGACGGGAATTATTGTGACGGTCGTCTATTTAAATTATTACTGCCTATATGCACTAATAAACTGGTTTGAATTAGACTGACCTGGGTATTATTTTCTTTTGAATGTAATACTCGGGTCAGACCCGAGTATTTCAGGTTGTAGATTTCTTTCTTTGAGTTGCTGTTCGGGATTGAAGACTTTTCACATCTTCTGAAGTTGTCAGTCATTTTGTAGTAGTCGTGTCATTGTATAGAATGATATGTATTCATGTATATTAGTCGATAATGTACTTGTATATATAACTTCTAGAGTCGACAGTTGTAGTTGTATCATATGTATAGTGTCAACTATGTATTAACTGACATCAGTTATATATATCTGAGACTTTTGTTTTTATCTGTGTTCCGCATTTATATTATCTGTGTTATTGTTATATCTAATGTCCTAAACTATTATGAACCGTCGTAGTTCGTTTTATACTAGCATTGGGTGTGTCGATGGGAGTAAATAAATAATAGAAGAAAAATAAAAAGAATGTACCACTCCTATCGAGATAACCAATGTTAGTGTAAGGCCAATTACGGATGGTCGCTCCCATCCAGCCTTATTCTTCGTAATAATAGACAGTATTTCCTTTAATACTCTTTGTTATTATGAGCATAGAGGTGGGGCGTCACAAAAGCATATTAGTAATTACTTAGAAAATGTAGTCTATAATAAAAATTATATTTATAAAGGTACCAAACCGTCTTGGATGTGGCTACCTTCTTCTAACAATTAGGACCCTAATAAAATATATGGGTACCAATTAAAACATTTTTTATCTTGCAGGTAACCAAAATAAAAAATAAGGAGAAATGGATACTAGATAGCGGTTGCTCCAAATATATGACCGGAAATTCAAAAATGTTATCAAATATAACATACATCGATGGTGGAACGGTAACATTTGGAGACAATTCAAAGGGATTTGTCATAGGCATTGGAGAAGTCATCAACTCTGGTATATCTAACTCTCCTATTATTACAAATGTTTTATTAATAGAAAATTTAAAACACAACTTGTTAAGCATTAGTCAATTATGTGATAAAGGTTTTCAAATAAATTTTGAAAAAGATAGATGTAATATTTTAGATAATAACAAACAACTCAATTTTGAAGGTTTTAGAAACAAAAATATTTATGTATTAAACATGAATATTAATAAAAATTCAAACTTATGCTTAACCGCCAAACATGATGATCCATATAAGTTAGCTAAATATGAGTTAGTAAGAGGGTTACCTAAAATAAGTTACAAAGTAGAAAATTTATGTGACGATTGTCAAAGTGGTAAACTAAAGAAAAGCTCGTTTAAATCTAAAAATAATATTTCTACAAAACAACCATTAGAATTATAGGAGAATTAATTTAAAGGACAAAAATTTATATATTTTTAGCCTCAAGGACACAACCTCAATATTTTACCCACAAGGACAAACATTCTCCTAAAAATTATTCATAAGGACAAACATTCTTTCAAAATTATTCATAAGGACAAACATTTTTCAAAAACTGCTACCGAACTAAAAACTGATACCTAAAAACTGCTACCGATAACTACAAACTGATACCTAAAAACTTAAAAACTGATACCTAAAGAAAGTTGTCCTTCAGGCTAAAATACCGAAGGTCTGTCCTTTAGGCTAAAATGCTGAAAATTTTTATCCTTGACAATAATTTCCTGTAGAATTATTACATTTAGATTTATTTGGTCCAACACAAATAAGATCTATTAATCACAACAAATATGTTTTTGTAATAGTCGATGATTTTTCGAGATATACATGGACTTTATTTCTAAAACATAAAAGCGATACTTTTGGTATGTTTAAAATATTTGCGAAATGAATTAAAACTCAAATGAATTTGAAAATTAAAAATATTAGAAGTGATCACGGAGGAGAATTCGAAAATGATCTTTTTTCAAATTTTTGCAATAAAAAAGGAATAACTCATAATTTTTCTTTTCCTCGTACACCCCAACAAAATGGTGTCATAGAAAGAAAAAATCGTACATTACAAGAATGCGCACGAACATTATTAAATAGTAGCGGATTACCAAAACACTTTTGGGCTGACGCTATTGCTACATCTTGTTATGTATTAAATCGAGTAACTATTCGCCCAATGACTAAACAAACTTGTTTTGAAATATTTTTTGGTAAAAAACCTAAAGTGTCATACTTTAAAACTTTTGGCTCAAAATGTTTTATATTAAATACAAAAGATAAATTAGGAAAATTTGATCCAAAAGCCGATGAGGGTATCTTTGTTGGGTATTCGGATCGTAGCAAGGCATATAGAATTTTTAATAAAAGGAATAATACTATAGAAGAGAGCTTACATGTCTCATTCGACGAAAATCCTTTCAAACATCAGACTAATGATGAAGAAGAAATTATTCCACTAACAAATTCAACAAATTCTATTAATAATGAAGCCAATATACAAAATAACACTATTGTATCATCTCCTAGAATTCTTAAGAATCATCCAATAGATAATATTATTGGAGATCTTAATTCAAGAGTTACTAGAAATCAACTCAATCAAATAAGTCATATAGCGTTTGTATCAAACCTTGAACCAAAGAATTATAAAGAAGCCTCAAATGATAATTTTTGGATTATAGCTATGCAAGAAGAATTACATCAATTTGAATGCAATAACGTATGGGAATTAGTACCAAGACCTGAAGATCAATCAGTAATAGGAACAAAATGGGTATTTAAAAACAAGGCGGACGAAAATGGAAATACTGTTAGAAATAAAGCACGATTAGTTGCTCAGGGCTACAATCAAGAAGAAGGCATAGATTACGATGAAACTTTTGCTCCGGTAGCAAGATTAGAAGCCATTCGTACTTTACTCTCCTTTGCAACTCATAACAATTTTAAACTATTTCAAATGGATGTCAAAAGTGCCTTTTTGAATGGTTTTATTAAAGAAAATGTATACGTCGAACAACCACCACTTTTTGTTCATGAAAAATATCCCAATCATGTTTTTAAATTTCATAAAGCACTATATGGATTAAAACAAGCACCTCGTGCATGGTACGAACGTCTTAAAAATCACCTAATACATCCGGTTTCCATATAGGAAAAATAGATACAACTTTATTTATTAAAAGAGAAAATAACAATATTTTGGTTGTACAAATTTATGTTGATGATATCATCTTTGGTTCAACCAACGAAAATCTATGTAATAATTTTTCAAATATTATGAAAAATGAATTTGAAATGTCACACATGGGAGAATTAAAATTCTTCTTAGGATTACAAATAAAACAACTCGAAAATGGAATTTTTATTCACCAAGAAAAATATTGTAACGATTTATTACATCGATTTAAAATGGATAAAACTTCAAGCAAACCAACACCAATGAGTACCACTATTCACTTAGAAAAAGATGAAAATGGAAAAGATTTTGATGAAAAGTTATATCGAAGCATGATTGGTTCTTTACTATATTTAATGGCTAGTCGACCGGATATTATGATGAGTGTATGTCTTTGTGCTCGATTTCAAGCAAAACCAATAGAATCTCATCTACGAGCTGTTAAGCGCATTTTACGGTATTTATCTAGTACTAAAGATTATGGTTTGTTTTATCCTAAAGGATCACCTTTTGAACTTGTCTCATAGAGCGATGCGGATTTCGGTGGGTGTAGAACAGACCGTAAGAGTACTAGTGGAACATGTCATTTTATCGGACAATCTTTAGTTTCATGGTTTAGCAAAAAGCAAAATTGTGTTTCTTTATCTACGTGTGAAGCCGAATACATCTCCGCATCTCTAGCATGTGCGCAAGTAATATACATGCAACAAACACTAATGGACTTTGGTAAAATTATCAAAAAATCTCTAATATATTGTGATAACACAAGCACTATAAATTTATCAAAAAATCCTGTTAATCACTCACGAACCATACATATAGATATACGACATCATTTTTTACGAGACAATGTTGAAAAAGGAACTATCTCCTTAGAATACGTAAGAACCGAAAATCAAGTAGCCGACATATTTACAAAACCATTAAACGAACAAACTTTCATTAAACTAGGACGAAGTTTGGGAATTTGTTCACTTCAAGATCTTAACTAAAATTGAATTAAAGACTAAATTTAGTTCACCTCTTCATTACCACAAATTGATGAATTTCTGAACCATTAAAATTTTAGAAAATTAGTTTTCCTATAAATAACGTTTTCATCATATATATACACATATTTACATCACAACTATATACAAAATATTAAATTCTTAAAATTTTGAAAAACAATGTCTTCTGGGAGTTCCTATATATCTATCTCCGTCTCCACACCATCGACGGACAGCTCAGTAGACACAACACAACGCCTTCCGACACCTACACCAAAGCAAGAACCAACAAATAGGTGGTCCTCGTATCATACGGGTTTTACTCCAGAGAATAAGAAAACTAAAAGATCCTTGTTTATTTTTCCTAATACAAAGGAGAAAATTGATGAAATTCATCTTTACCAAAAACAACAGATGGATCTTCAATGAGAACTTTATTTCGAACAAAAAGTTACGGCACGAAGGCTAAGTTTTCTAGAACAAGTGGCGATGAAGTTTTGCTCATCACGAAAGAAAGATGTTCATGAACCGCTACCAAAACTTTGTAGTTCATTAGATCCATCTTCTTCGTATCGCACTCCTTCAGATCCTTCCCTAAGACGATATTCTGGCTCCCCACGGACCCATGAACGTAGGAATATATGGTCTCCACTTAAACCATGGAAGGATAACGACTCAGGAAATCCTAAAACTCCGTCGCCTACTAAATAAATAAATCAAATTAATTATTGTATATATTTATATGTTATTATATTTTACTATAATAAAGATCTCTATTATCAACATTTGATGTAACCATCAATTTTAGACTATTTTTAGCAAAACTACTCCTTTTAGACGTCTGACTATGGTCTTCAGACGTCTGATCCACTGATATATGTCGCGATTTTAAGCAATGTGCATTTGTCAGACGTCTGATATACCCCTCAGACGTTTGGAATGAAGCTCTGCCTTCTCCAAATTACATTCAGAATATTTCAGACGTCTGAAATAATATCCAGACGTCTGAAATAATATCCAGACGTCTGACTTAGTTCTCTGTTTCACATTTAAACCAAAACAGACGTCTGTGTTTAATTCCAGACGTCTGATAAATCTCTCTGCCTCTAAATTTTTCAAAATGTGTCAAACCAAACGTCTAACACATAAAAAACAGACGTTTGTTTGAATCTTCTGTATAATTTTTAGGGCAAACCAGACGTCTGCTTTCAAATCCAGACGTCTGGAATTCAATCGACCTTTATTATACCCCCAAGATAACGTCATTTTTTCACTTTTCAAACTCAAAATTCCTCCTTGCCGATTTGCAATTCAACTTCAAATTCCAGATTATTTCAAACCGAAATCACAATGCCTCCTCGCACAAAGAATATCAAAGCTCCAAAACGCAAACAAGATCAAGTCATCTTCAAACCCTCAGGTGTGTTCAGATGATCAAATCGAACGATGGATGCACAAGGCACCTCATTCGATTAAAAGGTATCAAGATATTCAAAAGAAAAAACTTCATATAGGACCTTTCTATAATCTACTTAAGTTTCCTATGTATGATCTCGATGAACTTTGTGAGAATGCTGGATTGGATACTTTAATTTATTTTACATCCAATGATGTTCAAATAGATCAACTGGCTATATTCTTATTCTACGCCAATCTAGATAGCACTGCAGTTTGGAATACAGAAGACGAGGACAACTGGCTATGGTCAAGCGTTTATGGAAATACTATTCGTTTAACTCCGGGATTAATATGAAGAACTTTAGATTGCTCCGACACAGACGAGGATGTACACAACATCCCGGATATGCGCTTTAAGCCCAGGAATAGTATCACTCATCAAATATGGGAGGATGAAATGCCGAAATTTGCTTCAAAACATTTGCGTCCTAAAGCTCGACTCCTAACGAGGATGATAATCAATACAGTTGTTCCGCGAATGGGGAGTCACGAGCAAATAACGGAATTGGAGCACAAAGCACTTTATGCTTTCTTTAGTGGAACCAGGGTATATTGGGCAAAGTTCATGTTCGACGAGCTCAAACATTTTTGGACTCGATCAAGGCCATCGATAATTTACCCTACTTACATTATGAGACTTCTTCATTCACATAATATTCCTTCCTACCTCTCGACATTCGAAGAAATCTCGCCTAAATATGCTTCCACCAAATTCTTCTCTTTGATGCACCTACCTGAAATACCTCCACAGATAACGTCCTTCGAAGATTGGACACAAAATCGCCAGTCTCAACGAGTCGAACCTCCTTCTCGACCACATATTGGTTCATCCCAAGAAGAAGAACAAAATCGAGAAATCACTCCCACACCTCCCTCTCCATATAATTATCCGGGACAAGACGAAATTTCGGAAACTCGAATGGAAACAAATCCAAATGAAAGTATTCGAGATCTAACGCTCCGAAATCAACACGTCTTGTCTCAAAATCAAAAACTCCTAGCAAATTGGATCGACAGCTTCGAAACATCATTTGCTACGAGACTAGCTACAGTCGAAGACTCTCTTTCGACTATTTTATCAGTTCTCAAGGAGGTACTTCAAAAAGTACGTGGTCCATCTCCACCCTTAGATGATTGGACAACTCATGTGCCTTCTCCTCCCGCAAAACATTCCAAACTATTTGAGGATGAACCTTCCAAAGAAGCTTTGACATCTCCTTCAAAGGATAGCACTTCTGACAAAATAGAACCAAAGGAAGATGATCCAAAACAAGCTTCTCCTAAGCAACTCTAGAATTTAGGATTTGTTGTCTTCCTGTTCAAATCTATGAATGTAACTCCATCGTGTTATTAATGCAAATTTCTTTTTTACATATGGCTTAAAATTTTATATTCTTTTTGGTAATGTCAAAGGGGGAGAAATATAGAAATAAACTTAAAATAAAACTAAGCACATATTCAGGGGGAGATTTAGAATATATATATAAGTACATTGAATAGTTGTCATCATCAAAAAGGGGGAGATTGTTAGGAAATCAATTCCTTGGTTTCGATGATCACAACTATGCAATGGAAAACAAATGTACATATATCTACATTTACAGGAAGATGATAAAGTAACATCACCAAATAGACAAGAACAAGACTCAAAAGAAGTATCAAGAAGCTACAAGTCGATAGAATTGGAAAAGGAATTGCACAGACACAGATACAGCAACATGCACACATTCAGACGTCTGAATGCACTAGCCAGACGTCTGAATGATTCCTCTGGTTTACAAATCCTAAGGAAACAGACGTCTGGTTAATATAACAGACGTCTGAAAGACATCCAGACATAAAACAGAAATGAAGACCAGACGTCTGGATAATAAACACTGACGTCTGAAATGCTACCAGACACAAAAAATATATGAAGGTCTGACGTCTGAGGTCACTTTCCAGACGTTTGATTATAGGCTCGACTGTGTATTTTCAAAGTCCAACTGCCACATCCGAAAAGACACATCCGCTCCTCTTCACTGCAACTCTTCATCACCAACAGGAGCAATTATACAACGATTGTTAATAGAGGCAACTACACATAGAAACTCTTCACCACTATAAATAGCATCGAGAATTCAAGGGAAAGATTTACCTTACTCACTTACGCTCTTATCTCTTATAATCTGATTTATACCTGATCTCTAAACAATCAACTATCTGTATTAAACTCTTCCATATATAAAGAACTCCTTATTTAAATATTCTCTAGATAGATAGATATATATTGGAAGCATTTGTACTCAATAGTCAACATCCGTGTTATAGAACAGATTCTTGACAAAGAAACTCTGCTATTGTATACCTGTTCCTCCGGGTCAAGTGAGGGTTAGTTGAAAGGAAATTCCGAAGAGGAGCTTCGGGACTGGACGTAGGACGGGAGGTCCGAACCAGTATAAAATCCTGGTGTGATTATTTTCATTTACTTTGCTACTATCATTTATCAAGTTATATTATATAGTTAGCTGTTTATACTTGCATATATATATATATATATATCCTATACGATCCACTCATATAGACTTTGAAAATTAACAATAGAGTACAACCATAAGGAATTAATTCCAACGAGCACGACATAAATTGATAAATAAACATGAGTAAATAAGTCGTTAAATTTTCTTAATTGCGGCTAATTTAAAAACAACAACATGATACAAACAATTTATCCAACGTAAACAAATAAAATCTACAAGTTGGCTATCCAAAATATCAAAATAGGTAGTCCCTTCTTCATATCCCAACTCTCTCCATAAAAGGGAATAACTAGACATCCCTGCAACTCATTAGGGAAAATCACACACAATAGTCATAAAGGTAACATCATCATAATGGGTGTCGGACAAACTCAAAATTCATCTTACCCTATCATCGCGCACTCCATGTTACAAAATCCAGTTTTATAGTTCTCGCTTAAAATTCCTAAATAAAACACCTTTTCAACAAACACCTCCAAAGTTTGTTATTCAATTAAATATTTTTTCTTTTCAAATCAAATCATTCTTAACTTAGTAAAATATTTTCTCAAGGTATTGCAAAACTAGATATTTTATAATACATCATTTCTTAATAATATATCTCCAAATATATCTTAATAAAATAATTTTTAACTTAGGTCTTTTTCAACCAAAACCTTTTGTTCAAACTTTTTTTTTCTTTTCAAAACATCGTCCACCAAAGAGTACCCTTTTAATTGAATATCTTTTCAACAAAAATAAATTATCAGACAAAATTTTTCTAAAATCAAACACACTCCCTCAATAAAACATTTCTTCTAAATAAATATTTTACCACATTCTTTACTCGAAAAGATATTCCTCACATAAAGATACTTCCATCAATTATTTCATATATTGCCAACAATAAAATAATTTCTATAATAGTGACACAATATTAAATAATTCCTTTTAAATAGAATACTTTCTATGGGAATAACTTTCTTATAAAGTATCTTTAAAATAAATATCCTTCAAATCATGTAATACTCTCTATAAAGAATGTTTCAATAAAATAAACTTTTCTTTAAAATAAAGGTTTTCACTAGATATTCCCTTAAAAGGTACTTACAACAAAAACATTTTTAAATCCTTTTCTGTCATGAATTAGTTTTCTTCCACCAAACATCTTTTTAAACAAATACTCCTCCAACTTCACATATATTTTTTAAAATACATGTTAACGAAAAATATTTGTTTTTCAAAATGTACCTCAACAAGTGTTTTTACAAGGTATTCCAAATTATAATGAGGATACAAAATATTTTAAGTTATCCTTATTTTCTCAAAAGATGTTCTCAAATTAAAACAATTGTAGATAAGATGTTCCCATTGTAATAATTCTTTCAAAATAAAATGTTTTCAAACAAAATATACTTTTCATAAAATATTTTCAAATAGAACACTTTTTAACAAAAATTTCTCTTCCCATAAATAAAATCTCCATTTATTATTAAAGTGTTCTCAAACTATATCACCATTATTAAAATACTTTACTAAAGGTGTTTTGAAACAAACGAAATTTTCCGCACTAAAATGTTCCTTTAATGGCTAAATTTAACTTCCGATATATAACTAAAACACATTTTTATTAAAATACTTTCAAATATAATATTTTTACAATGTTCGCTCTTTCTTACTAATATATTTTCTTAAAAATATTTATTTAACCAAGTACTTATTTTAATAAATCAGTTTATGTCAAAAATAGACATTTTATTTCTTTTTAATAAAAAAATAGGAGTCTATGCTTCATAAATTTTCCAAATAAATATTATTCACTTAAAAATAAAACTGACCTCATAATTTAAAGTCAGGTTTCAATTAATTTAACATCGAATGTGCATTACTCAAGTTATAACCAACGTTTATCCCCTCTTATAAGTGTTCATCATACCCAACGCTGGCTTTATTTATTTTCCATACAATGACCATCACAAATAACACATTTGAAGGCGAGGTAATAGGGGCTAAACAAACAAACTACTACACACAAAGCACACAATTTTCAGCAAAATACTCTCTCATTTATATTTTAACCCAATCTAAGGTATGAAATAAACTATCCTAACTGGTTTAAACCTACCTAAGGCTCAAGAAATATGCAACAACCCACATTCCGGTGGGCCTGAATTTTGCAAAACTCGAAAACCCATGTCCAACAAAACATAGATCGTAGAAATAGTATCCTGTAAATAAACAAATGGAAGTGCATATCAGAGCTCCATCAATAATAACTCACAGTGGAACGATTAAATATAATATAAAAATAGATACTGACCATAGTCAACACTCCGGGACGAGTGTCCATATCTGTACTGAAACTGTCCAAACAACAAAGACATCCTTCTAATCTATTCCTGTGGGTTGTAATGAGTTGGGGGGGGGGGGGGGGGTGGGTCAGAACAATAGTTCTGGTGAATGGAAAAGTCATACTCTTTTTACATAACATCATCATATGCCAATTATTTAATTTTACTGTAATGTCTCGAATTACATTTCAAGTCCCTTAGACTTATCACTGCGTATCGTCTGCACCCATCTACACCCCATGTAGAATGAACTCACCAAATATAATATGTGTATGTGTGTAACTATCTCCTATTATCATATTCGTCTCGCTGAAACCGGCAAATGCCGAAATATATCGAGACGTGACCTAGACTACTAAAATGCCTACAGGCCGGATACGTTACCTGGACCACCCAATTGCCTACAGGTATGACCGAAATCGTTATCATGTATACGACGAGGAAGTCTCTCACCGCCCCATAAGAGAAGTCTATAAGTGCAAGCTCACGGAAGTGACTCATCACCCGCACTACATCCTTCTCCAGTACTGCACATGGTGAACTAACTCGTCCTACCATGAAATCATCAATGTATATATTACCACCCCAACTTGGGTCGTACACTCATAGGGATTTCTAACTATCTTGGACCGCCAATGATGCCTACAGGAATAAACTGTCTGCTTCCTAATAACACGAGTTTGGCCTCGCTGCCACCCTACTAATATTTTGAAGGTGCATTTTATGGGTTAACTAGCCCTACCATAATCAAACTAACTAACAAACAACTGTGGCATTGCATTACCCCGCTGAATGCCCTGATAGAAAGGCTCACTCAGCCAAGGTGTAACTCTGCCCTTCACGTAACCGATGAGACCGATGCTGACCAAATAAACGTGCAACCATCTACCTTTTGGTCTGTGAACATGCGCCAGGTTGCCCCCACTTTCTTTGCTCACACAACGTCTATTTAGATTGCCCACTTGCAATCAAGGCAATACCCCACCACAACGTCTATTTAGAAAGTGTAAGATTTTCATCAGAAAATATGAAAGTTTGTTTGGTTGTTAAATTTCAATTTTAAATTTAAAATCAGTTAAATTTGCTGGAAATTAAATATTTTCGAAATCTGAATATTTTTACATAAGAAAAATGTATATCATTTTCTGAGTGAGACATCATAATTCGTTTCATCGAATTTGGACTGCTCTAGCACCGTTTATCTTATTTTCAACGTTCAACAGCATTTTCGGCAGCGAATATCGAGTTTTGATAGGTTGGTCGTGTAGCTGATATCTATGTACAATTCAGTTTGCCTCGTCGTGCTAATCTCCACCATATATTTAGTTGTGTGTTTCGACGTTCAGTACACAGCGAAATCTGCAAAACGATTAGCCATATCAGTTCCGTATTTGGGCCTTTTGGGTTTTGTGTCCTTTCATTTATCCACTGGTTGAAAACTAACATCCATTAGCCTTTATTATTTTATGAAATTCAACCCTAGCCTTTGCTATTCCCTGGTTTGATTTATATATTGGTTCGTCCAATCTCTCTCCCTTCTTTTCTTCATCTTCATTTCTGTTCATAGATCGAGAAAAAAAATTATAAAGTTTACTTATATATATTCACCTAGAAGCTTAGTCATCTTCTTTCCCTTTGCTTCAATCCCTCAACCCACCATTCTACTACCCTCCGCCGAAGCCATCCCCAGCCGAACCCATTCCCTTCCACCCCAGCGCCTTCCCCCTCCTTGCTCGCCGAACCCCATACCACCACGCAACAGAACTCGAACATAGCACGCGCTGAGCCTCCCTCCAGCACTTCGCCTACCACAATCCTTCCCCTCCGAACCTCCGCCTCCCGAACAGCCTCCAGCCAAACTCCGCATCCACCTGATAGCTGCAACAGCCCACAACCAAGCACGAAGCCTCCACCACAGCCTCCTCCCTCATCGAAAACCCCTAGCACCATTCCAGTCGATAGCAGTAGCCCACCTCCCACCTTGACCCTCCTTGCATCGCCTTATGCGCCGCTAGCCACCTAGCCGAACAACCCAGCTTGACTCACACCCGCCACTCCGCCTTACCACCTCCTTCGAACCTGTGCAGTTAATGCCCCGCTATTACCCCGCTATATCTCATAGTGGATTTCTGCCGCTACGATTTTTCCATATAGCCCTAAAATATACCCTTTCCACTTTAAGCCCCGCTATTTCCGCTATATCCCGTTATTCCCGCTATATTCCGCTATATCTTCTTTGATAAAATGAATTGAAAATTTGCATTTATACATTATAAAAATTATGAAACTAGTTTATTTGATTTAATTTTTGATATATTTTTAGAAATGAAAATACTCTAATATTCTACTAAATTCAATAATGTTATATAACAGTTTTATGTTTATTTAAAGTATATTCGCACATGTTTTTATTTAAAATTATTTATGTATTAATCATAATTCAATTGAATGATATTTTTTCATTTAATTACCATTTATATATTTGAAAAAACAACGAGTTTTATATGCTATTTTAGAGCCATCCGCTATATCCTGCTATATCCTCGCTGTATCCCCGCTATGACCTTTTGCACCTCCACCGCTTTGAATCTGCCGAGCGCTTTAACTGCACAGCTTCGAACCCCTACAACGCCCACTTTCATCGCAAACAGCCCTCCAGTTCGACTCCGCATCCAGTCTTGCTCCGCCATCATCACCGAACATAGCCTCTGACCTTGCCGTAGCAGCCTCCTTGCTCGACCAGTGAACCTATAGCCTTTTCTCCTCCTTTATATTATATAAAAAAGAGAATATATATAAGTCTGCATATATATTTGTTTTGAGAAACCTGCACCTTCTTCTGTTTTGCTCGACAATATTCTAGCTCGCTTTATTTTGCTTTGGATTTTGTTGATTAGATTCGTATCTCTTTGCGTTGCCAAGTTTCTCTAGCCTTCAAAGGTGAGCGATCACTCACGATTAACATTCTTATGATTAGTAAATTGATTTCACATGAAATGACGATTGAAATATGTTGTTAATTTGAATTTGTTAGTGATTTGATCATTGAATATGATATGTTAATATTTATAATTGTTTACCTATGTTAATTGACATATGACACTATAACATGTTGTGTATATATTATATCAAAATTGTATCATTGATATGCTATGCTATTTTAAATTATTATGCTATTGTTCTCACATTGCAAGTTCCCTGTTAGTTTAGGAATTCCCTATGGGTTGAAATGATACATACCCGAACGATCTTATAGATTATGGAAAATCGCTATGGGTTGAAATGATAAACCCAAGCGAATTTATTAATTTTGAAAATTTGGGATTGCGAGTTGAAATGATATTTACCCGTAAATATTAAATTATTGCAGGTTGAAATGATAAATATCTATATCACTTGAGCATAGGATAGAAAACTATATACGGACACCATTGATCTAATTTTAATTGATTTCCAAAATTTTGAAAAGAAAATATATGTGTTTTGATTTTTAAATATAATATAAAGGTTTTATTTTAATTTTAATATGTGTATTAATTTATATTTTTAAATTATATGTTTTGGAAATTTTAAAATTATAAGTTAAGTTTTTAAAATGTAAATTACAAAATTTTACTTATAACTTTATTATTTTGAAAATATATATAATGAGATTTATAAAAAAATAGTTTAATTTAATAAAAAATTAACTTAACTTAATCTAATAAAAAATTAATTTAACTTAACTTAATAAAAATTTAATGTAACTAATATATATATATAAAATATGTTTAAATATCTATCTAAAATTTATATTAATATTTTGAAAATAGATTTTGTAATAACTTTAAATAAATTAAGGTTGGAAAGATAAATTGAAATTGATTTGTAATTCAACTTGTTTAAGAATTGTGTTTAAATAGAAATTGATTTGAACTTATTAAATTTGAATTTTAAAGATATGGGAATTGACTTGAATTTGAATTTTAAAGACATGGGAATTGATTTGAACTTATTAATTTTGAATTTTAAAGATATGGGAATTGATTTGAACTTATTAATTTTGAATTTTAAAGATATGGGAATTGATTTGAAACTTATTGATTTTGAGATTTTAAAGATATGATTTTATAACTTGATAACTTGATTTTTGATTAATGGTGATTAAATGAACATTTTCAAATTTAAATAAAATTGAAATTGTATATTTAATTTTGATTTAAATTTGTAGTTTGAGATTTTATTTAAATCTTTATAAAAGGTGATTAGGTGAATATTTTCAAAATTAAATAAAATTGAGGCTGAATATTTAATGTTTATTTTTGATTTAAATTTGTAATTTGAGATTGTGTTTGATTGTTTATAAAAGTGATTTATAAAACGACTACGGTGTGAAATAAACGTTTGGTTGTTAAAGAGACCGGGATCAGATATTATCATAATCTCTGCCAATACCGAAAACCACTTTAACAACTGTGCATGTGGTGGAGAATCCAGAACGAAGTAGGATTGTTTAGCGAACGATTCTATATGAGATATGAACGCAGCCCTGACCCCCTCGGGTCAGCTTGATATGACTAAAATAAGAGCTATACCTGGGCCAAGTGAGGTTGCACCTCCGATCGAGCATGCTTCTTCGAAACCATATCTATTACTTTGTGATTTTTTTGGGTGCACCTTTGATTATGGGAGTGTGTCTCGAGGTGGGCAGTAGTAGCTGCTATGCGTTACCACTAGTCCGGTTCTGCAAAATGGTAGTATCCTACCCTAGAAATTGCCTCGCGTGCCTTGTCATATGCCTTATCGCGCCCTCTACGAGTTTGGTTTGTGTCATATATTATGGAGTACCCTCTGATAGCCCTTCAGTTTACGGAGGAATTACGGTACTGTATAGACTACGACATTTATATAAAATGTGTTAAGGAGGATATGGGTAACGCCTTAACGCTATTTAATATTTTACTTTACTATAGATATTATCTATATAACGTACTGTACTATGTATGTAGATTCCATGGATCCTTAAAGGATGGAATCCCAACATCCTTTAAGTTATTTGCATTTCACTTGGACATTTCACTTGAGTTGATTTACTTGCATAAGAATATTAATCCTGACTTGAGTGTTTTATGTTTTTCTTTATGCTCGGGTCAGCCTGAGTGTCACAGCATTTGAGACTCACCTTTGGAGCTTGGAGCTTTGCTTGGAGATCTATCTTTATCTATTCAGCTTTCAGTTATTTCCAGTTGTTTATGTTCAGACTTGTCAGTTGTTTTTGTATTAGTGACTTCTATGTACTTGGGATTTTCTATTGTATTTTTTTCAGACTCTGATGTTCTGTAGTAGCTTCATGAACTACTATTTATCTATTCCACTGCTTATTGTTGTATTATTCTGTGTCTATGATTCTGTGATTGATTTATTTACTGTATATGCTAAGTTTTGTCAAATATAAAATAACAATATGTTGTTTTGAGCATTTCAAGTCCGACATGTGTGGATTATTGTCGATCTGAATGGTTCGAAATAGCCGGTCATCCCTTGTGGTTCAGAGCTCTGGTTTAGGCAAAACTTAGCATATGGAGTAAAAAATTATTAGAGATAGGGTAGTAATACCCTAGAATTAGTAAAATTAATTACAGAATCAGCTTCATTCGAGCTTGAAATTCTTGTTAGGATCCTCTTTGATTTTGATTTCTTCAAATTTTCGAACTTTACCTTTGTTCTAAATCCATTCTTGTCTTTTCCGGTTCGTGTTCTTTTTGATACTGGAGCATCCTATAGCTTTATTTCTATCGATCACTGTAATAAATTTGAGAACATTTTGCAACCTCAATTGGCAACTTCATCCTTATGTGTGACTAATCCCATCGACGGTCCCGCCAACCTTAGTATGATTTGTAAAGGGGTGAAACTCCTTTATAACAGGCGTCAATTCATTGAAGATTTCTATGTCCTCGGTTTTGATGCATTTGATATCTTAATTGGGGGTAATTGGTTAAAGCGTTATGATGCTATTATTTCTTGCAAAGCCCGAACCATTTCTCTAGTAGACGACCAGGATAATTCTCTTGTGATCGAATGTAGATTGCCTCAGGATTATGTAGGCAGTTTTATCTTTTCGCTTGATTCTCAGCCTAGTGATCTTAACTCCACCCCGATAGTAAGGGATTATCCCGATGTTTTGGTGAAGTCAGTTCTCTTCCTCATAAGCGGGAAATAGAATCCCACATCGATCTTATTCTTGAAGCTCGACCTGTTGTTCTTCCTCCCAAACGGATGGCACCGAGAGAGAAAGTCGAGTTAAGGAAGCAAATTGAAGACCTGTTCTCCAAGGGTTTGATTTGGCAGATTTTTCAGAATGAGGAGCAGCTGTGGTCTTTATCACTAAATGTGATGGTTCTTTGATGATGTTTGTTGATTATAGAGAACTGAACAAGCTTACTCTTAAGAACAGATATCCTATGCCTCGTATCAATAATATGTTCGATCAGCTCTACGGGGCTAAAGTATTCTCTCAGCTTGATCTTGCTACCAGATTCCACCAGCTTTGTGTGGCTGAGGAGAGCATTCCCAAGACAGCTTTCCAAACAGAGAATGGTTTCTATGAATGGTTAGTCATGCCCTTTGGATTAACCAATGCTCCTGCCTTCTTCGTCGATCTTATTAATCGTGTATTCCACGATGTTCTCAACAAGTTTGTTTTGGTTTTCGTTGATGATATTCTCGTCTTTTCTAAGTCTGAGAAGGAACATGAGTCACATTCGAGCTATGTTCTGAAAACTCTTAGGAGTCATCAGTTGAAAGCCAAATTTTCCAAATGACCTTTCAGGAGGGATGAAATTCGATTCCTTGGGCACATTATTTCTTAAAATGGAGTCTTGGTCGACCCGTTTAAGATCACCACGATTAATATAAGTCTATCCATATTTCCTCTTTTGCAATTTAATTATCTAATCTTCCTTTCGAGCCTATCTTCTTAGTCAGAATTCTCTTTGATTGGGGTCCTTCTAAATTTGAACCTCTATCCTTATTCCAAAATCCATTCTTGAATCATCCTATGAGGGAGCGTATTTCTAATTGATATAAAATGTTTTATGTTGTGTTGTTTGAGTTGATAAGTTTGAATTTTGGGTTTCGATCGATTCATCTAGCTAACGCTATCGATAGGAATTCCAAAACACTTGAACAGAGCAAACTAACACAATATTGTTTTCGAAATTGGTAAATGAAATAATTTTATGTATGACTATATTTTATATATAAAATTATAATTTTCTAAAATTAGATAGCTAAATGAATTGGTTGTTAGAAGTGATAGTACTAGATTATCATTTATTGTTTTATCAACATTCCTAAACCGTTAACTATTGTTGTATGTATAAGGAGATGAAATTTTTAAAACATGGTTTATAAATCTGATTTGCAAATGAAATGAATTTAAATTAAGGGTTTGAGAATTAAATTTTCGATGCTTTTCAAAATTTGGTTTTCAAAGTTTTAAAAAATATATTATTTGAAAGTATTTTTGAATGGATATTGTTTCCAAATTTTTTTAAAAGAAGTAAGTCGGTACTCTCCTCTTATGTCGCTGGGAAATAATTTCGATGATGGCTGCAGCATCATCGACATTCATTTTCGAGTCTCAAAGTGGGGAGACCACTTGGTAGCTTTGCTACACTTTTATTTTGGAAAATGGATTTGATTTTAATTTCTTGAGTATGATTTGATGTATAAAAAATATAGAGGGAATTAGGGAAAATGACAAACTTTGAAAAAAAATTAGGCGGAAGGACACCAAGTTTCATTTTTAGGTTGAAGGACAAATGCTAGTTATAATTAGCATTATATTCAACTTTTATGCTATACAAAATGCCAGTTATATCTAGCATTATATTCAGTTTTACACTATACAAAATGCTAGTTATAATAGCACTGTCCTTCGGCCTAAAAAACAAACTTGTTGTCCTTTAGCCTAATTTTTTTTTAAGTTTGTCCTTGTGCCTATTTTCCTAAAAAATATATATGTATATATTTATTTCAAAATGGTTTGAAGTGAAACCGAAAATTTAGCTCTTAATTTTTATGTTAAGTGACGGTTTTCAATTATTGAAATGAAGCAAAAAATTTGAATAATTGGAGTGTCTAAAATGAAAAACAAAATTGAAACAACTTGAAACAATTGAAGTAGGATAAATTTTAGTGGAAATTAGGGAGACATCCCTATCATACTTTCATATTGTAAAGCGGGTCCCTGTCAAAGTTTCATTTTAAATCCAGTCCCTATTTTCTAGAAACAAAGAAAAATTATTGCTGAAATGTCGGCAACTATTATAAATAAGTGCTGATATTTCAGCAACTTTCCCTGTCAAAGTTTCATTGTAAATCTGATCCCTATTTTCTAGAAACAAAGAAAAATTATTGCTAAAATGTCAGCAACTTTTATAAATAAGTGCTGATATTTCAGCAACTTTCATACACTGTGTTCAAAGTGTACATAAATGTTGCTGAAATGTCAGCAACTTTTATAAATAAGTGCTGATATTTCAGCAACTTTCATACACTATGTTCACAGTGTACAGAAAAGTTGCCGAAATATCAGCAACTTTTATGAAAAGTTGCATCATGCTCTGCAATAATCGGGAATAAAAAACAGGGACCTAATTTACACTGAAATTTAGTGAAGGACTTTTCATTTATTTTGAACCTTAATAAGGACCTGTGCCAAAAGCACCATAAATTTTATTTGTATAATACTCCATTGCATTCTAAAACATATATAACTTACCTGAAATATTCAAAAAGTTAAAATATTAATGTGAATATGTAATTGAAGGTTATACCAGAGAAAACTTACGTAAAAAAATGTTCAAACTAAAGTTTGCTTAATAGAAATTTTGTAAATAAAAGGTAAATTTGTATAGTGCTCAATTACATTCGGAAACATTAATAAAACTTACGTGGAAAAAGTTTGAATGTAATGTGAACATGTAATTGAATAGTATACAATATAGAATGTAAGCAATAAGATGTCCAAAAATGAAATTCTGTTAACGGAATTTATAAGTAAAAATTGAGTGGTTATAATAAATGTTTATACACTTAATCTATATTGCAAGGTATGTTAGGTGAAATAAATTGAATAATAAAAAAAGAACGCTATTTAAGTAAATAAATACGAACTTAAGAAACTAAACATGTAATAAATAAATTCATATCTTTGTAAACCGTTTGTGATACAAAAGTAAATTACAAAGAATAGTTGAAATTGAATTATGAAGTGGAATTAACTTAAGTGAAGTCAAATGGATTAAATAAACGAGTTAAATAAAATAAAATTTGTTTTGAAATAAAATGAACTTAAGTTATAAAGAAATGGTGAATGCAAATAAATTGGATATGAATGTAAATTAATTGAAAGTGAGTTAATTAGAATGATAATAATAAATGGATGTTAATAAGTAATGAGATGTATAATGTTAACACTTGAAAATGAAATTTATATGGGTTTGAATTAATTATTGTATCTAGTATTATGTATTTCAAATCCATCTTTCCTTTTTGTTGCTTCTATTCCCCTATCTTGTTCCTTTTCGGGGGCGAAAAGTTTTGAGTGGGAGAGAGTGTAACGACCTGAAAATTTTAACGATTTAAATAACGTAATTAACTAAAAAATTTCATGAAAATAAACAATAAAAATTTTGCAATGAAAATTTGATATTTGGAATACTTCTATTCAAACGTAGCAAGTGTCAGATTTTCATCAGAAAATATGAAAGCTTGTTTGGTTATGAAATTTCAATTTTAAATTTAAAATCGGTTAAATTTGCTGGAAATTAAATATTTTGAAATCTGAATATTTATATATAAGAAAAATGTATACCATTTTCTGAGTGAGACCTCATAATTCGTTTCGCCGGATTTGGACTGCTCTAGCACCGTTTATCTTATTTTCGATAATTTAGCAGCATTTTCGGTAGCGAATATCGAGTTTTGATAGGTTGGTCGTGTCTTTGATATCTATGTACCATTATGTTCGTCTTGTCGTGCTGATCTCTGCAGTATATTCATTTGTGTGTTTCGGTGTCCGGTACACAGCGAAATCTACAAAACGATTAGCCGTATCGGTTCTGTATTTTGGACCTTTTGGGTTCTGTGTCCTTTCGTTTATCCACCGATTGAAAACTAACAACCACTAGACTTTATTATTTCCTATAATTCAACCCTAGCCTTTGCTATTCCCTGGTTTGATTTATATATTGGTTCGTCCATTCTCTCTCCTTTCTTTTCCTCATCTTCATTTCTGTCTATAGCTCAAGAAAAAAATATATTATAAAGTTTGCTTATATATATTCACCTGGAAGCTTTGTCATCTTCTTTCCCTTTGCTTCACAACTTCAACCCACCATTCTACTTCCCTCCGCCGAAGCCATCCATAGCTGAACCCATTCCCTTCCACCCCAGCGCCTTCTGCCTTCTTGCTCGTCGAACCCCATACCATCACGCAGCAGAACTTGAACACAGCACACACCAAGCCTCCTTCCAGCACTCCGCCTACCACAACCCTTCCCCTCCGACCCTCCGCCTCTCGAACAGCCTCCAGCCAAACTCCACATCCACCTGATAGCCGCAACATCCCACAACCGAGCATGCAGCCTCTACCACTGCCTCCTCCCTCATCGAAATCCCCTAGCACCATTCCAGTCGATAGCAGCAGCCCACCTTGCTCCTTGACCCTCCTTGCACCGCCTTGTGCGCCGCCAGCCACCTGGCCGAACAACCCAGCTCGACTCACACCCGCCAGTCCGCATTCCCACCTCCTTCGAACCCCTATAGCGCCCACTTTCATCGCAAGAAGCCCTCTAGTTCGACCCCGCATCTAGCCTTGCTCCGCCATCATCCCCAAACACAGCCTCTGACCTTACTGTAGCAGCCTCCTTGCTCGACCAGTGAACCCATAGCCTTTTCTCCTCCTTTATATTATAAAAAAAAGAATATATATAAGTCTACATATATATTTGTTTTGAGAAGCCTGCACCTTCTTCTGCTTTGCTCGACAATATTCTAGCTCGCTTCGCTTTGCTTCGAAATTTGTTGATTGGATTCTTATCTCTTTTCGTTATCAAGTTTCTCTAGCCTTGAAAAGTGAGCGATCACTCACGATTAACATTCTTATGTTTAGTAAATCGATTTCACATAAAAGGACGATTGAAATATGTTGTTAATTTGAATTTGTTAGTGATTTGATCGTTGAATATGATATGTTAGTATTTATAATTGTTTACCTATGTTAATTGACATACGACACCATAACATGTTGTATATATATTATATTTAAATTGTTAATTATGATATATGCCTGTTGTTGATATGTTATGCTATTTTAAATTATTATGCTACTGTTCTCACATTGCAAGTTCACTGTTAGTTTAGGAATTCTCTATGGGTTGAAATGATACATACCCGAATGATCTTATAGATTAGGAAAAGTCGCTATTGGTTGAAATGATAAACCCAAGCGATTTTATTGATTTTGAAATTTTAGGATTGCGGGTTGAAATGATATATACCCGTAAATATTAAATTATTGTGGATTGAAATGATAAATATCCGTATCACTTGACCATAGAATAGAAACTATATATGGACACCGTTGGTCTACTTTTAAATGATTTCCAAAATTTTGAAAAGAAAATATATGTGCTTTGATTTTTAAATATAATATAAAGGTTTTATTTTAATTTTAGTATGTGTATAAATTTAGATTTTTCAATTATATGTTTTGGAAATTTTAAAATTATAAGTTAAGTTCTGAAAATGTAAATTATAAAATTTTACTTATAATTTTATTATTTTTAAAATATATATAATAAGATTTATAAAAAAAGATTTAATTTAATAAAAATTTAATTTAATTTAACTTAATATAAATTTAATTTAACTAATATATGTAATATGTTTAAATATCTATCTAGAATTTATTTTAATATTTTGAAAATAGATTTTATAATAACTTTAAATAAATTAAGGTTGGAAAGATAAATTGAAATTGATTTGTAATTTAACTTGTTTAAAAATTATGTTTAAATAGAAATTGATTTGAACTTATTAAATTTGAATTTTAAAGATATAAGAATTGATTTGAATTTGAATTTTAAAGATATGGGAATTGATTTGAACTTATTAATTTTGAATTTTAAAGATATGGGAATTGATTTGAAACTTATTGATTTTAAGATTTTAAAGATATGATTTTATAACTTGATAACTTGATTTTTGATTAAAGGTGATTTAATGAATATTTTCAAATTTAAATTCGTAATTTGAGATTTTATTTAAATGTTTATAAAAGGCGGTTTAGTGAATATTTTCAAAATTAAATAAAATTGAAGTTGAATATTTATTATTTATTTTTGATTTAAATTTGTAATTTGAGATTATATTTGAATTTTTATAAAAGCGATTTATAAAATGACCATGGTGTGAAATTGTTAGTACCACTAGCTTGGAATTATATCGATCGTCACAACATCATAGAATAATGGCCAGAAAAAGATCCAATCGAAATACAACACGCAAATTCCCTGTCAAAACAACCAATGAGGACTACAAAAAGATACTTTCCGATTTAAAAATTTCAGTAAAAGATAATAATGAATTAGTTAGTATAAGCGATAAGATTTCAAAGCTTAATTTTATTATTTTAGAAAAGATGAAATCTGTTGAACTTGAAAATGAGAAATTGATAAATGAGAAGTTAAATTTAGAAAATAAACTTGATGTTTTAAAGAATAATTTTATAACTATTAAAGATTTTCTAGAAGAATAAAACACCATATTTGAAAAAAAGATAAAAATTTTAAAAAGAAATTTTTGATTTGAAAAGACAAAATGATTTATTACAATCCTCTTTAGATAATTCAGAATCTCAAAATTTTCTTCTCAAAAATGAGAACTGTACGTTAAAAAACGAGAATTCTGAATTAAATGAGAAAATTGATATTTGAAAAATAGTAATATTTCTTTTGAAAATAAAAATTATGATTTTAAAACTAAAATTGAAAAATGTAAAAATGAACTTATGAAATTTAATAAAGGTCAAAATGATTTAAACATGATTTTATCTAGTCCTAGACCTTTACATGATAAAAGTGGTTTAGGATATAATAACACTGATCGTAAAAATAGCACTAGATACGCTTTCATGTATAGTAAAAATGTTAGTGATAATACTAGATTTCGAGTAAAATCTAAATCCAATTTTTATAGAAATTCAAATACTGCTATGACCAATAATGTTTATAATATCTCTAGAAGTACAAATCATTGACGGAAAATATGAAAAGAAATTATCTAAGTATTTGAGTTCCTATTAATTAGATAAATAAAGAAAAATACATTGATGATTATTTTGATATGGTAGTTAATAATGAAAATTATATTTTTAAAGGTTCTACTAAATCCTCTTGGATATGGTTACCTTTGACCTAACCCTTGGACCCTAACATAGGAAATGGGTACCAAAAATATATAATTTATTTTTTTGTAGGTACCTTAGAAAGATGAAAGGATGAGATGATTTTTTCGAGTAGTAAATGTTCCATACATATGATGGAAAATGAGCATTTATGGATAACAGAACTGCAACAAATTTGGTATATCTAATCTATTTTCCTTTTTACAAATAGTTCAGGGTTGGTATTGTTAATTTTGAGTATCACAAAGCAATATTTTTTTGAAAAATAAATAAATTAGATACTCTTTTATATAAGACGTTGCTTTCAAAATTGTTAAAATTGTTAAACATTCAAAGAAAATAAAAATATTTTTGAAGGCAACAAACGCTTTTAAACTGTATAATTATGCTTAATATTGTATAAATCATTTTTTTAGCATTAGCCAATACTTTGTCAATTATATTAAAATATTTTCAAAATTAACTGATTATTAAAGATTTTTTTTGAAAAGCTTAAAGGTGGAGTTTAAAGTAAAAATAAATTTTAGTATGGACTAAATCTACTAAATTGATATACGACCCAAAACCACGATAATTTTCACCTTTTTGCTGATGACAAAAGGGGAGAAAATTGGGCATGTTGATAGTGGGAGTATATAAATTCAGAGGGAGCAAATATTAAAGGGGAGTAATATATTTTTTAGAAAGTCATATAGTTGTCATTATCAAAACGGGGGAGAATGTTGAAAACATAATTTAATGTTTTTGATGATAACAACTATATGACAATGGTACTAAAATGTTTATTAAGTAATTTCAGGTTATTTATTGTATGGACGAAAGTAAGTTTAATATGCGAAAAATAGAACAAGGTTGAAATTGAACCATGGCCAACATTAAGTGATAGAGCAAAAATGAGCATAGTGGGATTTGAACCTTGGTAGCATGGAAGGAAGAACAAAGTCACACAACTACACCACAATTGCTTTCAAAAAGTATAATGACGGTTCTTCTATTTAATTTACAGAATAACCAAAATGAAATTGGTCAAAAATTGAGCAAAGTGAGATTCGAACCTGCGTGCTTTGCATAAGAACACACATACCAACCAAATTTACTAGGAGCACTTTTGTCAACAGATGGTTAGCGTGTTTTATTATCTGAAATAAATGAAACTAAATGGCAAAATAAAAGAGGAAGCAGGATTCGAACTCAGCACATTCAAGATAGAACGCACATCCATTACTACTCAACCACAGCAACTTACAGTAAAGCCTTCTAACAACTTTTACTTGACAATGGAACAGAACTGAAAATTAAAGATAGACTATAGCGGGATTCGATCCCTGGTGACCCAACGAAGAGACACCTTGCTTACGAACTCTGCTAGACAACGTTTTGATTCAAATGGTGCGGCTACTTTTTACAACGTTTCAAAATGAACAGTTCAAGTTTCCATTTAAGTGCCTTTTCAACAAATTGCAAACTTTCAACGCATGCATCTTTTCTAATGTAATTATTCTGAAGGATTGCAACTATTTAATGGCTCCATATCGCTTCTATATAAACCTCCCACCATCCCTCAAGCAAATACACAATCCTACTCTCTAATACCATTCTCATATTGCTTCCAAATGCCCCAAATTCAATATTTATTTCAAAAGCAAACTTTGACTAATGCTCTTTCACTCCAAAATATTTGAGTTTGATCTTAATTCACTTCCTAACCTCTGCATACTCATTCTGCATCATTTTTACTGGTTATATAAGTTGTACTCTAGTTCGACTACTCAGTGTATTGAAGACACAATATATAGCCAAGTTATTTCTTTGTAAAAGAGAATATTGAAATCCTATTCTGCTGTTCAGGTGCCTATTCCTCCAGGCGAAGTGAGTGTGATAGTTACACTCCAGAAGGAGTCTGTGACTGGACGTAGGACTGGAGGTCCAAACCAGTATAAAAACTTTGCTATGATTGCTTCTTACTTTACTTTTCTATTTATTCGTGCTGCTATTATATTTATATTTCTACTGTTGTGATTACTACACATCCACTTAGTATCTATATATTTGGCCATCATCGATCCAGTGCACAGCGACTAACAAGTGGTATCAGAGCGAGGTTATTTCAATTTACAGTAACTCGTAATTGAAAACATATTTAATATGGCAAGTACATTTCAAGAAGGACAATCAACTGCACGACCACCACTATTCATAGGTTTAAATTATGCTTACTGGTTTACACGTATGCGTACTTTTATGGAAGCAAATGGCTTAGAAATTTGGCAAGCTACACAAGTTAAATATGTAGAACCAGAAACAAATATAAGCACTTGGATAGATGCCCAAAAGACCACAGCAACAAACAATGCTAAGGCTATGAATGTTCTATTTTATTCACTTGATAAAAACGAATTTTCACGTGTCATGTTGTGCACTACAGCATGATATATGACATAAACTACAAATCACTCATGAAGGCACAAACAAAGTTAAGCAACAAAGATTTCTATTTTACAAAAACAATTTTCCTCATTTAAAATGAAAGCAAACGAAACTATTGGTGACATGTATGCTAGATTTCAAACCATTCAACATGATCTCATGGCACTTGGAGTTAAATTTAAATATTTTGATTTAGTTACACGTACCTTAAATTCTTTAACAAATGAATGGGAACGAAAAGTACTGGCCATTGAAGAAGCAAATGACTTATCTCAACTAAAATTTGAAGAATTGATAGGGAGCTTAATGTCATACGAAGCAAATCTGCAGGCAAGGAAAGAACAAAATAATGAAAAGAAAAATATAGCTTTTCAAGCCAATGATAGTAACTCAGAGTTAGATGAAGAAGAAATTGTTTTTATTGCCAAAAATTACAACAAATTCAAGAAGATGACAAGATCCCAAAATGGAGGAAATTCAAGTTCGTCCAATCAAACTTCAATCAAATGCTATGTGTGTGACAAGTTTGGACACATGAAGAAATAATGCCCAGAGCTTAACAATGACAAAATGAAAGGCAAGTTTGAAAAATTCAAGAAAAATGAAAGAGCATTTCAAGTAACATGGGATAATTCCGATTCGTCATCATCTTCAGAAAGTGATAGTGAGAGTGACTCAGAACAAGCAAATGTGTGCTTTATGGAAAATATTGAAGAGGTACGATCTGAACTTACTTATGATGAATTAATGCAGATGACAAATATAGAGAAGGTAAAAAGCAAAATAAAGAATGTGTTGTCAGAATTAATCATTTAGAACTAGAGATAGGATTATTAAAAGATGAAAAAACAATTTTAGAAGACGAATTAGAAACTTCACAAGAGAGGTATAAGAATGTATCTATTCAAAATGAGTCTTTATTATGTAATATAGGAAAAGTTAAACTAGAAAATGATGAGATTAGAAAAGAAAATGTTGTATTGAAGAACGATGTAGAAACATTAAAATCTAATATTTCTCATCTTACTGATATGTTAGACAAGATTACTAACAATGTTTCTAAATTTAATAAAGGAAAGCAAGACTTGGGTAACTTGATCAAAATTTCAAAACCTTTTTGGAAATCGAAATGGACTAGGATTTAAGAAATCTTCAATACAGAAAATCTCTAGGTCACTATATAAGAAGTTTAAGAACTCGGATATTGTAGGAAAGAAACATAATACTAAAATAATTAAAATATGGATTTTGAAATCCAACAATAAACTAATTAGACAAAAACACATAGATGTTACCTAAAAAATGTTGTTTATAACAAAAATTTTCTTTTTAAGGGTCCCAAACCCATTTGGGTATGACAATCGTCTCTTTCTAACATTTAGGACCCTAGCAAAAGGAAGAGGGTACCAATTAAACTATTTTTACCTTACAGGTACCCGAAAGAAAATCTAATGACAAGGAGAAATGGATACTTGACAGTGGATGCTCCAAACATATGACTGGAAATGCACAGATGTTGTCAAATATAACATACAAAGATGGAGGTACTATAACGTTTGGTGACAATTCAAAAGGATTTGTTATAGGAATTGGAGATGTCATCAACGTTGGGTCTAGCTATTCGAGGGGGATCAATCGATTCAGAGGGAGACATATGTATAGCTGTCATCATCAAAAAGGGAGAGAATGTTAGAACCACTATTCTCTGGTTTTGATGACAACAACTATACACACATATATAGCTTTTTTACTTGCAGGAAAATTCTTCAAAGATTAGAAGATATTTCGACAAAGGAGATGAATCATCAAAGCTAATGATAGTACTATTATTTGTCTAGATATAATTGTAAAATCTCCTTTTAGTAGTATTATTTTAACTTAAAGCATTTGCACACACAAAGTTTATAAAATCCTAAGACTGAAAATGTCAGATGTCTGACATTATATATTAGACGTCTGATTTAAGGCTCTGATTTTTAACTGCATTATACATAGATGTCTGCCCCATTTTTTCAGACGTCTAAGCATAAGTTCTGTTTAAAAAATATACATCAGCTCAGACGTCTGAACAAATGCCCAGACGTCTGTGCTGAGTAACAGGCCTTATTTTTGAACAGGCATCTTCTTCAAACAAACAGGAATTTTCACAACTCTTCATCATATCTCTTCTCTGTGGACAGATGCAACTTTTTTAATGAATAAACAAACTTAAAAGATACTACTTTTCATTATAACTCTTCATTCTCTATAAATATGCAAATATTTTTCAGATTAAAATCATCTAATCATTCTGAATCTTCTGTCTATTTTTCTTTGCATACTATAACTAACAATATTCATCAATTCTACTTCCTAAAATCAAAGTCTCACATACACATATTACCAAAAGGAGATTATAGGAAGTTTGTACAGAGTAGTCAATATTTTTGTTTTCTAGAGCACATTCTTGTCATAAAAGAAACTATTGTATCTAGCCTATTCCTCCAGGAAAAGCGAGGGTTGTCTATTAGTGAAAGTCAAAGAGGAGCTTCGGGACTGGACGTAGGACGGGAGGTCCGAACTAGTATAAAAACTCTGGTGTGATTGTTCTTTACTATTTACTTCATTTACCGTTCATAATTTAGTATCTTAGTATACTTGCATATTTGATATACATATACGATCCACACTTTCTTGTAGAAATAAGCGTTTGGTTGTTAAAGAAATCGGAATCGGATATTGTCATACTCTCTGCCAATACCAAGAACCACATTAACAACTATGCACATGGTGAAGAATCCAGAACGAAGTAGGATGGTTTGGCGAACGATTCTATATGACGTATGAACGCAGCCCTGACCTCCTCGGGTTAGCTTGATGTGACTAAAACATGAGCTGTACCAGGGCAAAGTGAGGTCGCACGTCCGATCGAGCATGCTTCTTCGAAACCATATATATTACTTTATGATTTGAATGGGTGCACCTTTGATTATGGGAGTGTGTCTCGAGGTAGGCGGTAGTAGCTGCTATGTATTACCACCAGCCCGATTCTGCAAAACGGTAGTATCCTACCCTGGGCATTGCCTCGCGTGCCTTGTCACACGCCTTATCGCGCCCTTTACGAGTTTGGTTTGTGTCACACACTATGGAGTGCCCTCTGATATCCCTCCAGTTTATGGAGGAATTACGGTATTGTATAGGCTATGGCATTTATATAAAATGTATTAAGAGGGATATGGGTAACGCCTTGACGCTATTTTAATATTTTACTTTACTGTAGACATTATCTATATAGCATATTGTACTATGTATGTAGATAGTTCCATGGATCCTTAAAGGATGGAATCCCAACATCCTTTAAGTTATTTGCATTTCACTTGGACATTTCACTTGAGTTGATTTACTTGCATAAGAATGTTAATCCTGACACGAGTGTTTTGAGTTTTGCTTTATGCTCGGGTCAGCTTGAGTGTCACAGCATTTGAGAGTCACCTTTGGAGCTTAGAGCTTTACTTGGAGATCTATCTTTATCTATTCAGCTTTCAGTTATTTCCAGTTTTTTACGTTCAGACTTGTCAGTATCTTTTGTATGAGTGACTTTTATGTACTTGGGATTTTCTATTGTATTTGTTTCAGACTCTGATGTTCTATAGTAGCTTCATGAACTACTATTTATCTATTCCACTGCTTATTGTTGTATTACTCCGTGTCTGTGATTGATTTATTTACTATATATGCTAAGTTTTATCAAATATAAAATAACAATCTGTTGTTTTGAGCAATTCAAGTATGACATGTGTGGATTATTTTCAATTTGAATGGTCCGAAATAGTCGGTCGTCACTTGACTAAACTATGGAGGCAGACCTATTCTTTAATTTCTACCGTATCCCTTACGCTTAATATCTGGACCACCGTTACCTACAAATATATACGATAACCTAGACCGCCGTTGCCTACAGGTAATAAGCGTTACCTGGACCGCTGTTACCTATAGGTATAAATGCGAGCCAAACCTCTATTACTACTAATGGACCGCCTAACGCCTACATTGTAGTAACTTTCTCGCCCGTGACGGACTGCCTAAACCGCCTACTTCACGAACCACACAAAATAAATCCATGAACGTATACACGAGGCAATTTATTCATTTTCTTCCACTTATGCAAATTTTCTAATGTTCATACTCTCCGCCTCTAACATCTCATATTTATGCGTTAATTTATTTTAACCAATTTCATGTTTACATTCAATTTTCATTGGTTAACAATTTTGTTATCTTTTCTCCTTATTCTTGATATTCCATACTTGCTTACAATTTACTTTCCCATTTATTTTACACCTATTTCTCTCTTATTAAAACCTCTTTTTTAATTATTATAAAGGTACTACTTTTGGCATTTATTGTAAATTTGGTAAAGTTGGAATTACTGCTTAGTCAATTTCCATATTTCTCCTAAGAGGTTAACTTTCATGATGCTATTATTTCAAGGAATTTCTTTTTATTTATTTGCTTAATAAGTTGTACAAAATACGGTGTCGTGCCTCGTTTTATACACCTTAGTCATATGGAGGAAATATGTCTCCATTCCTTGAAATTCTATTCGTCACTAGTTTAGAGGAATGATTTAGTAAAACATTAAAATTAATTATCTCAGTACTTAATCCAACTACTAAAACTAACAACAGCTCTCCCAAAAGTGCAACCAAGATATTTATTTATTTAGCTTACATTTACTGTCACTTTTACTCCATGACAAACAATCATAATTTGGCGCAAAATAACAAATGTAACGTATTTTTACATTTTCATTTCAATACAGTAAATTTAATACAATTCTGCAATTTTCTCCATAAGCAATATTCCATATTTTAATTCCAACATCTTTTCTTTTTGTTTTGCACATATTAAATATTTTCTTCTTTCACTATAAATCTTACATGTTTTGTAACTGTATTATACACCCAATTCTTCGTTTCATTCCTACTGTACAATTTACAGTATTTTCAGTTTCCAATAGTCCAGATTACTGACATTTTTAATCACAAAATGACTACACTAATAGTTTTATTTTTCTTTGTCTATTTTTCACTTTCATTTTCGATGTCAATGAATCACAATATTTTTATCACCTTTTTAAGGAATTGTTGCGAACAACTTTTTTCCAGATCATTAAGTTTTATACAAACAATTTTAACATGTAATTAACGATTTACTGTTAATTTACAGTGTTGGAATCACATAATAACAGTATTAAAAATCAGATGAAAATCCCACTCACCTGAAGTCCTAAGCTTCAATCTCTATCCCTTTGAATTTGCTACGTTTTTCTCCGCTTTTTCCCCTTTTTGATTCGCTGTAAATTTCCTGATTTGTTTGTTCAATTCTCTGATTTGATTGTATAGATTCATCTGATTTATTCATGCAAATTTATTTAGTTTGTTTGCTTGAATTTATTTGTTAAATTTTGATTTTTGTTCTGAGAGATTTGGATTTACAGAGAAGGAGAAAGAGGAGGAAAAACAAAGACGTGATGACCCACATTTCGAAAGGTTTAAATCGACAATAATCCACACATATCCAACTTAAAAAATCCGAAATGTAGAAAATCAATGAGGTTAATTAAGAAAAATAAGAAAAGAAGAAGAAAACAAACATAAAATCTCACAACGGAACAATAAAATATAATAATCAAATACACAGTTCATAAAGCTATTTACCCTACATTTGATTATAATCTATACAAAATTTATCAAAGTTATATATATACATCAGGGATAAATAAAAATAATGCAGAAAGCAACGTGATGTAGGAATATTAATAGTAATAATATACCAAATCTTCATCTTCGTCCTCCGAAAAAACAATCTACAATGTGCTGAAAAACTCAGGGCTGACCAGAGCGAAATGAAAAGACAAAACACTCGAGTTAGGACTAAAATATTCTTATGTGAGTCAAATTGATATCGCGTATAACATGAGTGTCATGACGTCGGAGATGGTTACGGGATTTCACATCTCCTATCCAGTGTATAACGTGCATGCAATAACTCAACAGATGTTACAGGATTTTCCATCTCCTAAGGATCCATTAAACTATTTATATATAATAGTATACGCTATAATACGTAATTTTTATCAGTAAAATAAATATCAAAATAGCGTTAAGGCTTTACATTGATCCACCTTAACACATTTTATAACATGTATCTTATGCAGGTCCATATAGGTACAATACAAAACAAGTCGTAATGGGCTCGTATAAGAATAAATATGACAAGGCATGTGAGGCAATGCTCAAGGTAGGATTCTACCTGTTTACCCTTTCGGGCTGGTCGTAACCCATCCGTGGCCGACCGCAACAACCAATCCAAACACAAAGGTGCACCCATCGAGTCAAAATCACAATAATAATACGAGGGATCAACGTCGCTAGAGGTAGCTATCTACATTAGCCAAACGTTCGCCAAATCAACCACTTAATTCTGGATATCATCCACCATGTACACGGTTGTCAAAGTCGTTCCAATATTGACAGAGAGTATGTCAATAAGAGGCCTCAGTCTCTTTAACAACTAAATGTCGTTTTACACACCGATCGGAACTTTTATATTTCAAAAACAATTTATACTTGATACCAAAATATCATATTCGCTTCAAAATCAAATCCATTTCGAAATCATCATATTTACTCAAAATATACCATATCATTTTTGCCTTATTATCTCAATTTCACTTCCAAAATTACTTCGAATTTAATTTAGGTTATAACTTTATTTTAACCTCATTCGCATTTAAATCCAAGATTTAAATATAAACATCCCACCCTTAACCAGTTTGAATTTTAAGAAAATAGTTTGAATAGTTTTAAAATAGCTTAAATAGTCAAAATAGTTTAATAGAAAATAGTTTGAGTATTGAAAATGGTTTATATAGTAAAATAGTTTGGAAAATCAAAATAATTCGAATATTTAAGAAGATAGATTTTAAATATTTTATACTACAATAATTTATCTGAAAATAGTTTCAAAGTCAAACTGATTCAATTCCAAATTTTCCAATTCAAATCATTTTCAATTTCCATTTCGATTTAATCGATTCAATTCCAATTTCAAGTCGAATTTTACTTCGATTCCAATTTCAATTCAAATAAATTCGAGTTCAACTTCGAATTAATTCAATTTCGCTTTTATTTCCAACTTGAATAAATTTCAATCCAATCCCAATTTAATTTCAATTTTACTTCCAAATTAATTTTAATTTCAATCCCAAATTAGTTTCAATTTCAATTTCAACTATCTGATTCAATGATTTAATTTCAACTCAATTCTCAAATTTAAACCATTTCGATTTATATCAATTTTGCTTTCGATTTTTAAAATATTGATTCAAATCACTTAAATCAAATCAACCTTCAATATTCAATTTAAAATCCAAATCTTCAAATATAATTCAATTCCGAGCTCAATTTTGAAATATCGTTTTATATTACTTTTACTTAGCAATATTCAAAGTTCGAATAAAAGTCCAATCTTTTAAAACAAATAAATTTCTGAAATTCAAATCATATTTCGATTATAACTTCAAAATCTCAACATCAATTATATAAACAATTCCTATTTCCAAATTTAAATTTCAACATTCCTAGCTCAAGCTCGAAAATAATTCGATTTCCATAAATTGATTTTATTTCTTAAAAATCAATAATAAATTTAAATAATTTCAAATCAAAATCATAAAATCATTTAATTTAACCATCCGGTATCCATATATAATTTTCTATCCTATGGCCAAGTGAATCAATTATTTCAATTTAATTCAAGGATGGATATATGTCATTTCAATCCAAAATAAATGTCATAGGTGTATATCATTTCAACCTATTTATTAATTTATTCGAAATAATCCAATTAACTGTTTTATATACTGTAAATAATATACAGGATGATAACATGATATATCAAAATAAATAAACATCCAAAATATCAATAAATTTTCATCCATCATAACTAACATCCAAACAGTCAATAATCACAACAACTAACCAATTGTCGATAATTGGGAGTATTTTTACTATCAGTTTAATCCTAATTCAACTTAACTGTCAATTCAAATTCTATCAATTAATTCAGATGTCCAATTAAATGTCAATTAAATTTATCAACAACAATCAATAAATATATATCACTTCACGATATAAATTTAACGACATAGAAATTATTTCAGTCAATTTTGAGCGTATAAAACACTCACCTTTTATTTGAAACCGAAAATATTTCAGCTTCAAATAAATGCCACTTCGATGCTAAACTGTTGACGACGCTGATACGGTTCCAATGCAATTCATTTCACCCAAAACGGACCTTGTATGCATTAATTATGAATTTATTAATATCGATATAATTATAAAAATTAATTAGCTAGACTAATATTATTATTAATTGAAATTTTACCTTAATCCTACTCTCTCAGCCCATCATGCACGCGCACAGCATCTCTTCCTCCCAGACGAATGTCAACAGACCCTGGCAGGTTGCTATAATAGAAGCAATAAATCCTGACTTTCGGTTAGCAAGAAGTTCCTCTAACTTTGAACCATGCTCCTTCCAGATCCCCTCCAGTATTAGCGCCGCCTCAGATGGCCTCGACCGAAACACACCATCAACGCGCATACACGAGCACGCGTAACCCTAACCAGATCTCGAGAAAAACCCTAAATCGTAACACTCTTCATCGCCAGAACGATCGTGCCTCCACTCGTTTGAGATGTCCTTCCCACGTCGCCTCGTGACCTTCGATTGTTGCTCTCTTTTTTTCATTCGTTTTTTTTCGATCGGCTGTTCTTGTTTTTTTTATATTGAAGGCTGTGATTCGAAAAAGAGGGGAGAGGGAGATAAAGTAGGGGAAAGGCATGTGAGCTTGGTGCACAAGATTTGGCTTTTGAAATGGATATATATTATTGTAATAATTAGAAAATATCTGACGTTTAACGTCCGAAATTTTTCGAGTTCCAAACGAAGCATGCCGCCTGGCGTTCATAATGTTTTACTCCCATTCCGAATGCATTGGAACTAGTTTCAAGGCCTAATTCGATCGTATGCAGAAGATAGCTTTTCAAAATCAATTAATTTTAATTAAATTCTGAAATTAAATTCTGTGCGTTTCAAGCTTGCACGGTCAAACGACAAGTCCGATCGCTACGAAACTTGAAATCCTACAATAATTCACTATTACGGATCCGATGAAGTTGGTTTCATCGGAATCCAAGACAGTGGTGAAAATGGCTATTTTACTTGTCAATTATAATATAAAATTTCCAATTTCTAATTATTCACTTTTAAATCCAATTTTAAAAGTAAATGATTTTCATTCATATTTAAATAAAATTTAAAACTACTTTTGACATCATTTTCATTCACTTAAAATTCATAATTCAATTATTCGTATAATTTCCAATATTAAATAAAAACAATTTAATCTTCCAATAAATTATATTAATAATCATTAAATATTTATTTCTTACCATTTTTGTCCAATAATCATATTAAATTCAATAATTTAAAATAGTTAAAAATACGGGTCGTTACATTCTCCCCCACTCAAAACTTTTCGTCCTCGAAAAGGAGTTAAGTAAATAATTTAACATTTTATATATTTTCTCAAAATAATTAACTTATAAAACATAAACATCTTATTTGCAAAACTATTACTATGCTTCTACTATGCCACTCCGATACCAGTTTTCCGGAAAATATAACTTATATATAAAAACAAGCTATAAAATTTTTAAAACTTAAAAAAAAATTAACTCCTGGATTTATGGAAAATTTCGGTAGAGTCTCCTTTGCGCGGCTCGATCAGAAATTTTTTACAATATAATATATAACACAAATATACCCAATATATATCAAATATACATCTCAGCTCAATAATGAGGCATCCCGAAGGGAAAAAAATACAAAATCGCGGTATGTAATCCGAGATACGTACCTTATTATTAATAATATGAGCGAGTTCGCTCGTATTAAACAAGCAAAAGCAAAATACGCGCAAGCGAGCTCCAAAAGCTAGCATACGCCCTTCCGTACCTACTAAACACTCAATAATATATGAGAATATGTATCTGGAAAGAGAAATCAATATATAACATAACTATACAACAACTTTATACGCAAACATAGTCATGTAATAAAAGAAACATCCAAACAACCATATTCATGCAAGTTTTATTCATAACCATATTATTATTCAATGTCAGCATTTCAATTCATACACTTCCATTTCTATTAACATTCATTTCATTAACATTTTAATTGACTCAGTTTGAATTAATTTAAATTCACATCCAATTTATTTGAATTCGCTTTATTTACTTCTTAATTGATTAACATTCACATATTAATATTCATTTCGTTAATCATACAATGGATTTATATTCAATTCATTCACTTTTAATTGATTTACATTCAACTAATTTGGTTGCAATCCATTTTTATTCAATCAACCAACATTCATTGCATTCTCATTTGATTGATTACAATTCAATGTATTTACACTCAGTCGATTTACTTTCGATTGATTAATATTTATTTTAATGTCATTCATTTTATTTTATCATCCAATGAATTTTCATCCCATTCATTTGTATTCGTTTATTTATTTGCTTAGAATATCTCATTCAATACAATTTACTCAAGCAACCATTCCAAAATTTTACTTAAGTTTAATACAAGCAATTCATACTATACAACTCATTTTTATTATTACTTCATAACTTAAGTATATTTTAAAGTCAACAACAATATTTCAAACCATATTCAATTTACTGAATTACTTCATCGGTTCATTCAATTAATTCTTTTTTTGACCGTTAATAATAATTTTTTTATAACACAAGTTCATTTTATTTCAAAATCAATTTTATTCGACTTTTCTTAAGCTAACTATCATTCATATACTCATCTTATTAACTTATTTCCTTAAGTTCGTTTTATCTTAATTAATAATCATTTCAGAAAGTTACAATTTATACTTCAAACACCTTTTTTCAAATTTACTTTTGTTTTTCAATCAATTTACAAAGATATGAATTTATTTATCATTTATTTACTTTCTTAGAACATTAACTAGGTTTATACATATAATAACTTAATTTAAATTTTGTTTAAGTTAAACTTTTTCTTCTCTTATCATTCACATTCAACAGATTTAAATTTGTTTTTAGCTTAATAATTCTCAAATATATAAGTTATACCATTTGTTCATTTAAAATTTCATTTTATTATTTTATCTAATTCATTTCAAATACATTTCATATTTTATTTAAGCTTTCATGAATATTTTATTTACTTTATTTCACTAACTCAATTTATTAACATTCTTAAATTAATTCTCTTATTTCATATTTCAAATTCAAATTTTATTTTATTTGCTTAATCAAAAAAATATTCAATAGCTTTAAATTTTAATTTTTACTTTCCTGTTCAAATCTATAAGTTATAAACTTATTTTTATCTATACTATTTTCAATTATAAGTTCAAGCTATTTTCATATATTTATTAAATCATACTTAGCATACTTTTTTTTCACAATCAAAACTTGTTTTAATCGAAAATAAATATCTTTTGGTAGCAATTCTCACTTAGAAACTCGAAAATGAATACTAGCGATGCTGCATTCATCCTTAGAACTATTTTCCAACGACCAAAGCGAGTTTAATGCTTTTATTTCTTTCAAAAATCTTTTCAAAATATTTTAAAACTCTTTAAAATAATATTAATATTAATTTTTAAGGCTTCGAAAACAATTTTTGAAAAATCGGCAGGATTTAAATTATAAAATTCTCAGCTTTTAAATCTCTTCTATTTATAAGCTATATTTAAATTTACTTATATAATTTCATTACTTCATTATGAAAATATTTCGTTAATATACAAATTTGTTATTTCAGACAATTCTTATTATAATTAAATTTCAATTCGATTTAATTATCAAATGCTTCATAAAATCAAAATTCACAAAGTATTCGTTTTATTTTAATTCGACCAATAATGATGATAACAATATTATCATCACCTAACAACTTCATTAATAATAATTTTATATATATACAATATAATTTAGGTAAAATTATTCCATTTACCCTATTTAAAACAATATTATGTCGACTTGCCTCGTTTAAGTGTTTAGAAACCCTTATCGATAACACGGCGTCCCGCACATCGACCAAAATTCATAAACAACTCAACGGATAAGTAAACATAATATAAAATAGTTTATAACACTAAAAAGTATGCTCTCTCATATATACACTCAAACATACTCATTCTAGGGTATTACTAGCCTATCTCTAATGAGTCAAACCCCATAAAGCCAAGGTTATCACTAAACCTGGCTCTGATACCAACTGCGACGACCCACATTTCGGAAGGTTTAAATCGACAATAATCCACACATGTCCAACTTAAACAATCTGGAACGTAGATAATCAATGGGGTTAATTAAGAAAAATAGAGAAAGAAGAAAACAAACACAAAATCTTACAGCGGAATGATAAAATATAATAATCAAATACACAGTTCATGAAGCTGTTTACTCTACATTTGATTATAATCTAAACAACATTTATCAGAGTTATATATATACATCAGGGATAAATAAAAATAATGCAATAGATAATGTGATGTAGGAATATTAATAGTAATAATATACCAAATCTTCGTCTTCGTCCTTCGGAAAAACGATCTTAGCTGACCCGAGCGAAATGAAAAGAAAAAACACTCGAGTCAGGACTAAAATATTCTTATGTGAGTCAAATCGATATCGCATATAACATGAGTGCCGTGGCGCCGGAGATGTTTACAGGATTTCACATCTCCTATCTAGTGTATAACGTGCGTGCAATAACTCAAGAGATGTTACGGGATTTTCCATCTCCTAAGGATCCATTAAACTATTTATATATAATAGTATATGCTATAATACGTAATGTCTATCAGTAAAATAAATATCAAAATAGCGTTAAGGATTTACATTGATCCACCTTAACACATTTTATAGCATGTAGTCTATGCGGATCTTGTAACACAACCAGTAATGTCGGTAGCCAGTGAGCCCCCTATAGGTACAATACTAAACCAAAGTCGTAATGGGCTCATATAAGAATAAATATGACAAGGTTCGTGAGGCAATGCCTAAGGTAGGATTCTACCAGTTTACCCTTTCTGGCTGGTCGTAACTCATCCGTGGCCGACCGCGATAATCAATCCAAACAAAAAGGTGCACCCATCGAGTCAAAATCACAATATTAATACGAGGGATCAACATCTCTAGAGGTAGCTAACCTCATTGGCCAGACATAGGCTCCTATTTTATTCATTTTAATTATGACACAAGTGCCAAGGATAACCATCATCGTTCTCCTACTTCATTCCTGCCAATTCAACCACTTCATTTTGGATATCATCCACCGCGTACACGGTTGTCAAAGTGGTTCCAATATTGACAGAGAGTATGTCAGTAAGAGGCCCCGGTCTCTATAACAACCAAACGTTGTTTTACACACCGGTTGGTACTTTTATATTTCGAAAAAAATTCGCACTTGATATCAAAATATCATATTCGCTTTAAAATCAAATCCATTTCGAAATCATCATATTTACTCAAAATATACCATATCATTTTTGCCTTATTATCTCGATTTCGCTTCCAAAATTGTTTTGAATTTCAATTTAGGTTATAACTTCATTTTAACCTCATTCGCATTTAAATCCAAGATTTAAATATAAACATCCCACCCTTGAACAGTTTGAATTGTAAGAAAATAGTTTGAATAGTTTTAAAATAGCTTAAATAGTTAAAATAGTTTAATAGAAAATAGTTTGAGTATTGAAAATGGTTGTGGAAAATCAAAATAATTCTAATATTTAAGAAGATAGATTTTAAATAGTTTATACTGCAATAATTTATTTGAAAACAGTTTCCAAGTCAAACTGATTAAATTCCAAATTTTCCAATTCAAATCAATTTTAATTTCGATTTCGATTTAATCGATTCAATTCCAATTTCAAGTCAAATTTTACTTCGATTTTAATTTCAATTCAAATAAATTCGATTTCGATTTCGGATTAATTCAATTTCGCTTTTAATTCCAATTGATTTCAATTTCAATTCCAACTTGAATAAATTTCAATCCAATCCCGATTTAATTTCAATTTCAGTTCCAAATTAATTTCAATTTCAATCCCAAATTAATTTCAATTTCAAAATAATTTCAATTTCAACTATCCGATTCAATGATTTAATTTCAACTCAATTATCAAATTTAAACCATTTTGATTTATATTCATTTCGCATTTGATTTTTAAAATATCTATTCAAATCACTTAAATCAAATTAACCTTCAACATTCAATTTAAAATCCAAATCTTCAAATATAATTCAATTCCGAGCTCAATTTTGAAATATCATTTTATATTACTTTTATTAGCAATATTCAAAGTTTGAATAAAAGTCCAATCTTTTAAAACAAATCAATTTCTGAAATTCAAATCATATTTCAGATTATAACTTCAAAATCTCAACTTCGATTATTTAAACAATTCCTGTTTCCAAATTTAAATTTCAACATTCCGAGCTCAAGCTTGAAAATAATTCGATTTCCATAAATTTGATTTTATTTCCTAAAAATCAAAAATAAATTTAAATAATTTCAAAACAAAATCTTAAAATCATTCAATTTAACCATCCGGTGTCCGTATATAATTTTCTATCTTATGGCCAACTGAATCAATTATTTTAATTTAATTCAGTGACGGATATATGTCATTTCAATCCAAAATAAATGTCATAGGTATATATCATTTCAACCTATTTCTTAATTTATTCGAAATAATCCAATTAACAGTTTTATATACTGTAAATAATATATAGGATGATAACATGATATATCAAAATAAATAAACATCCAAAATATCAATAAATTTTCATCCATCACCACCAACATCCAAACAGTCAATAATCACAACAACTAACCAATTATCGATAATTGGCAGTTTTTTTACTATCAGTTTAATCCTAATTCAGTTTAACTGTGAATTCAAATTCTATCAATTAATTCAGATGTCCAGTTAAATGTCAATTAAATTTATCAACAACAATCAATAAATATATATCACTTCACGATATAAATTTAACGACATAGAAATTATTTCAGTCAATTTTGAGCGTATAAAACACTCACCTTTTTATTTGAAATCAAAAATATTTTAGCTTCAAATAAATGCCACTTCGATGCCAAGCTGTAGACGACACCGCGTTCCAACGCAATTCATTTCACCTGAAACGGACCTCATATGCATTAATTACGAATTTATTAATATCGATATAATTATAAAAATTAATTAGCTAGACTAATATTATTATTAATTAAAATTTTGCCTTAATCCTACTCTCTCAGCCCATCACGCACGCTCACAACATCTCTTCCTCCCAGACGAATGTTAGCAGACGTTGGCAAGTTGCTATAATAGAAGTAACAACTCCTGACTTTCCGTTAGCAAGAAGTTCCTCTAACTTTGAACCAAGCTCCTCCTAGATCCCCTCCAGCAGCAGCGCCGCCTCAGATGGCCTCGACCGAAACACACCATCAACGTGCGTACACGAGCATGCAAAACCCTAACCAGATCTTGAGAAAAACCCTAAGTAGTAACACTCTCCACTGCCCGAACGATCGCGCCTCCACTCGTTCGTGATGTCCATCCCAGGTCGCCTCACGACCTTCAATTGTTGCTCTTTTTTTTTCGTTTGTTTTTTTCTCGATCGGCCGTTCTTGTTTTTTTATATTGAAGGCTGTGATTCGAAAAAAAGTGGAGAGGGATATAAAGTAGGGGAAAGGCATGTGAGCTTGGTGCACGAGATTTGGCTTTTGAAATGGATATGTATTATTATAATAATTAGAAAATATCTGACGTTTAACGTCCGAAATTTCTCGAGTTCTAAATGAAGCGTTCCGCTTGGCGATCATAATGTTTTACCCCCGTTCCAAACACAATGGAACTAGTCTCGAGGCCTAATTTGATCATATGCAGAAGATAGCTTTTCAAAATCAATTAATTTTAATTAAATTCTGAAATTAAATTATGCGTGTTTCAAGCTTGCATGGCCAAACGACAAGTCCGATCGCTACGAAACTTAAAACCCTACGATAATTCACTATTACGGATCAGATGAAGCGGTTTTGTCGGAATTCGAGACAATGGCGAAAATGGCTATTTTACTCGTCAATTATAATATAAAATTTTCAATTTCTAATTATTCACTTTTAAATCCAATTTTAAAAGTAAATAATATTCATTCATATTTAAATAAAATTTAAATCAACTTTTGACATCATTTTCATTCACATAAAATTCAGAATTCAATTATTCGAATAATTTCCAATATTAAATAAAAACAATTAAATCCTCCAATAAATTATATTAATAATAATTAAATATTTATTTCTAACCATTTCCATCCAATAATCATATTAATTTCAATAATTTAAAATAGTTAGAAATACGAGTCGTTACAAGAGAATACTCTTTGTAAATGTCATTGTTTACAGAGCAACAGATCGGCTAAGAAAACAATCGGCTTAACATAATTACGTTGTTTATATAGAGTCAGGAAACCCTAGATTCAATTCAGACCGTAGAAAACTCGATCCAACGCACCAAACAAAGCCACGCTTAAGATTCAGGCCGACCGCGTTATAACGAGTCGACCGCCTCCCCATAGCGGTCGACCGCTATGCGGTCGGCCCGTATAATATTTTTTATATTTGAAATATATTTTTAATATATTTTCTAAATTTCCTTTTTGCTCGTAACTTCTTCATACCAACTCAAATTTCAATGAGTTATATACGAAAATTGTCCAGAAAATTACCACGGCCGCAATGGTGAAGTCCCCGTGGTCAAATTTTGACAATTGTGAAAATTTTCTTTTTAGTCCTTATCTTATCAATAATTAAATATTTTAATTATTTTTATTATAATTTACGTGGGGTGTTACATTCTCCCCCCTTAGGGAATTTCGCCCTCGAAATTCTGTAAGGGTTTGATCATGTAGACCTTCGTACATCCATTCTACACTAACATCTATTTAGTGTACACCTAATTTTGCAACAATCCGTGCACAGTGCATCGTGCAATATAATACATGTAATATGCATAAACATGAAATTTCTAATCGGTACCTCCTATATGAATGATTTTCTTTTTAATTTTTTTCTTCAAAAACATGATGCAAGCATCCTAAATATACAGGTAGTTCTATATGAATGCTACTTTTGAAAAATCTAAAACGGTGTTCCACACTTTTTTCCCACACTTCTATAAAATAGAAGTATAGTTTTACCAATTTTGCATCCAAATTTTCATCCAAATATCTAACACATTATTGCTAACATCCAAATTTTCTTAAAATAGATTTTTTAAATTATTTTTCTTATGCTGGAAAAGGGACTTAAATGGAAAATCCCATTTTCCATTTCTCTCTTACGCTCAATTTTCCTTGTACTTTGGAACTTTCACTTTTGCCCCCGTCTGATTTCCAAATTTTCCTAAGTACAGTTGCATAAAATTTTCAATTTTTAATTTCAAACATAAAAACTTTTCATCTTAAAAATTTCGCTTTTAAGATTTTCACTCATCGACAAAGTATTCCTAGGAATCTTCCCTTCCACATACTTATTACCTTGTTGACCTCACCATAACTTTTCCATCACCACTGCGATCATGTAGAAAAACTTGCATTAACACATTAACCGACTTTTTCCCAATGTTAAGTTGCAACACTATTAGAAATACTTTTCGAAAAATTAAAATTTTCATTTAGAAATGTTTATGAAAACGCATGCACATGTTAACATTTTTTTTCAAAAATTTTGTTACTTTTTAAAACTTACAAAAATAATTTTATCTTTCAAGTTACTTATATATTTTTCAAAATACGTGCACGCTTCCATTTACATATTTATAACAGATTCTTACTAAATAAACATTGGGTTTCAGTCATTATACGTCTTTGAAAATTTTCAACAATTTTATGCACAAAAACCAACAAACATGTTGCATTATTTATTCAGTCTTAAGGACATAAATCATATATCATGGCTCGTGCATATTCTCTTTTGTCCTTCGCTACTGAAATTTTCCGCTCCGAAAACTTTAACCATTTCGGAACTTACATTTCCAACTTTTTTTTCACTTTAGTAGTTAGTTTAATAAATTCTCCTAATTTATTAATTATCTTCCAGTTTTTAAATTTTTATCTTCTGTATTTGTAACATCCCGTATTTTTAAGCCATTGAATTTGAACATTTAATTCATTTTAAATGTTTAATATGGGTTTAAGATTTATTTTGAACTAAAAAGAATTGGTTTAAACTGAAACAACAAGTGATAATTTCTAATGTGAAGATTTAATCTGAGATTGGATAATAAATAATTAAATATTCGGGATTGGGATAAAAAGGTGGATTTGGGTGTAAATAGTAATAAAATGATATTTAAATGTATTTTTAGGTTCGAATGGTTATAAATAATATTATTGGAATTTTAGATGAATTTTAAAGTTGATAAATTAATATTTGGAATTTTATATTAATTTAAAAATGAATTTAATATTGTTAAAATGCAAATAATCAGATTTTGAGTCCGGATTGAGCCGGAATGATTTTAAATGTGGTTATACATTTTATATGACTTATTATTGAGTTAATAAAATTTTAAAAGTGAAAATTTGAGTGTTTTCGTAAATTTTGAAAATTTCTCGATTTAATAGACGGGTAAAATAGCCTTCCGGGGCACAGTCTCGGAATTCGACGAAACCAGTTCCATTGGATCCGTAATAGTTAGTTATTATCGGATTTCAATTTTCGTAGCAATCGGAGTTGTCGTTTGACCGTGGCAGCTCGAAACGCATCGAAATCGATTTAACCGATTTAATTTTAAATTGATCGTTTAAGTCCGTATCTCGCGCATGCGATCAAATTAGCTTACGAAACCTGTTCCATTGCGTCCGGAACGCAGAAAAACCCCAGGGTAGCCTGTCGGAACGTGTAGTTTGAAGTTCGTTTGCGTAAACTGTCGAATTGAGATATTTTATCAATTAAATAATATTAAAACAATATTTATATAATCATCTATTTCACTAAACCCTAGCAAGAAAACGCAGGCCGCCACTCTTATGAATCAATGGCCGAAACCCTTCTTACTTCTTCCTCAAAATTCGATCAATCCATAAGTTTTCGTTAGAAATCTTCAACTAGGAAATGGTTGAGCTCGATAAGCTCTATAGATCTAACGGTGGCGATGCATTTTCGCGAAGTGGTTTGATGGCTATGGGGGTTCGAACGGAGCGCGTTCGTGCACGGAATTAAAGGAGAAGGTGACGTCGAGCTCGACCGGGTCTAGGCCAGAGATGCGTGGCGCGATGGGCTTCGTTGTGGTGGGTGTTGATCGTGTTCTGGTGGACGTTGGAGGAGATGTTTGGACGGTCAAAGCAAATTGATGGTGGGTTTGGTTTGCTGGTAACGAACGCGTGAGGGAAGAAGGGTTAAGCGGCTTTGATTTGGTTATCATATTTTCGGCCACGATTTGGTAATAAAAAAATAATAATAAAAAGATTGTTTAAATTGTATATCCTAACTTTAAAATTTAATATCTCGCTCGTACGTTATCAGATTTTAACGAGATTTGCGACGCCGGGATCGCAGAGACGAATGCTACGAAATGGAGCAGACCCGGATTCATTCCGGGCAAGTAGAAAATTTGGGTTAAATCGGACGTCGTCCGGTTTAATTTAAATTTCGAACGCTCGCCGAACTCAAGGTGAGTTATTCTCACTCACATCTGGATGCTAGACATTATAAATAATTGATATTTAAATATCTGCGTGATTGGCTGAATATAATTGTTATTATCAGTCTGGAGTGATATTTATATATGTGATGTGCTAATATTTGTGGATACAGGGAGAAACAGGTTGGAGGGATCCAACTGGATTCCTCACAATTGTAGCAATTATTTTATAATTGTTAGTGAATACCTATTTATATGTTGTGATTGATAAAATCTGGAATTTTAAATTGTTCTGTGAAATTGTTGTATAAATTATAATTCCAGAATTAAATTATAAATGAAGAAATTGGGGATTTAAAAGAAATTAAAGAAATTATTAAACAAGGAATTTTAAAGGAATATAAAAATTGGATTCTGTTTTGGAATGGAAAATGTAAATTGGTAAAATTGGGATTTTAAATATTGTGGGAAATTTATCAATCGATAAATATGAAATATAAATTTTCTGGAGATTAAATTTATGAAATTATAAATTGTTTAAAATAACGATGTTTATTTTAATAATGGCTAATGTTATCCGGAAATTAAAAATATGTTAAAATGGAGTTTCCGACTATAAATAAACAAGTTCAAATGAAAAACAAAATGTTTTGAAATGCCGTATTTCATTGGAATGTAACTAAGTGAATTGGAAATTTGGCTTCCATTGAAAATTCACCAAGATGTTTATTTAAAAATGTTTAACTATATTAAAAAAATGAATTTCCGAAAATGGGAAAAATTGTGATTTAACTTCGGATGAAGTCATAGTTAAATATGAGATTTGGGATTTATGTTGAAATCATAAATTGACTTGAAATAAATCAGTGGATTTATATGAAAGAGTACTTTGGAATGTTTGAAATGGGAAAGTGTTCCTTGGGAAAAACCAAGTAAATGTTTTACAAAAGATTTTATTTAACTAAGGTTAAGTTTTAACTTGTTTTAAAAGTATTTTTAAGAAATCGTTATTTTTAAAGAAATAAATTAATAATTTTAAATACCGTAAATAATTTGGGGGTATATTATTAATTATTTTTACAAATGGATTTATTTAAAAGTTGGTTTTAACTTAAGCTGTTAAAATTAGTATTTTTCTTCTTATAACGCTATTTTGAATTTAGTTAAACTAAAACCCTTATCTTTAAATCAAAGTTTATGTGTTAATAACTAGTTTTCTTCATATATTTTAAATTTATATATTTTGAGTAAATACATAGAAGTAATTTTCATATTTTGAAGTATATTTCAGTATAAAGTATTTTTAACTGTTTTAAATGTAAATTGTTTTATACTTGGTTATTCCCGATGGGAATAAAGGGTAAAGGATTTACCTTGTAAAGGAAGAATTTTGGGAAAATTGTTTTCAAATGAGTTTTGAAAATGTGAAAATAGATCTTTGAAAGATATTAGAGGCAAATAAATAATATGGAGATTATTTATTGTGTGATGAATGTGTATGGATGTTTGTGAACATTAATTGATAGTTAAATCACCGACTATCAATATTGGCCAAATGCGCTGATCGTTTCGAAGAGACCGGGATCGAGTTTCCGTATACCGGGATTCTAGGTCTGGAGACTCGAATACCACTTCGATCCGGTTTGTACGTTTCGCGAAAACGATTTCGGAGTCGAAGATGGAGCAGTGAAGTGCAAGGGCTAGTCGCTACTAATCCTGAGGATATTTCCAAAATGGATGTAGTAGGAATAGTGCCTTCGGTTCCGTTCGGACCCGGGACGGACTTGTATGGACGAATGCTTTCGTGACATCGTCAGGTGGACGATGGGCATTCAAAGTGAAATGTTCTGTAAAGGTATCGTTTAGCCTCAAGCCTCATCAACCGGGAATGACTGAAAATCAGGGGTTATGCAGCAAGGCTTCGTGGGTAGCCCCCACTTGAGAGTAAGGTCATCCCTGCCTAGATGTCCCTTTTATTTCGGCTTAGTGGTGCGGTTGCTGATCACAACCGTGGGGTGATTTTACTTGGAATTATCCAGTAAGGGATGATTCCGGCCTTGTGTTGCAGGGGAGCGGGCGTACTCCTCGGTACTGTGATCTAGGCCACGTACTGTGACAGGTGGTACCCCAGTGCCTAGTCATTCGTTGGAAATCCATTTTCCCTACGTGCCTTGTACGAGTTTTGTTTGTATTACCCACGTTGTGGCTAGTATGCCGGAATTTAATAGATGTAACAATTTCGGCTATTTTATAAGTATTTGTAAATAGACACTATTATAATATCAGAGGATTTTTATAAAAAGTGTTTTGGCTATCGTAAGGTAAAAACCCGACATGTTTATTTGTGGCGTGGTCTTACGAGATGCTTTTGTTTTCAAAGGATTTTTGAAACTTTAATAATCAATTGGGTGTATTTATGATGCGCTGGTATTCCAGACTGACTCGGGTGTTATTTTATTATAATGCTCGGGTCAGACCGAGTATTTTACAGGATAGGTTGCTATGGAGCTCAGGAGAGGAGCTGGAGTTCGAGACGTACTTCTCGTACTTGTATTATTCCGCTGCTATGATTGTTGAGATTGTTTGACTGGCTATGGTTGGTTGTATTGATATACTCTGATGATGATGTATTGTATATAAACAGATATAGTTTTGATTTGTGTAAAGTTCTGTTCTATATATTATATTTTATTCCGCTACGACTGTGAGGTTTGATGTTGTTTAGTTCATTCTTCTTCTTCTTCTTCTACCTTCTTTCTTTTCCTACAATCTCTCTTTTCCGGCGTTCGATCGTCGGCATATTATACTGTGGAGTATGTTGTGTCGATTTTCGAGGGTCGAGAAGGGTGGGTCGTCACACTTGGTATCAGAGCTTAGGTTGGCGACAACCTAGGCTTTGGTGGGAAAATTACTCATTTTTAAATAGAGTCGGAAGTACTCTATAATGAGTTGAGTGTAATAATAGCTATGAGAGCGTACTTGTTAGTGGATATAAAATTGTTTTTGTACTGTGTTGACTTATCGGTTGAGTGTTTATGAATTCTGGTCGGTACGGGAAGTACAACCGTATCGATAGGTGTTTCTAAACTCTTAAACAAGGTAAACCGACATAGTATTATTTTTAAAGTGGGTAAATGAAATAATTTTACCCAAAATTATATTTTGATATAAAGAAATAGTTTTCTAAATTATATATATTGGATGCTTGTTTGGTTGTTTCTTCTATAATCAAATAAGAAATTAAAACATGATCTAAAATTTGAAATGATATATATAAGAAAATAAGGAGTTAAAATATTAAAATGGTTTATAACCAAATGGAATTGACTGGATATGTTTTAAATAAGAAAAGTAAAAAATTAAAATTTGATTTAAACTAGAATTTTGACCCCGGAAATTTTGAAAGGGATTTCAAATGGAATTAAACAAAGTTTTGGGAATTTGATTTTGTGGAAATGTTAGAAAGGTTTTCAAAAGCATTTGAAGGAATGGAGTATATTTTGAGGAAATATTTTTGAATAAAAATTGTTTTGAGGTGAATTTTGGAAGTGGAAAGCATTGAACTCACTTCAGTCGCTGGAAAATAATCCTAATGATGCTGGCCACATCATTAGAATTCATTTTCGAGTTTCTAAAGTGATGGATTGCTACCAAAATAGTTGGTTATGACATTGTTTGGACTTGTTTGAGAAACAAGTAATTTTAGAAATTTTCAAGAAGGAAAATTTTTAGTAAAAGCAGATCGTTTGGGATTTGGTATTTGATTTGAATATCAAAAGAGAAATGTGTTGATTTTTATTTCAAATTGGTTTTGAAATAAATCCGAGTAAATTGAATTCTGGGAATTCTATTTTAAAATAAAAATGTGAAAGTTGAAATGAATCAACTATATAACTTAAGTGGGGAAAGAAAGAGTGGAAATTTTAATCTTGAAATTAAAATTTAATTTGAATAAATGAAGGTGAATGGAATATATCTGGATTTAACTTATGATAAGTTAAATAAAATTGAGAATTTGAAATGAGGTTAAATCTAAATGAATTGGAATTAAAAGGAAGTTGAGATAACGGTGAAATGTAAATGTTTATGATTGTGCAAGTGAATTCATATTCTTAAGTTATTAAGTGTTAAAATTTGGAATTGGGATTATAAAAATGTGGATTGATTTGAAATGAGCAATATAAACTTACAAGTAAATAAGTTGGAGAACTTGAGAATGGAAGATTTGATTTTAACTCAAGTAAAATGGAATTATAATCACAAATAAAAATGGTTAAGTGGAATGGTGAATTCGAACTTAATTTTAAATGGAATGCAAAGTAAGGTGAAACAATTATAGAATATAAAAGAGGTAAGTGAACTGAAGTTAGTAAATAAGTTGAACTTGGATATGGAGAATTAAGATTAAATTGAATTTGGTTTAACTTCGACTAAGATGGAATTAAGCTGAATATTAAAATTTCTGTTGTGTTATGGATAAAAATGAATGTAATTAAATTCTTATTTAAAGTAGTAAAGGAAATGGTTTAAATTCAGGTGGCTAAATAAAATTTAGATGAATTTGAATAAATTCTGGAAAGGAATTAAATTGAAAATGCATATATAATTTAGTTAACCTTGAATTAAAATGGGATAAGAATTTAGTTTAATGGAAATTTAATTTAGTTGAAGTGATGTTGAATGAAGTAAATGCTTACTCAATTAAATCCAAAATGATTGTTTGGAAATAAATCTTGTGTAAGCTAAATTAAATGGAATTTGTATTGCAATAAATAGAATTTTGATAGTTGATTAAAATGTGAGGGTAAATAAAACGCCTGATTTGGATTGGGGTTTAATTTTGGTAATAAATGTTGAGAGTGTGAATGAATAATGGAATTAGCTATAATAATGATGAATTTGAATTGTAAATAAAATTCAAATGAGAGAAATAATTTAAATGGTCTCTCTGTTAATAAAATAAATCTAACATGGATTGGATAAATAAACAAAGAGCATTAAAGTCGTAAATAAATTGAAATTTGATTGAGTGAGGATCAATTGGAAATCAAATAAAATTGATATAGAAGATGATGAAACTATTGTGGAAGAACTTAAGCAACTTGAAAGAAAAACAAAATGAGTGTGAATGGGCTTTATTAAGTAATCATTGAATGCAATTTGTTAAATAATAAAATGGAAATGCATGTGTAATTGTATTAATTAATTATTGTGGTAAATTAAAAATATAAGAGTTGTAAATAACTCAGAAATGAATGATATTAATGTAAATTTGAATTGGTTAATGAGATTAAAATGTAAAGGAGATATTGAATTTAACAATTGCATTCGGAAAAGAAAATACTTGGATTGTGAACAATGCAAAAAAAAAAAAATGAATAAAATTAATACACATCCAAGTTGAAATTAATTTTGAATGGTGATAAGCTTAAGTGACAATAATTTTTGCTTGAATGGCGTGAAAATTTACATGTATTCAGAATTGAGTGTTTAAAAGCAATTGGAATTGAATTGTGAATAAATTGATATGAATGGGAACCCAATTCAAAGAGTTTTGTATATGAATGCAAATGAATTGGTTGGGATAAATATGAATTGTATAGGGTGAACTTGAATTTAAAGCATTCAAGTGGAATAAAATGAAGTCGAACTTGAATAAGAAATTAAAAGATGATTGAAATCTTTGGATTGTTGAAAAATATGGTTAACATTGTTAAAGTATGAAGTTGCTTGGTTTGGTTATGGAATGAATATGTTTGGCTTGCATTTACATTGGAAATGTTGTTAAAATGTTCTTATCTTTGAAATTTGATGAGTTTGTTGAGTATAGTACAGGTGCGGAAGGCGTTCGAGAGAGTTGGAGCGCGTATATGCATTATATTAGCCGCTCGCTATTTAAAATTTGCTATAAGGTACGCCTACGCAAATATAATTGGGAAAATGATATATATATTGTGATATATTTTGGTTTCCGGCCATGTGAGCCGATGTATATATATTTGTGTATCCTGCGATATCGCAGAAGCTCCTCCGTACAAAGGAGACTCCGCCAAAATTTTTCAAAAATTTTGGGAGTTAGAAATTTTTTGGGGTTTTTGGGAAAATTTATTAATAAGTAAAGTTATTTTGAAAGCGAGTGTTAAAATAAAGGCTTTAGAGTAAAGAAAGCAAATGGTTTTGAATTGGAGCTGAAACTTTTTGGGAAAGTGAATATAAGCTTTTAACTAAGAAAATGGGATAAGTGAGTTGAGTTGGAGTATATTTTCTACCTTAGCAAATTTCGGGGACGAAATTTTTATAAGGGGGGAGGAATGTAACATCCCGTATTTTTAAGCCATTGAATTTGAACATTTAATTCATTTTAAATGTTTAATATGGGTTTAAGATTTATTTTGAACTAAAAAGAATTGGTTTAAACTGAAACAACAAGTGATAATTTCTAATGTGAAGATTTAATCTGAGATTGGATAATAAATAATTAAATATTCGGGATTGGGATAAAAAGGTGGATTTGGGTGTAAATAGTAATAAAATGATATTTAAATGTATTTTTAGGTTCGAATGGTTATAAATAATATTATTGGAATTTTAGATGAATTTTAAAGTTGATAAATTAATATTTGGAATTTTATATTAATTTAAAAATGAATTTAATATTGTTAAAATGCAAATAATCAGATTTTGAGTCCGGATTGAGCCGGAATGATTTTAAATGTGGTTATACATTTTATATGACTTATTATTGAGTTAATAAAATTTTAAAAGTGAAAATTTGAGTGTTTTCGTAAATTTTGAAAATTTCTCGATTTAATAGACGGGTAAAATAGCCTTCCGGGGCACAGTCTCGGAATTCGACGAAACCAGTTCCATTGGATCCGTAATAGTTAGTTATTATCGGATTTCAATTTTCGTAGCAATCGGAGTTGTCGTTTGACCGTGGCAGCTCGAAACGCATCGAAATCGATTTAACCGATTTAATTTTAAATTGATCGTTTAAGTCCGTATCTCGCGCATGCGATCAAATTAGCTTACGAAACCTGTTCCATTGCGTCCGGAACGCAGAAAAACCCCAGGGTAGCCTGTCGGAACGTGTAGTTTGAAGTTCGTTTGCGTAAACTGTCGAATTGAGATATTTTATCAATTAAATAATATTAAAACAATATTTATATAATCATCTATTTCACTAAACCCTAGCAAGAAAACGCAGGCCGCCACTCTTATGAATCAATGGCCGAAACCCTTCTTACTTCTTCCTCAAAATTCGATCAATCCATAAGTTTTCGTTAGAAATCTTCAACTAGGAAATGGTTGAGCTCGATAAGCTCTATAGATCTAACGGTGGCGATGCATTTTCGCGAAGTGGTTTGATGGCTATGGGGGTTCGAACGGAGCGCGTTCGTGCACGGAATTAAAGGAGAAGGTGACGTCGAGCTCGACCGGGTCTAGGCCAGAGATGCGTGGCGCGATGGGCTTCGTTGTGGTGGGTGTTGATCGTGTTCTGGTGGACGTTGGAGGAGATGTTTGGACGGTCAAAGCAAATTGATGGTGGGTTTGGTTTGCTGGTAACGAACGCGTGAGGGAAGAAGGGTTAAGCGGCTTTGATTTGGTTATCATATTTTCGGCCACGATTTGGTAATAAAAAAATAATAATAAAAAGATTGTTTAAATTGTATATCCTAACTTTAAAATTTAATATCTCGCTCGTACGTTATCAGATTTTAACGAGATTTGCGACGCCGGGATCGCAGAGACGAATGCTACGAAATGGAGCAGACCCGGATTCATTCCGGGCAAGTAGAAAATTTGGGTTAAATCGGACGTCGTCCGGTTTAATTTAAATTTCGAACGCTCGCCGAACTCAAGGTGAGTTATTCTCACTCACATCTGGATGCTAGACATTATAAATAATTGATATTTAAATATCTGTGTGATTGGCTGAATATAATTGTTATTATCAGTCTGGAGTGATATTTATATATGTGATGTGCTAATATTTGTGGATACAGGGAGAAACAGGTTGGAGGGATCCAACTGGATTCCTCACAATTGTAGCAATTATTTTATAATTGTTAGTGAATACCTATTTATATGTTGTGATTGATAAAATCTGGAATTTTAAATTGTTCTGTGAAATTGTTGTATAAATTATAATTCCAGAATTAAATTATAAATGAAGAAATTGGGGATTTAAAAGAAATTAAAGAAATTATTAAACAAGGAATTTTAAAGGAATATAAAAATTGGATTCTGTTTTGGAATGGAAAATGTAAATTGGTAAAATTGGGATTTTAAATATTGTGGGAAATTTATCAATCGATAAATATGAAATATAAATTTTCTGGAGATTAAATTTATGAAATTATAAATTGTTTAAAATAACGATGTTTATTTTAATAATGGCTAATGTTATCCGGAAATTAAAAATATGTTAAAATGGAGTTTCCGACTATAAATAAACAAGTTCAAATGAAAAACAAAATGTTTTGAAATGCCGTATTTCATTGGAATGTAACTAAGTGAATTGGAAATTTGGCTTCCATTGAAAATTCACCAAGATGTTTATTTAAAAATGTTTAACTATATTAAAAAAATGAATTTCCGAAAATGGGAAAAATTGTGATTTAACTTCGGATGAAGTCATAGTTAAATATGGGATTTGGGATTTATGTTGAAATCATAAATTGACTTGAAATAAATCAGTGGATTTATATGAAAGAGTACTTTGGAATGTTTGAAATGGGAAAGTGTTCCCTGGGAAAAACCAAGTAAATGTTTTACAAAAGATTTTATTTAACTAAGGTTAAGTTTTAACTTGTTTTAAAAGTATTTTTAAGAAATCGTTATTTTTAAAGAAATAAATTAATAATTTTTAATACCGTAAATAATTTGGGGGTATATTATTAATTATTTTTACAAATGGATTTATTTAAAAGTTGGTTTTAACTTAAGCTGTTAAAATTAGTATTTTTCTTCTTATAACGCTATTTTGAATTTAGTTAAACTAAAACCCTTATCTTTAAATCAAAGTTTATGTGTTAATAACTAGTTTTCTTCATATATTTTAAATTTATATATTTTGAGTAAATACATAGAAGTAATTTTCATATTTTGAAGTATATTTCAGTATAAAGTATTTTTAACTGTTTTAAATGTAAATTGTTTTATACTTGGTTATTCCCGATGGGAATAAAGGGTAAAGGATTTACCTTGTAAAGGAAGAATTTTGGGAAAATTGTTTTCAAATGAGTTTTGAAAATGTGAAAATAGATCTTTGAAAGATATTAGAGGCAAATAAATAATATGGAGATTATTTATTGTGTGATGAATGTGTATGGATGTTTGTGAACATTAATTGATAGTTAAATCACCGACTATCAATATTGGCCAAATGCGCTGATCGTTTCGAAGAGACCGGGATCGAGTTTCCGTATACCGGGATTCTAGGTCTGGAGACTCGAATACCACTTCGATCCGGTTTGTACGTTTCGCGAAAACGATTTCGGAGTCGAAGATGGAGCAGTGAAGTGCAAGGGCTAGTCGCTACTAATCCTGAGGATATTTCCAAAATGGATGTAGTAGGAATAGTGCCTTCGGTTCCGTTCGGACCCGGGACGGACTTGTATGGACGAATGCTTTCGTGACATCGTCAGGTGGACGATGGGCATTCAAAGTGAAATGTTCTGTAAAGGTATCGTTTAGCCTCAAGCCTCATCAACCGGGAATGACTGAAAATCAGGGGTTATGCAGCAAGGCTTCGTGGGTAGCCCCCACTTGAGAGTAAGGTCATCCCTGCCTAGATGTCCCTTTTATTTCGGCTTAGTGGTGCGGTTGCTGATCACAACCGTGGGGTGATTTTACTTGGAATTATCCAGTAAGGGATGATTCCGGCCTTGTGTTGCAGGGGAGCGGGCGTACTCCTCGGTACTGTGATCTAGGCCACGTACTGTGACAGGTGGTACCCCAGTGCCTAGTCATTCGTTGGAAATCCATTTTCCCTACGTGCCTTGTACGAGTTTTGTTTGTATTACCCACGTTGTGGCTAGTATGCCGGAATTTAATAGATGTAACAATTTCGGCTATTTTATAAGTATTTGTAAATAGACACTATTATAATATCAGAGGATTTTTATAAAAAGTGTTTTGGCTATCGTAAGGTAAAAACCCGACATGTTTATTTGTGGCGTGGTCTTACGAGATGCTTTTGTTTTCAAAGGATTTTTGAAACTTTAATAATCAATTGGGTGTATTTATGATGCGCTGGTATTCCAGACTGACTCGGGTGTTATTTTATTATAATGCTCGGGTCAGACCGAGTATTTTACAGGATAGGTTGCTATGGAGCTCAGGAGAGGAGCTGGAGTTCGAGACGTACTTCTCGTACTTGTATTATTCCGCTGCTATGATTGTTGAGATTGTTTGACTGGCTATGGTTGGTTGTATTGATATACTCTGATGATGATGTATTGTATATAAACAGATATAGTTTTGATTTGTGTAAAGTTCTGTTCTATATATTATATTTTATTCCGCTACGACTGTGAGGTTTGATGTTGTTTAGTTCATTCTTCTTCTTCTTCTTCTACCTTCTTTCTTTTCCTACAATCTCTCTTTTCCGGCGTTCGATCGTCGGCATATTATACTGTGGAGTATGTTGTGTCGATTTTCGAGGGTCGAGAAGGGCGGGTCGTCACAGTATTGGTTAAATGACCCCTCTTTGAAATTTCCTACTTTATTGCTTCCTTCAAATAACGGCAGCACCAAAGGAAAACACATAAAAAGGAACATTTCTAATAATATACGTAGATTTTAAGTTACAACCAATACAAATATACAACCCACACATACAATCTATAACTCACAGTGCTACTGCTGGAAGAACAGACAACTGCTACTAACTACTATCCTGACCTCTTCAACCGGTCATCTTTAAGCAAACTTTATACCTTATCCTTTGCTGCATTACTCACAATGAATAAGATCTATTCATCTTTTCCATTCCATACTTAATCATGGAATAACCAAGTCTCATTTATTATAATAAATAAGGATTTCAAACTATGGAATCTGCTATCTCAAACGGCAACTAAGCTTGGGGAAATTTTCTTTTTACCTTTACCTTTCATTTCTCCCCAACTAAAGTCTACCTATCCCAACTATGCGTGCTTTACTACCTCACTAATATCACTTTACTATTTTTCTTATAGTCTACACACATGAAACAACATCCCTAGGCTCTCACTAGTGTCCTATACACTTTACGGGAACTTCTATATTACTATTTCAAGAGTAATCACTGCTATCTTCTACATAGCTATATCCATTTTCCATCACACCTAGACATTAATTCCTATCTACTCCATATTTAAAAAATTGGTTTGGCATTTGTCACCTCCTTTCAAAAATTAAAGTTTTTAAAATTTTGAAATATCAAATCCCCTAATTCTAGCTTTTAAAAGTTTTACCTTGAAGTTCCTATTAAATTCAAAGGTACTTGGTTACTTACCATTTTATCTTTCGAGACTTACATTTTTTTTACAGTACTTTAAATATAAATTATCCCCAAACCCTAGAGGGGAAAACATACAAATTCTAAGTTCAAAATTCGATCTTCTTCCCTTTTAAAGACCTTTATAGCTTTCAATTTGGGATTTTGAGATTTAGCTATTTACTAAGTTTTCCTCTTCCAAAAACTTATTTACTTTTTACCAAACCATTTTTCTTCAAAACATGCTTTACTTGTCCTTAAAACATTTTTTATAACTTCCAAAAATGTCCTCACGTGTTTCCAAAACATTTACATTACATAAATTTTCAAATTACAAAAGCTGGAGTAGATAAGAACACTATTCTCTCAAGAATTCCTTAACTTTCCTATTCTTCCATTATCTAATCTTGGCAGAGTTTTAGGTTGTCACAAAATGGGGGTTTACTAAAACACGCAACTAAGTGCGCGTAACAGTGGTAACATGCATTCTCCATTTCTTTGCCTTTCTAATTAGGTTTCTCTAAGTATTCCCTATTATAACTAACCGATATTGTTTCCAACTATTGCACTTTTAATTACACTAAAGTATTTTCTACTTTAATGCATTGGAACTTCTTCCCCTTAAGAGAAACTGTTAATGCCGAAACATCCTATGAATCTTTTAATGGAGGATTTGTATTTTGTGTGAAATTGCAAGGAGTTTGTTTTTATTTTATTGTTTAAATAGAGTGTACAAAATATGGGCTTTTCTATATCTTGTACATCTCTTTCACTATTTATTTTCCTTATAATTTCAACAAAACACCTATATTTGTAGCTTGGTTGATTCATAGAAACTTATACCATTTTTCTTTCTTCCATTCCAATGAATTAAAGTACGTTAACTTCCTACTTACTTGTTGTAAACATTTTTCCCATTTAATTTATTAGCATTTTTCTACATTTTTAAATTTCTACGCTGCAAACCACTACTATCTAAAACACTTACTCTATTACAAATTCTTACAACTTATTTTGTCCACCCAACAAAATATAAATATATACTCACATCAAAATATTTCTGAGTTATATTGCTTCTTTACTTCTTTTTCTTTCTCAAAAGAATAGAGTTTTCCTCTTACAAAGTTTCCTTTATAGAAAATTTAAGTCTTTAGAAATCACAAAGCTATATATATGCTCTATAGGACTTTTTAAACACATCCCTTTTTTACAAACAAAAATGTTTCCATATTTCAGATTCTTCCACTTTCCTTTTGAAACAAAACATTTTAATTCTTGTCATATATAACAATTTAATAAAAATTCTTTATTTTTAAAAATATACCGTTTGTGCCAAAATTGGTTACAAACACCCAATTGCAGATGAAAGCACCAATTCATAGTCTCAGATCACAGATAGATAAAATGTAGAGGATATAAATATGAAGAACACTCAAAGTTAAAAAGGAAAGCAGTAAAAAGACAGGGGTTTATAGTGGTTCGGCATTATGTCCTACGTCCATTTTGAAGAGTTTGTTGTTTATTGATGATTCTCAACTAGTTTACAACAATACAATTGATAATACTCAAGTTACAATGGAGTTCCAGCAGAGTAACAGCATAGAAGAGCCCAAAAGTCCTTTTTCTGTAGGCATAGGGGTGCTATTTATAGGTGTAGTTTGAAAATATCTGCCTTAGATCTCGGAATATTCCTTCTCCCATGTGGGTGGGCCCACGTGATCGATCTGGGCTGGTTTAGGATCGATCCCTATGCATTTCGTATCGATCCAAAAATGGTCCAATGGTGATGGGATCGATCACAAACGTTCTTATGGTGGTATGCAAGCTATAGTGAAAATTTGAAGATGTTTGGACTTGTAGATTTTGAGTTATGATCGATCCAAGTTTGAATTTGCAATAGGCTGTTGAGTTTGTATCGATCAACCCGTATCGATAGTTGTTCGTATCGATGCTATGCATATCGATCACGGTGATGTGGAGCGATAGTTTAAGGGAGATTTATATTTCATGCTAAGCCACCGTTTCTTTTACTTGACCACGCCTTCTTCGTATCCAACGGTTACCAAGCTCTTCGTATCGATCTTGGAGGTTCCTTTCGTATTGATGCTTTATACGCTGCTTCGTATCGAGGGCAAGTGATGGTATTTGTATCGATCGATTATGTACTGCTTTTCGTATCGATCCCCGCCTCACTTCGTATCGATGTCAAAACCTTCTGTTCGTATTGATCTTTGGCTATGCTCTTCGTATCGGTCAAGTGAATGATTAGTACGAAAACACGCTGTTGCTTGATGGATACAAACAGAAAGGTGATGATGGATGGATATGAATTGACGAATGGATACGAAATGGATGAGGGATGGATACGAATTGACCGATGGATACGAAATGGATGGGGGATGGATACGAAGTGGATGAATACGAATTAAACTTGTCTCTCATGAAACTTGATCGATCCATATCTTGAGCATACGAATTCCGATTGACCTGAAATTTGGACCGTTGGCTCCTATAGATTTGTTTTTCATACCATGCTAATTGTAGCTCGATCCAGACTCGGATCAAATTTGCCAGCATCCATAGTAAACCGGTGTATAACCGGTCTTCAGGATGAACTTCCCTTCGTTTCTAGTCAAGTCCTTGATATCACGACCTTGCCAAAAGGCAGGATAACATATACCACTTTATATTTTCAAACTTCCTTTATATACAAAGAAATCGAAGAGCCATATATGCTCTAAAATTTTCAATAGAAAAATCTTTACTTCACAAACCAATCATCGAAAATCATTTTAGATTTAATTCTATATATTTTTCAAAATTCCATAATTATATTTTTATTTCTCAAACCAAAATTTTATTTTCAACTTTTCAATTCTAAAAGTTTCTCTTTTTATTAGGCTGGACGTAAAGTGGACTTGTACTTACCCTTTAGGACATTTCCTTTCCTACAACCTTGCCAATTATTTTTCCTTTACTAAAATCCATCACTTACAACTTTAAGGCATTGTTTCTAACATCCCTATAGAATTTCTAACATTCCATAACGTATGGATATTCCAATAATAAAACTTATTTGTGCAATTAAATTGGAAAAAAATATGGGTACCTACATCCTTGGGTTTTCCAAACCCAATTAGCAGAACATGCACAAATTCGCTTCCAAAAAGGTTCCATATGTTAACCTTCCAAAAATTTGAATTTTCATCGGATTTAGTATATACTATAATTATTATTTTTTATAGTAAAAATACAAATACATTCACTCATACGTCCTAATTACTAGGATTCATTAACCTAAGCTCTGATACCAACTGTAACAACCCGCATTCTGGTGGGCCCAAATTTTTGCACAACCCGAAAACCCAAGTCCAACAGAACACAGATCATAGAAATGGTATCCTGGAAATAAACAAATGGAAGTACATATCAGAGCTCTATCAATAATAACTCACAACGAAACAATTAAATATAATATAAAAATAGATACTGATCATAGTCAACACTCCGAGACGAGTGTCCATATCTGTACTGAAACTGTCCAAACACTAGAGACATCCTTCTAATCTATAAATGTGGGTTGTAATAAGGAGGGGGGTTAGAACAATAATTATGGTGAATGGAAAATTCATACTCTTTTTACATAACATCATCATATGCCAATTATTTAATTTTACTGTTATGTCTCAAATTATGTTTTAAGTCCCGATACTGTCATCTAGTATCATATCCGCCTCGTTGAAACCGCCAAATGTCGAAATATATCAAGACGTGACCTGGACCGCCAAAATGCCTACAGGCCGGATACGTTACCTGGACCGTCCAATTGCCTACAGGTATGACCAAAATCGTCATCATGTATACGACGAGGAAGTCCCTCAGCATCCCATTAGAGAGGCTATAAGTGCAAGCTCGTGGAAGTGACTCATCACCCGCACTATACCATTCTCCAGTACTGCAGATGGTGAACTCACTCGTCCTACCATGAAATCGTCAATGTATATATTACGACTCCAACTTGGGTTGTACACTCGTGGAGATTTCTAACTATCTCGGACCGCCAATAATGCCTACAGGAATAAACTGTCTGCTTCCTAATAACACGGGTTCGGCCCCGCTGCCCCTACTAATATTTTGAAGGCGCATATTATGGGTTAGTTAGCCCTGCCCTAATCAAACAAACTAATAAACAACTATGGCATTGCATTACCCCGTAAAATGCCCTGGTAGAAGGGCTCACTTAGCCAAGGTGTAACCCTACCCTTCACGTAACCGCTGAGACCGATGTTGACCAAAGAAACATGCAACCATCTTCCCTTTTGGTCTATGACCGCGCGCCAGGTTGCCCCTCTTTCTTTGCTCACACAACATATATTTAGATTGCCCACTTGCAATCAAGGCAATACCCCACCAAAACTATGGAAGCAGACCCATTCTTTAATTTCTAGGGCATCCCTTACACTTAATATCTGGACCGCCGTTGCCTATAGATGTATACGATAATCTGGACCGCCATTGCCTACAGGTTATAAACGATACCTGGACCGTCGTTGCCTACAAGTATAAATGCGAGCCAAACCTCTATTACTGCTAATGGACCGTCTAACGCATACATTGTAGTAAGTCGAGCTTACTTTCCCATCCGTGACAGACCGCCTAAACAGCCTACATCACAGACCACACAAAATAAAACCATCAACGCATACACGAGGCAATTTATTTATTTTCTTTTACTTATGCACATTTTCTAATGTTCATACTCTCCACCTCTAACATCCCATATTTATGTGTTAATTTATTTTAACCAATTTCCTGTTTACATTCAATTTTCATTGGTTAACAATTTTGTTATCTTTTCTCCCTATTCTTGAAATTCCATGCTTGCTTACAATTTACTTTCCCATTTATTTTATGGCTATCCCTCTCTTATTAAAACCACTTATTTAATTATTATAAAGGCACTACTTTTGGCATTTATTGTAAGTTTGGTAAAGTTGGAATTACTGCTTAGTCCATTTCCATATTTCTCTTAAGAGGTTAACTTTCACGACGCTATTATTTCAAAGAATTTCTTTTTATTTATTTGCTTAATAAGTTGTACAAAATACAGTGTCGTCCCTCATTTTGTACACCTTAGTCATATGAAGGAAATATGTCTTCATTCCTTAAAATTCTATCCGTCACTAGTTTAGAGGAATGATTTTGTAAAACATGGAAATTAATTATTTCAGTACTTATTCCAACTACTAAAACTAACAACAACGCTCCCAAAAGTACAACCAAGATATTTGTTTATTTAGTGTACATTTACTATCACTTTTACTCCATGACAGACAATCGTAATTTGGCGTAAAATAACAAATGTAACGTATTTTTACATTTTCATTTCAATACAGCAAATTTAATACAATTCCACAATTTTCTCCATAAGCAATATTCCATATTTTAATTCCAACATGTTTTCTATTTGTTTTGCGCATGCATATTAAATATTTTCTTTTTTCACTGTAAATCTTACATGTTTTGTAACTATATTATACATCCAATTCTTCATTTCATTCATACTGTACAATTTATAATATTTTCAATTTCGAATAGTCCAGATTACTGACATTTTTAATTACAAATGACTCCATATAACAGTTTTATTTTTCTTTGTCTATTTTTCACTTTTATTTTCGATGTCACTAAATCACAATATTTTTATCACCTTTTTAAGGAATTGTTGCGAACAACTTATTTTTAGATTATTAAGTTTTATATAGCAATTTTAACATGTAATTAAAGATTTACTATTAATTTACAGTGTTTGGAATCACTTAATAACAGTACGAAAAATCATATGAAAATCCCACTCACATGAATTCCTAAGCTTCAATCTCTATCCCTTTTAATTTTCTACACTTTTCTCCGCTTTTTCCCCTTTTAGATTCGTTGTAAATTCCCTGATCTGTTTGCGCAATTCTCTAATTTGATTGTATAGATTCCTTTGATTTATTTGTGCAAATTTGTTTAGTTTGTTTGCATGAATTTATTTGTTAAATTTTGATTTTTGTTTGGAGAGATTTGGATTTAAAGAGAAGGAGAAAGAGGAGGAAGAACAGAGAATACTCTCTGTAAATGCCATTGTTTAGAGAGCAACAGATCGGAAAAGAAAACAATCGGCTTAACCTAATTACGTTGTTTATATAGAGTTACGAAACCCTAGATTCAATCCAGACAACTCGATCCAACGCACCAAACAAAGCCACGCTTCAGATTCAGGCCGACCGCGTTATAGCGGGTCAACCGCCTCCCCATAGCGGTCGACCTCCACGGTCGACCGCTATGCGGTCGGCCCGTATAATATTTTTTTATTTTTTATTTTTTTACTTGAAATATATTTTTAATATATTTTTTGAATTTCCTTTTCGCTTGTAACTTCTTCATTCTAACTCGGATTTCGACGAGTTATATATGAAAATTGTCCAAAAATTTGCCACAGCCGCAATGGCGAAGTCCCCGTGGTCAAATTTTGACAATTGTGAAAATTCTCTTTTTAGTCCTTATCTTACAATAATTAAATATTTTTAATTATTTTAATTATAATTTATGTGGGGTGTTACAAAATAGCTAAATCTAAGCTCCAATACCAAATGTGATGACCCGCTATTTTAAAATCTAAAATAAATTATAAATGACGTCAGAATATGCTTACAACTAATATCAAATATTAAAAGTAGTGGATCATGGGTAGATACAAATTAAAAATTTTAAAACAATGAATAAAAATGGGAAAAACCTCACAACGGAATCAAGTCAACAATACAATTACTTTACATCATTACACATCAATTGGTATTTCATTACATCAATTATTATTAAATTATGAATAATATAACCATGAAATAAAAGAATATACCAAATCAATTGTCCATCATATTGCCAGTGTCCACTTTCTACTCCTTCTTCTGCTCCTATCCGCAACTTCATAATTGTGCGGATATATACATAATAATAAAAAAATGTTTCGGCTATATTTGGATTGCGCCTTACCCCAAACACTATGGCCATGGGCTCGATAGATGTTGTATAGGAAAAGACTGCATATGTACCCCCTTTAGGGATCGAGCTCACGTAGTTTTATTCTCTACTCTTATCTTGCATCAAAATACTTATAAGTATATTGCAATCATAACACCCATGAAACCATTGCAACCACCACACTCAGTTAATGCAGTTAATGCAACTAATACAACCATTGTGACCATTTCAACCAATGCAACCAATGCAATAATGCAAATAGAATGGCAGAAAACAATATTCCTACTTATCAATCACAATGAGTCATCATGTTGTGTAACAACAGTGATAGTACATAACCACCAAACATCAACAATATTGAATGGCAACCCAATCACCAAATAAGGAAGCAATAACTCAAATATATTTACATACACTATTAATTATCGATTATAATAACACATTACCAATGTAAGTATAAATCATCCAGTGTATACTGATCACTCCAATAGTAACACAACATTAATGTCATCAAATTTGTACTAAACCAACCAATATTAGTAATACAATATCCATCATCAAACAACCTTTATTAACTATCCATCACCAAGTAGCAATAATGGTAAAATATCACACAATCATTAAAATGTGATTTCATCGTCAAACATCAAATATATGTGATAATAACAATTGACAAGTAATCGCACACCTTATAACCATCAAAATGACATATCCACATCCATTACTCTCGTAAATCATTCTATTATTGTTTATTGTAAATCCACCTTTATTTATTTATCTAAAATATAATAATAAAATTTTCAAAACAATACTATACTTCAAATTCCTTTATTTTACTCTGTTTCTTTAAATACCCTAAATTATTGCATTTAAATGGAAATAGTAATCTTTATTAAATCTCGTTTTAAAATGATATTATTATTATTAGTTAAAGTCTCATTCTATTTTATAAATAATAAACTTCCCAAATATAAATTTAAAATATAATTGCAGTTATTATTTATGAATTTCCCCAGAATGGGAATTCATAACTTATTTAATTCCATGCTTTATTTTCAATAAAATTTGTTAAATCATTGTTATTTATAGAGACTATCTAAAATATATAAATAACCATATCTATCATTTATTTATTTAAATTTTCTCATTATTATTCATTTCATTAAATTTCATTTCAATTAATTACTTTCGAATTCAAATCAACAATTAATTATAATTAAAAACCCAAAATACTACAATTAACAATAATTACCCAATCAAGGCACAGTACATTCAAAATAATGTAATAATTAAGTAGTCATCCACAAAACATAAGACGTATCAATTAATATAATGTTTTATCAATAATTATGAATTTTATAATTTAAATTTCAATTAATTAAATTAAATAATTCATACCAACATGCTTTTTCAACTATCTCCAAACTTAGCAAAACCAGTTACAAATCACTTGGAGTTCTTCCATGCATCCAATAGAACAAACCATGCATGAATAGGGGTTCGCTTATAGAAGATATGGAATTCATAAGTTTTTGGTAATATAATGATATAAAACGGAAAAATGGGTAAAATGGTAAATTTGATGACCTCCTCCCTTACTTCGTTCAACTTGCACGCAAACCCAACTCGTCCATCACCAGATTAATATCATTGTCATCGCTGCCGCCACAAACCGTCGTTGCTTGATCGGAGATCGTGGCTGAGACGTGTTGCTACTCCCTCCCATCTCTAAACACAATTCAATACCTTTCGCCATTGTTCATGCTCCACCACCACCTAAAGCTTCGGCCTTCTTCAAATTTTCTAAGCAAACTTGACTCAATCTGAGGTGATTGGCCACCATGGATGCATTTCATTCATCTTCCTTTAGACAATGGTACTTTCCAATCGTTGATTGATCATTATTTCACCGCTAAGTAAACCCAAGAACTAATGGCTCTGGATTTTCCAACAATTCTGCATTTTCTATCAAATACTCTGGCTAGATACAATTGAATTTTGAAATTTCTTATCACTGAAGTTAATCTTTCCTTCCTTTCTATGGAAATATGACACCGTTATCTGGCTGGAATTGCTTTACAGCAGTTAGTGTTATAAAGGCCCGACAACTATTATTGAACTAGAAACTCGATATCCTTCTTTGTTTTAGATATTTGGCATTGTCTTATTCTTAATGTTAAGATTCGATATCAGTTGTTATAGCAAAAGGCTTAGACAAGCTCTGCTATCTTTGACTGTTGCTATTTAATGTATTTATGTTATAAACATCATAGCTTCATGTCAGAAACTTGGCATCTTCGGGTGGTGCTGCACACTCTTCTTTCGTTTTATATTCTACAACATTATGTTGTAGAGGTTTGATACAATTTGGGATGTAGAGACTTGGTATCATTTAGGCTATATAGACCCGATATTCTCTTTTTGTAACTAGACATTCGATACCCCTTACCAGTGTGGCATTCTTTAGAAATTCAACATCTCTTGGTAATTAGACATTCGATACTTTCTTTTTTGGATACAGGCTCAATATCTTCATGCTTGCATACTAGTTGCTTTCATGTTCGACATGCTTTAATATTCATAAGTCTGACACCCTTTTGAGATCTAATCCTTCTTTGATGAGTAAATAATCGATATGCTCCAACGATGCGGCACTCCTCTTTATTTTGAGTATCTTTCTTTCTTTGCGGACCCATAATGCTTTTACCCTTATCATTACCATAGAGTAATCAGATTTCTAGATTCCTCGTTGGAGATTCTACCTCCTCTCCTCCTTCAGTAAACCATTTAGAAGACTTCAATTTTTTGAGGAGTTCTAGCATCATTGCAAGTTATTGAGTTAGATCCTGAATCTTAGCTTTTCCATTTGTTAGTTTCACTAGTGTTGAAGGTTGTCCAGATTCCACATTTTCTGTACTGAAATTTAGAGTGATGTTTTGTTTGTTGCAGAACAATCTCTTGATTTTGTAAATTAACCTTCTTAGCTCTTACCATTTTCCTATAGTAAACATTACACAATTAGTTCCTAAGTAAGGAAGTAATAAGACAGAGATTCAAGCCCTCCTTCTAGCACCAATATGTTGGACCAAAAATTGGCTTGACACCCAAGGCGTTTGCATAAGATATTATTACTCAGAATGGGCCTACCATGCCCACGGACCTTTAGTGTGGTCATGATGATGTTTAAAAATTCATGTCATAAGTCTAAAGGTAAAATATATAATATGCCTAAATGTGCAATAGTCCATTAATTTGTTTGTTAATGGATTAAATAGGCGATTCACATAAGTCAATCCATTGGTCATACGCCAAAAAGGCATGGTAGTCATTAAGCAAAGTGAACTTTAATTAAAAAAAAGGTTTAACTTTCCTTGTCTTGTGTAGAAGTCCAAGTCCATGTCAAAAATTATTCATATGCATGTCCATAATTCGATAATAGTCAAATATGCTCAAATCAAGGGAAGTAGGGTAATCAAAATTATTTAAGTACTTTGTTCGCATAAATTTCAAAGATTACAATCGGTTCTTATTTTTCCTAAATCAATTTAGGGTTTGTAATTTTATTATTTGAGAGAGAGGGAAAATAAAAATTAGACCCTCATTAAAGGGGGGTGGAGGTCGATTTATAGAGGTAGTGGCATATGGAATGGCTACCACGCGTCCACACCGTTATACACCTACCATCTCTTGGGTACTCGGTATCCTACTTGGTTGCTGATATGTGATATCTCACTTTATAATAGAATCCCGATAACCCTTGCAATTGTTGAACTTGATAACCTTCGTGTTTTGTGATTCTACATATTCCTATCGTTAAAGTTTAGCCTTCTTTTTCTTTCTGCGGAAATTTGACATTGTTATCTAGCTAGAATTGCTTTACAACAGTTATTGTTGTAAAGGCCTAATGACTGCTATTGACTAGAAACTTGATATCCTTCTTTATGTTTTAAATATTCAACATTGTCTTATTCTTGATATTAAGATTCGATATCAGTTGTTACAGAGAAACTCTTAGGCAAGCTTGCCATCTTTGACTGTCGACATTTCATATATTTCTGTTATAAACATTATAGCTTCATGTTAGAAACTCGACACCTTCTGGTGGTGCTACACTCTTCCTTTGTTTTATATTCTACAACATTATGTTGTAGAGGCTCGATACCATTTGGGATGAGAGATTCGATATCATTTGGGATGTAGGGACCCGATATTCCCCTTTTGTAACTAGATGTTCGATACCCCTTGCCAGTGCGGCAGTTCTTTGGAAATTCAATGTCTATAGGTAATTAGATGTTCAATATTTTCTTTTTTGGAAACAGGCTCAATATCTTCATACCTGGCATACTTATTACTTTCATGTTCGACGCTTTACCATTTATAAGCCCGACACCTTCTTGGGACCCGATGTCCTTCTTTAATGAGTAGATATTCGAAATGCTCCAACGATATTGCGCTCCTCTCTATTTTTCACTTTACTATACTTTGTTTGTAGTGGTTCGGCATTTCCATTGCCTTTTATAAATACAACACACTTTAGGCATCAAGTGTTCGATATATTTCTTTGTTAAGGCTTTGACATTACTTCTTTCTTATGGATATTTGATGATGTTTATTTTCTTTGAGGTTCGCCTAACTATAGAGGTTCGATGCCTCCTCACGATCCATCTAGATGCTCTATACCTTTATTACCCTAAAGGTTTGACTTTGCCTTTTTCTTTAAACATCCGACACTTTTGTATGGATGTCGAATCTTGATATCTTTCTTGCTTTATGTGCTTGATATCATCTCTTATAGCTACAAAACTTTGACACTCCTTCCTGGCTTCAAATTTGGCATCCCTTGAGGCTTGATATCTTCATATTAGATGCTTGTTATGTTATTGACTTGGAAGCTTAATTATGTAACCATGTATCTATTAACTTGACATGCATTAATGGGCTTGGCATGTTTCCTTTAGATGCTCGACATATGTATTTATAGTAACACTATCCTCTATTGCTTTCATATCCTATCGCTTATTTCTCTTAACAGAATAGTTAGAAAATATATGGATAACGTTTGACCCCTCCTTGTATATAAGGAACCTTTTACACTATAGTGTAATACCAAGTATTTTATCATATTTCCAACTTTTGGTTAGATTTTTCTTTAATCATGTTCTCCTAAAAACATAAAATAAATGATGATGATTTTCACTATCAACTTTATATTGAACTTTAAACAATCCCTCTAGAATATGGTAAGATATGAATTAGTTTGTCCACTTCTTCATACAAAAAAAGCTTTTGTATTTCAATGTAAAGCCATGTTTGATCAAGAAGACTAGAAATTTTCTTAGTAGGAAAGCCATAAGTTCTCTTCATAGAAAATTAGATATTCATCTGGATAGAATTCTATAGCTTCATTCATTATGAAGCCCAAAAATTTAATCCATAAATCCATAAGTTCATTTAATAAGAAGGCCATGAGTCCATATGGCAAGAAGATCATGAACTCATTAGTTAAGAAGACCAAAAATCCATCTGGGATTAACTGAATAAAAGACTAGAAATCAATTTGGCAATAGTATCATAATTTTATCTGCATAGAGGACCAGAAATCCATTTGGTAATAATACCATAATTTTATCTGAACAGAAGACCAGAAATCCATTTGGTAATAATACCATAACTTTATCTAAATAGAAGTCCAGAAACCCATCTGGTAAAAACTAATAGGAGACTAGAAATCTGAGTAATAACAGAAGTTCCTGCTATTCACCCAAAATTTTAAAATTCCAACTTAAGAATAAATGATTGAGAACTAACTCAATTTTCAAATTTCATAAGAATGCTGCCTTAGGTTCACATACGATTTGAAAGTTCTTGGATGCTTTTATTGGAGCCAAAATCTCTGATATTGTTAACCTTTCCTGGGACGGTTACTTTAACTTTGCCTTGGTGCGGAACTAAATGTGTTCGACTGTTCTTCATCTAGATGATTGCTTGACTTGTGTTTTAGGTAGATTGAAACTTGCTTGATAGATTTCTTCTGCCCCTTATCACTCATTGGGTGATGAATTTGGCTTAGATTCTTTTCGCCCCTTGTCACTCTTTTGGTGATGATTTAGGCTTGAGCCCCATATTATCTTATAGGTAATAATTTAGGCTGGTCGGTGTGTTTGGTTGGCTATCTTAAGTGGAACCAAAGTCTTACATGTCCTCTCTCTAGGATACACTCCAGCCAGGCCATATAGGCGGAACTGAAGGCTAGTTTGATGCTTTGGACAGGCCATCTTTGGTGGGACCAAAGGCTTACTTTGTCCTCCCTCTAGGAGGCGCTTTTGGCCAGACCATGTAGGCGGGACCGAAGGCTTGCGGTGCTTTGGCCAGGCCATCTTAGGCGGAACCAAAGACTTACTCTGACCTCCCTCCATAAGTTGCTTTAACCGGGCCCTTGTGGTGGGATCAAAGGCTTTTCATCGCCCCTAATTACCTTATAGGTAATGATCTAGGCTTTTCCTTATAGTTTTTTTATTTCATTTTGATTATTGATTCCGTAGATATACTTGTATCAATTTCTTTATTCATCCATCATTGGAAAGTAAGGTCTTAGATGATCATCATTCCTAATTCTTGCTATTACGTTGCCATTATTCGACACAATCGATAAGTCCCTTGTGGAATTACCTCATGAATAACAAGTGACTCTTGCCAATTTGGTTCGAGTGGTCTCTTTGTAGGATTTTTGGTATGCGCCATGACTTATTAGAGAACTGAATCCCCTTTTTGAAATGATTTTCCTTTAACTTTTGAGTTATAATACTTGATATCCTTTGTTGATATTCGGTAGTTCATATGGCTGGTTCATTCCTTAATTCCTTGGTTAAATCTAAGGATTCTTTCATTAGTTCTTGATTAGGATCTAATGCATACACAATTCTTAGATGAGATGGAACTTTAACTTTAATTGTAAGCATTTTTTCACATCCATATGTTGAGGAAAATGGAGTGTATGCTGTTGTGGTCTAAGTAGAAGTTCTATATGCCCAAAGTACTAGCGGTAGTTCTTCTACCCAATTTACTTCTGCTTTGTCCAGTCGTTTCTTAAGGATAGTTTTAATACTTTTGTTAGTAGCTTCAACGGCTCCATTAGCCTTAGAATGAGCTACGGATGAAAAGCTTTTGATATTCCATTCTTGTTGTAGAATTTAGTAAATTATTTACTTTCAAATTGAGTTCCATTATCAGATATTATAATATGTGGCATTTCAAACCGAGTGACTTTTCTTTTAATTATAAATTTCAACACTTTTCTTATTGTATATTCGGTAATTGTTCTACTTCTACCCGTTTGGTGAAATAATCGATGGATACTACTAAAAACTTAGCTCCAGCTTTGGATATAGGCAATGGTCCGATTAAATTGATTCTACGTCCATCAAAGCTCCATGAAATTGAAATTTGGGTTAATCTACTTGGGGGCATATATGGAATTGTTGAAATTTTTTGACACTCTCACATCTCTTTACATGATTCATTGCATCCTTATTCATTTGAGGCAAATGTAAACCTTGTCTCATGACCCTTTTGGCTAACTCTATTCCATTAGAACGATCTCCATAGAATCCCTCATATGCTTCTCTTAACAGTCTTAAGCCATTTTTCAGACTAACACATCTTAGGTGAGGAGTGAATATCTGTAACAACCCGGGATTTGCATTACCAAATTTTTTTTTTAGGATTTTATTTAAATGGAGCAAATGGATTTTTGGGATAAGGATAATTTATTTAAAAATATGGACATTTTAAATAAATGGGTTTTTAAAAAAAATGAGGCGAAGTATTATTTTGGAACAATTAAAAATTAATGGGAATTTTAAGAAGGGGATTTGGTTAAGTATGGGTTTTCATGGCTATGTTAACACTTAAACAATTTTTATACATGTTTAGAGCCACTTTCTCTTAAGGGGTCCATTAGCCTAACCCAAACCCACTTACCATTCTATAAATCATCTCAAACTCCTAACCCTCATTCATTCCAACCCTAATCATATTCCTAAAACCCTAAACCTAAAAATGGCCTCCATGCTTAGGAAAGCTCCATCCTCTCTTATATTGGCTTAAGCTAGTTAAAGTAAGGGAAGGTAATGCAAAAACCCTCTTGTAATCCATTTCTAACTCTCTTTAATTTCTGGAAATCATGTTGTAACTCTTGGTTTTATGTGTTTTGGTATTTTTCTAGCTCCTTGATCATCATCTCTTAGCTTTGGTTAGTGCCATATAGGTGTTTGTTCTTTTTCTTGAGAGGAATACTAGGTAAACCCTCTCCTAATCTATGTATAAGCATCTCTTAATTTCTGAAATTATTTTGTAATCCTTTTTTTTGTGCATTTAGATTGTGAAACTCTTTGATCTTCTTTTCATTGCTTGGGAAAGAGGTAATATATGCTAGCTGAAATTATAATTAGTTTATTGCTGTTAGTAAATTAGGCATATCTCATTCATCTTAAATCGGAATTAAGATTTTCTTGAATTTCTGGAAAGCTTATTCTGTACCCTATAACTTTTATGTTTTGTGCTTTGCCTAATTTTGAGGTTCGAATGGTCGAAATCATGCTTGTTTGTCGCTGACCTGACAACAAACTACAGGGTTGATAAAATAAAAACTTGAAATTGATTTGGCCATAAGTTACTCGTTTCTTATCCAAATCTAATAATTTTGGATGTTCTGGAAAGAATAGATTTAGAGTTAAAACTTTCATGTTTTGAGTTTCATGAAATTTCGAAGTTAATTTGGTCAAAACTGTGCATTCTTACCACTGTCCCGAGAGCACAACAACAGTGATATAAAATTTAGATCTGAGAATTATTTTAGTCATAGAATTTTCATCTCTTGTCGGAATTTGACGATCTTGGTCATTCCGGAAAGCTTAGAAACTAAGCTACAGCTTTCAGTTTATTCATTTTGCCAGAATCTGAAGTTTACTATGCCAAAATTGTGGTTTTTCATCTCTAGCCAGTTAGTGCATAGCAATAGGCCTTGGTCTCTTTTCTCCTGTTGTTTTCAGCGTAGAACCCCGACTTTGCGACGCCATCCCGGGCTCGTCCTTTGTTGGATTTTATCGTTTTTGGTCTCGTTAAAAAGATGAGATCTAGATCTTTAACCATGCAAAGTTTGGTTTAGATCTGGGTGCATTAGATACTTCGTTTCTATTGCCGAAGTAGCACCCAGAAACTGTTTTACAATAGTGATCATTTTCAGTTATCGTCGGATCAACTTTGAAACATTGTCGTTTCTTCGTTTCAAGTCGAAACCGAACGATTCTTGTTGCATATCAAAGTAGGAGTACTTTACTACGCTCCTGCAAATTTTCATCAAGATCTGAGTTCATGTGACCCTTCGACCATGTCGTCGAAGTGGGACCTTTACACTGTTTTGACACAGTAAAGTTTTATGATTTTTGTCCGAATTTGAGACGACGCCATTTCTTCGTTTCAAGTCGGAATTTCCCGATTCTTTTTGCAGTTTGGACCAGGGATGTTGGACTATATGCCTACCAATTTTCATGTCATTCGGATTCAGTTTGCTGGTCCGAATAATTTTCCGAACTTGGGTTCGCGTCATTTTTGGACTATTTTCCAACACTTAGAATATTTTCAGTTATTTTCTGGTTTTATTGATTTCTTGGAGATTTGTCTCTAGATTTCGTACACGGGTTTTATGAATTATTTTCAAAGGATTTTTCACTCCTAAATGGCTTTCGAAATTATTATATAATATTATTTTTAACTATTAAATTAATTACTCCATAATAGGAGAGTTTTCAAAAGCCGTTTTAAAGTGATTTCAAAATCAATTATAAATCCGTTTCGCACCATTATTTTCTATAATAAAAATCTCACATTCACTTTTTAGCACGTCGAGCGAAGTGGAAAGGTGCTTAAACAGTTAGGAAATCTCCGACCTATGGAACCGTGTGTATTTTCTTTCCGGTTAATCCCCGACCTATTCGATTGATCGTTTTGACCTTTGGGTCTATTTTACCGATGATACGAGGTAGACTTTTTATTGTTTGGAGTGTGAGCTTACTATTGGTTAGTAAATCGTTTAGTGCGAACGTGGGGTATGGGACTCATTGTTAACACTTTACGGGTTCCTCTCCAAGAAGTTGGTGACACATTAGCCTCTGGGCGGCCAGTACTGGACCTCTGGGTCACCACGCCTCTGGGCAACCGTCTCTAGACACCTGATCTATGGAGCAGTTTATTTTTCGGCATGCGCCTCTGGGCCTTTATCCTTCTGGGAAGGATCTTTCCGTCTCGCGCGTTTCGCATCTGTGCGAGTGATCGATCACAACTCTACAGTACTTGGCAACAACGACTCTGGTCGGTGCACGTGCAATATTGGTATTATTTGATGATTTTTATATCCATTCGAGTACCGCCATTCGGTGTTGGTTCTATGGAACCATACGATGTAAGTGCGATTACCTTGTGGATTCACAGTGTCTCTGGACACTGCTTTTCAGTGTTGGATTTCATTGACTTTTCAGTATATCCCCATTGCTCTTTGGAGCATCGATCTTTGCTTGGGCATTGATTACAGACTTTGGTCACTCTTGGGATTATTGCCTATGGGCATCTTTTTATAGCTTTGGCTACGCCGATGATATGAGGCGATTTTATTTATTCTACACTTTGGTGTTGATTTCTCTTTGGAGATTTTTATTGTTTATTGATGATTAGGGATCGTCATTATATTAATGTGGTTCATAATATACTTCTCTTTGGATAAGTACTGTTTTATTTATGTACCGCATTATTATATATCTCAGTTATTACTGATTGTTTAGCTAGCCTGACCCGAGTGTTTTCGCTCGGGTCAGACCGAGTTGTTTCAGGTTAGGTCTCTGGACTTAGCTTATGTGCTTCCGCTTGGACATTATCTGCTATGCTGATAGATAGCGCTTTTATTTGTCCACTATTCCGCTACTCTGTTATTAATTAGACTTTGATATGTACATATTTTTGACTCACATGTGTGAGCAGTGGCTTTGTACCCACTTATGATATTTGGATCTGTATTGACGATGTATTGTTCTAGGATTTTATATCTGTTATGTGATTCTGTTCTGTGATGTTTTATCATTTATTATTATGCTTTGTCCTGATAGATCTTTAGCCATTTGTAATTTCGTTATAATTATTTACCGAATATGTCGAACCACTTGAAAAAAATATATAGATACCATCCTTTCGACGTATTCAGTAGATAGTTATAGCTTGATTACGAATGCTCGCTTCCACTATACTCTATTCTCCGCTTTAACAGACAGTATTACTCCCGTAATACTCTTTGTTACAGTGGGTCTCAGAGTGGGGCGTTACAATATCCTTTTTTATAAAGTGTTCCGTTCATCATGGTAAAAGTTGGGGCTTGGTGGCTTATCTTCCCAGCCTATCTTTTGTACTTTGGTTGTTTCCCTTCCACTAATACTCAACAAAGTGTGTCATCCAATTACTTTCGTATTGACTATTGATTTCTACATGAATGACTTTTTCCTAGATTTCTTTAATGCCATTTCTTATTCATTTTCTTTATCTGCTTGATAAGGGGCTTGGAATCTAGTCAATACCATAGACTCATTTTTTTGGGTCGGAGACCTTTTCCTCTGCACTAGGACTTGGTTGGATGCCAACTAATACAATTCGAGTTTTTAGTGCTCCTTGCGAGCTATCCAACTAGGCCAAAGAATCAGCTTGGGAATTCTTCCCCCTTAGTACTTGATGTATAGATAAATCTTTAAATTGGGCCAACATCTTTAGCACCTTTTTTTATGTAAAAGACCAATTTGGCATCTTTCTTTTGATACGCTTGGTTTAATTGATTTACCATATGGTGGAAATCGTTGAAGATCTCAGTCCTTGGAATTTTTAATTGTAGAGCAAAGTTAATTCCAACCATCATCGATTTATATTCTTCCACATTATTGGTAGCGAGAAAACCTAATTTCATTGCATAATGGAATCGTATCCATCAGAGTAATGATCACATATACTACACCAGCCCCTTGTTCATTTCAGCCTCCATCAACAAATAATTGCCATTTGGGTGTCAAAATCCCTTTCCTTTTCCGATAGTTATTTAATGAACCCGTGCATTCATTTACGAAGTCAGCCAGAGCTCATCCTTTAATTGCTACTTGGGGTTGGAACTCAATATCATATTGGCTAAGCACTACTCCTCACTTCAATAATCTTCTTGATGCCTTTGGTTTACTAAAGACTTGTTTGAGCAGAAAGTTGGTTAGGACTTTAATTGGGTGTGCTTGGAAATATGCCCTTAGCTTTCAAGCGGCAAGCATCAAATAGTATGCCAATTTCTCTACAACCATATATCTAATTTTCGCATCTTTGAGCCTTTTGCTAATATAGTATACCGGAAGTTAGGTTCCATTCTCTTTCCTTATTAAAACGGAGCTTACTACATGCTCAAAAATTGCCATATAGAGATAAAGATTCTACTCTTCTACTGGGCTAGATAGGATTGGAGGCTTTTCAAGATGATCTTTCAGCTCTTTAAAGGCCCTTTAACAATCCTCCCCTCATTCAAAGTTTTTCTTCTTCTTGATCACATCAAAGAACGGTATGCATTTATCAGTAGCTTTAGAAATGAATCAATTCGAAGCTATCACTCTTCCAATTAAGCTTATCACATCTTTGTTTATCTTTGGTTCTGCTATATCCCTAATCGCTTTAATTTGCTCGGGATTGGCCTTTATTCCTCTAGCACTGATAATATATACCAAAAATCCCAAAGGAGCACTTTTCTGGATTTAATTTCATTTTGTATCTTTTTAGTACTTAAAACATTTCCTCAAGGTCCTTTAAATGATTACTTTCTTCTTGGGATTTTACTAGCATATCATCAACATATACTTCCATGTTTCATCCAATTTGTTCCTTAAACATTCTGTTTACTAGTCTTTGATATGTCGTCCCAACATTCTTAACTCTGAGAGGCATCACATTATGGTAGTAGATTCCTCAGGCTATTATCAAACTCATATATTCTTCATCTGGTTTGAACATAGGGATTTGGTTTTACCCTGAGTACGCATCCATAAAGAATAACAATTTGTGTCTGCTTGTGGCATCAACCAGTTGGTTTATTCAAGGAAAAGGGTAACAATCTTCAGGGCATGCCTTATTCAAATTAGTATAGTCAACACATGTTCTCCATTTTCCATTGGACTTTTTGACTATCACAGGATTGACCAACCATTTTAGGCAGAAAACTTCTCTAATAAATGCATTTTCAAGTAGTCTTTTGACTTCTTCTTTCAACGCATTAGCTCGAACCTTATCGAACTGCCTTTTCTTTGTCGAATAGGAGTAATATTCGGATCTATGTTCGGGGAATAGCTTATGAATGTTGGTCTATTCCAACTATATCAGAGTGGGTCCAGGAAAATACATCCTTGCCAGATTGCAGAAATCGCATAAGTTCCTCCCTGAGCTTGTCGCCTAACTCCTTTACAGTCTTCACTGTTTTTGCTGGATCAAGCGAATGCAGGCTTACCTCTTCTAGGTTTTCGGTTGGCTTTATTCTTTCTTGCTCATTTCTGCAATCTAGTTCAGTAACAATTTCTTCATCATCCATTTTCACTGTCTACCAAGTTCACATCTTTTAGTTTTCTTTTCCTCTCGATAAAGTTGAATCTTCTTAGTAAATTCTGGAGTTTCTCAAATATTTTGTTTTCTTGTTTGCCTTCGACAGTCGGTTTGAAGAGCTATTATGCAAGGGCTTTTCAATTTCAATTTTTCTCAACTCATTTTTCTCCTATTCATAACAAGAAACACTGCCTCATTAAAATTTCTCAAGTGTAGCGAAATACAGTTCCCGAAAGCTAAACTTCTCTCTACTTATTATTCCCAAACCATTCTTAGTCAGGAATTTCACCATTAGATATTTTGGTGAAACAAACGCATCTACTTCATCTAGGGCCGGTCTTCCAAAGAAAGCATTGTAATAGGAAGGTTGGTTCATTATCAGGAACAGAGGTTCAAAAGTTATAGAATGTGGTGGAATTCCCATCTGCACCAGGAGCTTGATTTATCCTATTGGAGTAGACCCTTTATTGTTGAACCTAAAGATAGGCTCAAATCCTGGTTCTAATTTCTCTTTTGGAATTCCCATTTGATCGAAAGCATGCTTGAAGATAATGTTCAATGCGCTTCCAGTATCCACTAAGAGCTTTATTGCCATAAATGCCTAATTTGTGAAGTTATCATTAATGGATCATTATGCGGGTGACGGACCCTACTCAAATCCTGTGGGGTTATTGTTAAGTTGAGCATTTGAAGTTGAAATTTGCGATTTTTGAGCGGTGGTTCCTCCTCAATAGAAAAGACTCCTTCTCTTGCATCCCTTATGTATCTGCTCTTGGTTTCTTTGCTGTTTTCAGCGAGATGGGGACCTTTATGGATTACATCTATACGATCGATCGGAGGAATAAAGTCTGGTTAAGTCATTTTCTATGAAATTTGCAGCGTTGCTTGGGGGTTTCTGATTATTCCCTTCAGGATTGGAGGATTTTTTTATTCTCTTTACAAAATCCTTCAAAGATCTATATCTAATCATGTTCTGGATTACTCCGTCCAGAACATGGCACTCGTCGATTTTATACCCATTCGCCTTATGTTAAGCGCATTAATATTCCCCCTTATTCAGTTCCAGATTGTTTCTTGCCTTGTAGGAAATAGGAAAATTTCCTCCATCTTTAGCCATAGTGAAAATATAGGAAATGGGTTTATTCAAAGCCACATAGTTAGAGTTATGGATCTCCTCCCATCTCCCTCTTTTATTTTCATCCCATATCGGCTTTTTGTTGGGGTGATCATACCTAGATTTTCATCCTTTCTTTTTTGACTGGGATTTCTTCCTAGCATAGTACATTTCATTCATGCGGAAAAACTTATCAGCCTAAAAATTAAAATCTTGAAGATCCCTACACCCATGGATGTAGAGTTCCTTCCAGAAGGCGGCCTGTTCAATTATCCCTAAGCGTACTGCCATTAGTTTTTCTCCGTCATTCGCGTTTTCCACCTTTAGCGCCTAAGTACTGAACTTCTTCAAACACTCGTCGAGCAATTCACCCGGTCTTTGCTTGACATTTTCCAATACACTAGAGTCAATAGTGGGATCTTTACATATGCATAATTGTGCTGAAAACTTATAAGAAAACCATTTCCAAGTGTAAATGGTTTTCTCCCTGTAGTGTCTATACATTTAGTAACTACTCCCTGAAAATTTGTAGGAAAAAGTCTGCAACGTACTGCTCCAGAGGCATCATGCAAATCCATTTGGCTCAAAAAACCCAAAAGGTAGTCATTGGGGTCAATGGTTCCGTTATACTTCAATGAGGGGATTTTGATATGTGATGGAATTCTAGCAGAAATTATATCTTCTATGAATGGTGCTTCACGAGGATTATTGTTTACCCTAGAGTTGAGGGTCATTTTCCCTTTAAGATCAAGCATGTCTTTTACTATTTTATTGGCCATGTCAGTCAAGTATGCTTCATCACCATAATAATCCCTTTTGGAGGGCTTGTATTTTTTGCTTAAAGTTGAGCTGCTGATTGCTTGAAAGATCTTATTGTTCTCCTTTCTTGGCCATCTCCTTGATGACCCATCTTAATTTCATGGTCTTGGGAGTTTAGGGAATACACTATTGGTCGTTCATTCTGAGTTTATTTCTTTCTTTGCGGACCCATTGCTCTTTCCCTTGTATTTTCCATGGAGTAATGAGGTGTAAGTAAGGAAATAATAAGACGAAGGTTCAAGCCCTCCTTCTAGAGCCAAAATTTTGGACCAAAAATTAGCTAAACACCCAAGATGTTTGCACAAGATATTATTACTCAGAATGGCCCTTCCATGCCTATGGACCTTTGGTGTGGTCAAGATGATGTTTAAAAATTCAAGTCATAAGTCCAAAAGTAAAATATATAATCTGACTGAATGTGCAATAGTCCATTAATTTGTTTCTTAATGGATTGAATAGGCGATTCACGTGAGTCACAATCCATTGGTCATATGCCTAAAAGGCAGGGTAGTCATTATGCAAAATTATCATTAATTCAGACAAGGGCTTAATTAGCCTTGTCTTGGGTATAAACTCAAGTCTAAGTCAAAAATTAGTCACATGCATGTCCATAATTCGATAATAGTAAAATATGCTCAAATTAAGGGAATTAGGGTATGCAAAATTGTTCATGTCCTTTATTCACATAAATTTCAAAGATTACAATCGGTTCTTGTTTTCCCCAAATCAATTTAGGATTTGCAATTTTATTATTTGAGAGAGAGGGAAAAGAAAAGTTAGCCCCTTCGTAAATGGGATGGGGGTCTATTTATAGAAGTAGTGGCATGTGGAATGGCCGCCACACATCTATGCGGCTATACGTCCACCATCTCTTGGGTACTTGATACCCTTCTCGGTTGTTGATATGTGACATTGGCATTATAGTAGATTACCTAATAACCCCTGCAATTGTTGATGCTCGACAACCTTCATGTTTAGTGATTCGATATCTTCCTATCGTTAAAGTTCAGCCTTCCTTTCTTTATGCGGAAATCTAACATCGTTATCTGGCTAGAATTGCTTTACAACAGCTAGTATTGCAAAGGCCGGATAACAGTTATTGAACTAGAAACTCGATATTATTCTTTATGTTTTAGATATTCGGCATTGCCTTATTCTTGATGTTAAGATTCAATATAAGTTGTTATAGCAAAAGGCTTAGACAAGCTCGCCATCTTTGACCGTTGCTATTTCATGTATCTCTGTTATAAACATCATAGCTTCATGTTAGAAACTTGACATCTTCGGGTGGTACAACATTCTTCCTTTGTTTTATATTCTACAACATTATGTTGTAGAGGCTCGATACTATTTGGGATGTAGAGACTCGGTATCATTTAAGCTATATGGACCCAATATTCCCTTTCTGTAACTAGATGTTCAATACCCACCAGTGCGGCATTATTTAGAAATTCAGTATCCTTTGGTAATTAAACGTTCGATACTTTCCTTTTTGGATACAGGCTCAATATCTTCATGCTTGGCATACTCATTGCTTTCATGTTCGACATGCTTTACCATTTATAAACCTGACACCTTCTTGAGACCCGATATCCTTCTTTAATAAGTAGATATTCGGTATGCTCCAATGATATGGCACTCCTTTTTACTTTTCACTTTACTATACTCTAATTGTAGTGGTTCAGCATCTCCATTACCTTTTGTAAACTCGACACCCTTTAGGCATCAAGTGTTCGATATATTTCTTTGCTAAGGCATTGACATTACTTCTTGCTTATGGATGCTTGATGATCTTCATTGTTTCTTTGTGTTTCGCCTTCCCATAGAGGTTCGATGCTTCCTCACGATCCATCTAGATGCTCAATACCCTTATTACCCTAAAGGTTTGACTTCACCTTTTGCTTTAAACGTCCGACACTCATTATGGGTGTCGAAACTTGATATCTTCCTTGATTTATGTGCTTGATATCATCTCTTATGTAACGACCCGATATTTTGGACCATTCGCATCCATTATAAGTGTATAAGTAGACACTCATGCCGGAGTTGAATTGCTCAAAATACCGCGTTGTTAATTTAAATTTGGCAAAACTGAACATATACAGTAAATAAAATAATCACAGATCACAGACATAGAGTAATAAATGCAGCGGAAATAAAATAGATAGTAGTTCATGAAGCTACTATATAAATGTATAAGTTACATCAGAGTTAAACCAGATACAACGGAAGAGTAATACGATACATCAGATACAAATCAGAATACATCACTGGAATCATCGAAAACTGAAAGCAGAATAGATGGCTGGATCTTCAAGCAAAGCTCCAACTTCAAGGTGAGTCTCGAATACTGGTACACTCAGTCTGACCCGAGCGTAAAGCAAAACACAAGACACTCGAGTCAGGATTAACATTCTCATATTAATAAATCCAACTCAAGTGAAATAGCAATTGAAATACAAGTAACTCAAAGGATGTTGGAATAACCATCCTTTAAGGATCCGTTAAACTATCTACTATGTAGTAGTGTACGATAAGTAGATAATGTCTATCAGTAATATAAAATATCAAAATAGTGTTAAGGCGTTACCATTATCCCCCTTAACACATTTTATAAGCATTATAGTCTATACAGCACTGTAAACTCCACCGTAAACTGGTGGGCTATCAGGGAGTACTCCATAGGTATAACACAAAACAAATTGTAGTGGTCGCGTATATAGGGATACAAGTATGACAAGGCACATAAGGTAATACCCAAGGTAGTGAAACTACCGTTTGCCTGATCCGGACTGGTGAGAACGCATCGCCGCAGCGATCGCAACACCGCGAAACAACACTCCCAAAATCAAGGGTGCACCAATCAACAACAAGTAATGAGTAGTTTTCCAAGAAGTGTGTTCGCTCGAGGTAGCTGACCCCATTTGGCCCGGCACGGCTCCTGTTTTAGTCATTTCCAATTTGACACAAGTGTCAAGGCTATCCATTATCGTTCTCTTTCTTCAGTCATCACATACATCATTCCAACCACTTCATTCTGGATCACCACTCCGCGTATAGTTATTAAAGTGGTTTTCGGTTTAGACAGAGAGTATGTCCATAACCGATTCCGGTCTCTTTAATAACTTTCGTAATTATTACACCGATTGGTCGTTTAATAAATTTCAAAACCAAATCAATTACAGTTTCAAATAAAATTCGTAAACCAACGTTCATTTGTCTTTCTAAACCAATTTCCAAAATTTACGTTTCAAAACTTCCACGTTCATAATTTCAAGATCTTACAATTCAATTTCAATTTTTATTTAAAACACTTCAAATATTGATTCAAGTTCGCATATCAGTTTCATTCCGAAATCATTTAAATTAACTTAATTTAACGTTCAAATCAATTTAAATTCATTTATCGATTTCATTTAATATTCGTTAAGTAAATTTGTCATTCAAAACAATTTCTATTAAATTTCCAATTCATTAAATCCATTATTTAAATTCAACTTCCATATTTCAAAACTTACAATTTGAATTAAATTAAATTCATCAAATCAAATTCTTTAAATTTCAAGTCTTGCATTAATTTCAATAAATCACATTTTATTTCTTGATAAAGAAATTCAATTTCACTGATTTACTTACTTAAATGATTTTCCAAACTTAATTAATAAAGAAACTCAATTTCAATTATTACGAAGTAAAATTCACTTATTCAAAAATTCAATTCAATTTAATCATTAAATAATTCAATCATTAAATAATTCAATCTTATTTAATTATTAAATAATTCGAAACTTAATTATTAATTAATTTCAAAGTTTAATAATTTCAAACTTAATTATAATTTCAAACTTAATTATTAAATCATTTCAAACTTAATTCAATCATTTCTCAAATTAAACAACATTCTTTCATCAATTACATTGTTAATATTTTGTTTCAGATTATTAAATATTAACATTTTCCTTTCATTAAAATTCAAATTTCAACTTCATTTCAAAACCATATTATTTATTCAAATAAATCTTCATTTTATTTTTAAATCAAATTATAGACCAATCGGGTTTTATTAAATTCTCTATCCTAGGTCAAGTTCATTTGGGTATTTATCATTTCAACCTGATTCCAATTCAATTCAAAAATCAAAGCATAGCAAAGGGAACTTGCAGTGTGATAACTGGGATGGTGTCAAAGTAAATAAACAAGCAATAACAACAATCAATATCAATCCAATAATCAATTCAAATAATCCCGTAATAATCGTATTAATTCACATTGTTATTTGTGTAAATTAATAAAATTATTTCTAGAATCTACACTATCATTTCATGTGGATTAAAGATTATTGCATTACAGATTTCACTTGTCATTCAATTACAATTTTATACTACAACATTTAATCTAATATACGTCGATGGTTCAAAGTGTAATTATCACTATTCTACATGTCAATTAATTTAACAATTAAATGGGTCATATTCAACTAATCAAATTTAACATATAAACCAGTTTTAATATTGTTAACTATCCTATATCAAATTCAATTGCATACTATTTATCACTTTAACATTTACAATTAACGTCTAATTAAACATCAACAATCAATCAATTATCAGCCAACTGTATTATCATTGCATATATAACAGATAATGGTGTCAGATGTCACAGGTGAACTGATACAGGGAATAACATACATATAACAGTGTAAATAACTGACAGTAGCATATTTCAATTGTCGTTTCAATTGAAATCAAATTTAATAAATAAAAGAACGTTAATCGTGAGTGAGTGCTCACCTTCCGAGGCTAGAGAAGAACGAGACTTAGATGAGTTACGAATCCAAAGCAAAGCTAGATTGAACACGAATTTGACAAGCAAAGCTGACAATAGAAATTGACGAAATCGGATCAGAATTGGATCGATAAAATAATTGGAAGTCAAGGATCAAAATCAGTTTTGATATAACAGAGAAAGAAAAAGAAAATTATTATATTATTATCATTATCCTATTAGAAATCAATACAACAATATTACAATAAATAAATAAATAAATAAATATATATATAATTCGACTTATTATATTTAAAATTAAGTAGACTCAAGATATAACCGCATAAATAAACTTATATGTATATATTCAATATGTCATGAATGTCCTAGGCACCTAATATTACCATCAAGTTCATGCTTACATTTCAAAGCATGTTAGAAGATTAACATAAAATATAACAACTTAGATATGACAATGAATTACACAGTGAAAGCGGACTATTATTTACTCGGTAGAAAAAACGAAATCCTTTTATATAGTCTAAAATATATATGTATATAGATTAAAATAAAGTATACATAATATTTTTTTTTAACTAAGAATATTGCTTCTCTGTTGCATGCACGCACCTTCACTCAGCAGAAGTTCACAACCCACATAATCATTTATATATGCAGACCAACACAATTTTTTTGTACATAAGGAAATTTGATTTATTCCTTATATAGCATGCATTTTTAAACATATATACATATGCATACACCATATAATAACAACTCATATACCATATATTTATATAATAATAAAACACGTAGAAATGCTATATAATACTTTGAAGACAAATAAGAAATCATATAAACTTTTATAACTTCGTAAACTTCATAAATCTTTATAATCAACTACTATATATATACTATATTTTTACAACACCAGCAAAATACTATAAAATACTATGCTTAAACTTACTTTTATATAACTCTCTTTCATATATTATACAGTGTACTATAAACCTACCTATAAACAAACTTATATAACATCAGAACACCTATTACTACTCAATTATATTTAACTTACAGATCACGTACAAGCTGGTGCATAACAAAGGGACCCTATGTTAATATATAGATCAAACTAGTATTCGAAAGAAAAACATATATTTATACATACATATACTCACGCATGCAGGCTAGAGATAAGGCTGGAGCTTGGTTGATGGGTATAGGCGATGTGTGGAGTTTAGCTAAGGGTATCGTCATGTCGGTCGGTGGAGTGGGCTCGGCAGCTTCATGCCATGGTGGAAGGATCTGAAGGCGGCCGGGGTTATGCAGAAGTGGGCCTGAGATCAGCAATTGTGGAGAGATGGTGGAAGCAATGCATGCGGATGGCTCGAGTTTAACGGATGGTGGAGAACGGAGGTGAAAGGCCAGATCGGGCGGTTGCTTGGTGGCGCGAGTGAGATGAAAGAAGGAGGGCGGAGATCTGGTGGTACAAATGGAGGTGGTGGCGGGTTCAGTGAGAAGGAAAATGAAAAATGGGAAGTGACAAGCAAATAAAGGACGTGAGGAGGAATGAGAAAAATGAAGGAATGAGTAAAATGAACGGCAACCCATAGAACTTGAAACTAACCAATAGATATTGAATGCAGCAAGCTAACCAAAGGTCAATAGTTGTTTCGGAAATTTAATAAAGCAGTTACTGATTGTTTTACACGGATGAAGATTTGAAAAGGCACATGAAATAAAACGCCACAAATATGGAACCGATACGACGAACCGTTACGTCGATTTCGTCGCGTACCGGACTTCAAAACACAGAGTTGAATATACCACAGAGATCAACACGACGAGACGATCAAAACGGTATACAGATTTCAGTGGTATGATTGAATTATAAAAATTCGAGTTTTCTAATAGCGGAAATGCAAGAAAACGCTGAAAAATAAGATCGACGGAGCCAGAGATGTCCGAATTTTGAAAAACGACAAACTGACATCTTGCTCAGAAGATGGTTTAGAATTTTTTTATGTAAAAATATTTAGGTTTCGGAAATATCTTATTTTCATCGCTTTTTAACTGATTAAATTGAAGTAAATTTACGCGCGAAATAAACTTTCATATTTTCGGACGAAAATTTACCAATTGCTATGTTTAACTAAACGCATTCCAAATATCAAATTTATATTTCAAAATTTTATCGTTTAAAATTTCACAAAATTTCAACTAATTTCGTTATTAAAATAGTTGAAATTTACCGATCGTTATACTCTCCCCCACTCAAAACTTTTTGTCCCCGAAAAGAAACGAGGTAGGAGAATATAAACGACCAGAAAGAAAAACAGATTTGAAATACAAAATAACAATTAATTTAAACCATATAAATTCAAATTTAAATTAATTGATATTCAATAATTGATTTAATCCATTTGATTTCACTAAAATCAATCTCAACTATTTCTAAATTCATTATCTTATTATCCAATTATCCTCAATTTACAATTTCTAAAACCATAAATTTGAATAGTCTTTTATTATAATCATATTTTCTTCAACAATTTTAAATTCTTCTTTTTTCCAAATTACTGTTAAATTTATTCTACTTAATATATCTACTCACATATATTTAACCCATATAAATTAATTTAAAACATAAAAGTTTTGATTTAAATTAATTTACATATATTAATTTCTTTTAAATTCAAGGTATTTTCATATGTTGATCAAATTTCAATTTATTAATTCTTTCAAAACAAATTTATTTCATTATTAACTGAGTTTACTAATTTCCTATCTAACTCTATTAACATCTTTATAATTAAAATTTAGTGTATAACATTTATTATAAACACTCAGATTTTATTTATAAAGACATTTTTATTGTACATTATCCAATTACATTTTAACTTCTGAATAATTTAGGTAAGTTATATTAAAATGCAATTTAGTACTATACAAATAAAATTTTCAAATTCAATTATTTCAAATTTAAATATTTAACCAAAATTTAGCTTTTTTTATAATTGAAAACATCCTTTAACATAATTTTAAGAATTAAATTTCCGTTTTATTTCAAACCCTTTAGAGATAATTATGTATATACTATATATATTAAATCAAATTAAATTTAAAATAATATACCCATGTATATATAAATCAAGTCATACTTAAGAAATTCAAATTAAATATTTTCCAAACAAAACCGTAGCAAAGCTACAGAATTGTTTCTCCACTTCGAAACTCGAAAATGAATGTCGATGATGCGGCCGCCATCACCGAAATTATTTTCCAGCGACAAAGAGAAAAGCACTGATTTGAATATTTTAAAATTCTTTGAAAACGGTTTCTATTTGAAAATACGTTCAATAATATACATTTTAAAATTTTAAAAACCAAAGCTTGAAATTTTAGGAATTTAAATTCTCAAATTCTTACTTTAATTTCATTTAAATTTCTAAATAAATCTATAAACCAACCTTTATAATTCCATTTATTTTTATGTTGGTATAATCAATGATTTACAAAACAAATAGTGAAAATCAAATATTACCTTTCTGACAACCAATTCAGTTAACAATTCAATTTCATAAAATTTGTACTTATAAAAAATATAATCCTACAAGATTATTTTATTTACCAAATTTTGAAAATACTATTGTGTCAGTTTGCTCTGTTCAAGTGTTTTGGAAATCCTATCGATAGCGTTGATCAGACGAATCGATTGGAAACCCAAATCAACATCAACAACTCAAACAACACAGTATATATTAAAACATTTATATATAAGTTTACAAATACATTTCTTTGCTCGACGATACAGGAATGAATTTTCAAAATAAGGATAGGGTTTCAAATTTGATGGACTCAAATCAAATAGAAATCTGATTTGAAGATAAGTTCGAAACAAAATAAGATGATTTAAATAACAAATAGAAAGATGGATAAGTTTATATAAATCGCGGGCAACCTTAATCAGGTCGACCGTGAGTTAAAGAATAAGATCAATGTAGAATTCCGAGGCAAATCGAAATTTATCTCAAGAGATAGAATTCGTCATTACCAAAGATGTCAGCATCTAAACCGAGGATATATAAATCTCCGGTGAATCGATGCTATCGTAAAAGAGTTTTACCCCTTTACAAATAAATTTGAGATTGGCGGGACCGCCAACTCATTATGAAGATCATTCGAAGTGGAGTTATGTGATACTCCAGAATTCAGAAGAATACGAATAGTGAGGGACAAGAATGAATTTCGGAACCGCAGGGAATGTTCCAAAATTCAAAGGAATCGAGTCAAAAGGAAGAGATTGAAACTCGAATGAGAGTGGTTCTGTAAATATATTTACTCTATATGCTAAGTTTTGCCTAGAGCTACCAAAGCTCTGATACCAACTGTAACGACCCGATATTTTGGACCATTCGCATCCATTATAAGTGTATAGGTAGACACTCATGCCGGAGTTGAATTGCACAAAATACCGCGTTGTTAATTTAAATTTGGCAAAACTGAACATATATAGTAAATAAAATAATCACAGATCACAGACACAGAGTAATAAATGCAGCGGAAATAAAAGAGATAGTAGTTCATGAAGCTACTATATAAATGTATAAGTTACATCAGAGTTAAACCAGATACAACGGAAGAGTAATACGATACATCAGATACAAATCAGAATACATCACTGGAATCATCGAAAACTGAAAGCAGAATAGATGGCTGAATCTTCAAGCAAAGCTCCAACTTCAAGGTGAGTCTCGAATACCGGTACACTCAGTCTGACCCGAGCGTAAAGCAAAACACAAGACACTCGAGTCAGGATTAACATTCTCATATTAATAAATCCAACTCAAGTGAAATAGCAATTGAAATACAAGTAACTCAAAGGATGTTGGAATAACCATCCTTTAAGGATCCGTTAAACTATCTACTATGTAGTAGTGTACGATAAGTAGATAATGTCTATCAGTAATATAAAATATCAAAATAGTGTTAAGGCGTTACCATTATCCCCCTTAACACATTTTATAAGCATTATAGTCTATACAGCACTGTAAACTCCACCGTAAACTGGTGGGCTATCAGGGAGTACTCCATAGGTATAACACAAAACAAATTGTAGTGGTCGCGTATATAGGGATACAAGTATGACAAGGCACATGAGGCAATACCCAAGATAGTGAAACTACCGTTTGCCTGATCCGGACTGGTGAGAACGCATCGCCGCAGCGATCGCAACACCGCGAAACAACACTCCCAAAATCAAGGGTGCACCAATCAACAACAAGTAATGAGTAGTTTTCTAAGAAGTGTGTTCGCTCGAGGTAGCTGACCCCATTTGGCCCGGCACGGCTCCTGTTTTAGTCATTTCCAATTTGACACAAGTGTCAAGGCTATCCATTATCGTTCTCTTTCTTCAGTCATCACATACATCATTCCAACCACTTCATTCTGGATCACCACTCCGCGTATAGTTATTAAAGTGGTTTTCGGTTTAGACAGAGAGTATGTCCATAACCGATTCCGGTCTCTTTAATAACTTTCGTAATTATTACACCGATTGGTCATTTAATAAATTTCAAAACCAAATCAATTACAGTTTCAAATAAAATTCGTAAACCAACGTTCATTTGTCTTTCTAAACCAATTTCCAAAATTTACGTTTCAAAACTTCCACGTTCATAATTTCAAGATCTTACAATTCAATTTCAATTTTTATTTAAAACACTTCAAATATTGATTCAAGTTCGCATATCAGTTTCATTCCGAAATCATTTAAATTAACTTAATTTAACATTCAAATCAATTTAAATTCATTTATCGATTTCATTTGATATTCGTTAAGTAAATTTGTCATTCAAAACAATTTCTATTAAATTTCCAATTCATTAAATCCATTATTTAAATTCAACTTCCTTATTTCAAAACTTATAATTTGAATTAAATTAAATTCATCAAATCAAATTCTTTAAATTTCAAGTCTTGCATTAATTTCAATAAATCACATTTTATTTCTTGATAAAGAAATTCAATTTCACTGATTTACTTACTTAAATGATTTTCCAAACTTAATTAATAAAGAAACTCAATTTCAATTATTACGAAGTAAAATTCACTTATTCAAAAATTCAATTTAATTTAATCATTAAATAATTCAATCTTATTTAATTATTAAATAATTTGAAACTTAATTATTAATTAATTTCAAAGTTTAATAATTTCAAACTTAATTATAATTTCAAACTTAATTATTAAATCATTTCAAACTTAATTCAATCATTTCTCAAATTAAACAACATTCTTTCATTAATTACATTGTTAATATTTTGTTTCAGATTATTAAATATTAACATTTTCCTTTCATTAAAATTCAAATTTCAACTTCATTTCAAAACCATATTATTTATTCAAATAAATCTTCATTTTATTTTTAAGTCAAATTATAGACCAATCGGGTTTTATTAAATTCTCTATCCTAGGTCAAGTTCATTTGGGTATTTATCATTTCAACCCGATTCCAATTCAATTCAAAAATCAAAGCATAGCAAAGGGAACTTGCAGTGTGATAACTGGGATGGTGTCAAAGTAAATAAACAAGCAATAACAACAATCAATATCAATCCAATAATCAATTCAAATAATCCCGTAATAATCGTATTAATTCACATTGTTATTTGTGTAAATTAAAAAAATTATTTCTAGAATCTACACTATCATTTCATGTAGATTAAAGATTATTGCATTACAGTTTTCACTTGTCATTCAATTACAATTTTATACTACAACATTTAATCTAATATACGTCGATGGTTCAAAGTGTAATTATCACTATTCTACATGTCAATTAATTTAACAATTAAATGGGTCATATTCAACTAATCAAATTTAACATATAAACCAGTTTTAAAATTGTTAACTATCCTATATCAAATTCAATTGCATACTATTTATCACTTTAACATTTACAATTAACGTCTAATTAAACATCAACAATCAATCAATTATCAACCAACTGTATTATCATTGCATATATAACAGATAATGGTGTCAGATGTCACAGGTGAACTGATACAGGGAATAACATACATATAACAGTGTAAATAACTGACAGCAGCATATTTCAATTGTCGTTTCAATTGAAATCAAATTTAATAAATAAAAGAACGTTAATCGTGAGTGAGTGCTCACCTTCCGAGGCTAGAGAAGAACGAGACTCAGATGAGTTACGAATCCAAAGCAAAGCTAGATTGAACGTGAATTTGACAAGCAAAGATGACAATAGAAATTGACGAAATCGGATCAGAATTGGATCGGTAAAATAATTGGAAGTCAAGGATCAAAATCAGTTTTGATATAACAGACAAAGAAAAAGAAAAAAAAATTATTATATTATTATCATTATCCTATTAGAAATCAATACAACAATATTACAATAAATAAATAAATATATATATATATATAATTCGACTTATTATATTTAAAATTAAGTAGACTCAAGATATAACCGCATAAATAAACGTATATGTATATATTCAATATGTTATGAATGTCCTAGGCACCTAATATTACCATCAAGTTCATGCTTACATTTCAAAGCACGTTAGAAGATTAACATAAAATATAACAACTTAGATACGACAATGAATTACACAGTGAAAGCGGACTATTATTTACTCGGTAGATAAAACGAAATCCTTTTATATAGTCTAAAATATATATATGTATATAGATTAAAATAAAGTATACATAATATTTTTGTTTAACTAAGAATATTGCTTCTCTGTTGCATGCACGCACCTTCACTCGGCAGAAGTTCACAACCCACATAATCATTTATATATGCAGACCAACACAATTTTTTTGTACATAAGGAAATTTGATTTATTCCTTATATAGCATGCATTTTTAAACATATATACATATGCATACACCATATAATAACAACTCATATACCATATATTTATATAATAATAAAACACGTAGAAATGCTATATAATACTTTGAAGACAAATAAGAAATCATATAAACTTTTATAACTTCGTAAACTTCATAAATCTTTATAATCAACTACTATATATATAGACTATATTTTTACAACACCAGCAAAATACTATAAAATACTATGCTTAAACTTACTTTTATATAACTTTCTTTCATATATTATACAGTGTACTATAAACCTACCTATAAACAAACTTATATAACATCAGAACACCTATTACTACTCAATTATATTTAACTTACAGATCACGTACAAGCTGGTGCATAACAAAGGGACCCTATGTTAATATATAGATCAGACTAGTATTCGAAAGAAAAACATATATTTATACATACATATACTCACGCATGCAGGCTAGAGATAAGGCTGGAGCTTGGTTGATGGGTATAGGCGATGTGTGGAGTTTAGCTAAGGGTATCGTCATGTCGGTCGGTGGAGTGGGCTCGGCAGCTTCATGCCATGGTGGAAGGATCTGAAGGCGGCCGGGGTTATGCAGAAGTGGGCCTGAGATCAGCAATTGTGGAGAGATGGTGGAAGCAATGCATGCGGATGGCTCGAGTTTAACGGATGGTGGAGAACGGAGGTGAAAGGCCAGATCGGGCGGTTGCTTGGTGGCGCGAGTGAGATGGAAAGAAGTAGGGCAGAGATCTGGTGGTACAAATGGAGGTGGTGGCGGGTTCAGTGAGAAGGAAAATGAAAAATGGGAAGTGTCAGGCAAATAAAGGACGTGAGGAGGAATGAGAAAAATGAAGGAATGAGTAAAATGAATGGCAACCCATAGAACTTGAAACTAACCAATAGATATTGAATGCAGCAAGCTAACCAAAGGTCAATAGTTGTTTCGGAAATTTAATAAAGCAGTTACTGATTGTTTTACACGGATGAAGATTTGAAAAGGCACATGAAACAAAACGCCACAAATACGGAACCGATACGACGAACCGTTACGCCGATTTCGTCGCGTACCGGACTTCAAAACACAGAGTTGAATATACCACATAGATCAACACGACGAGACGATCAAAACGGTATACAGATTTCAGTGGTATGATTGAATTATAAAAATTCGAGTTTTCTAATAGCGGAAATGTAAGAAAACGCTGAAAAATAAGATCGACGGAGCCAGAGATGTCCGAATTTTGAAAAACGACAAACTGACATCTTGCTCAGAAGATGGTTTAGAATTTTTCTATGTAAAAATATTTAGGTTTCGGAAACATCTTATTTTCATCGCTTTTTAACTGATTAAATTGAAGTAAATTTACGCGCGAAATAAACTTTCATATTTTCGGACGAAAATTTACCAGTTGCTATGTTTAACTAAACGCATTCCAAATATCAAATTTATATTTCAAAATTTTATCGTTTAAAATTTCACAAAATTTCAACTAATTTCGTTATTAAAACAGTTGAAATTTACGGGTCGTTACATCTTATGGCTACAAAAACCTCGATACCCCTTCCTGCCTTCAAATTCGACATCTATTATTGTTTGATATCTTCATATTATATGCTTGTCATGTTATCAACTTAGAAGCTCAATTGTGTAGTCATAGATATATTAACTTTACATGCATTAATGGGCTTGCCATGTTTCCTTTAGATGCTCGACATACGTATTTGTAGTAACACTATCCTCTATTGCTTCCATATCCTGTCGCTTATTTCTTTTAACATAATAATCAGAAAATATGTGGATAACAATAGACACATTTGTACTTGCAATCAGTTATACACTTATTTTTAGGGATTTCATAATGTATATACGATTGTAATAATCCACATTAAATATATAAATATAGATAAATGGACATACAATTGAATAGAAAACAAGAAAAACATACCTTCACCATAACAACACGACTTTTCATGACCATATGATCAGGTCATATGCATCGTAAAATAAAAAGTTGGGTCGTTATAAAAACAATAGTATACAAAGAGCTTAACTAACAAACTATATCTTCTAGAACTCATGGCGGAAGGGATGAAAACACAATATATATATATATATATATATAATAAACAAATTCCACCTACATACATACATATATATAATAAACAAATTCTACCTACATACATCATAAGTTATACTTAGTATTTATACATACACACACTGTCACACCATATATACAACATGTACAAATAAATGGATAACATAATTAAACACCTTCATAGTCACCGTCCTCAAATGCCATATACGCCAAACTACTCTATTAACCTATACTGTACGAGGAGGGGCTTCAGACATGTATGCTTGGTGAGTAATAATATCATCAAGTATATACTGCTAATATGATTTCATAAACATTGTATATGAGAGCCGATGCTTACTTTACCTCAATCTGTCTCACCCGCATTTACAAATTTAATCCATCATAATAAACATAATATGGAGATTGCCATCATATATTTAACAACGTTAAATGCATGATAGAGTTAGTTAAACATAGACTAACATGTCTACACACAAGAGAGGAAAAGAGTTAGTTAAACATACTAACCCAACAATACATACAAGAGTTAGTTAAATAGAGAATACCCCCAGGATATAGTTAAACATAGACTAATCCCATAAATGTAGACAAAAGCATGAGTTAGATAAACATAGGCTAATTGTGTATACATAAAGGGTATATAAACACATCCTAACTCTTTTAACAAACGACTCAACACAATCGTCACAACGCACAATCATCAAAGCACGTTCATGGACACTAAACACTTACCAAAGTCATTGAGAAACCAACACGTCGCTCACCTTCCATTTCATATAGACCTGGCTAAAGTAAAAAATGCTTCAGTCCTGGTCCAAATTCAACATGACAATTTAAACGAGCATGATGGACCGGTATACTTAACACCAGTAGACCAGTCGTCCTACCGAATGTAGTATAACTGATCATCTTGAACGGTTTTTCTTCCAAATTTGATTTTCCTCCATTACTCACTATTTTGAAACATTTCTATGCCTCATAAACATCATTCTGTATAGTTCTAACCTTTCTTATATCGCATATCACCCATATGTCCAAAATCAAACTCTTATTATCATATATTCAATCGATTAATTCAAGTCTCCATATAACATAACATTAATACCAATTTAACCCTAATTCAAACATCATTAACATTTTCTGATCCCATAACAATATTCATCACCTAAATTCTACATTTATCGATCCTAATTAACCATCATGCAATGAAACTACTTTCATGTGAACAACATATAGTCAATAATAATTCTCACTCGCCATTCTAGACTACTAAGCGCTAGTAATCACTAAATTAGCCTCTAATCCCTCGCTTTCTAGAATTTATATTCTCTAAAATTCCTCGATTCCACAAGCGATGCATATATTTTTGGATCCCTCTTTGCACTCATCGATTTGATATATAAATGTTTTGGGTTTAGTTTAGGTTTGAAAGTGAAAGAGATGGTAGAAAGATGGAGGAAGAAAGAGGAGTTGAAACTCAAAACGTAAGTGGATTGGAAATAAGTTCAAACTTCTATGCGGTTGGTTATAAAACTTCCTAAACCATCACTTTAGTATAATGGGCTTAGGCCATTGGAATCAAAACCCTTAACTAAAAATACCCATATTTCTTTCATGCAGACTCCGATCCGAACAAACCAATATATCATTATGACTAGAAAAACAAGCTCTACACAATGGTACAAATCTCATCATTAAATTCTAATATTTCTATAATTACCGTTTTGCCCTTACTAATAAATATAAGTCTAAATCTCATAGGGTATTACATTTTCCCCACTTTACAAAATTTTGTCCTTCTTAATGCAACTCCTTTTCACGTATCTATGTACATTATACCATACACACACATATATACACATATAGGAAAAATAGCACATCTCATACTAAATAACACACCTCATACTAATCTTTCTAACAATAGGGCATTCCCTTTTCATGTGGCCCATCTAATTATAATTATAGGACTTAATCTTCGACACCTTCACTCTACGGTCCTTCGACTTGCCTCTCATATTACATCTCTCACACCTCGTGTCTTGCTTACCACATTGTCCACTTGGACCTCCAAGATCTTTACGTTTGCCTTTAGTAACATTCATCTTCGACTACCTTTTATAAGCCTCTACTATAGTGGTATTCAACAACATTGCTTCAACTAAACTTTTGAACATCGCTCCCATATGAATCTAACTAAGCACTGATTTCTTAAGTGGCAAACCCAACCTTTTCATAAAATTCATTACCTTCTTGGGTGTCGTGTTTATCAATTCAAAACCAAATTTTGTTAACTCATTAAAACATTAATATACTTCTTCATAATGGAATTCCCTTGTCTAAGATTAATAAACTTCTCAAGCATCACATCCTTTCCAGCCCTAGAAAAAAAAATTATCCTAAATTTTTTTATTAAAGTCGGCCCAAAAGGTTTCATTATCATTGACTTCTTCTATAACAATGTCCTACCAGTTCATTGCTTTCCCTATAGGTGCCAAGAAACAAGTTGCCATTTTACTTTTTTACTCAAATTCAGCATAGTAAAAATCCAATCATATGTACGCCACTAAGCTTGGGTCTCCACAAAAGCTTCCATTCCCTTATACGGCTTGCCATTCATATTTAGAAAATACTTACATAGATTTGGAAATTTTGGCTCTGTTACATGAACAACATCTTCAAAGTGTAAAGTTCATGCTTATTACTTCCACGGCTGTATTTCCATTGCCATTTTTAGTCGGGTTACTCATCTCCACTACCTATAAAATTAGATTCAATATTAGATCTTCCCCGAGTAGTAAACATAGATGGTAAACATAAATCCAAAATTTAAACATCATATGACCATTTACTTCAACTAATACATACACACTCTCTTTTATATGATATAAAAAATATACGAGTATTCTCCCTATATACGTCCTAACCTACATCTCTGATACCAAATGTAACAACTCGACCTTTCATGGCCATATAATTGGGTCATTTGTGCCGTAAAAAGAAAGGTTGGATCATTATAAAAACAATAGTATACAAAGAGCTGAACTATCTAACTTTATCTTTTAAAACTCACAACGGAATGGACCAAAATGTAATATAGATAAAATAAAGAAATTTCACCTATATACATCTTAAGTTATACCAAGTCTTCATACATACACACATTGCCACACCATATACACATTATGTACAAACAACCGAATAACATGTGTAAACGCTTTCTCAGTCACCATCTTCAAACACCATACGTGCCAATGCTACTCTATTAACCTATAGTGTGTGAGGAGGTGGTTTGAACACAAATGTCTGGTGAGTAAATTATTACCAAGTATATACCGCTAACATGATTTTATAAACAACACATGAGAGCCAATACTTACTTTACCTCAATCTATCTCGCGTGCATCTACAGAATTAGTCCATCGAAATAAAAAACATGGAGATCGCTATCATATACTTAACAATACTAAATGTATGATAGAGTTAGTTAAACATAGACTAACCTGTCTACACACAAAATGGGGAAAGAGTTAGTTAAACATATACTAACCCAACAATACATACAAGAATCAGATAAATACAGACTAACCTCAGGATAGAGTAAAACATAAACTAATCACGTTAACATAGACAAGAGCATGAGTTAGATAAACACATGCTAACTCGCTTATAAACAAAGGATAGGTAAACACTGCCTAACTCCAATGACTCAACACAATCGTCACAATGTACAATCATCGAAGCACGTTCATGGACGTTAACCGCTTCCCGATGTCATTGAGAAACCAATACGTTGCTCACCTTTTATTTCCTATAGGCCTGGCTGAAGTAAAAATGCTTCAGCCCTTGTCTAGCTTCAACTTGGTAATTTAAATGTGCACCAGTGGACCGGTATACTTAATACAGGTGCACCGATCATCGTGCCAAATGCAGTATAAACTAATCATTTTGACCATTTTCTTCCAAATTCGATTTTTCTCTATAGCTTATTGTTTGTTACGTTTATATTCCTCATAAACATCATTTCTTACAACCCTAACCTTTCATATATCATATATCACCCATATGTCCAAAATCAAACTCTGATTATCATATACTCAACTGATTAATTCAAATCTCCATATAACATATCACTAATATCAATTTAACCCTAATTCAAACATAATTAATATTTTATAATCCCTCAGTTACTTCGGTATTCATCACCTAAACTAATTAACCAAAATTCTAAATTTATAAATCCTAATTAGCCATCACATAATGAATCTACTTTCATGTGAATAATATATAGTGAATAATAATTCTCACTCACTAATCTACGCCACTAAGCCCTAGAAATCACTAAATTGGTCTGTAATGTCTCACTATCCAGAATTGTTGTTCTCTACAATTCCTTAATTCCACAAACAATGGATATCTTCTTGTAGCCTTCTTCATGCTTGTCAATATGATATATAAATTTTTAGGTTTGGTTTAGATTTGAATGAGAAAGTGTGATGGCAGAGAGATGGAGAAAGAAAGAGGAGTTAAAACTGAAAATGTACGTGAATGAGAAATGAATTCAAACTTCAGTGCGGCCTGTTATAAAACTTCCTGAACTATTACCTACTGGGCTTAGGCCCGTTAGAACTAACAAATACCTATAACTAAAAATACTCATATCTCTTTTATACGAACTCTGATCCAAGTAAACCAACATACCATTCTGACCACAAAAACAAGCTCTACACAATAGTGCAAATCTTATTGCCTAATTCCAATATTTATAAATTTACCATTTTGCCAATACTGAAAAATATACGCCTAAATCCCACGGGGTATTAAATTTACTTCAAACAAAACTAATGCATAAGAGTTGAGTGTAAAATTATATGATCAAAATTATATCTTAAGCTATATGAACAAAAACTCTCTTACATTATTTGATGGCTGGGCATATATTATTAAAACATATTTTTTGGGCCAAATTAATAAACACTATTGATTGTTTAAGTACTTGTTTTACCTTATTTAATTAGTTAAATTAATATACAACATTTACATATCATTTTAGTTAATTTTAGAGCTTCAATAAATAAAAAAACTATAAAAATTTAATATAATATTTATTTAATTTTCTCCATTTTAATTTAATATTCATAAATTAATTCGATTAAGTTGAATTCAGAAATTTTTTGACAAATGTTATTAAGTGACTTCCAGGAATGAACTCAACGTTTGTAATATTTAAATAATTTATATTACAACTTGCACAAAATTGCTGAAGCACAATAGTGGAGACAAGTTTAGTTGCTTACTTATCATCTAAGTAAAAATTTATATTTGATTATTTAGGTTATACCATAAACAAGGATATACTACACACGTTTTATCTTCATCATCGTTATATCACATAAATATATGTCGCTTTTCCAATGCTCAAACTCTAATAATATCTATGGTTAATTCCAAATTTTAACATTAAAATCTATGGTTTAATTTGATAACATTTATCGATTACCCGATATGTTTTGGCTAAAGACTTTAACTTTATATTAAGTACTAATTACGACGATACTGACTTTCTATTCGAAGGAGATAAATACTCCCATGAATAGTGTTTCCCTTCAAGTAGTTAAACTTATACCCAACCAATACTTTAACATGATCATCATTCTCGTATGATTGACCATAATCCAAGTATAGTTTAGACACTTAAGATTCACATTATTCTTAAGCCAAAAGACTACTGTGCATTGTCATATGAGATCTTCTATCTGACTTATAATCAATATATATATATAGAAGAATCTTGGTGGTTCATTCTATAATTATTCCAAACAATCAAACATATGTAACCCCTTAGCACCACAACGATCGTGAGTAATTCATGACCCAATGTATGGAGAGTGCTACATATACTAGTCTCAATGGATATACCAATATTTCGTTTTTGATACATCTTGACTAGGAATATTTAAGGATAAGTATTTATTGATTTGCTTTGATACTAGTGGTTACGAACAAATTTGTAACTACAAGTGATTAAATATAATTTTTTCTATGAAATTTCTACTTGCATATATTAAATTTATTTAAAATGTTATTTATATCCTAATATAAAAATACATACTAAAACCTTACTTTATTTCTATCAAGATTCACTATATAAGTTAAGCACTTGTACAATCGGCTTATATAAGTGTCCCTAAAACTCACAATTAACTCTATCAATCTCCCACTTGCACCTGAGACCATTGTGGTGTGTCGTAACCATATTCGATCAGTTTTCCTAGAATAAACTAAATAGAGCCTTAGTGGGTGAATTTATAATATTATTATTTTGTATCCACTTTTCGATTATACATCTTCATCCCTGATAAAACATTTTATTATGTAGTAATTACGAAGAACATATCTTGACACTTTATTGAGCTATCGGATTCTATGATAATCCATATTGCATCATTGTTATTGTAACACGTTATTGAATTCTCAATGGTGCGAACTATCCTTGTCCTTCTTATAAATTTGACGATTATGCTACTTTTCTTGTAGTATTATTGCAAAAGATGCACTTTGCACCACTACAACAAAACAGTCATATTACAACGGGCAATGCCCGTTGTAATATGGTTTTCGCAACGGGCATGTGCTCGTTGTAATAGGCCTCGATGTAATAGATCCACCACATTTTACAACGGGCACAACGCGTTGTATAAACCGTTGCAGTAAACCTTTTTACAATGGGTTATAACCGTTGTAATAGACTATAATACAACAGGTATAACCCGTTATAATAGACTAACCATACTAGTTGCATAGCCTTTTTCACAACATGCATTGACCGTTGTAAAAATCATATTTAACAACTTGTGTTGCCCGTTGCAATATACAATAATACAACGGCCATAACCCATTGCAATAGACTAACCATACTAATTGCATAGCCTATTTCACAACATGTATTGACCGTTGTAAAATACCTATTTAACAACGTGTGTTGACCGTTGTAAAAATCTTATATAACAACGTGCAGTGACCGTTATAAGAAGCTCATATAACAATGCCCATTGCAAAATAAATGAAAATTTAAAAAAAAATTACAGCAGCATCCATGCAATACATCCATACCAATACTAAATATTATCGTAAAATAATTAAAATCACATACGAATAGACTAAAAGCTAGAGTCATAGAATTCTAACACTCCAAAAAGTTAGATAAGTTTACATGCCAAATACATAAAGCATTAACACATAACAGTCCGCTACAAATATCATGTTCTAAGTACAATCATACTATACCACAGAGATAAAGTCTTTATGCCACGCGACGGTTGATCCAACGGCCTCTTTGATAGTCTGCATCTCTGAATTTGGCCTAAATAAAAAGGCTTCTGGTTCTACCGCTACATTAACCCATACTTTCCAAGCATTTGCTCCAAGCTTTACAAAATGTACTGAAGCATCAGGATCAGTGCTTGCTATCGTCCCCTCTGCAACTACGTTCTTCTGCTAACCCAATAGCTTGCACTTTTTTTTCACCAAACCATCCACGGTAAGCTGATCTTGAACCTGCATATTGTTACTCTCGCGGTGTGACTGCAAGCAAAAAACCATGGAACAAGGTTATATAAAAATACTAAGATTCAAAAGGTAAGTATGGAACAAGGTTTATATTACAGTATTCATCATATTTGACATACTCTAGTGGTTTTAACGTTTTGAAATATAGGGTAAATAAATATGACCTGAACAAACTAATAAACATCAATAAGCCTTACTGATAGATCTACAAATAAAAACCAGAAAAAATGCAACAAAAGACTCATAGCCAGTAAAACCGACTCTCAATTTCATAAAACACCTACTTCAACTATATTGGTCAGAATGACCTCTACGGTGCACTTGCTTCAAATTTCACTAATCGAACTAATTTACTTGTTTCAGAAATCAAAAATACCATCTCAGTTCTGTTGTACATACATTTACATATGGCCTCACTTCTGTTCATCCTATGCCCCTGCTACTTCCCCAATAAACCATCTAACTCCTCCATAACTTTCACTTCCATACTGCTCCTCTACCAAAACACTTCAATACCAAATTGCAAATTTTTTTACAAAACACTTCAATACTGACCCAGTTCCAAAACGATTACAACTGACCACATCCTCAAAAAAATATCAAAACAGTTGCTACATCACTTTCCACTCAAACAGTTTAAAAACACCTCCAACAACTTCACTATCTCAACTGCATACATTCACCATATTATACCACGACAACAGTTAGTCCTCAACTGTAACGACCCAGAATTTTGAACAATTTAATTTGAAATATTTAATTTATTTTAAATATTTGAATGATGATTTGACTTGAATTTCAATTTATCAGAATGGAATTGGCGATTTAATTATAAAATTAAATCTATCGTAAGTTGAATAAAAATTTAAATCTTCAAATTTAAGCTAAAGAAAAATATTTCAAAAGCTTTTAAAATTCGTATTGATGATACTGAAGATAATAGAAGCTTCATAATTGAATTTGAAAGTAATTTGATCAATGTTGAAAATTACATCGTTCAAATCGATATTTAAAAATAGCCTTACGAGGCACAGTCTCGGAATTTGACGAAACCAGTTCCATTGGGTCCATAATATTGAATTATTATCGGGTTTCAAATTTCGTAGCATTTGGAGTTGTTATGTGGCCGTACGGCGAATAAACGCATAGAAATTAAATCAAATTCAATTTAAATTTAAAATTTAAATTAGTCAACATGAGTATGTTACCTCCCTGAAATTATGCCTTAAATCACGCCCCTTTGTTTCAGCCTAAAATCACGATATAGAAATCGTGCAAACCATACCTCATCGATTTTAAATATCTCGTCCCTCCTCTCTGTTAATTAAAATCACGAACGAGAAGAAAATTTTAAATGGCCGATCTCTTTCATTTCCCTTCCAGTTCGAAGCTAACAAAAAAAATTAAACAAAGAAATTAATGGCGACTGAAACAAAATCGCATACTCATATTCGAACAGAATTAAGGCTTCATCAATTCGATCGCGACTGGTTAGCTTCAATCGGCAACGCGAGTATGGGGATTCGATGCTCGTGTTCGAAGACTAGACGCGGCATCGAGATCTGATGGCGAGTGAACGGTGGCGTCGTATATCTGGAGAGACTCGCGACTTATCGGGGCTAAGGCGCGTGAAGGGCGAAGAGCAAGAATCGATCGATCGGGGAAGTCGATCTGAAGGCACTCATTCACGTGGCAACAACGAGGAGGACTCGCGAAATTGAGACGCGCGACGGTGAAGGCGGCAGCGCAGTCGGAGGGTGAAGGTGCGATGTCTGGTGGCAAACGAAGTCGTGGCTTCGGCGACGTCGAAGTAGTCATCTCGAGCTCGGCATCGGAAGGTTAGGCAGGCGAATGCGATTCATTCGACTTCGAGTTTGATCTGCAGTGAGGTAATCACTTGTTTAGTCTCGTTCGATTTAGGAAAAAAATTATACATATATAACATTTTTTGATTTTACAGTAAGTATTAAAAGAAAAAAAATCATCTAACATAGTAATTGGGTTTACAGTAAGATTTAAAACAATTTTTGTTTTAATTTGATATATATGTTTATAGATTAGAAAGGGGTTTTATTTAGAATCTAATGAATATATAGATAAAACAGAAGATATATATCTAAGTTCTGGAAATATAGGAATTTTAAAACAAGGGGAATTGATATAAAATTAGATATTTGTAATCTATAAATTATTTTTATCCATGTAGTTTCAAAAGAATAGAAATGATAAAATAAAATACATACACATTTTGAACTTACCTGTTTATTTTAAGAAAAATGTATTTTGGTAATTAACCTATTTAATCATTTTTGTTATAAAAAGTTTTTCAGAGAAATTAGTTAAAATTTAATCCTTTGATTTAAAATTAATCACTAGTTAATTTAATTTAGCAAATGGAAATTAATTATTCAAATTGTTCGAATATTAATGAATTGTATAATTATTTATACAAGGTCAAAATTTGGAGAAAACAAACTGGAACAAAAATGGATTGCAAATTAAAAGCTAAGGTGAGATTTTCTCACTCGAATGAAAATTAGATTTTGCAGTTATTGATTGATTGATTGACTGTTTGGATGTGATATTAGATATAGTAGGATATATCTATATATATAGCAATATATACATATTGGCATATGTATATATTGGATTGATTGATTTCCCGCATTATATAGCGGATGAGACCCTATTGCGTCGTTAGTAAGCGGATGATATATTTATAAATCCCATATACCGCGATATTCCACCTCGAAGTGGAAATGGTATTGTGCTAACATCTGTGGATGCAGGGAAACAGGTTGGAGGGATCCAACTGGATTACTCACCAGTATTTATTTGTTTACAGATATTGTGATGTATTCTGTTATCATATGTTGATATATGATGTTTGGATGTCGTGATTGACTAATTTGTGTGTTGCATCATCGGATACATTTTTGGAAGTTAAAAATAACGATTTTTAATTTAAAAGGATTTTTAATTTAAAAGGATTTTTAAAGTGATTTTTGAGATTATACGTTTTATTAAAATTTTGGATGGATTCATCCTAAATAAATAAACGTTAAAATTTTAAAGTTATAAAAACTAAGATTTTTGTGAAATATAACCAAAGTGTCATTTTTGAAATAAATAGTTGATTGATTTATAAAATGGTTTAAGTTGGGATTTTTGAATAACTATAAACGATTTGTATAAAAAGATTTATAAAATTGATATTTTATAAATAAAAAAATATTAGAATTATAAAACGAATTTTTATAAGTGTTAAAAATGAAATATTTATGGAATTCGTAAGTGAATGAAATTTATAGATTTATAAATTGTGAAGTTAAAAATGAATGAAATTGTAGTATAAAAGATTTATAAGAAATTAACTTATAAATTGGATTTTTGCCTTTAAATGGAATATTGATCGAATTTGTTAATAAAGGAGATTTATAAATCAAAGTTGTTATGAAATATAAAGGTGAATTTATAAACGTTGTTTTATAAATCCGAAACCAATTGAATTCGATAAATTAAACATAGAAGTTAATAAAGGAGATATATTCGTGATTTTGGACAGCGAATTATCCTTTAAGTTAAATGTTGTAATAATAAGAGTTTGGTTGGGAATTTTATCCACGATTTTGGACAGTGGATAATCTTTGAAATAAAATGTGTAGAAAATATTGAAATTTGGTTAGTGAAGTATATTCACGATTTTGGACAGTGAATATATTATTAAGTAAAATGGATATGTTTTGGGGAAGTGACATTAAAAATGAAGTTAATTATTTTAAAAGATGTTTTAAAATGTATTAACTATCGAAACCATAGATTTCAACATTCATTGTTGAAATAGACGTTTTCGAGGAAATAAGGAAATGGTGGACTATAACATTGTTGTTATAGTAAATGATTTCCGAAAGGAAATGTTTTATATAGTATTGGGATTTATACATCTATCTTAATTCCGAATCCCTATACTAGTGATTTTGAGTCGTCATAACGATGTTTTACGTAACATTCGTTTTGACTCAAATAGATGTTGTTATAGTAAATGATTTCCTTAAAGAATGAAATATATACTTAATTTTGATTTAAGTATATTGAATATTTTCAAATGTGAAAATAAATAGATTTGTGAATTACTTATTATTAAATAAGTATGGAAATGTTTTCCAAAATGAAATGAAACGTTTTTGAGAATTTATCTTTGTAAAGATAAATTGAAAGTGAATATTTGAAATCGATTGAAAATCGTATATCAGTAGATATTTGAAAATATAAATTCATTATGGAATTTATAAAAGAAAGGGGAATTCATTTTAAAAATAAACGTTGATTTATTTTTGAAGTGTGGAAATTATATATCTAGTAAAGATATTTTGGAAAATAAATAATTTGGAAAATTATTTGGAATCTGATGATGTTGCACATCTTTATTGATAGTTAAATAACCGACTATCAATAATTACCTTGAATGGGTATTTGTTGTGAATTGGATGAATTTGAATGCCACACTTATTTTTAAATAAGCGCTCACTATTCGGGTTAGCCGGGAAAGGACCATGGGGTCGTATAACCCATTCCGAATATGTGATACATCATTATGAATCGCATTTGATGATCGGTGTTGAAGACCGGATATTTTTTAAAACGGAAGGATTACCGTCGAGTTACTCTACATCGGCTGATCTCTGATATAGAGGTTTTGTCACCCTTAGTGACGGGAAGTCCGGACGTGATTAGAAAATTATCCGGATGTGCAAGGGCTTCGTGAGAAGTGCCTTTGGTTCTGTTCGATCCCGGAACAGACTTGTATGGTTGTGTGTCTGACGTTACAGATTGAGATATAAAGCTGATTTCTTTCAAATACATATCTGTTGGTGGCGGAGAATTTATTCTCTTAGCTTAACACCCTTCTCTGAGACGTACGAGCTCAGAGGTTATGTAGTTGAAATTTATCAGCAATATACTCCCAATTTGGTAACGTGGCATGCTGAGTGTTGCTGTGAAATGATCGTTGTTTGATCATTTGTGATATGATCATTTGTTTGATCATTTATCTTTGTGATCATTTCTTTGATCATTTGTTTGACCCGAAGCATGGCTTTGTGACAAAGCGTAGCTTTGTGGACGAGACTTCGTCGGACCTCACACCCCGGAAATGGTCAAAATAGGAAAGATGCGGCAAGGTTATTAGGGGGTAGCGCCCCTTTAGTGTATGTCATTTCTTCTGGATAGAGGTGGTATCATGGTATGGAGCCCAGATACTTAACCTATGTGGTTGCTGCATTATTATTCTTATGTGGTTGTTGGAAATCGAGAATCCTCAGATATAGATCGGTTACGATCGGGGGATGACATATTCGTGTCAGTAGTTACCCAGTTAGGGGTAACCCGGCCTTGTGTTGGCAGAGATCCGGTTAGGTTCTCGGGTCGTCTTTCCAGAGGCGTACCCATGTGGCAATGGGAAGTTCCTTGGCCTGACCATTTGTTGGAAATCCAAAGAAACAATACGAGCCTTTACAATTTCAATTGTATAACCTGTCTCCTCAGGAGGTAGCTATAGCAGGCATAATATAATGGTACCTATGCTGGCTAAGATTTATATTCTACTTTCGAAATGTTTTCCACTATGCACTAATAATAATATCAAATCAAATTATTTGTTTTGCGTAGTAAGCATCTTTGACTAACATAAGAAGAAATCTCCTCCAAGTCTGCGTTTGCATTGTGTGTGTGGTGGGAGGTCTTATGGTAGTTTCATTTTCCAAAAGCATTTCGAAATTGTTTTATTTCCTTTGTGAAAAATAACTGTTTTACGATCTCACACCAGTCACCATGACTGACTCGGAGTTTATTGTTTCCCTTCTAAACTCTAGGTGCCCATCATTTTCCACACGGGCAGCCTAGAGTTATGTTATCAAGATATTCTGGATATTCTGGAGCTTTGGAAGCAAGCTGGATGGCGAAACGTATCACCCATACTATGTATTATTCCGCTGTGTATTCTGTATGAGGACAAGTTTATATAACTGTCCATTGTTGTATTGAGTTGTATATTGACTCTGATTGATGTATGTATAAAATGATATAGTTCTTTGTTTTAAAAGACTAGTGATTATCTATTATATATTGTTCCGCTGCGAATGTGAGATTCTGATATTGTTCTGTTGTTCTTCTTTCTTTTTCTTTTATCTTTTCTTCTACCTCTTCTTTTAAACCCTAAGAATTCGGTTTTCCGGCATTCGTTTGCTCGGCAGTTGATACAGTGGACATATCGATGTCGATTTTCGGAAGTCGAAGAATCGGGTCCTTACAAAGTGGTATCAGAGCATATGGTTAAGCGACAACCCTGCTCTGTTGGGTGTTACTCATTAGAGATAGAGTCAGTAGTACTCTAGAATGAGTTGAGTGTAATAATAGATACGAGTGCGTATTTGTTAGTGGATATGAAATTGTTTTGTATTGTGTTGACTTATCGGTTGATTGTTTATAGATTCTGGTCGGTGCAGTCTAGCTAACTGAAATCGATAGGGATTTCTAAACTCTAAGCAAAATAAACCGACACAGTATTGATTTTAAAACAGGTAAATGAGTCTAATGAGATAATTTTACCTAAAACTATTTTTGTATAAAAAGAAATAATTTTTTGTGAATTATTATGATATATGGATGCATGGTTGTTAGGAAGTGATGATGTTAATTATCATCATTAATATATATGTGAAAATTATATATGAAATTGAAATCAAAAACAAAGAACCAAGAAATAAAATCCATATACAAATAGGATTTGTGAATATAAATTGTAAATGTGATTTTTAATCTGAAATAGAGTTTCAGAAGAATATTTGCAACAAAATTCAATAATGGAATGTGAACAGGTTAATAACTTATAACATATTTGAAATTTGATTGGAATTAAGTTAAATGAAATTAAATTGTGTTTGTGAATGAACAAATGAGATAACATTTGTAAATAAATGAATTGAAATTGAAGAATGAAATGAGATTTGAATCAAGTGGAATAAAATCCAAACCTGAGAAAAATAAAATGGATTGAATCCGAATAAACTACTTTGATAATTGATTAATTCATGAAATGGAAGTTGAATTAGTTAAACTGATACTTGAATTGTAAGCTAAATGAAAAGAGATTGTTCGAATTTAAAGATAAATTCAAGTAAGTATAAATAAATTTTCAAGTGAATGGAATTTACAATAGTAAGTGAATAAAATTAAAACTGAAAGTTAAAATTTGTTTTGAATTTGGTAGTAAATGAAATTCAAGTTGAATTTTGGAAATTGGATTTGATTTGTGATAAATAAAGTGAGGAATTGAAATGAAGTAGAATTAAAATAAATTGAATTGGTATCAATTTGAATTAGTTATAAACTAGAACGGATATGAATTCGTTTTGTTTAAAAAAATGAATATGTAACTTCAATAGTAAGCTAAAAAATGTATAAGCAGTTTATATTGGAAATTTTGTAATGAAATGTGCAAATTGGGTTTGAAATAGATTAGATATGATTGTCAAATAGCATACAGGTGTATAAAGGAATTGGAATTTTGATTTCAAAGATAATTTTGAATTGCTCGACAAAAGGTAAGTATTTAAATTTCAATATGAGATTTGATGATTTTCTTGTCCAGCCGCTTGGCTTTTTCTTTTCTTTTTGAAATCTGAGAGTCCGTAGGGACATTTTGTAGTCGTACCGTGTTAACCGCGGAAAGGAGACACTGGCGAAATTTTTCGAAAATTTCGAGTGTTAGAAAATTTTTGAGAAAAGTTTGAGAGTTTAAAATTTAAATTTGAATTTTGAAGAAAACAATGTTGTTTTGAAACTTATAATTGAAGTTGAAAATTTAGTTGAATTAATAACGAATCTTTAGTAGAAAGATTTGTTTTTGATAAATTGATAAAAACTATTGGATTGTGAAAAATAGTAGACGAGTTAAGGACCATTTTTCCTAACTTGTAATTTCGGCACGAAATTCTTTTAAAGGGGGAAGATTGTAACGACCCAGAATTTTAAACAATTTAATTTGAAATATTTAATTTATTTTAAATATTTGAATGATGATTTGACTTGAATTTCAATTTATCAGAATGGAATTGGCGATTTAATTATAAAATTAAATCTATCGTAAGTTGAAATCTTCAAATTTAAGCTGAAGAAAAATATTTCAAAAGCTTTTAAAATTTGTATTGATGATACTGAAGATAATAGAAGCTTCATAATTGAATTTGAAAGTAATTTGATCAGCGTTGAAAATTACATCGTTCGAATCGATATTTAAAAATAGCCTTCCGAGGCACAGTCTCAGAATTTGACGAAACCAGTTCCATTGGGTCCGTAATATTGAATTATTATCGGATTTCAAATTTCGTAGCATTTGGAGTTGTTATGTGGCCGTACGACGAATAAACGCATAGAAATTAAATCAAATTCAATTTAAATTTAAAATTTAAATTAGTCAACATGAGTATGTTACCTCCCTGAAATTATGCCTTAAATCACGCACCTTTGTTTCAGCCTAAAATCACGATATAGAAATCGTGCAAACCATACCTCGTCGATTTTAAATATCTCGTCCCTCCTCTCTGTTAATTAAAATCACGAACGAGAAGAAAATTTTAAATGGCCGATCTCTTTCATTTCCCTTCCAGTTCGAAGCTAACAAAAAAAATTAAACAAAGAAATTAATGGCGACTGAAACAAAATCGCGTACTCATATTCGAACAGAATTAAGGCTTCATCAATTCAATCGCGACTTGTTAGCTTCAATCGGCAGCGCGAGTATAGGGATTCGATGCTCGTGTTCGAAGACTAGACGCGGCATCGAGATCTGATGGCGAGTGAACGGTGGCGTCGTATATCTGGGGAGACTCGCGACTTATCGGGGCCAAGGCGCGTGAAGGGCGAAGAGCAAGAATCGATCGATCGGGGAAGTCGATCTGAAGGCACTCATTCACGTGACAACAGCGAGGAGGACTCGCGAAATTGAGACGCGTAGCGGTGAAGGCGGCAGCGCAGTTGGAGGGTGAAGGTGCGATGTCTGGTGGCAAACGAAGTCGTGGCTTCGACGACGTCGAAGTAGTCATCTCGAGCTCGGCATCGGAAGGTTAGGCAGGCGAATGCGATTCATTCGACTTCGAGTTTGATCTGCAGTGAGGTAATCACTTGTTTAGTCTCGTTCGATTTAGGAAAAAAAATATACATATATAACATTTTTTGATTTTACAGTAAGTATTAAAAGAAAAAAAATCATCTAACATAGTAATTGGGTTTACAGTAAGATTTAAAACAATTTTTGTTTTAATTTGATATATATGTTTATAGATTAGAAAGGGGTTTTATTTAGAATCTAATGAATATATAGATAAAACAGAAGATATATATCTAAGTTCTGGAAATATAGGAATTTTAAAACAGGGGGAATTGATATAAAATTAGATATTTGGAATCTATAAATTATTTTTATCCATGTAGTTTCAAAAGAATAGAAATGATAAAATAAAATACATACACATTTTGAACTTACCTGTTTATTTTAAGAAAAATGTATTTTGGTAATTAACCTATTTAATCATTTTTGTTATAAAAAGATTTTCAAGGAAATTAGTTAAAATTTAATCCTTTGATTTAAAATTAATCACTAGTTAATTTAATTTAGCAAATGGAAATTAATTATTCAAATTGTTTCAATATTAATGAATTGTATAATTATTTATACAAGGTCAAAATTTGGAGAAAACAAACTGGAACAAAAATGGATTGCAAATTAAAAGCTAAGGTGAGATTTTCTCACTCGAATGGAAATTGGATTTTGCAGTTATTGATTGATTGATTGACTGTTTGGATGTGATATTAGATATAGTAGGATATATCTATATATAGCAATATATACATATTGGCATATGTATATATTGGATTGATTGATTTCCCGCATTATATAGCGGATGAGACCCTATTGCGCCGTTAGTAAGCGGATGATATATTTATAAATCCCATATACCGCGATATTCCACCTCGAAGTGGAATTGGTATTGTGCTAACACCTGTGGATGCAGGGAAACAGGTTGGAGGGATCCAACTGGATTCCTCACCAGTATTTATTTATTTACAGATATTGTGATGTATTCTGTTATCATATGTTGATATATGATGTTTGGATGTCGTGATTGACTAATTTGTGTGTTGCATCATCGGATCCATTTTTGGAAGTTAAAAATAACAATTTTTTATTTAAAAGGATTTTTAAAGTGATTTTTGAGATTATACGTTTTATTAAAATTTTGGATGGATTCATCCTAAATAAATAAACGTTAAAATTTTAAAGTTATAAAAACTAAGATTTTTGTGAAATATAACCAAAGTGTCATTTTTGAAATAAATAGTTGATTGATTTATAAAATGGTTTAAGTTGGGATTTTTGAATAACTATAAACGATTTGTATAAAAAGATTTATAAAATTGATATTTTATAAATAAAAAAATATTGGAATTATAAAACGAATTTTTATAAGTGTTAAAAATGAAATATTTATGGAATTCGTAAGTGAATGAAATTTATAGATTTATAAATTGTGAAGTTAAAAATGAATGAAATTGTAGTATAAAAGATTTATAAGAAATTAACTTATAAATTGGATTTTTGCCTTTAAATGGAATATTGATCGAATTTGTTAATAAAGGAGATTTATAAATCAAAGTTGTTATGAAATATAAAGGTGAATTTATAAACGTTGTTTTATAAATCCGAAACCAATTGAATTCGATAAATTAAACATAGAAGTTAATAAAGGAGATATATTCGTGATTTTGGACAGCGAATTATCCTTTAAGTTAAATGTTGTAATAATAAGAGTTTGGTTGGGAATTTTATCCACGATTTTGGACAGTGGATAATCTTTGAAATAAAATGTGTAGAAAATATTGAAATTTGGTAAGTGAAGTATATTCACGATTTTGGACAGTGAATATATTATTAAGTAAAATGGATATGTTTTGGGGAAGTGACATTAAAAATGAAGTTAATTATTTTAAAAGATGTTTTAAAATGTATTAACTATCGAAACCATAGATTTCAACATTCATTGTTGAAATAGACATTTTCGAGGAAATAAGGAAATGGTGGACTATAACACTGTTGTTATAGTAAATGATTTCCGAAAGGAAATGTTTTATATAGTATTGGGATTTATACATCTATCTTAATTCCGAATCCCTATACTAGTGATTTTGAGTCGTCGTAACGATGTTTTACGTAACATTCATTTTGACTCAAATAGATGTTGTTATAGTAAATGATTTCCTTAAAGAATGAAATATATACTTAATTTTGGTTTAAGTATATTGAATATTTTCAAATGTGAAAATAAATAGATTTGTGAATTACTTATTATTAAATAAGTATGGAAATGTTTTCCAAAATGAAATGAAACGTTTTTGAGAATTTATCTTTGTAAAGATAAATTGAAAGTGAATATTTGAAATCGATTGAAAATCGTATATCAGTAGATATTTGAAAATATAAATTCATTATGGAATTTATAAAAGAAATGGGAATTCGTTTTAAAAATAAACGTTGATTTATTTTTGAAGTGTGGAAATTATATATCTAGTAAAGATATTTTGGAAAATAAATAATTTGGAAAATTATTTGGAATCTGATGATGTTGCACATCTTTATTGATAGTTAAATAACCGACTATCAATAATTACCTTGAATGGGTATTTGTTGTGAATTGGATGAATTTGAATGCCACACTTATTTTTAAATAAGCGCTCACTATTCGGGTTAGCCGGGAAAGGACCATGGGGTCGTATAAACCATTCCGAATATGTGATACGTCATTATGAATCGCATTTGATGATTGGTGTTGAAGACCGGATATTTTTGAAAACGGAAGGATTACCGTCGAGTTACTCTACATCGGCTGATCTCTGATATAGAGGTTTTGTCACCCTTAGTGACGGGAAGTCCGGACGTGATTAGAAAATTATCCGGATGTGCAAGGGCTTCGTGAGAAGTGCCTTCGGTTCTGTTCGATCCCGGAACAGACTTGTATGGTTGTGTGTCTGACGTTACAGATTGAGATATAAAGCTGATTTCTTTCAAATACATATCTGTTGGTGGCGGAGAATTTATTCTCTTAGCTTAACACCCTTCTCTGAGACGTACGAGCTCAGAGGTTATGTAGTTGAAATTTATTAGCAATATACTCCCAATTTGGTAACGTGGCATGCTGAGTGTTGCTGTGAAATGATCGTTGTTTGATCATTTGTGATATGATCATTTGTTTGATCATTTATCTTTGTGATCATTTCTTTGATCATTTGTTTGATCATTTATCTTTGTGATCATTTCTTTGATCATTTGTTTGACCCGAAGCATGGCTTTGTGACAAAGCGTAGCTTTGTGGACGAGACTTCGTCGGACCTCACACCCCGGAAATGGTCAAAACAGGAAAGATGCGGCAAGGTTATTAGGGGGTAGCGCCCCTTTAGTGTATGTCATTCCTTCTGGATAGAGGTGGTATCATGGTATGGAGCCCAGATACTTAACCTATGTGGTTGCTGCATTATTATTCTTATGTGGTTGTTGGAAATCGAGGATCCTCGGATATAGATCGGTTACGATCGGGGGATGACATATTCGTGTCAGTAGTTACCCAGTTAGGGGTAACCCGGCCTTGGGTTGGCAGAGATCCGGTTAGGTTCTCGGGTCATCTTTCCAGAGGCGTACCCATGTGGCAATGGGAAGTTCCTTGGCCTGACCATTTGTTGGAAATCCAAAGAAACAATACGATCCTTTACAATTTCAATTGTATAACCTGTCTCCTCAGGAGGCAGCTATAGCAGGCATAATATAATGGTACCTATGCTGGCTAAGATTTATATTCTACTTTCGAAATGTTTTCCACTATGCACTAATAATAATATCAAATCAAATTATTTGTTTTGCGTAGTAAGCATATTTGACTAACATAAGAAGAAATCTCCTCCAAGTCTGCGTTTGCATTGTGTGTGGTGGGAGGTCTTATGGTAGTTTCATTTTCCAAAAGCATTTCGAAATTGTTTTATTTCCTTTGTGAAAAATAATTGTTTTACGATCTCACACTAGTCACCATGACTGACTCGGAGTTTATTGTTTCCCTTCTAAACTCTGGGTGCCCATCATTTTCCACACGGGCAGCCTAGAGTTATGTTATCAGGATATTCTGGATATTCTAGAGCTTTGGAAGCAAGCTGGATGGCGAAACGTATCACCAATACTATGTATTATTTCGCTGTGTATTCTGTATGAGGACAAGTTTATATAACTGTCCATTGTTGTATTGAGTTGTATATTGACTCTGATTGATGTATGTATAAAATGATATAGTTCTTTGTTTTAAAAGACTAGTGATTATCTATTATATATTGTTCCGCTGCGAATGTGAGATTCTGATATTGTTCTTCTTTCTTTTTCTTCTATCTTTTCTTCTACCTCTTCTTTTAAACCGTAAGAATTCGGTTTTCCGGCATTCGTTTGCTCGGCAGTTGATACAGTGGACGTATCGATGTCGATTTTCGAAAGTCGAGGAATCGGGTCCTTACATCAACCAATACAACATTTCATCACAATCACAATACCACTGCTACTCTAGTTCAACTTCAAAACCACAACATCCACAACAGCATACTCCACCGCCAGAACCACTATCTTCAATTCACAACAGAACTATCTCCAACAAAACATCACCACAACCACAATTTAATCCCCCATCTGCTGCTACAATAGTTCTGCCCACACCTTACTGGTCCATTTACTGTTAACATATCATCTCCATTTACTGTCAATACCTTACTGCTCCAAACCACTGTCTGACTGCTGCCTTTCAACACCCTCCATCACCTAGTAATCAAGAATCCATATCACCATATCACTTCCTACCCACACTCTAACAACTGTTACACAGCAACCACCTTGTTGTCACCCAGCTACCTTGACCACCAAATTCCAGCGACCATCTATCATCATCTGTCATAACAACATCCCTCTAAGTAGTGGTTTCATTTCTTAGTTTTGTACATGATGTTTATATTCATGTTTTTCTTTTAAATGTCTATTTGTACATAAGAAATACTTAAAATCAATAATTTTAATATCTAGAAAATCGATCTTCAATTGTAAACTCTGAGGGAGTATTTATCAAATTTAAACACATTTTTGAACCTGTAACTTTTGATCATTCAAACTTATGTCACTCATTAATTAGGCAACCTTGCACTGTATTGCAAAAACAAATTTGATCATGAGAAACAAAAATTAACTAAGTTATGCGTTTCATTATATAAAACGTGCAAACAAGCAATTTAATTATTTTTCGTGCGACACTTCTCAACAAGTTTTTTCATACTGTGGAGTGTGTCTTTATCATTCAATGTATATACATAATGAGTCATTGTCCAGATTTTCCATTTTGTGGTTTAGACCGTGAAGGAGAATATTTATGAGAAGAAGTGAATATAAGGTTAACATCGATTTCTTGCAACTACCGAGTGTGTGAGGTCATAATCAAATTTGAAATATTTTGATTGATCATGTGTTGCAGCACTATGTCGGGGATATCAAATTCGCATATTCTCTATTTCATTAGTCCATCACACGTTTTGTTTAGCTGTTTGAACTTGATTAGACAATTTCAAATCAAAAGATGCTATTTTCAAACCTTATTAGAGATAATTTCTAGTGCATAGTCAAAATTTTACATTGCAATTTCAAATTGTGCAAGCGTACATTTGAAAAAGAACGTATGTATACTAATTTCATACCAGATGGAATCGGTGTAAATCAAAAGAAAAAATTTGAAGTTTTGTTTCTAAAAAAACATTTATGCTAACTTCATCCTAAGTGCAGCCAATGTAAATTTAGAAAATAGAATTTACATAAGATTTGAAATACCGTAGGTGTAAATTACTAACAAAACAACGTAGGCATATGCACGCAGGATTTTTATTGATAAAGAAAACAAAAATATATTGAGCTTCTCTAGATTTTTATTTTATTTTTTCAATATTTTTTTAGCTACTCATGTTTTTGTGATGGTACTTTAGACAGTTTATGTATAAAAGAGTAAGGTTTCAACTTTCAACCATACAAGTCCTTAATGACATTTTTTGGCCTTGCCACTGTCAAGTTAATGCATCTACTCTCTGCATTATTTATGTAAATATGAACTTCACCAAAAAAGTTACATTATTTATGTAAAAAAGAGTAAGGTTTCACCTAAAGATTTTTTTTCCTTTTTTTCTAAAAATAAATGAAATGTGAACTAATTGAACTACTACCATGATTAATGAACAACAATTCCTCAGAGCAAAAAAACCAAAATTTCATATACTAATTTAGGATTATTTATATATTCTAACCTGAGATGTATGAGCCTCAGGGATCTCCATATCCGCCACATTATCATTTCTTCTCTGTAAAAGTACAAGAGATGACTTGGTAATTCATATGCACATATCACATATTTATTAACAATAGCTAATTAAATATAAACTTACTATCATGACCAAATTAGTCAACTCTTCTACTCTAGCCGCCAAATGAGTTACTTGATTTTCCAATGCAATCATCTTTTTTGAATTAGTTGAATAAACACCCATTTGAGATGGTACTACACCAAAACCCAGTCCTCTCACCCTTCCCCTATGTTCATTTCCAAAAACATGTGACACCCCATCTCCACTTACCGATGTTGTTCCATGAGAGCTCTGAGCACTACTGTGCTCTTTTATCTTAGCCTACAAATCAAAATAGACCATTTCAAGAAAAATGAAATATGAATAAACTATCATCCCTCAATGTTCAGTTCAATGTATTTAATATTTGTAGTGAAATATTGATCGCAGAATATATATATGAGCTGATATATGAGTGGATCGCAGAAATATTGATCCCTCAATGTCAAGTACATACGAGTTTTGAATAAATATCTACACTCATATCTCAAAAGAATAAAAAAAAACTTACGATGCAATCGGCAACAATGGAATTCGGTAGGTCTCCATTTTTCTTTGTATGGGCTTTGCACCATAGCTCGTCTCTGCTAATATTTGATATTCCAGTTTCCTTTTTCTGCAAATAATAATAGTAAGAAGACGAACCAAAGAAAAAAAATATTATTGATGTAAATGTACATGCATTTCTTACCATATCTTCAGCTAATCTCACATAACCATTTCTGCTCATTGTATGTGGAAGTTTATTTTTATCTCTCAGTGCTTTGAATTTTTTGCTAGTTTCCTACATAGGAGAAATTCATTAATAAACTATTATTTACCTTTTAATTTATACTGAATAAAATACAACTTATTACCTCAAATTTCTCCGACAACTTTTCCTTCACAAAGTCGTTCCACTCTTGAACATTTTCTATAGTATCCGGTTTTAGCATCACTAATCTAGAGGAAGCGTCAGGGCAAGTAGAAGCTACTTTAATAGCTGAAACTAATCTTGACTTTGCCTCTCTCCATCGTACTCCTAACATCTTAAGCAATAAACCCTTGTATGCTTCATCCACCATGAATCTTGACTGCACAACAAAAATTAGAAAACTGAATTCAAAGTGCATTATAGTAAACTGAATTATGAAAACAGGTCTAGAGCCAACGTTAAGCAATATAAAATATTATTCAGTGTATTTGGATGACAATTGAAGCAAATGTTAACTAAAATTTATATCTTAGGCAGTTATACTCTTCGCATTCAATAATAATGCTGATCATCTTGTGTTTGAAGTTTGAAACATCAACTGTGAAATGCAGACCTTAAAATCATTTTAGAAAATAATGTCAAGGATGTTTGTACCCTACTAATTTCCAGCAAAGTTTACATATAAATAAAGGATGTCCAAAAAATTTATTCGAGTTTACAGCTCATTTTGATTATTTGAACAAATATTACAAAATTGTCAAAGCATCTTAAGCTTTGCAGAGAATTTATTTTGCACTGATTTTGCACATAACAGTCTATAGTGCAAGATTACAGAAACTTCTCAAACTATTCATGATCATTTGCAATTAGTTGCTTATAGGGATTTTCTTGACTCAATGTTATAATTATCATTTACTAGAAAAATGATAACAATGTAAGAGGATTATGACTCATCTAAATGTTCTCATAGAAAAAGTTCTCAGCTTATTTCATACCTGAATACAAGTCCATAAATCTTTCTTTAAATTTGCGTCGAATATTTTCCACTCTGAAATGGTCAAAGGTACCATCTCCCTTGCTAAGGTACAGAGATAGGATGATAAGTGCTTAGAGTTGGAGCCTATTGGTTGACCTCGATCGTTGAATTCAATTTCGGCCTTTTCATTCGGCATACAAGAAAACGTTTTCATCATCATCTTCCCTCTTTTATTCCTGGCCGTCTCTTGTTGAATACCATCATTATAATCTGGGTTGTTCAAGGCATCCATGGCATTGAGTGGGTCTGTGTTTATGGGAGTGATATTTGGAGATTCAGTTGAATTAGGGCCAGGATTGAGATTTGAAGACTGGACTTGAACGGGTGGAGGCTGCATTTCAGTACGCTTCCGAGTGGATCTTCTAGCATTGCTGTTTAAACTTTGAAGAGGATGAGCTACATCAACATGTCTTGTTTCATTGGTTTTCACACCAGCAGTCTTATCTTTTGCACGTAAAGCTGCAACTACAGCTAGAGATTGCCTCTTTGAATATCTCGTTGCTACCTTTGACATCTGAAATTAGCATACACAGTCAAAATAAATTCTAGTACAGTCTGAAATATCACTACTAGATCAGAATTCAAGTCAAGTGGACATAGTCAGACACTGATCCTGAATCAAGTAGCAATAATGTATCTTACATGCTCGTTAGCTACACTGCTCCAAAAACCATAAATGAAACAAGTTACTGGGGGTAAATTTCCACTTCTTGAACGCTTAGGAGTCTTGCTTCTATAGGCCTGCTCCTTAGCTACACTGCAGAAGTTGAATTCTTAATGTTCTCGATATTGTTTATGTTGATATTCACGCAAATGAGATGGGAGTTTATCATCACCACGCTGATTGCTTATTAGATTCTTTTCTTTTATCTATGTTTAAAAATACAATTAGAACATATAATCTCTAATCTACATAATTTTCGGTTATACGCGATTTAAATATAGTAATTTATTCGGTTTTAATCTCTAATTTGAAATACCGTTTATAAAAAGTGGGCAAATGCTCCATTTACAAATTGAATAAATGCTCAGTTTAAAAACTAAATATGCAGTTTAAAAACTAAGCATTGCTTAGTTTTAGAAACTAAGCATGCTCGGTTTGTAAGCAGAGCTATAGCTTAGTTTTAGAAAACTGGGCATTGCTCAGTTTTAGAAAATGGGCATTACCCAGTTTTAGAATTTGAGCATTTTAGAAACTAAGTATTGATTGTTGATTGCGTATGCTGTAACGTTAGTTGATGCTTACATGAAGACAGATATCCAGTTCTTCATATGTTAAGTATACATGAAAAAAAGTTCAAGCAATAATGGATAAAATAGGTAAAAGAGCAGGATAAAGCCTTTAATTTTTAAAAACCATACATGTAATTAGTTGTAAATCAACAGAAGATCAAGGCAATTAGATAACAAGCTCTTTACATAGATAATACTCTGCAAATTGTAGAAATTTGAAATGAAAAAAATTCAAACAGAGGTAGGTTGTCGCCAACTTTAATTGCATGGATCAACAACTACATAAGCAGTTTTGTAGATATGGTTGGATGAACATTTTATAATTGTGTATCATAGGGAAAAAAAATCAATGTGCACCTCTATACATAGGCCATTAATTTATCTAAAAAAAATATGGGTTTTAAATTACAAAAAATGAACATAGTGCCTCATGAATTTTTCCTATTTACGTAACACACATATTATGTGTCTAATTAAGCTTTTTAATATGAATGTATGGGATTATGAAGACCGAAAGAAAGTAGACTAGATCCAGTGTACACCACAGTTTGTGTAACAGGGGTAGAAACATTAAAACTGATCTTTTTGAATCTAATGGACTGGGTTCCATCTAATGAAATTCATAAATCAACTCTAAAACGCATTTAAGTTTCATTTATTATTGCATGTGGGTCGCAACAATTATTTCATATTCAAATAGGGGGCTGCTGACAGCCTGACTTGCATATGCAGTGCCTTTGTGGTTCATCCTTGATATAATAAAAGTTTTTTTAAAAAAAATATGCATATGCAGAAAACTATGTGTGGAAATAAAAAATTTATGTCATGATATAAGAAATGTCAGTTTAAAAAAAAATAGAAGTGCATATTAAAATTTTAATATTTTACCTCTCCTTGACCTTGCTCCATTTTACCCATTGATGCTTCAAGTTCAACTATCTTTCGTTAAGGGAGGAACCTAGAAAAAAACATAATATATATATATAAATAATTAGAACATCACACTAATTAATCATTATTGTGAAGTATGAAAATCCTAATATACAATGGAAATACTTTGCAAAAGAAAGATTTTTTTTCCAAGTTTACAAATCAAAATTCATGGTTAATAATTCGTGATTAATTAATATAACTATGCATAAAACTATGTATAATTACACTCTTTATGAATATAACTACATGTAACACAAATATCAATAAAAGATGCTTATACCATACCAAAATACCGTCACAATCCTTCCTTATATAACTTTCATCCCCATCATCGACATCTCTATCATCAAGTAGCGACTCATCTACCGGTTTGCTAGTTGACTCATCCTCCTCATCATAGCTTTCCAACTCATGAAAACCTCTAGGGGTTGCTCTTAGCACAACATACCAATTTGAAAAACTACTTTCTCTATAAAAAAACACTTGTATGGCTTGCGTTGCCAAGATGAAAGGGTCGCTTGCAAATTGATTTTGGAATTGATGTAAATTGACTAACGTAAATCCATCTTTGACCTTAACTCCACGATCAATATTTGCCCAATCACACTTAAACAAGGCAATTTGAAACTGGCGGTAGTCAAACAACAAAATCTCACGCAAAACACCATAATATATTACTTTCTCAATGGATCCATCTACGCGAACAGTACTTGCCTCAATGGAAACACCACTATTCTGTGTAGATTTATCATTGTCTTTAGTATGAAAATGGCGACCATTAATTATATAATCAGTATAAGAAATTACTTGATGGCGAGGTCCATATGAAAGCCAATTTATTAGTTCACTAACATCGGATGTATTTCTATCATTTTTAGCCTGGAAAAGCATAATGTTATATATAAAGACTAATCACAATAACATATACTTCTATGTTGAACTTATCCATCTTAAAAGATATAACACTGTCAACCTTTTTTTTTAAACCAATGACTAAAAGTATCTGAATGCAGCTTTGAAAGTTCCAAATCATCTCGTGAAAGCCGGGGATGCAAACGTTTCAATTCCTCATTGTGCATCCTATATACGTAAACATACAAGTCAAAATCTAATTTATTTCACATAAAATAATTGAACTGAACTTATGCTTACTTTATATAAGGCTCCACTTCCTCGGTATTAAACAACACATACCGATGAGCAGCATCAATCACCTCCCTAGTGACTACCATAGGTTTTCCTTTGGAAATAGGACGCCCCTCGAGTATGGAATCACTTTGTTCCACTTTATTTCTATTTTTCCTTTGTCCAATTTCTAATGCACCATTAATATATCCAGCACAATACTTCATGCATTCATCAGCAGAATAGCGCTCAATTATGCACCCTTCAGGCCGTGCTTGATTTTTAACATACCCCTTCAGTGTTCTCATATATCTATAATCAAGATGCATAAGTAAAATATTTTCATAAGCACATGTATTATTAACTACTATAAGTACTAATGCCGAATTTTACCCCTCAAATGAATACATCCACCGATATTGTACTGGCCCGCAAATTCTTGCTTCCCTCACTAAATGTATTGTCAAATGAATCATGATGTCAAAAAAAGAAGGAGGAAAAAATCTCTCAAGATCGCATAGTGTTAATGCGACCTGATTCTCGATGGATTATAATTTATCTTTATCAAGTGCTCTTTGGCAAATGTCGTTGTAAAAAGAACATAGTCGTAGTAATGCATTCCTTGTCCCTTTAGGTAGAAGTCCTCTCAGTGATACAGACAATAGTTGTTGCATAAAAACATGATAATCATGGGACTTCAGACTTGAAATTTTGTTTTGTTTTGCAAAAGATTTTCCAATATTTGAGCTATACCCATCGGGTACTTTCAAATTCCTCATTCTATTGTAAAAGATCTCCTTTTCTGGATCAGTTAAGGTGCATGGGGGCGACTGGAAGTAATGCTTTTCTTCCCATGTCTATAGGATGTAACTTTTTCCTAATACCCAGTACTTCTAGATCTTTACGTGAATTAATGCCATCTTTTGATTTTCCTTTAATATCAAGTAACGTACCAAGAATACTTTCACCGATATTTTTTTCAACATGGATTACATCTAGATTGTGACGCAAAGGAAGTACCTAAGAAAATCAAAATTAGACTATAACTAATTAATAATAAAGTATTGATTACATAGATAGAAAAGAAGAAGCAATTTTGTTTCTGATTAAACTTTACTTGCCAATAAGGCAAATCAAAGAAAATAGACTTCTTCTTCCACATTTGACTTCCTTTTTTCTTCTTATCTCCCCCTTTTCTTTTCCTTTTTTCTTTCTCTTTATCTTTCTCTTCCTCCTATGATTTTTTCCCCCAATCATTGCAAATATCTTTAACAATATCAAAGACTTGAGCACCGGTTTGTATTGGAGGTCTTTGCCTAGTCTCTTTTGTTCCATCAAACAATTTTTTTCGTTGGCGATAGTCATGATTAGGATCAAGGAATCGCATATGGCCTAAATATGCACACTTCTTACTAAATGGTAACCATATTGAACATGTATTAACGCCATAAACAGGACATGCCCTCTTACCCTTTACGGCGCAACCTGCTAAATTTCCATAAGCTGGAAAATCATTTGTCGTCCACATTAAAACTACATTTAATCTAAATTCATTGCGAGTGTATGCATCATACGCCTTCACCCCTTTATCCCATAATTTTTTCAAATCTTCAATAAGTGGTTGTAGATACACATCAATATCATTCCCTAGTTGTCATGGTCCAGGAATTAATACTGATAACATCATATTATCTTTGTGCATACAAAGCCACGGAGCAAAGTTGTACGCAACAAGAAATACTGGCCAACAACTATAGGCAGAGTTCCAATCCCCAAAGGGATTAAAGCCATCACTTGCAAGACCAAGCCTTAAATTTCGTGGATCGGATGCAAAGGAAGGATACATCCTATCAATTGTAGCCCATTGAGAAGAATCTACTGGATGACGTAATTTACCATCTTCATTCTTATGATTGCTATGCCATCTTAATTGCTCTGATGTTTCTGCGGACATAAACATTCTTTTCAGTCTTGGTATTATTGGAAAGTATCTCAAGACCTTTGCAGGTACTTTGGTTTGCTTTCCATCTACCTTCGTCTTATTTTTTTTCCAACGAGATTTTCCACATTTTGGACAAAAATCACTATCTGCAAGCTCTTTCCTAAAAAGACAACAATCATTTACACATGCATGTATTTGTCTATAGCCTAAACCAAATGATTTAAGCAGCTTCTTTGTTGCATACGTCGAATCAGGAAGTGTGTTTTCCATAGGCAGCAGCATATCTTTAAGAAGTTTAAGAAGTTCCGTAAATGCTGTGTCAGGTACACCATTTTGAGCCTTGTGCTTGTAAAGAAGTATTGTAGCTGACAACTTTGTGTGGCTTGCACAACCAGGGTACAAAGGAATTTCAGAATTTTCTATCATCTTCTTAATCTCTACCCCATGTACTTCATGTCTTAGATTAGAATAATCTTCCACCTCGTCATTACATATTTGTGTGTCTAAGTACATTCTATATGTATTTGTCACTTCATCTCCTTTATTTTCTGAAGGGCATGCTTCCCCGTGAAAAATCCATACATCATACGTTGGGTCAATTCCAAAACAAACCAAGTGTGATACAACTTCCCTTGATGGATGGCAGAAAAGATTCCTACATTTTGAATAAGGGCAAATGATTTTTTCTGGATTTCCCTTCCTTTCTGCATGCTCATATACAAAATTCCGAACAGCTTGTCTGTATTCTTCAGTCATTCTATGACACATAAAGGGATCAATAATCAACCGTAATAATTACAAGTATAAAACTGATAATCAAAATTGACAAAACCTTGGTAGGTGGATCCATGCTTTGTCCATCTTGATTTCCTTTGATGTTAGAACCTAATGAAAAGACGTTATGCCAACAAAAATATGAGTTTTTCTCATGACGGAATTGCGCAATTACCTCCCAATGAAAACTATATAGTAATGTGACCCTTTAAACTAAGCCTAAAAAGAAAGAAAACTTGTGCGTCATGTAGTACCATATCCTAAATAGGACTAATCAGTACATATGCACATATTAATTTAACATGTCACTTCCTTACTTTCACAGATTTATAGTAAGATCAATCATGCCACCTCGCTTGTAATTAAACTCAGTTGTAACTTGACATTTAGAAATGCTTGTTGCCTACACTTCAAAATTGACACCACTGGCACTATAACTAGGTAGTCTTTAATATAAAGTTGATATACGTTTCATAGTCCAAATGCCGCTAAGCCACATTATTTATAAAGAACTATCTTGTTGTATGTGTTGTATATGTTAATATTTTATAGTTTGAATGTTATTAATACCCATCGGATTAAGTGGGTTGATATGTTACAGTCCCAAGTAGTAAAAATATATGATTAATTCAAAATATTTTGCTAGAAACTTTTATAAAAAATGCACTATTTTTCTATGGTTTTTTAAATATTATAAAAAAATATTCCTCGGAATTATAATTATTTTACGCGTTTACTATTGATTCATCTTTCAAAGTATTTTGCTAAGGATTTTTAAATGAATGAGAAACATATATGCTTAAGAAAGTCCTTTTTTTACTTAGGATTCTAAATTCAATCCCATCTTGAATATAAATACATAACCTACCTGTTTTTTAATTCAAAAAAATTAAATTGAAATCATCAGCTAATTGCACTATATCATTACATATATGCATCCAGTATATAAATTTCAGAGATTATGATTGTTGTATTTCGAAACTATTAGTAAAAGCACGTTATATTCTGCTTTTAACAATAGTGAACTCCATTAAATATGTGTATGTTTTTATTTGTTTGAAGCAACTTTTGATATCTGTCTTTAATGAGTTGATTGGATAATAAAATAGTATTATAAGTGCAGGACAGCGGTCTAAAATTGCATTTTTGACCATTAAAACTTCAAAATTTCTTTTGCTTGTATCCTAACAGAAATTGACGGTAATTTCTCATTCCCAAATCAAGTCCCTATTCTTTATGAGAACGATAATATAATTTGGCAATCGGTTGTATACGAATGGCTCCCTAACAAACGCAGTAATTGCAACTGCTACGGACAGACGGACAGCGAATGTAATACAGCAAAACAATGGAAACCAAAAAAAATTCAATGAATGAAAATGAATGCAACTCTATGCAAGTAGATGAATGTGATACAGGTAAAAACACAGTTCAATCTAACAATACAAACACTGTATCTGATGTAAGAAAAAATGGAGAACGCACAACCAAGATATTCAAACTATTACAAATGATATAAATATGAAAGAATGTTACTCTAACAGGGCATCAAATTTACCAACCGATGATCACATAGAAAATAGCTCCGCATAACTTGAATTTCCAAATTTAAACAAGCATAGTCAACGCCCGACGAGGAGAACGAGGCACCGTTTGAATTTAAGGCTTCTATTTCACAAAATGTGATGATGGAAAGATAAGGAATCAGCAAATAAAGTCAAAAGCACATAAATCAGAACGTCTAGTGGGACCGCTCCTTCCTAAGATGAAAGGAGTGGAAATTTCACATTAAATTTATGTTTTTTAGTATGGAATATTAGAGGGATGAACGCATCCTCCAAATAGATACAAAGAACTACACAAATACCAGAAAGTTTTCAATTATTACTCCGTTGGAAAATAAGCAACAACATCTAAAAATACCATGGACAGTGAACATGATTAAACAAGGCTATGTGTTTGATAGTAACAGTTCACAAAAACAATGAAGCGGAATTTTACCCATGTGGGATACAAACTTGTGGTGTACTAATATAATTCACAAAGAAAATCAGTTTATCACTAGCTATTTGAAGCAAGTAGGGGGTCTGGAACTTATTTGCACCTGGTCTATGCACATAGCACGACAGAGGAAAGACAAAGCCTATGTAATTATTTGAAAACACAAAGCAGTCCAAATAAACATGCCATTATTAATTTTGGATGATTTCAACGCAACTCTCTACAACAGTGGTAGAACTAATAATGGTTCTACAAATGTATCCTTTGATTTTAATTTTTTATATTGCATCCTCTCTTCAAATATTGTCGAGCCCCTATTCATGAGTAACTTCTATACTTGAAGAGGGGGAAGAGATTACTGCATTCATAGTAAAATCAATCGCTTGTTGCATTAAAAATTTCTTGAACTTTACAGTCCATTTCAATAATCATTCGACAAGCGACCACACTTCAATTATTTTTGAAATAGTACCATCCAAGGTTTTGTTCAAAAAAAGCCATCTAGATACGTCAATTTCTGTTAGGATACAAGCAAACAATCAACAGATGAGTTTGACATAACAACAATCATCATTAAGGAACTAAATATCAAACGAATGCATGATAGAAAATCAACAGATAGAAAACCTAAATCACACATAATCAAAACCCTAGATGCAATCATCAATCGGATACGAAAAGCACAAACCATAGATACGAAAAGCACAAACCTATTTGCTCTTCACCAATTTTGAATCATGAATTCCTCGATTTCTTCGATCGCGAAGTGGAGAGAAGATAAAATACGTAGTGCCCTAGTGTCCTAATTTCACGATGTGGAGAGAAGATAAATTTCGTTTGCGTGGGGAGAGAAGTGCCCTAATTTCGTAGTCTGAAAAATGAAATACGTAGTCGATAAACTGGATAAAAAGTTAAAAATTTACATCGGTCCTTTGTTACAATGGACCCTAATTTCGTTGTCGATAAACCACGTGATAACTGGAGAGAGAAGCCTAATTTCGTAGTCCATCTATTACAACGGGCATTTGCTGAATGTTGTAAAATATACTTCCATTACAACGGGCAGAAGTTGACCGTTGTAATATCTCTCTATTACAACGGGCAAATAATGCAAGTTGTAAGAAGGGCGTTGGACAGAGCATATATTACAACCGTCATAAAACAACCGTTGTAATAGCCGTCTATTACAACGGGCAGAATATGCCCGTTGTAAAAAGGACGTTGTTATAGAGTATTTTTGTTGTAGTGCACAAAACCATATTGTTAAGAATGAACACGATGAGTGCTCTCCTCCAATGAAGTATCACTCGTTTTACTAAAATAGGATGAACATGAATTTAAGATTGGTTTTACTATTTTCAATGTCGATTATGAGGTCCGAGTATAAACATTTGTTCATAAGGTATTCATTATTTTCATATACAATTCTCTAGTATATCGTAATACTTGAGAAAATTCTCAACTATTATTTCATGATTATCACTTAGATTTGATAGGCATATGCTTATTGTACCGAGTACACAAGCAATTTCGGGTTTAGTATATAGCATTGTATACATGATGATTTCTATTAGGTGTGTTATGGAGGAGGTAACTTGTAACGACCCTGAATTTTATATGAATTTAAATTGTTAATTAAATTAATTTTTGAATAAAATTGTGGAAATTGATTTATAAAGTGATGCGAGTTTCCCCGAAATCAAATATAAATGTGTTACATCATTTTAATTTAAAATATTGTATATATATTGAATTTGAATATTTAAGTCGTATTTAATAAATAAATGATTTAAATGTTGATAGTTAAAACTTTATAACAATAACCATACTAATTTATATATGTACATTAAGTATGGAAGCTGGCAGATATGTTCAACTAAATGTAGGCTGATAGAGGAAGTAACAACAAAGCAATAAAATAAGAACCAGACGACATTATAATTTTAAAAGTATGAAACCAGACTTGGAAACAAAAGACAAAAGAAAATATATAAGATCTTGAACTTGCCAGAGAAGATATGTACTCAATGTATAATATAAAAAGAAATGTACACAACAACAATTAATGCAGCAGCCTCCAAAATGAACCTGGCAAATAAAAAAAAAGGAGTAAATCTATGAACAAAGGAATAGAATAAGGCAAGTATAGAGACATAAAGTACAAAATATATATCCTCAGCCTCTTTAGTACACGAACCAGCCACCAAGACAAGAAAATATCCCTGCTCATTTTGTATAAACAAAATTATCACCCTGTACAATGTTAGTACATCACATAGTAAAGCTCTTCTCTTTATATCAACGTCTCCATTTCGTCCATTTTCAAAACTGAGGGTAGCATCATCTACAACTTTAACAATACAAATCAACTCAGCAATACAAAGATTCAAGATTTAGTTTTAATGTGAAACAAACAACCTGGAACCCCACGCAAATAAGACTCAACTCAGTGTAGACCAGATTTCAGTGTTGCAATATTCAAGTTTCCAACTTCAACCTGATCAAGTTTTGAATCTGGAAAATCAAAACAACATGCCCTGTTCTTCTTTGTTCTTTCAGGAATCAGGTGAGCAACTTTGTTTTTTCCAGGCTTCTTTGTTTTGACCAAGTGAGTAACAAACGTTTTAAAATATAAATATATAGTTGTTTTACTTGATCATCCTTAGAGATAAATATGCCTGTAGTCATGTTTTTAAAGCTCTGTGAACATATTATGTAAATGCTTGGTGTTATGGTGGGGATGTTTACTGGTTTCAAATTCAAAACCCATGCATAAATCAAACACTCATAATTTCATCTTCATTGGTACCTGAGTTTAGAGCTATATAGGTTGTTATATCTTAGAATACAAACTGGTTTAAGTATAAACAACTTGAGTTACATCTGGAACAAAGAAAATACAGAGTACACTTAAACAAGTTAAAATCCAACCATCAAAATTTTTAGATTCAGGCATATGAATCGATTTCTTATACTTAAATATGATTTTTAAAACAATTTTTATAAATTTTAGAATAAGCAAATAAGAGCAGTTTGGGTTTACCTGTGTTAAGCAATTCGAGTCGCCTCGGTCGATCTAGGGGACTGGAAGTGTCGAGTTTCCTCCAATGGGCCGAGGAGTGATCGGTTGAGCTCAGAAAAATATTGGATGGCGGTAATTTTCATCGTGGTGGCAGCGGTGACGTTTTCGTGTCCAGAGCCCTAGTTTTTGATAGGCTTAGAAAATTTGTCGTCGTGACTTTTGTGGGGAATCGAGTGCAATGAAACACTGGGATATGATGGCTTGGTGTGTTGACGAGGTGTGGTCGAAGTTATGGAAATTCCGGTGGGCTGAGGAGCGTTGGCGAAGGGGTTTTTGCTCGGTGATGTTGGGTTGCAGTATCGACGAAGTGGCAAAAATTCGCTTTCGAATTCTCTGGGTGCCCACTATTTTCCACACGGGCAGTCTAGAGTTGGGTTTTCTCAGATATTTAGGTTTAGTAGATTATCTAGAGCTAGTTCAGTTCTTGGAGTTCATGGATTGACGTTGCTTATCTTGGAGCATTCTATTGGAGATATTCTATCCACTGCTATTTGTTGTATCATATCTCTGATGTATATAGATATTCATTGTATCATCATTGTATCTGGATATTGTATCAGATGTTGTATATCTATATTGTTTTCTTTCTTCCGCTGTGTTGTTTACTTAATTGTATTATAAGCTCCGGCGAATCGGATTTGAACGGTCGAATCTGCGGCATTCTAGTACAATGTGAAGTACGGATGTTGATTTTCGAGCGGGCAAAACCCGAGTCGTTACATGTGGTATCAGAGCTAAGGTTGAACTTTAGCTCAGGAGTATAACACGTTAAGTAGCTCATTAGAGATAGAGTGAAGTAAACTCTAGAATGAGTATTCCTCAGATATCCGTCCGTATGCCTCAGTAAATTCTCTTACTATCCACTGATAGTGAGTATGAGTGCAAGAAGAGGATGAGATAGGGGATAGGGGAATACGACTATAAATGGTCAATATCCTGAAACAACAAGGGAACGATCTTTTCTTTATCAATCTCTTTGTTCGTCATCTTTTCTCAATTCTTCGATAGTTTCTGGTAGATCCAGGAAGAAGATTTGATATATGAATATGGGACATAAACTCCGGAATGGCCAAAATTGTTTGTTGGATGAATTGGTTGCTTTGTTTGCTATGGTTGATAAGTATAATTTGGTTTCTAAACTGAAAGCTTTGAAATTTTATCCATATATCTATCTATTTCTTTGGGTCTCGATATGTTCTACGAATGGTTAGTTATCCCTTCGAACTAACCGATGTCATTGTATATTTCGTAGATCTGGATAACCCGAGTATCTTGTGAAGTGTCAAACAGATTCGTTCTTGTATCTATTATCGATATTCTGATTTGGTAAGCCAAATGCAGAACAGATGTTCAGTTGATGAAACATTCTTCATCTATCTTTGTGTCTCCTTGGTAATTTCGAGGACGAAATTCTTTTAAGGGGGGAAGTCTGTAACGACCCCGAAATTTATATAAATTTAAAATTGATAATTTAAAGAATTTTTGAATTAAAATTCAAAAATGAATCGATTTAAGTGATGCTAGTTTCCCCGATCGTCGAATAAATTTTGGATAAATCATTTAAATTAAAAATATTGTATATATATTGAATTTGAGTTTAAATTTAAAATAAATGGTTTAAATTTGAATTCATAAAATAAATATAGAGATATATATATGTATATACTTTGGATACAAGATAGTTAGTAGTAAAGTAAAATAATATAACAACATATTTAAAATATAGTCAAGTATGTACGCTTGCAAAGAAAAGAAGACAACATTATATACATGAGTATGAAGACAAAGCAAAGGAAAAAAAAAGAAGACACTAGTATATATGATACATTCAAGTAGGAACAAGAGAAAAATGATAAGTGTAGAAACATAAGGGACATGCATTTAATACAAGATCAAGTCAACATGCCTTTTGTATACAAGGAAAACATTTCAGCCGAGTAAAATAAAGTAAAAGGAACATAAAGTACAAAGTAAATTAATGCTTGGCCACCACAATTTCATATCAGCCTCCATAAGAGAGAAATATCCCTGACCAAATAAAAGAAAATCTTGTACCTGCACACCTCTTTCTTTCTATATGTGTACAGCTTTCGTTCACAAGGCTGAGCATACTTGTAAACATTTTCTCAAATTCTTCAAACATTTTCAAAGCTGTAATAAGTTCAGGCCTGAGCAACTCAAAGTATTTTCAATATCAAGCAACAGTTTTTACAATGCATTCAAACCTGGAAGCTTTAGAGTTGAAACCAAGCAAACCAAAGATCAAAGGAAGGATTTTAACTTGCCAGTTTTTCAAAGCTCTGTTTCATTTCTTCAAAACACTGTGAGCAAACTTTCTTTTAAAACTAGCCTTCTTTATATCTTTTACCAGTGAGTAAACAAGTTATCCTTCATACCCAAACATAATTTATCTACAACCATGTTAGATTGAGTTGCTGTGATAATTAATTCATGCTGTTAAACATTTGAAGTTCTGTGAATTGATTTCCCTCCTCTGTTCTTTGAGTTCAGTATGAAATGAATAGGAAGGAAAATTCAATCCCTCATGTTTTGATCATTATAAAGCTTGGGTTTAAATACAAAAGAGTGTATTTGAGTAAGAATCATATTTTTAAAATAGTTCAAGAAGAGAAAAAAATAATTTACAGTATGAAAATTCAAAATGTTATAGGCTCAAAATGCTTCTCTGTCAATTTCCAGTTTTCAAAATTTTCAAGTTACCCATCTCGCTGATTCCTGTTAAGTTTAAGAATCTAAACGAAATACACTTGTTTAGTCAAGACTCAAGCAGGAAAAATATTGTTTAGTAAAATAAGTTAAATCATCTTCTGGAATTTAGGAAAAGGCAATAGGTTTTTAAGAATATCAAAAATTCGAATATTCTAATTTTAAGATTTGATTACACAACTGACTTTATCTCACCAATTGATGAATTTTAACATAAGTCTCGTGATTTTTAAGCAAGTAGGTTTAGTGAAATCGCGAGGTGAACGAAAAACGTTCTTCGGTCAATAGCCGTCGATTGAGGCCAAATTGGGGCTTGAGATTTTTGTCAGAGAAAGCTCGTAGTTCGAGAATAATGGGAAAAATACTCATTGAATTTATTAATAACCATGGTGGAAGCACGGTGGTTATAGGGTTTTAGGGTTCGTTTTTTGAACATCGGGTTTGGGGGAAGATTGCGTCAAGCACACTGCATCGGACTGCATCGGAGTTGGGCTAAGCGTTGCGTTGTTGAACGAAGTGGCTTTGGTGGTGGTGGCGTGGCCTCTGATGGCCTGAGGCGGCGGTGCAAGGTGATTACGTGGTGATTTGGGTTGGTCGTTTTGGGTTCCAGTAGGACGAGGAGTAGCTCACTTTTCGATTTCGAGGCGAATTGCCGGAGTTGAGTGGTCAGGTTGGTCGGCAAGGTCATCGTCGATGTGTACCTGGTCTCGGCGACGACTGGAGTTCGCCAGAACTCTCGTGCACGTGCACGATTTCATTTACGTGCCTGTCGATGTCAGGCTTTGGGAAGAAAATGTTTACTCAGGGGAATTCGAGTTTTTCTCGGGCGTGTTCAAGGGGATTGTTCAGATTTGCTCGAGTTTCTGGGCTTAATAATTTAGCAGGCTTCAAGCAGTTTATTGAAGACAGTTTTCAAAGTTCAAATTGAACAAACAGGTTTTAAAAGCAATGTAATTTAAACTAATTCATGTTCTCAAATTGAATTAACTAAGCTTTAAAATTTAAAATGTTTTAGCTTTCAAAAGTAATGTTACATAAAGATTTGAAAATGGTAATTAACTACTTAAGTTAATAAATGAATGATTAATAGTTAATTAATGATTTAGATTAATTTATAATTAGAAATGATTAATAATGATTTAATCTAAGATAATTTTCTTAATAAAAGTAATTAAGGATTAATCACTTATTTAAATTAATATTTTGATTAATTAAAGTTAATTAATTATGAAATTGGTTCACAGGTTAATTTAATTAATATGATTAATTAAGAAAAATTAAATTAATTGAAGTGTTTGATAAATTAATTTATATCAAATGATTTGTAATTAATAAATCAGAATTGGATAATAAATTCATAAGTAAATAAATTTGATTGGAAATAAATTGAATTAATTAGGATTAAACAATTAATTAATCCTGCTTATAAATGACTATTGAATACTTGACCTTACTTATGAATGATTGTATTATATGTGATGCCTTGAATTGATTGTCCTATCTGATCTGTGATATTTTGTTCTGTGGATTGAACTGAGTATTTTATTCATTTATTGATGATATATCTGCATATTATCTGTGAATCTGTGTATGAGCGATAAGCGTTATAGTTATATCGCTTATCGACTATATTTCTGTATTTTAATCTGTGATGATTGATGTTGTTGCACTATTGTGTGTGAAACCCCTGGACTACACCTTTACACACACAAATATGGATTTCACGTGGAAATCGGTTAAGTCACAGATGATGTAAATTTGATGTTTTTGAAATTGAAATTTTAATTTCAGTTGATTTTGAAATTGGGAACTTGGGTTTAAAGTGAAAAGCTTTTGAAATGGAATTTCAAAGATAAAAGTTATTTTGAATAACTTAATCGAGTTTTGAAAATTTAAATAATTTGATTTAAATTTGAATTCAAGTTTGAAATTGAATTCTATGATTTGGAACTAGGGATTAAAAATGTTGTACAAGTTATATATGGGTTAAACCATTTTAAAGGTATTGATTTGGGAATTTGAATTTAATTCAAGGGTTTTAACTCGTGTAAATATAACTGGATTTTTATGAAACGAAAACTACTTGTTTTCAAATAATAATAGCTTTCATTTTAAGAAAGGATTTCCAAATTATGTTGAACGGTTTCAAGTTTGAAATAGAATTGAAATGTTTTGAAATTATGAAATGAGTCTTTGATTTCAAAGACCGGACGAATTAATCCAACTTGAATTGAAATGTTTTGAAAGACTATGAATGAATCTTTGGAAATTAGTTTTGAAAGCTATAAATTAAATCTTGACTTAAAGATTTAACGAGTTAATTCAATTGAAATGGAAATTGTTTTGAAATCTATGAATGAATCTTTGTGAATGGGGTTAACTTTGTGAAATAAATCTTTTTGTTTAAAAGATTAAAAGTGTGAAAATTGTTTAAACCATCGAAGGTTTTTGAAATGAATCTTTTTGTTTAAAAGATTGGAAATGGTAATTTGTTTTACCATTCGAATGAAAAGTTTTAAGCTTTAAGCTGTGATTTAACTGAGACCCCAGTATCCATATGATTTTTAATTGCGCTCGTTATTCGGTTTAGCCGGGAGAGGACCTTTGTGTCATATAACCCATTCCGAATAGTGATACGACGATATGGATCGCATTTGAAGACCGGTGGTGAAGACCGGGTATTTGCGAGAGCGATATGATGACCTATCGATTTTCTCTGCATCATGGCTCCGGTATAGAGATTCCCTAAGTGATGGGAAGTCCGATCGAGATTGTGAATACCCGGATTTGCAAGGGCTTCTTCGGAAGTGCCTTCGGTTCTGTTCGAACCCGGAACAGACTTGTATGGATGTGTGTCTGACGTTACACTTTGAGATGTAAAGCTGGTTTCTATCAAATACATTTCTGTTGGTGGCGGAGAATTTATTCTCTTAGCTTAACACCCTTCTCTGAGACGTACGAGCTCAGAGGTTATGTAGTTGATGGTTACTAGTGATACATTCCCAATTTGGTAATGTGGCATACGAAGTGCTGCTGATCATCGGTTGATCAAAGCGTGGCTTTGTGAAAAAGCGTGGCTTTGTGAAAAAGCGTGGCTTTGTGAAAAAGCGTAGCTTTGTGGACGAGACTTCGTCGAGCCTCACAACCCGATAATGGTCTAAACAGGAATGTTGCGACAAAGGTTTGTAGGGGTAGCGCCCCTAGGGTATGTCATTTCCTGCTGGATAAAGGGTGGTATCATGGTATGGAGCCCAGATACTTAACTCATGTGGACACGGTAATTTATTACTGTATGATGTTGCTTTGTTGGTTTTCGGGATCCCGCGGATAAAGGTCGGTAACGACCGGGGGATGACATGACTCGTGTGTTAGTTACCTAGTTACAGCTGTACAGCGTGAGGTGGCGTCAGTGTGTTAGTTACCTAGTTACAGCTGTACAGCGTGAGGTAGCGTCGGCCTTTTGTTTGCAGAGATCCGGTTAGGATCCGGGGCGTCTTTCCAGAGGCGTTTCTATTTCGGTAAGGAAGTTCCTTAGCCTGATCATTTGTTGGAAATCCAAAGAAACAATACGAACCCTGTACGGTTTTTAGTTGTATTACCTGCTATGGAATGTGGTGGTAACCTGCTATTGAACGTAGTAGCTATAGTAGGCATACGATGAAATGTTGTATGCTGGCTAAGATTAATATTATATTTTCGAAATGTTTTTCTACACTATGCACTAGTAATAATATCAAAAGAATTTTGATTTTGCGTAGTAAGCATGTTTGACTATCATAAGGAGAAATCTCCTCCAATTCTGCGATTGCATTGTGTGTGTGGCGGGAGGCCTTATGGTAGTTTCATTTTCGAAAAGCATTGCGGATTTCAATGTTTAAAAGCCTTTTGTGTTTGTTTTAAAGATAAGCTGTTTTTGTTGCTCACACCAGTCCCATGACTGATCCGGAGTTTATTGTTCCCTTCCTAAACTCTGGGTGCCCACTATTTTCCACACGGGCAGTCTAGAGTTGGGTTTTCTCAGATATTCAGGTTTAGTAGATTATCTGGAGCTAGTTCAGTTCTTGGAGTTCATGGATTGACGTTGCTTATCTTGGAGCATTCTATTGGAGATATTCTATCCACTGCTATTTGTTGTATCATATCTCTGATGTATATAGATATTCATTGTATCATCATTGTATCTGGATATTGTATCAGATGTTGTATATCTATATTGTTTTCTTTCTTCCGCTGTGTTGTTTACTTAATTGTATTATAAGCTCCGGCGAATCGGATTTGAACGGTCGAATCTGCGGCATTCTAGTACAATGTGAAGTACGGATGTTGATTTTCGAGCGGGCAAAACCCGAGTCGTTACATAACTAGTGTTCATCACATTGGCTAGTATTCATTTTAAAAGAGAGGAATTCTCAACTTGGGAAGAGTACACAAGTACAAATATTAAACATAGAAATCACTTAGGGGCAACCAAACAGTATATTAGGAAAAGAAAGCATCAAAAACGCAATTCCTTTCTCTTCATTTTGTTTGTACTCCCGTCCCAACTTCATCTCAACCATTAATTCTCGTATCAATTAATTATTTTAATAGTATGGTGTGATCCACCTATGATGCAGTCCAGATTGATGAAGACTTAGGTCGCCAACGACCTAACTCCTTTGATCTACGACCTAGCACTTTAATCCCTAAGTCGCGCCGTTTTAGGTCGCAAACGAGCTATGAAAACCGACCAGGCAAGATGATAAGCTGTCCAAGCGACCTACGACTTAACGAATTAGAGGTCTTTTCCTTAGGTCGCTCACGACCTAACGAGTCACGTGAAAAGGAGTTGCGACCTAACTCTATGTACCAGCTACGACCTAAAGTGCTACGACCTAAAATGCTACGACCTAAAGAACTACGACCTAAAGAGTTACGACTTAACAAGATAGGTCGCGACACTATGCAGATAAGTCGCTCCAATATGCTGCTTGACTTAGGTCGCGAACGACCTTCCGTCCTAAGGTCGCAAGAAACTCTAAGTCGCTCAGGATGTACGAGCGAGCTACGACCTATACTAGGTCGCTCACATATACCACTTCATGTTAGGTCGCTCAAGGGCTTAAAGCATCCAAACAATCTACGACCTATCAGGATACGACTTAACGAGGCAAATATTAATCGTGTGAAGCTGATTGCCTTAGGTCGCTCAAGCTTAGGTCGCCAACGACCTAACGAATCACGACCTAACTCACAACACGTAAAGGAAGCAGGTTTAGCTCGTAGGTCGCTAAAGACATGGCTCCTTAGGTAGCGAGAAGTTGTGTCGTTTCTTCTTATGTTGCTACTTTCCTTATGTCGCTGCCGTATCTCTCATGTCATTCCTACCCTAAGTCGCTCGACCATAGGCCGCATCCATCTTAGGTCGCTCAGGCCTAGGTCGCTCAACTCCTTAGGTCGCTCATCCTATAGGTCGCACAAGATATACCGGAAGCTGATTCTCCTTATGTCGCTGAAGCTTATGCCGCGTGGAGTTGTACTGTTATGTCGTTATATTGTAATTTCTTATGTCGTTTGTATGTTGTATTTGTTATGTCATTTTGTTGTAATATGTCTTGTGTTGTAATAAGTGATAGGTCGTTCACGACCTAAGTGTGTCTGTGTTAGGTCGCTCACGACCTAAGTGTTGTCGGTGTTAGGTCGCTGCCGACCTAGGTGTTGTACTGTGGAAGTGTGTTGGGTTGTAAGCCTATAAATAGGCGGGTGGTGTCATTTGTAATAGTTAAGTTGATTTTGAATAAAATTTGTTTGTGTGCTTTTTGCCACTTCTTCAATCGGTAGTTGAGTGTGATCTCCTATCTCCACCTTCGGTATTCAAGTGCGCTTGAATCAACGATCGCTGAAGCCGATTCACGGTATCTAGTGCGCTAGATAAATGTACGAAGAATCGTAGATCTTTAAACACGATATCGTGCGCGATCAACGTGTTTGAGATAGCTAAAATCCGGTATCTTTGGATCAACGGATTTGGGCCATTCGGTATCTTCTATTCCACAATCGCTACTTTCACCGTTTGATCATTTTTGTTATCCGCTGCTGCATCATTTGGTATCAGAGCTAGACTTAGCCAATCATAGCTAAGCCGAGTCTTGGAGCCAATTCTTTTGAAGAGTTAAAGCCGAGTTAGTGAAGCCGAGCTACATCAAGCGAAGCCGAGCTAAGAGAAGTGTTTGAGCCAAGCATAGAAGTTCACTTTGCAAGTCAAGGCCGAGAGTTTAAGTATTGGAGCTAGAAGCGAACTTGTTCAAGTTTGTGAGAGATTTGTTCAAGTTCATTGGGCGTCAATTTTAAGATTTGAAGTTTTAGAGTTTGAATTAAGTTGTTTGTTTATTTGGGAAGTTTGATTCGAATTTTTTTTTGATCAAAGTGAAGTTTGTGTTTAGATCCGTTGAAGATTTGATCGTGCCTCCGAGATATGTTAACCGCCATCATAGTGTTGCAGATTTTTATGGGAGTGAAAATCCTGAATAGATGAAGCAACGTACCGATGAAAGATTTAATAAAGATTTCGAAAGAGTGGAGAGAATGAAGTTTGACATGAATCGAAATCAAAGGAGAGTGTCGCCACGTTATGATAGAGAAAGAAGAGAATCATCTTTGTCCAAAAATCGAGATCATGGTGTTTGAGACAATCGTGATTATCAGAATGAAGAAAGGAGAGCTTATTGTGGTTACGAACATGAGCCATATTGTGATTTTTGAAAGATATCGAGTAGAGGAAAGGAGAAGTAGAGAGGACGTGCATGGTCACAGAAGAGTCAATGTTCAGAATGGACATCGAAGCTCATCTAATTTTGAAGAAGATAGTTATGGAGATCGTGTTCACTTTCGATATTCAGGTCAAGGGCAAAATCGATATAAGAATATTGAAGAGGATGGTTATACACGGAAATCAAGGAAGGATACGGAGATTTCAGAATTCCGAGGTGGTCTACAAGCAGAGGAATTCTTGGATTGGTTATCAACGGTTGAAAATATTTTTGAACTCAACAACGTGTCTGAAGATCGTCAAGTTAAGTTAGTTGCTACAAGACTGAGAGGTAGAGCTATAGATTGGTGGCAACAAACTAAATCAACCAGAAAGAGAATGGGGAAATCCAAAGTTGTCACGTGGGATAAGATGAAAAGGATGATGAAGGCAAATTTCTTACCCTACAATTATCAAACCCGTGTGAATCACCAAATGCAGAAGTTGAGTCAAGGGAATCGAGGAAAGGGTGTGGTTACAAAATCCAGCAATCAGAATCATGGTGTTCATTACAGTAGAAATGTTTCTAAAAAAGTCAACGAACCAGTTGTACATGGAAGCACTAAGACAAATGTTGATGACCAAATTAAGCGCTATCATTATCAGGAGTCTGGCCCTAGAAGTATTGAATGTACGGAACCCAAGATGAAAGCCTTAGTTGTCGAAGATTGTGAAAACGAAGATGTGGGTGATTTTTCTGAAAGCGAGCCGGAAGAGGAAGAGGAACCGACTAGTCCGTTATCTTTCAGTGAGAGTGATGAAGAAGTGGAAGGTAGTACTGAATCATTGGTTAGGTATGAGGCAAGTAAAGAGCTTAAAACTCTTAAGGAGGTTAAACCAATGTTAGAAGAGTTTGAAGAGGTCGGTCCTACAGAATCGTTCGAGGAATTACCACCTAAATTTGACAACGATGAAGGAGTTTTGTCAGGAGATGAAGGATGTAACTTGTTGGGGAGGACTGCTGAATTTGACTTTTATCAACCGCCGAAATTTGATGATGATGAAGAAATTGAGTCAAAGTATGTGGATGTATATTCTTCACCGCCGAAATTTGATGTCGATAGTATGGAAGGAAAAATTGTGTTCGGAGTTGAAGGACATTACTTGATGATGGAGACTTGTTTAACACCCGAGCTTATGGAAGAGAGTCAACTAAGTGTAAATTCCATTGTTTCCGAGAAGCCCGAACAAAGTAAAAGTGAAACAGAAGAGAAGGCAGAATCAGATAGTTTATTATCTTTGGAAGAGCTCGTCAATAAAATGAAAGCTAGTGATGAATTATCAATGTTGATTGAATCTGGGGAAAATTATGATTTTGAGACACCTGAAGAAGTTGAAGTCTTTGAAGAGTATGAGGATGAGATTTCAGAGGAACTGTTTGAAGAAACTAGTCTTGTATTTTTGGAAGAGCCTGTCGAAAAGGTGAAAGATAGTAATGAATTGTTTATATTGACCGGGCAAGGAACGAATGAAGATCTTGATGTTTTTGAGGAAGTTGGATCTGAATTCGATGAGTCTGAAGACGAATATCCTGAGGAATTAACCGAAGAGTTACCATCACTACAGGACATTCAGTTAGAATGGCCTGATCATGTCCACACTGTTGACGTTATCAACGACGATTGCTGGGAATCGTTTCATGAAAATAAACATGTTGAAGGAAAAGCAAATGGGAATTCATTTCTGTCAGGGAAAATTGATGCAACACATCAAGGGAAGATTCTAAATGAGGACACACCTGAACGAGATAAGGAAAGACGAGAGTCTGAGCATGAGACCTCACACTTTTTTGGTCATGATTTCCTAAGTCGTTCTGTGATTTTAAACTTCCTTATAACGTATCACATTTTCGACACGTTTTGGTTCTATATCACATCTTCCTATTGGCACAAGCAATATGGTATACGACACTATTCTCATGAAGTTTTGTGCTACATGAATTGGTTATGGCACATAGTGCTTAGTTCATTCCACACGTTGTCATATGTCATCTCCCTCAGATCACTTCCTTATGCCGCCTGTCTAATGCCACGTCTGTTTTACGCAATACGTTCTTTATGTCAAGCACAATTTACACTCAACCATACAGTTCATCGTAACACGGGGTTCAGACCAGTCCAGGCTGTTTATTCAACAATTCCTAAAGGGCCGTTAGAATTATCAACAGTGCCAACGCAGGGAGAGGTGATTAAACGGGCTAACGTTTTTGTGAAAGAGTTGCAAGGATGCTACAACGTTTTACAAGAACTATTTCTTAAGGCAACTGAGAAATATAAACAGTCAGCAGAGAGTAAGCGACGAAGCGTTGAATGCAAGGAAGGAGATTTTATGTATACAATGTTTACCAATGATCGATTTCTTTTTGGAACCTACAACAAACTAGAAGCTAGAAGGAATGGTCATTCAAAAGTCGTAAAAGGAATTAACGAGAATGTTTATAAATTGAGTTTGCTGGATCATCGTCCTATTGCCAATCTTGACAATATCAAACACCTGGTTCCACTTCACAAGGATAAGAATTTCGAAGACGAAAAGCTTTTAAATTCGAGGACGAATTTTTTTCAACCAGGGGAGGATGATGCAGCCCAGATTGATGAAGACTTAGGTCGCCAACGACCTAACTCCTTTGATCTACGACCTAGCACTTTAATCCCTAAGTCGCGCCGTTTTAGGTCGTAAACGAGCTATGAAGACCGACCAGGCAAGATGATAAGCTGTCCAAGCGACCTACGACTTAACGAATTAGAGGTCTTTTCCTTAGGTCGCTCACGACCTAACGAGTCACGTGAAAAGGAGTTGCGACCTAACTCTATGTACCAGCTACGACCTAAAGTGCTACGACCTAAAATGCTACGACCTAAAGAACTACGACCTAAAGAGTTACGACTTAACAAGATAGGTCGCGACACTATGCAGATAAGTCGCTCCAATATGCTGCTTGACTTAGGTCGCGAACGACCTTCCGTCCTAAGGTCGCAAGAAACTCTAAGTCGCTCAGGATGTACGAGCGAGCTACGACCTATACTAGGTCGCTCACATATACCACTTCATGTTAGGTCGCTCAAGGGCTTAAACCATCCAAACAATCTACGACCTATCAGGATACGACTTAACGAGGCAAATATTAATCGTGTGAAGCTGATTGCCTTAGGTCGCTCAAGCTTAGGTCGCCAACGACCTAACGAATCACGACCTAACTCAAAACACGTAAAGGAAGCAGGTTTAGCTCGTAGGTCGCTAAAGACATGGCTCCTTAGGTCGCGAGAAGTTGTGTCGTTTCTTCTTATGTTGCTACTTTCCTTATGTCGCTGCTGTATCTCTCATGTCACTCCAACCCTAAGTCGCTCGACCATAGGCCGCATCCATCTAAGGTCGCTCAGGCCTAGGTCGCTCAACTCCTTAGGTCGCTCATCCTATAGGTCGCACAAGATATACCGGAAGCTGATTCTCCTTATGTCGCTGAAGCTTATGCCGCGTGGAGTTGTACTGTTATGTCGTTTTGTTGTAATTCCTTATGTCGTTTGTATGTTGTATTTGTTATGTCATTTTGTTGTAATATGTCTTGTGTTGTAATAAGTGATAGGTCGTTCACGACCTAAGTGTGTCTGTGTTAGGTCGCTCACGACCTAAGTGTTGTCGGTGTTAGGTCGCTGCCGACCTAGGTGTTGTATTGTGGAAGTGTGTTGGGTTGTAAGCCTATAAATAGGCGGGTGGTGTCATTCGTAATAGTTAAGTTGATTTTGAATAAAATTTGTTTGTGTGCTTTTTGCCACTTCTTCAATCGGTAGTTGAGTGTGATCTCCTATCTCCACCTTCGGTATTCAAGTGCGCTTGAATCAACGATCGCTAAAATCCGGTATCTTTGAATCAACGGATTTGGGCCATTCGGTATCTTCTATTCCACAATCGCTACTTTCACCGTTTGATCATTTTTGTTATCCGCTGCTGCATCAACTTAACAATTAAATTTCAATCAACATAAACATTAGATCACCAGAAGAATGATAAAAAAAATTCAGAAATAAACATAATAGAAACTTGACGCAGCGGATTAAACAAAAATTGATGTTACGATGAAAGTAGCAATCGATGAGTTGATGTATACTGAAATGCCCAAATTCGTTGATCCGAAGATACCGAATTCTAGCTATCTCTGACACATTGATCGCGCACGATACCGTGAGGAGAGATCTTCAATTCTTCGAGCGTTGATCAAGCGCACTTGATTCCGCAAATCGGCTTCTGCAATCGTTGAATCGAGCGCACTCGATTATCCGAGAGAGGAGATAGGAGATTACACTCAACTACCAATTTGAATGAAAGCACAAAGCTAACAAAAGAGAATTTTGTTTCAAATCAACTAACTATTACAAATGTGGTACTCGGCCTATTTATAGGCGCCCAGTTCAATACAACACAATTTACACAACCATAAGTCGGTGGCGACTTATCACTTCTCCGACTCACGACTCATCCCATTCTCCGACTCACGACTCATCCCATTCTCCGACTCACGACTCAACATATTTATACAACACAACCGACTTACGACTTATAAACGACACGACTTAACAATATGTACAAAGAAACACTACAACACGTTACAACACACAACCCTTAACGTAATCTCTCCCTCTGGTTTCCAGTTAAGTCGTGGATGACTCAAAACCTTCTCCTTAAGTCGTAGCCGACTTAAGCCTTCAACTCGCGCTGCTATTTGGTTATCTCGTGGCGCTTCCTTAGGTCGTACACGACTTATGTCTACTTCCTTAAGTCGTGTACGACTTATACCTTTGATGGTTGTGGGTTGCGCTGCATCATCCTCCCCAGGTTGAGAGAAATTCGTCCTCGAATTTGTAAATTCTTCCACATCCGATTGTTCATTCCCATAATATGGTACGAGATGTTTGACATTGAATACGTCAGAAGTGTACACATCTTCCGGCAGCTTCAACTTATAAGCATTTTCATTAATCCGTTTCACGACTTCTACAGGACCAATTTTTCTGGCTTTTAATTTGTTATAAGCGCCTACTGGAAAACGATCCTTTGTTAACACTGCATAAACCCAATCACCTTCATTAAATTCAACATTTCTTCGCTTTAGATCTGCTGATCGTTTATACTTTTCATTTGCTTTCTCCAATCATTCCTGAACGACTTTATGACATTCCGTCAACCCTTCAACAAAATCAGCAGCTTTCTTAACTGTCCCCTTTGAGTGTGGTATTACCGTTAAATCCAACGGTCCTTTTGGCATACTAGAATATACAATCTGGAATGGACTGAACCCAGTACTTCGATTTACAGCATGATTATGGGCAAACTCGGCCTGGCATAACTTCACATCCCAACTCTTCAGATTATCTTGCACAAGACACCTCAGTAAATTTCCCAATGATCTGTTCACAACCTCGGTCTGTCCATCCGTTTGCGGATGATAAGCACTACTAAACTTCAGCTTCGTTCCCACCATTTTCCACAAACTCAACCAAAAGTGACTCAGAAATCGAGTATCTCTATCTGACACAATAGATTCTGGTAATCCATGAAGTCGATATATCTCTTTGAAAAACAACTGAGCAACATGAACAACATTCGCCGTCTTCTTACAAGCAATAAAATGTGCTATTTTCGAAAATCGATCCACTACCACATAAATGGAATCGTTTCCACGCTGTGTTCTCGGCAACCCCAACACAAAGTCCATACTCACATCAACCCATGGTTTAGTGGGTACAGGTAGCGGCATATATAATCCAGCATTAGTTGCAGTTCCTTTCGAAACCTGACAGATATGACATCGCTCCACAAACCTCTCCACCTCTTTCCTCATCGATGGCCAAAAGTAAGACTGTGAAATCAACTGTAATGTACGGTCTCTCCCAACATGTCCTTCTTCATGTAGTTCTTTTACAATCTTCATTCTCAAACTACAATCAGGTATGCACAATCGATTTCCTTTGAATAGAAAACCGTCTACCATCATAAACTCATCCGTCTTTCCCTCCTTGACTTTATCAACACACTTCGCAAAGTAAGGATCATCAACAAATAACTCTGGCAACACATCAAACCCTATCACCTCAACTTTCAGTGTAGTCAACAAATGGCTCCTCCTACTCAAAGCATCAGCCACTCGATTCGTCACCCCTGACTTGTGTTTAACAACAAAAGTAAACTGTTGCAGATATGCAATCCACGATGCATGTCTCGCTGAAATCTTGTCTTGCCCTTGTAAATGCTTTAATGCCTCATGATCAGTGTAAAGAACAAACTCCTTCTGAAATAGATAGTGTCTCCAGTGTTTAATAGCTTGCACAACAACATAGAATTCAACATCATATGTATTGTATCTCATCTTCGCTCCTGATAACTTCTCACTAAAAAATGCAATCGGACGTCCCCTCTGACTCAATACTCCTCCAATCCCAACCTTTGACGCATCAGTGTGTAGCTCAAACAACAACTGAAAATCAGGTAATGCTAAAATTGGTGCTGTCGTCAATAACTCCTTGATTCGTTCAAAAGCAACTCCTGCTTCCTCCGTCCATGAAAACTATTTGCCCTTCATACAATCAGTAACAGGCGCCATCACACTACTAAAGTGTGGAATAAACCTTCGATAGAATGAAGCCAACCCGTGAAAACTACGAACTTCCGTTATCGTCTTGGGTTGCGGCCAATCTCTGATAGCTTCGACTTTACTTTGGTCAACCTGTATTCCTTCTTCCGACACAACATACCCCAGAAACAAAACACTATGCGTCATGAACACGCATTTCTTCATTGCAGCATAAAATTGTTCTTGTCGCAGTACCATTAACACTTCTTTCAGATGATTCAAATGTTCCTCTGGACTCCCACTGTAAATCAGAATATCATCGAAATACACCACCACAAACTTCCCAATGAATGGTCTAAAAATCTGATTCATCACCCTCATGAAAGTACTTGGTGCATTTGATAAGCCAAATGGCATGACCAACCATTCGTATAGACCCTCCTTGGTTTTAAAAGCAGTCTTCCACTCATCACCTGGTCTGATACGAATTTGATGATATCCGCTCTTCAAATCAATCTTCGAAAAGATAGTAGCTCCGCTTATCTGATCTAGAAAGTCATCCAACCTCGGCATTGGAAATCTATATCTCATAGTAATCTTATTCAATGCTCGACTGTCAGTGCACATCCTCCACGTTCCATCCTTTTTGGGTACCAATAAAGCTGGTACAGCACAAGGACTTAAACTCTCCTGCACACGCCCCTGTTCAAGCAATTCTTCCACTTGCCTCCTCAATTCTTCATGTTCCTTCAGACTCATTCGATAGTGTGGTCTGTGTGGCAACACAGCACCTGGAACAAGATCTATCTGGTGTTGAATATCCCTCAACGGTGGTAACTCCGTTGGTAACTCTTCTGGAAATACATCGTCAAATTCTTTCAAAACTGGCTTTGCTTCTTCCGGTATTTCAACCTCTTCACTGCTCTCTCGCCCAATCAACAAAAACACTTCAGGCTCCTCCTCTACTTCCTTCACAAACTCCTTCAAAGATAACAAGGTTTTAAGCTCTTCAATCTCCTCCAACTTGTTTTCCTCCTGTTGTCGCTTCTTTGGAACTAGAGTAATCTTTGTGCCCTCAAACATGAAACTGTAACTGTTGGTACGCCCATCGTGTTGCACCGCCCTATCATACCGCCACGGCCTCCCCAACAACAAATGACAGACATCCATATCTACCACATCGCACCAGATTTCATCCTTGTATTTCTTTCCAATTGAAAACTTCACACAAGCCCTTCGTCCAACCTTCATCTCCCCGCCTTTCCTCAACCAAGCTAGCTTGTACGGTTTCGGATGTTTCTCAGTCTTCAATGCCAACTTCCTCACAGCTTCTGAAGAAATTATATTATCACAGCTTCCAGCATCAATAACAAATTTGCAAACCTTCCCCAGAATGGTACATGTTGACTGAAAAATATTGCTCCTTAACCAACTACAATCCTCCTCTTGCTTTGGTGTTAAACAGGACCTCTTCATCATTAGATTATAACCTTCGTCTCCCGACACTTCTTCTTCCTCCCCATCAGGTGGTGAACTGGAACATTCAGCTTCTTCATCCTCATCCTCAACCTCCGCTATCATAGCTCTCTTCTTCGGCTTTGGACATTCGCTACTTTTGTGACCCAATTCCTGACAATTGTAACATTTGAAACCGTTGTTAACCTTTGTCTTCTCAGCCTCCTTCACCACTGGTCTACTGATAGGTTTAGAAACATTAGAACTCCCACTAACACCCTTCACTTTATTGTTGGAATTAGTAAACGCACCACCTCCTCGTCTTCCTTGCTTTTCCCAAGCCAACGCTTTCTGATGTGCTTCTGCTACAGATCTTGGATCGAACATATTAACCATATCCTGAATCTGCATTCTCAATCCCCCAATGAATCTAGATGTCAGCTGCTCTTCTGTTTCCATAATATCATTCCTTGCAATAAGTTGATAAAATTCGTCAGCATAGTCATTCACAGATTTCGTCCCTTGTCTCAAGTTTTGCAATCTCTGATACATAAGCGACTGATAGTTATAAGGTAAGAATGTTGCTTTCATCAATTTCTTCATCTTCTCCTAAGATTCAACCTTTGACTTCCCCATTCGTTCACGTGTAAGTTTGGTTTGCTGCCACCATGCTAAAGCTCTACCCCTCAATCTCGTAGCAACCAACTTCACTCTACGATGTTCTGGAACTTCTTTGAAGTCAAAAATCTCTTCAACATTAGCCACCCAATCTAGAAACTCCTCCGCTTGCATACCACCTTTGAATTCAGGAATTTCAGTCTTCATCCCCGACTCCCACTTGTGATCATACTCAGAGTGATTTCTTCCTTGTCCTCGTCCTTGTCCTCGAACACTACCACCATCATACTCCTCTTCAAAATCAGATGTATATCGTTGTCTATCTCGTCCACCCACATCTCTACTACCATCACGTCTACCACCATCATCCCTTCTATCTACATTCCTCTGTTCTCGATCATTCACGTTCCTCCCATGCTTTTGATCATTTTCAACACTTCTGTCTCGATTGGAATGTGGCGAGACTCTACTTCCCCCATGGTTAGATTCAGGTGAAACCATTCTCCGATTTTGATTCATTTCTAACATCATCTTCTCTAACCGTCCAATTCCTTCGTTAAGCTTTTCACTAAAGTTTTCATTGATTCTTTGCTCCATCTCATCAGCTTCTTCTCTTCGATACAATGCTTCAACGTTTTGATGTCGATTAGCTCTCCTTGGTGGCATACTTGAAATTTTACAAACTCTTCAAATTCAAACACAATTCGAACTTTGATCCAAAATGAAATGGATCGAAAACTCTCACTTTGTTGCTACTTCGCGATGAACACGATTAACACAACTTTTCCAAATGAGGCAAATTTGATCTCCCACTCTTCTACTTAGCTCGGCTTCTCACTTCAAGCTCGGCTATCACTTGATCTCTTCAAAACTCCAAAATGATTAGGCTCCAAGTCTCGATCTAGCTATGATTGGCTAGAACAGGCTCTGATACCAAAAACTGACGCAGCGAATTACACAAAAATTGATGTTACGATGAAAGTAGCAATCGATGAGTTGATGTATACTGAAATGCCCAAATTCGTTGATCCGAAGATACCGAATTCTAGCTATCTCTGACACGTTGATCGCGCACGATACCGTGAGGAGAGATCTTCAATTCTTCGAGCGTTGATCAAGCGCACTTGATTCCGCGAATCGGCTTCTGCAATCGTTGAATCGAGCGCACTCGATTATCCGAGAGAGGAGATAGGAGATTACACTCAACTACCAATTTGAATGAAAGCACAAAGCTAACAAAAGAGAATTTTGTTTCAAATCAACTAACTATTACAAATGTGGTACTCGGCCTATTTATAGGCGCCCAGTTCAATACAACACAATTTACATAACTCATAAGTCGGTGGCGACTTATCACTTCTCCGACTCACGACTCATCCCGTTCTCCGACTCACGACTCAACATATTTATACAACACAACCGACTTACGACTTATAAACGACACGACTTAACAATATGTACAAAGAAACACTACAACACGTTACAACACACAACCCTTAACATAATCTCTCCCTCTGGTTTCCAGTTAAGTCGTGGACGACTCAAAACCTTCCCCTTAAGTCGTAGCCGACTTAAGCCTTCAACTCGCGCTGCTATTTGGTTATCTCATGGCGCTTCCTTAGGTCGTACACGACTTATGTCTACTTCCTTAAGTCGTGTACGACTTATACCTTTGAAGGTTGTGGGTTGCGCTGCATCAAAACTGCCCTGAAAACACTATAGTTCCTTTTCTTTTGAAACGAGTACTTTATTTGCTATTAGGAAAAAAAGTGTACATACGACAAGTGCATTTAGGGTACAATGTGGTAAGAGTACATACGACAAGTGCATTTAGGGTACAATGCGGTATTAGGAGTGCGGTAAGAGTAGTCATACATGAACAAAAAGCAGCAGCAGTGAGCATGATACAATGTGCAACAAAAAAGCGTAGCAGAAAGACTTGTTGATTAGAAAGAGTGAAGTAGTGCAACGAGGATGTGGAAATGCAGAGCCATATTTAAAGCAGCAAAAAAAGATAAAGCAATATTGCAGTGCAAAATATAAGGTGCATAATGACATGTTGTTGTGTGTATCTTTATGGAGCAGGTTTTGCTAACTCATGTGATGTTTTATGTTGTATATCATTATAAATGCACAGTGTAGAAGTGCAGGAAAAGTGTAGTGATGTCGAATCAAATATACAACACCAATGAGGATGTTATCCCGCCTTTTAGCAAGGACGTGATACCATAAAATCGACCGAGAAGCCAAAGACAATTCGTCTCGAAGAATGGTCAATTCAACATCTCAACAGAGCAAGTCCTGCTGATTGTTTTTTCAAATAAGATCCGCTACGGGGTTCGACCTACCCGGTCAGGTCGCAGGGGTCCAGGGGGCAGCGCCCCGTCCGAAACGGTACGTTCTATTTACTACCAAAGAGCGACCTAACAGACTACGCGACCTAACTGACTATGCGACCTAAAGGACTTTGCGACCTAACGACCTAAAGGACTTCGCGACCTAACAGACTATGCGACCTAAAGAACTTTGCGACCTAATGACCTAAAGGACTTCGCGACCTAACAGGCTACGCGACCTAAAGGACTTTGCGACCTAACGACCTAAAGGACTTCGCGACCTAACGACCTAAAGGACTTTGCGACCTAATGACCTAAAGCCTCTAGCGACCTAACATCACGAAGCTCCAGCGACCTAGCTTCACAAAGTAACCTAGCGACCTAGAACACCTAGCGACCTACCTTAGGTCGTCCATGACCTACGACCTATCTTAGGTCATCCCCGACCTAAAACCTACTACCCAGTTTATGCAACCCGAGATAACTCCTTACGCCGCTTTTCCCTAGGTCGCTCACCATTCCCACTAGGTCGCCTACGACCTACAACCTACCTTAACCTTAACCCGATCATAACCTATGACTTGTCAAGATGATCAAATGGTCAAGGGCAATTGTGAAGCCGTAGCCCGTGCTCCTTAGGTCGCTCACGACCTACGACCTACCCTTAGGTCGCTCGCGACCTACGACCTAACTCCGGAAACTCCCTATAAATACCCCGTTTACTCCAATGAGAAGAGGACCTTTGGATGATCTTCTGAAGCGCTGTTACTCTGCTCCTCCAACATTTCAATCATCGAAGATTCTTCATCAACAGTTCTACTTCATTCAACATGGATCCAAAGAGCAATCCGTCATCAAAGTTCTAATCTCTTGCCTTGATTATGTTGTAATCGTTGAAAAGTGTTGTAAAGGTGTTGTAATGGAGAAATCGTGTTGTAAAAGTGTTGTAATCTTGTAAAAGTGTGCTCAAAGAACATAATGAAGGATGTAAAGTGGATGTAGGCATAACTTTAGGCCGAACCACTATAAAAATTGCTGTCTTTTTACTGTTGTTTCCCTTTTCTGTTTACTTTTAGTTCCCGTGTAGACGGATGGTGCTTTCACTAGATTACTCCAGACACCAGGGTGTTAGCGTTATACTTTTTAGCGTTAACAGAGGATGTAAAAGCCTGAAATAACATAGAGCAGCAGAGAGACATGTGTAGCATGAGAGACATAAACATCGCGGTTGTGTTAACGCAAATCCAGTCAAGTAGCAGTGAACAAGTTAGAGACAAGTTGCAAAGTGAGACGTCCTGGAGCAGCAGTAAGCAGACATATCATGTAGTATGAGTGTGATGGTGCAACAAATATGAGGTAATGCTGGTCTAAACATGCAGCAACCATTATGCAGACATGTTACCATGAGACACATCAAGTAGCATAAATATTGAGAAATATTTCATGTTAAATGATATAAATATTTGGTTAGGTGGACAAACATGGGGTGTTACATTAGGAAGGAGAGAACTGACAATACGAGCCTTAGCATTGCTAACAATTTTGAAAGATAATTTTAATACGGAAAACATGGTTATAGCACATTTTAGGAAGACATGGTTCTTACTATGCTTTTTGTGCGATACACATGAGAATATATATAGAAGTTAACGGAATTGGGATTTGGAAAACTACTTGAAGCTGCCACTATTGACATGAGTACTTGGATAGAAGCTCAAAGAATTACTACATCTAATAATGCAAAAGCTATGAATGTTTTGCCTTTTTCTCTAGATAAAAATGAATTTTCAAAAGTAAAGATGTGTAAAACTTCACATGACATATGACACATGTTAAAAATCAGACACAAAGGCACATACAAGGTTAAAAAGACCAAAATTAATTTATCAAAAAGTCAATTTCAATCTTTCAAGATGAAATAGAATGAAAGCATTGTCAATATGTATTCATGAGTTTAAAGCATACAACATGGCTTATTGGCACTAGGAAGTACATTTACCAAATTTGATTAAGTGTCAAAAATATTGAACACTTAACTAATGAGTGGGAGAGGAAAGTACTTGCAATTAAAGAAGCAAATGATCTTTCCACTATCAAGGTCGAAGAGCTAATTTGTAATTTATGTCATATGAAGCTAACATGTAGGCTAGAAAAGAACTAGCCTAAGAAAACCAAAGTATTACCTTTCAGATCAAAGATAATGATTTGGAATTGAAGGAAGAAGATTTTGTCTTCATCGCAAAGATCTACAATAAATTCAGAAAATTCCAACAGTTTCCGAAAAGGCAAAAATTCGAAAATAACGGCAGCATCAACAATAACAACAACAATGGCAATTTAATCTCCATCAAATGCTATGAGTGCAAAAAAATTGGTCATATGAAGTAAGAATATCCCAAGCTAATATGAAGTAAGAATATCCCAAGCTAAGCAAGGTCAAGAATGGGAAATACAAAAAATTCAACAAAAAGAAGAAGCCGACTTTTCAAGTTACATGGGATAGTTCAGATTCATCCTTATTCTCTGATATTGACAGTGATTCGGAACAAGTTAATGTATGCTTCATGAAAACTAATGAGATGCCATCTGAGCTTCCTTATGACGAATTTCTAGAAGTTACTGTAGAGTTAGATGATAAATATAGGACATTAAAGAAATCTAAATAAGGATAATATTGGAAAACTAAATAGGGTAGTTCTTGAAATAATTTTATCCTATCTTGAAATAATTTTACTTAAGGATAAGAGAACTATCTTCAATCTAGTTAAAATAGACATCTTAAAATGCTCTTTTAGAAGATTATTTAAGAACACATAGGGATGTGAATGTGAAACTTTCAAAAGAATTTTGTGAACTTAAACAAAATGTAGAAACTTCAAATTCTAATACCTAGTTTGAAATCTAAATTAGAGAAACCTGCATCTAATGTAACTAAATTAAATAAAGGTAAAGAAAACTTATCTCATTTAATAAGTATTTTTAAACTGGCTAATTGTTGGAGCATGCTCATTTGACAGTGGGTGAAATGGGTGAATTTTAGTAGAATACCTATTTGGATCTTAATAGGCCTATGTAGTCTATTAACTAGCATTAGATCGCTAAATTTTTTAAATCAAATCATATTTTATTTAAAAGTTATTTTTTATTTGTTTAAATAATCATATTAACTAATGTAAATAATATTTCTTTGAATATATCATACAAATATTCATATAATGCACAACAATATAATGATGTGTGTAGGCATGTGTATAACTCAATATATATACATATAGATATTGAGATTTATATCTACTGTATATATGTATATATTATACATATGTAGCACCCCGTGGAATTAACCAAAAATTTGATAAGATAAATTAACCAATTTATAATAAAGCTAAAATGAAATTCAAGAAAACGTTAGAATTTTTTATAAAACTTGCATCATTGCCATTGTGGTGATTTTTTGAACAACTTTTATATATAAAATTTCATGACCGGAGCTCAAACGGAAAAATTATCAACGTGTAAAGATTTGAAATAAAAAAGAATTCAAAAGCATATTTAAGGAAATAAATCGAAGAAAAGTTAACATTAATAAAATTAATTATTTAATGTTAACTGGTCGATATCCAAAATAGGACTAATCGACACCTAACGGTCGACCACCTCCTATTGACCGATCGATCGGTCGTGCTAAGTCAGCTAGGGTTAGCCTAGGCCGAACTGTCCGAATTTTATAGTATAAAACTGTAACGACCCGTAAATTTTAACTATTTTAATAACGTAATTAGTTGAAATTTTTGTGAAATTTTAAATAATAAAATTTTGAAATAAGAATTTAATATTTAGAATGCGCCTAATTGAACATAGCAACTGGTAAATTTTCATCCGAAAATATGAAAGTTCATTTTCGTGTGTAAATTTTATTTCAATTTAATCAGTTAGTAATTGATGAAAATAAAATGTTTTCGTAACCTAAATATTTTTATATGGAAAAATTCTAAATCATTTGCTGAGCAAGACGTCATTTTTCGTTTTTTCAAATTCGGACCTCTTTAGCTCCGTCGATCTTATTTTTCTGCGTTTTTGCTGCATTTTCCGCTAGTAGAAAATTCGAATTTTTATAATTCGATCGTACCACTGATAATTTTATACCGCTTTGATCGTCTCGCCACACTGATCTCTACAGTATATTCGAGTCTGTGTTTTGATGTCCGGAAACGGCGGAATCTATGGAACGTTTGTTGGATCGGTTCCATATTCAGATTTTGTACCCATTATCATTTAAATTTCAAACTGTATAAATTCTAACAGCCATTAGCATTTATGAATTTTGCATAGACAATTGTGGCTTTTGTTTTCCCAGATTTGGTTATTTTGAGGCGTTACACTTCTTTTGCTTTCTATTTCCAAATACTCTCTATTTGTTGGCACTCTTCTTCTCTTTTCCCATCTCGGTTGCTCATTTCCTTTCGTTAAATTTTTGTTAGCTTTTTTCCCCTTCTTCCCTTCTTCACCTTCCTCATGCATATATATAAAAATAAAAATAAAATAACTCCACACAAGTTCCATTTCCACCTCCACCTTTCTCACCTTCTTCGCACATGCAACCCACGTCCCTCCAGAGCAGCCACTCAACAACATGCATGCTTTGCCGCCTTTCCTCTCTCCAATGGCCGAGATCGGAACCCTTCTCCTTAGCCGATGCAAACACCCACCTCAAGTCATTAGCCGCATGTCCTTCACCAAAGCCCGAACATTTCTCACGTCCATTGAACCACCTCGCCCTTCCTTTTACTTTGCTCGGCCGCCACCATAAATATCTCGCTCCCCATCACGGCCCCACCCTCACGCACGGCCTTTAACCACCGAAGCTACCACATCAACAGCAACCGAGATCGCAGCTCACGCTAGCCACTGGTCCTCCACTTCGTTCCACCGTGATCTGTCATAGTTCGACCCCTCAGCCTCCACCCCTTTCTCGCTCATAAGTGATCGCATCTCTATATTTAAGCTCGGGTATGCTTTATTTCCACTTTTTTATACGTAAATATATTAATTATAATATGTTATGTTTGTTTATATATACTGTATTTTGTTACAAAGATAAGTTTGCTAAATATTTTGTACGTGTTTTATATGAGGTCTCAGTGAGTATATTGTAAAGGAGTGAGTTTGTTTCGAATGTATCTATTTTCCGGCTGTATAAGCTCATGATTGATTTATAAAATTGATTCTCTTATAATCAGTATTGATCTCTTTGTATCGAAAATGGGTATGTAAGTTTATATTATATTATAAAAGAAGTTTTATACATTATTATATACATATGCTAGTATAAGTTTAATATACAAGTGCTGAAAGAAGAGTGTAAAAATAGTTGAAAATTTTGATAAGTTTACACGCATCAGCTATTTATAAATATTTTATTTAAATTTATACATACCTACAGTTCTTGTGGGATTTGGTTTGCATACTTATATTTTCTGTGTTATGGTTTACGTGTTTATTTATGTCCTCATATGCGTGGTTGGAAATTTTGTTTTATATTCATTTTGTTTGTTATGCACTTTGTTTATAAAGATTACAACAATCAGTACTGTGGTGTGGGTACATAAATATAAAGTGAAGAGAATTCGTATATAAATAGAATTCATATATATGCTGTTACGTGTGTACAACAAATACATAGTTTGTTATAAAAGAAAGAGTATGAATATGTTTTTTTTTTGTAAAAGTAACGTCCGAGCATGAACATTGAAAAGCACAGTCGTGTCTACTCCTTGGCTGTATTTGACGTATACTATATTATTATTATTTTTCATTTATTATGTTACAAATATACCCATAGCAGTCGTATATATACTTATATATTTGATATGTTGATATTTGCAACAGATGATATATAAAATCTTTTGTATCTGGCATTTTAAACAAGTATGTATATATTAATTTAAAAATATAATGGATATATATGTTGGATTTCAACGTGTATATATATTTAAATTTAAGATATATTTGAAATGTATAAGTATTTCAAACTGAATATTGGGTTTGAAAGAAATAATAATATATACCTTGTTTAATTTTTTTTATTAGATAATTTGAACTGTACTCATCGATTTCTGTTATCAGCTCTACTCATCGAATTCGTGCCTATCTAGCGTTGATTTGGAATTTGTGTTTGGATCTGTACTCAATTCATTGCCTATCCTCTCTAGCCTTGAAAGGTGAGCAATCACCCACGATTAATGTTCTTTTATCTATTAAATTTGATTTCAATTGAAACGACAATTGAAATAATGCTGCTGTTAGTTAATTACACTGTTATATATGCTATTACCTGTATCTGTTCACCTATGACATCTGACACCATTGTCTGTTATTTATACAATGTTAATCCAGTTTGGTTGTTAAATGTTTGATTGTTTGATTGTTGACATTGGACGTCAAATTGTTAATGTAGTAAATAATAAATAATTTGAAATTGAAATTGGCGTAGGATAGTTAGATTTGATATATGTTAAATTTGATTAGATAACATTTGCATAATATGACCCTTTAAATGTTGAATTAATTGACACGTAGAAATTTGGTAAAATACACCTTGAACCATTTGAATGTTTGTTGCTTAAACGGATGTTGTATGAAGTTGAATAATAGATACCAAGTGAAGAACCGCATAAAATATTAGTGCAATAATCTTTAATCTACATGAAATGATTGTGTAGATTCTAGAAATAATTATATTAATTTGCACAAACAACAATGTGAATTAATACGATTATTTCGGGATTATTTGAATTAATCATTGGATTGTTATTGATTGTTGTTATTGCTTGTTTATTTACTTTGACACCATCCTAGTTATCACACTGCAAGTTCCCTTTGTTATGCTTTGATTTTTGAATTGAAATGGAATCGGGTTGAAATGATAAATACCCAAATTGAACTTTGACCTAGGATAGAGAATTAATAAAAAATAGATTGGTCAATAATTTGATATAAAAATAAAATGAAGATTTTATTTGAATAAATAATATGGTTTTGAAATGAAGTTGGAATTTGAATTTTAAAGAAAGGAAATGTTAATATTTAATAATCCGAAACAAAATATTAACATAGTAGTTGTTGAAAGAATGTTGTTTTAAAATTAATTATTTAATAATTAAATTTGGAATTATTAATAATTAAGTTTGAAACTAGATAATAATTAAAGTTTTGAAATTGTTTAATAATTAAATAAGATTAAATTATTTAAAAATTAAATAAAATTGAATTCTTTATTAAGTGAAATTGAACTTCTTGAATAAGTGAAATTAAATTTCTTTAACAAGAAATAAAATGTGATTTATTGAAATTAATGTAAGACTTGTAATTTTAAAGAATTGATTTGACAAATCTAATTTAATACAATTTGAAGTTTTGATATAATAAAGTTGAACTTAAGAAATTGATTTAACGAATTGGAAATTTAATAGAAATTGTTTTGAATGACAAATTTACTTAATGAATATTGAATAAAATCGATCAATGAAGTTAAATTGATTTAAATGTTAAATTAAATTAATTTAAATAATTTCGGAATGAAACTTATATACGAACTTGAATCAATATTTGAATTGTTTTAAATAGAAATTGAAATTGAATTATAAGATTTTGAAATTATGAATGTGGAAGTTTTGAAACGTAAATTATGGAAATTGTTTTTAGAAAGACAAATGAAATGTTGGTTTACAAATTCTATTTGAAATTGAATTTGATTTTGTTTTGAAATATATTAAACGACCAATCGGTGTAATAATTACGGAAGTTATTAAAGAGACCAGAATCGGTTAGGGACATACTCACTGTCTAAACCGAAAACCACTTTAATAACTATACGCGGAGTGTGATCTAGAATGAAGTGGTTGGAATGATGTACCTGATGACTGAAGAAAGAGAACGATAATGGATAGCTTTGACACTTGTGTCAAATTGGAAATGACTAAAACAGGAGCCGTGCCGGGCCAAATGCGGTCAGCTACCTCGAGCGAACACACTTCTTCGAAAACTACTCATTACTTGTTGTCGATTGGTGCACCCTTGATTTTGGGAGTGTTGTTTCGCGGTGTTGCGATCGCTGCGACGATGCGTTCTCACCAGTCCGGATCAGGCAAACGGTAGTTTCACTACCTTGGGTATTGCCTCATGTGCCTTGTCATACTTGTATCCCTATACGCGACCACTACGATTTGTTTTGTGTTATACCTATGGAGTACTCCCTGATATCCCACTAGTTTACGGTGGAGTTTACAGTGTTGTATAGACTATAACGCTTATATAAAATGTGTTAAGGGGGATAATGGTAACGCCTTAACACTATTTTGATATTTTATATTACTGATAGGCATTATCTACTTAGCGTACACTACTACATAGTAGATAGTTTAACGGATCCTTAAAGGATGGTTATTCCAAACATCCTTTGAGTTACTTGTATTTCAGTTGTTATTTCACTTGAGTTGGATTTATTGATATAAGGATGTTAATACTGACTCGAGTGTCTTGTGTTTTTTCTTTACGCTCGGGTCAGACTGAGTGTACCAGTATTTGAGACTCACCTTTGGAGTTGGAGCTTCGCTCGGAGATCCAGCTATCTATCCAGCTTTCAGATATCCCGTTGATTACAGTGATTGTATTCTGATTCTTGTATTTGATTATTGTAATTGAGACATCTGTTGTACCTTATTTAACTCTGATATGTATATAGTAGCTTCATGAACTACTATCTTTTGTTTCCGCTGCATTTATTACTCTGTGTCTATGATCTGTGATTTCTTTATTTACTGTATATGCTCAGTTTTGCCAAATTTAAATTAACAATTTGGTATTTTGAATTATTCAAGTCCGACATGTGCGGATGCGAATAGTCCAAAATAGCGGGTCGTTACAGTTGGTATCAGAGCTTTGGTAGCTCTAGGCAAAACTTAACATACAGGGTAAATGTATTTACAGAATCACTCTCATTTGAGTTTCAATCTCTTCCTTCTGATTCGATTCCTTTGAATTTTGGAACATTCCCTGCGATTCCAAAATTCATTCGTGCCCCTCACTATTCGTCTTCTTTCAATTCTGGGGCATCCCATAACTCCATTTCGAATGACCCTTATAATGAATCGGCGATCTCGCTAAATTTCGAATGATTTGTAAAGGGGTGAAACTCCTTTACAATAAGCATTGATTTACCGGAGATTTCTGTATCCTCGGTTTGCGATGCTATCTATCTCCTGCTACGCTTAAAATTCTATCCCTTGAGATCTGATGTTGATTTACCTCGGAATTCTGCATCGATCTTATTCTTGAAGTCTCGGTTGACCCGGTTAAGGTTACCCGCGATTTAATAAACTTATTCATCTTCCTATTTTAATTATTTAATCATCTTATCTATGTTTTGAATCTATCTTCGACTCAAAATTCTCTTTGATTTGAGTCCATCAAATTTGAATCTTTATTCTTGTTTTGAAATCTATTCTTGCATCGTCGAGCGAGGAAGTGTATTTGTAAATTAATATTAAAAATGTTTTATATATTATGTTGTTTGAGTTGTTGATGTTGATTTGGGTTTTCGATCGATTCGTCTGATCAACGTTATCGATAGGATTTCCAAAACACTTGAACAGAACAATCTGACACAATATTGTTTCCAAATTCGGTAAAAAAAATAGTTTTGTATGATTATATTATATATAACTATAAATTTCTCTGAAATTAAATTTGTTAATGGATTTGTTGTCTGAAATAATAAATAAATGAATTTATAAAACTTGGCTATAATTTGATTTGGAATTGAAATGAATTTAAATCAGAAATTTGAGAATTTAATTTCCGTTGATTTCAAACTTTGGTTTTAAAGTTTTAAATGTGTATAATTTAAAGTATTTTCGAATATAAATGATTCTCAAAGAATTTTAAAATGTTTAAATCAGTACTCTTCTCTTTTGTCGCTGGAAAATAATTTCGGTGATGACGGCCGCATCATCGACATTCATTTTCGAGTTTCGAAATGAAGAGACCAATTCGTAGCTTTGCTACAGTTTTGTTTTGGAAATTGAATTGTTAAATTTCTTAAGTATGATTTGATTTATATATATAGGTATATTATTAATATGATTTGATATATAGTATATATTTATCTTTGAATTGTTAGAAGTTAATCGGAAATTTAATTCTTAAAATCTGGGTAAAAGATGATTTTAGTTATAAATGAAACCAAAATTTTGAATTAATATTTAAACTTGAGAGAATTGAATTAGAAATTTACTTGTATAATACTCAGTTGCATTCAATATAACTTACCCAAATTACTCAAAAGTTAACTATGTAATTGGATAGTATACAATATAGAATGTCTTTATAAATAAAATTTGAGTGCGTATAATAAATATTTTACCCTTAAGTTTTAATTATAAAATGTTATTAGAGATAAATAGAATAATAAGTTAATTGAATAATGGATGTGATTAAATAAATAAAAATTTTGTTTTGAAAGTTAATAAATTGAAATTAAATCAACTTAATGAGATATCTTGAGTTAATTGGATTAAAATTGAATTTCATTCTGAAAGAAACCTTTTGTACCTAACATTAATAAATGAGAAATCAAATCAATTTAATGAAACCTTGAATATAAAAGAAAAAAAACAAATTATTGAATATAAATTAATTTAAATTGAAACTTATATAGTTTAGATTAATTGTTTATTTTGTAATTCAAGTCTATTCTTCTGGTTGTTTCTATTCTCCTACCTCCTTCCTTTTCGGGGACGAAAAGTTTTGAGTGAGGGAGAGTGTAACGACCCGTAAATTTTAACTGTTTTAATAACGTAATTAGTTGAAATTTTTGTGAATTTTAAATAATAAAATTTGGAAATAAGAATTTAATATTTGGAATGCGCCTAATTGAACATAGCAACTGGTAAATTTTCATCCGAAAATATGAAAGTTTATTTTCATGTGTAAATTTTATTTCAATCTAATCAGTTAGTAATTGATGAAAATAAAATGTTTTCGTAACCTAAATATTTTTATATGGAAAAATTCTAAACCATCTGCTAAACAAGACGACATTTTTCGTTTTTCCAAATTCGGACCTCTTTAGCTCCGTCGATCTTATTTTTCTGCGTTTTTGCTGCATTTTCCGCTAGTAGAAAATTCGAATTTTTATAATTCAATCGTACACTGATAATTTTATACTGCTTTGATCGTCTCGCCACGCTGATCTCTACGGTATATTCGAGTCTGTGTTTTGATGTCCGGAAACGGCGGAATCAACGGAACGTTTGTTGGATCGGTTCCATATTCGGATTTTGTACCCATTATCATTTAAATTTCAAACTGTATAAATTCTAACAGCCATTAGCATTTATGATTTTTGCATAGACAATTGTGGCTTTTTTTTCCCAGATTTGGTTATTTTGAGGCGTTACATTTCTTTTGCTTTCTATTTCCAAATGCTCTCTATTTGTTGGCACTCTTCTTCTCTTTTCCCTTCTCGGTTGCTCATTTCCTTTCGTTAAATTTTTGTTAGCTTTTTTCCCCTTCTTCGCTTCTTCACCTTCCTCATGCGTATATATAAAAATAAAAATAAAAAAACTCCACGCAAGTTCCATTTCCACCTCCACCTTTCTCACCTTCTTCGCACATGCAACCCACGTCCCTCCAGAGCAGCCACTCAACAACATGCATGCTTTGCTGCCTTTCCTCTCTCCAATGGCCGAGATCGAAACCCTTCTCCTTAGCCGATGCAAACACCCACCTCAAGTCATTAGCCGCATGTCCTTCACCAAAGCCCGAACATTTCTCACGTCCACTGAACCACCTCGCCCTTCCTTTTACTTTACTCGGCCGCCACCATAAATATCTCGCTCCCCATCACGGCCCCACCCTCGCGCACGGCCTTCAACCACCGAAGCTACCCCATCAACAGCAACCGAGATCGCAGCTCACGCTAGCCACTGGTCCTCCACCTCGTTCCACCGTGATCTGTCATAGTTCGACCCCTCAGCCTCCACCCCTCTCTCGCTCATAAGTGATCGCATCTCTATATTTAAGCTCGGGTATGCTTTATTTCCACTTTTTTATACGTAAATATATTAATTATAATATGTTATGTTTGTTTATATATACTGTATTTTGTTACAAAGATAAGTTTGCTAAATATTTTGAACGTGTTTTATATGAGGTCTCAGTGAGTATATTGTAAAGGAGTGAGTTTTTATTTCGAATGTATCTATTTTCCGGCTGTATAAGCTCATGATTGATTTATAAAATTGATTCTCTTATAATCAGTATTGATCTCTTTGTATCGAAAATGGGTATGTAAGTTTATATTATATTATAAAAGAAGTTTTGTACATTATTATATACATATGCTAGTATAAGTTTAATATACAAGTGCTGAAAGAAGAGTGTAAAAATAGTTTAAAATTTTGGTAAGTTTACACGCATCAGCTATTTATAAATATTTTATTTAAATTTATACATACCTACAGTTCTGGTGGGATTTGGTTTGCATACTTATATTTTCTGTGTTATGGTTTACGTGTTTATTTATGTCCTCATATGCATGGTTGGAAATTTTGTTTTATATTCATTTTGTTTGTTATGCACTTTGTTTATAAAGATTACAACAATCAGTACTGTGGTGTGGGTACATAAATATAAAGTGAAGAGAATTCGTATATAAATAGAATTCATATATATGCTGTTACGTGTGTACAACAAATACATAGTTTGTTATAAAAGAAAGAGTATGAATATGTTTTTTTTTTGTAAAAGTAACGTCCGAGCATGAACATTGAAAAGCACAGTCGTGTCTACTCCTTGGCTGTATTTGACGTATACTATATTATTATTATTTTTCATTTATTATGTTACAAATATACCCATAGCAGTCGTATATATACTTATATATTTGATATGTTGATATTTGCAACAGATGATATATAAAATCTTTTGTATCTGGCATTTTAAACAAGTATGTATATATTAATTTAAAAATATAATGGATATATATGTTGGATTTCAACGTGTATATATATTTAAATTTAAGATATATTTGAAATGTATAAGTATTTCAAACTGAATATTGGGTTTGAAAGAAATAATAATATATACCTTGTTTAATTTTTTTTATTAGATAATTTGAACTGTACTCATCGATTTCTGTTATCAGCTCTACTCATCGAATTCGTGCCTATCTAGCGTTGATTTGGAATTTGTGTTTGGATCTGTACTCAATTCATTGCCTATCCTCTCTAGCCTTGAAAGGTGAGCAATCACCCACGATTAATGTTCTTTTATCTATTAAATTTGATTTCAATTGAAACGACAATTGAAATAATGCTGCTGTTAGTTAATTACACTGTTATATATGCTATTACCTGTATCTGTTCACCTGTGACATCTGACACCATTGTCTGTTATTTATACAATGTTAATCTAGTTTGGTTGTTAAATGTTTGATTGTTTGATTGTTGACATTGTACGTCAAATTGTTAATGTAGTAAATAATAAATAATTTGAAATTGAAATTGGCGTAGGATAGTTAGATTTGATATATGTTAAATTTGATTAGATAACATTTGCATAATAAGACCCTTTAAATGTTGAATTAATTGACACGTAGAAATTTGGTAAATACACCTTGAACCATTTGAATGTTTGTTGCTTAAACGGATGTTGTATGAAGTTGAATAATAGATACCAAGTGAAGAACCGCATAAAATATTAGTGCAATAATCTTTAATCTACATGAAATGATTGTGTAGATTCTAGAAATAATTATATTAATTTGCACAAACAACATTGTGAATTAATACGATTATTTCGGGATTATTTGAATTATTCATTGGATTGTTATTGATTGTTGTTATTGCTTGTTTATTTACTTTGACACCATCCCAGTTATCACACTGCAAGTCCCTTTGTTATGCTTTGATTTTTGAATTGAAATGGAATCGGGTTGAAATGATAAATACCCAAATTGAACTTTGACCTATGATAGAGAATTAATAAAAATCGATTGGTCAATAATTTGATATAAAAATATAATGAAGATTTTATTTGAATAAATAATATGGTTTTGAAATGAAGTTGGAATTTGAATTTTAAAGAAAGGAAATGTTAATATTTAATAATCCGAAACAAAATATTAACATAGTAGTTGTTGAAAGAATGTTGTTTTAAAATTAATAATTTAATAATTAAATTTGGAATTATTAATAATTAAGTTTGAAATTAGTTAATAATTAAAGTTTTGAAATTGTTTAATAATTAAATAAGATTGAATTATTTAAAAATTAAATAAAATTGAATTCTTTATTAAGTGAAATTGAACTTCTTGAATAAGTGAAATTGAATTTCTTTAACAAGAAATAAAATGTGATTTATTGAAATTAATGTAAGACTTGTAATTTTAAAGAATTGATTTGACAAATCTAATTTAATACAATTTGAAGTTTTGATATAATAAAGTTGAACTTAAGAAATTGATTTAACGAATTGGAAATTTAATAGAAATTGTTTTGAATGACAAATTTACTTAATGAATATTGGATAAAATCGATCAATGAAGTTAAATTGATTTAAATGTTAAATTAAATTAATTTAAATAATTTCAGAATGAAACTTATATACGAACTTGAATCAATATTTGAATTGTTTTAAATAGAAATTGAAATTGAATTATAAGATTTTGAAATTATGAATGTGGAAGTTCTGAAACGTAAATTATGGAAATTGATTTTAGAAAGACAAATGAAATGTTGGTTTACAAATTCTATTTGAAATTGAATTTGATTTGGTTTTGAAATATATTAAACGACCAATCGGTGTAATAATTGCGGAAGTTATTAAAGAGACCGGAATCGGTTAGGGACATACTCGCTGTCTAAACCGAAAACCACTTTAATAACTATACACGGAGTGTGATCCAGAATGAAGTGGTTGGAATGATGTACGTGATGACTGAAGAAAGAGAACGATAATGGATAGCCTTGACACTTGTGTCAAATTGGAAATGACTAAAACAGGAGCCGTGCCGGGCCAAATGAGGTCAGCTACCTCGAGCGAACACACTTCTTCGAAAACTACTCATTACTTGTTGTCGATTGGTGCACCCTTGATATTGGGAGTGCTGTTTCGCGGTGTTGCGATCGCTGCGGCGATGCGTTCTCACCAGTCCGGATCAGGCAAACGGTAGTTTCACTACCTTGGGTATTGCCTCATGTGCCTTGTCATACTTGTATCCCTATACGCGACCACTACGATTTGTTTTGTGTTATACCTATGGAGTACTCCTTGATATCTCACTAGTTTACGGTGGAGTTTACAGTGCTGTATAGACTATAACACTTATATAAAATGTGTTAAGGGGGATAATGGTAACGCCTTAACACTATTTTGATATTTTATATTACTGATAGACATTATCTACTTAGCGTACACTACTACATAGTAGATAGTTTAATGGATCCTTAAAGGATGGTTATTCCAAACATCCTTTGAGTTACTTGTATTTCAGTTGTTATTTCACTTGAGTTGGATTTATTGATATAAGGATGTTAATCCTGACTCGAGTGTCTTGTGTTTTTGCTTTACGCTCGGGTCAGACTGAGTGTACCAGTATTCGAGACTCACCTTTGGAGTTGGAGCTTCGCTCGGAGATCCAGCTATCTATCCAGCTTTCAGATATCCAGTTGATTCCAGTGATTGTATTCTGATTCTTGTATTTGATTATTGTATTCGAGACCTCTGTTGTACCTTATTTAACTCTGATATGTATATAGTAGCTTCATGAACTACTATCTTTTGTTTCCGCTGCATTTATTACTCTGTGTTTGTGATCTGTGATTTCTTTATTTACTGTATATGCTCAGTTTTGCCAAATTTAAATTAACAATTTGGTATTTTGAATTATTCAAGTCCGACATGTGCGGATGCGAATAGTCCTAAATAGCGGGTCGTTACAATTAAACCTAACGGTTAATGTTATTTCCTATAGTTATAAATAGGCACCTAACCCCTACCATTGCTGCTTTGAAACCCTAACCTAACAATAAGCAATACGTCTAAATTCTATTCTCTTCCCAAAATCTCCGTCTCTTTAAACTCCAAAACATTAAAATCAAACTAAAAGAAGGAAATCAACAAATTAAAGGGAAGGCGCAAAGAGGGGACGATTCAAGTTGGAATACGAGGAATGGAGCTTTTAAGAGATGAGTGGGTTGATTACTAAGGGAGGTTGTTTTATAAGTAATTAAATTTGTTTATATTTCTATGTGATCTGGAATTACTTTCTTTTAATTTTGAGATAATAGTTTCTATTCAAAGATTATCTTTAATAAATCGAACTCACCTATGTATAAACAAGAAAAAACATATATTTTATATAAAGTAAAATTAGAGAAAGTACACTAGATTTATTCTTTCTAAAAATCCATATTGATATGAATTTGATTAAATAAAGTGAAGTTGAATAACTCCCTATTTACTCTGATTTGATCTTGAGATATAAATTTATATATAGAACTTTAGTTGGAGATATACAGTGATTTTGTATAAAAAGGTGTAAAAGCACAGATATCATAAAGTTAATATTTTAAAATTCATGTAAACAAAATTATTGAATTTACATAAAAATATACTTGAATTACAAACGGGGTTAACGATAGAAATCTGGTTAGGACAAGTAAAATAAATTTTGCATGCACAAACTCTAATAAATTTACACAAATCATGTGACAAAAAAATTAACAAAAAAAATTTAAGCAGGAATCGAAAACGCATCCGTTGGCGGCTACTTTTAGCTGGTCGACAAAAAACAGTCGACCTATCATCAATTTTCAACACAGATTGAATCTCGGCCAGGGGCCAGGTTTAATATATAATTTACATGTGCTTGGGCAACTAATTTTCATTTCTTGACTTTTGGACGCTACGGAATTGAAGTAGACATGTATGCGGACAATTAGGCCTAGACACTATTTATCATGCGAACTTGATATTTGATATTAGGGCAGTTTAATCATGAGGGTATGCAGAGCACATGACACTATCAATAGCACCTGGACACTGTTGGTGGATGCTCGACGTGGTGCACAGTCCGACATAAACAGGAGGTTCCGCGGATGTACGCAGGCAATTTAGCATAAACACTGTTGGTGGATGCCCGGAGCGGTGCGTAGAAGATGTTACCGTTGAGATCATTGACATGGATGCATATGCCCTAAGTAGTCAAGTTATTAGGCTCAAAGTGAGCCTAGAATTGCGAGGTCCAACCAATGTGTAAGTACGATAGTCGTAATCATTGTTTGGGTTATGCCAACCCAAAGGTGATATTCCATGCGATCTTATGCTAGTAGCAGTCCTAGAGATAATTAGCTGATCCGTTGTTCGAACTTTGAGTAAGAATTCCTGCTGTATGTTTTAGATGTAATTGAAACTATATTCCTTAGGTTAAGATGGCCGATCTTAGGTAGGTAGTTCATAAACACCAATAAGGACACCCTAAGTCACGTAGATTATAAATGAAATTAATTGTTTGTGAACACCATGCACTAGTGATACAATTCATTCACCAAACTTTCATCTGACCCGCTCCTTTTCTTTCCTTCCACCTCACCCCACCCACAAAAAGGCAGGACATAAGTTGATTTGGCCTAGGTATAGTACGTGGAAAAAAGAGCTAAGCATTGGAGTCATATTATTCTTCTTTATTATCCATGTAACTATTTATTGTATTTATTATCTATCAGACTTTATATGGTACTTTAGGAATTTTGTGTATGAAGTACATATTTTTAAACTGTGTTTCTAAAATGTTTATTCCAGTACTCATATTTATTTTCTTCCGTTGTGAGATCTGAAAGTATAGAATATTTTGATTTTATCTTAGTATCTGTAATGTTTTAAAACATGATTGCTAGTATTTCTTAGCATGACATAAGCCCGAAAGTCACTTTAGGCTTTGGGTCGGTGTGTCCGGAGGTGTAAGTTGTCATATACGTATGTATGTTATAAAAAAATGCACATTGGAAATATAAACCCTAAGTATATACATATGTTTAGATATACTACAATATTTGTATATATGATTTGTATACACATATTAATAGTACTATATATATATATATAGTTTAGGCATTTATATGTTGCCATTTATTTATTTATGTATATAGGTTAAATAAATCTACATGTTATATTAAATATCTTAATTGTGAAAATTTGGTAGCTGAATGGAAAAATTGAAAGCACTTAATACCTTCCTCAATTAAATTCTCCTAATTAAAAAAACATCTAATCTTTAGGTTAAAAAGGGGAATAAAACTGCTTATATAACCATAAACAAAATAGTTTAACATTAAACTTCTTATATATAAAATATTGTATAAATATTTATAAACTAGATCACCTTTTAAACAATATTACAATTAAAATAATTCAAAATTTTGAAATTTTATATTAATATTCTTATTCAACTTTAACCTTATTAAACATGTATCAAACAGTAAATAGTTCTAAAAATAACAAGGAATTAAATTAAGTATGAAATGTTTGAGATCTAAACATATTATATATATATGAAATAATAAATTATATAATTTTGGTGAATTTTTATTTCATTTTAACCAGATCTAAATAAATTTGGTATGCTTCTATTGGCACATAGATTTTTTCTTCCGGCCACCATTTTAATTTTATTAGATATAGTAGTTTTTTTGTACTTTTAGCCACCATATTATTTTATTTCACCCAATACAAAATAGTTGTGCCTTTCTTTCTATTTAAGAAAACTCTCACGTACTTTGTCTCAAAAATTCCAATCCCTAGAATTTGAAAGAGAATCTCGTTTTTTGCCTAATATTATGAAGGAAAGTGAAGATTTAATGGATAATCGTAATTGTGATGATCATCTAGATTTAGTGGATAATCCTAATTGTGATGATCACAAAGAAGTTGGTTTACTTTTCATGCGTGACTAGGATTTGATTGAGATGAATGATTAAATTCATCTTGACGATCATTAGAGAAAGAGAAATGTTTTGTTTGATTTAGGGTTTAAGAGGGTGACTTTGAAATGCTTGGATGCTTGGTTGATAAAAAATAGTGCTTGGTGTTAAAAAGAATGAAACTAAAATCATTAAGGTGGCATTTTGGTAGCCGGAAGAAAAAAACTGGATGCCTATTGTTGCACACTAAATTTGAATCTAATCTTACAAAATCATAACCAAATCTTAACATCATTGGTATACATGAATAAACCTTGTTCATTTCTAATGTTATAAATTTACGATTAAAAAATATCGAAAGTTACAAAGTATTATCTGGCATTTTGTCCTGGCTATATTCAACTGATTAGAAAAGTTAAATCCGACTATCATCAAGGCCGGTAAGTCTAGAGCGATGATTCTAGGGTCCAGAAGTCAAGTACAGATGATAATATGAAGTCATGATCGAACGAAATTGAGAGATATGCATGCAGAATGTCTGAAGTATGGAACATAGTTCAACATAGAGGAGGGATCGACAATAACCACTCTCCAACTTAGGGTTCGGCATGTTTCAGGAAGCAAGTGCAATTCAATGGAAAACAACCAATATCTCAAGATCCATAAGTCCAATGTATATGAAATTTTATGAGCAAGATGAGGGGACCCTAGGAGCCTACCCTGCATCATAAAAGGATGAAATAAGAGGGATCGACCCTCTTCCCTCAACGGAGGTCGGCTGTAATAAGAAGGCAATTCACATTGAAGCAAAGATCGAGCTATAACTCAAGTTCCACTAATCCAATTGGCATGAAACTTGGAGGCTGGGCATATTTAAACATAGGGAAGTACCATAGGGAACACACCCCCAAATTTCTCCAAAATAGGAACGGTACCGATCACTATTCTTTGGAATTTTGGCCATGCGACCCCTCTTATATGTATATATGGTCTTGGAGATCCTTCTGCCAAATTTTCAGGGAGATTTGTCGCCATCTTCGTCTATAAATATAGGCTTGGGTTTTCATTTTAGGGACCTTTATGCTGCTAGTTGCTTTGTAATCTATTGTAAATAAGGATTTTCATCTGATCCTTATTTTACTCTATTTACAAAGTGATTAATAAAGCAATCTATTCAAAGTGGACGTGGGCAAACAATGCCGAACCACTATAAATCATTGTGTACTTGTTATTACATTAATTTTCTGCTATTTCATTACTATTTTCCTTTATTCACATTTTAGATTCTTCATTTATTTCTCTACAAAACTCTCTATTGGGTGTTTGTGCCAACTTTTGGTGCAACCATTTTGGTGCTTTCATTGAGAGTCTGATTCTCAGCCTTGTTTGGATCCCTTTGTTGCTACTAGATTGCATAAATCCTTCGAAGAGATCCGAAATTATCTTTAAGAAACTTGTTCGTTATACTTAGATTTGCAAAAGTCTAAGGAAAATTATATATAATGGTTAGGAATATCAGGTCTAAATCTCAAAACGCAGAAGGAAATGAGAATGCTATCATCCAACAAGGAAGCCCGAGCAATCTACCAGTAGATGTGAACGCTACTAATCTAGTTGAAGTCCAAAATCCGACTGATTCCATCATAAGAGCTGGATTCCATAATCTTATGAGAGAGCTAGTGGATAGCCACTGGTAGTTGAATCAGCAGATTCAAACCAATATCGAACTAATGAACCAACTTAGTCAGCACCAGCGTGGGAAAATTAGGAGGGACCCTAACCCTTATTCTACGTTGGAAAGTTCTAGTTCATCAGATGATTATCACAAACGCAGACATTGAAGAATTGATTAATATCGTGCAAAAACTTCAGGACATCAACAGGCAAACCAACATGTCCTACTGAGACCGATCAGTGCCGATCCCTCCCTAGCAATTGGTACTGATACCTCCTCCAGAGGAGGGAGCCTACCTTTCCATGATGGAGCCCAAGGTGGAGCCGCTGCGATTGATTTGGATGTTGGAGTTCAGATGGGTGTAGACCAATTGCCTCCTCGGAATGACGATGAAGAAAATGTATGTGATATACATCGAGAGGATGTTGAGCGAAGAAGGCATGGAACGGCCCATAGACATCGACCGGACCATTCACATGAGATGGAGCATGACCACAGCTTGGCTTCTACTATCCAAATGCCGGACTTGTCGACTATGGTTAGACAACTAATAAGGAAGGGCCAAGGCTTGACCAATGATGATTGGGGCATCTTGAGAAGCCATACCCCGTTCATCGACAATATCTTACATGCTGAGTATCCAAGAAGGTTCAACATGCCGTTAATGCCTGCCTATGAGGGAAAACCGACCCCAGACAGCACATCATGAGATGTGAATGGCTGATGGATTCTGCATGAGCTGATGATGCAAAAAATGCAGATGTTTTCCTATTACTCTCTCTGGCATAGCAACAATGTGTTTCACAAGATTACCCCCACGGTCAATCTCTAGATTTGACGATTTAGCAGCGAAATTTGTAGAGAAGTTATGTATGCACACAACTCGTCCCAAAGATGTAATATCCTTATCTAGCGTGATCCAGGCTTATGAAGAATTGATGAAAGATTATTTGGAAATATTTCATACAGCTGTTAGAGAAGTTAGTAATCCGAATGACCATTCAATATTGATGGCGGTAACGAGAGGATCCAAAATTGGACTTTGGCGATTGGTTAGCTGGCAAACCACCCGCAACGTTGGAGCAGTTCTATGCAAAAGCAACTTAGTATTTGAGGAAAGAGGCAGCTAGATGCTCTAGGAAGAAGAATGTTGTGGGACCAAGAAGAGAAGGAGCGCAGAGTAACATTACAGTGAAGCGATCTGGAGATAGTTCTGGTAAAGTTCAAGTGAATGTCCAAAATAAACCGAATCAGCAAAAGAAAGACGGTGATAGGAACCATGAATGACAAAGGGACTCTGGAAAATGAAATCCTAGGATTCCAACGTATGATACCTACACACCACTAAATACATCTCTAGAGAACATCTATTTGTCTACCTACAATACCATGCAATACAGAAAGCCGCCTTTGAAAGAATCGATGGAGAAACAGAAGAAGACTGGAAAATATTGTTGGTTCCACAAATGATATGTACATAACACGAATGAGTGTAGGCATCTCCAGGATATAATCGAGAAACTGATTTGGGAAAGAAAGTTACCACAATTCATTAAAGCCCCATGGGATGGTGGGCATGGGTCATCTGACCCCAACCGAGGACAAACTCCACACTGAGTGGAGGAGCCTGTGCGTGCTGGTGGAAGGTTAGTGATCAATACGATAGTCGAAGAACCGCATCCAACTGATAAGAGTTGTCCTGAGATGGAGCGCTATGCTAGCGCGATTAAGCATATGAATTTGAGTGTTGTTCAAATATAAAATATTGAGCTCCAGCAAAACAACAGCGTACAATGGAAGATGATATTGTATTCAAAGATAGAGATGCAAATAAGGTGGAGGCACCAACGGTTGATCCAATGGTCATTTCGGCCATGACCAGCCCCGCCTTAGTAAGAAGGATTTTGGTTGATTACAGAAGTTCTGTTAATATAATTTTAAAAAGGCTTATGATCAAATAAGGATGGAAGCCAAGGACTTGAAACCATCTAAAGCCCACATCCATGGCTTTAACGGTGCTGCGGCCAAAGTTGTCGGATATGTTGAATTGCCCATGGAGTTGGGAAAAGGTGACTGTAGGAGAGTGCAGATTTTACCATTTGTTGTCTTGGATGTTGACTCTCCATACAATGCTTTTCTAGGTCGACCATCCCAAGCTAAATTCTAGGCAGCTCTTGCCCCGTGGTGTTTGACTTTGTAGTTCCCAACTGATAATGGTGCTGGAGTCGTGCATGGTGGTCAAACGACTGGACATGTCTGCTATGTAGCTGAATTGAGAGATGCTCAATAGAAGGAGAAAGGTAAGGGTGTGGATAAGTCTCTCCACATCTAGACTGTTGAAGGTTGACAAACAAGCATTCAGGCCTTGGCTTAGATGTCGCGGTCAGTTCTACAAAGACATAGATCCGAGAGATGATGAGGAGGAGTCCAAAGAGACCAAGGCTGCACCGGCTAAGATGGCAATTGACATAACGGTCAGCCACGATGACCCGTCACGGGTCCTAAAGACCGGGTCATAGCTCAGCCCTCCAATGATGGAAGAACTTGCTGGATTTCACCGAGTGAATCTTGACGTGTTTGCTTGGACTCACTCTGACATGTATGGGATCTCGCCTTCCATTGCGAGTCAAGCATAAAATATCTACCCGAGGCATGTCCCGGTGAAACAGAAAAGACATGGCATGGATCTGGAGAGATCTGTTGCCCTTAAAGAGGAAGAGGACTGAATCAAAGGCAATGGGTTTATTCACGATGCCCTTTATCCTAAATGAGTATCTAATCCTGTACTTCTGAGAAAGGCAAATGGAAAGTGGTGGAGATGCATTTATTATTCAAACTTAAACAAGGCGTACCTGGAAGACAGTTTTCCCCTTCCAAGGATCGACCAGTTGGTAGACTCAACCGCAGGACACGAATTGCTATCTTTCATGGATGCTTACTCTGGATATAACCAAATACCGATGCACATTCCCGATAAGGAGTACACCAGCTTTGTTATCGATGTTGGTTTGTATTGCTTATGGTAATGTCGTTTGGATTGAAGAATGCCGGAGCGACCTATCAATACCTAGTCAACAGAATGTTTAAAGATCAGACTGGAAAGAGGATGGAAATATACGTGGATGATATGCTCGTGAAGTCATGATGATCAGGCAACCACATTAGATACTTGGCAGAAATTTTTGATATCCTGTGATATTATAATATGAAGATCAATCCTCTAAAGTGTTCCTTTAGTGTTGCATTAGGAAAGTTCTTGGGTCTCATTGTCAATGCTCGTAGAATCGAAGCGAATACCGAAAAGATTTAAGCAATTTCCAAGATCCAGACCATCAAGCAAGTACAGAGTCTAAATGGGAAGGTTGCCGCATTAAGTTGATTTATTTTTAGAGCTACCAATAAATGTATTCCTTTCTTCGACTTGACTAGAAGAGGGAAAAGGAACTTTGAATGGATGTAGGATTGTAAAGACGCATTCCAAGCTTTGGTGAACCGCCTAGAAAAGCCTTCAATCCCGTCAAAGCCAGTGGATCATGAAGATTTGTATATCTACTTGGTCATGTCAGTACATGTTATAAGTGTTGCCCTGCTTCGCGAGGAGAATCGGATCAAGAGACTGATCTATTATGTTAGCAAACGATTAACAGGATCTGAGAGGAACTATCTGAAGGTGGAGAAATTAGCATACGGCTTGTTGATCGCTTCATGAAAGCTCTGCCTATACAGGCTCATCTTATCAACGTTTACATCGACCGGCTATCATGATAGGTACTCTAGTGACCTAAGACGTCTGGGAGGTTACTCAAGTGGAACATCGAGCTAAGTCGGTTCGACATTACTTATATTCCTCGGAGAGCTACGTAAGGATAGGCACTGGCGGACTTTATAGCAGAATTCATTGCACAAAATGATCTCCCAAAGAGCGATGGATACCCGGCCATTCGGTGGAAAATGTATATGGATGGAGCATCCAATGATTATTGTTCTGGAGACAGAATCATGTTTGTAACTCCGGACAATAGGTCAATTTGCTACGCTTTGAAGCTTGACTTGCAATGAACAACGAAGTTGACTATGAAGCCTTGATCGCTGGACTCAAACTTGCTAGAAAAATGGGAATAAAATCTCTCAAAATCTTTGCAACTCATAGTTGGTAGTATACCAAATCAGGGAAGATTACCAAGCTAAAGGACAGTGAATTTCCCCATACTTTATCTAAGACCAAAAGCTATTGACTATCTTTGAGTATTATGACATCACGCACATTCCCCGGGATCAAAACAAAGAGGCTGACTCATTGGAAAAGTGCGCTAGCACTGGGGATGCACAACAGATGGGCTTGGTTCCAATCGAAGTACTAGATGCTCCGAGCATAAACTAGATGGAAATCGACCAGGAACTAGAGATAGAGCCTGAGAAGAAGTCATGGATGACTCTGATTAAAGACTATTTGCTACAGGGAGCCTTCTTGAACGAAGGAATGAAAGGCGACAAGTCCTTTGCAAAGCTTCATGATATATCATTCAAGAAGGAGTTATGTATAGAAAGGGTTTTTCTATTCCCCTGCTCTGGTGTATCGCTCACGATGAAATAAAGTGAGTCTTAAAGGAACTTCATGAAGGGGAATGTGGCGGTCACACTGAAGGGCAAACCATAGCAAAGACAATACTCCGTTATGATTATTATTGGCCGACTGTCAACCAAGATGCTGCTGATTATGCTAGGTGATGTAACAAGTGCTATATATACACAAAAGTTTCAAGAGCTCGGTCGACGAAGATCACACAAATTTTCAGTCCATGGTCGTTTGCCATATGGGGCATAGATATTATCGGTTCCTTACCGATCTCTAAAGATGGTGCGAAATACGCCATCGTCGCAGTTGATTAGTACACCAAATGGGCCGAAACAGAACCTTTAGCCACGATCACGACAAAGAAAGTAATCAACTTCATTGTTCAGAACATTATTTGTCATTTTGGCCCTCCATGAACCATTGTAACTGATAATGGGACTCAATTCGATAGTGCTGAATTCAAAACTTTTGTCGTAGGTATAATATTAAGAAGAAATTTGCGGCAATTGCTCACCCTCAAGCAAATAGACAAGTCGAGGTTGTGAACAAAATCATAATGTCCATTCTGAAGAAGCGTTTGGAAAAGGCTAGAGGCAAGTGGGTGGATGAACTCTCAGTAGCGCTATGGGCTTGTAGAGCCACCCACATGTCCGCGACTGGCCATACTCCATTCGCCCTTGCTTACGGCTCCGAAGTCATTATTCCTGTTGAACTTGAAGTTCCTTCTCATCGAGTAACCTATTACGATCCCAAAAATGAATAGAGATCTCCTCTTGGAATCTCTAGATTTTATAGATGAGAAGCACGAAGAAGCTGATTTGAGGGCAGCTGCACATCGACATCGAGTCGTCCAATACTATAACACTAAAGTCCGACCTAGAACCTTTGAAATCGGCGATCTCATCCTGATATGGGTTTTTCCTGATCCTACTTGGGAAGGACCATATATCATTGAACAAAGGCTTGGAGAAGGAACTTTCAAGCTAGTGACTGTTGATAGCGTCACACTCCCAAAGGCGTGGAATAGCGAGCATTTACGACGCTATTTCACTTAGTTTAATTCTTTTCATTCAATTGTATTCAATTTCCGAATTTGCTTTAACATTTAATTTTCCTAAATATATAATAAGACAAATTATGTCATTTCTTTCCATTTGGCAAACAAAGTTTGAAGTTTCCTTTATATCTATGATTGTTATAGCATTACATATTAATTATGATACCCGAGTAATTGATATTGACATGTCCGAGCAGGTTCCCAGAGTTTGGAGCTAGCCGATTACATAAATTCATGATTGAACTAAACAAAATGAATGCAGTCTGACCATTCATTTGATGATTCTCGCTCACAGCTTGATAGATGGAGCACATAACGAGAAGTGGATGTGACTAGACCATCCGATAACCAAATTAATCCTACCGAGTGATGGGACAAATATGAATCAAAAGCGATCGTGATATGACCGATCGCTTGCTAAGTTAAACCTCGGACTTAGGGGCAAACCAATCAATTAAGGAAAGTACAGTCCGACTATCTTCTGAAATAACTCTAAGTCCCTGGAGTGTTGACTCGAGTATAAATGCAAGACGGGTGCGATTCGACCACCTACCAACTAACTCTTATCCCTAGAGTGCGGATATGAGTATAAATAAATAGATGAGTGCAGTTCAACCACTCACTATTTCATAAACTCTGACCTGAAATCGACAGGAGGGGTATAAACTCACTAAGGATGGAGTTTGACCATTCATTACCTAACTCCGCCAACCCGAGACTAGGGGTAGGAGTTTAATCACTCAGACCACTAAATCCAACAACGTAGCACTAGGGCTCAAGCCCAGTGTTTGATACAACTTGAGACCACGACCAGAGGCCTTGAGTGAAAATTAATGGACGGTTGTCTGAATTAATGGTAACGAATTACAAGTACATTGAATGGAAAGTAATTGCTCGATTTCTTAGACAAAATTCATATTAGGGTTCGAGAAAAAACAAAGAACTTTTATTTGCATGCTAAACTTCAAATTTTTGATACAAGTTTATTCAAGAATGGGTGTCGTATTAGAACCTCAATTCTTAGTTTCGATGACAACAACTATACAAACACATATATAGAATACAAACATTATAAATTTGCAGGTACATGCAACAAGATCATGGCTAGAAGATAAGCAAGGAGAGACTTTTACTAGTAAGGTCATATTTAGTCTTAGACAAAATATGTAAAAGCCCCTTGAGTGATTCACAAAACACAAATTCACGTTTTCAATTAAAAGAGAACTTATCTTAATAAAACTGAATTCACAAACGTCTGTGATAAACCACAGACGTCTGTGAAATTACATGGGAAAATTAATCCCTATAATGACAGACATCTGTGATTTCCCACAGACGTCTGTGGCGTTATTTCTGAAACATAACGCCTATTTTTATGAAAGGATGTTTCCTTCTGAAATTTTCAATACACTGAATTTACTCAAACATTGCAACTCTTTGAAAGGTAATGGTTGCTTCTCTTCGAGAAACATCTCTTGTATCTTATAAATAGCACTAAATGATTGAGGCTAACACTCACCTTGATTTCTATACTCTTATTCTTTATTCTTACTTCTGTGCTTTCACTAATTCAATTTTCTCAGTCGTTTAAATAACCAGAATTTATATTTTGGTTATATAGCTTCCTAAAAATCAAAGTGCATATAAACAATATCACTCAAAGGAGATTATAGGAAGAATTGTATTGTACAGTCAATATCTGTGTTATTCAGAACTCACAATTGTCAACAAAATACTTTTGTATTAAGCATGTTCTTCCGAGTGAAGTGAGGGTTTTTTTGGTTAGTAAATACCGAAGGGGAGCTTCGGGACTAGATGTAGGACGTGAGGTCTGAACCAGTATAAAAACTCTAGTTTGTATGCTTTTTATACTTTACTATTCATTATCTACTATAGCATTAGCTCATACAGTTGCATATTATATACAAGTTAGTTAACATACGATCCACTAGGCTTTCATTTGGTATCAAAGCAAGGTTTTTCATTTTTACCATAACACGTAATTGAATTTTGGTTAATATGGCAAGTACATTTCAAGAAGGACAATCAACTGCAGATCCTCCACTATTCACTAGCTCAAACTATGCTTATGTGTCAACACGTATGAGAATTTTATGGAAGCTAATGGTCTAGAAATTTGGAAAACTACACAAACTAGATATGAGGCACTCACTGCTGATATAGATACTTGGACTGACACACAAAATAATTTAGCAACCAATGATATAAAGTTATGAATGTTCTATTTTGGTCACTCGATAAAAATGAATTTTCACGAGTCATGCTTTGTACTGCTGCTTATGATATATGGCATACATTACAAATTACCCATGAAGGCATAAACAAAGTTAAGCAAACAAAAATTTCTATTATACAAAATCAATTTTCATCTTTTAGAATGAAAACAAATGAATCAATTATTGACATGTATGCTAGGTTTCTAACTATACGACATGATCTTATGGCACTAGGAGTTAAATTCACTAATTTTGATTTAGTCACACAAATTTTGAACTCTCTGAAAAATGAATGGGAAAGAAAAGTTTTAGCCATCGAAGAATCTAACGATCTTTCCCAACTCAAAGTCGAAGAGTTAACAGGAAATATGGTGCCGTAGGAAGCTAATTTACAGGCAAGAAAAGAAAAAAATCAAGAAAAGAAAAACATTGCATTTTAGTTAAATAACAACTCCGACATGGAAGAAGATGAGATTGTTTTCATCGCCAAAAATTACAGCAAGTTCAAAAAGTTCAAAATGATGAAAAAATTTCAAAACAACAGCAACACAAACTCCTCAAATCAAACACCAATGAAATGCTTCGAGTGTGATAAATTTGGCCATATGAAGAAGGACTGTCCACTACTCAACAATGATAAAAAGAAAAACAAGTTCAAAAATTTCAAGAAAAAGAGAAGAGCATTTCAAGTAACTTGGGATGACTCCGACTCTTCCTCTTCATCTGATAGCGATAGTGATTCAGAACAAGCAAATGTTTGCTTCATGGTTAGCAGAGATGAGGTGTGTCCTGAATTAACATATGATGAAATTTTTGAAATTAGTATAGAATTAGATGACAAGTATGGAGAATTAAAAAAAAACCAAATAAAGAAAATTTAGGAAAATTAAATAGAGCTAAATTGAAAATTGGATTGTTAAAAGATGAGAAAACTATTTTAGAAGAAGAATTAGAATTAGCACAAAAAGAATGTAAAATTATCATCTCAAAATGATACTCTAACACATGATATAGAAAATAGCAGAATAGAGATAATAAACTTGAAAAAGGGAACTGTGAATTGAAACAAAATTTAGAATTAGCTAATATAGAAATTTTCGATCTCGGAAATAAATTAGATAAATTTACTAACAATATTTCAAAATTTAATAAAGGAAAGCAAAGTCTGGAAAATTAGAAAAAAATTTCAAAACCATCAAGAAATAGGAAGGAATTATGATTTAACAGAAAAAATCATAAACTATCAAGAAATAATTTGGTTTCTAATAATAATCAATGATATAAGAAGTATAGTACATTATATACTAATTTTAGAAAAACAAAATCTAAATGTGAAAATAAGGGATCAAAAATGATTAAAATAGGGGTTCCTAAAACAAATAATAAATTGATTAGGAAAAAACACACAGATGTATATTTAAAAGATATAGTTCATAATGAAAATTACATCTCTAAAGGTTCCAAACCCTCATAGGTATGGCTACCATCTCCTACTAACACATAGGACCCTAACGGAGAAAGTGGGTACCAATTAAGTCTTCTAATATTTTGCAGGTACCCAAAAACAAAATTAAAAATAAGGAGTAATGGATACTCGATAGCGGATGCTCCAAACATATGATAGGAAATGCACACATGCTATCAAACATCACTTACATGGACGGTGGCACGGTGACTTTTGGAGATAATTCCAAAGGATATGTTATTGGGATTGGAAATGTCATCAATGTTGGTATATCTACTTCTCCTATTATTTCAAATGTATTATTAGTTAAAAACTTAAAACATAATTTACTAAGTATAAATCAATTATGTGATAAAGGATTTAGAGTCAATTTTGAAAAAGATAAATGTAATATCTTTAATCAGAATAAAACTTTAACTTTTGAAAGAACAAGAAATCGAAATATTTATGTTCTAAACATGAATATTAATCACAATAATGATTTATGCTTAGCCGCAAATCATGATGATCCATGGATATGACATAAAATATTCTGTCACATAAATTTCAAATATATAAATAAATTAGCTAAAAGCAATTTGGTAAGAGGATTGCCCAAAATAAATTTCAAAGTTAAAAATCAATGCGATGCATGTCAACCTGGAAAATTAAAGAAAAGCTCATTTAAGTCTAAAATGGAAATCTCTACTGAATAACCTCTTGAATTACTTCATTTGGACTTATTTGTTCCAACTCAAGTATGTTCGATAAATCACAATAAATATGTTTTTTAATTGTAGACAATTTTTCAAGATATACTTGGACACTATTTTTAAAACATAAAAGTGATACATTCGAAATGTTTAAAATTTTTGCTAAATGAATTAAGACTCTAATGGATTTAAAAAACAAATGTATAAGAAGTGATCACGGTGGAGAATTTGAAAATGAACCATATAAAAAACTTGTAATAAAAAGGGAATTAGCCATAATTTTTCATTTCCACGAACACCACAACAAAATGGAGTAGTTGAAAGAAAAAATCACACCTTGCAAGAATGTGCTCGAACGCTTCTAAATGGTAGGGGCTTACCAAAGAATTTTTAGGCCGAAGCAGTTGTCACTGCATGTTATGTATTAAATCGTGTAACTTTTAGACCTATGACTAAAAATACATGTTATGAAATGCTTTTCAAAAAGAAACCAAAAGTATCATACTTTCAAATATTTGGATCAAAATGCTTTATTTTAAATATAAAAGATAATCTTGGTAAATTCGATCCAAGAGCCGACAAAGGAATTTTTGTTGGTTATTCCGATCAAAGTAAAGCATACATAATTTTTAACAAATGCACAAATGTTATAGAGGAAAGTCTTCATGTCTCATTTGATGAAGACTTTAAAAACATAATAAATAAAGACGATGAAGAAACTTTTGACACTAATCAAAATAAAACTATTGATATTATAGTTGAAAATGATACTGATAATCAAAATAACAATGTTTTGAATCACCACCCCGTATTTTAAAAGATTATCCTATTGATAACATAATTGAAAATTTAAACAACAAAGTTTCGACTAGAAGTCACATAAATCAAATGAGTAATGTAACATTTATATCTAATTTTGAACCAAAAAACTACAAGGAAGCGTCAAATGATGATTTCTGTATTTTAGCAATGCAAGAAGAACTTAATCAATTTGAATGAAATAATATTTGGGAACTAGTACCAAGGCCAAATGATTAATCGGTAATAGGAACAAAATGGTTATTTAAAAACAAAGTAGACGAAAATGGAAATATTATACGTAATAAAACAAGATTAGTGGCATAGGGATATAATCAAGAAGAAGGAATTGGTTATGAAGAAACTCGCACCTGTGGCACGTCTTGAAGCCATAAGAATATTACTTGCTTTTGCGTGTCATCATAATTTTATCTATTTCAAATGGATGTTAAAAGTGCTTTTTTGAACGGTTTTATAAAAGAAAATGTTTACGTTGAACAACCACCACTATTTGTTCATGAAAAATATTCAGATCATGTTTTTAAACTTAAAAAGGCATTATAAGGTTTAAAACAAGCACCTCATGCTTGGTATGATCAAATAAAAAGTTTTCGAAGTCAACACAAAAGGACTATTCTCTATGCTCCGTACATAATGAGAATATTAAAAGATTTAAACTGCCTTCGTATATGTCACAATATGAAGAGATACCGTCAAGGATAGTGGAAAGAGATTTATGTCCTTAATGCAACTCCCAACAGTTCCTCCTCCCATTATTCCATTTTAACAATGGAAACTTCGAAACCAACATCGGCAAGAAAAAAGGCCTGTGTCTTCTTCTCAGCCTTATGCACCTCATTCTCCTCAGGAGTACCATTCAGATCCCGACATCTTAGAAGCCCGAACTTCCCTTAGTCGCAATGAATCGGATCGCGATGTAATTTTACAAAATCAGGGAATCATTAACAAAATTCAAAAGAAACTAGAGAAGAGAATGATTGGACTAGAACGATCTATTTCGACTTATATGACTAAGGTTGAAAAGACTTTAGAAAAAGTTGTTTCTGGATTAGGGAAAATTATGAGAAAAGTTCGAGGTAGGTCTACATCTTCATCTTCATCGCCATCTCCAACACCTCGTCCTCCTCATCAAACACCACTCTATTATTCTTAACATTCCTCTCCTCAAAAATCACACACAAATATAGGAAAAACAATTATGGTTTAAAAGGATGAAGAAGAAGAAGAGAGTGATGTGATTCCATGGCTAAATCCGGATGTTGACCAGCCTACATCTCAGCAGGTTTATATGGCAATGCAAAGATTGACTATACAAGAGAATGTGGAGTACACCGATAAAAATCATTGGCCCGAAGATTTTCAAACAGATTCATCATCATATTGGGAGTATTATGAGAACTATGGGGGCTTCTCGTATTCTTCTCAGTAAGCCATTTTTTTATATTTTATTTCTGTTCCAAAACTCTTATTTGCTTCATCTTGTTTTGTTTCTGTGTTTCTTTTAAAAAACACTAGTTCTGTATAAAACATGTTTATGATGTTGACTATGTTTTGTCAATATTATCGTGTTTATGGTTATATTTTTGAGATTATTTGTGTAACTGTGATATAATTTCTGTGTTTGTTTCGTATATTTGTAATATTCTTTTTGATAATGTCAAAGGGGGAGAAAAAGATATGTACATACATGGGGGGAGATCACATACTTAGGGGGAGTAAAAATATAATTATTATAAAGTAATTGTATAGGTGTCATCATAAAAAAGGGGGAGAATGTTAGAACTTCCATTCTTAGTTTCGATGACAACAACTACACAAACACACATATACAATATAAACATCATAAATATGCAGGTACACGTAACAAGATCATGGCTAAAAGACAAGCAAGGAGAGACTTTTACTAGTAAGGTCGTATTTAGTCTTAGATAAAATATGTAAAATCTCCTTGAGTGATTCACAAAACACAAACTCACGTTTTCAAAATTAAAAGATAACTTATCTTAAGAAAATTGTATTCACAGACGTCGGTGAAAAACAACAGACATCTGTGACATTACACAGGAAAATTAATCCCTGTAATGACAGACGTCTGTGATTTTCCACAGACATCTATAATGTTATTTCTAAAACTTAATGGCTATTTTTATGAAAGGATGATTCCTTCTAAATTTTTCAATACACCGAATTTACTCAAACATTGCAACTCTTTGAAAGGTAATGGTTGCTTCTCTTCGAGAAACAACTCTTGAATCTTATAAATAGCACTAAATGATTGAGGCTAACACTCACCTTGATTTCTATACTCTTATTCGATATTCTTACTTCTGTGCTTTCACTGATTCAATTTTCTTAATCATTCAAATAAACAGAATTTATATTTTGGTTATATTGCTTCCTAAAAATCAAAGTGCACATAAACAATATTACTCAAAGTATATTATAGGAAGAATTGTATTGTATAATCAATATCCATGTTATTCAGAATGCACAATTGTCAAAAAAATACTTTTGTATTAAGCATGTTCCTCCAGGTAAAGTAAGGGTTTTTTTGGTTAGTAAATACCGAAGGAGAGCTTCGAGATTGGATATAGGATGGAAGGTCCAAACTAGTATAAAAACTCTGGTTTGCACGCTTTTTATACTTTACTATTCATTATCTATTATAGCATTAGCTCATACACTTGCATATTATACACAAGTTAGATAATATACGTTCCACTAGACATTCAGGCTGTACCTGCATTATCATAGCCAACAAAAAAACGGTTGTACAAGCTATATACAAACTAAGCCGAGGTAACAACTGTTTCTTCTGACCTTTCTCCCTTCTGGATTTTTTAGGAGTGCCACCACTCGAACTTCTGCCTATCCTTTTACTTGACCCTTTGCCGCCCTTGGCAGGAGAACTCTCAAAGGTTGGTGGGAGCTATACGGGAACCGACCCGCCGGGTGGAATGACTTGAAGTGGGATGAGATTTAGATCGTCGATGTCCACGTCACTGGGTTCAGCCTTAGCTTTTTTCTTCAGCAACTCCTCTCTCTCGATGTGCTCTTTTAAGCCAAACTCATCGGTCTGTTCGGCGGCGCCAGTGATCACATCGTCATCTGATTCATCAGGCAACGGGGGGTCATAGGCTTTTTCATCATCAAGTGGTCCAATAATTTGAGCGTCGGGACCTAGAATGTCAGTGGCAGTCAGAGTTTCAATAGTTGTCGATAGTTGCTCCATAGTGGCACCACTTTCTAAAGTCTGGCTGGGACCTGGAAGACCTACAGATTCACGAAAACAAAAGGATAAGGCCATGACTATTGGGCATGAGGAAATAAATCTCTCGAATAAGGGAGAACAAAGCGATATACCTATATCCGGCTTACTTTCAGCTGTCCCTGGAGTGCTCCCCTCTAGAATAGGAGTCAGCACCTTTGATTCATAGTCGGGTCTGTCCGGATCGTAGTCCCGGGACAAGAGAAACTGACTCTCTAGCCATTTGAAATACAGGGGAAGGTGCTAAAATGTCAAAGTATCGGAGTCTCGCAGCAGCAAGGTCCAAAGGTTCATCCCCATGGAGAATCCCCCGCACCAGCTTCGTTCGTCTAAATCAGCTTCACCGATGGTTTTCTTTGTCATTTCAACAATGTATTCCCAGGCATTGGAGAGCTATTCAAGATAGCCTTCGCCAAGGAAACTCAGATCGCGATGAATTAAGACTTTAGCATTCTATTCCACAATCAGAGGATCGAACATGTCCTTAATTTCATTTGATCGACTTCTTTGGCATCTTCTAACTGGTCCTTGATCTGCTCTCTAATCTCATTGCGGCCCAATTCTCTTTCCTCTTCTTTGAGGACTTCAATTTGAGTGAGTTGCTCGTCAAGCTTAATTTTTATTCCTCGGGCTTCGACGGCCTCTTCACAATATCTCTGTGACTCCTCTTGGGCTTCGAGCTTCTCTTCCTTCTCTTTTTAAGGAGTTCTTCGAGCTCCTCAACACGATGGGCTAGAATATTTTCTCTTTTTGCAGTGTATCTTTTCCAAAGCAAGCACACCGTTGCGGTTGAGGACAACATCCAGTTCCTTTGTATGAGCCGCTTCTAGATGACTAACCGCTTCAGACGTTTCCTTGGCACTCTTTTCTGCTGCAGTCAGCTTGCTGTCAACTCCGAGATCCCATTGTCTTGATTTTTAATTATATCTTTGTCATGGATCGCCTCTAGCTTGAGACGATCGATTTCATGTTGTCTCTCGAAAGACACCTCAGAGATTTTTTTAGCTAAGTGTTGAAATGCTTCGTGCTACACAAAAACGTCATTGACGCATGCAAGGGAACTCGCTTTCGCACTCCCTGGCATTGTATGAATGGAAGGAACTTAAGCCCATCGAAGTAAATTTTTGGAAAATTGACTTTAATTTCAGCCAATTTTTCTACCATAGAAGCCTCAGGAGCTACAGTAGGCAAAGCCAGATTAGTAGTAACAACTGGGCGTTTGCTTGCCCTACGATCGCGGGACTGTCTGGAACCAAATGAACAAGAATACTGCTCAGGTAGCACAGCAACTTGAGGAGCATGGGAAGAAGTTTTTTTCACCGCTATGTACATGAAGACGGGGCTGAGCTTCTTGATGAGACGATCGAGATTGGGACTTATGTTTGGAAGCTGAAGATCCCCTTGAACGATGACTTCTTTCCCGGCCGTCATCTCTCTCTACGCCTACCCGATTTTGGACCACGACTAGATCCATACTATGTTAATGAGCTCCTCAAGTAATCGAAAGCACGGGATTAAGACATCGCACCTGCAAACCAAACAAGAGTGTATAAGTGGCTATTGAATAAAAGATATATGGAAATCGTGGAGTGAAGTGCGTGTGATTGTGAATGTCCTAGTGTCCCCGCGACAGACCAGTTGCTATAGCCTTGCTCATATGAGTTTTCTCCCCTTTATCTAGTAGGAGGAATATCATCACCACTCCTAGTGGTAGAATTGAGCCCTCCAATATTGATGTTGGGGAAGTCATAAGTCATGATATCATCAGGAATCAGAAGATTCAAGAACCCTTCTATTGAACTTTCTAAATGTTGGGAAGAAGACTCTTCATCAACTAAAGTGATAATAAACTCGGGCTCTTTAGCGATTTATCTCCTATGGAGTTTATATATAAGTTTTTTTTCTCTCCTTACTGGCATGTGAGATTGTGCGCCCTGTGATGATTCGACCATAGGCACATTGCCCAGACCTACATCAACATCGCCAGGCTTGTTAATTTTGGCACCTTTGATTTCGCCTTCTTCAGCATCGTCTTGAACTCCCTCGACTGGGGGCACGATAGGGCTATTATCTCTGCCTTCTTGTTCCGCTACATTTCCTGGTAGTGCAGTGCTTCCAAGAAGCCTAATGTTGCGGCCTTCTTCTAACAGTCCAAAGAGGGATAACCACTCATCGGTTATAAGGGATCTAACGTCCCTGTCTTTAACCAGGGTGGCACGACTTGCAGAAACCGCCCTTGCAAAACTATCGCTTTCTGGACGTGGATGAACACTTGTAGATTTTCAAAGTGTTAATTAGTTCAGGACACACTAATGTAAATAATTCGGGAATAAAGTCAAGGGAACACTTGCGTCCTTCTAACCATCGCCTTGCGAAGCCATACAAACATCGAACATAGAACCATTCATGTTTAAAGAGGCTGAGTTAGCATCGGTTAAAATTTGACGGTTGGGAGAAGGCTCGAGGAAAGTATATGAAAGGCTTCATGTCCATCGTTTGAAGTTGTAAATAAACCTGATGTCCTCAGGGGTTGGTGGGTGGAATAGAACATCCATAACTAGTAAGAAGGTGTCGTGGAGAAAAGCATAGCTATTTAGGTGCAGTTGGACATGAGCTATTCCTAAATAATTTAACATTTCACAAATGAAAGAATTGAAAGGTGGTAGGCATCCGGCCCAGCACATAAATTTATTGCATGTTGTATATCCCTCTAGGGGCAAATGAGCCATATCATTCACCGAAGGGACCAGAAAAATTCCAAAGGGAATCCCATTTTTAGAGCATAATCTACGAAGAATGGCCTCACCAATTCTGGAGGCTTGGGAATCCATTGGGATATCTAGAAATATAGCGCCATCTACAATGTTGGGGCATGCCTTATATCTTCCGTCGGAAGGATGGGAACATCATAGAAAAGGTCGGTCGAAGGGCCAGGAACCTCTGTTTGCTCAATTTGATGATCAGGGGAGAGTTTGCTGAAAACGATTGCAGAACTTGACTTGGCTTCGAGATTGCTGTGTTGTGAAGATTGTTTAAAAGGCATTGTAGCTAGCGCTTTGAATGTCTGGAGCCCATATCAACTTAACTCAGTAGATAATCGAGATTAGGAAAGTTTACCTATCCCCCATGCTAAGTGTAAGCTAGTGTGGTGCAGTGTTGTGCAGTGCAGAGATAAACAGCTCAAAATTAAAAACAAAAGTAAATGACGAGACTTTGGATTCCGACCAAGTGACTATCATCACTAACCGTCTCAACTGGCATTTAGATTGATTGTTTATGTAAGCTTTGGGATCGACCATCGGCATGTCAAAGTGTGAAGTCCATATTAGGGTCTATATGTTAAATTTTAGTTCATGTCCTAAGTCCCAGTAGTTTAGTCATTCCATTTCTAGTTCGATATTTGATATACAAGTCATGTTGTTCGTTATCGTCGTATATTCAATTTCATTAGGATGAGATTGGTTCTAATTGTTCAAACAAGTGAATATGGATTGGTTTTCAAGTTCAATTCAAAGCTTAGGATCGGCCAAATACAAATAGCCGACCCCTAATTATGTCGATCCCTATTTGTACCGATCCCACTTCCTTATAACAACCGATCCCTCTTGATAAGCTAATGACCGATCCCTCCATCTACAACACACTAACAAAGCAACCGATCCCTCCATACTCCAAAACAGCCGGTCCCTCTACTCAGCAATGCAACCAGCTCCTATGCCTAACCAAACATAACCGGTCCCTCTTTGAACTTCAATTACTGATCCCTCTACTTCAACATTTTCACACTTCCCTCCTCATACACTCAACCACCAATCCCTCCATCCCTAACCATTCACTACCAACCCCTCTTCACTTACTTCATCACGATCGATCCCGTTGTTTCCTCCATTCTTCGCTCTTCTCTTCTTCCACCTTGACTACTTTGTCGAACTCTACATCATCCATCTTGTTGCCCCACGAATTAATGCAATCGTACCCAATTCTCATCACAAGTTAAAGCGAAGGACAAGAAAACCTACCTATATATATATCTGTGTGTGTGTCTATATATACATACATACATAGATATATAATATATATATATATATATATATATATGTTCGCGGTGATGATGAATGGCTTGGAAATGATCGAGGTTGAAGGGAAGAAGAATCAGATTTCTAGAGGTAGGTTATATTGTAGTGGATTTTGTTTCTAAACTAAGGAAAGAAGAAAAGGGGAAGGATTTGTCTATAATGATAAAATGAGAAGGGTTTGGTATTGAAAAGGATAAAAGAAAATGGAAGTGAAATGAAGTGAAGTGTGGGATGGAAAGTATTGGCTTATATATGGAGCTAGAGGGGTCGGCCTGCCTTATTTTTTTCATGAAGTCAGAAGAAAGGAAGAAGGATCGGCTAGAAGAATGCTGAAACCTATTAACGTATAAAAAAGGAGGGGGGTCGGCTAAAAGAATGTCGATCCCTACATACATAAAAGAAGGATCAACCATAAGCATATGTACATACAAACATGGACATGAAGTTTATGTAAAGTGCATATATATAAAATGCAATGAACTTGCATCTAACTCGATGAAAATTGGCGACGACTTATGATGTAACGACCCTAATATTGAGTAACATTATTCAGAACATTTAGTTGGATGAATTAAATAAAATAACGTTAATAGTTAAGGGATTGAGATTTGTTAATTAATAAGGACCGTGCCTTAATGAATGTATAAACAAAAGAAAATTGAAAAAAAGTAAGCAGGAGGAATATGGTAAGGTTAAAATAGGACCATGCTTCATTCTAATACCCTAAACCTTTCCATTCTTCATTCCTAATTCATTTTAACATTCACAAAGAAAATTAAAACCCTATTGAGCTCGGCCGGCCACCATTAAGGAGATTCAAGAAGAAGAAAAGCTAGGATCTAAGTAGAAAGCTTAAACAAATCAATGAAAGGGAAAATCTCAACCTTCTTAACACAAAGCTAAGGTGAATAATTGATTTACATCTCACTTTGATAATGATCTCGGTTTCAAGGTTTGATCCAAACTATTTTGCAAGTAATATGTCATGTTATGTTTGTTTAAATGGATATATGTTTGTTGATGATTTATATTGTTTCATATAAGTCTTATGATAAGTTTAGATTGGAAAACCTAGTAAATGACATCCATATTAGTTGCATTTTTTTATATATGATCAAAAACATTGTTTTAGAAGTGGTTTCAAGTTTCATAATTTTTTAAGTAATTATGGATTTATTATGAATTTTCTATGAGAGAAAATAGTTGATATTAAGTTTAAATTATTTAAGGCAATTATATAATGATTTCTGGTTCGAAATTTATATACGTTAGAAAACTTATTAAAAGTGAATTAGTATGATTTTTGGGGAATTTTCCTAAGTAATTTACTAAGGTTATAAAATTATTTAAGTTAAGGCACTTAAATGTTTTAAATGTTTTGTTAAGGAGGAGGACTTAAATGTTAAAATGTTTTTAATGGTAAATTTTTAATTTGATAGCATTTATAGAAAAGAATTTTGATAAAGAGTGGGAAACCAATCATATTTTGATAAATTGGGCAAGTTAGATAAAAAGAAATTACTTTGAAAGGCAATAAACCGGTTTTGTTTTGAATTACAACTTCGCCACTCCCTTAGCTTGCTTTCGTCGCCATGCCCAGTTAGACCTTTCGCACCTATTTGAAACCGATGCACATGATATCAAGCAATTGGTATGTAGTGTATTGGAGAAAGGCGGAAGGAATGATGGTGTCTTAGGCATGCTTCTTAAGGGGTTGAAGCCATTCTAACTAGCTTTCGAAGCAATCAACTTACCTTTGTTTAAAAGGAGACTTTCGAATAAGTTGCCACTTGCCTTTGTTTTAGAAAGGAGCTTTCGAAAGAGTTGTCTCTTACTTTTGTTTTAAAAGAAGCTTTTGAATGGATAGCTGCTTTTGAACCTATTTGATACCCATGTTGTTGCATTCATACCTTTCAAATTAGTTAAGGTCGCTTTTCCTTATAGCCTTAAAATAATGTATTCGAAAGGGGTGCTTCCGCCTTAAACTTTGAAGCCGCTTTCTCAATTCTTTCGAAAAGGTTGTATAGCCATTTTCAAATGGCTTCGGAGGAAATGGTTTCGAAAGGGTGGGTTTCGAAACTATCCTCTTTCTTTTACTTGGGATTAATGCTTTCGACTCTGTTCTTTATGATCATTTAGTTATATCAAAGGTTAAACCCAATGGTTTCGAAATGAATAATTTTAAATTGTTTCGAAGCAATGTTTCCACAAATCCTTGCTTGAACTGTAACATCCCCCATTTGGAAGCCCAAAACTAACTGCTATGGAAGCTGCAGTCATCCATAGTTACTAATTTTCGGTGACCAAATGCAGTAATATTAGATATATTGATATACCAAAAACACATGAATATGAAAAAATTTAAACTCGATTTAAAAAAAAATTCTCATTCCATTACAAATAGCATTTTAGATCATTACACTATCCCATACGTAAGCCACGTTCAGAGAAATTATAATTTATTAAAAAATACGCTAAGAGCGACATATGAAGATTCCCCTTGGTTGATCAGTGTCTAAATATAGGCACTTAAACAAATTTTCTCTTACATCAAAATAACACAGCGGATAATGGATAGAATCTCCTAAACAGCCAGCGTGCCTCTTGCATGTCTCCGGAAGCTTATTCGTCAACTAATAACCTGAAAACCCTTACCTTCAGCCTACTCAAATTAATTTTGAGCACCCGAGAGTTAACGGGGGAAAAACAAAAACTTCGAGTCGAACCCCAAAAATTTCTAGCGAGACCACGCCGCTGAGTGGAATGGGTTTTCCCCTTGCTAGTACCTTAACCGAAAACTAATTAACCATATATTGTGCACCTGCATCCACAATGGTTAAAACATAACATAATATGATGATATGCAATTATACAATATATCTTGGATTTCCCATCCCCATTCATCTGACTATCTGTCTCAAGTTATAGTTTCTAGGGTCACTATTAACCTATTAGTTTTCATGGGCTAGCTAATAACTTGTGCCAAGCTTACGGACTATCTGCCCAGTTTCATAGTTTTCATGGGATTACTAAGAACCTATTGGTGTCTACCAATAACATCATCCAAACATAGTTTTCATAGGTTGACTATGAACCTATTGGATTTTCCAATAACATCTCTCAGGTCATAGTTTTCATGGGCTGACTATGAACATATTGATCTTTATCAGTAACATATTCCAGACATAGTTTTCATTGTATCACTAAGAACCTATTGGCCCCTACCAATAACATTTCTCATGGCATGTTCATGGGCTAACTAAGAACCTATTTAAATTAATAATCTTTTAACCAGTTTTGGGCATCATATATTCTGGTTTATCTGATCTCCTACATGCAATTCTACTTACATAGGGAATAAATAAATGTATATTCACTACTTGGTAAACCTGGCTGGTTATCCTTCTCTTAGCACCCAAATGTAGTTATGGGTTATAAATGAATTGAATATGATTACCCAACTATATATACCTCGTTTGTAAGACATACATTGGTGTCCCCTAATGTAAACGACAAAGTTTTACAATTATTATTGTCCCCAATTATAGTATCGACTTTATTAAAATATTCCTTAGTGTCCCTAAGGTCCAAAAGCAACTATTATATAAAGTCTAGGGCTATCCACCACTTCATTTGTCTATCTACCCCTTCATTTGTCTATTAAAAACAAGGTGGTAAGAAAATAAAAACTTTGTTTGGGCTATAACTTTTTATAGGTGTAGAATTAGGGTCTTAACATATTTCATTGCATCCAAATTATGGTTTCCTTTTTCATAGAGTGATCATAGTAGAGAAACAGACTTACGGTTAAAAAATTACGCATGTTTTAAGTTTTGAAACATAGCTGGTGAAAGGGTACTAAAGGAACAACAACAAAACGGGGTTCCTTCGACATTTGAGAAAGGGATTCCACCGACATTGGAGAAGGGGGTTCCACCGACATTGGAGAAAGGGGGTTCCACTGACATGGGAGAAAGGGGTTCCACCAACATTGGAGAAAGGGGTTCCACTGACATTAAAGAAACGGGGGTTCCTCGGACATTGAAGAAAGGGGGTCCAGTGGAAGATTTGTAATTAACGTATAAACTGCTATTTTGCTAAACAAAGTATATTCTTTGCACCAACTCCTATTCTTTGTCAAATTTCTATTCGGTAGTGACTTCTATTAGTCCATGAGATGATGGTTTTGATGACAACAACCTTAGAATAGATTATAAAATATAAATACTAACATTACAAGTTTAGATATATATGTATATGCAGGATCTAACCATGCAGGTATCAAGAATGAAGACTGTACAGTATAGAGATTCAAGATATAGAGATAGAAGACTCATGAGTATCAAGATTATCAAGAGTTCAAGATTTCAAGGTTAAGTTTGTTTTATTAGGAATATTTGTTAAAACTCGTAGAAAAGCACTAGCATCTTAATATCCAATTTATTCGTGGAATGGAATCCACTTCGTGCTCGTTAAAGGGATGGAACCCTAAGTAGGATGGAACCTACGAAAATCTAGTGGGACATTGTTTTGTATCCACTAAGCTTAATTCAAATGATTTTTTAAAATTATCTTGTTTTCGAAATGATTTCAAAACTTTCCTTTTAAAAAGATTCAAATCCTCGATTCCGTTTTTAAAATAATTTTAGCCTCAAAACATCTTTATTTTCAGAGTCAAAATTTCTCCTGATTTTAAACTATCTTTTCAAATAATATATTTAACTTTTAAATTATTTATACTTTGATTTAAATTATAGTTAAATAATATATATATATATATTGTTCTTTATATTTACTTATGAATTTCAACTATATTCAAATATATTTATAAAGTTTTAATATAAGATAAATATTATTTTTTATAGAAATTCAAAACATCAAATTTGGCTGAGGGATGTCGACATGCCCATAGGCACCATGTCGACATGGTGACAGTTTAATTCAAAATTCAAATTTCAAAAGAAGTGTCTATTCGCCATAACTTTTCATGAATGGTCATGGCTGTTGTTCTTCTATAAATAGGGTCAGTTTCAACGAATTTTATAATACTTTTCTCTGATTTAACTTCTCTTTTTCTTCTCCACTTTCTTATTTACAAATTACACCATTACTCTGCCAAAATCAATATCGAATCTAACTAGATAATTTTTGGTTATGATTCTCTCCACTATCTCTACAAGATCCAAGTGCTAATCTGAGTTATAGACATTTTGTAATCAATTGAGCGAGAGAAGGTGTGATTGTAGCCCTGGAAATCAATTGGGTGAACTTGTTGCCCCGGAAATCAAGTATCTCTACCCAGAGGATTGTGGTTCTAGAGGGTGTACCTCGTAGCCTTGAAACCGAGGGTTGTAATTATTGAATTGATTTTGAAAGGAAATCCATACTTAGTTGTGCGGGACTGGATGTAGGGTAACTCCGAACCAGTATAAAATCCGGTGTGTTCTTTCCTTTACTGCTTTTACTTTATATTTGCATCTGTGTTTGATTCTGGGTTCATATCTATGTCTGATTAGTGTATACATTGTTAACAAAGTAAGATAAACTCAAAAAGATTAACAAATTTCTTAAAACACTATTCACCCCCCCTCTAGTGTTAATTCTAGCCTTAAGATCCTTAATCCGCATTTCTCACATTTGGTATCAGAGCCTTGTTTTCAAAAGTTTCATTATCTGAATTTTGAAAATTTTCAAAATGGCTACCAACACTAGTTCATTTGTAGAAGGTCAGTCTACTGCCAGACCACCACTTTTTAATGGCAGTAACTATGGATATTGGGCATGTAGGATGAAAATATATTTACAATCTGTAGGATTAGATACTTGGAATATCACACAAACCGAATATTCTGAACCCACAACTAATTTTGCACAGTGGACCACTGAGCAAAAGACTGTTGCACAAAATAATTCTAAAGCAATGAATATTCTGTTTTGTTCACTTGAAAGAAATGAATTTAATAGAGTGTCAGTTTGTAAGTTTGCATATGAAATCTGAAAAACTTTGCAAGTAACTCACGAAGGAACAAGCAAAGTTAAACAGACCAAAATTTCCATGCTCACAAATCAGTTTCAGTTATTTAAAATAAATACTGATGAGTCTATTTCAGATATGTATAGTCGATTTCAAGATATTGTGCATTCTTTAATATCTTTGGGAAAGGAATTTTTGGAAGAAAAACAAGTCAGAAATTTTTTTAATTCTCTCACTCCAGAATGGGATCAAAAGACACTTGCAATTGAAGAGGCAAATGACATCAGTACTTTAAAGATAGAAGAATTGATTGGAAATCTAATGTCGTTTGAAGTTCAAATGATCGGGAGAAGAGAAAGCAAAGCATCTGAAAAGAAATCAATGGCATTCAATGCATTAATCGACGGATCAGACTCAAACAGTGATAATGATGAAGAGATAGCATTTATGACTAGGAATTTTCGGAAATTTCTGAAGTACAGAAAATTGAATAGTTCCAAGAGAAACAACTTTAAGAATTCCGGTAATCAGACTATAGTACCAAACTTTATCAAATGCTTCAATTGTGACGAACCAGGTCATATCAAAAGAGACTGTCCGCATCCAGATAAGCAAAACCCTCCTACAAACAATGATTCTGCAAAGAAACGGAAACGTGCATTCACTGCTACTCTAGAAGACTCTGACTCATCCTCCAGCGACGATGAACAGAAGAAAGATAATTCAAATCTGTGTTTCACAGCAATTTTCGATTTAGTCAATACCAAAGACACGGAATCTAAAAAAGGTACACGTTTACAATACATTGGCTGAAATTGCATGCTTGAATTGATTGATTGATGGGTTGTTTTTGAATTGCTTGATTGATTGATTTTGAATTGATATGTTGTTTGAATTTTAAATTTTATTTTCTATTTTTTACTATTATTTTATTATTATTTTTATTATTTTTGACGCATTCTGAAATATATTATAAGTACAATAATATTTCAGAAATATAGACGTTAATAATAATATTTATATGTATGTATATTAGATAACTTAGGAAAAATCATGTCATGAAAATTCAAAGCCACATGTCGACATGGCCCCTACCATGATGTCGACATGCCTACCTGAATTTGAATTTCAAATTTTGAATTCAAATGTTTGAATTTCCCTCCACCTTTTCACTTCATTTATTTCTCTGAAAAGATACCTTTTGACCAGAGAATATGTCCTTTGAAAGTCTATTTATTCACTATCTTTTATCATATCTTTTCACTTTCATTTTCAAATTCAAACTCTCTCTTCATATCTTCAAGCTCTCTACTCTCTACTCTAATGGCTTCTTCAAGCAACCCCTCAACCATGAGAATTTCCAGAAAAATCAAAGAGCAATTATTCAATGATCCGGAGGCAATTAAAGCATACATCAATTATGCTAATTATGCCAAAGTCCATTCCGGAAAATTTGCTATTTTTCAAGATTTTTCTTCTTATGAAATTTATTCTCTTTATACAAACAATGGTGTTTTAAGTCTTATTGACTCTTCTCAAAATGATTTTGTTTGCTATCCTAATCTTGTCAAAATCTTCTATGCTAATTTAAACCGTGGTTTTTATATTGGAAATGAGAATGAAATTTGGAGTAGTGTCAAAGGCACTCAAATTGTTTAGAATTGTGATCTTTTGGGTACCATTCTCAATTGCAAAAGCACGTGAATGGATCTTTCTTGTTTTCAAATCAATGAACATGATCGTGAGACATTTCATCATATTTTTGAAGGAGATGAAAACTTTGAATTTAAAAACCGAAACTTTCGTCCTAAAGCAAGAATTGTCAATCTTCTCTTACAACATACTTTGACCCCAAGATCAGGAAATTTTAACAATCCTACTTCTAAAGTGTGCAAAGCACTTTTTTCTATTTTCGGAAATTATGATATCAATTGGGCGCAAGTTATTTTGGATGAACTTCGTCCTAAAATTTTGAAATGGGAGAAAACACTTTATATCATGGAATTTACCTTACTCGGATTTTCAACTATTTTGGAGTAAATTTCAAAGGAGAAGAATTTATTTCAAGAAATGTTTTTAATATCTCAAACATTTCACTTATGAAAATTCCATTTGTTTTTCAACCTTATGAAACCTTTGCCGAAAAGGAAGAGCGTTTGGCTCATAAGGAAATGGAAGAAGAGGAAGAGGAAGAAAGAGAACAAGGGGATGAAATGGAAATTGAAGAAGAAGAAGAAGGTGAAACCTCTTTGGAAAGCATCGAATATCCTTCCAATCCATCCAATAAAATCCTTCTCAAAAACCAAAAGATAATTGTGGAGAATCAACGGATTTTAAAACAATCCGTTAGTAAGAAGTTGGATAACATTTCTTCGAAGATGAACAAGTTCTTTTCAAAAATCAGCAAGAAACTTGGACTATCTTCATCATCTTCATCTTCTAACTAGTTTTATCTTTTAGTATCTTATTGTATTTGTCTTAGTTTGTTTTTCCGAATGTTCATGTAGTTCATTATGCTTAATCTTTGTATTATCGTAATGAAATGAAATTTCCTTTCTGTTATCTATCTTATCTTATCTCTAGAATAAATGTTAGTATATTATATAAATATATACATATACACAATTATTCACAAAATCAAAGTTGTCATAAATTTTCACTAACCCATGTCGACATCCCCTAGAAGACCATGTCGACATGTACTGGTAAGGAGTGATTATTGATTTTGAATTTGAAATTTGAATAACTACCAAATGTCTATTCATTTCAAACGAATTTCTACACCTATATATACCTTTTTCTTCTAGAAATCTTCACTGAAATTTATTTCTCATTATCTATATCCTTCATTTCTTTCTCTAATTCAATTATGGCCAATCCTATTCACAATCTATCTGAAAATCTTGAAGAAACACTCAATTCATTCAAGAATATTCTCTCTTTTATTCTACGAAACCAGCGTCACTTAGAATTGAGTCAAATACAGATGATCAAGGAACAAGAGAGACACTTCGATACAATACGATGGATGATCTCCTCTCTACACAAGGATGATAATGAAGCACATTCTCCTGTCTCTCTCACCAATGACAATGAGAATTGGGATGCAATTAAAGCAAACCCTATATTTGGAGAAGATGGATGGGTAGATGTTCCTTGTAACGTTTAATTTTCTTTCTTTGTTTGATTTGTTTGAATTAATTTGTTTGATTTAATTTGGTTTGAATTGATACTTTGTGTGGATTGATTTTATTTGGTTTGAAGTTTGGTGTGTGAAACATATATATATATATATATACACTGAAATGAATATAGTCTTTAATTAAGTTATTATGCTCATAAGTATCATTATTTCTTAATCTATATATTATATATTTCGTTGTATAGTTTATCAATGCAGGTACTGAAGTCCAAGAATAAGGGGGAGTAAGTTTTTTGTTGATGACAAAGGGGGAGAAATATAAAATAGGGTAGTTAGTCATAGATTAAGGGGGAGTTGTTAGTTTTAGGGGGAGTTATTAGGATAGAAGGAATATTTTATAAACAAAGGTTGTCATCATCAAAAAGGGGGAGATTGTTAGTCCATGAGATGATGGTTTTGATGACAACAACCTTAGAATAGATTATAAAATATAAATACTAACATTACAAGTTTAGATATATATGTATATGCAGGATCTAACCATGCAGGTATCAAGAATGAAGACTGTACAGTATAGAGATTCAAGATATAGAGATAAAAGACTTATGAGTATCAAGATTATCAAGAGTTCAAGATTTCAAGGTTAAGTTTGTTTTATTAGGAATATTTGTTAAAACTCGTAGAAAAGCACTAGCATCTTAATATCCAATTTATTCGTGGAATGGAATCCACTTCGTGCTTGTTAAAGGGATGGAACACTAAGTAGGATGGAACCTACGAAAATCTAGTGGGACATTGTTTTGTATCCACTAAGCTTAATTCAAATGATTTTTCAAAATTATCTTGTTTTTGAAATGATTTCAAAACTTTCCTTTTAAAAAGATTCAAAACCCTCGATTCCGTTTTTAAAATAATTTTAGCCTCAAAACATCTTTATTTTCAGAGTCAAAATTTCTCCTGATTTTAAACTATCTTTTCAAATAATATATTTAACTTTTAAATTATAGTTAAATAATATATATATATATATTGTTCTTTATATTTACTTATGAATTTAAACTATATTCAAGTATATTTATAAAGTTTTAATATAAGATAAATATTATTTTTATAGAAATTCAAAACATCAAATTTGGCTGAGGGATGTCGACATGCCCATAGGCACCATGTCGACATGGTGACAGTTTAATTCAAATTTCAAATTTCAAAAGAAGTGTCTATGCGCCATAACTTTTCATGAATGGTTATGGCTGTTGTTCTTCTGTAAATAGGGGTCAGTTTCAATGAATTTTTTAATACTTTTCTCTAATTTAACTTATCTTCTTCTTCTCCACTTTCTTATTTACAAATTACACCATTACTTTGCCGAAATCAATATCGAATCTAACTAGATAATTTCTGGTTTTGATTCTCTCCACTATCTCTACAAGATCCAAGTGCTAATCTGAGTTATAGACTTTTTGTAATCAATTGAGCGAGAGAAGGTGTGATTGTAGCCCTGGAAATCAATTGGGTGAACTTGTTGCCCCGAAAATCAAGTATCTCTACCCAGAGGATTGTGATTCTGGAGGGTGTACCTCGTAGCCTTGAAACCGAGGGTTGTAATTGTTGAATTGATTTTGAAAGGAAATCCGTACTTAGTTGTGCGGGACTGGATGTAGGGTAACTCCGAACCAGTATAAAATCCGGTGTGTTCTTTGCTTTACTGCTTTTACTTTATATTTGCATCTGTGTTTGATTCTGTGTTCATATCTGTGTCTGATTAGTGTATACATTGTTAACAAAGTAAGATAAACTCAAAAAGATTAACAAATTTCTTAAAACACTATTCACCCCCTCTAGTGTTAATTCTAGCCTTAAGATCCTTAATCCGCATTTCTCACAACTTATTTATCCACTTTCTTTTCAGAAAAACTAATATAGTTTAGATTTTAATAATTTTAAATTATTTCCAGCCCTTCAATATTTATTATTATTTTAATATAATTATTAAGCTTTTCTTGCTTAGAAAATTCATAATAAATAAAAACAGTTAGGAAAAATCCTGAAAATTCACTAAAAATCTAAAATATCATTTTATTTTCCACACAAAAATTTCAAAGCAAAATTCGTTATTTTATTATTTTAATAATTTAAATCCGAAATAAATGTCCTTTTCACCTTAGGTAACTCATAAAATATTCCTATTAATTCTGAAAATTATGAAATTAAAAAATCATATTCAAAAATACGTATTACACAACATATCCAAAAACTAAGTCATTTGGAGGTTATTCACTATGGTTTTTCCTTTGCAACCTACCATAATAATTTCATAAAAATTCCAATAAATCACCATTCATGCAAACAATGGTAAAATCAACCCTATCATCATCAGACAATGTGGAATACATCCAAAATCTAAAATTTAACACATATAAATTAAATGGATACTATTATTCACATTGATTTGAGAAAAAAGTTGAGATTTGAGTTTTTGATATGATTTCCCTTAGCTTTAGCTTCATTCTCTAACTTTTCTTCCTTTAAAAGGTTTAAAAATAGCCTCTAATTTATTTATGTTTTGTACGGATGTAAAAATGAATGAGGATATGAGGGTGGAAGGGTTTATGTTTATGAAATGAAGCTTATTCTTATTTTGCCCCTCTCATAAATCCTCCTACTTATGTTTAAGTTAAAACAATCTTATATGTTTATTAGTTAAGGCCTAACGCGATTAATTATCAAATCTCATTTCCTTTCATGTCACACATTTTTCTGTTTAATTAATCTAATTAAATCTCCTGAATAATGTTAAAGAAAACTTAGGGGTGTTACAGGCTCCCCCCTTAAATAATTTCGTCCTGGAAATTCAGTAAGGACTACGAACAAGCATATCAATCATGCAAACAAAGCTAGTATATCCTACCAGCGAAAAGTCTATATAAAACAAATATAGAACATACCCTCATAACAGCCTAGGATAAGTATTCCTAATAATGTTTTCTATTTTCCAAGTACAGTCCTTCTCGTTGTCGGCCACTGAGCTTTCACCAACTTGACTGTCTTGTTTCTTAAACTTTTCTCGTCTCTTGCTACAATTCGAACTGGTTGCCTAACAAAAGTCAGATCTAGTTCTACTATTAAGTTATCCAATGCAGTCGGAGCGATAGTAGTCTCTAGATCATGTACATACTTTCGAAGATGAGGCACATGAAACATATTATGAACACCTGCCAAACTGCTCGTTAACTCTACTTTGTATGCGAGCTTTCGGATCCTCTCTATGACTGGGAATAGTCCAACATATCTCGGTGCCTGTTTCCCTAACTTTCCAAATTATACAACACCCTTCATCATTGGTACTTTAATGAAAAACCTATCTCCAACTGAGAACTCTAGATCCTTATGCCTCTTATCTGCGTAAACTCTTTTGTCTCGACTGAGCTTCCTTCATCCTATCTTGGATAACTCCATCTTCTCTGTTGCTTCTCTCACCATATCTGGACCAAGGACCAATCTGTCTCCGGTCTCTAACCAACACGCTGGTGATTTACATGGCCTTCTATATAAAGCTTCGAGAGGTGCCATCCTTATACTAGCTTGGTAGTTATTATTATAGGAAATCTCAATCAAGTGCAAATGGTCTTCCCACGACCCACTAAAATCTAATACACAAGCTCTTAATAGATCCTCAAGCACCTTATTGACTCTCTCTGTCTACACATCCGTCTGTGGGTGATAAGCGGTACTCATCTTAAGCTCGGTTCCCAACATTACTTGTAGACTCTTCCAGAATTCAATAGTGAACAAGGCATCTCTGTCACAAACTATGCTACTAGGAATCCCATGTAGTCTACCTATGTTCTACATAAACAATTTGACCAGGACAGGTGTCATCCCAGTTGTTGACTGGAATTAAATTGGCACTCTCAGTCAACCTGTCTACTATGACCAATATATTTTCATTTCCTCGATTCAACCTTGGCAACCCATTTGTAAAATCCATGGATATCGAATCCCATTTCCAAACTGGTATCTCCAAAAGGTTGAAGCAACCCACTCGGCTTTTGATGTTCGGCCTTCACTTGTTGACAGTTCACACACTGCTTTACCTACAAGCCAACATCCCTCTTCATACCTTCCCAGTAGAAACTCCTCTTTATATCCTGATACATCTTGGTCCCCCCAGGATGAATGGTAAATTTTGATCGATGAAATTCCCTAAAAACTTCCCTCCTTAGGTTTTCTACATTTGGGACATACAATCGTCCCTTCTTTCTTAACCACCCTCTTTGGTCCAGACTATAATCCTTTAGATCATCAATCTCGATTTAGGTTTCTAACCTTCTAATATTCTAAGCTAACACCGGTTCATCTTTCCGCTTAGATGTAATCCTATCGATCAAAACTGGTCGGACTTCCATGTAGGATAACATGGTAGTACTTCGACTAGAAATAACAGTCGATCTTAACTGCACCCTACAAGTAGTCAAAGCCTCTAGACCTTCCTGGTTAGCTTAGTCAAAGGCACTGCCATCCGTGAGAAATCCTTAACGGACCTTTGAAAATAACCAGCTAGTCCAAGAAAACTTCTGATCTCAGTCACTGTCTCTGGTTTCTTCCAACTGTTAACAACTTCGATCTTATCTGGATCGACTGATAAACCCTTCTCTGAAACCACATGACCAAGAAACTTCACATTTTTCTTCAAGAAATGACACTTTAAAAACTTTGCCTTAAGCTTATGCTATCTCAGCATCCCAAGCACAATTCTAAGATGAACTTCATGGTCTCTTTTATCCTTAGAATTCACCAAAATGTCATCTATGAATACCAATATGAACCTATCCAAGCGCTCTCGGAAAACCCGGTTCATCAAATCTACGAAGAAAGCTGACGCATTCATTAGCCCGAATGGCATCACTAACCATTCATATGATCTATATTTGGTTCGAAATGCCATCAATAGAATATTGTCCTCTGGCAACCTTAGCTGATGGAAACTTGTTGCCAAATCCAATTATGAAAATACCCTGGCTCCACTCAACTGATCAAATAACTCGTCGACTCTCGGCAATGGATACTTATTCTTGATCAACCTCTCATTCAACTTACGATAGTCAATACACATCCTTAACGACCCATCTGGTTTCTTCATGAACACCACGACTGCACCCCAAGGCGAACTGCTTGGTCTGATAAAATTCTGTCCTTATAAGTCCACTAACTTCACCTTTAACTTCTTCATATCAGTAGGTGTCGTCCAGCTAGGTGGTCTACTTACAGGTTCTGCTCCTGGCATAAGATCTATTCGAAACTCGATAGCCTGTTTTGGCGGTAGCCCTGACACTAGCTCAAAAATATCTGCAAACCCTTTTTTCTACCAACACCCGATCTAATTATTCTTCCGCTTCCATTGCATTCAGCAAAGCACAAGCACTTGAGTATGACTTCTCCACTGAGTATATAATCTGTATTTGCTATTGGGGTGTCTCAACGATATTTCGCCATCTCGGCAAAGTATTCTTGCATCGTATCTATCTAACCAATCCATACCCAATATGATCTCAAAACCCAGGAAATCAAAAACATCTAGACTGCATGCAAACTTGTGACCTAACAAGCCAAGTTCTAACTGATAACATCTCATTCCTAGAGTTGCATACCCTCTTATTGTATTCGCAACCCTTAAGGAAATAAGTAGGTATGATGGTTCTAAACATAATTTGTCTACTAAATACTGAGATATAAATGAATGTGATGCACCGGTATCAAATAGTACCCTAACATGTATGTTGTGAATCAAAAGCATACCTTCCATTACAGACTTTCCCTTCTCAGCAGCAGTTGGTTTAGAGGATGATGGTTCCAAAGAAAAGACCTTTCCCTTTCCTGCCTTGGCAGCTTCTGAATACTTGTTCTTATAATGCCCAATCTGGTCGCAATTATAGCATTTCACATTCTGCTTCCCCACAACCACATTTTCATCACCCGAACGACACTCATTAGCATAGTGCCCCTTCTTGTCATACTTGTAGAAAACTATATTTGCTTTCCCTTTCTTTGCTACTCCTCCCTACCGAGCACCCTTCTTCTTGAAGAACTTTCTTTTCTTGCTTGAATAACCTTGATTCTCTATAGGTTTTTAACGTCCAAAAGTCGAAGTATTTCCTCCAACCAAACCAGCTGCAACTCCAGCTTGCACCACATTCACAAATGGCTGATACATCTTCCCTATATCTACTTGTGGGGTTCCAGCACCTACGTTGGCATTTGCATTTTGGTTAGCATTTTCCTGTCGACATAAGTTTCTTTTGGTAGTGGGTCGAGCATTTTCGTTAGTTGTGGCGCTTCCTCCACCTAGATTCACTCTTCCGCTTCCTGCTTCCATACCTTGCTTTCTTGATATCTGCATACGAGCCTTAGTAGAAAAAAGAAGGATGGTCTAATAGAGAGGGAAATACGTACTTATATATAGCAAATACAAGTACATAACTATAGCATTAACCCAAACCCTGGTCTCATTCTCTAATTCATTAGGTTATGTTTTGAAACTCTTTTAGGTTAAAATTTCTTTTAAAATTATATAAACCTACGCTTTGATACCAATTTGTAACATCCCCCATTTGGAGATCCAAAACTAATTGCTACGGATGATGTTGTCATCTATAGTTATTAATTTTTGGTGACCAAATGTGGTAATATTAGATACATTGATATACCAGAAACACATGAATATGAAAAAATTTAAACTCAATTTAAAATAAATTTCTCATTTCATTACAAATAGCATTTTAGATTCATTACATAATCCCATGCGTGAGCCAAGTTCAGAGAAATTACAATTTATTATAAAATATGCCAAGAGCGACATATGAAGATGCCCATTGGTTGATCAGAGTCTAAATATAGCAAAATTAAACAAATTTTCCATTACATCCAAATAACACAGCAGACAATAGATAAAATCTCTTAAATAGCTAGCTTGCCTCCTGCACGTCTCCGGAAGCTTATTCGTCAACAAATAACCTGAATACCCTTACCCTCAGCCTACTCAAATTGAATTTGAGCACCTGAGAGTTTAAGGGGAAAACATAAACTTCAAGTCAGACAAAAAGCCTGGTGTGAATAATAATATACCATCTCTAACCAAATAGATATCTAGCGAGACCACGCCGCTGAGCGAAACGTGTTTTCCCCTCGCTAGTATCTTAACCAAAAACTAATTAACCATATACTATGCATCTGCATCCACAATAGTTAAAACATAACATACTATGATGATATGCAATTATACAATATATCCTAGATTTCTCATCCCTATTCATCTGACTATCTGTCTCAAGTTATAGTTTCTAAGGTCACTATTAACCTATTTGTTTTCATAGGCTAACTAATAACATGTTGCAAGCTTACAGACTATCTGCCCGGTTTCATAGTTTTTATGGGATTACTAAGAACCTATTGGTGTCTACCAATAACATCAGCCAACCACAGTTTTCATGGGCTGACTATGAACCTATTAGATTTTCCGAGAACATCTCTTAGGTCATAGTTTTCATGGGCCGACTATGAACATATTGATCTTTATCAATAACCTATTCCAGACATAGTTTTCATGGGATCACTAAGAACCTATTGCCTCCTGCCAATAACATTTCTCATGACATAGTTTTCATGGGCTAACTAAGAACCTGTTCAAATCAATAATCTTTTAACCAGTTTTGGGCATCCTATATTCTGGTCTATCTGACCTCCTAGATGCAATTCTACTCACATTAGGGGTTAAAAAATGTATATTCACTACCGTGTAAACCTAGCTGGTTATCCTTCTCTTAGCACCCCAAATGTAGTTATGGGTTATAAACGAAGTGAATATGATTACCCAAGCATACATACCTCCTTTATAAGACATACATTGGTGTCCCCTAATGTAAACTACAAAGTTTTACAATTATTAATGTCCCCAATTATATTATTGACTTTATTAAAACCAGCACGTTGGGCATGTCCGTTGGATGTGTGCAAAGAAAATTGAAAGCAAATTTATTTATTGTAAAATAATTTATTCCAAAGTACGTAGGCATGTCAGTTAGATAGTGTGCACAAAATTTGTCAATAAATTAATATTTTAGTGCAACAACTAAAAAACTTTAATTGTCTCCACATTGAAATCTAATACGTACAATTTTGGGGTTTGATGTAAGAAAATGACATGGGCTTTTTACACAATGACAACATTGATGTAGGAAAAATGACATGGGATTTAATGTAAGAAAAATGATATGAGATTTTATGTGCATTTATTCATACTATTTTACAACAAAAAGGAAGTTAGTTTGCATTTTTCTTTGTATACATCTAATTTCTACATAGCTATAGTACTAAATCGTTATCTTAGATCTACCTAAAAGAACTGCACTAATATATCCTAAAGTACCGTGCTCAAATTTGTAAACTCAAACTAAAGAGATATTTAAAAAATTTGAACCGCGCAAATTTTTTGTATAAAAAATATTGTCTCTCTTTTAACAAATGAATGCTTATTCTTTAGAAATCTTGTATTACTTGTATATTAGGATCAATTATATTTTTAATATTTGTATAGACCCTGTCAATGGTCTGTTCATGTTATTCAATGAATATAATAGTAGGAACATTTAGACTTTTCGGTTACTCATGTGTATATAGTGATGTTATATTGTTTTTAGTTTTTAAAGGCATATGTTTTGCAAATTAAATCTGGTTGTGCAAACACATTTTAACACATATATATGTATTTTATATTATTAGTTCAGGGTGACAAAAAAAATATAAATTTGGGTTTATGAAAGATATTCGGAAACTAAACATGTACTTTTAGTTTTCCTATACGTGAAACTTACAAAAGAAGTTAGTTAAATATAGCTATTTGGATACCAAGTTTTAATAAAAAGCTGCAACATAACAATTTCATTATAGAAACAAACTTGCGTGACGATAACCAATAGGAAAAAATGATTATTTGGTATGATATATCTTATTTCAAAAATCCAAGACAAACTATCTAGTGTAACCATTGAACTATACATCTTGTTAACGGTATCATTATTGAGTATATTCATGATAGATTCAAACATGTGCAATTAACTATTACTGAGTATGTTAGGCACGTCTGTTGAACGAGTACAAAAAATATTAAAAGAAATTTTTTTTATTATGGAATAATGGTCATATGCATAGATAAGACTTGACACAAATAAATATGTAAGCTAACTTTTTTCTATTGTGAAATAGTATAAATACGCATAGTACTCATTACTATATTTTCAAGCATAAATTTGGTTTCTTTTAATACAAATAGTATATAGAGTTAAGATTATCTTTTTCATTTTGGAAAATTAACGAGTGTGGTGATAGTATTTAGAGTTAAGATTACCAATTTTGGGTATTATTTCATGTCCATATTTTAGGCTTTCTAATTTCTTTGAAAAAAAAATATGTTCATTGTTCATGGTCTATAGCACAATAAGGTTATTTCATTGATTCATTTTATAGACTTTGAGTTTGCTAAATTAGAGAAAAATACATGCTCGATGCTCATAATCTTGCAGCCTGATAGTAAATTAGTTTTCTAAAAAATAAAAGTAATAATAAAATAAAATAAAAATAAATAATCCAAACATATAAGCAAGTTATTTTAAAATGATAACTGCCTTCTGACTATAGAACATATAACTAAAGCAGTAAATGATATGGCATCTAGTCAAACCAATTACAGTAATTGATAAGCTAAAACAAAATAAAATCATTAGTTTCACAGGCATCTCTCAACATCTAACTAATCTCTCTTAGACAGCAGCACCTTATGTGCATCTCTTAGACTCATACTTTCTAACTGAGACATGGTGTGTGCTATTTGTGTTCTTAATTAGACATGATCCAGAACTGACTTGCTATTTGAGAAAAATGATGAGAAGAAAAATATTTGTATAAAGAGATGGGAATGGGTACGAAAACATAGGAAGTTGTTAAGTGCGAATGTGTAGTAATAAGTGAATGAATGACAACGATACTCTTCTCTTGCAAACTAAGATAAAGAACATTGTAGCAAGGTCGTTTATGTAAATTTAAAAGCTTCAAAAGGAGGTATTCTAGATCGGACGTGTACAATGAAAATGTGATCTTTACCCTTTTAATTTTATTATGTTAATTTGAGTCGAATAGGTAAAAAATATTCTTTAAGCAACGGAAATGTAAAAAATTGCATTAACTTACCTGCTTAGATTTTATATTAAAATTATGCATCTCAAACACTCAATTTTGTCATAAGATAATGACATCTCACTATCAACAGAAAACCAAAGTGATCAAAATTAATTGATAATATGTACTACCAAACTTTCGCATATTGCTGGTAAAAGGTAATGAATATCATTAATTATAACGTGGCTAGATATACTTGTGCAAAATTTTTGTCAAAGCAAGAGCTAGACCCGGGCACCTTTCCCAACCTATGCACTTCCTCTAAAATTAAAAAGTGACAAAAATAAAGAGTGAAAATAAGTCAAACTACAAATTAAAAATTAGTGAAGATGAAGTGCCATAAATAAGGGGATTGATGCAGTTAAGCAGCAAATATTTCCATATTTTTCATTATGATGATCGAAAAGCATTTCATCAAACACAAAATGTACATTATCTATAGCCAGAAAATAAAAAACTTCTTAGGACTTTTGTATATATTTGAAAAGACTATGGTTCCTTAAGATCATTTTTTAATCAAAAAGGTACTTCAGCTTTGTTGATTTCAAAAGTATATCGAGTAAACAATCCAAGATAATAGAAATTTAAGTAATAATAACAAAGGATACAAAACCTGATAACTCCTTTGTCAGCAAGTATGCACCCACATCATCCTTTTAAGGAATCACTCTGAAATACAAAATATTAAAATAGATGAAAAATATTTGCATAATAAAAATAAATTAAGTGCTCTATTATGTTAGGAATGTGTGATGATGTGTGATGTTAAGGGAAAAAAATAAAAATGCAAAGTTGTTCATTTCAAAGATTATAAGGAAGATAATAAGGAAAACTGCAAGAAGAAAATTATGTGGAAATCCTTGTGGTTATGAGGTAAATGCATGAAAACGTGGTAGTAGAAATGACAAAATTATTCTTCAAAAATCCCGTTTTTCCATTAATTGAAGAAGGGCATTCTCGATATTTTAAAAGCTTCATTTGGATGTTTTCTCATTATATATAGATATGCCTTAGTGTCCCTAAGGTCCAAAAGCAACTTTTATAAAGTCCAGGGCTATCCACCCCTTCGCTTGTCTATTAAAAACAAGGTGATAAGAAAATAAAATTTTTGTTTAAGCTATAATTTTTATAGGTGTAGAATTAGGGTCTCTAACCTATTCAATTGCATCCAAATGATGGTTTCCCTTTTCGTAGAATGGTCATAATAGAGAAACAGACTTATAGTTAAAAAGTTATGCATATTTTAAGTTTTGAAAACATAGCTGGTGAAAGGGTACTAAAGAAACAGTGGCAAAAAGGGGTTCCTCCGACATTGGAGAAAGGAATTCCATCGACATTGGAGAAAGTGGGTTCCACCAACATGGGAGAAAGAGGTTCCACCAACATTGGAGAAATGGGGTTCTTCCGACATTAGAGAAAGGGGGTTCCGCCAACATTGGAGAAAGGGGTTTTACCGACATTGAAGAAAGGGGGTTCCATCGACATTGGAGAAAGGGGGGTTCCTTCGACATTGGAGAAATGGGGGTTCCTCTGACATTGAAGAAAGGGGGTCCAGTGGCAGATTCGTAATTAACGTAAAAACTACTATTTTGCTAAATAAATTATATTCTTTTCACTAACTCCTATTTTTTGTCAAATTTCTATTAGGTAGTGACTTCTGTATCCACTTTTTATTTAAGAAAAACTGACATAGTTCAGATTTTAATAATTTTAAATTATTTGCAACCCTTCAATATTTATTATTATTTTAATATAATTATTAAGCTTTTATAGTTTAGAAAATTCATAATAAATCAAAAACACTTGGGAAAATTTCCAAAAATTCACCAAAAATCTGAAATAACATTTTGTTTAGCACATAAAAATTTCGGAGTAAAATTCATTATTTTATTATTTTTTATAAGTAAAATCCGCAATAAATGCCTTTTTCACCTTCGGAAATTCACAAATTATTCCTATTAATTCTGAAAATTATGAAATTAAAAACACTTCTCCAAAATCATGTATTACATAACATATCCAAAAATTGAGTTGTTTGGAGGTGATTCACTAAGATTTTTCCCTTGAAACCTATCATAATAATTTCATCAAAATTCAAATAAATCACCATTCATGCAACTAATGGTAAAATCAACCTTATCATCATCAAACAATGTAGAACACATCAAAAATCCGAAATTTAACACATATAACAGATGGATACTATTATTCACCTTGATTTGAGAAAAGGAGTTGAGATTTGAGTTTTTGATTTGATTTGCCTTAGCTTTAGCTTGATTCTCTAACTTTTCTTCCTTTGAAAGCTTTAGCAATGGACTCTACTTTATTTATGTTTTGTATGGATGTAAAAATGAATGAGGATATGAGGGTGGAAGGGTTTATGTTTAGGAAATGAAGCTTATTCCTATTTTGCCGCTCTCATAAATCCTTCTACTTATATTTAAGTTAAAACAATCTTATATGTTAATTACTTAAGGCCTAACCCGATTAATTATCAAATCTCATCTCCTATTCATGTCACACATTTTACTGCTTAACTAATTTAATTAAATCTTCTGAATAATGTTAAAGAAAAACTAGGGGTGTTACAAGAACCCAATGCTTCCGAGAGGTAAGTTATAAGTGTTTCGAAGGGGAAGTCCCCAATGCTTTCAAAAGGTATATTTTAAGTGTTCCGAAAGGTTTTCTTTTAAGTGTTTTGAAAGGATGGTTTCCAATGCTTTCGAAAGATAAGTTTAAATGATTTCGAAAGGGGATGTCTAAGGTTTTATATAATGGTTTCAAAAAGGACGCTTCCAATTATTTTGAAAGGTATTTTTAAAGGTTCCAAGCAAAGGTTTTGAAGGTATTGTTTTGGCCTTATAGCCCAAAGTGTTCTAAGTTAAAAAGAGGCTTTAACTTATTTGAAGAGATAGGTAATCCCATTGATTAGATTTCATCAACATTGTTTTGTGTAAAGCATATATCATGGCATAAGTATTATAAGTAAAGCAAAGAGCATGATTTCCTTGTTTTATAAAGATACGATTTCAGAGGTAAATCATTTATAAAGATTGTTTACAAGAAAACAAAATTTGAATAGGGTAGTTAGGCCTAAGTATATGACTCAGATATTCGAAGACCAGATGGGACTGGTATGGGGTTGAGCCCTATACTTTAGCTAATAGCCCCCAGCTAATATAAGTCTAAAATTCCAGTGTGTAGGGCTTTGTCACAGATGAGACTAAAATAATGTTACACATAGAAGGGAAAATACATAGTAAAGAGAGGTTGTTGGTGAGCCCACAAAACCATTAGGATCATTTGACTCTAGAAGAAGATAGTTAAGGGAAGATAGCACAGTATTGAGTCTAACAAAAGTTAGAATGTTTATTATGTCTTGTAGGACCGAGTCAGCCAGTGGTTAATAGTTAGCCGATAAAACTATAGTATGGACAGGTAGTCCATTGATTACCTGATTTATATGCATATATGCCAATGCTATTATTCTAATAATCAGTTGGATTGTAGGTTTTTGATTTGCAAAAGATATGATTTTAAAAGGATATTTGTGAGGGGAAATCCGTTCCGCACAGCGGCGTGGTCTCACTTAATATCAGAAAACCGAGATAATTATTCACACCAGGCTTTATGTCCGACTTAAAGTTTATGTTTTTTCCTTAAACTCTAAGGTGCTCAAAATTAAATTTGAGAAGATTGAGAGTTAATGACTTTTCATGTTTAGTAGGTTGGACGAATAAACTTCCGAAGACATGCACGAGGCAAAGCTAGCTATGTAGAAGCTATTTAGTATTATTTCTACTATGATGCATTTATGACTGATATGTCTATCTAGTACTCTGATCATCCAAGGGGGCATCTTCATATGTCACTCTTGGCGTAATTTGTAATTATTATACTTGATCAAAACCTGGAAATCATTTTGGGATTATGTAATTGAATGTGAAATATAATTAGAAAATTTGTTTTTTGAAATCTATGTTGATTTTATTTCATATTTATGTGCTTCCGATATTATGGATACCATTAACATTACCATATTTTGTCACCGGAAGTTAATACTATAGATGACTACAGTATCTATAATGCTTTGCTTTGGGCCTCAAAGTAGGGGATGTTACACATGAGAGTACTAACACATCCGGGAGCCGACGACAAGAATGTGTACCTGAACATGCATGTGTATGGTCTAAAAGTTCAATTTTTGAAATCGATAGAAATTGATTTTTTTGCAAACCTGAAGTTTTCAAGGTCGAGACTGGATCACATAGCCAAACCTTACTAGTCCCGTAGAACTGGATATAGATATCAATTGACGGATTATAATCCTGAATTTATACTATTGGAAATTGACCAAGCGTCACGTCGATCAAAGAGAGATACAACACATTGGGAAACTAATTCAATAGAAGGATAGCCAATGTCCAAAAACTGGATGGATTTCTTTCTGATGACTCTAACCTGCTTCGATTTAAAGCATATCAAGTTTAGCACAAGACGTACTTTGGGGGGCAAGTGTTATTCGACATTTTGTCCCAGCTATATTGAATTGATTGGATAAGTTAAATCCAACTGTCATCAAGGCTAGTAAGTCCAGAGCGATGATTGTGGAGTCCAGAAGTCAAGTACAAATGATAATATGAAGCCGTGATCGAACGAAATTGAGAGATACGCAATGCAGAATGTCCGAAGTATGGAACATAGTTTAACATAAAGGACGGATCAGCAATAACCATGCTCCAACATAGGGATCGACATGTTTCAGGAAGCAAGTGCAATTCAATGGAAAAGAACCAATGTCTCAAGATCCATAAGTCCAATGCATATGAAGTTTTATGAGCAAGATGTGGGGACCCTAGGGAGCCTAGCCTAGGGATCACACTTCAAAAGGATGAAATAAGAGGGATCAGCCCTCTTCCCTCAATAGGGGTCGACTGAAATCTGAAGGCAATTTACATTGAAGCAAAGATCAAGCCATAACTCAAGTTCTACTAATCCAATTGGCATAAAACTTGGAGGTTGAGCATATTTCAACATGGGAAAGCTACCGTAGGGATCGCACCCCTAAATTCCTCCAAAATAGGGATTGGTATTGATCCCTATTCTTTAGGATTTGGGCCATGCGACCCCTCTTATGGGTACATATGGTCTTGGAGATCCTTCTGTTGAATTTTCAGGGAGGTATATCGCCATCTTTGTTTACAATACAGGCTTGGCTGTTTGTTTTGGGGACCTTTAAACTGTTAGTTGCTTTGTACTTTATAGTAACTAAGGATTTCATCTGATCCCTGTTGTACTCAGTTTACAAAATGATTAATAAAGCAATCTATTCAAAGTGGACGTAGAGAAACAACGTCGAACCACTATAAATCATTATGTACTTGTTATTACTTTAATTTTCTGCTATTTTAGTACTATTTTCCTCTGTTTACATTTTAGATTCTTCATTTATTTCTCTACAAAACTCTCTATTGGGTGTTTGTGCCAACTTATTATGCAAACACAAATAAATTTCAATGATCTAAATTAACACAAATACATATTTGGCAATACAAATATATAAATTAGGGTAGGTGAAATATGGAAAATAGGAAAAGAATGTTTATCTCGCTTGATCTTGCCCTTTGTGACACCTTGATTTGTGAATTACTTCTTATACTCCTTTAATTAGCACTCGATTTTGCTAGAATCGAATGAATCCTATTAATTTTATTTTGGGTTGAATTTTTTTTGGACATGAGACGTATATGGGGTCGTAGCCATAGATGAAGTAAGAAAGGATAAAAAGAAAATTGAATTAGAAATGAATGAGAGAATATTATTTTATGGAGATAACAAAAACATTTCCCTTTCTCCCTTTAAAACCTTCCTTTTTAATTTCTAGTTAATTCTCGATTAAGACAAGCCCCACCTCTGTCCTTTGTATTGTCGGTTATTTCTTGTCCCTTACATGGATTAAGTTTTTCAAAAGCCTGTTAAGTAATTAACTATATTTAAAGCACGTTTGAGGATATTGTATATTGATACGTGCATATATAACTTTTATATACACATAAATTAATAAATAGTTTTTTTAAAATATTAATTAATTTAATGAATTTACAACACCTTCTAAACTAATTAAATCGTCTGGTTTTTAGAAGAATTCACAAATACGATTGTATGACTTAGTGGTGTAAATTCAGTCAGCGATTAATATTGAACAATTTAAATGTTAATGTTCACACGTTATCATAGCTAGTGTTGTGACGGTTTGGATAAATTCCTCTTATAGTAACCATATTTTATATCACCATAAGAGGTACCAATCATGATAATAATTTACACACACACACACACACACACATATATATATATATATTCTCTTCATCAACACTATATCACTTCAGAATATATGGAGTTTGGTATTAGTTAAAGCTCCACATTATCCACATCCAACTTCATCATTCCATAAAAAAGTATTTGAATCATAATAACATTTATTATTAATTATTCTACTCTAGCCATAGATTTTGACTTTGAGATGACTATAATTGACTATGATACGAACTAACCTTATAAGATCAATTCTCTATTAAATAGTAAGTACTTCACTCCCAATGCTTCAACTCAGACCCCAACTATATTCATTCAATGTATGTCATGCCATGATTTAACTATAATCAAAGTTTAGTATCCACATTAAAGTTCCACGGTATTCTGAAGTCAAGGGATCTGTGTATCATTATCACATCGAAATCTCCTGTTTGACCTAGTTGTTATCAACTAACAGAAACACTCGAACGATTTGTTTCATAGTTAGCTAATAACTACAATTACGTAACCCATTGGTGCTTCCAGCAGCCATGAGTAATACACTGTCAACATTTGAACAAGTAACTACGATTTCTTGTCCCCTACATGGTTTAACCTATTATCATTTAAAAATAAGTATCACTATTTAAGACAACAAAAACATATGAAATCCAAATCTAAACAGTATGGATGTAAAATAGGGTAAGTATTATCATTTTTGCTAAAAGCTTGATAAAAATCAATTTCTTCTCTTTTATAATGAAAACTCTGATATTCACTTTAATTACTTTCCTTCTTCCACTCCTTTGATAATGTTGGTCTTGTTTTAGTATATTTGTTTTAGTTTATAAGAAGTGGAAGTGAATGAAGTAAATAATAGGCTTAGGGGTATAAGAGTTGATAATTTTGACATGTGCTAACATCCTTCCTTACTGAATCTTATTAATTCTTTAACTCCTTGTTATATCATTCTCTTTTATTCTTGTTAATCATTTACGGCTGAATTTAATTATAACAATTACACTTGGTTTACTTACTTAATCTGTTAAACGTAACACTCTTTATTAATCATATTTACCTTGAGTAATTCCTTAATTAAATTCACTTAATCACTATTTAATAAATTGTTATTATTAATTAAATCCTATATTATGACACTCCAAAATATAGGGTGCTACACATTTCATGATACGTAAACCTAGTTACATAATATTGAATACACTACAACAAAAAGGAATATTTGAAACTCCTTTATTTTGTCTTTAAATAAAAGATTTTGTCTCTAATTTATATTTGAGACCCGCTTAAGACAAATAATGTTGTCTTTAAAATCAGGTCTCTAAATAAATAGAAACCAAAAATATTTGTCTCTAAAATATTAAAGACCTCACTAATGGTCTCAATTACGTCTCTGAAGTAGAAATTCATTAGAGACAATTTTATGGGTCTCTGATATAACACTAGAGACCATATATAGTGTTTGAAATCAGTCACTAATATATATATTATTAAGCAATTGAAATGGGCAATGCAACATATAGTATCAAAATATAGTGTTTTAGGAAATGCAATATACAACCATTAATGTGTAGTGTTTCAACAAATAATATAGTGTTATTATTAAACAACCGAAATAGGAAATGCAACATATAGTCACTAGTTTATAGTGTTTCAGGATCATTACAAATCAATTAAAAAGCAAAATATAGTACCAAACTCAACATATAGCTAGATAATGCACAAATTTTCATGTAGAAAAAGAAACAATCCACTATCATTGCTAGAAGAACAAAATACAGAGTATTCATTACACATAATATAACTAAAAATAGCATGCTTGATTACATCCATTCTTAATTTAGCACACACTAGTTATGAAAAAATTCAAACAAAAGAAAACCTAGAATAAAAGGCTTAAAGCTTGGTCATACAACAAGCTTCCTGACTGTGGCTGCAAGGGCAACGCCTTCAGCTAGAGGTACTCCAGCATCCCATTCAGCAGCCACAGGAGCTGCACATTTTAACCACAAACTCATTGGAATTACTACTTTCTTCAACTTCGAATCATATTAGGCAAAATACACCTCAATTCATACTGGCTGCTCATGTCATATATGTGTAAACTGTAAAATTAGAACTACTAATGAACATATCTTGGACCATTCTCATTTGATGTACATAAATTACTGCATATACTAAAAACATACAATAAGCCAAGAAGATTTAGGAAGAAAGCTAAAAGTGAAAAAACTCGTAAACATCGCACTACCAGTGTATACAAAATATCAAGCACTAGAGACACTATATTAGCCAAGTAATGTGAATGTCACCGTGAGGTGAGATGCTAAATTTTTACCTTGAAATTTTAGTTCATATCAATTTGAAGGTTTTTCTTATAGCATAATTAATGAATTAAGTAGAATATATAGAATATTTTCATGTTAACTGTCTAGCAGACTAATTGCAAGTGAATAAGGTATAATTAATACACTCAAAAACTGTGTGCTACATAAGAGAAAATTGGATGAATATAAAAATAAAACCTTGAACAGCCTTCCAGTCAGCACCAGTAGCTACAGGAGGAGGAATCAGTGCTTCAGTCTAATCTGCACCAGCAGCACCCCATTGGTCGTTTGCTCCCATTCCTGTGTATTCAACGGCGCTGTACTCTAGACCAATCAAACTGCTTCTGCCTCTTCTGGGTCTCTATAAAAGAAGAGATCAACCTACAAAACATTATATATTACCCATAATTTAACATTCCACCTGATACAGTATGACAAAATTAATTGTATAGCTGCCATTTCAAGGAAACAACCTAAAATTGAAAAAATAAAAGCACACTTGGTATGTGTGAATTCCCACATCGTCCCAATCCCAGATAAAGGTAGTGAAGCAAATTCAACATACATAAACTGTTTATCCATGTTTGCAAGCAGTTGCAATTTCAACACAAATTGAAACACACGCCAGTCATAAAATATAACTACAGGTGAAATGTCATCGAAAAGCACTTCACATACAATAGATGTTTCGATGGGAATTCAGATTTAAACATTCAAAAATTTAATGGAGAACATTTCAATGGCAGGAAAGAAATTTGATCTGCTAAATTCAAAATAAGCAAGCCTAAATATTAAGAAAACGCGTTGTTAGCTGTTTGTTAAGGCAAGACAATCATACACAGTCTATACGAAGATAATCTCATACAATCGGTTGTAAGAAAAAATGAGACAGTGTAGTGAAAAAATGAAACATATACCATCACATCCCATTTGTGTCCTGGTGCAATGGTTCCTCGCATCCGAAGGGTCATTCTAGCTAACAACCAGAAAAGGCATCCAATACTGTGCTTCCCTTTGTTGTTTGCTGGAATGCCAATATCAACATACCTCGTTGATGAACTAGTCATGTTAAAGTAGGAAAAGCTGTAACTCATTATTGTTTCATTAAAAGATCTTCTAAGAATTAGTTGTTCTCAAAATCTTCACAAAATGGTTTTTATCATATTTTTCATCAATCCAGCGTTCCTTGTGATTATTTGTAAAACCAAAAAAAGATTCTTATTCATAATTTCAACCATTCATGTTGTAGTTTATTTTGGTTCAAATAATCAATCTTGAATTCAGTCTTGTCAAAGAAGTTGCACATAAGAAAAAGAATCAAACATACAATAGCTTTGAAGCTCTTATGACTTTTTGTCATCTAAATTATTTTTATGGGACAAACACTTCTTGCATAGAATAATATTCTTGATTCTTGAATACTTCACAAATGATAATTTTGAATATGGTACTTTAAATGATAATTATGGTCACTTTTATTTTGTATTTAATCATACTCTACATACCCATATTAGTTTTATATCAAACCATTATCATGTAGTGATATTAAAGACACAGTAGCTTTTACCCAAACTTTGAACAACTATTACTCCAAGTAATAATAAAGTTTCAACGAAATCATGGTAAAAGAGGATTCCAAATTCAAAAAGGTGTAAGAAAAGAAGATGAAGTTGTAGGACGAGATATTTGTAGAGTTTTAATAGTGAGTTTGATTTTTTGTATGTAACTAAAATAGTGATGCTTGGTTTAGGTAAATAAGTGTATGGATTTGTTATTGTTTTTATTCAAAATAGTATAATTTCATACCTATTTGGAAGGACTTAAAGTTGCGTAGTGCCTATATCCAAAAAGGATCATATGATCAACCATTACTTATTCTTACATTTGAATAAGAAATAGACTATAAATATTTTAAATAATAATATACAATAACTAAAGATTTTTCTATGTTTCTTACAATATTAAAAACAGTTGGATTTAATATGAGAGTACGAATACAAAAATCTAACTCAATTTTTTTTAAGGTAAATTTTTTTTGATCCTATAATATAACTATTAAGAAAGATATATCATGTTGTAGGTATTAATTGCATAAATGATTTTACAAATAAGGGTATGTACGTATAAAACCATCATAGCTAAAAAAATTACAGATTTTAGAGGTAAATGATTTTGGGAACTTAGTGTTGCAATATTGTTGAAAGTATTTGGATTTGTATAAATAGAATGATATATTTTGGTGTAGTAAGTAAATTGAACTAGTTCGGTTAATTTGTTTTAATTTTTGATCAATAAGAGCTAAAAATAAATTAAAAAGTATAAAATAACTCACATATACTTTCCGCAACTTGTTGTCGATAAACTAATAGGTTGATGCAGAGGCACATTTTGCTTTTCCCATTTCCTCCGCTTTCTCTCTTTTACTATGCCAAGCTACGAAATTTTCTTGGAAATTCATCGGTTTACCCATCTCGAGTTCCTTCATATAACAGATGATATATTAGATCACTATAAATATTATCGGAAAACATAAAGTATTGTTGAAGTTGCAATAAAACAATAATAGACTAATTATTATAGTAATTTGCTTTTTTTTTTGGAATAAATAAATAATGCTGAATTTCTACATATGACATATGATATTCATGAATAACTGGTAATTTAAATGTTGGACTGCTTTAAATCTTGTTGAAATTATGGTCCCAAATTTAAAGATGACCGACTTTGGAAATTTTTTAGTTTCTGATTTTTTTATATCAAAAAGTGAACATGTGCTAAGATTGTTATCTCATTACCACTAACTAGTTTTGGCCAAGACAATAGTGATATAATTTTGTTTAGGTAGACTAATGATAACAATATAAAATAATCATACATAAAAACATAACTACTACATATGGATCCTAACTTTTTTCCCACTTTCCATGCAATTTAAAATATAGACTGACACTATTTTTGTTTTGTATGATATACAATCAAACCTGGAAGTAGGCCTGTACCATTTGCCTTAAAGAAGAATGTTCCCTCATCACTCTCTACAATGTTCTCACACATATGTACACGCAGGGATAAAATTTTACTTTTTAGATTCTACTTCCAAAACAGTACTTGTTAAGCAATGAACTTGAGCATACATATAATACTTCTCCAGGTACATACATACAAACATACACAGGCACGGGGGAAAGTAAAGCACATGATATACAAGCATCCTCTTTGTATACAGAAATTGGAAAATAGAATAATATACCCTTTGATAATTCCTTGATTGCAATATTCTTGAAACACAACACATTCCTTTTTCACCTCAAGTGCACCGATACTGCAATAAATCATCATAATTAGAACCTTGTATCTAAGAACGCATAATTATATAATATTACTTCTTTTATTATGTTATCATTGATGTTATTATCAAGTTTTACAGATTTGACCAATGAGTACAATTCAAAATGTGAAGTTTCCAGGTACCTTGAAGCACTGCCCTTAAACCGATGCATGCAGTCATGCAAATGACAAAAGTATTGAGGATGCCTCTCCCTGGTTCATACATTATTCTCTTTTTAGAATAAATGTACAAACGGTTGCAAACTATAACATATAATGGATATACATGCTTACAGAGCTTGCTCAATGTTACTGAGTAGTCTAGATGAATTACTAAAGTACAATGTCACAACTTCTAGTTCTTCATAAAATTAGGACTTGCGGCATCCTGTAACTCCTCCAGCTGGTAAAACTGGTCATCAAGGCAACCGTCAAAGTATATAAGTTTATGTTATGAGTACAAGACATTCAGATTTCAAGTAAAGTCTGTACGTAGTGGCTATTATCTGATCCTATCATAATGTGAAATGTTCAACACTATGTCCTTCCCTTAGTTTCCAGTTATCTATCCATTGTCCATTCAGGCTTAGCCTTCTAACTGGAAATTGATATTATAATAGTTTTCTTAAACAAATAACCTTGAAATTTTTAAATAACTTTGATATCACCACAGTTTTATTAATATTGCTCTTTATAATGACCGCTGATTTACATTATAACATGAGCTTCTAATCTTGTTGGCTCAACTAGATGCTTACAACTCAATCGGAAGTTATACTTCTATTATAAAAGTATTACTCTATTCAGATCCATCCAACACTAGGTTTTGTAATATCTAAAGAATCAGATAGACATTTGTCTCTAGCTTCATTTGACATTTCACATTTCACATTCAGTGTATGAATATTCATTTATAGTAATAGGAAAAAACATCTATTTATTTATTTATTTTAGCTTGACCATTAATTAGAGTAGGGCCTTAACCGAGAAGAGTTTTTCATACATTAGTATAAAAGAAAAATGCTGTAGAGAATGAAATGATAGTTTGGTGTATATCAACTTCAACTGATATTGACCACTCATGCACATATAAGGGAATTTTGTCATGACTATAAGTACCAAGAAGCATAAGGGCCATTGCATTTAAATGAAATAATTTAATTTGTTGCTTTTGACTATACTTACTGTAATTTAGTGCCTTCGATAAAATATTAAAGAATATCCAAAAAAATATGAATGTGATTCTTATGTAATAACTTAAATCTCTTCTAAAATAAAATCCACAACATAACTAAATGAAAATTGAGGGATATACTAGAAAGGAATTGATGTTCAAAATGTCTAGACTTGATCAAGCTTAAAGATTCCTCTTTGCCTAATTTGCATACAAAAATAAATAAATAATATAGTTATTATTTTCTAAAATGAACATTGTAGCAAATTTAGTGTTTGAATGAAATGGGAAGGGAGAATTATTCATAAGAAATGCAAGTTTGACCTTATATAGTACCGTTTGTCAACCAGACCATGACCAACATAATGGATTCAATTATTAATTCTGTGTCTTCATAATGAATTATAATTTACCATGACCAGGTTTTGTCTACTAGAAGGAAACTAAACAAAACCCATTATGTTGACACAGTAGATTGTAACACATAAAAATATGGATAAACATTATATTTATTGGCATGTTAGTTCTACAGGGATTTCATATTTATTGGCATGTGCATCATATGATTGTTAAAATTATGGATGCCATGGATACCAATGTAAAATGTTTGTGCGATCTACATTCTGATATTACACATTTAACTAAGTGGCTATTTTTTTATTCTATTTCATTTCCCAGTAATTGTGTGCTAGAGCTGTCAATTTAGTTGATTAAATAAAGTTTGTGTATACACTAAAATCAAAAGTAGATGCAGTTACATTTTCAACCAGTCAGAACAGTGACTTCTCCAAGCACTCACTTAAAAAGGGACCAAGGAGTATATTAGAACAACTCTGATATAATTTAACCTAACGACTCCGGGCGTAACTAATAAAGGGAAAAAAATTATTTAGTAAGACTGAATACAAGGATTACTTCATTATCATCTTCTTACATGTGAAATAAAATCATAAATTATGTTGAGGACAATTATTCTAACGAAGATGTTGATACTCTTACATGATTTAAAAATATTATGTGCTTAAATGATAAACTACCAATGATGCAACATCAAATAGCATTTTGGTTTGTACATGTATGATAATATTGATATATGCTAACAAACAAGTAACTGATACAACAAAAATACGATTCTCGTTACACACACATCAATTTGCATGATCTGCATTATCGTAAGTAAACCAACCATTTCCATAGAAGTACTAACTCCCTTTACCACTCGTTATGCTAGAGGGCTAATTTTTATTTTTAAAGTGCTAATTGTTGTATATATTCTTATTACTATTTTAAGAAGCAACAATCGATATAAAAACAGAACAAAAAAAGTTTATTAGTTAATCCACCAATGAATTTACAGAAGAAAATCATTGTATAAACTCATTCAAATTATATTGTGTACAGTGGCAGAGCTAGCATAAAATTTGAGGTGGGGCAGTGTTTTTAATAAAAAAAATGCACAAGTAAACAATATTAAAACTACTACGTATACGAAAAAAATGCATTGCGTATACATAGGTTAGGATGTAATGTTTCATATCTAACATGCTTTCTTTAGCTCCAAACCATAAAATTTGTATTAAAAAAATAATACAAAAAAAAGTTTAAAACTTTTTGTTGATATGGTACCAGTCTTTGAAACATGGTAAACGCTATAAATCAGAATATGAGTGTTTGGAGTACGATGGTAATGAGAAGATCAGATTTATTATTTACACATAGGTTAGGATGAGCTAAGATTGAGCTATGCTATTTTCAGATGGGGCTAATCATAAATTTTAGAGAGGGCTTAAGTAAAATATAGGTTTCAAAGGAAGTTGCAATCTCAGGTAGGGCATTAGCCCCAGCTCACTATAGTGTACATCAGCCCCTGACTGTGGATGAAGTAGTAAAACTTATGGATTCTAATAAGAATAATCTATTTCTCTCAATCAATCTTTTCCAGTATAACTAAAATAAAATGTGAATTATTATGGCAAACTCAAAAATCAAATCATCATCAACATAACAAATGCAAAATTTATTAATAAACAACAATTGATAATCAATAAAAATGTTGTTCGGCACTAGCAGTCAAATCAAATTAACCAGTGCGAAATAATTGGAAGAACAAATTATACATCAAAATTCTTATAGATTTAGCAGTAGATTAGGAAAACTAACCTTTTTTTCTTCGAATAAATCTTCCTCCTCTATACCTTAATGGCTTAAAGATTACTTTTTTTCCTCCTATTACTGTTTGGCGATAAGAGGATTAGCTAGGGTTTTAATTGACCGAGGAATACTGCATTGATGCTTTGCGTATATTGGGGAGAAATAACAACGTGGAACATAAAGTGAGGGATTAGAGGATTTGATGAAGTGGTTGGGCTTTGCTTAAATGGATTGAGACCCACTAAAGACGTTCAATTGGTCTTTTTTTAAAATGACTAGAGACATAACCATTTTGTCTTTAATTGGACCTTGTTTAAAGACAAAATTTATTTAGGTCTCAAAATGTTGTCTCAATTTTGCTTTTTTGTTGTAGTGATAGTAGAAAAGTAGATAAACAACGTATATAGTATGAATTGAGTTTCCATCGTCATTTGGTCACCTCAAGCACTTTCTAAGCCCTTATCGATCCATCGTAGATAGATAAAAAATGAAAGTATAAAGGGGCTCGGATATAAGTGTGGTGAAAATATATCTCTAGGTATACAATATCAACATGCTAATAAAACAATTTTATAGACTACTTCACATCTATCATCTTATGGGTTATTCATCACTATTTGTTTAGTCTTTCATTCATAGCATTTTAACAGTATCTTTCCCATGACCATAACCATATGACTAAAAATCATCATATTACATTAGGACATATACGCTTTACAACTATTTAACATATCATATTACTTTATTCACCTATTAACAATATCAATGTATCCTTGTAGTTTTATTTTCTCATTTAATACGCTTTACAATATTAATGTATCATGTTCATGCTGCTATGCTTTATAATATTAGCATATCCTCATAACTTTAAATTTATTAGACCGGTATGCTTAAGAACTATTTAATGTACCATATTCCCATTAATATGCTTTACAGTATTATCATATCCACATAGCTTTACTTTCATATTGATGCACTTTACAATGTTAACGTATCATGTTCCTACTGATATGCTTTACAAAGTTAGCATAACCTTGCAGCTTTTTTTTCAAGGTACTTGTATTTATACATATTATAAACAACTAGCAACTTGTGTATTACCTTATAAATAAACATACACATCACTCACCGCCTTAACACTATTACTCAACCTATATAAAGCTCACTTACCATTTATATCAACCCCTATATGTCCAAGTTAAATTTGCGCATTTATAGAAGTTTAGATGTATGTTCACCAAATTCAAACGTTTGATTTTATTCAAGCATCTGGTTTGAAATTTCAGACGACTGAGTTGCTGGTACAAAAACAAAATATACCATCAACTTTTCAAATGCTTGACCTCCTTATTTAGACGCATGAATCAATACTTCAAATGTCTAGAGACAGATCTCAAATGTCTAAAATTGATCCAAAACTAACATGTTTTATTTTGTTTATTGTTATTAAATTTTATACATTTGATTCTTTATTTAGACAACTAGACTAATATTTCAAATGTTTGAAATATGAGAATTTTGTTCTGTTTTCTTTCTGTTTTAACCTATATAGAATTCCAAATGCCAAGATTTCATTTTCAAACACCTGATTTACCATCGTTACACATGTCCTCTGTTTTCTTGAATTTTTCACTATCCCTTTATTTATTTGGATTTTATGTACCTTATATTATTATTATCTAAACAATTTTTTACATTTATATGGTCATTCAACTAACTTATCTTTTTACATTTACGTTCTATTAGTCATAGTTGTACCAGTTTCAACATAATCTTTTCTTACATCTTGTTTATCATTATTGTAATTTCTACGTATTTTCAAATAATAGTTACACGTAATTATATTAATTGAACTCATATTTCTTTCAAATCCATACCATATTTCCATTCAACCGCATAGTGGTACTTAATTATATATACTCTATATATCCATCTTCTTCTTCCTTTATTAAACCAATGCTATAGCATTAATGGCCAACTATCATTTCTAAACCCTACTTTCAATATCAATGTTTCAATTTAATATACATTAATGATTAATTCATATCAACTGCGGTCATTAACCTAATATAGGATATAAAGAAAAAATAAAAGCATATATGATACCGTATATCAAAGAAAATAGATCTCACTTACAAATTAACTAAATAAGCACTGGTCTAGGTTGAAATCTTCTCTTCTCTCGCTGTCCAAAATTGACCTAAACTCCAAACACCACAAATTGCTTTGATTTCATTATTTTCTTGTTGCTCACTTCACTCTAACCCTTTTAGACCCATATTTTATTAACTTTGATGAAGATTTGATAAGAGAAATTTGGGTCTAAAATTTTACGTTTATGGATTCTTTGTTTGATGAGAGGAGGTGGGTAAAGAAAGAAATGTTTGTATTTATGTTTATTTCTAAGTCAAAAAAGGATACTAGCATCCTATTTAGTGCCAATTGGCTAGTAGACCTCACCAGCCTAACTTGAAGTAAAATTGTTCTTTTAGTTATAACTCTCAATCCACATATTCGATTTTAATGTTCTTATAATGAAACTTGACAGAAAAATATATTCTGTGCAATGATGCCAGTTTCATTGTGTACTTCAGCTATTCGTAAATATTTTTATTTTCCCCTTTTTAGTAAAATAATCTTTTTACCTTCATTTATAATTTATTAAAATTTATGGAGAATTACACTCACAATATCAAACACATAATCTTTTCCACTCCATAACAAAGTGACTCAACAGAAATAGAGAAATCTCTAACAACATGCTCGCATTCATAATAGTTAGTGAACACTTATGATAAATCACTACCATCTGCAATTCTAAGAACTTCCAACTGTTTCCCCGACTGCTACTCTGCCTAGATCTTCCAATTCTGATTTGTGGCAAATATTTCATTTTCGGTCTTCAATAAATAGACCAAGACCATACATGAGAAATCATCCACAAATAAGATGAAGAGAAATCATCCACAAACAAGATAAAGGAACCGGCTCCACCTAAAGATGCAACTAAGGTGGATCCATACACATAAGAATGAATATACTGTAGAAACTTTGTAGGCTTAAGTCTTTCAGTATCAAATGTTACATGCTTCTTCTTTCCAAAAGAACAATCTCCACAGGAGCTTGGCTTCAATTGACAAAGACCATCAATTAACGCCCGCTTCTACAATACATCAATGTTAGAGCAAGATTTTTCGGATTTTGATGACGACAACTGCACATTATAATCTAAATAGAAAGATCAATGTTAAGCCATCATAGAGCTCTAAAAAGTTAGAAGAATGTGCTCTACGGCTTCATAGACCATATGTATGAAGACCACTCGAAGACCGTATATATAAGTCGTTTTATCTTAGATATATATTGTTAAAACTCATAAGAATCACATATCATCATTCCGAAGCCTTGAGGATCTTAAATATAATTTTCTAGAATTTTTACCCATTCTATTTAATAAAAATTAGGCTTTTTAATGGTTTAAGAATTCCAAAGGAAATTTATACACTGGTGGATCGGTGGTAGGCCACCTGTGCACCGGCCCACAAATCTATTCAGAATTCTAAAATGATATTGAAGTTTCATTTCAAACCAAATGGATGTGCTGCTTCTTCTTCTTCCCAAACGCAACTTTCACCAAAAGTAACAATAATATTGATGAACGTATTTTTCTGTTTTTCAAACCGTTCATTTCATTATTTTTATTTTAATAAAACGGTATTATATGGGTATTTTCTTGTGGTTTTGCAAATTAAAGATTCTAAAATGAAACGTTGAAATTAATCGGTTACGGCGTCTGTTGGTTCAAAAGTCACGCAGCAAAGAGTGCAACATTTGAGCAGGGCCGGTCCACAAGGTTTGGTTGCCCAAGGCAACATCAAATTTTGTTGCCGCTATGGCAATTTTTTTCTTTCCTTTTTGCAACATGGAAACATAAATAAATCATGAATTCCCTACTATGTGCTATAAAGTAATATACTAAAATACAAGAACTTGTAAGCAGGGCCGGTCCTACGACATTTTTGGCCATGGACAAAACTTAAATTTGGGCCCTTTCATGTGATTGCAACTAATACCTTCAAATAATAATAATCATATAAATAATACTCAAAGTGGTATTTTTTTCAAAAGCTGATTAATTTTTCATTACATCCCAAAAAGTATCAAACTTACAACTTCTTAATCATTAGAAATACAAACATTAATCCAACAATAACATTATTTGAAAATTTCTCTTAATGCATTTTTTGAAGCAAAATCATTGATTATATCGTCTTCTTCAATATATTCCAGCATATCTTTTTCGATGCATAGAATTGCTAGCCCATTCAACCTATCTTGAGACATAGAAGTTCGCAAATATGATTTTAACAATTTCAATTTAGAAAAGCTTCTTTCAGCAGATGCCACGGTCATGGGGATAGTCAATAATATTCTATAAGCAATCATCACATTCGGAAACATGTCTATTTCTCTCACAAACTCAATCATTCTTGTCGAAGTCCATGACTTGTTCATTTCATATGATTCCTTTGGCAACATAACTTGTAATACCTGTAATTCAGAACATAAATTTTTTCCATTCACATCAGAAGTATCATCTTTTTTTAAAGCATTTTCTAGATTCACACAAGCAATTAGTAATTCTTGATCATCCAAATTAACTAGTTTTTGAGCATCAAATAAGAAACCAAATATAGACTCAAAGAGTTTCATTTGTTCAAATTTGGTTCTTAATTGGGAGAGTGCAATATCAACTATGTGGATAAAATAGTCAATCCTAAATGATTCTTGTGCAGATAATTGTTCTCTATCATTATCAAATGGTTCATCAAAATGTTTTTTTCTTTGAATTCGTCGTTTTGTATGAAACGTCGACTCAATCTCCATATCTATTGCTATTTGTTTTGCTTCTTCAATTGCTAGATTAAATCAATTTTCTCTATATTTTTCAAAAAAAGAAACAAGACCTTCCAATTGTTTAACTGCAATATCAAGACGCATATCGTTCGATTGTAACTTTTTACTTACTACATTTATTTTATTTAGAACATCATGCCAAATTACCAAAGATAATATGAATTCAAAACTTGAAAGCTCACACGTAGCTAAAGTTTCAGCATCTCTACTAAGCTTTGCATCTTCTGTAATTTCTGCTAATTTGAATAAAGCTTTTCTAATTTCAGAAAGTTGCGATTTTATTGCTTTAATACTTTCAATATGACTCTCCCATCGTGTGTTTGACAATGATTTTAAAGTTAAGCCCTTTATATGATCAAGTAAAACATGCCACCATTTTGTTGAGTTAGAAAAAGCTAAATATATGCATTGACATGCTCCAAAAAATGATTTCGCTTTATGAGAACAATTTGCCATATTGCATAATATTAAATTAAGAGAGTGAGAACCACATGGCATGTAAAATGCTCTTGGATTTATCTCAAGCAATCTTGTTTGTACTCCTTGATGTCGTCCACTCATATTAGATCCATTATCGTATCCTTGCCCCCTCACATCATCAATGTTAAGTCCAAGATTTTTTAATGCAATTTGTAATTCATTGAAAAGAGCTAGTCCAGTTGTACCCACAACATTTATAAACTCCAAAAAAAATTCTTCTATTTTTATTGGAGAACATGACACATCAACACATCTTATTATCAAAGTCATTTGTTCTTTGTGACTTGAATCAGGAGTACAATCAAGAATAACAGAAAAATATTTTGCCTCTTTAATTTTGTTAATTATAGCATTTCTAACTTTGGACGCTAGAATGGCAATCAACTCATTTTGGATTTTATGGCTAAGATAGTGATAATGGATTTCTTTATTTCTAATAAGTTGAAAATGATGTTGCATTACTGGATCAAATTCTGAAATCATTTGGATAAGACCCAAAAAATTACCTTTAGCATCGTCATCAATTGTTTCATTTGTTCCACGAAAAGCCAAATTATTTATTGCAAGACATTTTACAATAGCAATAATTCGAACCATTACATTTTTCCAATGTAGTGTGTTGCTCCTAATTTGCATTTGCAATTCTTTGTCTATAGTTTGATTTTTCTTCAATCCAAGTCTTAGCATTTTCAATGATTTCAAGTTCTGAAGGTGCTCGATGCTATTTTCATGTTGTTCAAGTGTTTTGCTAAGATGTTTCCAATCTTTAATTCCTTCACTTGCTAATTGACTTTTTGATGGTTTTGTTCTGAATAATTTACAGCAAAAGCAAAAAACTTTATCTAAATATTTTGAATACACCAACCATTCTCTATCACGGGTTTCTCCGTTTGGTAGATTTTGAATATAATAATTTGGAGAAAATCTTCGAGAGCATTCATCTTTTGGAAAATTAATATTAGTTTCCCGTTTAGGTCCATTTTCAATAAGTAAATTTCTAAGTTTTCCTTGAAGATTATCCCATATTCTAGGATCATAAATGTTTAAATCCAAATCATTTTTCAAATGCTTAGAATTATTGACGATATGCTCATTTGCTTGAAAATTGTTAATATCATTGTCGTCTAATTTTTCAACATTGTTTTCATTTTTTTCATTTACTTCTTGATTTTCATTGCTCTCATCCTCTTTCAACTCTTCAATATCATTTTGCATCTCAAATGGATTTAATAATTCATCAACATTTTCATTTTCCACAATATCAATTTGTTGTTCGGATTCAACTGATGAATTAGATTGTTTGTTAAAATATTTATTCAACGAACCTTGTAAACTTTGAGTCATAAGTTCTTGTCTTTGTCGTTTTTTTCTTTTTTGAGATCCAGATAATTGTTTCATGGTTGTTCTAAACTAAGCTTTAACAATAGTAAAAAATAATAATGAGAACAAAAATCAAAACAATACAACCTGATTCATGCACTGTAGTCCATTCACCAACAATCATATCTCGATTCTCATCTTTCTTCTATCCAAATTCCAGCTAACGGGTAACCTAAAAAACTGAAACACAAAAAAAGTAACTAGTTTAATTCAATTTCCAGAATTGAATTCTGTTACCTGTACATATTTTTTTAATTCCAGAATTGAATTCTACACACAAAAAAATTGAAAGCTCGCATGTAATTAGAACGTGTGAGGCAAATCAGTTATCTATCATTGTTGAACAATTACAACGGACTGTCTTATTTGCATTTCTGTATCATTTGATACTTTGGTGAAAAACAACGTCGAATTTTCAGGTTAAGGCTGACCCAAACCTGACATTTTACATCTTGTAAATTGCATAGCAACTTATTCAATCCTACCAACCTTTCTTCTTGAATTAAATAGTATGAAAAAACGCATAAAAGAAGTAATTCGTTGGCTGTACAACTTGAAATCTGAAATTAGATTTAGAAGTATACCTTGTTGTTGAAATCTGAAATCCCAAAGCAAACGAAATTCGAATCGGATTTGAATCTAGAAGCAAATAAAAATTGGCAGATAAGCTTAGAAATGGAAATAAAATCTGAATTAATAAGAGAAATTGAATTGGGGAAGAACGTTAGCTTCATTGAAAATTGGAAAGACCGCTTCGGCTTCTGGTGTAAATGCATTGGCTTCTGTTCGCTGCTGCCTGCTGCCGTTCTGAACTTCTGCGTGTGTTTGGATTTAGGGTTACTCAGAAAGTATACTGGGAGAAAATAAACGTGCCCCCCTTTGAAATTGGGCCCTGGGCTGTCGCCCAGGCCAAGGGCCGGCACTGCTTGTAAGATTTGTAAGCAAATATTTACTTTGTAACATTTGTCTTTTGTACTGTGCATGTGTAGTTTATAGTACTATTTTATATTGTTTAGTACTACAATATAATGCTGAGTTTACTTAAATAAGACATCTTAGTTTGTACTTTGTAGTAGAGTACCAATATTTTTGTATTGTGCACAAAATTAATATATTAAACCATGTAGTTCATTATCACAATCTTATATTGTGTTCAGTACAACTAATTTATATCTATGGGGGGTTGCCTATTCTAAGGGGGTTGCCCTAGGCATTTGCCTAGCTTGCCTACCCCTAGAACCGGGCCTGCATTTGAGTAACGACTAAATCAAAGCAAAAGAACATATCATTTCAAAAATGCCAGCTCACCTTCATACTTTGTTCAAGCATGGTCACGTTTGGCAAAAAATTGGACAAATTTAAGGAGCAGCTCACGTGTGTAATTGGGCTTCATTTATGATTAAAGCATGGTCACGTTTTCAAGTAAGGCGAGACCATTGCAAGGAGCAGCTCACGTTTTCTTTCTATCCCATATTTCAAAGCTCAAGCATATATCAATTTCAAAGCAAGGTCACGAGAATATCGATTCAAGCAATGACGTAGCCACGTGCAATTCAAGTTCAGCATATTTCTCAAAACATGGTTATGTGAATACCAATTCAAGTAATGGACATATGGCCACATTATTTTCTTTCACCAGTTGAAGCTTAGAAGAAAAAAATCTAAGCGGGAACAGGTCAGTACATATATTTCGGCAGAGCAAGTGATGTGGACCCGTTCTTTTGTGAATAGCTGGACTGATATTACAAGGCTGAAAGTCTATATATAGAGAGCAGATAGCGAAGCAGAAGAGATCTACTTGCCCCATCATTCTTCTTCTAGTTTAGTTTATTTTCAGCAATGTTTTTATTTTCGGGCAAGTTGCATAGAATTGTTAATTAGTCTAGTATTTTATTTATTCTTGTTCTTAGTTCTTTTCAATATTCATTTCAGTTATTTAGCGAATTCAGTTCATTTTTATTTTAGTTATTTACTCTGTTTATTTCCCTTTCAGCAGTTTTTTTATTTCTGCTCTGACTTCTACAATAAATTTGGTTGATTAGTTTCGGTGAAATTTGGAATTTCAAGTTGATTGCTCTTTACAATTTTATATTTTGGTTTGTAATTTCGATTAGATTCGAAATCGATGCGGAGTATATTATTGTGTTTATTATCTGTTCAAAATCACCATCGAATTCGTTTAACATGCCTAAGATTTAAATATGGATTTCAAATGGTTTAAAACACAATTCTCTGTGTTCGACCCACATACTACACGCCTGTGCGCTTGTAGAATTTATTAAAATTTGTGTTTTTCTAATCAATAGAAAAGTCGCAACAAGTGTTGACGCCGTTTTCGGGGAGTTGTTATTTTGAATTTTTTTGATTTTTCTATTTTTAAGTCTATTCGTGTTGATTTAATTTAATGTTGTTCTAATTTTAATTTTGTTCTTCACATTCATGTTCGGTTTAGTGCATGCATTCATTCATGTTCGGTCCAGTAAACATTTTCGTGTAACCATACTTATTGCATTTTCACGTTTCTATTCTAACCATTCACACATATTACTTGATGCTTGCATTATTTTCACGTAATTATTTTAGTGTTTGCATTCATTTTACATTAGTTTGCGTTCATTTTACATTCGTTCTTTTCATCCACGTTTTAATTTTATATCACGTGTCCAACCATTTTCACGTATTATTTTTCACGTAACCAGTTTTCACGTTCTCACATTTTAAAAAATCACAATCTGCATATTTTTCATGTTCTTTTAGTTTCTGTTTAGCATAAGCATTCATACATGTTCATTTAGTTCTTTTATTTTCAGCATACGTTAGTTTGCATACGCTAGTTGCCACTTCATACTCTCAAACTCACATTAGTTGCATACATTAGTTTTCATTAAAAAAAGACATTTTTTGCTGCATTCATCCACATTACTTGCTGCACGTTATATTTTTGTTAGCAGTACTTGCTGCACGTTTTGTTCATTTTCTCACTTGTTGCATGCTTTGATAGCAGTGCTTCAATTGCATCAACAACACATGGTTGCAGTTTCACTTTTTCAGGTTATCAGCCCTTAGAGATCTGAATTTGTAGCAACAACATAGCAACTCAAATAGCTCCAACTCAGTAAATCTCAGCCATTCAACAACAAGGATCTAGGGGTCGAGCAATTATAAATAGTGAAGTTTGAATCGCTAGCGCTACTCAGTTGCATTGGACGGACTGTCATACCCCTCTGTACGTACTTTTCTAGTCTATAGGTGCCTAACTAAAAAACTGTTCAAAATTTTTTAGTTATCACACCTTGATTTGTTTATGCACGTTTGGTCAAGAAATAATTTTAACCATTTAGAAAGCCAAAATATCTCATTAAACAAATCAATAGAAATTTCAAATCAAACGAATATGAGCAATCACAGTTCACATTTCACCAAACTCGTCACCTAAATCACATGTTGGAAATAATGAATTTCATGAGAACAGACCATTATCCCTTAGAAAACGATGCTATCCAACTAGGACTGTTTAACCTTCGATTATTTCATTTCCACTGGCCAAAGGAAATAATTGTGAGCTAAAACATTCTTTTATCCAAGGAGTACCAAAATTCACTAGGTCTGAAAATGCATATGAATTTCTTAGTGAATTTGAGTTATACGCTTCTAAAACAAAAATGCAACAACTTTCTAATTAATCCATCAAGCTAAGGCTTATTCCATTCACACTTCTAAAAAGTGCAAAAAGATGGCTTAATTATCTTCCTAAAAATTCAATTAAAAGTTGGGATGATTTCATTACAATATTTTTGAAAAAGATTTTTCATTTCTGCAAAACTCTTAAAATTCAAACTGAAATCAATCAATTCTCTCAGAATTAAGGAGAAAGTTTTTCAAAATATTTTGAAAGGTTCAATCAGTTGCTATATGTTTCCCACATCATGCAATCCCTAAACACGTTTTGTGCAAAATCGTTTATGAAGGGCTTAACTATCAAACAAGATCCCAACTCGAATCAATGTGCAGAGGAGAATTCATGGCAAAAACAGACGAGAATGCTTGAAATTTTATAGAATAATATTCGAAAAAGGACACGCAATGGGAAACAATTTGTGTTCCAGTTTGCACTCCTAACAAGGGTGTACATGCCATTGACCCATTACATCTTCCTATAGAAGCTCAAACTCCTCTAGAAGCGAAAGGACTACCCCATTACTACACACAAGACCAAATCAACGCTGTAGCTCAAAACAGTCCTTACACTTCCATATATAATCCTAACTGGAAGCACCATCCCAATTTTTCATGGTCAAATCCTAACTGGAAACACAATCCTAATTTTTCGTGGTCAAATCCTAATAATTCGGCTAATCCATCTCATATGTATCCGATGATACCAAATCCGAATTATCGAGCCCCAGCCTATAGTGCTCAAAATTCTCAACCTACTCCTCAAACAAAACCTTCGAATCAACCATATAGGCATCCTAATTTCAACCCGTCAACTCAACCTTCTCAACCTTCACAAGCAACCGCTCGATTGGAAAAAAAATCACTAAACAAAATGAATAAATCACTAACCAAGATGCGATAATTGAGCAAATCACTAAACAAAATGATCAAATGTTGATTATGATGAAGGACCTCATGAAAAACAATAAGAAAGGTAAATTGCCTAGTCACCCCGAAGTGAATCCAAATATAATTCTGGAAAATTGAATGTTGTAAGGACGAAAATGTCCGGTTAATGCTGTCACCACATTAAGGTCTGGAAAAAGGTAGAAAATCACATCGGCAACCCCCAACATCCTTCTTAAGTCTACCCATGTTCAAAATTCTAAAACTCAGTCGACACCCACTTTTGTCGATCCCATCAACTCTCATTCTTCATCCAAGGTTGGCAATCCCGACCACTCTTCAACTTCTGATGTTGGCAACCCCAACATTCCAGCTTCTTTATCTTCACCGTCTAATATGACGCCTTCTTCTTTGAACGAAAAAACTACCGAACGAGTCTATAAACCCATTGCTACTTTTCCTCATAGACTTAACAAAAAGAAGTCCGCTAATTTTCACCAAATTCTTGAAATTTTCAAACAAGTTCGAGTCAATATTCCACTTTTTGATACCATCAAGCGAATTCCTCAATATGCCATATGTCTTAAAGAACTATGTACTCAAAAACGTGCCACTAACATTCCTAAGACTACATTTCTAACTCTAAACACTAGCTCTGTTCTTTCGAATCTTTCTCCAATCAAGTATAAGGATCCCGGTTGTCCTACAATCGGTTGTAAAATTAGTAACACTCACATAAGTTATGCCCTACTTGACCTCGGAGCGAGTGTGAATCTTATGCCTTATACTATGTGCTCTCAACTAGGACTAGGGGAACTAAAGCCTACGTACATCACGATTCAACTAGCTGATCTATTTGTCAAAAAGCCCTTGGGCACAGTTGAAGATGTTTTGATACAAATCGAGCAATTCTATTTCCCCGTCGATTTCATAGTCCAGGAGATTGCACCCGTCTCAAATCCTAATGGTTAGATCCCTTTGATATTAGGTCGTCCATTCTTGGCAACCTCAAATGCTATCATAAACTATAGGAATGGTCAACTCCAACTTCCCTTTGGACACCTAACCATCGAACTAAATATCTTCAATCTTAACAAAAAAAACCAAGGGATCTTGAAGTAGAAGAAGTTGACATGATCCAAACGATTGTAGAAAATGATTTTAGTGATACTACAGAGTCTCTTAACATGTGCCTAGATCATTTTAATTCCAATTTCAATGAAGATGAATACATTTCTGAATTAAATGATTTGCTCTACTCTTCTCATAATTCACTAGAATTCAATCAGTTGATGTCTACTGAAGCCTCAATAGAAGAACGCCCTAAATTAGACCACAAACCTCTTCCAATCGATCTTAAGTACACATACTTAGGTTCTTCGAAAAATTTCCACGTAATCTTGGCCTTCAATCTCATTAAGGACCAAGAAGAACAACTTTTGAGAATTTTAAAGGAAAATAAAGTGGCATTAGGATGGGTAATCGCCGACATTAAGAGAATCAGTCCATCATTCATCGAACATCGAATATATTTAATCGAAGAGGCTAAACCCACTCGTGAAGCTCAAAGGCGATTGAACCCTAATGTGGGAGAAGCGTTAAAGGAAGAGATTATCAAATGTTTAGAAAATGACATTATCTACCCTATCTCTGACAGTACTTGGGTAAGTTCGGTACAAGTTGTACCGAAGAAATCTGGAATCACTATGATCGCAAATGAGAATAACGAACTTGTTCCCACAAAAGTCAAAACAAAATGGCGCGTCTACATCGACAATCGAAAGCTCAATACATCAACAAGAATAATTCATTTTCCCCTCCCTTTCATTGACCAAATGCTTGAACGCTTAGCCGGTCATGAATATTACTGTTTTCTTGATGGTAACTCCGGCTATGATCAAATTCCTATCGCGCTAGAGGACCAACACAAAACGACCTTCACATGTCCTTCGAATTAATGCCCGACACTTCCGATTATGACATTAGAGCCATCTTAGGTCAATGAATCGATAAACTTCCTCGAGTCATCTATTATGCTAGCAAAAATCTAAACAATGCTCAATTGAATTACTCAACCACAGAAGAAGAGTTTTTACCAGTTGTCTTCGCCCTCGATAAGTTTAGATCATATCTCGTAGGTTCTAAGGTCATAGTTTACTCCGATCATGCTGCATTGTGGTATTAACTTATGAAAAAGGATACCAAAGCCTACTTAATTCGTTGGATCCTCCTTCTTCAAGAGTTTGACCTAGAAATACGAGATGGAAAGGGTTCTAAAAATGTCATAGTCGATCATCACTCTCATATTGTGCATGAAAACATCGATAAGACTCAAATCAACGATCATTTTCCCGATGAACAAATTCTTTCCATCTCCAGTGCACCATGCTATGTCGACATCATAAGTTATCTTGTCGCAAATGAAACACCTTCCCATTGTTTAAAACAAGATAAACAAAAATTTCTCTCTAATGTTCGAAACTTTTACTACACGATCCTTATCTCTTCAAATATTGTCCCGACCAAATCATTCGTAGATGTGTCCCTGAACATGAATTCCATAACATCCTCTCTTTTTCACATAATCAAGCATGTGGAGGACGTTTCGGAGCAAAGAAAACCGCTACCAAGGTATTAAATGCGGTTTTTATTGTCCTTCTCTTTTTCGCAACACTCACGAATTTTGCTGCAAGTGCGCTCGATGTCAACAGACAGGCTGTATTTCCAAACGTAACATGATGCCCCTAAACCCATTCCTTGTCATCAAAATTTTTGATGTTTGGGGAATCGATTTCATGGGTCCTTTTCTTAATTCTTTTGGAAATCTCTACATCCTACTTGCAGTAAATTATATGTCTAAATGGGTTGAGGCCATTCCCACCAGAACTAATGACAATAAAGTTGTTGTCAAATTTCTGAAAGAAAGCATATTTTCTCGTTTTGGCACACTTCGAGGTATTATAAGTGATAACGGTTCCCATTTTTGTAATCGTGCTTTCGAATAGGCCTGTCAACGGATGCTTTCGGATGCGGATAGTGTCATATCCGCATCTGCATCCGAAATCATTTTCGGATATCAGATAATTATCCTATCCGCTAACAACCGGTAAATCAATAATTATAAAAAGAAAATTTCAGTTTAACACAAATATTTTTCAATCCCATCGATTATAAAAGTGTTAAAAATTAACAAATACGATGATAATAAATATTTCGAGCGATTAAAAAGCATTAAGTGTGTATAATATAAACTACTAACTTAATAAAATGATAAACAAATATCTTTTACTGCACTAAAATACACATAATTTTAACTATAATCTTGACAAAAACCAGACGGATAATTTTCGGATGCGAATGTCTTCGTATCCGCATCCGTTTTTCCGAATATCGAATATTTATCCACTTTTCGAATGCGAATGTGGACAGATTTCGGATTTTTGGATATCCATTGACAGCCCTACTTTTGAATCTCTTCTTAAGAAATACCTTATCACCCATAAACTATCTACTCCATATCATCCATAAACTAGCGGTCAAGTCGACATTTCCAATAGACAAATCAAACAAATTCTTGAAAAGACAGTTAATTCCAATAGAAAAGATTGGTCATCTAAATTGATAGATGCCCTTTAAGCATTTCGCAACGCTTATAAAATCAACCTTGGAATGTAATCGTAGCGGTTAGTCTTTGGAAAAGCATGTCATTTACCCACTGAGCTCGAGCACCACGCACTCTGGACTGTCAAATACCTTAATTTTGACATAGAGAAAGTTGGATCGCATCATAAATTACAATTGTCAGAATTAGAAGAACTAAGAAATGAAGTGTATGAAAATACAAAGATTTATAAAGAGAAAACTAAAATTTATCATGATAAATCCATACTTCATAAGGCATTCGAAGTAGGTCAAAAAGTTCTCTGATATAATTCCAAACTTCATTTATTTCCAAGAAAATTGAGATCTTGATGGACAGTCCATATATTGTGAAAACAATATACCTTTATGGTGCAATTGAAATTGAAAATCCTAGGGAAGGATCTATTTCAAAGATCTATAGACAGCGCTTGAAGCCATTTATAGAGTTTGAACAACACAAGGACGAAGAGTTCGTGGGTCTCCACGAACCCAGATATTCGGCATGAGCCACTCACTTTCTTGTACATATCAGGTTGTATTTTGTTTTAGTTTTTTTCTTTTGTTTAGCATTCGCATTCTTTTGACAGTTGGGACATTGTCTCATTCTAGTGTGGGGGACGCATATCTCATACTATTTATTCATATTCCATACTGTTACATCATTAAAAAACCATCTCATCATTTATTTTCAAATTTCATCTCAATCTTTTCAAGTTTATTTCATTTTTATCTCATTTTCCATTATTTTCAAGATTTTGATTTATTTTTCTTAATCACGACAAAGTAAGTAAACAGTTTAAGTCAACTGATGAAATCTTTTGCGAATCGCTAATTTCAAATGAAAAAAGTAATGAAAAGTTGAATTACAAGCGATATTAGTAAGGTTAGTATATAGGGGGACTCATAGGTGATGGTTATGACATCTTTTCTAAATTATAGTCTTTGTTTAAAAGATTGGTAGATTTAAAGTACATGCGTTGACATTTCAAATCATTGAAGCTAAGTGGTGCTAAGTTGATTTGCATAACTCTCTTTCCTTATTTTTATTTCAATAAATAAATAAATAAGAAACACCTAGAGTCAATAGGTGTGCACACTTATGGAAGTGTGTATACTCGCTACGCTCTGTACTCTTCTCACCTTAGCATTCTAAGTTAGGTGTGTAAAAGGTTAAATAAATAATCACCTAAGGATTACCGACCTTTTCTGACATAGTCAGCATCGGTTTGCATAATCCGCTAAGCTCTGTTCCAACTCTCACGTATGCCCACGAGGCAGTGCATGGGTAGTATAACTTGGTCCATAAGTTAGGTGTATTTAATAAATTATTTTTTAATAAAGAGAGAATAAGCAATTGATACTCAAACACTTCTTGACATTAATGATTTGGCTTGTTATACAAAAGGAAATGAAAATACCACATTGAAAACTATGATGAACAATAAAGAATTTATTTCATGGCTGCACTATGTTATCAACCGAAACAACTGAACAAACTAGAATTTAATGTTTAAAAATTTGAGTTATATTGAAATTTGTGATTAGTGAGAAAACAAAAATTTCTAGACATTGACTTAAATTTATATACATTGTTTTGTTGCAATTACTCCGAAATAAATTGAGTCTCCATTTGTTTAAAAAAAATTCATTCATGTAGTACATTAGAATCATCACATACTGCATTTGGATTTTGTTAGTAGTATCCACTGAAAATCCTCACGAGACACCACTCGTCCTACTAGGGACACCTAGAGATTTAACGGTTTGTTGCATACACTCAATGGAATCGTGTTTCCTATGAAAAAGGATTTATTTTGATTTTATTTTCTTATTTATTCGAGGACGAATAAAGTTCCAATGGGGGGGGTATTTGATGAACGTATTTTTCTGCATTTTAAACCATTCATTTCATATATTTTTATTTTAATAAAATGGTACTATACGGGTATTTAGTTGTGATTTTGCAAATTATAGATTCTGAAATGCAACGTTGAAATTAATCGATTGTGGCATCCATTGGTTCAAAAGTCACACAACAAAGAGTGCAACATTTTGAGCATCGAATAAATCAAAGCAAAAGCACATATCATTTCAAAAATGCCAGCTCACCTTCATACTTTGTTCAAGCACGGTTACGTCTGGTAAAAAATGGGACTAATTCAAGGAGCATCTTATGTGTGTAATTGGGCTTCATTTAAGGTTAAAGCATGGTCACATTTTAAAGTAAGGTAGGACCATTGCAAGGAGCGGCTCGTGTTTTCTTTCTATCCCATATTTCAAAGCTCAAGCATATATTAATTACAAAGCAAGGTCATAAGAATATCGATTCAAGCAATGACGTGGCCACGTGCAATTCAAGTTCGGCGTATTTCTCAAAACATGGTTACTTGAATACCAATTCAAGCAATGGTCACGTGGACACATTATTTTCTTTCACCAATTGAAGCTTCGAAAGAAAACTAAGTGAGAACAGGTCAGTACATATATTTCGGCAGAGCAAGTGATGTCGACCCGTTCTTTTGTGAATAGCTAGACTGACATTACAAGGCTGAAAGTCTATATATAGAGAGTAGATAGCAACGCAGAAGAGATTTACTTTCCCCATCATTCTTCTTCTAGTTTAATTTATTTTCAGCAGTGTTTTTGTTTTCGGACAGAATGCATAGAATTGTTAATTAGTTTTAGTAGTTTATTTATTCTTGTTCTTAGTTCTATTCAGTATTCAATTCGGTTATTTAGTAAATTCAGTTCATTTTTATTTTAGTTGTTTACTCTGTTTATTTCCCTTTCATCATTTTTATATTTTTGCTCTGACTTCTACAATACGTTAACTAGTTTCATTGAAATTTGGAATTTCAGGTTGATTGCTCTTTACTATTTTATATTTTGATTTGCGATTTCGATTAGATTCGAAATCAATTCGTGTTAGAAGGAAAAGATTACGAGGGATCAGCAAATATCAGTTTCCCGGAATAGAAGATTTCAACTTATCAATTACAGAGTGAATTTCGGTCCAAGAAAAGAGTCCAGCCAATAGCATTCCAACTATCCAAATATAGCTTATTGAGTTTCTTGTATAAATAGGACTCAATTGTATTCAATCAAATTCATTCAGAAATAAAAATCACAATTCATATTATATTTCGAAACATGGTATCAGAGCTATGTTCGTTCTCATCATCTACCAATTAACCATCCCAAACATCGAAAACCATCTGGAGCCACCATGTCTAACGACGGCGGTTCAGGGTCTGATCTCGCAATACAACTAGCCAACATCTTAAAAACCAACGCAAGCCAACAATCACAAAACCCAAAATTATCCGACAATCTTCAAATCAACCTCAAACTCAACAATCAAAATTATGCCTTATGGACCCGTATGATTCGGGTTGCTATTGGCGGCAGATCGAAAAGACTGTTAGAGCACTTAACGACCGAACCACCAGAAGCCTCCGACGAATCATATGAGTCATGGGAACAAGACGATTTAATTGTTTTTTCATGGCTTATACAAAATATTGAACCAACAATTGCAGGTAATCTTACCGAATATCCCACAGCGAAAACATTGTGGGATGCTCTGGCTACGACATATAGTAGCGGAAGGGACAAACTCCAAGTTTTCAACCTCCACATAAAAGCAAACGACCTTAAACAGGAGGGAAAATCACTCGAAGAATTTTGGATCGCACTCCAAGGGGTTTGGGGAGAGATCGATAGAATCGACCCTAACCCCATGACGTGTGCTGCTGACATCAAAACATATGCTCGAGTTCGATCCGAACACAAACTTTTCCAATTCCTCCACGGGTTGGATCATAAATTTGATCCAATCAAGCGAGAGATTCTCCGACTAGAGACCCTTCCAACCGCTGAAACCGCCTATGGAACCGTACGCAAAGAAGCCGCTCACCAGAATATTCTGGGAGCAACTAGTAGCGAAACACAAGGTATAGCCGCCGGGCTCCATGTCGGATATGGTGAAATCGAAGGGGCAGGATTGGCGGTGAAAGGGTATCGGGGAAGAAAACCCTTCAGCAAAGAAGATAAATCACATCTAAAATGTGACGAGTGCAAGATGACAGGACACACAAAGGCCCAATGTTTCAGGATCGTTGGCTACCCCGAGTGGTGGAGCGACGGCCACAAAAAGGGTGCTCGAAACCCTAAGTCAGAAAAGGAGAGAAGTGGGGCCTCTACCGCTCAAGCTAGCACCAGCCGAGATGATATCGGAAAAGGGTTTGGGGGGATAGCGGCGCTAGCGGCGGCCGGAGGTGGTGGAAAGGGGGAGATGGAGATGCTCGTCGAGGAAGGTAACAATGAGAGAGAAGGAAAGTTTTCAACTCAAAAACCCCACAGATTTGTTTCCTTAAATGGACCAAACACATATGGCCTTGCACACACAGCCCACAGCAGTTTAAACAACGCAAATGAACCATGGATTTTCGACTGCGGGGCAACCGATACAATGACCTATGACTTAACCGATTTTTCAGAAATATCAAAACCGAAAAAAACCCATATCCAGGCTGCAAACCAGGAAAAAATGGATGTAAAAGCAGGCGGAACTATTGAAATCTCTTCAGATATCAAACTGCAAAACTGTCTATATGTCCCCTCTCTGTCACACAAATTATTGTCTGTTAGCCATGTGACAAAAGAATTAAATTGCTCGGTACTTATGCACCCAACTTTCTGTCTATTACAGGATATCAGGACGGGACGGATAATTGGGCGTGGCACTGAAAGACATGGACTATATTATGTAGATGAAGTCATTCAAGCCAGTACTGTGATGTTAGCTCATGGAACAACAGAGAGAGAAGCATGGCTTTGGCATAGAAGATTGGGACACCCCTTGGCAAGTTATTTGCGCATTTTATTTCCTGTTTTTTTTCCATCAAATAAACCTATTTCTTGTGAGACTTGCATTTTAGCAAAAAGTCATAGACAGTCATTCAAACATAATAACACTCGGGTAAAAACCCCGTTTGCTTTAGTCCATTCAGATGTCTGGGGGCCTGCCCCTGTAATTGGGGGGCAACAACTTCGATTTTATGTTATCTTTGTTGATGATTGCACAAGAATGACATGGATTTATTTCTTAAAAAATAAAAGTGAAGTTTTTGAAAAATTCACTTCCTTCTATACCATGGTCCACACCCAGTTCAAAAAATCAATCCAAATCTGTCGAACCGATAATGGTGGAGAATATGTAAATTCCCAAATGAAGTCTTTTTTCCAATCAAAAGGAATAATCCATCAAACCTCTTGCCCACACACCCCTGAACAAAATGGTGTTGCCGAAAGAAAAAATCGGATTTTGCTTGAAATAACTAGGGCACTCATAATCGAATCAAAAGTACCAAAATCTTTCTGGCCAGAAGCCCTAGCCACAGCCACATACCTTCTAAACCGTCTCCCTACCAAAATCCTCAAACTAAAAACTCCAATAGAAACCCTTGAAGAACACACTGAACTTCCCTCAACTCTCACCCTCCCACCCAAGATCTTTGGATGTACTGTGTTTGTCCACATACCCAAGACGTACAGAGATAAACTGGACCCATGTGCAGAAAAATGTGTGTTCTTGGGGTATGGGGTGAACCAAAAGGGCTACAGGTGCTACAACCCGAAAACACGACGAATGTACACCACAATGAACTGTGACTTTCTTGAAACCAGATTATTTTACACTGACCAACACAGCAGTCAGGGGGAGGAATCATGTGACGTACTGAGTTGGCTAAAGTGTACAGAAGGCTGGCCTACCCACAGTACTACTGCGTCAGAAGCTAACAGTCAAGATAGTCCAAGTTCTAACAGTGCCACCCAAGATCCACCATCTCCCAACCTGGTATCTGAGGTAAGTAGCCCCCAATCCATGTATTCTCCTCAACATAATAACTCTAATGATTTGGTTGAAAGTACCAGTAATTCAGAACCAGAATCAGAAAACCAAATCGCTCAGGATCACACAGAACCTGTACTTGAAGAGGTACAGAACAAATATACACTTCCACCAAGAGCAAACAGAGGAGTTCCAGCCAGAAGATTCTCCCCAGAGAAAATATCCAGAAGCTCAAGATATCCTATAGCTAATGTGGCTGAAGGAAACCTATCCAAAGAAGCAAAAGCCTTCACTGCAAGTCTCTACTCCAACAATGTTCCCTCAAGTACACAGCAAGCCTTGGAATCAGAAAACTGGAAAGGTGCTATGGATGCTGAGATGAAAGCACTCATCAAAAGTCAAACATGGGAAAAATGTTCCCTACCAGAAGGCAAGAAACCAGTGGGATGTCGATGGCTCTTCACAATAAAATACAAACCAGATGGGAAGATAGAAAGGTATAAAGCCCGATTGGTCGCAAAAGGATATACCCAAACATATGGAATTGACTACTCTGAGACATTCTCTCCAGTTGCAAATATGGATACAATAAGAGTGCTATTCTCAATCGCTGCAAACAAAGACTGGCCACTCTACCAATTCGACGTAAAGAATGCATTTCTTCATGGGGAACTAAAAGAAGAAGTTTACATGGAAGCTCCTCCTGGGTTTTCTCATGAGTTCAAGCCAGGAGAAGTCTGTCGATTGAAGAAGTCTCTATATGGATTAAAACAGTCTCCCAGGGCATGGTTCGGCAGATTCACACTAGCAATGAAGAAGTACGGTTTCAAGCAGAGCAACTCAGACCACACTCTGTTCCTCAAGCACAACAGAGACAAAGTAACCTGCCTGATTATTTATGTGGATGATATGATCATCACCGGGAATGATGAAGAAGAAATAAAGAAACTCAAAACCGAGTTATTCAATGAATTCGAAATGAAGGATCTGGGAAGACTAAAGTATTTTCTTGGCATTGAAGTTCTCAGGTCACAGCATGGGATCTTTATTTGTCAGAAAAAGTACATACTAGATCTCCTGGCAGAAACGGGCATGATGGACTGTAAACCAGCGGAGACACCGATGATCGCTAATCAAAGGCTATACATGGAACCCGAGGCTGAACTAGCAGAAAAAGAAAGGTATCAACGAATGGTGGGAAAACTGATTTATCTCTCACATACCCGTCCTGACATAGCATACGCTGTGGGAGTTGTAAGTCGATTTATGCACCAACCTCAGAAGGCCCACATGGACGCTGTCGAAAGAATCATTGAGTATCTCAAAGGAACCCCAGGACATGGGGTATTATTTAAACCGAATGGGCATCTGAATATTCAACTATACACGGACGCTGATTGGGCAGGTGACAAAGGAGACCGGAGATCGACATCAGGATATTTTTCCTTGGTCGGAGATAACCTTGTCACATGGAAAAGTAAAAAACAGAAGGTGGTGTCATTATCAAGTGCCGAAGCAGAATTCAGAGGAATAGCTAAAGGAATTGCAGAAGTGCTCTGGATTAAGAAACTCCTGACTGAAGTTGGATTTCCTCCAAAAGAAACTACTCGTGTCATGTGTGACAATAAAGCTGCAATTCAAATTTCAGAGAATCCTGTACAGCATGATAGAACCAAACATGTCGAAGTTGACAGACACTTTATTAAAGAGAAACTGGAAGCAGGAATTATCGAGTTGCCATTCGTCAAGTCTCAAGAGCAGGTAGCTGACATTCTTACTAAACCAGTCGATGAAAAGATATTACTGTATTGCTTGAGCAAGTTGAATTTCGGTGATCCTATTATTCAACTTGAGGGGGAGTGTTAGAAGGAAAAGATTACGAGGGATCAGCAAATATCAGTTTCCCGGAATAGAAGATTTCAACTTATCAATTACAGAGTGAATTTCGGTCCAAGAAAAGAGTCCAGCCAATAGCATTCCAACTATCCAAATATAGCTTATTGAGTTTCTTGTATAAATAGGACTCAATTGTATTCAATCAAATTCATTCAGAAATAAAAATCACAATTCATATTATATTTCGAAACAATTCGGAGTATATTATTGTTTTTATTATCTGTTCAAAACCATCATCGAATTCGTTTAACATGCCTAAGATTTAAATATGGATTTCAAATGTTTTGAAACACAATTCTCTGTATTCGACCTGCATACTAAACGCCTGTGCGCTTGCAGAATTTATTGAAATTTGTGTTTTTCTAATCAATAGAAAAGTCGCAACGAATATCTCCTTTTCAAACCTTTTCAATTCTATAATTAACCTTGTTTTCAAGAGGATTAATTACCTTGCATGCTTTCAAATTCTCTAATCTATTTTCTGAAACCCTAGTTTTCCTTCTACTTTCAAATCAACAATCTTTCAACCATTATCATCAATATTCTGCTTTCTAACCTCCTAAACTCATGCACATTCATCTGCAAATCGGTTCTTGTGAGTTATAGGAGCTTGTACTATTTTGGGCATATCAGTGTATCTAGACACATGTACTGCCAAAGTTTGTTTATATCAAGTTAGTGGAAAAGACATATTTATCATCTCAGACACTTGTATAGAGTCATTCAACTGGGTGAAGTGATGGTGTTTAGTGAGTAAAAATTAGAATAGAGATTCTGGGGCTGACGTAGGACGGTGGTCTGAACCAGTATAAAAATTCTGGTGTGTACGTTGTTTACTTTACTATATTTAATATGTAGTTAGCTTAGAATTTTATTTATACACTATCTGTAGCTTAGCCATATATACATAATCCACTTCACTTTCTATCAAAACTCTCCTCATCAACGTGACCTAAACGAATATGACATAACTTAGTAGAATCTAGAACACTGGAACAAATAGAAACTATTGACTCTCTTAAGACCGTTTCTCCATGACGCACATGAATATCATCAACTCGCGCCCTCTTCATCCATACTAAGAAACCATTCGCCACTCCCAATCTCACTCCATCTACTATTATAGTCATACAAAGTCTACACAAAGTTCCTACTAACAATTTTTTTTACACAACATTGAAACATGTTTAATATCTGTGATAGTCCTAATAACACCATCAAACACCCTAAACCTCACACTTATAAGGCCTATAACATGAAAAGATGTCTCATTCCCTATATAACTGCTTTGCTATCTATCTTTAGATGATTTACAAAATAGCTCCTATTTAGCATCATATGATAATAGGCTCCAGAAGTAAGCATCCAACGTGTACTCTCTAAGGATGAAATATTGGCTGATAGTACCGATGTATCACTATCACTACAATCTGCATGTGATCCAACTGCTATTGAAATTGAAGTTTTTCCCTTTTTCTCTTTTTTTCATAAGTTGGGCATTCCTGTATGAAATGCCACCTCTTCTTGCAATATTAACAAGCATCCCTTTTAGGACATATGAAGTGTGACCTATGCATATCTCTCCTTCCTCCGTGTTAATATCAGCTCTTATCTCTTCCTTTAAACAAATTAAATTATTGTTGAAGAACGCATCATTAGTCTTCACCTTCCATGCTACAAAAACTCATTTTCTAGCAAATTTGATGATGCCATAATTATTCGTACAACTTCTAAAAGAATTAAATATCGATAACTAATCTAGATTAAAATAACTAGCTCTCATACCAAACTATTATGAGAAATTCTGATATATGTGCAGAATATGATCTAGCTTGTCAATTAATTATCGACAACTCACTCAATGAACAATAATCACCAAATAAAGAAAAATAGAAAAATAGATCATATAGAGATTTAACGTAGTTCGGTCAAATTGTCTACATCTACATATCCAACAACTATTCTTTATTTTGTTGAAGAAAGGAAGTACATGAGAGATCACAAAATTACTAGTAGAAAAGTGGAGGGACTAACCGATAATTACAAATTGAATAATCAATTTCTTCAAATATTTGATTACAGTACTCTAAACCCCTAATTTGGTTTAATTTAAGAAATTATAGTTTATTAAGGAAGATGATAATAGTGGATGTTCTCACACAATATGAAGATAAATTGCCTTCATTTATATAGACAAAGGACTGAAGGCAATACTTAAAACTAAGAAAATTGATTGTTAATTATCTTTAAACCTCTTCAAAATTCCATCAGTAATCTTTTCTTTCTTCATATTATAAAATCAATTAATTAATTCATAAATAGCTCTTTCTTCTCTTGTTATAAATTCATTGTCAATTAATTGATCGATTAATCAATTCCTTTTCTTTCATCAAAATATCCTCTTATAACTTTACCTTTGCTCTTTTTCCACATTAGCATAATTGGTTCAATCAATTAACAAGTTCCCTTTTTTTTCTTTAGATAATGTTAATTTTTTAATCGGTTAAATTTTACTAGCCCTCCTATAGAATTCAACGTGTCCATTCGATGAATCCATAATAGTTTAGTGATGGTTAAGTGTGATGAATCAATGAAGTAGTTGAGCATGTCCAACTGAAAGGATGATCAAAGTTTGATTAGGTCAATAATGTACAAAGGGAAGACAATTATCAACTACCACAGTCAATGGAAGTTAGTCAATGGAAGATAGAACTGGTACTATGTAAATTGAATGTTTGCTACAAAGGCATAGTGCTAACTTTTTTAACTTTTTGACTTACAGTTTGTTTTGATTGACTTAGACAAGTTACTTTTTTGCTTTGTGCAAATCAAAATCTATTCATTTTGGCTTTCGAAAGCAAAAAATAATTTATAGAGGTTGATTCAAATGACATGTTAGTAGTTTGCTCATTATTAGTGATCTCTTATTTTGGACTAGTTGTTTTGAACCTACTCCGGAGTTAAACTAGATACGAGTTCAAACCTTCCGTCACCTTTTGCGTATTCCATGTGTCACATAGATCTCAACCTATTATTATCTCATCCATTCATTTTTACTATCATTCATTCATATGATATAAAGGGTCACATAATCCATTATTTCATTATGAGGAATAAATATAATTTTTTATGGTACATGAACATGTTAAACCAGCTAGTTAGACTTTACTAGTTAGACTTTACTGTTGTTATGTGTAACATGTGGAGCGTATTTTGTTTTTCATTTGCTGTAAAGGCTATCCGTTTAGCCAAATCTTTGTTCAACAAAGAGGGAGTAAAGAATTCTTTTGCTCTGGGTGATATATTTTCCACTTCTTAAACATTATTTCCAACAATTTCTTGGATTTCAGTTGAAAGAATGTACTGATAAGGATAAAGTGAAGATTTTCAAACAAAGTACGCAAATTTTAAATACTTCAATTAAAACGAGTTTAATAAGATTCATCATAGAATAACCGGAATAAAGGAAAGTGACGTGGTTTCAATATATCCTATATATAGAATAAAATAAAGTTGGTGGGATTTTGAATTGGGATCTTTTATGAGAAAAAGTGAACGTTGAAGATTGAAGAATTTTAATCCAAAATCGGATGGGGGAAAAAAAAAAAAGACCCATCCACCACCAATAAAATATGCAATAAAGTAAATAATAATAAGATGCTGACTCAGTTTCATGCTCCCAACCCACTTTTAAATATTATGTATTTTCTTAAGAGTTTTGTTTAATCTACGAAGATGGAAATCATATGCATGTTACATCGACTCCCATTCCAATCCTAAAAAAGCATTTTTTGTTATCATAATTTTGTTTAATCCAAATACTTGGATTATTTATCTGCTCTTCCAGTTCTAATCCCAAGAGTAAGACCAAGAAACAGAAGAAGATATATCAAACAGGTTATGAATGCAGAAACATCATTGTAAACCTTCACACAGCTAACATTCATCCAAAACCTCTACACACATCAACACTAAACACGGCACATAACAGTAGCATTATCATCTGCAATCTAAAAATCGAATTCATACAGCACAAACGCTACCAAAACACTACGATTTCACCTCCGTAGGACTCGAATTAACTGACTTTATTTCAACTGGGTGCACCTTGATCTTCGACGAAGCCTTGCTCTCTTTCTCCTTTTTAGCACGAAGTTTGGCTTTGTAGTAATTTTGCTGCACCTGTAATTGAGCATAGCTTGCTCCCATTGGCAACATATTTGTATAATGGCGAAAATACTTGGTGTACGAGTTTGATGAGGAGCTGCGAAAGGATATTATTTATATGGAGATCAAATTTACTCACAAACCCCTACTATATGTATTATATTTCGCAAGGTGTTTAATTAAATTTATCCATTTTGACTGCATAAGTTAGTGTAGCCTATAAAACAAACAAACAAAGGAGGAGTGGCAAGTAAAGTTGAATTAAGATAATACCAGGAAAATGCTTTGTGGGCGGTCCTTTGCAGTCGGTTGTACTGATTTACGAAACAGACAAATGACTCCTCCTCTCTTTCTTTATTTTCCCTGGTCAACATCGTGTATGTCTTATTATATACCCAACTGAATAGATATATATTCGTTTATTCTTTGTGTAAAGGAACCTTCCTCGAAGGTTCATTCATCTTGGTCCCAGCGTAGAAGCTAGTCATAGAGTTTCTTAGCGATCGTTTAGTTTTGGTCCAACTCAAACCGTGGTTTCCGTCGCGGTTTACATTCATTTACGGTTTAGAGAATTCAAGTGGAATGGGATAGCGTAGGACCCCCCTTCACCAATAATAGAAACGACTAGATAGCGTTGTCAATTTTGTTGAAAATATGTGATATAATACTATGGTCAAATCCAAAAGTTGAGAGCTTTGCAATTAAAATATCCAACTTTGTTTTTGCTTATGATTGAATGTTCTTTTCTTAAAATTACCTCTTGTGTTTGGGTTGGTCCTAAGCTAAGTATCTTTTTCTTGTTACAAATGAATGAGGATTTTCATATAATCATGTAGTCACCTAAATTAACAAAAAGTGAGATTTTGAAACCTTAGAAGAATACGATGGAAGCAGCATTGACGAAGGAGAATGCTTATAAGATAATTTTTCATCTAGAGAAATCTAAAGACCTAGAAGTTGAAGCATCACAAGAATTGGAAGAAGAAACTCTTGCATCATTTATAATTTATGTCTTCCAAATGAGGTACTTTGGGAATTTTACATATATATAAATACGACAAAGAAGCTTTACGATATATTGCAAGCAACTTATCAAGATATTGTCTTTTACAAAATACATTATCCTTCTTCAATGACTATATGCTTTCAAGATGAACTCTGTGTACAATCAATACCTTGATAATGGACATGGAAGCAATGAATGTCGATATAAGCAATAGGGCACATGCATTCAAAATGTTTGTGTTGACCTTTGCAATATACGACTTTTCTAAATTCTAAGGTTTATCGAAGAAGTTTTATCGGCAGTTGATGTGAAGGTAGACTTTCCTGATGAGGTGCTAACAGGTGGATTGTAAGGTAGTGATAGTGTCGATAGTGATTTAGTGCTCCTACGTTAATAGTAGTATTAAGAGCAAGAAATGCCAAGGCTAATCAACTTGTATGCATACATTATAAAATGAAGATAATTTACCGACGTCAAAAATGTTGTGACGGATTTCAATCGAGACCACTCAAATTAAAATCCCCAAACGCATCGGAAAAGCTAGATCGTGATAGATAGTGCAAAACAACCTTGTCACCACTAGAATTCAATATATCCAAAACCAAAGCTCGATCACAATAACACCACAAGCAATATATAATAAGAAGCAATAACGAAAATAATAAATCACACACCGATTTATAGTGGTTCCACTAACGTCGCGTTAGTGTACATCCACTTTGAGAGATATCTTTTATTATCACCAAATAAGAAGAGTACAAGAGATTGATTACAATGATCTATTCTTTTGAGAATCAATGTTTGTGGAGATTAGAATTGGAGAAATAGAGTTTTGCCTAAAACCCTAATTAATGGAGGACTAAACCCTTAATTAGATAATTGCTTGATTAACCCTCTTTCAAATGAAGAGAGCATATATACTGGTGGAGAAAACCCTGGCAAAAGACGAACTTGCCCCTGAACGAAACAACACAAAACCCAGCCTAGAAAACTGCAGCTCGCCGGCTCAGACGTTTGGAACAGGGCTCCAGACGTCTGATCGAACATTCGGGAAACTGAACCTTATATGACCAGACGTCTGGCCCATGCCTGCAGACGTCTGGCTGCCTGTAGCCAGCACAGTGAATGCTGCTACCACTCCAGTTTGCTCCTCCGGACTCCGTTTCGCAACCCGTCTTCTCCAACACCAAACTACATCCATCCCCTTCAATTCACCTTCATATAGTGTCACAAAATTTAACACTCCACCTTGACACTATATCCATCTCCAAAACCAATGGTACCATACCATCAACAATCGATAGCTCCAACTACCAACACTTCTACCTTCAACTAAACATGAATGTTTCCCCAACGGGTTCAGGCAAAGCCACCCCCCATTGCACTCCATCAACGAGTTCAGGCACAAAGCCCCCACCCGCCAACGAAATGTTAAAACATTCAAACACCGTCTCACCAAAGACAAGAGCACTAGGAGTGTAAACTAGCACTACTAGCACTACACCAAGAAGATAGAACCACAATCTCGTACCAATACTCTTTGTAACATCCCGAAAATTTTCGACTTTCGAAAATTCAACATCGATACTCACTTTATCGACTGCTGAGCCATCGAATGCCGGAAACCCGAAAGGTTATGGTTTTAAGAAAAAGAAAAGGTAGAAGAAGAAGAAGATAGAAGGAAAAGAGAAGAAAGAAGAAGAACAACAACAGAACAAGAGCAGAAACAGAAAACAATGTCAGAATCTCACATATCGCAGCGGAACAATATATAATAGATAAATGAATATCTTTTAAAAACAAAAGAATTATATCTGTCTTTACATTACATCACATCATATCATCAGAGTCAATATACAACAATGGACAGTCATATAACTTGTCCTCATACAGAATACACAGCGGAATAAATACTATCAGATACAAATACTACGTCTCGTCATCCAGCTCATCTCCAAAGCTCCAGAATATCCAGAATATCCTGATAATATAACTCTAGGCTGCCTGTGTGGAAATTGGTGGGCACCCAGAGTTTAGAAGGGAACAATAAACTCCGAGTCAGTCATGGAGACTGGTGTGAGATCGTAAAACAGTTATTCTTTAAAATAAAAACAGTATAATTTTAAAGTCAATTCGAAATGCTTTTGGAAAATGAAACTACCATAAGACCTCCCACCACACACACAATGCAAACGCAGAATTGGAGGAGATTTCTTCTTATGATAGTCAAAGATGCTTACTACGCAAAATCAAATCATTTTTGATATTGTTATTAGTGCATAGTGTAGAAACCATTTCGAAAGTATAATATTAATCTTAGCCAACATACGACCAGTATCGTATGCCTACTATAGCTACCATCTAAACAGTGGTGACCACCGTACGTAAATGGCAGGTTCTACAACTAATACCGTACAAGGTGCGTATTGGAGTTTGGATTTCCAACAAATGGTCAGGCTAAGGAACTTCCTTTTCCACGATGGGTACGTCCCTGGAATAGACGACCCGAGAACCTAACCGGATCTCTGCCAACACAAGGCCGGGTTACCTCTGCAAAAATAGGTAACTACTGACACGCGTATGCCATCCCCCGATCGTCACCGATCTTCCCGAGGATCCCCGATTTCCAACAAACCACATAGATAATAATAATGCAGTAACCACAGAGGTTAAGTATCTGGGCTCCATACCATGATACCACCTTTATCCAGAAGGAATGACATACACTAAGGGGCGCTACTCCCTAGAACCTTGCTGCATCCTTCCTGTTTCGACCATTTCCGGGGTGTGAGGCTCGACGAAGTCTCGTCCACAAAGCTACGCTTTCTCAAAAAGCCCTGCTTCGGGTCAAACAAAATGATCAACCTATGATCACAAAGATATAAGATCAAACAAATGATCATATCACAAATGATCAAACACTGATCATTTCACAGCAACACTCAGTATGCCACGTTACCAAATTGGGATATATCGCTGATAAATTTCAACTACATAACCTCTGAGCTCGTACGTCTCAGAGAAGGGTGTTAAGCTAAGAGAATAAATTCTCCGCCACCAACAGATATGTATTTGAAAGAAATCAGCTTTATATCTCAAATTGTAACGTCAGACACACAATCCATACAAGTCTGTTCCGGGATCGAACAGAACCGAAGGCACTTCTCACGAAGCCCTTGCATTTCCGGATAATTTTCAATCATGTCAGGACTTCCCGTCACTAAGGGTGATAAAACCTCTAAACCGAAGATCAGTCGGTGTAGAGTAACTCGACGGTAATCCTTCCGTTTTCAAAAATATCCGGTCTTCAACACCGGTCTTCGAATGCAATTCATAACGACGTATCACATATTCGGAATGGGTTATACGACCCCATGGTCCTTTCCCGGTTAACCCGAATAGTGAGCGATTATTCAAAAATAAGTGTGGCATTCAAATTCATCCAATTCACAACAAATACCTATCTAAAGGTAATTATTGATAGTCGGTTATTTAACTATCAATAAAGATGCGCAACATCATCAGATTCCAAATAATTTTCCAAATTATTTCATCTTCAAAAAAATATCTTTACTAGATATAAAATTTCCACACTTAACCATTTGAAAACAATTTCAAATATTCACTTTTCAATTTATCTTTAAAAGATAAAAACTCAAACGGTTCATTTCACATTGGAAAAGCATTTCCATACTTATTTAAAAATAAGTAATTCACAAATCATTTATTTTCAACACTTAGAAAATATTCGATATACTTAAAATCAAAATTAAGTATATATCTCATTCTTTAAGGAAATCATTCTTAAATCACATTTATTTGAGTCAAAACGAATGTTGCGTAAAACATCGTTACGACGACTCGAAATCACTAGTATAGGGATTCGGAATTAAGATAGATATATAAATCCCAATACTATATAAAATATTTCCTTTCGGAAATCATTTACTATAACAACAGTGTTATAGTCCACCATTTCCTTATTTTTCGAAAACGTCTATTTCAACAATAAATGTTGAAATCTATGATTTCGATAGTTCACACGTTTTAAAACATCTTTTAAAACAATTAACTTCATTTCATAATATCGCTTTCCCAAAACCATATCTATTTACTTAACAATATATTCACTGTCCAAAATCGTGAATATAATTTACTTAACCCAATTTCAATCTTTTCCACACATTTTTATTTCAATAAAAATTCGCTATCCAAAATCGCGAATATATATCTTCTTTGATAATCTTCTATATTTAATTTATCAAATTCAATCGATTTCGAATTTATAAACACGGTTATAAATTCTATTTCTATTTATAAAAACTTCAGTTTATAAATCTTCTTTATTTACCAATTCAATTCACAATTCAATTTATATACCACCATCCATATTATAAGTTAAATACTTATAATTTCATTTATTTACAAAGATCATTCTTTTAAAACTTTACAACTGTAAAATTTACCCTTTTATAAACCCATTTTAACGTCATTTCCAAATACTACATCAATTACAGATTGATTTCCAAAATTTTATCATTTCTAAATAATTTTCCTTATTCTTTCCAATTTATTCAATATTCTATTTTTAAAAGAATTCTTCAATTTGAAATCATTTTTACATTGATTTCCCAAGTTATTTCAATTCATAAATTTAATTTCTAATTGGACTTCCAACTTATTTCATTTTAAATAAATTCCTTTTGAAGAGAATAAATTTCTTTGTCTCTTTCAATCTATTTAAAAATCCAAATTTAAATTAAATTCTTCAGTTTATAATCACTGTTTTATGAAATTCTTTTATTTAGCAATTTCACTTCATTCTGGAATTTATTCGATAAGATTATAAAAACAGCTTTTATACTTTTAAATTCTTTTCATCAAAATTTCTTCAATTTCAAAAATTGATTCACTTAGAAATTTTCTACTTGAATCTCAAAAATTCAATTTCGTTTATCTTTGGAATCCAATGATGTCAAACATCCATTCAGCTAAATTTTAGCTTTCAAACAATTTCCAGATATCAATATGATTAATAGCATCACTATAATCATTCATAGATTTATATCACAATAGAAATAAATTCAATCAATGTGAGGGGTCCAGTTGGATCCCTCCAACCTGTTTCCCTGCATCCAAAGATGTTAACACAATACCAATTCCGCTCCAGTACGGAATTATCGTGGTATATAGGTTTTTATAAATCCGCTTACTAACGGCGCAATAGGGTCTCATCCGCTATACGAGGCGGGAAATCATCAATCCAATATATACATATGCCAATATGTATATACTGCTATATATATAGATATATCCTAGCATATCTAATAGCACATTCAAACAAATCAAACAGTCAATCAAATCAATAACTGAAAAATTTCCACTTTTCAATTGAGTGAGAAAATCTCACCTTAGCATTTTATTTTTGCAATCCATTTTCCATCCAGTTGTTTTTCACGATCTTTTGACCTAGTATAAATATTTACACCATTTATTAATATTTGAATCAACTGAATAATTAATTTCCGTTTAATAGTCGAATTAACTGATAGTTTTATTTAAACCAATTCTCCTTTAAATAAATTTATTGTTTAAAAATCTACTATTTAGTTTAACTTATAAAACTTCCATTTTAAAAATACCCTTTACTGACTAAAATAAATTTAATAAGTAAATTTAATTATCTATCCACTAACATCATTTTTTTAAAGCAAACTAAAACTTTTATACTTATAATTTTTTTTCTGAAACTGTTTATAAAACAATCTATATAGATTTTTATAGAAATCAAAATATATATATATATCATATATCCAGATGATTTCTTAATTCTATTTTCTGCAAAATTTATTCATGCAATTTACTATAAAAAAAACGTGTAATTTCCTTACAGTTGCAACTGGTGTTATGTTAACTAACTGTAAAACACAAAAATCAACAAAACGAGATACCTCACTTGATCGATTAACAGCCCTTCCAGTCGCGACTACCAACAGATAACCATGATCATACTCAACATTGCATACTCCCCTCGTCCTTGTCCCCGAAATCTACCTCACGCGTTCGCCCTCGCGAACCCTACTTCACGGCTTTCCCTCAGAGCCTCCACCACGCGAGCACCGCCCCTCCAGATCGAACTCGACCCCGGCCTATCCCCTAATTCCATCGCGACGCGCCGCCTATCAACGCGAACTCCCAAATCGAGACCACCACGAACCCCTCTGCCATCGACCCGCTCCACGCGTATGCGTATGCCAGCCCTTAAGCCACGTCGCCACTTTGCCGAAGAAGCTCCCCTACCCTACTAATTATAAATCGACATCGCCCCCCTACTCGCGAGATCGCGCCTCCACCTGCGAGTTGCCATCGCTAGAAATCGCGAGTTCAATCGAAACTGCTGTTCGTCCCTTCGCGTATTTGGACGCGATTCGTTTGGGTTCGAATAGGAAGAGGCTTCGGCCGTTGTTTATTTGATTATGTCGCGATGATGAATTGAGGAAGTGATTTCGTTTTCTTTTGATTTTGAAGAGAAAGTCGATTATATTTGTTTTCTATCTGCGATGCTTTCTTTTATAAAGGAGAGGGAGTTGAAATTGATCAGAGGTCGCCATTTTTAAACTGCTCGAGATTTTGTTTTGAACTGAGGGAAGAACGTGATTTATCAGAGAAGATCGTGCTTGCACGATTTTTTCGTTCGTGAGTCTCGGCGTGAACAACGGCTGAAACAAAGGCGTGAAAAAAGGAAGAACGTGTGATGTTTACAAATTTAAATTTTAAATTTAAATTGAATTCTATTTAAATCCCAACGCGTTTAACTATCGTATGGTCACATAACAACCCCGAATACTACGAAATTTGAAATCTGACAACAATACAATATTCCGGACCCAATGGAACTGGTTTCATCGAATTCCGAGACTGTTTTGAAAAATGACTATTTTATAAATATCGGTTCGAACGATCTAATTTCAAACTGAACACTTTACTCCTAAATTCGATTCTGAAGCTTCTGTTATCTCCGGTATTGTCAATACGAATTTTAAAAGCTTTTGAAATATTTTTCTTCAGCTTAAATTGAAGATTCGAATTTTTTATTCACCTTACAATAGATTAAATTTTATAATTAAATCGTCAAATTCAAAGTTATTTCGGGGATTCAAATTAAATCGTCATTCAAATATTTAAAATTAATTAAATATTCTCAATTTAATTTGTTCAAAATTCTGGGTCGTTACAAACTTCCCTCCTTAAAAGAATTTCGTCCTCGAAATTACAAGTTAGGAAAAAATGGTCCTTAACTCGTCTACTATTTTTTTCAATCTAAATAGTTTTATCCATTTATCAAAACAAATCTCTCTACTAGAGATTCGTTATCAATTCAACTAAAATTTCCAACTTCAATTATAAGTTCTAAACAACATTGTTTACTTCAAAACCCAAATTCGAGTTTAAATTCAAATTTTAAACTTTCAAAATTTCTCAAAAATTTTCTAACACTCGGAATTTTCGAAAAATTTCGCCAGCGTCTCCTTTGCGCGGCTAATACGGTACGACTACAAAACGTCCCTACGGACTCTCAGATTTCAAAAAGAAAAAGAAAAAGCCAAGCGGCTAGACAAGAAATCATCAAAAACTCATATTATAATTCAAATACGTACCTTTTCGAGCAAATTCGAATTGTCTTCGAAATCAAAATTTCAATTCCTTTTATAACACCTGTATATCCTACTAGCCATTATATCTAGTTACAGCATTCAAACTATTCTGCAAATTTAATTACCAAATTTTCAATGTAAACTGCATATACATTTTTAGCTTACTTCACTGTTGAAGTTACATATTCATATCCATTCAAATTTACATTTCAAATCCATTGAATTCACTTTACCATTTTAATTCAAATTTGGATTCTATTTATCTCCTGAATATTGAATTTTATCGATTAGCTTTCATTTACAACTGCTTATTTCAAATTAGTTTCAATTACTAATTCATTTCTAATTCTAATCCACTTACAAATTCAAATCTGTTTTCAATCTTCAGTTTCAATTCCAGTCTTATTCACTTTTGTTCATTCCCAAAATTTATTACAATTTACTATTTTGGTTTATAACCACTTATATTAAACTGGATTTCCAATTCGAATTTTAATTCATCTTTCAATTTACTTTATTCAATTCAATTCATTTGCTTACGAATTCGAAATGAATTTTAACATTCAATTTTTATTTTCTCGCATTTGCCATTGCAAATTTATTTATTTGTTCACAAATTCTTTCATTTCAATTTGAACTTTCATTCTAATCAAATTTCAATATTCTATAAGTTATCAACTTATTAATATTTCGTAAGTATTTTAAATAGGATTCCAGAGTCGTTTCAATTTTTTTTCAAAACCATTTGAAAACAATTCAAATTCCATTTGAATTTCCAAAACAAAAACCCAAATTTTCAAACAACTCCTATTTAAAACAATTTGACAGCAATTTCTCTTTTGGAAACCCGAAAATGAATTCTAATGATGTGGCCATCATCATCAGGATTATTTTCCAGCGACCTAAAAAGAGTTTAGATCTTTTCATTTCTCAAAATACTTTTCAAAACCTTCGAAATCCATTTTCAAATTAAACATGATTTATACCTCCAAATCTCCAAAATTTTCAAATTCTTTTCAAAACATCTCAAAAAAAACTTCTCTGGAATTCCGTTTCAAATTACAATTCACATTTATAATTTACATTCTTAAATTTCATTCGTATGTGAATTTTTCTCTTTACTTTGGAGTTATGATTTCAATTTCTTATTCAATTTCAATAGTAATGATAACATTTCAATATCATCACTTTCCTAACAACCAAACATCCATATACTATGGTAATTCATAGAAAATCATTTCTTTTATATACAAAAATAATTTTGGGTAAAAATTATTTCATTCACCCTATTTAAAACAATACTGTGCCGAATTGTTCTATTCGAGTGTTTAGAGATTCCTATCAATGATCGTTAATTACTCGTATTGACCAGAATCCATATACCACTCAACAAATCAATCATCACAATATAAAACAATTTTATATTCAAATAACAAATACGCGCTCATATCTATTATTACACTCAACTCATTCTAGAGTATTGCTGACTCTATCTCTAATGAGTAACACCCAACAGAGCAGGGTTGTCGCTTAACCATATGCTCTGATACCAAATGTAACATCCCGAAAATTTTCGACTTTCGAAAATTCAACATCGATACTCACTTTATCGACTGCTGAGCCATCGAATGCCGGAAACCCGAAAGGTTATGGTTTTAAGAAAAAGAAAAGGTAGAAGAAGAAGAAGATAGAAGGAAAAGAGAAGAAAGAAGAAGAACAACAACAGAACAAGAGCAGAAACAGAAAACAATGTCAGAATCTCACATATCGCAGCGGAACAATATATAATAGATAAATGAATATCTTTTAAAAACAAAAGAATTATATCTGTCTTTACATTACATCACATCATATCATCAGAGTCAATATACAACAATGGACAGTCATATAACTTGTCCTCATACAGAATACACAGCGGAATAAATACTATCAGATACAAATACTACGTCTCGTCATCCAGCTCATCTCCAAAGCTCCAGAATATCCAGAATATCCTGATAATATAACTCTAGGCTGCCCGTGTGGAAATTGGTGGGCACCCAGAGTTTAGAAGGGAACAATAAACTCCGAGTCAGTCATGGAGACTGGTGTGAGATCGTAAAACAGTTATTCTTTAAAATAACAACAGTATAATTTTAAAGTCAATTCGAAATGCTTTTGGAAAATGAAACTACCATAAGACCTCCCACCACACACACAATGCAAACGCAGAATTGGAGGAGATTTCTTCTTATGATAGTCAAAGATGCTTACTACGCAAAATCAAATCATTTTTGATATTGTTATTAGTGCATAGTGTAGAAACCATTTCGAAAGTATAATATTAATCTTAGCCAACATACGACCAGTATCGTATGCCTACTATAGCTACCATCTAAACAGTGGTGACCACCGTACGTAAATGGCAGGTTCTACAACTAATACCGTACAAGGTGCGTATTGGAGTTTGGATTTCCAACAAATGGTCAGGCTAAGGAACTTCCTTTTCCACGATGGGTACGTCCCTGGAATAGACGACCCGAGAACCTAACCGGATCTCTGCCAACACAAGGCCGGGTTACCTCTGCAAAAATAGGTAACTACTGACACGCGTATGCCATCCCCCGATCGTCACCGATCTTCCCGAGGATCCCCGATTTCCAACAAACCACATAGATAATAATAATGCAGTAACCACAGAGGTTAAGTATCTGGGCTCCATACCATGATACCACCTTTATCCAGAAGGAATGACATACACTAAGGGGCGCTACTCCCTAGAACCTTGCTGCATCCTTCCTGTTTCGACCATTTCCGGGGTGTGAGGCTCGACGAAGTCTCGTCCACAAAGCTACGCTTTCTCAAAAAGCCCTGCTTCGGGTCAAACAAAATGATCAACCTATGATCACAAAGATATAAGATCAAACAAATGATCATATCACAAATGATCAAACACTGATCATTTCACAGCAACACTCAGTATGCCACGTTACCAAATTGGGATATATCGCTGATAAATTTCAACTACATAACCTCTGAGCTCGTACGTCTCAGAGAAGGGTGTTAAGCTAAGAGAATAAATTCTCCGCCACCAACAGATATGTATTTGAAAGAAATCAGCTTTATATCTCAAATTGTAACGTCAGACACACAATCCATACAAGTCTGTTCCGGGATCGAACAGAACCGAAGGCACTTCTCACGAAGCCCTTGCATTTCCGGATAATTTTCAATCATGTCAGGACTTCCCGTCACTAAGGGTGATAAAACCTCTAAACCGAAGATCAGTCGGTGTAGAGTAACTCGACGGTAATCCTTCCGTTTTCAAAAATATCCGGTCTTCAACACCGGTCTTCGAATGCAATTCATAACGACGTATCACATATTCGGAATGGGTTATACGACCCCATGGTCCTTTCCCGGTTAACCCGAATAGTGAGCGATTATTCAAAAATAAGTGTGGCATTCAAATTCATCCAATTCACAACAAATACCTATCTAAAGGTAATTATTGATAGTCGGTTATTTAACTATCAATAAAGATGCGCAACATCATCAGATTCCAAATAATTTTCCAAATTATTTCATCTTCAAAAAAATATCTTTACTAGATATAAAATTTCCACACTTAACCATTTGAAAACAATTTCAAATATTCACTTTTCAATTTATCTTTAAAAGATAAAAACTCAAACGGTTCATTTCACATTGGAAAAGCATTTCCATACTTATTTAAAAATAAGTAATTCACAAATCATTTATTTTCAACACTTAGAAAATATTCGATATACTTAAAATCAAAATTAAGTATATATCTCATTCTTTAAGGAAATCATTCTTAAATCACATTTATTTGAGTCAAAACGAATGTTGCGTAAAACATCGTTACGACGACTCGAAATCACTAGTATAGGGATTCGGAATTAAGATAGATATATAAATCCCAATACTATATAAAATATTTCCTTTCGGAAATCATTTACTATAACAACAGTGTTATAGTCCACCATTTCCTTATTTTTCGAAAACGTCTATTTCAACAATAAATGTTGAAATCTATGATTTCGATAGTTCACACGTTTTAAAACATCTTTTAAAACAATTAACTTCATTTCATAATATCGCTTTCCCAAAACCATATCTATTTACTTAACAATATATTCACTGTCCAAAATCGTGAATATAATTTACTTAACCCAATTTCAATCTTTTCCACACATTTTTATTTCAATAAAAATTCGCTATCCAAAATCGCGAATATATATCTTCTTTGATAATCTTCTATATTTAATTTATCAAATTCAATCGATTTCGAATTTATAAACACGGTTATAAATTCTATTTCTATTTATAAAAACTTCAGTTTATAAATCTTCTTTATTTACCAATTCAATTCACAATTCAATTTATATACCACCATCCATATTATAAGTTAAATACTTATAATTTCATTTATTTACAAAGATCATTCTTTTAAAACTTTACAACTGTAAAATTTACCCTTTTATAAACCCATTTTAACGTCATTTCCAAATACTACATCAATTACAGATTGATTTCCAAAATTTTATCATTTCTAAATAATTTTCCTTATTCTTTCCAATTTATTCAATATTCTATTTTTAAAAGAATTCTTCAATTTGAAATCATTTTTACATTGATTTCCCAAGTTATTTCAATTCATAAATTTAATTTCTAATTGGACTTCCAACTTATTTCATTTTAAATAAATTCCTTTTGAAGAGAATAAATTTCTTTGTCTCTTTCAATCTATTTAAAAATCCAAATTTAAATTAAATTCTTCAGTTTATAATCACTGTTTTATGAAATTCTTTTATTTAGCAATTTCACTTCATTCTGGAATTTATTCGATAAGATTATAAAAACAGCTTTTATACTTTTAAATTCTTTTCTTCAAAATTTCTTCAATTTCAAAAATTGATTCACTTAGAAATTTTCTACTTGAATCTCAAAAATTCAATTTCGTTTATCTTTGGAATCCAATGATGTCAAACATCCATTCAGCTAAATTTTAGCTTTCAAACAATTTCCAGATATCAATATGATTAATAGCATCACTATAATCATTCACAGATTTATATCACAATAGAAATAAATTCAATCAATGTGAGGGGTCCAGTTGGATCCCTCCAACCTGTTTCCCTGCATCCAAAGATGTTAACACAATACCAATTCCGCTCCAGTACGGAATTATCGCGGTATATAGGTTTTTATAAATCCGCTTACTAACGGCGCAATAGGGTCTCATCCGCTATACGAGGCGGGAAATCATCAATCCAATATATACATATGCCAATATGTATATACTGCTATATATATAGATATATCCTAGCATATCTAATAGCACATTCAAACAAATCAAACAGTCAATCAAATCAATAACTGAAAAATTTCCACTTTTCAATTGAGTGAGAAAATCTCACCTTAGCATTTTATTTTTGCAATCCATTTTCCATCCAGTTGTTTTTCACGATCTTTTGACCTAGTATAAATATTTACACCATTTATTAATATTTGAATCAACTGAATAATTAATTTCCGTTTAATAGTCGAATTAACTGATAGTTTTATTTAAACCAATTCTCCTTTAAATAAATTTATTGTTTAAAAATCTACTATTTAGTTTAACTTATAAAACTTCCATTTTAAAAATACCCTTTACTGACTAAAATAAATTTAATAAGTAAATTTAATTATCTATCCACTAACATCATTTTTTTAAAGCAAACTAAAACTTTTATACTTATAATTTTTTTTCTGAAACTGTTTATAAAACAATCTATATAGATTTTTATAGAAATCAAAATATATATATATATCATATATCCAGATGATTTCTTAATTCTATTTTCTGCAAAATTTATTCATGCAATTTACTATAAAAAAAAACGTGTAATTTCCTTACAGTTGCAACTGGTGTTATGTTAACTAACTGTAAAACACAAAAATCAACAAAACGAGATACCTCACTTGATCGATTAACAGCCCTTCCAGTCGCGACTACCAACAGATAACCATGATCATACTCAACATTGCATACTCCCCTCGTCCTTGTCCCCGAAATCTACCTCACGCGTTCGCCCTCGCGAACCCTACTTCACGGCTTTCCCTCAGAGCCTCCACCACGCGAGCACCGCCCCTCCAGATCGAACTCGACCCCGGCCTATCCCCTAATTCCATCGCGACGCGCCGCCTATCAACGCGAACTCCCAAATCGAGACCACCACGAACCCCTCTGCCATCGACCCGCTCCACGCGTATGCGTATGCCAGCCCTTAAGCCACGTCGCCACTTTGCCGAAGAAGCTCCCCTACCCTACTAACTATAAATCGACATCGCCCCCCTACTCGCGAGATCGCGCCTCCACCTGCGAGTTGCCATCGCTAGAAATCGCGAGTTCAATCGAAACTGCTGTTCGTCCCTTCGCGTATTTGGACGCGATTCGTTTGGGTTCGAATAGGAAGAGGCTTCGGCCGTTGTTTATTTGATTATGTCGCGATGATGAATTGAGGAAGTGATTTCGTTTTCTTTTGATTTTGAAGAGAAAGTCGATTATATTTGTTTTCTATCTGCGATGCTTTCTTTTATAAAGGAGAGGGAGTTGAAATTGATCAGAGGTCGCCATTTTTAAACTGCTCGAGATTTTGTTTTGAACTGAGGGAAGAACGTGATTTATCAGAGAAGATCGTGCTTGCACGATTTTTTCGTTCGTGAGTCTCGGCGTGAACAACGGCTGAAACAAAGGCGTGAAAAAAGGAAGAACGTGTGATGTTTACAAATTTAAATTTTAAATTTAAATTGAATTCTATTTAAATCCCAACGCGTTTAACTATCGTATGGTCACATAACAACCCCGAATACTACGAAATTTGAAATCTGACAACAATACAATATTCCGGACCCAATGGAACTGGTTTCGTCGAATTCCGAGACTGTTTTGAAAAATGACTATTTTATAAATATCGGTTCGAACGATCTAATTTCAAACTGAACACTTTACTCCTAAATTCGATTCTGAAGCTTCTGTTATCTCCGGTATTGTCAATACGAATTTTAAAAGCTTTTGAAATATTTTTCTTCAGCTTAAATTGAAGATTCGAATTTTTTATTCACCTTACAATAGATTAAATTTTATAATTAAATCGTCAAATTCAAAGTTATTTCGGGGATTCAAATTAAATCGTCATTCAAATATTTAAAATTAATTAAATATTCTCAATTTAATTTGTTCAAAATTCTGGGTCGTTACACTCTTCCTCATCTACAACCAAGTATCTCTCTCAAACCGTACCACCTCGTGGCACCTAGCACTTCTCCAAGCGAATTAAGTCCGAGCAATGCTCAAACTTCCCAACCGACAATGCCTTAGTGAACATATCCGCCGTGTTTTCCTTTGTGTGCACCTTTCGAAGATATACTTGTTTATCCTCTTCCATGGCTACCAAGAATGACTCCCTCACTTCTATATGTTTCGTCCGTGAGCTAAACGCCAAATTCTCCGCCAAGTGAATAACACTTTGGCTATCACATTAAACATCGATGCTATCGTGTTTAATACCCAAGTCACACAACAATCACTTCAAATAGAGTGCTTCCTTCGCCGCCTCTACCGCGGCTATCAACTCCGCCTCCGTAGTGGATAAAGCTACTACGGTCTGCAATCTAGATCTCCAACTTATGGCCGTACCGCCAAGTGTGAAGACATAACCGGAAGTTGACTTTCTCCTATCTCTATCACCGGCGTAGTCCGAATCACACTAACCAACCAAGTTGCAATTCATTTTCCCAATACCGCCAAAAATAAGACCATGAGATGACGTACCCCTAAGGTATCTCAATATAAGCTTTACAGCTTCCCAATGCGATTTTCCCGGATTAGACATAAAACGAAAACCACCCCGACGGCATTTGCAATATCGGGCCTTGTACGCACCATAGCATACATCAAACTTCCAACCGCACTTGCATATGGCACCTTTGCCATATAAGCCTTGTCTTTCTCCAAGATAGGTGACCCTTTACTCGAAAGCTTCACATGCAAAGGTAAAGGTGTATTTGACGCCTTTGCATTCTCCATGCTAAACCGGCAAAGCACTTTCTTAATGTACTCCTTTTGAGTCAATTTCAACTCAAAACGCTTTCGATCCCTTTCTATTTCCATGCCCAATATCCTCTTTGCTTCTCCAAGGTCCTTCATTTAGAATTCTGACTTTAATTGCAATTTCAACTTGTTGATTTCATTCTTGTCCTTCGAAGCAATGAGCATGTCGTCCATATACAAGAGTAAATACACCCAACAATCATTTCCCAACTTCTTGAAATACACACAAGCATCCTTGACGCTTCTATTGAAACCGTTTTCAAGCATAAAATGATCAAATCTTTTGTACCATTGTCTAGGTGATTGCTTCAACCCATATAGTGATTTCTTCAACTTGCACACCATGTTTGACTTACCATTTACATCAAAACCTTGCGGTTGCTCCATGTAAATGTCTTCATCCAAGTCACCATGCAAGAAGGCGATCTTCACATCAAGTTGCTCCAACTTCAAGTCGTGAATAGCAACTATGGCAAGTAATATCCATATGGAAGTATGGCGCACGATCGGTGTGAATATCTCATCATACTCCATACCCTTTCTCTGTGCAAACCCCTTAGACACTAGCCTAGCCTTGTATCTCCCATCTTCCTTCACCTTGTAAATCCATTTGCACCCTATAGCACGGTTTCCTTTAGGAAGCGGAACCAAACTCCAAGTTCGATTCTTCATCAATGATTGCATCTCTTCCTCCATGGCACAAATCCACTTCGAGCTATCACTCGAATTCATGACGTCATCAAGGTCCATTGGCTCATCTTGGACTACATGAAGCGCATAGTCCAACTTATCACAAAAGCTAAGATAGTTCCAATCACCATATCTTTCGGGTGGTCTTATGGGACGACGCCCAACCCGAGTAGCAATATTTTCACCCAAACTCCTTTCGGCTCCACCTTGAACCGAAACTTCTCCAGGCTCGTGTACATCACCAACACTATTAGAGGCACCACGTGGACTTTGTGATGTAACATCAACCGCATTTTTCTCACAAGCATCTTCAACTACTCTACCTCCTCTACCATTGGGACGAAATGGTGGAATAATTTCCTTCTCCTTCGATTCATCACGAACCAAGACCGGAATATCCGATGAACTCTCATTCTCCTTGAACAATGCCGACTCATCAAAAGTAACATGACGAGAGTTTGTCACCTTCTTCGTTTCCGGATTTCAAATCCGATAGCCTTTCACTTCATCTGTATAGCCAAGTAAGACCCCTTTGACAGCTCTTGGTTCAAGCTTATCATTACCCGGATCATGCACATAAACCGGACTTTCAAAGACATGAAGATAGCTCAAGTCAATACTCTTTCCCTTCCACACTTCCTCCGGAATTTTGTTATCAATAGCCGAGCATGGAATTCGATTAATGATATGCACCGCGGTTGACAAAGCTTCGGCCCAAAATCCCTTAGACAAACCCGATGTCAATCTCAAGCATCGAGCTTTCTCTAGTAGAGTACGATTCATCCTCTCCGCAACTCCATTTGATTGCAGATCTCCCGGTGTAGTAAAATGTCTCCGAATCCCATGATGCTTGCAAAACACTAAGAATTCTCCGGAAACATGCTCCCCGCCATTGTCGGACCTAAGAACCTTCAAAGACTTACCACTCTCATTCTCAACAAGAGCCTTCCATGCTTTGAACTTTGCAAATGCCTCCGACTTGGCCTGCATTACATACACCCAAACTTTACGAGAAAAATCATCTATAAAGGAAATATAATACCTTGCTCCTCCCAAAGAAACTACTAGTGTCGGTCCCCATACATCCGTGTGCACATACTCAAGAACATTTCTTGAATCATGTTTTCCTTCACCGAATGATACTTTTGTTTGCTTCCCCAAGACACACTCTTCGCAAAACTCCAATTTGTTGAAACTCTCACCATTGATCATCTCCCTCTTCCGAAGAATCTCCAAACTCCACTCCGAGCTATGACCCAACTTCAAATGCCACAACCTTGTCGCATCCAAGCCACGAGAACTATCAACACTTACACAAGTTTCACCTTCTACAGTCTCTCCACGAAGCAAATAAACACCATGAGCCCTAGCACCTTTCATGACCACAAGTGCCCCTTTCGAAACCCGTAAACAATCACTCTCAATAGTGATCTTACATCCAAGAGAATCCAATTGCCCCAAAGAGATAAGAGACTTCCGAAGTCCCAGAACATAGCGTACATTAGTGAGAGTACGAACCACTCCATCAAACATTCGAATTTGCACGGAACCAATGCCTTGAGACCTACACATAGCACCATTTCCCATAATAATTGAATTTCCCTCTTTAGCAACAAGAGAAGAAAAAAAATCCTATTAGGCGTCATATGATACGACGCCCCCGAGTCGAGCACCCACTCACTACTGGAAACATCTGATGCTACCGCCGTCAACACATCTACGTCTTCCTCACCAACACCTCTCTCCACCGCTATAGATGAAGATGCTACTTCCCTTTTACCCTTCTCCTTGTCTGGACATTCATTTCTCCAATGATCGTGTTTCTTACAAATATAGCACTTGCCTTTCCTTTCCTTTGATTTTCCTCTCCAACCGGGATTCCTTGATTTAGAACGCCCTCGGTTGTCCTTCTTCACATATCTTTCCTTCTCCGCAAACAAACCTTGACCATTACCAGCACTACTACCACCAACACTCAACTCCTTCATTTGATCTCTCAATTCCTCACTAAGAAGACCCGTCTTGACATCATCTAACGTCAATGTATCCCGGCTATAGATCAAACTATTTGAGAAACCCGTATAACGGTCCGGCAACGAACATAACAATATCATCGCCTTTTGCTCTTCCTCAATCTTCAAATCTACTGCCTTCATCTTCATTAGCAAATCATCAAACATATTCAAATGTCACTAGTACAAAAAGTGCATATTGCTTCGCCTCTTTTGCATCAGTTGAAGTAAAAACTGATGCAAATAGAACTATTTGCATCAGTTCCATATTAATAACCGATGCAATTGGTACGTGAAAAGCAATAGGTAATAAAAAATCAAATTTGCATCAGTTATCACCAACAACCGATGCAATTGGTACGTGCAAATAGTTTTAGTCGCATCGGTTTTAAATTCAACCGATGCAACTACATTAGTTTGCATTCATTTTTCATCGGTTTGCTACTTCAACTTTCATTTTCCCTCCCCTTAACTTTTCATTTCCCGCTTAGCTTTCATTTATCCCTCCACTTCCCCCGTAACCCGTTAATAAGAAAAAAAAGCAACTTTATACTCGTTCAATTGAACGACTTCAAATCAAATTCGACTGTGAATTTTAACTTCAAACCAAATTAGCAGTTCCTCCCAAATCGAAATCCTCAAAAGAAAATTGAAATTCAAACCAAATCAAAACAAATGTTTTAATTCGACTGTGAATTAGGTGGCCATGTGATCTATTATAGAAATGAAGGGATCATCCAGGTACCATAACTTTGAGTTAAGCTGCATGTAATTTTCTGTAAATCGTTGTTTTGTCAAATACACGGTTTTTGCCGATACTTTTCTGAAATTATACAATGTTTTTCCTATATTATATTTGCTCGATTGAGCATAATTTGTTGGTATTTGAGATTTAGGAATTTTTGACATAATCAATGCTAATTTATAGATATTATATTTAATCCCTTAATGTTTATTTCATAAATGTTATTGTTTACAGTGAAAATTGGGGAAGTTTGAATAATTTTTAAATAAATTCGATATGAAGTTTGAGATGGGTGAATGTCTAATAAAATAAGCATTGAATGTTTCAGTCTAATATTATAATTAGCATGGAGGAATAAGTCTACATTACGGTACCTCATGAAATTTCATTAGATAAACTTCTACAATATAGTCGAATCCTAAAGTTTTCATTCAGATTAGTTTTGAATCTTTTGGTAAAAATTTGTATTGTGATTGCATACAGCAAAATTAGAAAAGAGTGGGTAAATGCACCTAAAGATTTTTTTTACTAATGTTTGAAAAAGAAAAGATCATGGCAATCATATAGTTTAATGGAAGAATATTTTGATGTTTAAGATCTGGTGTTTTTTTATCATGTATCATGGAGTTAATTAGTTATTTATCTTGATCTTTTTTCTCTAGGGCTTTGGAAGAGAAGCGAGCTCGGCTTGGGTTGTTAGAATGTATGAACCATGATCTCTTGCAACCATATCCTATTCTATATGAGAAAGCTGGTAAGGTTAATCTTCTATCAAAAATTTACTTCCATCTATACTTTAAAACTTATTTTTTTCATATTCATCTTCCATAGTTTGGGCTGTTCAGCCATGTCCGTATATGCAGCAAAATTTATAGTTCCTTGCATCAGTACGAAATAATTTAGAAGAATCATCAAGTCATGTGTTCTTCATTATATTTATTAATTTACTATAACTTTAAACACAGGATATGTTTTTTGACCGAGATGATGAAAAGAGCAAGGAAATATTTATGTTCTGTAATGTAAAGAAGTTTATGATCTTTAATGTCAAAATGATGCTGAAATGGATTTTTATACTTGGATATCAACTCATTGTTCTACTCAAATCATCATTTCTTTTTATGTCACAGGTGACCTTGTAGCTCACATAAAGTTTACAGTATTATTGATGCCGAATGGTTCAGACAGAATTACTTCTCATCCGTTGCAACAGTTGCAACCCACTAAAACCATCGATGATCCAGAAATTAAAGCATGGTTAGCTTTGAGCACTAAAACAAAGAAGAAGGGTGGAGGGAAGAAAAAGAAAGGTTAGTTTATGGCTTGGTTTTTGAACAATTCAGGATCCACAGTTTTCTTTAATCCCCTAAATCCCTTCTCGAGTTTGATATATTTAAATGATAAAATGCTATATTTGTAGATATTATCCTTTTACCATCAAGGCCGTCTATCCAAAACTTTACTGTCATTACTAAACTTTTATCTCATTCAGGGATTCAGTTTAATTTGAACTGCTGCAAATGTTACAGTTGAGTTTGAAATTTCAAAATGATACATTTTATATATACAAATAATCTTGGTAACCAATGTATCAAAGAGTAAAAAGTTTTGTATCATTTTGATGTTTATGGAGACAAAAATACTAAAGGAGACTTTAACGGAAAGAGTAAGAAGGGGTGTAGATCTTTCCCTTTATGTTTGAATGTACCCAGTTTACTTACTTTTGTCACATGTAAACATAGTAATAACCCACATATGGACCTGGAAATGGTGATCTAAAACTGGAACATACCAATGAATCATTTGATGGCAATAACATATTCGGTTGAAGGTTTCTGGTTCATGCAGTATATGATTTTTAATAACATTGATTAAGGTAAATGGAGTTTAATTACCGTATAACAGATCATACATGTAAATAGACTGAAGTTTAACAGAAAATCAACCTTGTATTATCTCAGTTTCTTTCAATGAAGATAGCTTCAGCGAATCCCATATTGTATGATTTTGGCGTTGGGCTTGAAGACTACATGAGTCATGTAGAGGTATGTGTAAACAAAAACCAGACTGTTTAAGTACTTTCAAGTTTATTTCTAAAGCATAGGCTTTATAAATAGTGGCCTATCACCTATGTATTAACTTTACGTCCTTGCCTTTTTTTTAAATGTATATAAGAATTTGCTTACGTATAAAATACATGTATGTGATGTTGATTGGATTTACTATTACAGGAAACAGGAGGCAGAAGTGATATATATGCAGTGACGTAGTTGTAGGAGATGCAAGTGTTATAGGAGAAGTGATGTGCATGGTGTAATTGATTGGTTGGTTTATTGGTAGTTAAGTGAACGACAGCTGTTTTAGTGATTATGTGCACAGAAGTTAAGTGAATGGCGGTTGATTTGTTTATGTTTTGTGATGGAAGTGGCAATTGTTTGGCTGTTGAGGGAGTGCAGGCAGTAAGTGGTAAAACAAAAGTGACCAAGGTAGCTGGAGATGGGAATGTGACGATGGAGGTAATGGTGGATGTATATGTTTGAAGATGGTGTTTGTATGTTAAATGAAACTGTGGTAGTGGAGCAGGGCACAGTTTAATGCACAGTGAAGCAATTTAGTAAGGTGGGTGGTATGTTGATATGTGCACACAGTTTGCATCAAGCAGAGGCAGTTGTATACAGGAGTATGAAGAAGTGTATGGCATTGTTGGTGATGGTGAAGGCTGTAGGCTTGAGGCTGGAGGATGTAGTCTACTGTGTGGTGATGCAGGCAGATAGGAGGGTGTTGTAGGATGTAGTGGTGGTTTGACAGTTGAGTACCAGGTGGCAAGTACAATTGTAGTGATGGTTTGTGCAGAGGGCAGTGTTTGTATGGGAGATGATTATGGTAAACTATGAAGTGCTGAAGGGCAGATGTAGAAGACAGGCAGGAAAATGAATGGTTATTAAGTGTAAAAGCAGGCGGGTTGATATATGCACAGAGCAGAGACAGAAGTTGGAGGAAGTTGCTTTGTTGTAAATGATGGAGCAATAGGGAAGTGCTAGTGTTTGATTGAAACTGGGGTGATGGCAGGCAGTTTTGTCGAGGAAAAGTCAGGAGAATGGAAGAATAGAAGTGGTCAGAAGTGAGAAGGATAATGTTTTGCTGTAGGGTAGTTGCGGTGCACTGATATGCACGGTTGATTCAGTTGTAAGCAAGTGTGGTCAAAGACTGGTGGGTGAAGTTGTCTAAAGGATGGTCGAACGTGAATGGCAGTGGAGATAGCAATTTTGGTCAGAGACTATTTTTATGGTGAAGGAGAACAGTCTGGAGTTGTTGGTGGTAGCAGTAGATTTGAATGGTAGGAGCTTTTTGTTTGCAAGGTGGTCGGTTCTATGTAATGTGCAGGAAATTTTTGATATGAATGAGGTAGAAGTGGATGACTGATATGGGAAATGTGGTGTTGCTGTAATTGAAGATGGTCTGAGAGGTTGTTGTGGCAACTGTGAAGAAATGAAGTGTGCACAGTGGAGATGACAGAAATCAATGTTGTAAATGAAGGTGAAAATTTGTAAACCAAAGCAGTATTTGTAAATAATAATGAAATAATCTTTTTTTTTTAAAAATTTGTGTATGTTTTTTTCTTTTATATATATATATAGTCTATTTGAGTACTGTAATAATGGTTTTTGAGGGATTAGTTTGCATCGGTTGTTATAAAAAACCGATGCAATAGAGGGGCCTGTGTCCAAGCAACCAACCATGATATTTTGCATCAGTTGTTAGTAACAACCGATGCAAAAAGGACCCTTTTGCATCGGTTTCAGAACTGATGCAAAAGTGTTAAGCCTGTTGCATCGGTTGCATATGCATCGGTTGTTGAACTGATGCAAAAGGGGGGTAAACAACCGATGCAAATGACCTGTTTTGTAGTAGTGTGTGCCTTTAGCGAAGTTCCTTCTTTCATCTTATAAGTGAAAAACGTTCGCAACAAGATCAAACGATTAGTTAGGGACTTCTTCATATACAATTCTTCCAACTTGTCCCAAATTCCCTTAGCGGTGGTCTCACCACTAATTTCGGAGATCACATTCTCTCCCATAGCAAGTTGAAGTGTTGTAAATGCCCACTCTTCCATTTCTCCTCTCTCGACATCCGAGATGTCAGCCGGCAACAAATGTGTATCAAACACCACTCGATGTACCTCATTCCTCCTTAGAACCGCTTTCATCTTCCATTGCCATTTTTGAAAATCATTATCGCCATTCCACTTGTCGATACCCAATTGCGATCCCGACGCCACATACGACCCACGTACATACGGCGCTATACCACTTGGACTAACCATTGAATTTCCAGAGTTATCCGTTTTTGGCATTTCAACAACCATCTACCAACTCCAAAGCTCTGATACCAAATGTTGTGATGGATTTCAATCGAGACCACTCAAATTAAAATCCCCAAACGTAGCGTAAAAGCTAGATCGTGATAGATAGTGCAAAACAACCTTGTTACCACTAGAATTCAATATATCCAAAACTAAAGCACGATCACAATAACACCACAAGCAATATATAATAAGAAGCAATAACGAAAACAATAAATCACACACCGATTTATAGTGGTTCCACTAACGTCGCGTTAGTGTACATCCACTTTGAGAGATATCTTTTATTATCACTAAATAAGAAGAGTACAAGAGATTGATTACAATGATCTATTCTTTTGAGAATCAATGTTTGTGGAGATTAGAATTGGAGAAATAGAGTTTTGCCTAAAACCCTAATTAATGGAGGACTAAACCCTTGATTAGATAATTGCTTGATTAACCCTCTTTCAAATGAAGAGAGCATGTATACTGGTGGAGAAAACCCTGGCAAAAGAGGAACTTGCCTCTGAACGAAACAACACAAAACCCAGTCCAGAAAACTGCAGCTCGCCGGCTCAGACGTTTGGAACAGGGCTCCAGACGTCTGATCGAACATTCGGGAAACTGAACCCTGTAAGAAAAGGTGATGTTTGGGGCCTTCAGGCTTTTAAAGCTGAAGTAGCCTAAACTATTGAATTTGACTTTCATTTGACAAGGAAATTAATATATCAAGAGGCTTAAATCCATATATCATCAAACATAACTCGACTTATCTTGCTTCATCGTTAACACGGACACCGGATGCTAATACGTTGCACGAATAAATGTAAGATTTATAGTCAACATCATTCAACGATTCTATAATAGTTGACAAGCCATGAAAGCAAAATGTATATTTGACTATCCAAAAAACCTACACTTACTAAATATCGAACTAGCTAAAATTTTTAAATTTATCGTGCCAAGAGGTTTGGCTCAGTTGGTTGATAGTTCAGACTACGAGATTAAAGATCATGAGTTCGATCCTCGAGATCGACATTTGTTGGCATTAATGAATCATTAAAAAAAATTAAATTTATCTCTCAAATTGTATATTTGAGTATTTGTAGTAAAATAATTGAATAATGAAATTTATAGAGCCAGTGCCTTTCTACAAAACAAATAACAAGCAAACATTATACTTTACCCACTCAAACTGATGCTTTGCCGATTACTTTTTAAATTATAAAAAGTGGAATTTCCGGCGACATGCAAACGTCTTGCTGACACCTTATTTAAATATCTTTGCATCATTTCTGTTGTATTTCACACCACAATTACATATCCAAATATATACAATATATAATCACTCATATCACAAATTCATATATCTTATATCATATATCACATATCATCAAATTCATATACCAATCCAAATTACCCAATATCATTATATCATGAAGATTCTAGACCAGATATACACAAATGTCAACAATCATACTAATGATCTTATAACCATACAAACACAAACTCAAACACTCGCACTTGTTGCACGACATGGCAGTGTGGTAGCATTGAGGTGGAGGCACATGAAGACATGTATGACGGTGCTATTATAACCGATAGTGGTGGTTGGGATAGTGCTGGTGGCAATACTGTTACCAGTGATGGAGACCACCACATCACTAAAAGTCAACGACTCCAATGTTAACAGTATCCTCTCCAACACTTCGCAACCAATAACCATCAGTTATAATAACACTATTATGCATGTCCAGTCGTCTCTACTATTAATACTACCATATTGTCATGCCATGCAATCGAGACGGGTGTTTGGCTTTCTTAGGAATTCTATTTAGCTTCATACCAAAGAAATATGCATTGTAGTATTGACAATAGAGGAGATAGGAGACATGTATGGTAGTGCTTTTATAAATGGTGATGGTGGATGGGGCAGTGCTAGTGGCGGTACTGCTACTACTGGCGACGACAACAACCATCACTAACCGTCAACGATTGCATTGTTAACATTATCCGTCTGCATTATCTCAACCATCATCACCAGTTATAACAGCACTAATATGCATGTCCAATCTCCTCCACTATTAATACTACCATACTACTTGGCTTCATACCAAACTCTTGTTGCTCAACCAACCAGTAAGATATCAAAGCAAACAATTACTTGGCTTCATACCAAACTCTTGTTGCTCAACCAACCAGTAAGATATCAAAGCAAACAATTACTTGGCCAAACAAACAGATCAATTCCAGCAAGAAAAATGAAAATTAAGAACGTAGAGAATAACACAAATTATGCATTGATCTTTTGTTCAAAGCATAATTATTTACCGTTTATTTAATCTATTGACCGTTTTCTTTAAAACTAAACACAGAGAAAACGATCGAATAAACAAAATTTTATAAAATGAAAATTTAAGAAAAAAGGATTTTCACAAAATGATAGATTTTTTTTATTTAAGATCTAAATTTATCGGGCTTTTATTCAAAACTTAATTCATTTTTTAGTATTGCTTTTGTTTAATATATAATTTGATTTGTGTTGCACTCCACAACCTTAGTGCCATCTTCAGTTGACGTTGTGCTTCATGAAGTTGGACAATTTAAAGTGAAAAAAGAATAAATAACAAAAACTACATCGGTAGACAAAAGTAGTATTAAGAAGTAAATAATTCAACAACGATGGATAAATTATTAGAATTTTATCTTATTAAATACTATCAAAATATACTTTAGGATCTTCGAGCCTAAGGCATAACTTTAATTAATAAGCATCATTATATACTTATCTCCTCGATAGGAAAACTAAACCTTATGCGGTGACCATGTTCTAGTGAAGTTGGCTCCATAATTTTTTTACTTGCATTACTACTATAGGGTAGGCAAACTACTTCAACTTACAGAACATAAAAAAAAAGATCACAAAATAAGAACATTAAGGTCTTTAAAAAATATCATGTACAAATTTCAGAGACAACTTATTCTATCGATTCGTCGGTAAGTCAAATAAATAATCAATAGGAAAATTCAAAGTCTTCGTGCTACTTTAACCAATGCAATCATGTTTCATTGAATTAAGAACATCAATCATGTAGGATTTTTAGGAAATTAGTGAATGGAGTATTAAATGAGCTAAGGAACAGTCTCGCATCTTGGAATAAATGTCCAATTTGGAGTTTATATACTAAAAGGTGGTGGCTAAAATAATTAATATGAGTAAGTGAGGCTAAAACCAAGATAGACCACCATAGCGAATGGTGCAAAGCACCACCTTGCCTCTATCAAGGAATATGCGTCCGCCCCTGCGTAGCATGAGCGAATGGGAGTTTGATGCGTCTTGTGGTACTTTACTATGGGCAATTAGTATTGTATAGTGGGCTGGGATTATACGGACTCGGGTATTTTTGAAAATAATTTTTATTCAAACTTGTACTGACGGTCGGATTAAACCGTCGCATCTCTTGGTACAAGCAGATAGAACAAGGTCAGTTGAGTTTTGAATAAATTTGAGAACGAGATTCGAATAAGAGTTTGATAAGAATAATATGTTGTATTCTTTATTTCAGAAGAAAGTGAATTTGATTCAATACTGATACAGTTTCTATACTACTGTATTTGTATACAATACAAGCCTTAAACAGGCTTTGGGCCTTCGGGTCTATTCCCCTTTGTGTTGTGCCCGAATGCAATATTACAAGAGATAATACACTACAGTAGAGTATCCATTCTAACTCCCCCTCTCAAACCAATATTAGGTTTAGGGTTACACTTGCTCTTACGATCCATGGCGGCGCAAAGGAAAAACCTTGCCCTAATTAGCTCTAAACAGCAAGCGCTTGTTGATTTCTTCGATCTTCCATCTCTATCCCCCTTTCTCTGCAAGGATCCTTTTTCAATTGATAAGAATTCTCGGTGGCTTTCCTTAGTTCCTCAGAGTTTGACATACGATCTCCCTTAGATCCAGTATCGATTTGAGGCACTTGAGATGTGATGATCGGGGTTTTGATTCCTTTGATGAGAAGAGCTGTCTTGCTTCCTACCTTCAGCTTATCTCGAAACTTCAGGAAGCTCCTTGCTGATAGGGCTTTGGTAAGGACGTTTGCCGGTTGGTAAGCTGTAGGTATGTGATTGATTTCTAACATTCCTTTCTGCACTTGCTCACGAACAAAATACAAATCGATTTCGATGTGTTTTGTTCGTGCGTGCAAAATTGGATTGGCTGCCATGTACACAGTACTTTGATTGTCACACCATAATGTTGGTTTGGCTGTAGCGTTGATATGTAGCTCTCTTAGTAGAGATTGTAGCCAAATTATTTCTGCAGTTGCACTTGCGACACTTCTGTATTCTGCTTCCGTGCTTGATCTTGATATAGTTGTCTGTTTCTTCGAGCACCATGACACTGGGTTGTCGCCAATGTAGATGCAATATCCAGTTACAGACTTTCAATCATCGATGTCTGTGGCCCAATCTGCATCTGCATATGCGACTATGTTTAAGTCACTACATCCTTTTAACAGTAGTCCATAGTCTGATGTTCCCTTGAGATATCGTAGTATTCTCTTTACAGCCTTCCAATGTTCATCATGAGGTTCCTACATAAATTGAGATACTTTGTTAACACTGAATGAAATATCTGGTCTAGTAATAGTGGAGTATTGTAGTGCTCCTACAATACTCTTGTATTGCTTGGCATTTAATATGGGTTCTCCCCTGTTTTTAGACAGTTGTTGACTGCTTATCATAGGGGTTGGTTGAGATTTTGCTTCATGCATTTTTGATTTGATAAGTATTTCTTCAATGTAGTTCTTTTGACTTAGTAGTATCTCTGTCTTTGATTTTCTGATGACCTCAATTCCCAGAAAATAGTTAAGATTGCCAAGGTCTTTGATGGAGAATTGTTTGTTCATGTATTGTATGATACTTGTAATTTCTGCATTATCATCACCTGTTATAATCATGTCATCTACATATATTAGAATATAGACAGTATGATTATTATTGCTTTTAACAAATAAGGAGTTGTCTGATTTGGTAGACTGATAGCCTAAGGTGTTTAACATGGCCTTCAGTCTATCAAACCATACTCTTGGTGCCTGTTTCAGGCCATATATAGCCTTGTTCAGCTTGCAGACATGATGATCATTTTGCTTGTACCCTTGAGGCTGCTCCATGTAAATTTCTTCTTGGAGGATGCCATTCAAGAATGCATTGTTGACATCCAGCTGTCTTATCTCCCAGTTTTTACTTAAAGCAATTGTGAGTACAACTCTGATGGTTGTTGGTTTTACTACAGGTGAGAATGTCTCACTAAAGTCAAATCCATATTGTTGTGTATATCCTTTGGCAACCAGTCTTGCTTTGTATTTGGACACTGTTCCATCTGGATTTTTTTTCAGTTTATAAGTCCATTTGCATCCTATTATGTTTTTGTTTGTTGGAGGAGATACTAGATTCCATGTTTTATTCTTCATTAATGCTTGATACTCTTCATTCATTGCTGTTCTCCAGTTTTCATCACTGTAGGCTTGCTCAAAGGATTCTGGTTCTTCTATATCTATAGTAGCTGTATAAGTTTTTGGTTTGAATATTCCCCTTTTTGATCTAGTGATCATGTGATGACCTGTTCTGATTGGTAATTCAGTATCAGTAGGTGCTGAATTATCATTCCCACCAGTGTTGTCCAGAGGTTGCTCTTGTAATCTGTTGGAACTTATTCTTTCACTTTGATTGCTTGATGTAACAGGTGTTTGAGCAGATATGTCAGGTTGTTCTTCTGTTCCATGACCTGGTTCAGGCAACATAGTGTGTTGTGGTTCAGAGACACCTGCTTCCTTGGACTTCCATGCTTCAGAGTAAACAGGTATACTTGAGATAGATGCTTTTGGATTATAAACCTTCTGAGTAGTTTTTATACTAGTTGAGGTAAATGGAAATACTTTTTCATTGAAAACAACATGTCGGCTGATAAATATTTTTTCTGAGTTATCCAAGCATTTGTAGCCTTTCTGTTTGGTTGCATAACCCAAAAATGTACAAGCACGAGATCTAAAATCTAGTTTATATCTATTGTATGGTCTTAGGTAGGGAAAGCACAGACATCCAAAGGTTCTAAGATCATTGTAGTTGGGTTTGATTCCCATGAGTTTTTCCACTGGGCTTACTCCATTTAGTACTTTAGTAGGATGTCTATTGATTAGATGCACTGAAGTACTAAATGAGTCTGGCCAGAATTTCAGGGGTAAAGAAGCTTGAGCAAGTAAAGTTATCCCTGTTTCTACTATGTGTCTGTGCTTTCTCTCAACTAGACCATTTTGTTCAGAGGTATATGGACATGTGGTCCTGTGTGCTATACCTCTGTTTAGGAAAAACTTGTCAAGTGATTTATACTCACTACCCCCATCACATTGGATAATTTTAACTTTATGACAAGTTTGTCTTTCAGCCTGAGTGATAAAATGGATAACAGCATTATAAGTTTCTGACTTAGTTTTCAGAAAGTATATCCATGTATATCTAGTAAATGCATCAACAAAAGATATATAATATCTGTAGCCATAATCAGAGTTAATGGGAGCAGGACCCCAAAGGTCAGTTGTAACCAGTTCTAGTGGCATTTTGTATTCAGTAGTAGAGTTAGCAAAGGGTAATTTATGACTTTTACCCATTTGACAAAATGTACACACATATGGTAAAATAGAATCATTAAAGGAAATATTAATATCTTTCAAGACCTGTTTTACAACATTTACATTGGGGTGTCCCAGTTTATAGTGCCACTGATCAAATACACTTTTATTGTTTTCAACAGATGATATTTCACAGTTATTACTGTGTTTTACTTTCTCAACACTACTTCTGCAGTCATTCACAGTGAACTTGTACAGACCATTCACTGCATCACCCTGCAAAAGTATTTCACCTGTTAGTATGTCTTTAACTAAACAATACTTGGGATAGAATTCAAAATACACATTGTTATCATGTGCAAATTGAGAAACACTCATAAGATTTTTCTTAATTCTTGGTACTCTTAATAGATTATTGAGGTATAATTGCCTTTTACCTTTGACACAGGCATTACCAATATGAGTGATCCCAATAGGCTTACCATCCCCCATAAATATTAATTGTTTACCTCTATATTCCTTGTTGCCGAGGTTTAAGTTGTCAAGATTATTTGTCAGATGATTGGTTGCACCTGAGTCGGGATACCATGTTTCATCTTGTATATGTTCTGATCTTGCTGTTTCATCTTGATGTTGATTCATGCCATTACTCTGTTTATTTGGATCCTGTTGGGCTTGTGCCATGTTTGCACTGTGGTTACCATTCCTTTGATTGTTTGAGTTTTGTCCTGGTACGTAGTTGACATTGAGTCTAAAGTAGCATTTTGGTGCAGTGTGACCTATCTTTTCACAGATCTAACACTTTGGTCTGTTGTTGTTGTTGCTCCATCTTCCCCTGCCTCTGCCTCTTCCAGCATTGTTTCCCCTTTGATACTGTTGGTTGTTGTGAGTTTGATTTCTGTTCTTGTTGCTGTTTGAGGCAAAGTTGATGGACATATCACTGTCTATTGGCTTCTTGTACTCCAGTCTTCCTTCATGTGAAAGAAGAATAGAACTAACATATTCAAGAGATGGTAAGGTTTCTTGAGATGATATTACTGCCACTACAGATTCATATTCATCACTTAAGCCAGTTAAGATGGTTAACACTTGCTCTGTATTTGAGATTTTGTGTCCTGCTGCTTCAAGCATGTCACATATATTCTTGACTTTTCCCAAGTAGTCTCTCATTGTTCGATTCTCTTTTCTAACATTTTGTAATTGCCTTTTGTAGTGCATTACTTTAGCAGCTGACTGAGTATTGAAAATTCTTTCCACTGTCAACCAGATTTCATTAGCTGTTCTGCATCCAATTACTTGAGGCAATAGTTTTACATTTATTGATGAAAGTAACCAAGAACTGATAAGACTATCTTGCCTTTGGTATTTTACATGTTCACCATTACTTACTGTTTTGTTTTCTGAATCAGTAATGAACTTGGGTGGAACGGCAGTGGTGCCAAGAATAAATCCTTCCAGGCCATATCCTCTAGCAGCAGTCTCAACTTGAATTTTCCAAATGAGATAATTGTCTTCTTCAAGTTGTGCCGTGATGAGTTGAATCTGAGGACTGATTGTGGCTTTCAGGAGGCTTTCTGCTGAGGCAGTGACTTGAGATGGAGGATTAGATGATGAATTGTTGGAGGTTTCTGAGTTGTCATCAGCCATGAGGATACTTCTTGAATCAAGAACTGCTCTAACGGTTTGAGATCAGAAAGTGATCAAGAATCTTGTCTTTTGCAGATTTCAGGTAAGTTGCAACTGGGCTTAGATGATGATTTTAATCTGATAAGCCAGTGGTTTGGCACTTGCCTTCTTTCTGTTTTGATGATTTTCTTGAGATCTTGACTGTTTTTCAGATCTGACTTGATCAATGAAGGAGACTAAGTGCAGCCAGAGTTTTCTAGGCGAGGCACTAGTCTTTGGAGATGAGTCTTGCAAACCCAAATGATGATAATGCTTCTGATGGGTAATTAATCTCCAGATGATGAGATTTCTCTGATGGAGATTAACGTTTCTTCTTTCTTTCCAGGATTTTGATGTACAAGATGCAGTTTTGCTTTGAATACTGCTCTGATACCAAGTTGAGTTTTGAATAAATTTGAGAACGAGATTCGAATAAGAGTTTGATAAGAATAATATGTTGTATTCTTTATTTCAGAAGAAAGTGAATTTGATTCAATACTGATACAGTTTCTATACTACTGTATTTATATACAATACAAGCCTTAAACAGGCTTTGGGCCTTCGGGTCTATTCCCCTTTGTGTTGTGCCCGAATGCAATATTACAAGAGATAATACACTACAGTAGAGTATCCATTCTAACTAGGTCGTGTGTGGTTGAAGGATTGCAACATTTCCAACCGACATGACTGTTGGACAAAATGGATGCCTCTATACTCTATTTATAGGCCGCGAGAGATGTTGAAATTCATTTAGAAATTCAGAAAAATTACATACTTTCTTTTCTCTGCCACATTGATATTCCTAATACTATTTTCTCTTGTGATTGTGGTAATATGCGATTGCAAGCGCTGCATGCATTGCAGTGTTTAGTATTATTTTATTTTATTTTTATTTTTTTGAAAAATATTTGCTCAACCTTCAACACCTCAGAGCAAGTAATGTTGTTTCTAGGATATAGTACTTTGACTCGACATTCCTGGAGACTCTTGCCGACTATCTGCCTGGATAGTTTTCCAGTGGTTTCGAGGTCTTAGATAATTAATCGAGTGACGTGTTGATGGATAACGTAGATATTTAGCTCTGTCAGACTGATATGACAAAGCACTTGTATTTGCTGCTTTTTTTGGGATAAGATTAGTCTGTTTTTTTAATAGTGTGCACTGAATACAATTTGTACACATCATCGTTGTAGTCTTAACTTTTAAGCTGATACCACGGGCTTTGATCGGTACCATATTTGGTAGTTTCGTGGTGTTTGTGACAGACGAATATGCTTTCTTATCATGACAAACAAGATAAAAAACACTGCCTTCATTTAAAATCATTTGGACGGCAACTTGTACAGTAATTTGGAGACAACTATTTTGCTCTGATTCTCTGAAGTGGCACGACATGTTGCCCCCATCATCCATGGAATAACCAACCCAGCTAGAGTGTGACAGTACGCCATTTGTAACTCATTATATCGTTATTCTACCAGATAGAATTATCTTATATTTTCTTTCCTTAATTTTTTTTATATACTAATTTACCTCTTTAATATGCTACATACCATGGTCCATTCTTTACGAAACGAGCAAAGCATTTGAACAAGATATTTAAACATAGTATTTAAATTAATCATTTAATTTATAGTTAATTAATTATTATTTTTATCGTATAATATGATTAAATAATTACAAATAAAATGAAATAAATTGCAGAATGTCACTAAAATACTACAAATATTCGAAAGACAGATATAAAATGGTAAAACTACAATGTTTCAATGCAACTTTGCTGCTATAATTTCATCTTTTATGGTATCGCGAAGTGTTGTCATTTCTTTGCTACGTGTTTTGTTGTACTTGTTCAATCACTCTGTTTGTGTTATTTCTCATACTATAATATTTCTTATGGTATTCTTCTGGAACAAGATCATGATTATAATTATAAGCCATAAAATCTGGATTACCACTATTGTATTTTCGTATAACATTGTGTATGGTCATTGTAGCAATGATAGTTTTTACTTGAGTTTCGAGTATGTTGGCATGTTCTTTAAAATGGTAAACTTGTTCATTCGAAAATTATGTTGACAATGTTCTTGGTGACCGTTTAATAATCCTCCATCCACTGTAAACTCATATAATTTGACGTGCAAATTCGTTTAATATTATTCTTTAATCTGCATAGATATTTTGATATAACGATGAAATCATGCACATCTTTGTAGTTAGAATCTGTATCTGAGTCATTTATTGATAGTAAAAGAGCAACTATGATGAGAAGAGAAGATAGATGAAAGGAAGAAGGGAAGGGAAGGAAAACATAAATCAACGGGGATGTTGGCATTCATACGTTGGCTTTGAATGCGTCCGACTCCAACGCATCATTTTCCTGCTTTCTCCCCGATGGTACATTTGGGGGAAATGGACCGTTGGGGCTTCCGACGCATCGCAAGCGTACTAAACGGAAACTTCCCATCATTTGGCCGCGAACGGTGTCTAACTCTCAACAAGTTAAGCATTTTACTGGCGCAAATTAGACAACTTTATTTCTTAATCTTTCTATATATCGTACTAATTCTTACTATATACGAAGAGGTTTTATAAATTTTTATATTGCTTTTTATAATGTAAGCCGACGCACTTACGTTATTTGTAAAGCAAGATGGAGAAATATTATGTATCTTACTTAAACTTATATCGATTTTATTTTAATTTTCTATAAAGATCTATGTATAGACCTTTCCATGGTCAATTAGCAATTGATATTTTTTTAACACTAACTAACATTTCACTTGCTACAAACTCATATTCTATTTAGTGTAAATTAACAAATTACGTGTCATTTAAACTCAAATTGATCCTTGATATTACGTACGTTTGAATTAAAAAGCCATTTGGATATATGAGACATGATTCGGTTGTGTTGGTTAAATTTTTTACCAACCTCGGAGTTATGTTAATGCGTTTGTTATCCCGTTTTTCAAACAAGTAATATCTCGATGAATCAGAACCGCTGAATAATCGTGAAATAAACTAGAAATCTAGAAGTACGGATGTGGAAATCGATCCTAAGAATTGAAATAGAACATTGCTTGCTACAAGATGATACTTAGTTATATTCTCAGCCAAATCAAATGACAAGAGGCAAAAGTGGAAATAACAACTCAAAGTTACAACTCGATACGAGGTTGGGGCTATAACTCGGTACGCGGTCTTGAAGTCCAGTGATGAGTCAACAAAGCTTGTTCAGGAGATTGAAGACAAAAACGAAGTGCACGAAGACAAGGAATTTCATAACTCGGCATCAAGTGGTGAGCACAACTCAGTACTGAGTTGCCAATTATTGCTGAGTTGGCCTCGATCTTCACTTGCAGCTTCATGTCAAACATCGAGAAGGTTGTGAGAAAATCTTGGAGCTTATTTTGATTCGTCTATAAATAGGAGGACCAGCGCAAATGGAAGGGGATCATTTTCTAAATCTTTCTTCTTACTTTCTTAACTATCTGATTTTACCTCAATACTCTGTTGGATCCTCACTCGAGTTGTCGGGATCCAAATTGAAAGATTACTCTTGTAAAAGAAAGAATCAGCAATAAAGTTGATAGTGGAAGTGGGCTATTGATTCTGGCCGAACCACTATAATTTGTATGTGTTCTACCTCATTTTAATTTCTACTTTGCATGGTCATCATGCATTAAATGATTGGATGTTTATCTCATTTTTGGGGATAACATTTTGGTACTTTCATTGAGAAGTTTCGAGATTCTCACTCATAGATCTATCTTGAAACTTTAGATTCAAACTATCCTCAACCTAGATTTAAAAAGTTGTTGCTAGGAGGTCCTTTGTTACTTAGATTTGAAAAAAGCTTATTTAGAAGATTCATGACACCAAGGAAGGACAAAGAGAAGTTAACCACCTTAAGACCCACCAATGATGCTGAAAATGAAGGCTATCGACATCGAGATGAGACAAATCAACCCTCTCCTACTGAAGTTCCAAGTGCACCAAAGATGGTGACCTGGGTGGATTTGGATCAAATGATGATCAAGATGAACAAAAATATATTGGAGAGTCAAACCGCTATCTTAAAGGAAATGGAGAGAAGCATTGTTTTAATGACTCAGTTACTACAATGGCGAAAGAAGAATCATAGAGAATCATCATCTTCTGACATGGAAGAAGAAAGTTCTTCTTCATCAGAAAGAAATTGGAGAGATGAAAATAAAAGATGAAAAGGGGAGAAGTTAGGACCTCAAAAAAAGGGACTTGGAAAACCCCTAGTTCAAAATCTACAACTTGGCATCGAACCACCATGACTCGGTACCGAATTATGGTTGAAGAGTCTAAAGATGAACTTGATGAGGAGGTTGATGCTGGTGTTGAGCAAGTTGCTAGTGGTTGGGGTGATGGTGTTTAAAAAAATGCCATTAAACCATCAAGGAGAGAAAGTAGATAACGAAGAGTTAGACGAACGGTTCTGTAACAACCCGCATATTTTACGATTTTATATTTACATATTTTATTTAAATATAGCGTAGTTAGTCAGATTTAGGTCCGAAAAGCTACTTTTTGCAAACGGTCGAATTAGGACTCGGGACTACTTCCATTGAGTCCAAAATGGCGTTTGCGACTTTTTTGAGTATAAGCTTCGATAGGTTTGGAGTAAGTTGAATTTTGCTATTTTATGTTGGGCTTTTGGGTTTGGGTTTCACCTAACTCATCTTATACTCTAACTCTTTAACTCTTCATCCATTCACTCTCTAAACACTTTTGCTCAGCTGAAAATGGGGGAAAAGAAAAAGAATTAGAAATTTCCAAGCCCTAATTCCTCTAGCAAATTCAAATTCATGCTCCAAATTCAAGGTGAAGCTTTGGTAAGCCTCTTCTTCATCTTCTCCATCTCATTTCCTCTTCAATTTCAAAGATTTCCTAAATCCTAATTTAGGAAATACTTGTTTTGATATTAGATTGAATCTTGTAGAGTTGAAGTGAAGAGTGGTTGATCTTCTTCTTGTGTTTGTGCTTTTCATCTTTGTTTTTGAGTTAAAAAGGTGAGTTTTTGAACTCACATCTACTTCTATAGATATCATTGTTGTTAGGTATGAATTCCTACCACTTATCTATGTCCTTTTGCTTTTGATTTGAATTGAATTGGTGAATATTCCAATTTTTGTGTTTTGGTCCAATTTTATGAAAATCATCCTATGGATGTTTGGACATTGATGTTGGGGTGTATCGAAGAGCCTATAAGGCCGGGTTGTCGCTTGGCGTAAATCCTTAGTTATTGTTGCTCGTCTGATCGATTCCGATATGTTTTGGCCACTTTGGCCTAGGCAAATTGTTGCCCAGACCAGGTCTTCAAACGTTTGAAATGCAAGTTCAGACGTCTGGTTTTAAACCTGGATCATAAGAAAATTCGGCAGAGATTTATAAAAATGGCAAAAAACAAAGTCAGACGTCTGAAACACTGTGTCAGACGTCTGAAACACCCTCTCAGACGTCTGATACTACATGTCAGACGTCTGAAGCCACCCTCCAGACGTCTGGATGGTTTCTGAATTTCCAGAACCTAAATCCAGACGTCTGGATTGACCCCCAAACGTTTGGAATTGCCTATTTGCCTATTTTTGATTGAATTTCCATTGTTTAATCGATTCGTGTTGATCCAATTAGTTGTTATTGCATTTTTGACTTTAATGATTCTTTTTAGATTTCGTTCACGGGTTTTTATAAAATGATCTTTTTAAATTGTATTAAAAGCTTGTTTCTCCAACTTATAATTTCTATATAAAACACACACACAATTTTACACTTCGAGTGAAGAGGGAGGAGAATTAAATGATTAAATAAAACGCGTGCTATGAACACGTGCGTTTATCTTTTCAGTTAATTCCTAATCTATTCGTTTGACCGTTTTGACCTTTGGGTCTGGTTTACCGATGAGATGAGGTGAACTTTGTACTGCTTTGAGTGTGAAATTGACTAACGGTTAGTAAACTGTTTAGTGCGAACGTGGGGTATGGGACTCACGTTAACATTTTCCGGGTTCCTTTCTAAGAGTTGTGACACATTCCGCCAGTTAGTGGTGTCCCGTACTGGGCCTTCGGACCTTCACCACTACGGTTTGTTGCCCTATAGTATCACTTTTGGAGTTGGTCCATCGTCACCGCTCGAGTGATATTGGGTTTGTTGCCTTCGGGTATGTTGCCTTCGGGTTTGTACCTTCGGGTTTGTTGCCTTCGGGTTTGTTGCCCTATAGTATTACTTTTGGAGTTGGTCCATCGTCACCGCTCGTGTGATATTGGGTTTGTGCCTTCGGGTTTGTGGATCCTTGTTATACAGTACTGAGCTCGAGCATCTTTTGTTTCTTTGACAATTATATTTCCCTAGAGTATCGCCTTTCGGGGTAGGTTCTTTGAACCACACGATATATAGCGATTACCTTGAGGAAACTTGTGTTACCTTTATTGGTATTTGTTAATTGCCTTTTGGCTTGTTTTGGGATATGATATTCTTGGTTTATTTGAGTTGCCTATGATATGAGGCTTGTTATGATTCATTTTATGTTAGATGATTTGGTTATCTCTTTTGGAGATATTTGTGGTACTTTATGATTTTGTATGTTCATTATCATTAGTAGATCTAACTGATTTGTTTAGCTAGACTGACCCGTGTATTTTATACTCGGGTCAGACCGGGATGTTTCAGGTTAGGTACATTGGACTTAGCCTATTTTGCTTCCGCATGGACTATTCCGCTAGCTCCTTTTTGTTATAGCTTTTTGTGCAGTCCTTTTTGTCTGTAACTCTGATATGTACTTTATTGACTCGTCTGTATATTGTGGTTTGATTTACCACTTGACATGTCTCATTTTGTAAACTCTGCAATGTAACTGTATATCTGTAAATGTATGTGATGATCTACTGTTCTGTGATGTGTATTACATTTGAGTTGTTATATTTTATTCTGATAGATCCTCAGCCACCTATGGCTTTGTATTAAGTATTTATTGGATATGTCGATCCATTTAAGTAAGAAGTGGCATTGTCGGCGTATTCAATAGATAATTAAGACAAGGCTATAGATGGTCGCTCCTAACCAGCTCTATTCTCCGCATTAGCAGATGGTGTTACCTTGTAATACTCTTTGTTAATGTGGGTCTCGGAGTGGGGCGTCTCAGCTTGGTATCAGAGTTGAGTTTAGAAAGAAAATATGATAAACATAGAACAGAGACACATATTATGGTACATCAAAGGGTAGTACGAATGTTACGAATCTTTGAATCATCGTGCTTTTATTCCTTCCGTGCCTTCGGGGTAGATAGAATTTGGGAATACGTCTAGGAATGCATTTTATTCCGTAGTATCCATATTTGAATTAATGATATCTACCTTATGAATAATCTTTATCTTATCTTATCTTTCAGCTAATGGCCGAAAGAGGCAGAGGACGATGCTTGGATGCTGGGCAATCCAGTGGCTCGCATCCGAACGACGTTTATATGTCTGCCGATCTGTTTTTGGAGTTGTTTAGGAGCACTTAGCCTCCAGCTCCTATTCGTGCATCTCCTCCGCGCAATTCTGCCTTTGCACGCCTGTGCAGTGATTTTTCTCATCTTGGTGGAAAGCCATTCAAAGGCTCTGAGTCCGTTCTTGAGGTCCAAGCTTGGATTCGCACATGCGAGCGTATCTTCTCTCGCATGGATCTTTCTGACCATGATCGAGTTCTTGTAACTTCTAGCTTATTGCAAGAGCGTGCCCTTGATTGGTACGAGCTTCTTATAGCCGAACTTAATGAGTTTGTTCTTTCTTGGACTGAGTTCCGGGAGCGATTCGAACTCAAATTTGTTCCTGAATCTGAGAAAGTTTTATTAGCCCGTCGCTTCCTTAAGTTGAAGCAAGGGAAGTCTTCCATTTCTGAATATGTTGCATCATTCGAGGCCTTATCTAAGTATAGTCTTGAATTCATTAGCACTTCTTATAAGAAGAATCTAAAGTTTGTCTCTAGTCTTAAGAAATATCTTAAGAAATCTTTAATGCTCCAGCTTAAGCTTTCTTTTAAGGAGTTAGTTGATTCGGCACTTCATCTCGAGGCCATCGAGAAGGAGTGTGATAGTGGTGATGGTGTTGAGGTTCGCAAGAACCCAATAAGAAGAAGTTTCCATTTCATAAGCAGGGATTTCTTCCTTCCAAGAAGAAGAAGCCTTTTGAATCTGATTCTAACTTTCAATCTACTGGAACACCTTCCATTCGAAAGTGTTTCAATTGTGGTTCTCCTGATCATATGATTCGAGCTTGTACTAAGCCTCTCTTCTGCCGTTATTGTAAGAAGGAAGGTCATCATATTTCCTCCTGCCCTACTGTTCCCGCTAATGCCAAGCCTGGCAAGCTTTATGTTGCTAAAGCTTCTGGAGGTCCTTCTCAGCCCAGAGGTATATCTCCATCTATTTTGGAAGGTTCTATTTTATTTCATGATCGTAGTATTCGAGTTTTTTCGATACGGGTGCTTCACATTCTTTTGTACAGAAAAAGCTCGTCGATGATTTGTCTTTGGATGTTTCTTGTATGGTTACTTCGTTGAGGATTGCGAATCCTATTGGGGGGTCTGCAACCCTTAGCATGCTTTGTTATGATGTTGAGATTGTTTTATGTGGCTTTTCTTTTCGTGCGAATCTGCACGTTATTTCCTATCTGGGATTTGATATGATTTTGGGTATGGACTGGCTAGTGAGATACGATGCCAGGATTATTTGTTCTGAAAGAATTTTATATCTTCGACATCCGGATTCGTCTACTCAGCTATCACTTGTTCTTTGGAATGTGGATAATTCCGAAATGGCTTTATATTCGCTTGTCTCACGAGATGATGATGATATATCTTGTATTCCTATTGTTTGTGACTTCTCTTATGTTTTTGAGCCGGTTTTGGGTTTGCCACCCAAGCGGGTGATCGAGTTCCGCATTGATCTCATTCCAAGCGTGCAGTCTGTTAGGTGTCCTCCCACGAGGATGTCTACAAAAGAAAATAAGGAACTCAAGAAGCACCTTTTTGAGCTTGAGTCCAAGCAATTGATTCAGTCCAGTTTTTCACCATGGGGTACCACAGTCGTCTTCGTGAAGAATTCTGATGGAACTCTTAGGCTCTGCATCGATTATCGCAAGCTTAACGAGTTGACCATCAAGAATAGGTATCCTTTGCCGAGGATCGATGATATGTTCGATCTATTGAGTGGCGCTAAGGTCTTCTCTCAGCTAGACCTTGCCATTGGTTTTCATCAGCTCCAAGTCGCGGAAGATAGCATACCTCTTATAACTTTCCACACTCGATATGGTTCTTTCGAGTGGCTCGTTATGTCGTTCGGTTTGACGAACGCTCTTGCTTTCTTTGTTGATCTTATGAATCGAGTATTCCGAGAACATCTCGATAGTTCATCCTTGTGTTCATTGACGACATTCTTGTTTATTCTAAGTCTGAAGCCGAGCATGCTAATCACTTGAGAATTGTCTTGAGTACTCTTCGTCACCATCATCTTAAAGCTAAATTCTCCAAGTGCCATTTTTGGGAGAATGAGGTTAAGTTCTTAGGCCATGTTGTATCTTCCGACGGTATTTCGGTCGATCCCTCAAAGATCGAAGCTATCCAGAATTGGAAGAGGCCTGAGAATGTTCATGAGATTCGTAGTTTCCTTGGATTGGCGGGTTATTACCGTCGGTTCATTAAGGATTTTTCCCGTGTTGTGCTTCCTCTCACCATCCTTACTCGAAAAGGCATTCGTTATATTTGGTCCGACAAGTGTGATGCTTCCTTTCAGACATTGAAGGAACTTCTCACTAATGCTCCTATTCTTGTGGTTCCCAAGGGGAATCATGATCTTGTTGTCTACACCGATGCTTGTGGTAGTGGTCTCGGTGCCGTGCTTATCCAGAACCTAAATCCAGACGTCTGGATTGACCCCCAAACGTTTGGAATTGCCTATTTGCCTATTTTTGATTGAATTTCCATTGTTTAATCGATTCGTGTTGATCCAATTAGTTGTTATTGCATTTTTGACTTTGATGATTCTTTTTAGATTTCGTTCACAGGTTTTTATAAAATGATCTTTTTAAATTGTATTAAAAGCTTGTTTCTCCAACTTATAATTTCTATATAAAACACACACATAATTTTACACTTCTAGCGAAGAGGGAGGAGAATTGAATTATTAAAAACGCGTGCTATGAACACGTGTGTTTATCTTTTCAGTTAATTCCTAATATATTCGTTTGACCATTTTGACCTTTAGGTCTGGTTTACCGATGAGATAAGGTGAACTTTGTACTGCTTTGAGTGTGAAATTGACTAACGGTTAGTAAACTGTTTAGTGCGAACGTGGGGTATGGGACTCACGTTAACATTTTCCGGGTTCCTTTCTGAGAGTTCTGACACATTCTGCCAGTTAGTGGTGTCCAGTACTGGGCCTTCGGACCTTCACCACTATGGTTTGTTGCCCTATAGTATCACTTTTGGAGTTGGTCATTATCACCGCTCGAGTGATATTGGGTTTGTTGCCTTCGGGTATGTTGCCTTCAGGTTTGTGCCTTCGGGTTTGTTGCCTTCGGGTTTGTTGCCTTCGGGTATGTTGCCTTCGGGTTTGTACCTTCGGGTTTGTTGCCTTCGGGTTCGTTGCCCTATAGTATTACTTTTGGAGTTGGTCCATCGTCACCGCTCGTGTGATATTGGGTTTGTGCCTTCGGGTTTGTGGATCCTTGTTATACAGTACTGAGCTCGAGCATCTTTTATTTCTTTGACAGTTATATTTCCCTAGAGTATCGCCTTTCGGGGTAGTTTCTTTGAACCACACGATATATAGCGATTACCTTGGGGAAATTTGTGTTACCTTTATTGGTATTTGTTAATTGCCTTTTGGCTTGTTTTGGGATATGATATTCTTGGTTTATTAGAGTTGCCTATGATATGAGGCTTGTTATGATTCATCTTATGTTAGATGATTTGGTTATCTCTTTTGGAGATATTTGTGGTACTTTATGATTTTGTATGTTCATTATCATTTGTAGATCTAACTGATTTATTTAGCTAGACTGACTTGTGTATTTTATACTCGGGTCAGACCGAGATGTTTCAGGTTAGGTACATTGGACTTAGCTTATTTTGCTTCCGCATGGACTATTCCGCTAGCTCCTTTTTGTTATAGCTTTTTTTGTAGTCCTTTTTGTCTGTAACTCTGATATGTACTCTATTGACTCGTCTGTATATTATGGTTTGATTTACCACTTGACATGTCTCATTTTGTAAACTCTGCAATGTAACCGTATATGAGTAAATGTATGTGATGATCTACTATTCTGTTATGTGTATTACATTTGAGTTGTTATATTTTATTCTGATAGATCCTCAGCCACCTATGGCTTTGTATTAAGTATTTATTGGATATGTCGATCCATTTAAGTAAGAAGTGGCATTGTCGGCGTATTCAATAGATAATTAAGACAAGGCTATAGATGGTCGCTCCTAACTCTCTTCTCCGCATTAGTAGACGGTGTTACCTTGTAATACTCTTTGTTAATGTCGGTCTCGGAGTGGGGCGTCTCAGGTTCTCCCAAAGGCAGGGGAGCCTAAACGTCATGGAACTAAATAAGAGTGTTTATGAAGCAAAACACTTGAGGAAGTCCCTGACGATCGCCGTCTAGTCGATCTAAGTAACCCAGAATACATAGCTGATAGGGTAAGAAGGCTAATAAACTAGAATCAGCAGAGAAATAATGATGAATGGGGTTCATCGCCCAATAGGACCACGTTCACCAATGATGTACTACAAGAAATCTAGCCCATAAAGTTTGTTATGCCAACAATGTCATCTTACAATAGAACTACAAATCTGAGACAACATCTTTTGAAATATGAATAGCACATGTATGGTGCCAGAGCTACTAATGCAGTGAGATATTGGCGCTTCCTAATAATTCTTAAAGGGGTGACTATGATGTGGTTCACTTGGCTCATGCCAAGGTCTATATCTTCCTCTAATTAAAAAATTATGGAATAGTTTAGGCTCCATACGAATCAACCAATGAATGTAATGTCCTTATCAAACATCTATCAAAGGTCCAGAGAGACTGTAACACCCCATATTTTCATGACATTATTTAGGATATTTAATTGGACAAATAAAATAAAATAATGTGGAGATTAATGGGTTGAGATTTGTTTTAGCTAAGGGTAGCCATGCCATAATAGGATGTTAACTAATCTAAAATAACCTAAAACAAAGGTGTTAGGAAATGACAAGGACAATATGGGAAATAGGTGGAGCTTTTACCCTAAACCCTTAGGAGATAGAAACTTACATTTATTACATTTTACTCAAACTAAAAACACTAAGGCCGGCCACCATTTTCACTCTCAAGAAGAAGATTAAAGTTAGGATTTAAGAGAAGAAGGATAATCTACTAAATCAACATCAAATCTCAAATCTATAATCTCAAAGCTAAGGTGAATAATTACTACATCCCTTTTTCTTTTAGTTTTCGGTTTTAAGATTAAGATCCAAAATGGTTTTGACCAGTTTATGTCATGTTTTGATGATTAAAGTTAAACATATTTATTGGTTGGTGAAATATGCACATTCATACTTGTTTTATGATATACTCGATATGAAAATCCTTATTGATGACATCCAAATGCCTTGAAAATTAAAATATAGGTTAGAAATGATATTTCAGAGATGGGTTTCAATTTTTCATAATTTTATGAATTATGGTGGATTTTATATTAATTTTCTAGTGAAGGAAATTGTTTATTGAGTTATAAATTATTTTTAGCTAATATAATAATTATTTGGGGTTGAAATTTTTATATTTTAGGCAACATAATAAAATAGATTTTCTGGGATTTTTTTAGATTTTTTCTAAGTGTTTTGATGGATATATAAAATTATTTAAGGTATAAGACTTAAATGTTTTATATATTTATTTAAGGAGAAGGGGCATTTTGTAAAATAAAATTATTATTTAAATCTAAAATTTGCGGCAGCATTTTTCTGAAAAGTAATTGTAAACCAATGAGAATTTGTTAGAAAGGGCAGGTTAGTTAAAAGTTACCTGCTCTAAGTTAAAAACAAGAAAATCATGCTTTTGGCATGTTTCAGCTATTTTAGGCATAATCCTTCCAACCCAGACCTTTCACCTAAGTCGAAAGGATTGAACATTTAGGCAAGGTCAAACCAATGCATATGGTATCAAGTACTTGGTGCATAATGAATTGGACAGAGTCGAAGGGTTTTTGGTCGAAAGGTTGATGGCCAAAGAGGTTGGGGTATGTTTTTTTTATAAACTAAAAGCTTTCGCCTGCTTTGCTTTTGAATTGAAATTTTGACTTGGTTGCTTTCGATCAGGTCAAAATGTTTAAAAGAAAGGTTTTAAACCTTTCGACACAGTCGAAAGGTTACTCCTGTAAATTTATTTTGAAATCGTCCGGCATAGTCGAAAGGTTACTGCCGCTTTATACAAATGTTTTGCTTTAAACCTTCCGATGAGATTTAAGGGTTTACTTTGATTGATTTTGAATGGTCTATTTGTTTTAAAACCAGCCGCTTCTCCCAATGCTTTCGAAAGGAAGCTTTCAACTTAGGTGACTTACCCTTGTTTTATAAATTGAAGTATAACCTAAAGCTTTCAAAGGAGTTGTTTTAAAAGATGCTTTAAAGCTTTCGAAGCAGAACTTTCGACTTAGCCGAAAGGTTGTTTCAAATGAAGTCAAAAGGTTTTAAAAGAAGGATTTCCACCTATTTTAAATTGAACCCAGAAATTTTTTGAAGGGTTTTAGAGGGTTAGTTCTTTCGAAAGGTTTTGTTTACTGAATGTTTCTAAAAGGGGGTCGAAGGCAAAACTTTCGAAGGGGTCGAAGGCTAAGCTTTCGATGGAGTCAAAAGATTACCTCTCGAAGGATTCAAAAGGTTTTTTTTCTGAATGATTTTGGAAGATTTTAAATGGAAGGGTTTCCAAAGGTTTTCCAAGGCAACGTTTCAAGTGTTTTAAATAGGATGTCTAAGGTTTTATCGCTTTCCAAAGGTTTAAAGTTCAACGGACTTGAAAGGTTTGAGGTTCAATGGTTTCGTAGGGTTGAGTTTCAATGGTTTTGAAAGGTTTTTGAATTCTAAGGGTTTTGAGGGTACCAATGGAAACAATAAATGAATATGACCTAAGTTAGGGAAAATAATGGGAATAGGTTAATCATGGGGTTAACATGATATAAATAGAATCATGGGACTAACATGATACAAATAGATTCATGGGGCTAGCATGAATCAAATGACAAATTCAAATAGAATCATGGGGCTAACATGATACAAATAGATTCATGGGGCTAGCATGAGTCAAATGGAAAATGTAATCATGGAGCTAACATGATATAAATAAACTCATAGGGTTAACATTAGACCATTAAAGTTCATGGGGCTAACATGAAATAGTTAGATTCATGGGGCTAGCATGAATCAAGTGGCAAAATGATGGGTTCATAGTCATTCTAGGAAAACTATGTGATATGAGATGGATAGTCTACATCAACTTAAGCAGAATGAATGTGGAACATGCAGTCCCTCCTTGATATAATTATACTTTAATTGGGGACGGGAAATCCTAATTGTTTTCAAGTATGCATGTCACCATAATGTTTTATAAATATATGTTTTAACCATTGTGGATGTAGGAGCCTAGAATATGGTTTTATGAAAGGTTTTGTAAAAGATATGTTTTAAAAGGATGTTAGTGAGGGGAAAACCGTTCCGCTAAGCGGCGTGGTCTCACTTAACATGATTAATCGGGATGTATAGTGTTATTCATACCAGGCTTTATGTCTGACTTGAAGTTTATGTTTCCCCTTAAACTCTCGGGTGCTCAAAATTAATTTGAGTAGGATGAGGGATTAAGGTCTTTTTCAGGTTTTAGTACGATGACGAATAAGCTACCGGAGGCATGCAGCAGTCAAACAGATAACTATTTAGGATTGTTGTTCTTGTTATGTTTTGATGTATTTCCGCTGTGATTGTATTAGGTCTATTATGACCATATGACTCTGATCATCCAAGGGGGTATCTTCATATACCGCTCTTGGCGTAAATTGTAATAATTATATTTTATCTATGCTTGGGAACGATTTGGGATTATGTGTTGTGAATGTGAAACAATTGGTTTTGAATGTAATGATGTAAAAGCTGTTTGAAATCTGTATTTTGTTTCATATTCAAGTACTTCTGATATTATTGATATCATTAACATAGCTGTTTTAGTCGTCGGAAGCTAATACTATATATGATTGCAGCATCTGTAGCGCTTAGTTTTAGGCCTCTAGATAGGGGATGTTACAGCTTGGTATCGGAGCATGGTTTATGAAATACTTTTACTAAAAATGATTTTTGAAAACATGATCCTTAGAAATTAGAATTAAGATCGGGGTATGGGATAACACTATAGTAACATACTTGTATTTGTTATATATATATAAGTATACGCTATATCTCTAGGCTCCTATCTTAGTTAAGCTATTTATCTATATCTCACGAGGTTTGAATACAAATATGGAAGGAAGAAGAGGCAGAGTTAATGTTGGAGGAGAGAGCACCACTACTTATGGAAATGCCCGACCCAATGCTAGAATAGGTCCCGGTCAGGCACAAGCTGAAACTACTGGTGCAGGAGTTCCCTAGATGGACATGGGAGCCTTGTATCAGTTGTTGGAAAACCTTTTGCAAGCAGGAGCTTCTGGAAATGTGGGTGGAGCAAATCCTATAGTTCTAGTTGAATATAACTATGCTAAGCTATGTAGGGACTATATCAGTTTGGGAGGAAAGCCGTTTGCTGGAACGGAAGATGCTGTTGAAGTGGAGGATTGGCTGTTGAACTGTGCAAGGATTTTTATAGATCTAGGCTTGAATGATGGAGAGAGGAGAAGGCTAGCCTCGAGATAGTTGCAAGAGTTAGCGCTTCATTAGTGGAACAGTGTGACGACCAGAGTGCCAGAGGAAGACTTGACTTGGGCTGATTCAGGAGGAGGTTTGAGCAGAGGTTCTTGTCTGAGGTGGCCAAGTCGGCGTTAATGAGGAAGTTCATAGATCTTGTCCAAGGACAAATGTCTGCGGTCGAGTATGCTGCAAGGTTTGATGAGCTATCCCGATATGGTTATGCTTTGGTTGACACGGATGTCAGAAGGAATGAGAGATTCATTAGAGGATTGAGGCCAGAGATGGGCAGAATGACTATGGCCCATATCCGAGATCCTTCTAATGTAGTAGTGGAAATGGCCATTTTCCATGAGGAAATGCTTGCTGTTTCGGCTAGGGAGAAGCCCGTTGAATTCCATAGTCCTCAAGGGAAGAAGAGAAAGTTCTTCAAGAAGAAGGATGCTCATAGAGAAGGAGCTACCAAGAAAGGGAAAGCGGACAAAGTTTGTTACAAGTGTGATACGAAGGGTCACTATGCTAATGAGTGTCGTTCGAGGGATGGAAAGTCGATTGTGGGGAAGCAGAATGTGCAATGCTATAATTGCAACTAGATGGGGCATTATAAGGATAAATGTCCTGAAACCGCCAAGGCAGGGAAGGGAAATGTCTTTGCTTTGGAGCCATCGTCCTCTAAACCAACTGATGCTAAGAAAGGAAAGTCTATAATGGAAGGTACGCTTTGGATCCATGGCATACCAGTTAGGTTATTGTTTGATATCAGAGCATCTCATTCTTTTATTTCTCGATGTCTAGTAGATAAGCTTAACCTAGAACCCTCATATTTAGTTACTTCCTTAAGGGTTGCAAATTCGATAGGAGGTTATGCAATGCTTGGGATGAGGTGTGACCATTTAGAGTTTGGTTTGCTAGGCCATACTTTTGAGTGCTATTTGCATGTGTTTGACTTTGGGGGATTTGGGATTATCCTTGGGATGGATTGGTTAAGTAAATATGATGCTAGGATATTTTTCCATGATAGGAGAATATCACTTAGTCACCCGGATTGTAGGGATCGAATAGTCTATATCGTAAAAAACCCTAGTTGTGAAATGAATGCTTTATTGGGTACTATGGAGTTGGAGGATGAGTTGCATTGAGTCTTTGTAGTTAGAGAATTCATAGATGTGTTTGAGCCCGTAACTAGGTTGCCACCGAAATGAGCTATTGAGTTTTGAATTGATTTAGTGCCTGGAGCAAAACCGGTGAGTAGACTGCCGAGTAGAATGCCCCACACCGAGATGAAAGAAATAAAGGTACAATTGGAGGATTTGGAAGGCAAGAGTTTTGTCCAACCAAGTAGTTCGCCATGGGGAGCTACCGCCGTATTTATTAAGAAGGCAAATAGATCGTTAAGGCTGTGTATCGATTATTGTAAGTTGAATGAGAAAACAATAAAGAACCGATATCCATTGCCGAGAATTGACGATTTGTTCGATCAGTTAAGTGGAGCCAAGGTTTTTTTTCAACTGGATTTGGCGACAGGATTTCATCAGCTTAGAGTGGATGAGGATAGCATTCCTTTAACGGCGTTTAGGATAAGATATGGATCGTACAAATGGTTTGTTATGCCGTTCGGACTGACTAATGCGCCGACATTCTTTGTGGATCTAATGAATAGGATTTTTCGAGAGCACTTGGATAGATTTGTGTTAGTTTTCATAGATGACATTCTGGTATACTCTAAGGATGAGAAGGAGCATGAAGTTCATCTTAGAGTTGTGCTCGAAACATTGAGGGAGCATCAGTTGAAGGCTAAGTTTTTGAAGTGTCATTTTTGGAAGAAGGAAGTGAAGTTCCTTGGTCATATCGTCTTAGAGAAATGGTTGTCTGTAGATCCAATTAAGATTGAGACGGTGAATAATTGAAAGAGACCTAAGACGGTGATCGAGATTAAGAGCTTTCTTGAATTGGCTGGATATTATCGAAGATTTATCAAGGATTTTTCACGAATAGCTGCACCGATGACTAAGCTTATGTGAAAAGATGTGAAATTTGTATGGACTGATAAGTGTGAGGAAGCATTCCAGACCATGAAACACTTATTGACCCATGTGCCGATGTTAGTGGTTCCAGAGGGGAATCAAGATTTGGTTGTTTATAATGATGCGTGTGGAACTGGATTGGGAGCTGTGTTGATGCAAAGAGGTAAAGTGATTGCCTATGCTCCTAGACGGCTCAGACCACATAAAGTTAGGTATCCAACGCATGACTTGGAGTTAGCCGCCATTATATTTGCTTTGAAGGTGTGGAGGCATTATCTTTTGGGAGAGCGATTTGAGGTTTATACTGATCATAAGTCATTGAAGTACTTGTTCTCTTAGAAAAAGCTAAACATGAGACAACATAGATGGTTGGAGTTTATTGCTGCATATGATTTTGGAATTGAGTACACACCCAGAAAAGGAAACGAGGTGGCGGATGCACTCAGTCGGAAACATCAGAATGTAGTATTGGCTATGATTGCTGAGTGGAAAGATTTGGAAGCATTGTCAGCTTGTAGTGTGCAGTTTAGATCCAGGGAAGGTTCTAGTACCAGAAGTGTTGTATTGTCTTGTTTAGAACTTAGGCCGGTAATGATTGAGAAGATAGCTTTTAAGCAAGAGGAGGATCCAATTTTGGCTGAACAGATCAAAAGGTTGAGGGAAGGAACGGAGAGTGATGACCTAAAGGATTTCACCCTTGACCAAAATGGGCGGTTGAGAAAGAGAGGAAGGTTGTGTGCTTCGAATGTAGAAAACATGAGGAGGGAAGTTTTGGATGAATGCCATCGCTCGAAGTTCACTATCCATTCAGGAGGAACGAAGATGTATCAGGATATGAAGAGAATTTTCTTCTGGGAAGGTATGAAACCGGATATTGGTTTATGTGTTAAGCAGTGCTTGAATTGCCAACATGCAAAGGCTAAACACCAAAAACCAAGCGGATTGCTTCAACCGTTGGAAGTTCCATTGTGGAAGTGGGATTCTATTTCTATGGATTTTATTGATGGGTTGCCAAGATTTAATAGAAGGAATGAAAGTATATGGGTCATAGTAGATAGACTGACCAAGAGTGCCCATTTCATTTCAGTAGAGTCAACTAGGATGACACCTAGTTTGGCAAAGTTATTTATAAAGAATATAGTTAGACTGCACAGGATTCCTAGTAGTATTGTTAGTGATAGAGATTCTTTGTTTACTAGTGAGTTCTGGAAAATTCTACAAGAAGCATTAGGAACCAAGCTCAACATGAGTACCGCTTACCATCCATAGACTAATGGGCAAATGGAAAGAGTTAACAAAATCTTGGAGGATTTGTTAAGAGCTTATGTATTGGATTTCGAGGGATCATGGGAGGAGCATCTTCATCTAGTCGAGTTCTCGTATAACAATAGTTATCAGACTAATATTTGGATGGCACCGTTTGAAGCTTTGTATGGAAGGCCATGTAAGTCTCTCGTATGCTGGTTAGAGACCGGGGATAGGTTGGTTCTTGGCCCAGATTTGGTGAAGGAAGCCGCGGAGAAGATTGAGTTAATCTGAGCTAGGATGAAGGAAGCTCAATCTAGGAAGAAAAGTTATGCTGATAGAAGAAGGAAAGATTTGGAATTTATGTCGGAGACTATGTGTTTATTAAGGTTTTACCGATAAAGGGTGTGATTAGATTCGGGAAGTCAGGAAAATTGGCACCCAGATTCATTGGTCATTTTTGTATTGTTGAGAGGATCGGTAAACTCGTTTATAGAGTATAGTTACCGAGTAGTTTGGCTGAAGTCCATGATGTTTTCCATGTTTCTCATCTTAGTAAATGTGTTAGAGACCCGGAGACTACTATAGCACCTATAGTTTTAGAAGATTTAGTAGTAGAACCAGATTTGACCATAGATAAAAAGCTGATTCAGATTATGGCCAGATATGAGAAGAAGTTGAGGAGAAGACATTTAAGTTAGTAAAGGTTCAGTGGAGTGACGATGCTGGAGACTGTACTTGGGAAACGAAGAGCAGGATTAGGGATACTTATCCTGACTTCTTTGATGGTATGTTTTACCTTTGATTGTTTTATTGTGTACCTTATCGTAATTTCGAGGACAAAATTCTTTAAGGCGGGGAGTCTGTAACACCCCATATTTTCATGACCTTATTTAGGATATTTATTTTGTTAAATTAAATAAAATAATATGTAGATTAATAGGTTGAGATTTGTTTTAGCTAAGTGTAGCCGTGCCATAATAGGGTGTTAACTAATTTAAAATAACCTAAAACAAAGGTGTTAGGAAATGACAAGGGCAATATGAGAAATATGTGGAGCTTATACCCTAAACCCTTAGGAGATAGAAACTCACGTTCATTACATTTTACTCATACTAAAAACACTAAGGCTGGCCACCATTTTCACTCTCAAGAAGAAGATTAAAGCTAGGATTTAAGAGGAGGAGGATAATCTACTAAATCAACATCAAATCTCCCATCTATAATCTCAAAGCTAAGGTGAAAAATTTCTACATCCCTTTTTCTTTTGGTTTTCGGTTTTAAGATTAAGATTCGAAATTTTTTGCAAGTTTATGCCATGTTTTGATGATTAAAGTTAAACATATTTATTAGTTGGTGAAATATGCACGTTCATACTGGTTTTATGATATATTCGATATGAAAACTATTTTTGATGACATCCAAATGCCTTGAAAATTTAAATATAGGTCAGAAATGATATTTCAGAGATGGGTTTCAATTTTCATAATTTTCTGAATTATGGTGGATTTTATATTAATATTCTAGTGAAGGAAATTGTTTATTGGGTTAAAATTATTTTCGGCTAATATAATAATTTTTTGGGGTTGAAATTTTTATATGTTAGACAACATAATAAAATAGTTCTGAGATTTTTTCAGATTTTTCCTAAGTGTTTTGATGGATATATAAAATTTTAAGGTTTGAGGCTTAAATGTTTTATATATTTATTTAAGGAGAAGGGGCATTTTGTAAAATAAAACTATTATTTAAATCTAAAATTTGTGGCAGCATTTTTCTAAAATGTAATTGTTAACCAATGAGAATTTATTAGAAAGGGCAGGTTAACCATGCTTTGGCATGTTTCAGCCATTTTAGGCATAATACATTCCGACCCAGACCTTTCGTCTAAGTCGAAAGGATCGAACCTTTCAGCAAGGTCAAACCAATGCATATGGTATCAAGTACTTGGTGCGTAATGAATTGGACAGAGTCGAAGGGTTTTTGGTCGAAAAGTTGATGGCCAAAGAGGTTGAGGTATGTTTGTTTAATAAACCAAAAGCCTGCTTTGCTTTCGAAATTGAAGCTTTCGACTTGGTTGCTTTCGATCAGGTCAAAATGTTTAAAAGAAAGGTTTTAAACCTTTCGACACAGCCGAAAGGTTACTGCTGCAACTTTGTTTTGAAATCCTCCGGCATAGTTGAAAGGTTACTGCCGCTTTATACAAATGTTTTGTTTTGAACCTTCCGATGAGGTTGAAGGGTTTACTTTGATTGGTTTCGAATGGTCTATTTGTTTTAAAACCATCCGCTTCTCCCAATGCTTTCGAAAGGAAGCTTTCGACTTAGGTGACTTGCTCTTGTTTTATAAATTGAAGTATAACCCAAAGCTTTCGAAGGAGTTGTTTTAAAAGATGCTTTAAAGCTTTCGAAGCAAAACTTTCGACTTAACCGAAAGGTTGTTTCCAATGAAATCGAAAGGTTTTAAATGAAGGATTTCCACCTGTTTTAAATTGTACCCAGAAAGTTTTCGAAAGGTTTTAGAGGATTAGTGCTTTCGAACGGTTTTGTTTACTGAATGTTTCTAAAAGGGGGTCGAAGGCAAAGCTTTCGAAGGGGTCGAAGGATAAGCTTTCGATGGAGTCTAAAGGTTACCTCTCGAAGGGGTCGAAAGGTTTTTAATTCTGAATGATTTTGGAAAGTTTTAAATGGAAGGGTTTCCAAAGGTTTTCCAAGGCAATGTTTCAAGTGTTTTAAATAAGATGTCTAAGGTTTTATTGCTTTCGAAAGGTTTGAAGTTCAATGGGTTCGAAAGGTTTGAGGTTCAGTGGTTTCGTAGGGTTCAGTTTCAATGGTTTCGAAAGGTTTTTGAATTCTAAGGGTTTTGAGGGTACCAATGGAAACAATAAATGAATATGACCTAAGTTAGGGATACTAATGGGAATAGGTTAATCATGGGGTTAACATGATATAAATAGAATCATGGGGCTAACATGATACAAATAGGTTCATGGGGCTAGCATGAATCAAATGACAAATTCAAATAGAATCATGAGGCTAACATGATACAGATAGATTTATGGGGCTAACATGAGTCAAATGGAAAATGTAATCATGGGGCTAACATGATATAAATAAACTCATGGGGCTAACATGGGACCATTAAAGTTCATGGGGCTAACATGAAATAGTTAGATTCATGGGGCTAGCATGAATCAAATGGCAAAATGATGGGTTCATAGTCATCATAGGAAAACTATGTGATGTGAGATGGATAGTCTACATCAACTTAAGCAGAATGAATGTGGAATAGGTAGTCCCTCCTTGATATAATTAAACTTTAATTGGGGACGGGGAAATGCTAATTGTTTTCAAGTATGCATATCACCATAATGTTTTATAAATATATGTTTTAACCATTGTGGATGTAGGAGCCTAGAATATGGTTTTATAAAAGGTTTTGTAAAAGATATGTTTTAAAAGGATGTTAGTGAGGGGAAACCTGTTCCGCTAAGCGGTGCGGTCTCACTTAACATGATTAATCGGGATGTATAGTGTTATTCATACCAGGCTTTATGTCTGACTCGAAGTTTATGTTTTCCCTTAAACTCTTGGGTGCTCAAAATTAATTCGAGTAGGCTGAGGGATTAAGGTCTTTTTCAGGTTTTAGTAGGATGACGAATAAGCTACCGGAGGCATGCAGGAAGAAAACAGATAGCTATTTAGGATTGTAGTTCTTGTTATGTTTTGATGTATTTCCGCTGTGGTTGTATTAGTTCTATTATGATCATATAACTCTTATCATCCAAAGGGGTATCTTCATATACCGCTCTTGGCATAAATTGTAATAATTATATTTTATCTGTGCCTGGGAATGATTTTGGATTATGTGTTGTGAATGTGAAACATTTGGTTTTGAAACGTAATGAAGTAAAAGCTGTTTGAAATCTGTGTTTTGTTTCATATTCAGGTGCTTCTGATATTGTTGATATCGTTAACGTAGCCGTATTTAGTTGCCGGAAGCTAATACTATAGATGACTGCAGCACCTGTAGCGCTTAGTTTTAGGCCTCTAAATAGGGGATGTTACAATGACTTTGAAATAATTTCTATCACGATTAAACACTGTTGTAACCGAAGTCATCATTCCGAAGAAAGATATTGTTTTGGTGGCATTGATTCAAGGAGTCCACCCAGATACAAACTTCATTAAATGGCTTAAAATAAAATAGTCACCTACCATAGAATAATTGTATCAAAAAGCATCCCAATATCTGGGCTCAGAAGAGGCAGATCTGGTCGTGGGACTGATTGGAGGTAGAATATCGAATGATGTAATGCAAAGCAGTGTTGCGATTTGACAAACCGATGATAAGGCCGGGAATGTTGCAACCAATGTTGGGAATAATAATAATAACCAAAAAAGAAGGAACATGGGCGTTAGTGGGAAGAAGCCAAACTTTAAGAAGCTTGAGATATACATAACCTGAAGATTATATCCTACTAAATGAGACTATTGAGAACATTTACCTTGCTATGGAAGTAATTGGGATTTATAAGAAGCCACCTCGAAGGGAGGCAACCGAACATGAACATGCTCAGGGAAGTATTGTCACTTCCATGAAACACATGGATACAGTAGCAACGAGCGCCGTCATCTGAGGGATACAATTGAGGACTTGTTTAGGAAAAAGAAACTACAGGTGTATGAGAGAACCGTAGGCTGGCGGGCAGATGAATAATAGACCTTAAGGGCTAATGGCCCAAGGCTAGGCCTATTGACGATGTACCTAGGCAGTCTGAAAAGAGAATTGTGATAAACACTATTACTGGTGGACCTCATCCGGTTGAGAGAAGCTAGAATGAGATGAAGGAGTATGGTACTTCTTCAAAGCATGTTCTTCAGGAGACTTGTTTTGCTGTGAAAGACGAAGCTTCGGTGAAACAGTTGAAGACAATGATTGATTATATAGTGTTCAAAAACAAAGATGTGGATGGGGTAGAAGTGCCAATGCTTGACCCCATGGTGATTACGGCCGTTGTTGAGCCGACGGCTATGTAGCGAGTCCTCTTTGATTGTGGTAGCTTGTGGGTTGCAAAATTATCGATCTTAAGACTATTAAACATTTGAAGGGGGTGAATAGTGTTTTCAAATTTTTATGAATCCTTTTGAAATTCTTTCAAGACTATTATTAATAAATGCAAAATGAACAATCATAGATGCAAACACAGATAAGTATAAATACAGTAAAGTAAAAGTAGAGAAATGGAGAGATTACACCAGGGATTTTTATATTAGTTCAGAGTTACCCTACATCCAGGCCCATATAATTTCTTATACGGAGTTCTTTTTAAATGCCAATCCTTAACCGGGAAGAAGGCAAACCCAACACAATCTCGATTTCAAGGCTATGAGACATGACCTCTAGATTTTCCAAGCTCTAGATACACTCACTTGATTCAGAGGAGACATAAGAACACCCACTTGGATTTCTCGGACACCAAACACACCCTATTGATTTAGACTGGCTACAATCACATGCACGCAAATGATCCTATTGCCTCTTGGACAACACTTTGATCTTTGATTGAAAGAGAGAGATGATTGAATCGAAGAGTAAATAGTAGAGAATCAATACAATGAAGATTGAATTGATTCTAGTTTGAATTTGAGAAGATTTAAGCAAATTTTCCTTAGAAATTTTGGTAGAGTAAGAGGAGAGAAGATAATAAGAAAGTAGTTGTTAAAAAATTAGTTTGAAACCCCCCTCTATATAGAGAATAAATAGACATGTCCATTCGCGAAGAGTTATGACGAATAGGCACTACATTTCAAAATTTGAATTTCCAATTAGCGGCATGTATGTCGACATATCATCTTCTTATATGTCGATATAAGCTAGTGTATTTTGAAAACTTGTTTATTTTAAAATGCTTTGAAAATCTTATGCTTTGTAAAATATTTTGGTGCTTTATAAAATATTTTAAACATAGTTTATAAGCAATTTCAAACTTTAAAGAAATTTTGTTAAATATCTTTAAAAATATTTTAAAAATATTTTTTTTTAAATGAAGAATATGAAAATGAGAAGAGAGAGATCAAAGATTGCTACCAGGAATTTTAACAATATTCTATGACTCTATATGCTATACTATAGTCTTGAGATCTTTATACTCATGTGTCTTCATGTCCATTTCTTGAGTCTCTATATTGTACAGTCTTCGTGTTGGGTATATTTCGACACCATCTACCGGACCAAGCTCCTCCAACCATCTACCGGACCAAGCTCCTCCCACCATCTACCGGACCAAGCATCTACCGGACCAAGCTCCTCCCACCATCTACCGGACCAACCATCTACCGGACCAAGACATTCCGAACCAAGCTCCTCCAACCATCTACCGGACCAAGCATCTACCGGACCAAGCTCCTCCCACCATCTACCGGACCAAGCATCTACCGGACCAAGCTCCTCCCACCATCTACCGGACCAAGCATCTATCGGACCAAGCTCCTCCCACCATCTACCAGACCAACCATCTACCGGACCAAGACATTCCGAACCAACCTACCGGACCATGCTCCTACCGAACCAACTCCTTCCGGGCCAACAATACCAGGCCAGGTCGCGTCAGCCCAGGCCCACCAGCTGTTATATACATCCATGACCCCTACCCCCAGCCTCACTCTATAAATAGAGGGGCAGGGGTACAACAATGGGGACAAGTTTGAGAGCTCAAGCACGGAAGGAACTTTCAAACAACTTTCTTTTACTTGTACCAAAGCTTTGTACTTGTAATCATAACAAAAGAAGAGAAATAACATATAAAGTGGATGTAGGCACATTCTGGCTGAACCACTATAAATCTGCGTGTCTTTTTACAATTTAGCCCCTGTTTTTCATATATTTGCATAAATCTCCAAAATCACTAAGAACAACCTAAGATCTACTAAATCATATAACTTTGAGGTGTTTGTCCATTTTTTGTGCAAACATTTTTGGTGCTTTCACTAAGAAGGGAGAAGCTCGAAGCTTCAGCTTCATCCACTTAACAGCTTCCCTAACAGCATCGTTCGCTACTTGGAAAACATGCCTCCCAAACAGATAAAAGATGTTAACAAAGGAAAAAACATCGCGTCCAGCAGTCTTCCAGATCCAGCTATCACGAATCAAGTAAATCGTCCTCCTCTGGCAGTAGTAACGAATGAAGGACAGGTTAACCCAACCATTCCTGCCACAGAACAGCCTGCAGCAATTACTAGGGCAGATTTCGACAGAGTTGTGGTTGAAGTAACTAACCGCTTCACGTCTCAGCAGGAAGCTTTGGTGGACCATCTCATGTCACGCTTAAGGGACGCTGAAGAATCCAACCGCAACACTGAATCATGGGGCGAGTCCTAGTCTGGAGGATCTCAGAGACAACAAAGATCTTCCTTCTTCGAAGGAGCTAACGGCAGAAGTAGCCATGGTAGGAGCCGAGACCGAGCACAGCCCGAAGTTAGGCCTGAGGAAACGTTTGGTACCGAACCCAACGGGGGTGGTACCGGACGGAGGTCAACTGTAGCTGAGCCTGTCATACTGCCTAACCACGGAAACGCCAGTGAACGGGGCCGAGCTAGAGTCCATCCCGAAGTTGGACCCGAGGAAGTGCTTAGATCAGAACCCGGCAGGGGAAGATCAAGGCAAGGGCCAACTGTAGCTGACCCTAGCATGCTCCCAGAAGATCAAAGGCAGCCACTGGAAAATATGAGGAATGATAGACGATACCATCCCTATAGGTCATCTGGACGGAATCATCCCACAGAACAGAACCAAACTCATTTCTATCTGCTCCAAGTTCTGATGAAAGGATGGCACGCTTATTCAGAGAGTGTGTCCAACGGGAGCAAAGAGATCGAGGGATAGGCGCTAGGGTAACCAGCCCTTTCGCCCGCAATATCGAAATTGCTATCACCCCCCGAGAATGGAAGATGCCAACAATGGAACCCTACAAAGGAACCTCTGACTCCGTTGTACACTTACAGAGGTACACGCAGCATATGCTCATGAGTGGGGCGACAGAGGGAGTACTGTGCAAATGCTTTCCGCTCTTCTTGGCAGATCTTGCTACCTCCTGGTTCTGTCATCTACCCCAGGGATCCATCAGCTCGTGGGAGATGTTGAAAGAAAATTTTATCAGTCAGTTCCGCATTCATGTGGAGGAACCTAAGGACGCTTATTCCTTATCCAGCGTCAAATAGAAACCTGGAGAGAAGCTGCAGCAATACCTAACCAGATTCAACGCCGCAGCAGCCGCAGTCCAAGATGCCGATGAGAAGCTTATCCTAATGGCCCTCTGCAGTGGTGTGCATCCGGACACTAAATTTGCTAGAAGGTTGACAAAAGAAAAACCAGCTACTTTACCCAATTTCTTCCATGAAGCCGGGAAATACATGAGGCTTGAGGATGCTGCCGTTGAGGGGCAGTCAGGACAGCAAAATAAGACAACCCATGGCAACGCCCCTGCTGTGGCAAGGGACGTTCGAAGAAATGATTCCAGAGACAATGCTGGGGGCAAGAAGGGAGAAAAGCGTCTATATCGGCCAGGACCAAGATTCGACACTTACACTCCTTTGAACGAGACCGTCGAAAATATCTTCCTTGCCACCCAAGGCGAAGTTAGATACAAACGCCCACCATACAAGAAGGAATCAGATAACGCACAGAAGTCTGGAAAGTTCTGCCGCTTCCACGAATCTCACGGGCATGATACCAACGAATGCCATCATCTCCGAGATCTGATCGAGGAACACATCAGAAGAAAGAAACTGGAACGTTATGTAAAAGGTCAGGACATGACCCCAGCTCCTGCCAATGAAAACCCAAGGCTACCCTCACCGGGGGCCGACAGAGGAAACCGCAACGCTAGCAGCTCTAGTCAAGAAAAGATAGTGGTCCATACCATCTCAGGAGGGCCACACATCGCAGACAGAAGCTGGAAAGAGATGGAAAGATACGGAAAGTCGCTTAGAGACAATAAAGACTATGTCAATTCGGTTATAGAAGAACGCCACCCGAAGCGGAAAGAAAGTGATGACATCACATTCGGTAAGCGTGACCTAGAAGGAAGGCAGTACCCTCACATGGATCCCATGGTCATCTCTGCCCGACTTGGTCCCGCCAAAGTTTACCGAATCCTGGTAGACACTGGAAGCTCAGTAAACATCCTGTTCAAACACGCATTCGACAAAATGAAGCTGTCAATGAAGGATGTATCTCCCTGCGATAAACCACTACATGGTTTCACTGGGGATGCTAAGATGCCCCTCGGGCAACTGGACCTCTTTGTTGAGATTGGAAGCCATCCCCGCTCCATTGTACGGAAGCAGACATTCGTGCTAATAGAAAACCATTCGGCCTACAACGCCTTCTTAGGAAGACCAGCCTTGTCTGACTTCCAAATTGTCCTAGCCCCATGGTGTCTAAAGATGTAATTTCCAACGGACAATGGAGTAGGGGAAGTAGAAGGAGACCAGGACGTTGCTCGAGACTGCTATGTGACTGAACTTCGCAACAACCACAGGAAGGATAAAGGGAAGGGTGTAGAGATTGCCCTCTGCACAAAAAGTCTGGAAGCATAGCAACTAAAGAAAGCCCCTCCTCTTCGATATACCAGCGACCCTTTCAATGAATTAGACCCTATGGACAAAGAGGAGGAGGCCACCGCCGAGCCTACAGAGGCTATGGAGTTTATATCTGTAGACAAGCACGACTCAAGTAGACTATTGAAAATTGGGTCCTAACTAAAAGCCGAATTGAAGGAACAACTCATCGATTTTCTCCGCCACAACTTGGATGTATTCGCTTGGTCACACGCTGACATGACCGGAATCTCCCCCGACATAGCATGCCACGTATTAAACATTGATCCTACCAAGGCGCCTGTAAAACAAAGAAAGAGAAGTATGGGGGCAGAGCGATCAGCAGCCCTCGATGAAGAAGTAAAGAACCTACTCGCCAATGACTTCATACGAGAAGCTATCTACCCGGAATGGATCGCTAACCCGGTGCTGGTAAAAAAGGCTAATGGGAAGTGGCGAACCTGCATTGACTTTTCCAACCTAAACGACGCCTGCCCAAAGGATTGTTTCCCACTTCCCAGAATCGACCAACTTGTAGACAACACAGCCGGGCACGAACTCCTATCTTTTATGGATGCATACTCAGGGTATAACCAAATTCCTATGCATGCTCCCGACCAAGACCACACTAGTTTCATCACCGACCGGGGTTTATACTGCTATAAGGTAATGCCTTTCGGACTTAAAAATGCAGGGGCCACCTACCAGCGCCTCGTCAACAAAATGTTTGCAGGGCTAATAGGACAAACTATGGAAGTATATGTGGATGACATGCTGGTAAAGTCAAGGAAAGCCAAAGATCATGTAAGCCACTTAGGCAAGATGTTTCAAGTACTTCGACAATATGGAATGAAGTTGAATCCACTAAAATGCTCCTTCGGAGTGTCATCAGGAAAGTTCTTAGGATTCATCGTTCATGCCAGAGGGATAGAAGCAAACCCTGAACAGGTCCGAGCGTTAAGGGATATCAAGATACCTTCCACTCGGAAGGAAATGCAAAGTTTGAATGGAAAAGTGGCCGATCTAAGCCGATTCATCTCCAAGGCGACGGACAAGTGCGTCCCCTTTTTTGAAGCCCTAAAGAAAGACAAGGGAAAGTTCGAATGGACTGGCGAATGCCTGACCGCTTTCCTTCACTTAATCGAACACCTCCAGAAACCACCGGTACTCTCAACTCCAAGCGAAGGAGAAGAATTATACCTATACCTCGCTGTGTCATCTCATGCCCTAAGCGCTGCCTTGGTAAGGGAAGACAACCGCACGCAATGGCCAGTTTACTTCGTCAGCAAAAGGTTTACTGGGGCAGAAGTTAGATATCCTAAACTTGAGAAGTTAGCATACTGTTTACTAATCACTTCACGGAAACTGCGTCACTACTTCCAGTCCCATTCCATCAAAGTTCTGACCGATCAACCACTGAGGCAGGTACTCCATCGTCCCGACACTTCCGGGCGACTACTTAAATGGTGCATTGAGCTGAGTCAATATGATATCACCTATCACCCTCGCACCGCCATCAAGGGACAAGCCATGGCTAATTTCATTACAGAATTCACTACCAACGAGGATAAGGAGCAATTGGAAATAACAGAAGATATCAAGTGGAATCTCTTTGTGGACGGTGCATCTAACGAACAAGGCTCGGGGGCAGGTGTGGTAATAATCACTCCCAGGGGAAACAAACTGCACTATGCTATAAGATTGGAGTTCGCTGCCACCAATAACGATGCAGAATATGAAGCAGTGATAGCCGGACTAGAAATTGCCATCGAAATCGGAGCCAATTCTTTGTGTCTTCATAGCGATTCTCAACTTATTGTTAATCAAATACTAGGAGAATTCCAAGCTCGAGAAGAACGACTCATAGCATATCTAAAGAAGACCAAGTTACTTCTCAGCCGACTGGACCACTACTTAGTCAAACACATCCCTCGGGAAGAGAACCAAGAGGCCAACGAATTGGCGAAGCAAGCAAGTGTGAGAGACATCACCATCTTCGGGGCGGTAACCATCTCAAAGCAACTGGCCCCAAGTTTTGAACAAGTGAATATGGTAGCTGCAACCGAAGAAGCAACTTGGATGACTCCCATCCGAGACTACCTACAGAGTGGCACACTACCCAACGGGCGTAACGAAGTCAAGAAAATCTTGAGGAAAGCATCCCGCTACACAATATAAGAAGACATCCTCTATCGGCGCGGTTTCTCTAACCCGTTATTAAGGTGTGTCGCTGGGAGAGAAGCCAAGGAAATCTTATCCAACATCCATCAGGGAAGCTGCGTAGATCACACCGGAGGGCAAACGTTAGCAAAAAAGATACTCCGATACGGATATTTCTGGCCCACCTTAAGCAAGGACGCCTTAGATTTCGTCAAAAAGTGTGACAGTTGCCAAAAATTTGCTAAGATTCCGCGGCTACCAACAACTGAGATTACTCAAATGACCAGCCCTTGGCCCTTCGCAATATGGGGAATTGACTTAATCGGCGAGCTACCAATGGGCTGAGGCGGGGAAAAATATGCTATAGTAGCAGTCGACTATTTCAACAAATGGGTGGAAGCGGAACCTCTGAATAAAGTATCTTCAGCAAAAGTTATTAACTTCCTGATCAAAAATGTTCTGTGCAGGTACGGAGTCCCACTCAAAATCATATTAGACAATGGACTTCAGTTTGACAGCGAGGAATTCACCAATTGGTGCCAAGAGCACGGAATTCACAAGAGCTTCTCATCCGTAGCATAACCCCAAGCAAACGGACAAGTCGAAGCCGTCAACAAAATTCTGAAAACTCTGATAAAAAAGAAGCTCGAAAAGTCAAAGGGCGCTTGGGTGGATGAACTCCCTACGGCACTATGGGCCTATCGCACATCTTTCAGAACATCGACGGGGCACACTCCTTTCTCTTTGGCATACGGATCGGAGGCTATGCTCCCAGTTGAAACCATTGTGCCTTCCCACCGTAGAATCCACTATAACCCAGAAGAGAACGAAGAACTCCTTCACATGTCTTTGGATCTAATTGAGGAGAGAAGAAATGATGCAGTCCTTAAAACAGCAGCCCACAAACAAAAAGTGGCGGCACACTACAACTCCAAAGTCAAGCATCGTACCTTACAAGAAGGGGATCTTGTCCTCAAGCGAATCTTCCCTCGTCCCGGAGCACTAGACCCGATCTGGGATGGACCATATGTAATTCATAAAGATCTCCACAACGGAGCCTATATTTTGTCAACAGTGGACAGAGAGGTGTTCCAGAGGGCATGGAACATCCAACACCTCCGTCGATACTTTTCTTAACTTGTATTGCCCATATGAAGTGAATTAACAAAGAGAATCAGTGGACGTAGGCATTTTCGTGCCGAACCACTTTAAAAAACCTTGTCTCTTTTTTAACTTGTTCCTTTGTATCTTGGCTGCTTGTTAACTTTATCCTTTTCTGTTGAACAAAATCCTGAGCATATACCATTTCTATTCAAAGCACTCCACAACGCAACTTCACCTGGACAAGACCTAGCAGGTACTATGCGAATCTATGCCCTCGCCAATGAGACACTTTTGCTCCGGCATCCCTCTGCTGCGGGTTAACTCATTGCTCGCGACGGCCCTCAAAGCCAACTGTAATGAGCCGATTATAAGCCACCGAGAAGGCCGACTATAGCCGAGGCAGCTCATTACGGCGTTAGGCTCGCCGGCAACTGTGAACCGACTATAAGCCTCAACATAAGGTGTGGCCAGCCAGGGGCAGTTCACAGTTGACGATCGGCACCCACGCTAGCCGGCCACAGCAAATCGAATAATACCCACGATTACGGGCCATAATGGCTCGGGTAGTTACTGTGCGCGATCTCGGCTCCGATGTGTCTTAAGTGCGGCTGTGGTAAAAAAGAATTAACTCCCCGCGGAGGCGTAAGATGGGTGACAAATGTCTCCAAGACCCATAGCTAGGGAAAGTGACTACAAAACCCGTTTGCCACGAACTTAAGCACATCGAAGGCCTTCCGTGATTGGAAGTTTTACTTTTTCACATATTCCAATTTTACTTGAGAAACTTTTCTCCTATCCTCTGTAACAATTCTTGAAGTACAGGACACAGAACAGGAGACACTCACTAATAAAAGCGGATATTCGCAGCAAGATATTGGAACGCATCCTTCAATCGATCACACAGGATATTCAAAGCTGCCACCTACAAGCAAGATATAAAGGGAAGTACTTCTTTCTTTCATATGTAAACACGTGACTATAATTTATTCACACCTCACACTAACATTGCAAGTCACGAAATTATCCTGGCATCAAACACTACTTGATCACGAGAATATGCATAGCTATATTTCTCATACAACATGTCAAAATAACAAAAACACTCAAAAGACGATAGAATCAGCTTAAGTTAAAAAATTACACGTCAAGAATAGTGTTGATTATTACAAATAGCAAGAATTACAACCTAAAAGTTACTCTACTGTTTTAAAGCTAACGTATACAGCCATGTCAAGTCTACAAAAAGAATTTTCCAGGTCTAATCAGGGAGCCGGCTGCGTTGGAGTCTTGTCTTTGTCCTGTTGACCACCTGTCCAGTCAAAGAAAGGATTCATTAGTGATAAAACAACTAAGTTAATGGAGAGACTAAAAAAGGAAGACTTACCAGCACCTGCTCCTTGACTATCCTGGTCGTCATCCTCTACTTGCACACCTGCCTCCTCAGCAGCAAGCAACCGCATACCCTCCTTCACCGCCGCCTTCTCCTTCTTAGTAAACTGGGCAGTGACCACATCCATGCTGAAGGCCACACCACCCTCTTTATCCGCATCCGCCTTAGCTTCCTCCAGATCCCGAAGATAAATCTTAGCCATGACCCTAGGATAATCATCCATCCAGGATAGGTTGCCCTTCTTCCAAGTTCGGAAGTACATGTCCTGAAGCATTTCATCCATCATCCCCTCATTCTCCTCAAACTCCCTCATCCGGGCCTCGGAAGCCGACAACCTTCCAATAGCAGCTTCTCTCTCCAAATGGTATCTCGAGCAGTCAGCCTGAAGGGATTTCCGCATCGCCTCCATCTCCTCCTTCAGCCTAACCTGAGCAAGCTCTGCGGCTTCAAGCTTCCCCGACAGCTCCTCTACCCGCTCAAGATCCACCCTCCGAACCTCATCCACTGTCGAGATGGCCATATTTATCTGCTCCTTGCAGGCAGCCTCCATCTTCCGCAGTTCCGCCTTACTAGCCTCCTCTATAGCCTTCCTCAACCGCCCGGAGGCAGCCTCATGCTGAGAAATCTGAATGGCCTGATCAGCGAGCTGTTTGGCCTGGTCCGAAACCATCAATCTTAGTCGGATGTTGGCACTCCCAATCTCCTCTCCAGCCTTAACCAGTCGGGCATGATGCCCCATCAGCTTCCTAGTCTCCTCTGCCACCCGATCAATATTAGCCTTGGCCTCGTCTCCCATGGTAACTATCCGAGTAGTAAGTAGATCGAGATCTAAGGACTAAGCCTCATCAAGCACCCGTACCATGAGATTGCGGGGAAGAAGGTGCTCACCAGTAACCTCGTCAAAGGTAATATCATGGGAACTTGGACCCAGGTCAGGATGACCCGCAAATGGATTCCGAGCCAAGTCAGGACGATCAATCTGAGTGACGGTAGGATTTTCAGACGGGTGCGGAGAAAGTACGAACTCAGTATCCTCCTCCATGATATCATGAAGAGGCTGAACTGGAGGCTGAGGACCAAGTGAAGATTCAAATAAGGGATGGCTCCTCTTTCTCTTTTGAATGCCCTCGTCAATAACCCCGAGAAGAGGACGGTAGCCGACTACATCCCCGGAACGGTGGGCCGAAGGCTTCGGCTTGGCGGAAGCTTTGGAGAGCTTGTACTGTTCAAGCCTGTGCCGAAGATCTGAGGTCTTGGCCGTTTTGCCTACTCCTGATATGAAAAAAAAAGTATCACAAGCATGCATTGATCTATAATTCGAGAAAACATGGGAAATTAAAAGGTAAAAAGAAAGGAAACACATCTGAGGTTGTACAAACCCTGGGGAGGAGTAGGATACTGCAATAAGTCCTGGATTTCATTCCAGGACGGGAGCGGGTCATAAAATATTCCTAAGTCCCTATCATAAATGGAGCCCGCAGGAGTCAAAAGTTCACCTTGAGTCGTCGGAGCCACCTTGGCTGGAATAGTCCGAGGAGGCTCGCTTGCACCAGTCCCAGCCTTATCAACTTTCCCAGGTTTCTCTATCAAAGCCGGTTCCCCGTCCAGCCCCTCAAAAGCTTGGTGGAATACATCATCCGTCCACTCCTGAATCTCGCCTGCTTGCCCAGGAAGCAGGGCCCCGATGCCATCACCACCATCGCCACCTTCCCGGTCACCTCCACCCTCACCTCTTTCCTCCTCTACGTCTTCCTCCTCCTGAGTAAGTGGACAATTGCTAGGGGAGGGACCGTCCGACTTCTTAAGTTTCTTACCTCCGACGGTTGGAAGTTTTGTGAAAGGTTTCCTCTTGCTACTCTCTACCGTGACACTTCCCTTAGCCTGAGCAGCCGCCCTCTCCTCCGCCGTCTCCCTCAGCTTGACTACTGACTGCTGTGGAAGAATTAAGTTATACTCCAGAAGGGTCGTGTTTCTGATCAGGTAGGCAGATGACCTATATCTCCCGAGAATAGCTTCTATCTCAGCCGCCATCTGAACCAGGCGATCAGTCTCCACAACTGCAAAGCCACCTGTCGCTAGCAAAAACTGAAAATGTATGAGGAGAAGCATCGCAGCCAGAATGGAAATTATAAATAAAGCATCAACTTACATCCAGAAGTAAAACGCCGAATAGAAACAGAGTCGTCTCTGACGAAGAACCACTCCTTCTTGAACATACTGAATTTGGAATACAGATCCAAGACCGGCTTGAAGGTTACAGCTGACTCCAAGCTGATGTATGGGGACCCCTTCTTATAGCCCCTCAGATTATACAAGTACCGGATCTCCCGGTTGGAAGGAGCACGACCATACTTCCTCTGGAAAATGACGAAGAGGCTCACCAGTATAGCATAGGAGTTGGGTTGAAGCTGGAATGGGGCCACCTTTAGATATGTGAGGAAGCTGGCTACCCAAGCGTTAAGAGGAGGAATGGCACCACACATACAGTGGTATCTGCTGTAGGCAAAGTACCCTTCAGGAGGGTCGTATGGCATAACTTCTCTCCTTGGCAACAGCAAGTGCGCCCTATCAATTCCGAAAGAACGGGAGATGACATCAAGCTGCTCCTCCTTGAGGGAGCTAGGAAAGCAATCGGGCGGGGAGTTCAGGAGCTCCTGTGGGCCGTACCCGTCCACTAGTGATCTCGGGGCAGATCCGTGACGTTCTGGATTCGGCTGAGCTGGGGGCACGGCAGAGGAACCTCCTTCGACCCCGGATTTCTTTTTGTCTGACCGAGTTTCCGCTTTACGAGACATTATCTGCAACACCGGAAAAACACATTGTTAGAACAGAGGATGTAAACAAGTATGTGTGTAACATGAAATTTCACTCATAAAATCAAAATGCCCAAATTCCTATTGTCATCCGATAAGGTGAAGGTTAAAATTCATTCGATATTCAGAGTCTCAAGGTTCATTCGGCATTCCCCGTGTGGAATTCATTCGGTGATCCAAGTAAGAATACTCATTCGGCATTTAAAGTCACGAGCTCATTCGGCATTTAAAGTCACGAGCTCATTCGGCATTCAAAGTCTCAAACTCATTCGGCATTTAAAGTCTCGAGCTCATTCGGCATTTACTAATAGAGTTCATTCGGTACACACAAGTCTCATTCGGCGAAGGGAAGTTAAGTACCTGATTCGGCAGGCGTAGGCAGTTCAGTAGATTGATTCGGCTATGCAACAAATTTGGCTCAAGTGCTTTGTTCGGTAGGAAATAACAAGGGCCCTAGCTCCGTACTTATAGACGAAGGTGGACCTCCGAACCAGCCGGTTCGGCGTCTGGAACCGGATGTGACTATTCAAAGGAGAAACAAAGCACGCCATGTGCTGTCACATAACCTGCTTTGGGTGGCAAATGTTGGGTATATTTCGACACCATCTACCGGACCAAGCTCCTCCAACCATCTACCGGACCAAGCATCTACCGGACCAAGCTCCTCCCACCATCTACCGGACCAAGCATCTACCGGACCAAGCTCCTCCCACCATCTACCGGACCAACCATCTACCGGACCAAGACATTCTGAACCAAGCTCCTCCAACCATCTACCGGACCAAGCATCTACCGGACCAAGCTCCTCCCACCATCTACCGGACCAAGCATCTACCGGACCAAGCTCCTCCCACCATCTACCGGACCAAGCATCTACCGGACCAAGCTCCTCCCACCATCTACCGGACCAACCATCTACCGGACCAAGACATTCCGAACCAACCTACCGGACCATGCTCCTACCGGACCAACTCCTTCCGGGCCAACAATACCAGGCCAGGTCGCGTCAGCCCAGGCCCACCAGCTGTTATATACATCCATGACCCCTACCCCCAGCCTCACTCTATAAATAGAGGGGCAGAAGTACAACAATGGGGACAAGTTTGAGAGCTCAAGCACGGAAGGAACTTTCAAATAACTTTCTTTTACTTGTACCAAAGCTTTGTACTTGTAATCATAACAAAAGAAGAGAAATAACATATAAAGTGGATGTAGGCACATTCTGGCTAAACCACTATAAATCTGCGTGTCTTTTTACAATTTAGCCCCTGTTTTTCATATATTTGCATAAATCTCCAAAATCACTAAGAACAACCTAAGATCTACTAAATCATATAACTTTGAGGTGTTTGTCCATTTTTTGTGCAAACACTTCGAATCAATACCTATATAATATCCTGCACTATAAACTATATAACTTGATAAAACATTAGTAGCCATATTATATATGAATGTTCATTAGTCTTATCAACATTTTCTTCCTCATCAAAACTGCTATTAATGATTTTAAAATTTTCATCAAATGAAACATGTAATGTTTCTTCAATCGTGTTAGTTCTGGTGTTAAAAACTCTATGAGCTTTAATTCTATTTAAATAACTAAAAAAACTTTATCTGATTTTGTATCAAATTTATCTAAATTATCCTTTGTATTTAATATAAAACATTTACTACCAAAAACTCTAAATTACGATACTTCAGACTTTTTATTATAAAATAATTCATATGGAGTTTTCTTAATTAAAGGTCGTATTATTTAAAATATATAACATGCTATAATAACTACTTTAGCCCAAAAACTTTTAGATAATTTACTATTATTTAACATGTTCTAGCACATTCTTGTATAGTTCTATTTTTACGTTCTACTACATGTTGTTGTAGTGTTCTTAGAAATGAAAAATTATAGGTTATTCCTTTCTTATTATAAAATTTTCAAAATTATCATTTTCGAATTCCCCTCCATGATTACTCTTAATCGTTTTAATTTTAGTTGACATTTGATTTTGAATTCTCTTAGTAAAATTTTAAACATTTCAAAAGCATCATTTTAAGTTTTAAGAAAATTATCCATGTAAATCTAAAAAAATCATCTACAATTACAAAGACATATCTATTGTGATTTATTGATTATATTTACGGAGGTCTGAAAAGATCTAAGTGAAGAAGTTTAAAAGGATGAGAAGTAGAAACCTTATCTTTAGATTGAAATGAATTTTTGTGAAGCTTTCCCAATTGATTGGCATCATATAAATTATTGACATTAAAACTCATTTTAGGAAGATCCCTAACAAGTTCATATTTAGCAACTTTAGAAGGTGTTAAAAATTAAATGACCAAATCTTTTGTGCCAAATCCAAGGGTCATAAGATTTAGCCAAAATATATAAGTTGTCACTGGAAACTTCATAATTAAAATACCGATGTTACGTTTCCTAATACCTTCAAAGATAATGTTTGACTCATTATCTTAGATATGGAAGTTATCTTTTTCAAACTTAATTTCAAAACCCTTATCGCACAATTGATTCATACAAAGGAAATTATGTTTTAAATTCTTATCTGGCAAAACATTAGAAATAGTAGGAGTTTTAGAGTTAACGTCATTGCTGATGCCAATCATATATCCTTTTGTCTCTAAAGTTTACCGATCCACCATCTTTACATAATATATCTTTTAAGATTTTTGGATTTCATGTCATGTGTCTCGAACATCCACTATCCAGTATCCACTTGTCCTTTTTGATTTGTGATATTTGATTTTAAAGTGTCTGTTCATCATTAGCCATATAACAAACATGTACCTGCAATTCAATATCATATATTTCCAAGAAATCAAGTGACTTTTCAAAAAAATTAATTTCTAAAAACATATTGGTTTCACAAAATTGTTTTTCTGCAAAATTGTTAATAATATTACTAGCCATTTAAACTTTTCAAAAAAAAAATCAAATTACAAGTTTTTGAAAACCTAGCGCTCCGATACCCAGTGTGGGTTGTGGAATTATGGATCTTATGGCTAATTAAACTCTAGAGGGGGGTGAATAGTATTTTCTAATTTTTATGAATATTTTTAGAATTCTTTCAAGATTATTATTAATCAACACAAAATGAACAATCATAGATGCAAACACAGATAAGTAAAGTAAAAAGTAGAGAATTAGAGAGATCACACCAGGGATTTTTATACTAGTTCGGAGTTACCCTATATCAAGTCTCGTACAATTTCTTGTATAGATTTCTTTTCAAATGCCAATCTTTAACCTAGCAGAAGGCAAACCAATACAATCTCGATTTCAAGGCTACGAGGCACACCCTCTAGATTTTCCAAGCTCTGGGTACACACACTTGATTTGGACGGGACACAAGTACACCCACTTGGATTTTTGAGATATCAAACACACCCACTTGATTTTAATGAGCTACAATCGCACCCATGCAAATAAAACTAGAGTTTATTGATTTTACAAAGTCTGTTAGAATCTCCAGTTTATGTTTCAATGACAATAACTATACAATCATATACATATATATAAATTTCATCAAAATTACATGTATACACTACAAGAAGACATCATGCTGGAAGATACCGAGACTCAAGGAAAAACAACGATTTATCGACCATACTATAGTTATTAAGGGTATTCTACTGTAAAAGAGTCTTAGATAAAATATTGTTAACGTCTCCTTGAGTATATATACATACACGATCACATACGATTTCATATACATTGAACTTAATTTGAAAAACTACATTTTCTACTCACAGACGTCTGAGGCAAAACCACAGACGTCTGAGGAAATACTCGAGAAAATAAATTTCTAAAGCCACAAATGTCTAAGGTAAAACATAGACGTCTGTGACAATCCCTGGGTAATTATTTTCTAAAGTCACAAATGTTTGAGATTTTACCACCGACGTTTGTCATTTGAAAAAACTGCAATTTTTTTGAAAAGACACTTTTATTGAACAAAAAGAAATTACCCTTCATCGAAAGGTTGCAGCCCTTAAAATAAGTAGAACTTATCTAATGGTAACAACTCTTCATCTGCATCCTTTTGAATATATAAATACTACCATGATGTAACCTTAACAAAAATTGAATTAATTGAATCTATTCTCTCTTGATTTCCTATTACTCTCTTGTGCATACATTGCTTACATACTCTCAATCTATTATAACCAAAATATAATTTTGGTTATATCACTTCCTACAACTCAAAGCATTCACATACTGAAAGAAGATCATAGGAAGATTTTTACTATAAGTCAAAACCATGTTATTTGGAACACAAGTTTGTTAGAGATATACTTTTATATTAGCCTATTCCTCGGGACGAAGTGAGGGTCGGTTGGTTAAAGGAAATACCAAAGGGGAGCTTCAGGACTGGATGTAGGACGGAAGGCCTGAACCAGTATAAAATATATGGTGTGATCGTTTCTATTATTTATCTCATATTCAATTATTATTCTCTACTTGACATAGTTAGTAATTTACATACGTATATATATAAGTTTCATCATTTATAAAGATTCTATAAATTTTCAATTGCTATCAGAGCATGGTTATTTCAATCTTCAATAATACGTAATTGAAAAATCATTAAGATGTCAAGCACATTTCAAGAGGTGAATCAACTGCTCGCCCTTCACTATTTGCGGGTTCTAATTATGTTTATTGGTCAACACGTACGTGAATTTTTATGAAAGCCAATGGCTTAGAAATATGGCTAGCAACTTAAAACAACTATGAAGCACCTGACATCAGTATTAGCACATGGACCGATGCACAAAAAGTAGAGGCATCTAACAATGCCAAAGCTATCAATGTATTGTTTTGCTCACTTGACAAAAATGAGTTTTCACATGTCATGCTCTGCAAGACTGGATATGATATATGGCGCACTTTACAAGTCATACATGAAGGCACAAATAAAGTCAAGCAAACTATTTCAATTTTACAAAACGAATTCTCATCTTTCAAAATGAAAATAAGTGAACCAATTATTGATATGTATGCAAGATTTCAAACCATTCAACACGATCTCATGGCACTAGGAGTCAAATTCACAGATTTTGATTTAGTCATGTGAATTTTAAAATCTTTGAAAAATGACTTGGAAAGAAAAAATTTAGCCATCGAAGAAGCTAATGATCTTTCTTAACTTAAAGCCGAAGACTTTATAGGAAATTTGATGTCATAGAAGCTAACTTGCTGGCTAGAAAGGATCAAAATCATGAAAAGAAAAACATAACATTCCAAGAAAGTAACGAAGATTCAGACCAAGATGATGAGGAGATTGTCTTTATTTCCAAAAACTACAATAAATTCAAGAAGTTCAAGAAGATAACCAAATTTCAAAACGGCGACAAACCAAATTCTTCAAATCAAACATCAATGAAATGCTATAAATGTGAAAATTTTGGTCACATGAAGAAGGATTGTCCGCAGCCCAATAACAACAAAAAGAAAAATGAATTCGAGAAATTCGAGGAAAAGAAAAGAGTCTTTCAAGTAACATAGGATGGTTCAGATTCTTCTTCTTCTTTAGATAATAATAGCGAAAGCGAATCGGAACAAGCAAATGTGTGTTTTATGGCTAACACTGATAAGGTTCCCAAAATTAAAATAAAAAATAAAGAGAAATCGATACTCGATAGTGGTTGTTCTAAGCACATGAATGGAAATGCTAATATGTTATCAAATATAACATATATCGATGGTGGCACCGTAACATTCAGAGATAACTCAAAATGATTTGTCATCATTATGGGAGAAGTCATTAATATCAGTATTTCTAACTCTCCTATAACTACTAATGTTCTATTGGTCAAAATTTGAAACATAACTTTTAAGCATAAGTCAATTATGTGATAAACGATTTAAAATTTATTTTGAGAAAAATAAATGAAATATTTTGATCAAAATAAATATTTAATTTTTGAAGGATTTAGAAATCGAAACATATATGTTTTAAACGTGAATGTCAAAAACAATACAAATTTATGCTTAGCTGTGAATCATGATGATCCATGGTTATGGCATTAACGTTTTTGCCATATAAATTTTAAGAATATCAACAAACTAGCTGAAAATGAATTAGTTAGAGGATTACCTAAAATAAACTACAAGGTTAAAAACATGTGTGACGCTTGTCAATTTGGTAAATTAAAGAAAAACTCCTTTAAATCTAAAAAGGAAATTTCCACAAAATAACCTCTCAAATTACTCTATCTAGATTTATTCGGACCTACTCAGGTACGTTCAATAAATCATAATAAATACGTTTTTGTAATTATTGATGATCTTTCAAGATATACTTGGACATTATTTTTAAAACATAAAAAGTGACACTTTTGAAATGTTCAAAATTTTTGTTAAACGAATAAATTTTTAATGAATCTAAAAATTAAAAATATACGAAGTGATTATAGAGGTGAATTTGAAAATGAACTATTTACAAATTTTTGTAAGAAAAAGGGAATTAGTCATAATTTTTCATTTTCTCGAACATCACAACAAAACGGTGTTGTAGAAAGGAAAAATCGAACTTTACAAGAATGTGCATGAACTCTACTAAATTTTAGTAACTTATGAAATAATATTTAGGCCGCAACCATTGTTACTGCTTGTTATGTATTAAATTATGTAACACTTAGACCAATGACTAAAAACACATGCTATGCAATATATTTTAACCAGAAACCGAAAGTGTCATATTTTCATGTAGTTGGATCAAAATGCTTCATATTAAACACTAAAAATTATCTAGGAAAATTTGATTCTAAAGCCGATGAAGGAATTTTTGTTGGTTATTCAGGTCGAAGCAAAGCATATAGAGTCTTTAATAAACGAACAGATATTATAGAAGAAAGTCTTCATGTCTCATTCGACGAAAACTTTAATGAAAACAAAAATGACGATGATGAAGAAATTATAAATAGAACTAATATACCTATACATGAACATAATAATAATAATACTAATGTCAATAACAATAATGATAATATGATAACATCATCACCTAGAATATTAAGAGACCATCCTATTAATAATATTATTGGAGATTTGAATACAAGAGTATCAATAAGAAAATAGTTAAATCAAATGAGTCATGTTGCATTTATATCAAATTTTGAACCGAAAAATTATAAAGAAGCGTAAAAAGATAATTTTTCGATTATTGCAATGCAAGAAGAACTTAATCAATTTGAAAAAAATGATGTTTGGGAACTTGTACCAAGACGTGATGATCAATCTGTAATTGGAACGAAATAGGTTTTTAAAAATAAAACAGATGAAAATGGAAATATTGTACGAAATATAGCAAGATTAGTAGCCCAATGATATAATCAAGAAGAAGGAATTGATTATGACGAAACATTTGCTCATGTCGCATGCCTTGAAGCAATACAAATATTATTGGCTTTTGCATGTCATCATAACTTTAAACATTTTCAACTGGACGTAAAAAGTGCATTTTTAAACGGATTTATAAAAGAAAAAGTGTATGTTAAACAACCTCCTTTATTTGTTCATAGAGATATCCCGGTCATATATTTAAACTTAAAAAGGCCTTATATGGGTAAAATAAGCATCTCGTGCTTGGTATGAAAGATTAAAAAATCATTTACAAAGTTCTGGTTTTCAAATTGTAAAATTGATTCCACTTTATTCAAAAAACAAGAAAATAATAATGTTTTAGCCGTACAAATCTATGTTGACGACATCATATTCGGATCCACTAACGAAAAATTATGCATTGAATTTTATAACATAATGAAAGATGAATTTGAAATGTCACATATGGGAGAATTAAACTATTTCTTAGGTTTGCAAATAAGACTATTAGAAAATGGAATTTTTACAAATCAAGAGAAATACTGTCAAGATTTATTAAAGCGTGTTGGGATGTAAAATATATCAAGTAAATCAACTCTAATAGGTACTGCTCTACATTTGGATAAAGATAAATAAAAAGATTTTGACCAAAAATTATATCGAAATACGATAGGATCTCTGTTATACTTAACAGCTAGTAGACCTGATATTATGATGAGCGTATGTTTATGTGCTCAGTTTCAAGCACAGCCAAAAGAATCACATCATCGAGCGGTAAAACGAATCTTAAGATATTTAACAAACTAGAGATTACAGACTTTTTTACCCAAAAGGAAGTTCTTTGGAACTCGTGTCATATAGCGATGCTGATTTCGACGGTTGTAAAACAGATAGAAAAAGCACAAGTGACACATGTCATTTTATTGGTCAGTCTTTAGTTTCATGGTTTAGTAAAAAGCAAAACTGTGTTTTGCTCTCGACATATGAAGCCGAATACATTTCAACTGCTTTAGCATGTGCTTAAGTAATCTATATGCAACAAACTCTTCTAGATTTCAGTAAAATCCTAACAAAATCTCATATATATTGTGATAATACTAGTGCCATAAATTTATCAAAAAGTCCTATTAACCATTCTTGAACAAAGCATATTGATATTCATCATCAATAGATAATGTGGAAAAAGGAATTATATCAGTGGAGTTTGTAAATACCAAAAATCAAATAGTTGATATTTTTAATAAACCATTAAGTGAACTAACTTTTATTAAATTAAAACGAGATCTAGGAATAGGTTAAATAAATCTATAGGATAAGTTTTGTACACTTAAACTACACATGATAAAATTTATAAATTTAAACTAATACTAACCATATAAAACCTAACTACTCTATGTTAAAAGTTATATGGTTGAACTTCTTTTCCTCAAAAAATTCTCTAAGTATAGTAAAAACTTCATCTTATAAATCAGCTTATTTTCTTCCTAAAACAAATAGTTTATTAAGACAAATATTACTCAAAAAATGTCTTCTGATCATGACTCCACTTATTCAACTATCGACTATAAATCACGTTCATCAGATAGCACTTACGTTTCACCAACTAAATCCATACCTACATCGATTCACTCCGCCTCTCTAGACATTGTTTTTCACCTACGTATCACACTGGCTATTCCCCTAAGGAAAAGAAAGCCAAATGGTCATTTGATCTGCAATCAACATCTCTTACGGACAAAGTCGATGAAATATATCACTATCAACAAGAAATGATGGGAGTTCAACGTGAAATGTATTACGAACAACGACGTCAAGGATCTCATCTAAATTTTCATGAAAAATGTATTCTAGCAATTTGTGATCATTCACCAACAAAAAATTGCATACATCAAAAATCTTCTCGATTACAAGAAACTCCTATAAAAGCGTATAACGTTACTCTAAAAAATCTATGCAAACCAGGATAATCAAACCAAGCTTGGATTGACACTCCAACTTGTCCGAGTTGGTCTCCACTAAAGTTGTTAATCGACGGCCAAAAACCTAAACCAAATTCATGGGATATATAACAAATCAAAACATTCTAAATTCTCAGAGAAAAATTAAACTTATGCTATGGATTGTGTAAAATAAGTTTACTTGTTAATTTTTGGTATGTATATTGTTTAATTATATTGGTATTTCAATAAAAATTAATTGCTATTTAAATTCTATTCATAATTTCATAAAATACATACCATAGACATATGTGAAAATACCACAGACTTTTATCAAAAGTTATGGGAAAACAATTTCCTGTAACCTCTGATGTTTGTGGGAACTCACAGACGTCTGTCCTTTCTCTTTGTTTATTTTTTCTGCAACCACAGACGTCTGTGTAAACCTAATTGACATCTGTCGTATCTTTCTGTTTATTTCTAACTAAAAGCACAGATGTCTGTGCCCTACCCACATATGTCTGTCGCTGTTCTGAACCCCTAGTCCAGCAGTCATATATAAATAAGTTTTCTCCAATTTTACCTCCTACCTCAAATTTACTTCCAAAATCTAAAACCCTAGCCTTCATCCAACCTCTATTTGCTCACTAATGGCTCCCAAACCAAAAACTCCATTTAACAAACGAGCCAAGAAAGGTCAATCATCCTCTTCTCATAGTCCTGTAGTTACTAATGCTCTCATTCAAGAATGGCTTCGCAATAAAAAGATTGTCAATAAGTGATTTGACGAGTTAAACCAAAAGAAGCTTCATTCCGGGCCTTTCTATAGGTTATGCAAGTTTGGAGAGTATAGCATTCAAGAACATACCGTCGCTCTGAATGTTATGATTTAATCAATTTCGACGAAAATGAAGTACAAATCGACCAAATAGCTATGTTTCTTTTCTATGCCAATTTATTTAGTAGCAATTTTTGGAATCCTGAGAATGATGAAGGATGGTTATGGACGAGTGTGTAGGGCCGTGTTTTTAAAAAGTAGCATCAACACCATTGGACGTATATTCTTCATCCGGGATCGATTTGGAAGAAATTCCCGACCATAGAAACTTGCCATGGGATGAAGTAACTCATTTTATTTGGGAAGATATGATGCCCCAGTAGAAATCTGTCTACTTACGACCAAATCTAGATTGTTAAATCATATGATAATAAATACGATAATCCCATGTCTAGGTAGTCATGAACAATTCTATGATAAAGATCACAAAGCCCTTTATGCTATCTTCGGTGGAATACAAATAAATTGGGCTAAATTCATCCATGGTGAAATTAAAAGCTTTTGGTCTCATCATCGACGCACTATTATCTATGCTCCATACACCATGCGTCTCTTAAATGCTTTTGAGGTACCATCCTATATCTCTCATTTTGAAGAAATCCCCTTTAAAGAAAGTAGTATACGGTTTTTACCATTGATGCATCTTCCACCACGACCACCCCCAATAATTTCCCTTGAACAATGGAGATTACAACAACAACAAGAGCATCATGGTACTCCTCCCATTACTGCTCCTCAGCATACTTACTCACCTCATCCTTCACAACAACCTCATCCTCTAGTCATGCTACTGAATATTATTTGGATTCTGAAATACAAGAAGCTCGTATTGAACCAATGCAAAATGAATCTCTTCATGATTTAGCACTTAAAAACCAAAAGCTAATCACAGCCAACCATCGAGCTTTGAATAAAAGGATGACTGGATTGGAATGTTCTTTTTCTACAAGAATGACTAAAATGGAAAAGACGTTTGAGAAGGTTGTTTCAACGTTAGGCAAATTTATGAGAAAGGTCCGTGGTAGATCATCCTCTCACTTATCATCTTCGCCATCATCGACACCACCCCCTCGAGCACAGAGGACAATTTATCGAGCTCGTACTTCTCCTATAGGATCTTCTCATGATAGAGGAAAGACTCCTAAACAAGAACAACCTAAACAGGAAGAAGAAGACAGTGATGATATGTACGTATCTAATGCTCCGCATTTCCACATCAATCGTACATGACATTCCAAGGGCTCTCCATTCCAAAAGATGAAGAGTAAATGACCAAACACAGTGGCCAAACACATACAAACATGATCCTTCGTCTTATTGGGAATACTATGAGAATTATGTAAGCTTATCTTACTCTTCAAACCAATACAATTAGCATTTTATTTTAGTTATCTTTTTACTATTTTCCATCATTTGTGCATATGCTTGTGTGTTTAATTATTTAGCTCCTACTACATTATTCTATGCTTCCATTTGAACTTCCTTATTTAGTTTTAAATATTCATGATCTTATATATAGCATGCTATTAAATGTCTATTTAACATTTATGCTTATATCTTATATCATTCCTTCCATTTTGATAATGACAAAGAGGGAGGAATTTATTCATATTCATAGGAGAGACAAATATAATAATTCTTCCATTTTGATTGAATAGTTGTTATCATCAGAAATGGGGAGAATGTTAGAACCTCCAGTTTATGTTTCAATGACAACAACTATACAATCATATACATATATATACATTTTATCAAAATTATAGGTATATATTACAAGAAGACATCATGCTCGAAGATATTGAGACTCGAAGACAAACAACGATCTATCAACCATACTGTAGTTAGTAAGGGTATTCTATTGTAAAAGAGTTTTAGATAAAATATTGTTAAGGTCTCCTTGAGTTTATATACATACATGATCATAGAGGATTTCATATACACTGAACATAATTTTAAAAACTGCTTTATCTACTCATAGACATTTGAGGTAAAACCACAGCTGAGTAAATACCCAGGAAAATAATTTTTTGAAGGCATAGACGTCTGAGGTAAAACGCAGACGTTTGTGATAATCCTCGGGTAATTGTTTTTTGAAGTCATAGACATCTGAGCTTTTACCACATACGTCTGTCATTTGAAAAACTGTAAATATTTGAAAAGACATTTATATTGAACAAAAAAAAATTACCCTTCATCGAAAGGTTGCGGCCATTAAAATGAATAGATCTTATCTAACGGTAACAACTCTTCATCTGCATCCTTTTGAATACGTAAATACTACCATGATTAAGATGTAGAGATTAACAAAATTTGAATTAATTGAATCTTTTCTTTATTGATTTCTTATTACTCTCTTGTGCATACATTCCTTACATACTCTCAATCTATTATAACTAAAATATAATTTTTGTTATATCACTTTCTACAACTCAAAGCATTCATATTCACATACTCAAAGGAGATCATAGGAAGATTTGTACTATCAGTCAAAAACCATGTTATTTGGAACACAAGATTGTCAGAGATATACTTTTGGATTAGCATATTCCTCCGGGCGAAGCGAGGGTCAATTGGTTAAAGGAAATACCAAAGGGGAGCTTCAGAACTGGATGTAGGACGGGGGGTCCAAACCAGTATAAAGTATTTGGTGTGATCGTGTCTATTATTTATCTTATATTCAATTATTATTCTCTGCTTAACATATTTAGTAATACACACACGTATATATAGGTTGCATCATTTATAATGATCCTATAGGCTTTCAATTTCTTGATCTTTAGTTACAATCGATCCTATAGCCTCTTGGACAATACTTTGATCTTTTATTGATAGAGAGAGATGATTGAAATCAGAGAGTAAATAGTAGAGAATCAATACAATAAAGATTGAATTGATTCTGGTTTGAATTTGAGAAGATTTGAATAAATTTTCACTAGAAATTTTGGTACAGTAAGAGGAGAGAGGATAATAAGAAAGTGATTGTCAAAAATTCATTTAGAACCCCCTATATATAGAGAATAAACAGACATATCCATTCATGAAAAGTTACAACGAATAAACACTTCATTTTGAATTTTGAATTTTGAATTTCAAATTTGCGGCATGTATGTCGACATATTATCTGCCTATATGTCGGCATAGGCTAATGTATTTTGAAAACTTGTTTATTTTAAAATGTTTTGAAAATCTTATGCTTTGTAAAATATTTTGATACTTTATAAAATAATTTAAACATAGTTCATAAACATTTTAAACAAAAAAACTTTTATAAAATATTTTTAAATATATTTTAAAAATAAAGAATAAGAAAATAAGAGGATAGAGATCAAAGATTGCCACCAAGCATTTTGACAATATTCTACGACTCTATATATTATACCATAGTCTTGAGATCTTCATGACTTGATCTTTATACTCATGAGTCTTCATGTCCATTTCATGAGTCTCTATAGTGTACAGTCTTCGAACTAATACCTGTGTAATATCCTACACTATATACTATATAACTTGACAAAAACATCAGTATCCATATTTTATATAAATGTATTATTGTTACTAAGGTTGTTATCATCAAAATTAATAACCAAGGTATTAACAGAGCTCGCTTAATACCTTGATTAAGAAGACATTTGACTAAACAAGGATTAGTGGGCAGGACCTAAAGCCATGTAAATCCTGTATCCAAGGATTTACCGAAGAGGCTAAGGAGCCTATCGAATGGACTGACTTGTCAGTAGAGCTTGGCGAAGGAGACTGCAAGATGGCGTGGGTTCAAATATTTTTTGTGTTTGATAAATATTCAGCTTATAATGCTTTTTTGACCGACCAGCTGTAACGATAGTATTTTACGTACCAGAGGATCGTAAAATATTATTTTTAAATTCATTATGAAGTCATATGACTCTATAACTTAAAACGCCTATTAGTGACATTTCCTATCTTTGGAAATTTTTTGGATGATTTTACTCTTGAAAACTTGGAATGGCTATAACTTTTGTTAGAAGCGGATTATCATCCAAGACCACTTCCATTAGAAAGATATGATTGTTTCATTTTCGTAGAGTGGCCATAATAGTGATTTTGACTTTTTTGGTTATGAAATATGGCTATTTGAATATTGATAGTTTTTGGAGCAGCTTAGTGGGTAATTAGTGAGATTCGATGCAAACCCACTAATCCATTTCGGGTTTGGAGACTTTAGTAGGCCAAAAACATCATTGCTAAATCACTTTTACTGCTTCCCAAATTGATCTAAGCTCTCACTAATCCATTCTTCACCCAGAACCTTCTATTTAATCCTCCAAATAAAGTCTAAATCATAAATTAAGGGTAGGTTAGCAAGGGGATTCACTAGGGATCTTTAAATCTACATTTTTAGCAAGAAAAATTAGGGCTTGACCATTGATTTTTGGATTTGCCTCAATTTGCGTACAAAATCTTGATTTTTGAAAGTTTTAAAGTCAAAATCATGTTTTAGGATTGTTTTAAAATGAAAGTTGAAGTGAAAACGAATCAAAAATGATTTATAGTATTCTAATCATGTTAGTTCAACGCACGATAGCATTGATTTGTGCTAAGCTATATTAGAGACATATATAGGATGATTTACCAAGGCCTGTTGTATGTTTGATTGTTCTTTAGTGTATTTGTGGTGTTTATTTTTATGCTTGTATGGTTCAAAATGATCACCGGAACTAAAAGTAAGAATTGTGAAATCGGACTTTGAAGGATGGGCTCGGGGATGTTAGGAGTCGTATAAATGCATATGGAGGGCACACTTGTCGAAGAACGGAGCGTAGTGGTGAAATTGATGCAAAAGCGAAAGTTGGAGTTTCTACAACACTTTGCTTAGGTAGGGGGGTCTGTTCGATGCTAGGATAGGTTCGGTGTTTTTGGTGGATCAGCTTCGGTTTGCTTCGGTTCAGCAAGGGAAAATATCAGATGGCAAATGCAATCCGATGGTGTTATGGTGCAGGGGACCAAACATAATTTTTTTTGTCCAGTGTGTTCTCATGTTTTGTTGAAGCGAGACGCAGTCCGAGCCTAAACAGAAAATGTGGTTCGGTGCTAGGGTGCTTCAGGCTTTTGCTTCAGCATCTTCGAGTTTCATTCAACACTACCGAAAAAAGTATGAAAGATGAGCGATTCTCATCATGACGTGGCAATACTTTGGAAAATTCTTCGTGGCATGCTCTAGGGTTCATGGGGGTGATATGGAGTAAAGTAGGTGACTCTAAACAACTTAGGATGACCTTGGATTTTGTGTGACGATTAGCGAAGCAATGACAGGATGCTTTGACATAATGACGCTGACGATGAATATGTTGACTTCAAAACCTTAGTACGATTTCTCTAAGAATTACAATGTATTTCTAGAGGAATTTCGGAGATGATGACTTAATGATGAGAGTCGTGATGGTGATCCTCAAGGGTAAGCTCATTAATGTGGGATTACAAGTGGGATTTGCGAGTGTATCCTACTATAGAGATATCCATGATGGAATGACGATTGAGTTCCATTATGGAGACGTGTGCAAATGGATCGTTGATAACTCGGAGGCTTCTAATATGCTCGTAAAAAAGCGGTATGTGCAGATGCCCACCTAGATTTTCAATTGTGTCCAAATCCTACGATAGTAGATTACCTCGGGCTTTGCGATTGTGGGCCTAGTTCCTAGCCTTTCGGAGTGGCATGGATTCGAGCACCAATGAAGCCAAGATTTCAATTGGGTCCCTGGTTTGCGATTGTGCCATACGAGTTATCATGTATTAAACGTACGCGAGTGATGGTGATGATTGTTTGATAGATGTTATATTCTCCATTGTTGTTTATCAAACTAGGGTGTTACACGATGTAGGTATTTTCAACTGTATGCCTAGACACTGGACATTGTACTTCTATTGTAGTACCCTTATATGGCTAAGTAAATTAGCATATATTGACTGTTATGTGCTAACTCTTTGGATGCAGGGACGGGTCATATATGACTCTTCATACCCTATGCCCTTATTTACCATATACGATATTTATAGTATTTTTGAGATGTTGTATTGCTTGCACCAGACTATTGTCCGACCCAAGGTTTTATGCTTTGATTCTTATTATCTTAAGTACTCTTAAATGAATATATTAGGAATAACATGTCTGGAAAGCACATGGAGTTGTACAAAGTATGAGTAGGAGGCTGCGGTTTCATATATCTATATTTGGAGCTTACTATCGCTTATATTCCGTTATGTAGTACTGTGTAGCTATGTCAGTACTTGTATTTTGAGAGAAAGTTATAGAATTTTATTAGAGATTTGAGATGTATAAACTCTTTATTTCAGCTCTTGTATAACCTATGAACCCGATGCACACTAACGCCCTTATTTATGATCCATTTGATTATATCACTGTCTCAACTGTTTTACATCTATGTTATTATATTTTTTTTAATGTGCTGTTAGATGTTTTACAGGTACTGGGTTTGGATTTTTCTTTATTTTACATTCTCGGTTGTCATCCTGCATCGGTTTGGTACCTCTATAGTGCATTATACATGTATATTTGGTATCGGAGGTATATGGCGGTCATCACACCAGCCCTTGCCAATTTTAGAATTTCTTTTTCCCGTGGGTGCTTAATGCTGAAGTCCTTATCAAGAATGGGATAGGAGTTATACAAGGAGATAAGAGTACTTGCAGTGAGTGTTATGTTGCCGAGTTCAAAGAGGCAAAGCGATGTGAGAAGGGGAACGGTATAGAGAAGTCTCTTCGCATCAAGACAGTCGACACATGGAAAACACTGCCTAAGCCCCGGCTTGGGCTTCGTAGTAAATTACACCAGTCTATGGACATAAGGAAAGAGCCAAAGGATGTGAGTATGGCCCTAGCGAAGCTGACGATCAACATCTCGGTCGATGAGAATGACCCCACTCAGGTCCTAAAGATCATGTCACGGCTTGGTGTGAAGATGAAAAAGGAGTGGTAGTGTTTCTCTAGGAAAACCTAGATGTGTTTTCCAAGACTCACTCCAATATGTGTGGAATGTTACCGAAGACAGCGTTCCGTACATTGAATATGACCTGCGGTACCCTCGTATGAAGCAGATGAGGCACAACCTGGCTTTGAAGAGATCCGCTATGGTGAATGACTTTATCTACGATGCTATATACCTTGAATCAGTATCGAATCCAATGCTGGTCAAAAAGCCAGATGAAAAATGGTGGTCATGCATCGATTATTCAGATCTGAATAAAATGTGTCAAAAAGACAGTTTCCCATTGCCTAGATTTGAGTAGCTCATTGATGAAACTGCCGGACATGAACTGTCATCCTTCATGGATGCGTACTTCGACTACGATCAAATAGCAATGCACATTCCATATCAAGAGCACACTAGTTTCATCATAGAACTAGGATTGTATTGTTATCACGTAATGTCATTCAGTCTGAAGAACGTTGGAGCTACTTACCAATGATTGGTAAACTAAATGTAAAAGATCAGATCGAACGGACAGTAGTGGTCTATATGGATGATATGCTAGTGAAGTCACATCGATTGATGAACTACATGCACGACCTCTCGGAGATGTTTGATGTGCTTCAGAAGTAGGGATGAAGCTTAACCCATGAAATGCTCTTTCGAAGTTGCATCGGGGAGTTTTTTTTAGGTTTTATAGTATATTCAATAGGCGATGAAGTTAATCCAGAGCAAATAAAAACGTAAAAAGATGTTACCGCCCCAAGACAAAGAGGAATATGTAGAGCATGAATGGTAGAGTCGTCGCACCGAGTCAATTCATTTCAAAGGCAACAGATAAATGTGTGACATACTTTGATATCCTCAAGAAAGAAAAATGAAAGTTTGTATGGACAGAGGAATTTCAAAAGACATTCCATAACTTGATCACATGGAGAGATCACATGTCTTGTCAAAGCTTTTGGAAGTAGTGGACTTATTTGTTTACTTGGCAGTGTCTGATCATGCATTGGGTGCAGTCTTGGTACGTGTGACCACCGCCCTATGCCACTGGCATCCAATATGCATGTATAGTGCGCTGTAGCGGTGCCAAGTCTATGTTGGACGACCGTGAAGGGTTGTAAAGTAACTAAAATATCACATAACTTGTTGTATATCTCACATCGCATCGAATAAAATATAATAGTAAACATCTCAGATTCAAAATAAGCGAGACGGTAAATAACTGAATGAACCACAAAATCCGAGTGCACAATCCATACAATATACAACATAAGTAATAGAGTTGTACATCAAATAATAATGCATAATAGGTAACTTTATCTAAATATATAATAGCACTAGTAAGCTCTACAGTGCTGCATAACGGAATAGAACATCATAATAAATGTAGTAATGCAAGAATATAGCCTCTTGCTCATCCTCTATCCAGCTCCATGTGCTCACCAGATCTGATATCCATAATCTACTCATTAAAAGTACTCGGAATAACATGAAGCAAAACATAAAATCCCAAGTCAGACAACAATCTAGTGTGAGCAGTAGAAAATCTCAAATATGATAAAGTCGATGTACTAGGACATATGGTATGCAAACCATACCTAACATGTCCCTACATCAACATAGTTAGCACATAACATAAAATATATGCTACTTTACATCACAGCCATTATAGGTATACTATACATCAAAGTATTAAGGGAAGTTTAGATATCTACATCAATAATATTGGCATCATGTGACATTCCCTTGGGTGACAAGCAAACATAGCTACCATTATCCATCCTCACGTTCACTCACTCAATGCGTCAGACACGTGATAACTCGACCAGCAGTCATGTCAAAGACTACTCATTATCTCGGTTTCTCGGTACTCGAATCCATGCTACTCGGTAGGCCAGAAACTAGAATACTCATCTAATAGCCCAGGGTAAGGCAGATTCTAACGTCAATGAAATCCGCCTCCCCATTTATTAGGTCCTAAATTTAACGGACTCTAGTAGCATATGTGATCTAGATCCTAACTTCAACGGACTCTGATCACACCATCATATACACTTGCTTTATGAGTACCCATCGAAATTCTTGAGTGTCGTGATCCCTTTGCACGAGTCGTCCATAGCAGAGCACATCCTGAAACTGTTCTTACAACTCTCATCTAAAGTTGTCATGATTTGAAATGATTCTCGACAATCGTCATCAGTCGTAGAATATCATCGTCTGTCCCGTAATCTTCCTTCAACAGTTCCTTCAATCCAAACTATAGTTCCCTCTATATCTCGAAGTACAACCACTCATCATAAAAAGCCATCACTTCACATTGTGGAATCATCATTGTCGCGTTAGGAGTCGTTGCCGTCTAAAATCATCGAAAAAGTCATCGAAAAACTCAACTCCAATTTGCATAGGTTCTAGCCCAAAACAGAGCCTAAGAATTCCATGATTTAGCCCAAAGAAAACCTTGGCCCAAAATCATGCCCAAGTAATTTCAGAAAATGCCTAAAGCACGCCCCACGTTGATTGAAATTTATGGTTCAATATCGATCCTTGAGCAAGGATCGACACTGATCCATAACTTAACTCGTTATTTCTCTACCATCACCGATCTGAGAATTCCATAAGTCTAGCCTGAAGTTTCTGCCTTCCTGGCCCAAAGCACACCCCACAACGACCCATGACTTAACTCATTTTTTCTTTCTCTTTATCGATCTGAGAATGCCCTAAGTCAAGCGTGAAGTTTGTACCTTGTTGGCCCGAAGCAGACCACCAACCGATCCATCAACACTGAGCTATCTTCTTTTGTCCAAAACTCGAGCACACATACTCCAAACGGTATAAAATTTGAAAAATAGTTTCAGGGGATCCTTCTTGACCTACCTTATAGATCGCATGTCATTTGGACAATGTGACCCTTATGGGTCATCACCGATCCATCAATGTTGATTCACCTTCAATCGGCCATAACTCAAGTAAAAGAACTCCAAATGACTAAAAGTTTAAAATGTAGCATTATGGGATTTTTCTTGTCACCCCATATTGGTTGCACACGATTTGGGTCAATATTTATGGATCGATACAGATCCCTACATACCGATCCCTAACATGTTTTTAAAGCTAAATCACCATTCGATCGGCGTTTTCAACTATTCAACTAACATACATTCAAGAAATTGTCACATATAGTCTATCATAACAAGCATACATCCATACATATCAAACAAAGCCTAAATATATATGTATATCCATTAGAACAAGGGAGATCCATAAGAACGCTAATTTTACAAAAATGTCCCAAATCATTTGAAATTTCCTTATGTCACTAAAAAGGGTTTAAAACATATTTTAAAGTTTGAAAATCAATTATAAACATTAAATTAAGCTGTATAATAACTAATTAGTAAGTGAGAGGTCCTAACCACTCACCTAAATCCAAATAGGCATGAATCCAAAAACGAATAGCAACTCCAAGTGATCTCCAACAACAAATCTTCAAATCCAGGTGCTAACCTCTCCTTAATGACTAGATTTGGATAATTAACGTAAGGCTTATGAGTGGTTTAAGGTTAGAGAATGATAATGGTGGCTCTCTAACTATTTTGGAAAGTGCATAGTGAGAAGGAGAAGTCCCATCAGCACCATATGGGTGCTAATCCTGAAATGGGCCTTGGACTTAGCCACTAATCTCCTTAATTACCCACTAAACCATCCAAAATTGAGTGAAACTTCAAAAGCCATATCTCCCAAACGAAAAGTCCATTTTCCTATTATGCTTTACGAAAAGAGAAACCGCCATCTCGATTTATTGGAAGTAGTTTCAGACCCTAATTCGACTCGTATCAAAAGTTATATGCCGTACAAGATTTTCCAGTTTAAAATCGTTCGATAGAAATCCTAAGGATGGAAAATATCTCTAGTAGACATTTTTCAAAGTTACAAAATCACACAACCTAATATAAAACTAATATTATTATTTTATGATCCTCCGATACGTAAATTACAGGTCGTTACAATACATGAGGGCACTAGAATTCAAATGCCTGTATATTATATCAGCAAGCCGTTCACTGGAGTAAAGAAGAATATCCAAAGCTAGAAAAGAAGCTGTATTGTTTACTAATTGCTTCGAGGAAGTTGCGACCATAATTATAGGCTCATTCATTTAAAGTATTGACTGATCAATCTTTAAGGTAAGTGCTACACCGACCCTATACCTTGGAAAGATTACTAAAGTGGAATATCAAGCTAAGTCAGTATAATATAACCTACCATCCAAGGAGGGCGATATAAGGACATGCATAGACTGATTTCATTACTAAGATCATCGTTCGGGATGGAGATATGAAAGAGGATGTGGTCCGACTTACTCGGTGGAAATTATATAAAGACAGAGCATCTAATGAACATTGCTTCGGGAAAGGAGTGATCTTGATGACCCTAGAGGAACGAATGATATGCTACACCATGAAGCTAGAGTTCTTGACAATGAATAATGAAGTCAAATACAAAGCATTGATTGCGGGACTCAAGATAGAAAAGGAATTAGGAGTCAATCCATTGGACATATTCAACGACTCCCAATTGGTGGTCTGTCAAGTAAAGAAAGAATTTCTGGCTAAGAGAGCTAGATCCACCCCTTACCCGATGAAGGTCCTAAAACCGCTGAATGATATTGAATATTACATGATAATGCAAGTTCGTAGAGAAAATAATATAAAAGGCGATTCATTGGCCAAATTAGCCTGCTCTATGGATATGCAACTTATGAGACTTGTTCCAGTGGAGGTTTTGTCGGCTTTGAGTATTGACCATATGGATTTCAATTGGAAGAGACCGATGGAGAGATGAAGTCATGAATGACTCCTATTAAAGAATATTTGTTGAAGGGAACTCACTTGATGAAAGAAATGAACGACAAAAATTCCTCTACAAAGTACCATGGTTTGTCATTCAGGAAGGAGTGCTATCAAAAAGAGAGATCTATGCTCCCTTACTATGATGTGTCACCAAAGAGGAAGCCAGCAACATATTTTCCATGTGTATAAGGGAATTTATGATGATCACATTGGAAGATAGACTTTCGAAAGAAGGGTTTTTGCTATGGATACTTTACCCGATGATCAACCAGGATGTGGTTGAATACACTAGGAAATGTCGTAGATACCAAAGGTTAGCAAAGATCCCAAGTGCCTCATCCATAGAACTTATGCTAATGGTCATCTCATAGCCATTTGTAGTTTAGGGACTTGAAAAAATCGGTGTGCTACCATTGTCGAAAGATGGAGCGAAGTATGCCATCATTACAGTAGACTATTTCACAAAGTGGGCTAAAGCGGAACCGCTAGCCATGATCACTATGAAAAAAGTGATCAAATTATGGTGAAGAACATTTTATGCCGATCTGTAATTCCATAGAAGATTATTATTTAAAATGTAACCCTATTCGAGAGTGTTGAATTCAAGGATTTATGCAATCGGTACAAAATTAAGAAGAAATTGGTGGTAATAGAACACCCACAAGCGAATGGACTGGTGGAGGCAGTGAACAAGATCATCAAATCCATCTTGAAGAAGTAATTAACAAAATCCAAGAGCAACTAAGTCGATGAACTACCACTAACTTTGTGGGCTTACCGAACGACATAAGTCCATGACCGACCAAACTATATTCACTTTAGCCTATGGATCTAAGGTCATGATTCCAATTGAATTGGAAGTCCCTTTTCTTCGAAGAATTCACTGTAAGCCCAAGATAAACAAGAAGCTTTTTCTTGAGTACCTCAACTTGGTCGACGAGAAAAAAGAAGAAGTTGATTTGTGGATAGTTGCTCACCGAAAAAGAGTAGTGTGAAAATTCAATGCTAGGGTTAGAAACCACACCTTTGATATAGAAAACGATATTTGAAATGGGTATTTCCTGGTCATGTAGTGCTTGGTCCAGATTGGGAAGACCCCATATAAGCTTGGAGATAGAACTTTTAAGCTAGCAACTGTTGATGGGATCCCAATTCCGCGGGGGTGGAATAACGAGCACTTGAGATGCTATTTCACATAGATGTATTTCTGCAAATAGCCGACTAGACCGTGAAGTAATAAAGTGGAGTCTGCCATTCTTGGGTTCAAAAATAGAATTGGTTTTTGGAAATCGATGGAACTGTATTCTTAAAAGCCTAACTTCATGCCGTGTGAATAATGGCAGTATTGAATATTCTGTGGTTTAAAAACCAAATATCTAGGTACCCGAAGATAGGTACTGATGAACTCCTTTAATCCATGATTGGATCATTTGAGTATTATCGTACTGGAGTCAGTCAGACGATTCACCTCCATGCATCTGATCTTCGACCAATGCCTGCAGATAGGCAAGGTGTAAAATTGGTACCCAGAATTAGGCACCACTGAATTCCTTTGACCCATGATCGAGTCATTGGAGTATAATCATACTAGGGATGGTTAGACAATTCACCCAACAATTTGATCTCCGAAAAATTCCCAGAGATAGGCACGGTCTAAGGTCCATGATAGGAGATTGACATCTGAAACACCGGGTTCAGAGATAGGAACCGGTATGTGACAAAGCCTTTTACAGATACGACCACACTTACAATCCAGCGAGACATGCTTGGTTGATGATAAGTGATGATGATCAATAAATACTTTTGATCAACACCCAAAGATAGATGGGATCAAAGATGGATGTCCAGAGGTAGACATCCAAAATGTTGTTTCTCAGAAAAAGGAAACAATGTGAAGCTAGAAGCTTTTGCGATATCCAGGCCTTCGTCATTTTGCATCATGTCAGGATCATCTACAACCTCTCCATTCCATGTATGGAATTTTTTGGCATCAAGACTTGGAGCAGACTTGATCAAAGACGTTGGAATTAAAGGTGGAGTAAAGACGATAATATACTCAGTCATTGAAGCTTAAGGGCCTGGAGCTAGATACACGTCTGCTATGGTAGCAAAGGCAGATGGACCTAAAACTCGAGAAAGAAACACTATACTATAACAACTATTTCTTAACACTTATTTTTTTCAGTTGCCAACAGTTATTTGTGTTGTAGATTAACCACAACAATATTCGTTGCTAAGCTAAAAATGTGTGACTGAAAATATACATTTACATTTTTTTTATTGCCAACACATATTTGCATTGGGGAAATCTGGTTAAATTGAAATTAACTCAAATGTTGTGGGGGTAAAACAGTAAATGGGCAATCTTTCTCATCCGTAACCCTAATTCCTTTCTAAACGCTTATTCATTCGCTTTGTTGCTTAAAAAAAGAAAATATCTTGCGATTCCATCGGCCACGACTTCAGTGGAGTAGATTTCGGCCGCGCTCGCTCTCGCTCTCGACTTCAGGTGTTTGGTCTCGACATCAGGTACACGGCGTTCAAAATCCTAATCGAGATAATCAAATCCAGAATCCTCCGATACATGGCGTTCGAACCCAATCTCCTTCTTGGCTGCAACTGCTTTGACGTAAGTATGGCTTATGAATTCATAGTACATGTATTTTAAAGTGTAATCGTTATTCTGCAAGTTAGGATTTGAACTCTAGAATCTTAAGAACTAAACAAATTATCATAGTGAAGTTTTGCAAAAATTTTAAGTTACATAAGTGAAATAAATTAAGCTGAATTTTATGAGGCTTTCTTACAAATGGTTGTAGGTCATATTGGTGTTATATGAAGTTTGCTCCCAAAAGATAAAAAAAATAGAAGGAAGATCCAGTGTTAAAAGTGAAACCTTGAAGCCAATTAAGGTGAATTTGCAGCCGAGTTCCTCTTATTTGGATTTGGTTGGAGTTCATCCGTTTGATTTCTTTTCTGTTTATACATGCTTTGTAGTCGTTTCTTTTAATCAGAGCTCCAAACCTATTTATTCATCATAAATACAAGACGTAGACTTCAATCCTCTGAATCCAGTAAAGGTAAATAATTTTGTATTTTTTTAATAGCTTTAATATCTTTAATCTTACTTGAGTAGTTAACTAATTTTGATTCAGTATTCTTCTTAATTAAAATGGTTGCTACTTTGGTCTTTTGCTGCTTGTAGTTTCCTTTCTAAGATGCAACAGTTATCAAGATATGATTTTTCATACCCTTGTAATTAAAATGTTAATAGTAGTGAAATTTGAAACTACATGATACATTTCTATTATGTTATACCATTTTGTGAACTATAACTATGCACATTTGTAGTAGAATACTTGAGTATATGATTACAACTTTGGGAAAATAAGTGGTTTTGGAATGATATTTGATTAACATGTGTGACAAATTCATGAATATGACACGGTACTACTTCATAATTGACAAGATGCAATAGTTGTCCTTCCATTATGTTCCCCAATTCGCTATTATAACCAACAAAATTGTTTTTTATTCCAACCATGCAGGCTTGAGGAAAAAAAGATGACTTGCAATTCCTTCGGACGTGACTTCAAGGGAGTAGATTTCAGGCGTTCAGTCTCGACGTTAGGCACTGGCTCTCAAGTTCACCTGCTCGCTCTCGCCCTGTTTCTTACATTTTCATCGATTCCTTAGTTCCTAGCTGTACAATTTTTTGATACATAATTTCATACTCAATTTAAAGTTCAGTTGCCCTTTATGTCCACCACTGCCTCATTACTTCTAATAAAAAGGGTAATTTTGATCCACTTTAATAGTGCAGCCCTTCTACTAGGTTATTAACTCATATTATTCTCTTGGTACTCTATATGTTTATTCTTGTTATATAGAAATGGTTAATGTAGTTGGTCATATGATGTGATATGGCACCAAGAAGATTGTGCACAAATATCAAAAGGAAACCGACATTAATTTATGGAATGATCCATATGAGGTAACTGAAAATGTGCATATTTTCTTTATCAATAATCTATAAATTTTAGTGTGCATGTAAATTTATATCTAGTTTAATGTAGAGGATGCAAAGTACATTGAGAAGCCTTGAAGAAGATAACCAGAAACTCCAAAAATAGATAAGGTGACTAGAATTCAAGTTATGTCTTATCTGTTTTGTCACTGATTTTATTACGTGTAGGCAGTGAATAGGAGAATATCTTGATGGAATCGATGAATTGAGGGGACTTGAGCAAACTTTGGTAGATACACTGATGCATGTTCGTCAAATGAAAGTAAGTTTTATGCGTAATATGGATACTTAAAATTTTCTCGAATGATTGTATATTTGTTTGCTTTTTGGTAAATCAAATAGGACAGAGATACAATATGAATTGGAGTATGCGTTATTGTATGTTACATAGTGAAAAATAAAATTATTTGAATTGTAGTTAATTAATCGACCCCATCTTGTTCGGAAATAATGGCTTAGTTGTTTTTGTCGTCGTTGTAGTTAATTATGTTTTGAATTCGATAATAATCGTTTAATTTGTGAATTATTTTTTAAGTACAAAACAACAAATATTAAATTGGTGATGCTGTATTTTCTTTCAGAACGACAATAGTTGGATTCTGAGGGTTTGGATCTATTTATAGACTATCTTCAGTGTGTTTACTCCAATGAAACCGATTTTTATATTTGAAGTTACAAATTTATTAGCAATCCTTACTGAATTGTAATTGTGTAACTACATAATCAAAGAGATTACTTGAAAATGCATCATGTTGTTTTTGTTAAGAGTTATTTAAATGTTAATGATATCATAACTTGTTTTTCATAAGTGAACAACATTATTATTATTATACATTTCAATTTTGAACCAATTTATATTTTTATAAACGGCAACAAAAATTGTAACCTCCTAGAGCAACCCGATGGTCTAGACTAGCCCTGATAATTATCGCACGCATTATAATAAATTACTATCGAATGTCAATACTTTTCCATTGTTTTAATTATACCTTTTCATTGTTTTATTTTACCCTAACTTGTTTTTACATATGGACTGTATAGAGAAACCGAAGCTTTTAAACACAGCTAAGGAATGTTTCAAATTACTAGATGATCATCCAGAAATTCATGTTGACCCCAACATACACACTGATTATGAGCCCTCTGATGAAAATGAAGAAGATCGGACATACCAAACTCCAGGCACTTCCTATTTCCTAACCTTCATTATTTTGATTATTGGTACATTAACCAAGTGTAGCGACTGCAAACCTAGCAGATTTATATGGTCATTCATTTAGTATAAATTTCAATTTAATGTGATATTGAATGCATGTAGGCACTTTATAGAAGAGTTGGTGGAAAAGAAGAAATTGGATGGTAGTTTTAGTGGTAATGGTGGAGTAGAAGATCTTGAAAATGATCAAATTGCAGAAGTTATTGGTTCCGATAGAACGAAAGTTTATCGTCGAGCAATTAGTTCTACTTTCTCTATAAAACAAGTAAATAGTATTGTAGAAGTTAAGTATGAACTTTATCTTATCTTTTGTTATTTCAATTTGATATTATTATGGAATCGGTAAACTATGTATTGAATTTAGTAACTTAATTATGTATTGAACTTGTTTTTTTTGTTAATTAATACTTTGTTTTGTTATCATGATTATGGATATTGTTTATTCATATTGATTGAGTTATAATTTATTAATAGATAATATTATTTTTGAATTCATATTAAATATAGTCTACATTATATCTTCCAACGCTTATATTTGTTGTAAATATCATATTATCAAATAACCATTGGAAAAAATATCTTTCAACGCTTATAACCGTTGGATAAACAATATTTCCAACGCTTATACGGTTAGGAAAAAATAACTTCCGATGCTTATAACCGTTAGGGAAAAACGTTTTCCAATGGTTATAACCGTTGGAAAAATATATTTTCCAACTCTTATAACCATTGAAAAAATATCTTCCAACGCTTATAAGTATTGCAAATTAATGCCCACGCCCTTATAGTAACACTTATAAGTGTCACTGAAATTGCTTGCAATAGTTATACTCGTTGGGAATCCTCTATTTTGGTGTAGTGAAAAAATAAAGATTAGAAACATCCATCGGTGTCATATGTACCTTCTCGAACACAGTAGAAACCAGTGATATACCTCCGAGAGAAGCAGAAGTTGTTTAAGAAGGAGTCCTCGATTGACTCTCCTCTACAATGGGGGATAAAGCAGGCAACTACGGGGCAGACATGGACAATATGTTATCAGAATCCTCAAGATTGTATTGAACACGAGCTGAGGATGTTAAAAAGTCGCTAACACCGAAGTCATCGTAGTAGTTGAAGTTTCAAAAACCATGGAAGAAGGAATAACGGGTTCAAAGATGACTGGCCTTGATCTGATTAAAGCCACGATACTAGAAGTAGCCACCACAAAGTTGGTATTATCTACTAGGAGTCCCCGAGAGTAGGGAATTGAACTTTTACACAAATCCTTAGAGTCAGATTCAGGAAGGGCTCCAACAGGCACCAGAGCAGAAGTAGAAGCCTCAGAAGCTAGTATCACCCACCCCACAACATGAGCATCAAGATCTTCATTACCTAAGAGGTCGACCTTTAGAATGTGCTCATCGACCTCGCCTGAATGTCCCCTTTCATGTCTAAGTATTTCTTCCCACAACATGGCAAGTGCTCAAAGATATTTGTTACCATGCCATTTTAAATCACCAAATTTAATAACATTCACTTAAAAGTGAATATGAGTATACTCAATGTCGGAATTAATCTTTTCCTCAATTGCCTGCACGAGTTTCTGTATCTCTTTGTGCATGTTCGACATCGAACATTTTACCCATATTTTTTCAACTGTGGTCAAAGAACCATTCTTTTCTTTTTTCATAGCTTCTAGCGCACTCTCCGGATCTAAAATATTTAGAGTTTGTTTTTCAACAATGGTCGGGAGAGCATCATTTTCTCCGACAAAAGTGTGACTCCCATGATACGTAACCTCCAGCTACTCTTGCTGAATCTTAAACTTATCCATGAAGGATTTTCTCTCATCCAATAACTTCTCCTCAGCCATAAGAGATTTCTTAGTTTCTCCCAATTCTTTATCATAGCAAGCAATGGTTAACTCGTTATCCTTTTTCTCTACTTCCTTCTCCTAAAGGTGTAATTGACTAGCCCTGTTAACGTCAGACAAGGCTTGAGCGAATTTCTTCCATATATAATATTGGTTGTAAGCATCAATCACATAGGATTTGACGTTGTTAGCCACATCAAGAGGAATATCCTTTAGGTGATATGTAAACTCAACCCCTTCGAAAATGTAAGAAGGCTCTTTGTAGTGCAGCGAGTTATGGATTTGAGGCAAACTCTGTAACTGCCGTAGAAATGCGAGTAGAAGTACGCTCTTGTGTAGGCCTATACATGGTAGACTCGTAGGTATTAGAATCAGATGGTCTAATAACTTTTTAAGATTTGTGAGAGGATATCATGGTAGTGTATAAGACACCATCGAACTGGGGATAATTGGAGCATTAGAAGAGGGGACATGACCAGACTTTGAAGAGTATGGATCCAGGCTATTTGGGAAGGGAGAACGAGTGTGATGTTGAGAGGGAGATATCCTGCCTGATCTAGAGCGATCACATATTCTCGCTCATGATCATCATGACGCTTATGATCCTCCTTATTTTGCTCTTCCTACTCTTTCCTATGATGCCTCACCGAGTCAAATTTATAAGATGATCCACGATGTCGGTGTAAAGGGTTGTGCTTGTGATAATTAGTAGATTAGCCATGCTGGTCATCCTAAAGATTAGGGCTTCACATTATACATGGAAATAAAACATGAGTAAGTTAAGATCTTAAAGTAAAGATTGATGGAGACGGAGTTTCCACCTCGAATGGAACCTACTGTGGTTGTAGGATATGACCGGGTGAAATAATTTTTATCCTTGGATGGTGGGAGATGGACGATACTTGACCATCATCACAAGTCTCTCCTATAGACTCATAATCAAGAATCATGTTTTTATCGTCACCTATGTCCTCATTATCTTCATCATTATCATTATCATCGTCGTCTTCATCATTATATTCATTTTTATCTCCACCCTCATCTTCCAGTTAATCAACGCGAGGATCCTGCACTACAGGAGGAACTTCTTGATCCTTGGCAACTAAAGGTTCAACATTATCCTCTTGAGCATGTAGGGCACCCTAACAGGAACAATGCCAAGATTTTGATCGTTATGTAAAGGCTGGAAGTATTGCATCTTATGATTGGTCAAAAGAAATTTCATTTTCCATTATTCAGCAGGAATATTTTGCAAAGCTTGAAGTGTGTGAGCTAGAGCTGCGCTACCGAGTCTCTTTGGAATGTCTGTAAATTTATGAAATGATGAAGTTAATGATTTAAACAACATAAACTCCACCAAGGTAAAGATTTTTATTAAAATTTACATCTTGATAGCCACTTCTGAGCGAAGCTAGCTAGACAGCGCATGAAGAAATATTTGTCTTTAAAGTAGCTAAGCTTGTTCCAAAGATCAATAATAACACGATAGCCTTTGGATGATTCCAAATAAGTCAAAGATGGACTGTCTTGCAACTTCTTGGAACTAAATTAATACCCAATCTCCTCAAGTGTGGGAGCCCTGCCCAAATGGTGAAGACTGAAATAGTTAGGGTGATGCCCAATGAGAAATTATATAATTTGTTACATATATCTAGATCGTTGACTAATCTTATTTGAAATAAAGGTGTTTTCTATTATATTCTTGATGTAATGTGTTATATTAATTAATTAATTTAGTTAAAAGTATATTCAATAAAAAATCCATAAATTGTATGTTTTGTGATAGTAGTTACAAAATGTTGTAACCGTGAGTAATTTATCACAATAAAAAACAAATATACCATTTAAAATGTTTGTAGTTAAGATGCATCAAGACTGGATATTAATATATCCGTTGAGACTAGAGTATGTAAGGCTCTCTAAATTTGAATTGGGCATTTGGCTAATTTTCAAAATTGTTAGAAAATTTAAATAAAATATTTAAATTTAGAAGTTAAATTTAAAATAAGATATACAAATATTATAAAATTTATAATAAAATATACAAATTAAAATGATTGAAAATAAATATTAATTTCAAAATTTCAAATTTTATTAATAAGACTAATAAACTAAATAAATTATATAAGTTAATTAATTAAATAATGCATACATATATTATATATTATGATATTGTTATATTATTTTAAAATATTTAAAATAACATAAGTCTACATCTATGCGTACGAATTGAATTTTGAAATTAATATAATTTAATTAAAATTGTTTAATTAAATAAATAAATTAAAGGTTAATTAATGTAATAAATTAAGGGGCTTTGCATGAAAGGTCCCTATTTCTGATGGTGTTACAAGAAAAGTCCCTATAGAAATAAGTATATAAATTAAGTCCCTGTTTTTTCTAAATAAGAAAACGCAAGTTAGCTTGCGCTTTTTAAATTTTCAAAATTTTCAAAATCAGAAAGCGCAAACTAGCTTGCGCTTTCCTGATATAAAGCACAAATTACCTTGCGCTTTTCAAAATTTTTAAAAGTTTTAAAATTTTCAAAAAAATTTCAAAATCAGAAAGCGCAAACTAGCTTGCGCTTTTATGATAAAAAGAGCAAGTTAACTTGCGCTTTTCAAAATTTTCAAAATTTTCGAAAATTTCGAAAATTTCGAAAAATATTTTAAAATTAGAAAAGTGGAAGTTATCTTGCATTTTCTATCAAAAAAATGCAAGACATTTTCTATCAGAAAAATGCAAGACACTTTGCGTTTTTTTATTTTTAAAAAATAGGGACCAAATTTACATATTCATTTCTACAGGGACCTGTTACTCTTTTCTTGATAAATTAATCAATGGTTAATTAATTAAATAAATTAACTAAAGGTTAATTAATTAAATGAATATAGACATATAAGATATATGCATTGTACTATAAAGGTTATAATATATAATAAATTAAATATAAATGTTATATTAAGTTAATATAAAATTAATTAAATTATTAATTAATTAAAATTAATTAAGATTTAATTAATATATTATTATACATAAGACTATTATATAAGTAATATGAAATGTTAAAATTATATAATAATAAAAACTTGTATAATATAAATGTATAATAAAAGGTGGAATAGTAAGAAACCCAAAATAGACTTAAGGGATAAATACATACATATAGTGTGTATACAGTAATTTCAGATGTGTCCGACACTTGAATCACGAGGGTATTTTATAAGAAATATATTATTCCATAAGTCAATATTAGTATATATAATATATTGAAGATTATGAATCTTCAATATAATGTTGTCTTCTACCATATATACATTAATAAATACTTGCATACTCCTTAGTTGCTGAGCAAACTCAAGATGGGGATGTTATGTGTAGTATTATTAATATATTGTATACGCGAGATAAGATAAATACATGTATTTTTTGAGCAGACTCAAAGTATATATACTATACTTAGGCCGTCGCAATATGGTAGGTACAAGTGAATAATTTCGTTTTGATTTGTTGAGTAGACTCAAGGTCGAAGATGAATTAGGATAAGGCACCAAAGGGTTAGGAGTTGTATATGATACAACTGATAAGGAGTTATCGATCATCTGTGGAGTTATGACCTATTGAGCAGACTCAAGGTCAGAATTCCAAGACGGGTGAGTCCTAACACCTACTAGCGAAGTCAAAAGACTTCTATGTTTCTACTTAGGGTTTGGCAAAACGTAAAAGACTAGTGGGAGCCTTATTAGAAAAATTAAATGATAACATTAACCTTTCTAATATTGTAAGAACATATTTTATATAATGTTATAATATTTTACATTGATAAATTTATGCATTTAATAGGATTGATAAAATGTTTATCAAGCAAGATATACAAATGAATTGAATTGAAGATTGATAAATATAAATATAACACACACATCGCCCTACTATCAAATACTTCTTGCATGTTAATGTTTTCTATACCCATAAAAGCACATAAGTTTACAACTACTTAATACATTCGTAATCTTGTCGCTTATGTGTTTATCAGGTAGAGACCGTGTGTTGCATTCAATGAGTACCGAACTCCAAAAGCAATGCAAGACTATGGATATTTGATCCATATACTATCGTATACAAGTGTTATATGAGGAATGGTCACAGTTCGTAACGCACGATATTTCAATGAAATTAGTTCATTTGAAATAAACTAATAAATAGTATTTTGAGATCAAGTATTCAATTTGATTGACTACATAATAATCGTATTGTGTTAAATGTAACACAAGACCAAAACTACAATATAGATCTAAGAACTCGATCATTGAAACGTCAATTTGATCATTTTATGCAAGGTGCAACATATTGATGTCCTTAAATGTTAAAGATGATTGAGTGTGCATTTGCAAAGAGTGTTTTATGATGTTGTAGTATGAATAGTCTTTTGAATGGTTCAACCATTTAGAAAGAGTAACGAATGTACAAGAGTAGATGTGATTTAAGTTACAGTTGGGATAAAGAGAGTGCATGGTCATTTCTGCTTCATAAAGAAACATCAGAAATGAGAATTGTAAAATAATAATTGATACTTAATATTGGAATAAGAAATATGATTTCTATTCCGAAATATATTTTCATATAAAAAGTTGTTTCTATAAGATTTATTTCTTTGAATTCAAGATATTTAATCAAAGAACCGATGTAAACTAGTTGTAGTATATGAAATAAATAATTTATACCAAGTGAATGATGGAGCTATGAATTTAGTATGTTATTACAGTGATGGCAGAAATAGTAGGAGCATGTCATATAGTACTTATTGATTTCATCAAATTATGAAAAAAAATTCATAAAATATACCAAACATTATTCATGGAATAATGACTACTTTTCGGTGTCGACTGTAAAATGGCTAGTTATATTTTAATGTGAATATTATGAATATTTGTTATGAAATAAAATTGTAATGTGGCATTTTTCACAACAAAAGTGATGCATTGAAAAATACCAAAATATCTAAAATTATTTACAATTAATTTGGAATTATAGACTTAATCGTAGTTTAGAGAAATAATTTTTATCCTATGATTATGAATCATATGATACTGGTTAATTATATCTCAAACAATTAAGGACCATGCACCCATTTAGTGGGAGCATCATAAGAGTTAATGAGCTCTTATGATTGATACATATAGATGTATGCAATCGTAAATCTGTTAATAGCAAAATGGTTCCACATACTTCGTCATAATCACTGATGAGTTATCACAAACATGAACCTGTGTATTTGATACCCATATATAAGTCTATGATAAGCTCATAGAATATAAAACAGAAGTAAATAATATAACATGTAGAAGAATTGATTCGATTTGATCGTGTGGGTAAGTATACTGAAAAGAGTTCCAACGTACCTAAAATGGATAAAGATTCATTCTCAACAGTAACTTCTCCCTATAATACATAATGATGTATTGATAAGGAGTAGTCGAAATTTGTTGGACAAAGTGTGATTAATTATGAGTGAAGTTAAGTTAACTTCTTTCTAAAAGGTCATGAACTTAAGAGTGGTATGCTATGTTAATATTATTTCATCTAATAATAGTTTAGAAAATCATACAAGATAAGGGTTTATAAAAAACTCCAACATATCCTCGGTTAAGGAGTTGGCAGGTTGTGCAAGTAGAAAGTTTTCATGTAATAATTGTTTGTGAGGGATCTTGTATGAATTGCCCAGAAGAAGTTTGGATACAATAGTCATTGGATAACTAGTTTATGCCGTGAACATACACAAATATTGTGAACTAATGCAGAACCAGTTTTATACAAGGCAATTCGTAAAATGTTTATGATTGCACGTTTCGTTGCACCGATAAACAATTCAATACTACATGGTATCAAACTACATTTACAAAATTCATAAATATATGCATATGACATGTTTGAAAAATTCAACTAGCATACCAAATCTAATTTAATCACAAATTCAACATAGGCTAGACAATATTTACACATTAAATCTCCATGCAATAAAAAGTAACAAAATAAATGATTTATTCACCCATTCAAAAATTCTCCTCTCAACCATTATAGAAAATATCAGACCATCGTCTAAAGCATGCTTCTGACATACCGGGATTAGTAGCTCAAAGTCCTTTTGTGCTGTAACATTGAAATATAATTGATTCTATATATAATTAAGAAACCATCCATATTATTTTTCAATAAAGTTAATATGTTTGGTAATAAAATGATACAAAATTCATATCAGCACTTATACACCTTTACAAATAAGAAAAAGAATCTATCCCCAAATAGATTAAACAAACAAATGATAACTTAAAATGAAGAAATGTCTTCAATAAATAGGAAAAAGAGAACCATAGTTTGCTTTCATTGTTATTTTAACAAATGGCCAGCAGTTTTCATTATCAACTGACAAAATCAAATAGCTAACCTAACCGATTGAATCTGTCAATCTGCAAACGTGTGATTTTAGTGAAAAGAGGAAAGCCTTAAGATGTTATACGTCTAGTATACCAAAACAGAGACTAATCAATAATAAACTCGTCTCACAACTTTACAAATCAGATTTCCACTACTTTGGAATTCTGTATTAGCTATTTATAACAATAAGTATGTTGTAATTAATTACAACAACAAACTAACAACTATAGTAATAATAACTATAGCGATAAATCAAACGTTATACTATTTAAAGAAATAGCACAACGTAGAAACGAAAATGATATATATATATATATATATATATATATATATAAATCAACTAGAAATCTAATCGGTTGAAGAAGGAAATTTCGTCTGTGTAACGTTTACGACTTTTCGACGCTCGAAAGTCGACATTAATACGTCTACTGTATCAACTGCCGAGAAATCGAATGCCGGAAAACCGAATTGTTATGGTTAAAAAGAAGAGGTAGAAGAAGACAGAAGAAAAAGAAAGAAGAAACAACAGAAACAATATCAGAATCTCACATTCGCAGCGGAACAACATATAATAGATAAATGAATAATCTTTAAATCAAGAACTATATCATTTTATACATTACATCACATCATCAGAGTCAATATACAACACAACACAACACTGGACAGTTATATAAACTTGTCCTCATACAGAATACACAGCGGAATAAATAATATCATATACGAGTGATACGTCTCGTCATCCAGCTCGCCACTGAGCTCCACAGCATCTCCTGAATCTAGAATGACCTGATAACCTGACTCTAGACTGCCCGTGTGGAAATTGGTGGGCACCCAGAGTTTAGGAAGGAAACAATAAACTCCAGGTCAGTCATGGGACTGGTGTTAGAACTTAAAACAGTTATTATCTTTAAAACAACACAGGAAGTAAAAGACATCCGCAATGCTTTTGGAAAATGAAACTACCATAAGGCCTCCCGCCACACACACAATGCAAACGCAGAATTGGAGGAGATTTCTCCTTATGATAGTCAAAGATGCTTACTACGTAAAACAAATCATTTTTGGTATTATTATTAGTGCATAGTGCAGAAAAACATTTCGAAAGTATAATATTAATCTTAGCCAGCATACAACCATTATTGTATGCCTACTATAGCTACAATGTTCAATAGCAGGTTACCGCCACATTCCATGGCAGGTAATACAATTAAAACCGTACAGGGCTCGTATTGTTTCTTTGGATTTCCAACAAATGGTCAGGCTAAGGAACTTCCTAACACCGAAATGGAAACGCCTCTGGAAAGACGCCCTGAGAGTCAACCTGCTCTCTGCAAACACAAGGCCGACGCTACCTCACGCTGTACAGCTGTAACTAGGTAGCTAACACACAAGCTATGCCATCCCCCCGTCGTTACCGACCTTTATCTAAGGATCCTCAACCACAAAGCAACAACCACAAAGTATAATAAATTTGCAGCATCAACATAGGTAAAATATCTGGGCTCCATACCATGATATCACCTTTTATCCAAAAGGAAATGACATACCCTAAAGGCACGACCCCTAAACACCTTGCCGCAACATTCCTGTTTCGACCATTACCGGGTTGTGAGGCTCGACGAAGTCTCGTCCACAAAGCTACGCTTTTTCACAAAGCGACATTTTTTCAAAAAGCCACGCTTTTTCACAAAGCCACGCTTTGATCAACAAATGACCAACAGCACTTCGTATGCCACATTACCAAATTGGGAATGTATCACTGGTAACCATCAACTACATAACCTCTGAGCTCGTACGTCTCAGAGAAGGGTGTTAAGCTAAGAGAATAAATTCTCCGCCACTAACAGAAATATATTTGATAGAAACCAGCTTTACATCTCAAAGTGTAATGTCAGACACACATCCATACAAGTCCGTTCCAGGATCGAACGGAACCAAAGGCACTTCCAAAGAAGCCCTTGCAATCCGGATATTCACTAATCACGTCCGGACTTCCCATCACAAGAAGAGTGATATAAATCTCTATACCGGAGCAACTCGGTGCAGAGACATTCGACAGGTTGTCCTTTCATTTTCAAAAATACCCGGTCTTCAACACCGGTCTTCAATACGATCCATATCGTCATATCACTAATTCGGAATGGGTTATATGACACAAAGGTCTTTTCCCGGCTAACCCGAATATTGAGCACAATATTTAAAACATATGAATATTGGGATTTCAATTAAGTCACAACTTATTACCCAAATCCTTTACTTTAAATGGTTTAAACAAATTGCCATTTTAAATTTTTAAATAAAAAGATTTACTTCACAAAGTTTACCCAGTTTCACAAAGATTCATTTACAGATTTCCAAATCAATTTCCATTTCAATTGGATTAACCCATTAAATCTTTAAATCAAGATTTAACTTATAGCTTTCAAAACTATTCACAATTCAAGTCTTTTGTAATATAAAAGATACACCTTTTAAAATCTACTTTGATTTCAAAATAAAGCTTAATCATCTTCATAAAAGTTAATTCATAGTTTTTCCAAACTATTCACAATTTCATTTCAACTTGAAATGTTTCGATACAAATTGGAAATCTTTTCACTTTATGAAAGTTATTATTATTTGAAAACGGATAGTTTTCATTTTGGGAAAAACTGGTTAACACAGTTTAAAGCCATCCAAGTATAAAACTTGAATATAAATTTAAATTTCCAAAAACCATATTTTTAAATGGTTAAAAACCCATATAAACACCTTTTATACTTGTAAAATCTTTTAGACTATAGTTCCCAAATCATTGAATTCAATTTCAAGCATTGAATTCAAAATTTAGATCAAATGATTTAAATTCTAATTTTATTAAGTTATTTAAAATAACTTTTATTTCTGAAACTCATTTTCAAAAACTTTCAATTCCAATTCCAAAACTATTTTGGATTCAAAAATTCAATTTTTCAAAATTGATAAAAATCTGTGACTTAACCGATTTCCACGTGAAATCCACATTTGTGTGTGTATTGTGTAGTCCACGGTTTAACACAATAGTGCATCAACATTCAACCATCACAGATCAAACATAACAATATAATTTGATAAGCGGTATAACTATAACGCTTATCTTTCATTCACAGATCACCGATATTCATATCATATATAAATATATCACAAATCACAACACAGAACAAGATATATCACAAAGCATCACATATCAAAGATATCAAACAATTCAACATCCAATATAATCCAAACATCCGTAGATAGGATCAATTTAATCATTTGATTAATCTAAATCAGATAAATTTCTATAAATCAATTTTACTAGTTATGGTAAATTAATAATCAATTGATTTCAAATTGATTTTTCACATTTATTTCAAAACACCAAATAAATTTCCAAACATTTACAAATTATTTCCTTTTTAAAATAAATTCCTTTATCTCTTCAAATCTATTTAAAAATCCAAACTAAAATAAATTCTTCAGCTTTTAAATAATATTATTAAAAATCCCTTTATTAAAATCTTTTCCCATATTTTTGGAAATAATTCGATATGATTCAAAAATAAAACTTAACCCTTTTCAAACTTCTTTTTAAATTTGTTCAATTCTCAAAAATAAATTTTATTATAATTTTCAACTCGAATTTTCCAAAATCCAATTTTTTATTTATTTCCGGTATCCAACGATACCAAAAATATATTCGGCTAAATTATAGCCTTCAACGATTTCGATCACAATATAATCACACACAGATTATAAATAATCAACACACAACATACGAAACAAATTCAAATGTTTGAGGAATTCTGTTGGATCCCTCCAACCTGTTTCCCTGAATCCACAGATGTTAGCACAATACCAATTCCACTTCTATGTGGAATATCACGGTATATGGGATTTATAAAATACTATCCGCTATTATGCGGCGTAATAGGGTCTCATCCGTTATATAATGCGGGAAATCAACTCCAAATACATATATAATACCAATTCCACTTCATAGTGGAATTATCGCGGTATATGTTTTTAATAAATAACCGCCGCTTAATATACGGCGTATATGGTCTATTGCAGCACAACAGATAACAATCATCATCCAATCACACAATCAAGCAAATTTTAAATCTAACTATTTTAAATTTAAATCGAACACAATTCGATTGAGTGAGAAGTTCTCACCTTGCTTTTAATAACGGTTGCAGTATTTCGTTTCGAATAAAATTAAATACGCGTTTAATTTTACTCAAAATTATCACTAGCTCCAGTCGACTTCAAACCAGTTCCATTGCGTAGTGCTCGACAAAACGAACCCGACGCAATTCGTTTCGTGCGAAACGAACCTCGTATGAAAAAGTTACAGCATTTTAAAGTTTGAACGAATTTAAAATATAATAATTTACAATTTTCTTTTTATTTTCAAACCCTACATCATCTGGCCGTTCATTTCCTTTGCCCTAGATCTGGGCCGCACACATCCTCTTCTCTTCCTCACGTTACTTCCAGGTTTTACACGCACAAAACAACCCATAGCCGCCCCTCCTCCATCGAATTATACTCCTCCGTCGACAAACTAGAATTCGATCGGCGAGTGCCACGACGAAGCTCACCAACTCCACTACCCATGGCCTCAACATCATCAAGCTCGGCCACCCCCTACACGAGATCCAACCCCATGAACATGGCCACAACGCGAGGCTCTAGCTCTCACCACGTCACACCAAATTCGATCACCACCGTTGGTTACGAAGATCTTGATGTGCTCTACAATATTATAGTTGAACGTTTTTGCTAATTGTTTATTGATTGAGAGATAATGGAGGAAGTAAATTCGAAATTTCTAGCCATTGAAAAGGGAAGTGGCGGCTGAAGCTTGAAACCCTAGGGTTTGTGTAAATTAGAAATTCTGAGGCCTTTTATAGAAAATTGCCAAAAACACTATTCATCCGAAATTTTCCGAACTCGAAATCAAACGTGCAGGCTGGCGTTTCTAATGTTTTACCCATGTTCCGGACACAATGGAACATGTTTCAGAAGCTAATTCGATCGTATGTGAGAGTTACGGAAATAAACGATCAATTTAAAATTAAATCGATTAAAACGATTTCGATGTGTTTCAGCTTGCCCCGGACAAACCGTAAGTCCGATTGACACGAAATTTGAAATCTTACAATAATATAACATTACTGATCCGATGAAAGTAGTTTCGATGAAATCCGAGACTGTTTGAAAAATGACTATTTTTAGTCGTCAATTAAGTATTAAAATATTCAATTTTCACAATTTAACTTTTAATTCAATTTTAAAAGTTCTATAACATCATTATAACTCCAATATGATTTAATATAACTTTATAAATCATTTTCATTCACATTTGATCCAATTATCAATTATTTCTACAATTTCAAATATTAAATTGTCGATTTAATTATCCAATTAAATCTCTATATTCAAAATTAAATTTATTCAACTTATAAATTTCACTCGTTAATATTTAAAATCAATTAAATATCTGAATTTCAAATGATGGAAATTCTGGGTCATTACAGTCTGAGGCTTGTCGTAACAATTTCCTTAAGACTTTATTCAAAGTCTCCCAAGATATAACAGACGTAAGCCGCTCAAGATCGTGATGTGTATGATCTTCTGTGTGATAGGACTGATTATGATTTTAAGAAATGAAGAAAAAGAAGAGATAACTCGGTTTTAAAATTAAGTGAGGAAAGTGATCAGGTTTCCTCCTTATTTATAGCCGAATTCCCAATGGCTACACCTGTTGAGAAAAGTAGCATCCCTTCATTTGCAACGCCAAAAAGTGTTACTGTTCGCAACAGGCACTTCCTTTCATTTGCAACGCCAAAACTTTTGCTGTTTGCAACAGCCGCATCCTTTCGTTTGCAACGGTTCAGAACTGTTGCTATTCGTTGTAACGGTCATCTGAAAAAATCACGTCTCTTCATCAGTTTGCAACGGTCACAACCGTTGGAAAATCCGTATCTATTTAAACACACTTCTGCTTTAAAATCAGTCCATTTTTTAGGTAGCAAAAATATATGACACAGCCCAATCTTATTGGACCCGCATCCGCACCCGACCCTGCCCGGTTTGGTCGGTCTGTGCGACCCGGCCCGATTCGATCAGTGGGACGGGTAGGCGGCGCGCGCGCACGCGTGTAAGTCCATGGCCATATAGGTCCTCCCCCTCGTACAAAATTACCTGACCCTAAGAACCAATATAAGGATTGGGAGTACACTATATAAACAAGAAAATGGACTCATTTTTGGCGATGTGGGATATATCTCATTCACTATTTTTGAGAATTCTAACAATCCCCCACATGAATGACGGTATATGTCTCCCCCACACAAAGTGTAATATCACACAGTTCATATGAAGATAATGTTATATCGAGGATAAGTAGGTATTTCACTTTGAACTTTCCCTAGTTAAAACTTATCGGATATACTTGGCTAATCAGTGAATTATTTCATCTTGAACCGTCAGCCGTTATTGTATAACCAGACAATAAGCTTTACAAAGCATTATTTCCCTTCACATTCAATCTCTTGGTTATGTTCATTTTGATCCTGAACAATTTTTGGTTCTACGAGTGTTTATAGAGAATAAAAGCCTTTGATATTCTCATAGAGCCGACCCAGCTCACACTAACATAGGTAATCACAACCATTAAGAGTATCCTACATATACCCCACTTGTTATTTTCAAGATATGGTCATCATTAAAAAACATAGTTTTATCCTTTTAATACTTCTATAGGCATGCATTTATATTGTGCACCATAGGAATGGAGTAGGACTAAGTCCAAACAAATGCATTACGTCTTGAGTTATTCAGAACTGGTTTGCCTATTGATCCTAGTCCGTGGGATCTCGAGTCGCTAGGATAGGTTTCCGTATAAGATAATTCTTGTTGGTTTAGGCTTTTAAACCCATTCCCCTCGATGCACAGTTAATTTTCTCTCTTGATAAACCTTTAGTAAATGGATCCGCTAGGTTATCATTTGTTCGCACATAATCTATGGAAATAGTTCCGTTTGAGAGTAACTGCCTAACTGTGTTATAGCATCGACAAATGTGTCGTGACTTTCCATTATACACAAAGTTTTGCGCTCTACTTAATGTTGCTTGGTTATCACAGTGTATGCATATGGCCGGTAGGGCCAAAATGGAATATCTTCTAAAAAGTGACAAAGCCATTCTGCTTCTTCGCCTGCTTTATCTAAAGTGATGAACTCTGATTCCATAGTGGATCGAGCTATGCATGTTTGTTTAGTAGATTTCCATGACACTGCTGCCCCTGCTAAGACATAACAACTCATTGATTTTGATTCCTCTGAATCAGCAATCCAGTTTGCATCACTATATCCTTCTAAGACGGCAGGATATTTTCCATAATGTAAGGAATAGTTTGTGGTATTTTTTAAATATCCAAGAACTCTCATTAGTGCTTTCCAGTGTTCCTTCCCTGGGTTGCTTGTATACCTACTTAATCGACTTACTGCATAAGCTATATCTGGTCTTGTGCAATTCATGAGATACATGAGATATCCTATTACACGAGAGTATTCTAGTTGCATTACACTCTCATTAGTGTTTTTATGCAGTACTTCCAATGGATTATACGGCGTTCGTACTCCTTTAATTCAAAAAATTTGAAATTTTTCAATCACTTTTTCTACATAATGTGACTGAGATAATTCAATTCCATTAGGTGTTCTTATTATTTTGATTCCCAAAATAACATCTGCAACTCCTATGTCTTTCATATCGAAATTGTTGATTAACATCTGCTTAGTGGTCTCTATTACCTTAGTATTTGGACCGAAGATTAGTATATTGTCTACGTATACACAAATCATCACGTATGATGTCCAATTTGTTTGTAATAAACACATTTACCACATTCATTTATACAAAAACCATTTTTCATCATGACACTATCAAATTTTGCTTGCCATTGTTTTGGAGCTTGTTTTAGTCCGTATAATGATTTGACTAATCTACATACTTTGTTTTCATTCCCTTTGGATATAAACCCTCAGGTTTCTCCATGTAAATCTCCTCATCGAGATTTTCATTTAAGAATGCCGTCTTTACATCCATTTGATGAATCTGTAGATTATAGATGGATGCAATTGCTATTAACATTCTTATAGAGGTTATTCGTGTTACTGGTGAATAGGTATCGAAGAAGTCTACACCTTCTTTTTGACGATATCCTTTGGCTATCAATCTTGCTTTGTATTTGTCGATGGAGCCATCTGGTTTCATCTTCTTTTTGAAGATCTATTTACAACCAATTGGTTTTATTCCAGGTGGAAGATCAACTATTTCCCAAGTTTTATTACTCAAAATTGAATCATTTTCACTTTGGATTGCTTCTTTCCAACACGAGGATTCAGAAGATGACATTGCTTCCTTGTACGTTTGAGGTTCGTGTTCTAACATATATGTTAAAAATTCCGAACCAAATGTCTTGGAAGTTCTTTCCCTTACGCTTCTTCTTGGTTCAACTTTCTCGGTTTCACGATGAGTTTCATCTTCATGTGATTTACTCAATTCTTCTCTTGTCCTTTTGGGTACATTATTTCCTTCATTTCTTTTGTGTGGAAACACATCTTCAAAGAATGAGGCGTCTCTTGATTCCATGATTGTATTTACATGAATATCAGTTATATCATACTTGAATACCAAAAACCTGTAGGCACTACTATTTTGAGATGGCCCTAAATAGTAACACTCTACTATTTTTGGTCCAAGTTTGACTTTCTTGGGAGGCAGAACTGGAACTTTTGCCAAGCACCCCCACACTTTGAGGTATTTAAAACTTGGTATGTATCATTTCCATAACTCATATGGAATTGTTCCTGTTTTATTGTGAGGAACCTTGTTTAATATGCGATTAGACATATTTAAGGCTTCCCCCCACAAGTTCGTCGATAGGCCAAAAGTTAAGAGCATCGCATTAATCATATCTTTTAATGTTCTATTCTTTCTCTCGGCTATACCATTTTGTTGTGGTGAATATGGTGCTGTTGTTTGATAAGTTATACTATTTTCGGCACAGAATTGTTCAAATGGTGATTCATATTCTCCACCTCGATCAGATCTCAATATCTTGATCTTTTTATTTAACTGATTTTCTACCTCAGCTTTGTACTTCATAAACAATGTAATTGCTTCATCCTTGCTATTTAAAAGATATACATAGCAATATCGTGTATAATCGTCAATAAAGGTAAGAAATCACATAAATCGGTATGAACCAAACCTATCGGTTCGGTGCTTCTATCAACTGTATGAAATGGTTTTTTGACCATCTTTGCTTCTACGCATGTCTCACATTTGTAGTTTTATCTACTTGGAATTTCAGAACTTATCCCAAGTTTGATAGTTTTTTCATTTTTCGGAAATTTATGTGTCCTGATCTATCATGCGATAGTAAAATTTCGTGCTCAAGCAAATAAGAAACTTCAATTTTATTAATAGCATAATCAGAATACATAGTTTTATTGCCGACAACGGCTACATTTACCTTAAATAGGCCATCACATAAATATCCCCTTCCCATATACATTCCAGCTTTGGACAGAACCATCTTGTCTGACTCGAAAACCATTTTGAATCCTTTCTTTAATAGCACTGGACCAGAGATGAGATTCTTGCGCATGTTTGGAACGTGGAGCACGTGTTCAACTTGAGAGTTTTTCCAGAAGTAAACTTGAGGATTACTGTGCCACAAACTTCGATCATGGAAACTGCAGAATTACCCATGTAGAGTTTTTCTTCCTGATCGAATTTCTGGTATGTAGAAAACATGGATTTGTCAGAGCAAACATGATGAGTAGCGCTTGTGTCCACCCACCATTGGTTAGGGTTCTGAACCAAATTTCATTCAGATATAACTGCTGAAAAATTAGACTCGTTACTTCCATGTTATCCACCATATTTGTCTCTAAGTTGCGTTCCTTCTTGTGTCTGCAATCTCTAGCGGCGTGTCCTGCTTTTCCACAAACCCAACGCTCGCCATTAAACTTCTTGGTTCGTTTGTTGTCTTTGGGTTTGTTTTCAGGCGCTTTTCTCTTCTGCGGGAATTTCTTCTTCTTGTTTTTCATGAAATGCCCTTTGTTCTTTGACTCTTCTGCCACAAATGCCTCTTCGCTTTGTTTTGCACTTTGCGGTTATCAGCCTCAATTTTTAGTCTGACAATAAGATCTTCTAAGGAAATCTCCTTTTTCTTATGTTTCAGATAATTGCGGTAGTCTTTCCAGGATAGTGGTAATTTCCCTGTTATCGCTTCAACAAGGAAGGATTCTCCAACTTTATGTCCTTCTGCTTCAAGTTCATGAATTATGAGTTGGAGTTCTTGCACTTTGCTAGTTACGGATTTGGAGTCAACCATTTTGTATTCCATAAACTTATCTACGATGAACTTCTTCAAACTGACATTCCGCGTTTTGTATTTATGTGCAAGTGCAGTCCATAAGGATTTTGCTGTCTGGTGTGGTTGATATACTTTATATAGTACTTTATCCAGACAATTCAGAATGTAGTTTCGGCACGGGAAGTCTGAATGCTTCCATGAGTCAATTCCGAGAAAAACAGCTGCATCTTTTTCTCTAGTTTGTCCGTCTTTAGGCTTTGGTCCATCCTCCTCGATGCACTTCTGTAGCCCTAGCCTGGCGAGATAAAACAGCATTTGATTTTGCTATGTTATGAAGTCATCACCATCTGCTTTGAACGGATCAGGCCTGTTGTGAGTAGTAGGCTTTGTTGATAGTTCAACTATTGCCATCTCGATTTTAGTGAAAACAGGAAAGCCTTAAGATGTTATACGTCTAGTATACCAAAATAGAGACTAATTAATAATAAACTCGTCTCACAAGTTTACAAATCAGATTTCCACTACTTTGAAATTCTGTATTAGCTATTTATAACAATAAGTATGTTGTAATTAATTACAACAACAAACTAACAACTATAGTAATAATAACTATAGGATAAATCAAACGTTATACTATTTAAAGAAATAACACAACGTAGAAACGAAAATGATAACCGGTTGAAGAAGGAAATTTCATCTGAGGCTTGTCGTAATAATTTCCTTAAGACTTTATTCAAAGTCTCCCAAGATACAACAGACATAAGCTGCTCGAGATCGTGATGTGTATGATCTTCTGTGTGATAGGACTGATTATGATTTTAAGAAATGAAGATAAAGAAGAGATGACTCGGTTTTAAAATTAAGTGAGGAAAGTGATCAGATTTCCTTCTTATTTATAGCCGAATTCCCAATGGCTGCACACGTTGAGAAATGTAGCATCCCTTCATTTGCAACGCCAAAAAGTGTTACTGTTCGCAACATATACTTTCTTTCATTTGCAACGCCAAAAACTATTGCTGTTTGCAACAGCCGCATCCGTTTGTTTGCAATTTATGGCATAGCCCAATCTTATTGGACCCGCACCCGATTCGGTCAAACAGTCGGCGACACGTGTGTTAGTCCATGGCCATATAGGTCCTTCCCCTCGTACAAAATTACCTAACCTAAGGGCCAATATACAGATTGAGAGTACACTATATAAACAAGAAAATGAATTTATTTTTGGCGATGTGGGATATATCTCATTCACTATTTTTGAGAATTCTAACACAAAATACTTTAGATTATGGCGACCAAACAATATTGATTACATCAAAATAAACAGGGGGAAATGAGATATTAGGTTTTACTAATAAGAAACATAAAAAAATTATACCGTAAGCAGTTCTAGACAGCTTGATATTGCTAGCTTTTTAAGTTTATCCAGCATTTACATGAACTGCTTTTAAAGTTTCTAAAAATATCTCCTACACGTTGCTAAGTTTAGGCTACTATGTATCGTAATCACTTAAGTTAAAGCATTATACACGGTTACACTAATACACACAATAAGAATCAGATCAAATATAAGACACTGAATAAAATATGAAAGGCTCACTGCATAAAGAAGGGTATGGTATGGAATGTTTTTTTCACTGCTCTGTAGAGAATTTAAGCATAAAGACATTTTTAAAGGTGTTGTTTTTATTAGCTTTTCTCTTGGCTTCTTTTACCATATTTTTTATGAATTACAATATCAAAATCTAATCCCTAAAATATAGTAAAAAAATTCCCAAGACAAAGATGTTCAAATAGGGTATGAGAAGAATCTCTTATCGTAGCTGAATCTTTGTTAGACGAGACTCCGTCCTCGTCCAACAAGGAGGCGTGGGCATCAGCTCAATCCATCTTTGCTTCGGAACTTCGTATTGAGAATGACTTCCTTCGTCAAAAGGCGAGGGTCAAGTGGGTGGTCGACGGTGATGCGAATTCCAAATTCTTCCACTCTTATATTCGCAAGAAGAACAACCTTCTCACTATTCGTGAGATCTTGCGTCCTGATCTATCTTTAGCATCCTCGCCTGAGGAAGTCAAAGATACAATTTTGGCTCACTTCCAATCCTTTCTTGGATCGCCATCGGTTGCGGTAACCGACCCAGCTCTTTTAGCCTTCATTCCCAGGCTGGTTCTCTCGCCTGAAAGTGATCTCCTAGTGGATCCACCTTCGCTTGAGGAAATCCGAGCTAGTGTTTTCGCCCTGAGTAAGGATAGTGCCAGCGGCCCAGACGGATTCAACGGTACCTTTTACCGCTGCTGTTGGCCTATTATTCACGTTGATTTTTGTCTTGTTGTCCAGTCTTTTTTCTCTGGGAGGTTCCTCCCCACTAGTTGGACCTCCACCAACCTTTTTCTCATCCCTAAGTGCGAGAACCCACGGTCCTGTGGGGACTTTCGGCCCATTAGCCTTTGCAACTTCTCGATTAAGGTTATTTCCAAGATTCTGGCTAGCCGTTTGGCCCTTTTCCTTGAGCGTATTATCTCTTCTTCTCAAGCGGGTTTTGTTAAAGGGCGCTTAATTTCCGACAACGTCCTGTTGGCCCAGGAACTGATTTCCCAGCTAGACAGAAAAGTGCGGGGCTCTAATGTTGTTTTCAAACTGGACATGACTAAGGCTTACGATCGTATGTCCTGGTTTTTCGTCATTAAGGTTTTGAGAACTTTCGGTTTTTCGGAAACCTTCATTGACCTGGTTTGGAGGCTTATCTCCAACTGCTGGTTCTCTGTGCTCATTAACGGTTCTGCTAATGGGTATTTCAGGGCGGGGAGGGGTCTGCGTCAAGGAGACCCGCTTTCGCCTACGCTTTTTGTGATAGCGGCCGAGGCTTTCATTCGCGGCCTTCATACCTTAACGGTCTATGGTCAAATTCAGCATTTCGGGATCCCTAGGGGCTGTCCACTCATTTCGTCTTTGTCGTTTGCTGATGACATTGTTATCTTCTCAAACGGTAGTCGCTCCTCTATCCGGCGGCTCCTTAGTTTCATCCATCAATACGAGAGATCCTCTGGTCAGCTCGTAAACCCTTCCAAAAGTTGTTTCGTTCGTGCGAAGGACTGCTCTTCCTCACGATCTTCCTGGATTGAGACATTCTCGGGCTTCAAGGAAACTTCCCTTCCATTACCCTACCTGGGTATTGTTCTGTTCCGAGGTAGGAAGCTTAACGCTTTTTTCGACCCTTTAACTGACAAGGTGAGGGGTAAGATCATTCGTTGGAATGCGGCTCTTCTTTCTCAGGCTGGCAGACTGGTTCTCATAAAGTCTGTGTTAGATTCTATGGGAACTCATGTCTTTGCGACTATGACCCAGACCTCCTCTTTCTTCCGGTCGTATCGATCTTTGGCCTCTTCCTTTTTCTGGGCCAGCAAGGAGGACGGCCGCCGCCATCACTGGATTTCGTGGGACACGATTTGTCGTCCCAAAATCGAGGGCGGCTTGGGACTTCGTAACCCCAAGGATTTTTGCACTGCTTTTGCTTGCAAACTGTGGTACAGATTTGGTGCTAACGACTCTTTATGGGCTTCTTTCCTTTACGCAAAATACCATATGCTAGCGGGTTCTAATTATTCGGGTTCCCCGTCCTATGCAAGCGAGACTTGGAAGCACATGCAGTCTGTTAAATCTTTATCTGATTCTCATGGCGGTCTTTCAGGCTGGGACGGTGCTTCGTTTTCCATCCTGAGAGCTTGGATGTCGATTAGAATTCCTAGCCCCATTCGTCCTTTGTTTTCCTTCATTTGGGATTCTCGTTCTCCTCCTAAAGTCTCTATTCTGATGTGGCGTATACTTCATGATGGGCTGCCATTAGACGAGAATCTCAAGAGGATAGGCATCCCCTTAGTTTCCCGATGCAGATGTTGTGGCAACGGGGAATCGGAATCCTTGAACCATTTATTCTTCGCTGGTTCCTCAGCCAGATCTTGCTGGAATTACTTCGGGAACTTGGTTGGTGTCCGAGGAATTGCCAGATCTGTTAATGATCTACCATCTACCTGGTGGGCTGGGAACTCTAGGAAATCTCTTCGTTCGATCATTCATTGCTTAATTCCATGTCTTATTTGCTGGCACATTTGGTGTGCTCGGAATAAGGCAATCTACAATAGCTCTCCTATGGACCCTACGGCCATTATTCGGCACGTTAGGAATGACGTATTCCTTGCTTTCCGAGGAAGGCCATTAAGGGGAAGCACGACCTCCCGTATTCGACGCCTCGTGGGTCTTCTCTCTATTTCTTGTGTGTTGAGTTCCGCTAGAATAGGCGTTGGTTGAGTGATCCAGAAGGGGCGTTGGCCATCATTCGGCGCTCTTGATTCTCTCAACCCACCCCCCTATTTTTTGTTTTGATGAGTTTGCTAGTTTTTCAGGTTTAGGCTTTGTCGGGAAGATTTCGTCGATGTCTATGGCTGGGGTATGTTCTTTGGTTTGCACCTATGATTTTCGACCTTTAGTTCAGGTGCTGACTGTCGGAGCACTTCGGGTATGGTCGATTGGCAGCCAAGGTGTGCTTGAGGCCGTATGTTGTGGGTCTCTTTGCTTAGCGTGTTTTTGCTGGTGGTCCTCTTTCTGTCTCCTTTCTTTATGGAGGTGGTTGGTTCTCTATCTGGTGGTCTGACCTACACCGTTTCAGGTGTAGCGGGGAAGATGGTTGAGGGGGCTGTTGTTCCTTTTGTTTCAGCTGTGTTTTAATGGTTCTGCTGTTAGAGTAGTTTTTTCCTTTTTCCTGTGATCTTTATTGTATTGTATCTGTTCTCGGTAGTCTGGGAGGCATTTTTCGTACGCCTTGCCTTTTTCTGTGAGCCTTTGGAGAAATGCTTTTTTCTCCTTGTTATAATAAACTTGTTCAAAAAAAAAAAAATAGGGTATGAGAGATATTTATTATAGCTTGATAAATAAGTGACATCGTGGGACAAATCAGCTTAGGATTCTAGATAATTAGTGGTCTAAATGGAAGATAAACAAGAGCTTTACGTGGTCAAGTAATATCCTATACGACTTTTAACGACTTAAAGTGAAATGAGAAATGATTGCAAAAAATATGAAATGCAGTTTGATTGATATGTTGGCGAAGAATGATTTTAAATTTGTCGAGCAATGCCCTCTTCCGTTACATGTTTAAATTTGTCAAGTAATCTCTACTACTTTAGCAGTTAGCACCACATGTTACACGTAGTTCCATGCTGCAATTCCTTATATAGAAAAGTGCGTGCACTGCCTTTGTACATGGCAGTAGCACTGCCTTGTAAAAGGCTGTGTGTGTACTGCCATTGTACATTTGTACAAGGCTTCGTACATTTGTACAAGGCAGTAGCACTACCTTGTAAAAGGCTTGTAAAAGGCAGTGCATGTACTGTACATTTGTACAAGGCAGTAGCACTGCCTTTGTACAAGGCAGAAGCACTGCCTCGTAAAAGGCTGTGCGTGTACTGCCATTGTACAAGGTAGTAGCACTGCCTTTGTATAAGTTGTACATTTGTAAAAGGCGGTAGCTAAAATCATATTCATTTGTCATCAACTGTTTGTCTTAAGGTGCACCACTTTCCTAATCGCGATGATTAGTCCAGGCATCATTGACTGCACATTTGTTATGTCCTGATGCAATGAATAAATCTGTAAAAATTTATTTAACAAAGTCAGAGTACTATTTGTATGTAACTGAAGGTTAAGAGAACTGGATATTGGAGCACCTCTCTTGGACCTGAGAAATGAGCAACCGTGTTTGAAGGTAAGCCTGGAAGAACCAAACAGTGTACTTGTATTCCATCTTCGCCCTCTCGCCTTCCTAAACAAACAATTAAATTCATTAAATTTTTTATATAAAAAGTTTAGTTGTTAATTATCGGTTATGATTATTTATACTAATTAATGAATGGTTGGAATGTTTTTCAACTACATATTATAGTTTCTATTCTAAATCTATACTATATTAGTATTAGTGAGTTAAATTTCAAGCTCACATAGGTCCCCTTGAAATTTGGCAACTGAACAGTCTCCAAGTTAACCCTAAATCATTCTTTCTCCATTTCTCATCCTACATTTCTCATTCAGATTGAACGAGATTCTGACACGTGTATTCTAAAATGAATCGTTCCAGTCATGTATTCCTTTGCACGTTCTCTCCGTCTCTATCTTTTCTTTTTCCAACCCTAAATTAAATTGCGGCTATGGAGTCCGATAACTCTTGGACCAGGCGATCGGATCTCCGCTAATCTTCAGAGGTCGGTTTCTAACGTACGCTGTTCCCGGTCATTTCTCCACATCGTTTCACATGCTTTGAGGTAAAAACCCTTTGTTTAGTTCGCTATTGTTAAACGCGGCTTATGTCTTTGTTGGTCGAAACAATGAGATTTTGTGCTTTTGTATTTCTGTGCTGCTAATTTGATCACATTGAAATGCAAGTTTGAGCTTATTGATGTCTGAGGATTCATGTTTTCCTACGTTCATTTCCATAAAAAAAGCCATTCTGCCTTTGATTTTCATTTTTACTTTCTTATTGCTATTTCGTTAACTTTGGAATCCCTTAGAAATGTTCATTTTCCAATTATAAATTACAGTTCTAAGATATGAATCCAAAGGAAATCAAGTTAAGGTTTGTTAATCTTTTTAATGTTAAAAGAAGGGCATGAAAATACAAGTAGAAATTAAAACAAATACATGTTTAATTTTATTTTTCTTCTTTGTTTGTTTGAGTTTCATCATTCAAATTCCTTCGATGTATTTTTCTGTTGAAGGGATTAAAAAGATGCATTTGACTGGATTTCGACTCAATGATTGCATTAAAACATTTAACTTCAAATAATATGATTTACGTATTATCCAAGTACTATGGTCTACTGGATCATGCTTGGATTTTGATAAGGAATCATGGTTTTTTCCATCTTCTTAGATATATTGACACATTGATCATTGGGAATGAAACTATTGAAAGATTTCTTCCTCACCATTTATTGTCCTCTATTGTCAAGGCGAGAAACTACATTAAAATGGCGACCTATATATTGAATAAGCATTTTCTAGCTTCAGTGATGCATCCTTAATCTTCATTGTTGCCGACGATAAATTCATCAATGTATTGGTTATTTGTTTTTTCTGTTTATACGTCAGTGTATAACAAGGTTTAAACACTTCATCCTCGGTTAGAGTTTAGTTTGGTTCAAACGTGGAAGCATAATAATATGATCTATGTTACTACATATAAATAGTTTATTGTGATGATAATAATTTTTTTTGGAAACATATCCTTTTATTTTTCATTTGCAACCGATGTCGGTTTACATCTTTTACGTTGTCTGTTTAAATTTATCTAGATTTCAACTCTTTGCCACTTCTCTTAGCAATCATTACTTTCTTATTTAGCCAATCTATTACCGTGAATTTATTTTGACTGCATAGGCGGCTGGACAAGGGAGACCAAAAATTAAATCATGAAGTACTTTGTTCAGTTTGGTTACATTTTGAAGCAATCCTCATCATTGATCTATACAAAGGAAAATCTGCACTATTGATTTGTAAGACCTTTTATTCATTTATTTCATTTAAGTGGTTAATTACTTTGTTAGTAAATAAAGAACATCATATGAGATTTGTCCTCTGTAGGAGAGTGGTGCACCTCTGGATTATCTATCTAGAGATGGTAAGATTATATTCCGTTGATGACAATTAACCACGTTAAAAAAAGAATATTATACGCGATTATGTTTTTGTAGGTTACTTTTTCCAGCTTTGTAGGAAGAAATGAGTACTTCCATCAATATGGAACTACTGGTAGATAGACAAAAGAAAAACTACAGTCCTACTTCTTTAGGTGTTCAAAGATCAGCCCAGTCACGCCTTAAAACGGTAATATTTACAGTTTCATTTTGCAGAAACTAATAACAAATTTTTGAGTGCACTGTTCGTGGTATATTCATTTAGTTTTCACAACTAATGGATAGATAATTATTTGTAGAGTTCAATTCAAGGATGACTATGAAGATCAATGAAATTTAGTTACTTCACATTATCACCGATTCACCAAGTAATAGCTAAGTTTATGATGCAAATAGGTTAGGCTCCAGTATTTCTATCTAAAAAGGTTAAGTTATACAAATATCAATGTTTACCTTCTTCGTTACACTAAATTAAAAACCAAAATATTCTTTAGTGAAAAATGAATGCTGATATATGCATCAAATCAGTCTCAATCAATATCATCACTCCGTTGTTCGAAAACATAAATTTGGAAGAAAAGATAGTATGATATTCATCTAGATTAGTAAATATTTTGAATATGATCAAGAAAAAACACACATTGGTTGTTTTGTTGAATTATCTATTTGTATTTTAAATAGTATGGTAGCATAGTCATCAAGCTTTTATTAGTTTTATGAATCACCTAATTTTTTTTCTATTATGCTTCATGATTCTCTAACCTGTCAACTTTACATTTTTCTTCAATTTGTTATGCATGTGCATTTAGTAACTTAGTTCTTTGATCTTTGATATGCATTCTCCTATTTTTCATTTGATGGGACCAATTTTTCCTTTTTATTTAGCTGCTTATCCAATTGTTTAATTTACCACCAATAACCACCATGTTTGTAGTGCTTCTCATGAGATTTATTGTGTAGCTAGATCCTTTAAAACATATACCTTTTTCACTAAACCTAATTGATTATAAGTAGAACATTAGTATATGCTTCAAACAAATCATTTATCTTCCTTGACTCTATTTGAATAACTTAAGCTTTTGTTTATTGAACATTCAATATTAAGTGATAACTAATATACCACTAAAAATGTGGAGTGAAGACTCAATATGACTGTAGATATTTTACTCAGCTTGGCTTATTTATAGATAGAGTTTCATGTCTTAGTTTCTTCGCCTTACATAATCCAAGCCTCAATTTTAGCATCAGTGGCTTTTTTCCATATGGGTTTCTTTATAGTTACCACCTCCAAGATAATAACATTTTTGTCACAAACCAGTAAAAAAATGAATTATAGGTAAATTATTAGCAGAGTTTCAAAAAATATTTAGCTTTGTTGGCTCTGTTCTAACATATGGAACGTGTAATGTTAAGCCATAATTAATCCTAAATCTCTCATTTGACTTGGCTTATTCCTAGAGAAAATTTTACCATGAAAATTTAAGTTAAACTAACTCCAAACCTACATGCAAACATTAAAAAAGTGGAGCATATTAATAGGAAGATTCTATTCTTCTAAGATCCCTTCAAATCTCCCCATTCCTCTAAAACGAGCTTCAGCTAATGGAGTTCACCTCGCAATTGTCCTCCCCTACCTCTCTCAAATCATCGACCCTCTAAACCTGCAAGCATCGGTAATCGTCTGTCAAAGTCCGTCTTTTTTTGTTCCATTTCAGCTCCATTGCCATCTTATTCCCTTCTTATCACCGCTTCATCACAGTCGTCCTCCCCTCCCTCTCAAAATAGTCGTACCTTTAACTCTACAAGCATTGGTAATTGGCTGTCATCATGGAGTCGACTGGAGTTTTGGATCCTAAAGTAAAGTAGGTAAAACAATGGTTTGTTAATTTTAGCTATTTTGTATAAAGTTGTGTTTCTAAATATTATCGATGACCGTTGCTTTTGTTGATAGTGCTCATCATTTTTCAATTGCATCGTTTCAGCGTGTGTAAGAAATGGGAATTTCACTACATCTTGGAAGATAAAGCCGACGGTCAAATTCATCATCTTGAATTGTTTTATTTGATGTCCAAATGAGTTAAGTTTTCTTCTTCATTTGTTTTTAGTTATACATTTATCTTTTCTATTTGAAAATCTTCAATATTTTGCATTTATTATTGTTGGTCTGAATTTCTAATAGAAACAACAGTTACCATGTTTTAGCATGATATAAAGATTCAATACTTTTATTTAATAACAAATATTCTTATTTGTGTAAATTATATGATATGGTTTGGGTTTCACAACCACTGACTTGAATATTTTAGCAAGCAAACAAATTTTATGATTACAAAATATTACACAAATGACTGTGGGCAGTGTTTCCAGACACCAATTTACTTTATTATCGTAATTTATGCTAGAGGAATCATATACGACCACCATATAAAAGACATATTAATTGTTTGTAATTTCCTACAAAAATTAGTAAACTTTAGAGTTTTCTATTCACATCTACACTATTAGTTATAATGTCTAACTGAAAAAATTCTCTGTTTTGCACGGTGCCGAAGTTGTACTCAATTCTGAAAAATCAAAAAATCCCTAGGCATTGGTTAGTCATCATATAATTATTGCTCATACTAATATGAAGTTAAAGGTATATACATTTTTTTTATCAAAATTCTTGATCCAGGTAAATTCTTACTTTCATTATGTTAGTGATGGCTCAATTGTTTTTCTCTAGTAGTAGCAACCAATACAAACATTAATTGAATATGAAACAACTTCGTATACTAATTAAAGCCTGTCTTTCATATACTAATACATTGTATGCTCAAGCATAATAGACTGTATTCAAAGCTTTTGTTTAAGATAACTTTTAGCTATCAACTAAAGTTTATTAAACTCAATTCATTTTATTTGATAAAAAATCCAATAGAGTTTAGCTGATATTAAAGTTGTACCATATTTTAGCTGATTTGATTACTGATTAACATAAAGAGGGATCTACCAAATTAGTAACAAATTACCTGTTTCTACAGTCTTTTGTTAATGCTAAAATTAACAAGATACATTCATAATTTCTACTCATTATGTTTTTTAAATGGCAACATTAATTTTTAGTTTAGCTTTGCCGAAGAAGACTTCTTGAATCACCTAAATAAACTTTTATGTTTAACCAATGCATAGTCCAACATACATACTATTATGTTGATTTTATCAACCCTTCTTTTGAATGTTCCTTTGAAGGCATTTGCACCTCTACTAAATGCTTGGTTCCAATTTTGAATAGCTAAAGTTCACTCTAAAATTTTATAGCTGGTTTATTGTGAGTACAAACTAAGTAATTACATAATAATATTGTACCAAACTTTATGTACAAAATTGGTCATATGTTCTTCTTTTTTTAATGACATTCGGTTTGTAAAGACTGTCAATTTCCTCACTGCTTTTTTACCTTCATGTAATATCCTACTGACAATATAGTTTCAGTAACCAATGGCATTCAATAATGTAGCGGTTACTCATTTTATTTATTGGAAGTAAATGTAAAAGGGAAAGATTAACTGTGTTAGAAGCTGAACTGTTTCCACTATTTTTAAACGGAATTTCAATTACCTGGATGGATTAGTAAAGGTCGTACTTTACCACTACCTCTTTCTTATATGACCACAGTTTTATTATTTCACACTGCCATCTAACGTACTAACTTGCTACCTTCCTCTTACCAGCAGCACTTTCAACAATGGATATTGCACTTGCGCCACCAGGATCACTTACCATTGACACTGTAGGGGCAACGGTATGAGGGCGCATTGGCAGGCTATGGGATTCTGTCAACCTACGAAGCAATGACATATTTGGATTCAACTTGCAATTCTTGGTCAGCAAGGCATCCATTTTTCCAATATTTACATTTCAATCTATACGGTTCACATTTTTTCCCCATCATTTGTCTATGTTTTCTTCCGCTTCTCTTTTCTTTTCGTTCACATAAATTGAAAGGAATCTAAGATGAAATATTTTTTTGAGGTAGAAGTAACTTTAAGCTTTGAATAACTTGTGACAACTAGGAATTCTGTAATTATTATTTTACATTGATCTGATTTTTTGTTTTCTTTTCCTTCCATGTTAATTTATCTCATATAATAAAAAATGTGAAGCATATTTTCAGTGAAGTTGTTCACATAAGCTTTCTTTAAAAGATCTATTCTTTTTTTTCCACTATCTTGCTTTGATCCCCACTATCTGTATCCTTTTCTCTCTGTAGTTTCCTCAAACATGATGTTCGAGAAGGTATTTAACTTTGGTTTTTGCTCATGCTTTCAGTCCAGCCATTATTACCACAAAGGTATGCACTAATTCTTCCACCACTTATTTTGGCACCGTATTCCAGGTAAACATATTCCTGTGCAAATTTGTTCATCCTGCTTATATCAACCGAAGTATATAATCATGACAATCAAATTATTCATGGACAATTATGTTATTTTTTCCAGACTGATGTTGCTGTTTTAGGAAAAAATTACCCAACTGTATGGAGTAAAGCTAATAGCTATGCTTTATATGATTTTACGCAGCTGCATCACAATGATTTATGTTATCATTTAAGAACTTAAGGTATTTCAATAATTAGAAAAACCTATGTAACAACTTTATCTAAACATATTATGCTGCTATTATTGAGGTTTTCTGCTTCATTCGCTTTGGCTGTCAAATGCTATATGATATTCAAATTTTAAAATAAGTTAACTTAGCTCTGGTTGTCAAATGCTCTGACTTTCAACTGGTTTCCTGTCAACGACTCTATTTTACATTCCAATGGTTTTTGAGTGCTTGGTACATACTTATACAATATAATACTGATACTGTTATGTTGCAAAGTAATTCAGTAGCTGTCAATGATTCCATTTTGTTTTCTAACAATAAACAAATAGTCAACTTTTTATCCTGTTGCCATCCACTTCTACTGACATAGAATTTCATCCTTCTATGATTTATGAAAATATCGCGAAGAGGTAATATGTGTGTACAATGAACATAACCTCTAAGTTGTACGAAATTTCTAACAATTTAACAAATATTTCTATGTCATATTTTTGCATATTTTTATGAGACGTAACGACCCGTAAAACTTCAACTGTTTTAATAACGTAATTAGTTGAAATTTTGTGAAATTTTAAACGATAAAATTTTGAAATATAAATTGGATATTTGGAATGCGTTTAGTTAAACATAGCAACTGGTAAATTTTCGTTCGAAAATATGAAAGTTTACTTCGCGCGTAAATTTACTTCAATTTAATCAGTTAAAAAGTAATGAAAATAAAATGTTTTCGGAACCTAAATATTTTTCCATAGGATAATTCTAAACCATCTTCTGAGCAAGATGTCAGTTTGTCGTTTTTCCAAATTCGGACATCTTTGGCTCCGTCGATCTTATTTTTCAGTGTTTTTCTTGCATTTTCCGTAATAGAAAAATTCGAATTTTTATAATTAAATCATACCACTAATATCTGTATACCGTTGTGATCGTCTCATGGTGCTGGTCTCAACAGTGTATTCATTGGTGTATTTCGGAAATCCGGTACGCGTCGAAACCGTAAAACTATTAACCGCAACGGTCCGTTTTTTTTGTTTCCTATAACCATTCATTTCTCACCGAATGAACCAACAGCCACTAGCATTTAATTTTTTTTTTCTTCAGAAATCGATATTGACTTTTGTCATTCCCATTGAAATTATCGGTTCCACTTTTTTTTTGAAAATAAGTAAATGGGAATTAATACGTTACTGCCTTCATAATTTCCACCTGCCCTCTAACCCATTACATCTTCCCACTTCCATTATTTTCTTTTTCCACCAGCCTAATCCACCTTTCATCTCCAACCTGTAGCATTCCTTCTTCACTCCATCCATCTTGAGTTCGCATGGAACAATACTTTTCCCCACGTCACCCACCGGACCTCCGGGCACCTCCACGTTCCCAAGCAACCAAACCCAGCTTTCACCGCCTCTGACTTGCTCCCCGAGCCCACCACGTTCTGTCTCTTGTCCCTCTCTGCCACCAGCGAGCGCATCTCCTCCAAGCAACCACCCAACGCCCTGCTGCCCACTCCACGCCTAGCCTCCGCCCTCTACTTCGCACGTCAGGTCTTGCTCAGCAGCCCACTGCATTGCCTCGTCTACCCCAGTCATTCCCTTCCGCTTCCATAGCCGCAACAACCAACCGTCCCTTGGCCACCATTCCCGGCCGTGCTCCGGACCACCTCGACAGCAACTCGCACCCAAACCCGACCTCTGACACGTAGCCTGCGACCGACTCCTCCATTACTTTCCACGCCACCGAACCCACCCACCGACTTCATTCATCCAACCGTGCCTCTTGCCGATCCATCTCCTCCAGCCTCCGCTCACATCATCTCCCGCCGAAGCCATCTCCCGAGCGACACTTACCTTTCTAGCCTAGCAGCCTTCGCCTACTTACAGTCTGATCACCTCGTGTTCCACTTCTGGATCTCAGCCGAACCTTGTTGTATGATATATATAAGGTATTGAATATATTATGTTATATTAGTTTATTTAAAATATTGGTTTAAATTATAAATTTTAAGATTTGCAGATAATAGAAATTTAGAGCAACTGTTTACATGTATTAGCTTTCAATACTTTACGATTTACATAAGCTATATATTATATTATATTATATAAGTTGTTGTATATATATATATGTAATAAGTTACTTCTTGTAATTTTGAACATGAGCATACATTAATATATAAAGCTGCTTATTAAGCATATAAAATAAAGTCTAATGTATTGGAATGAAATGTGAGCTAGCCATATATATAACCTGTTTATAGTATATATAGGATTGGACTGGGTTCTATTGTATATAAGTTAAGTCAGTATAACTATTACAGAGACACATATTTGTCTGTGTGTTTGTCGTTTAATTTGTACAAATATAAGTAAGTATTGATATACTGTTTTGCTGTTATATATATAAATATATTAAGTGGTTTGGGCTGTATATTTTTGTGTACTAGTTTTGTTTCACTGTCACGGTTTATTATATATATATTAGTACTATTGGAAATATAGTTGATATTGCATGTGTTGCGTGTGTTTTTGGCTCTGTTTATTTAATGTATACTGTATTATCTATATACTGTAAAAGGTATTTTCGCACCTATTTGTTCACACTAGGATTTCTATATTTGTTCTATGATATATATATATATATATATTTTGTACGGCCTACATTTTATTTTCGTATATGTATATATATAGTATACTAAGTATGTAGGTAATAGATATAGCCTACATTAAGTTTTGTATATATATATAAGTTAAGCTAAAAAAAAATTTCTTTTTGTTTTGATTGTTATATCAATGTATATATATATATATTTAATTTAATACATGTTTGAATTTAAAATATGATTTTTTTTTATGAAAATAGTTACATATAATTCACTTATACCATTTAGCGTCATCGATCCACTTCTGATTTGATTCATAAATTCTGGTTTATCAGCTTTGTTCGCCGAATTCGTGCCAATCTAGCTTTGCTTTTGAAGTCATGCTTGGATCCGTAACTCAATTCGTTGTCTATTTTCTCTAGCCTCGAAAGGTGAGCACTCACTCACGATTAACGTTCTTTTATTTATTAAATTTGATTTCAATTGAAACGACAATTGAAATATGCTGCTGTTAGTTAATTACACTGTTATATATGCTATTGCCTGTATCAGTTCACCTGTGACATCTGACACCATTATCTGTTAATTATTTATGCGATGATAATACAGTTTGGCTGATAATTGATTGATTGTTGATGTTTATATTGGACGTTAAATTGTTAGTGATAAATGATAAATAGTATGCGAAATTGAATGGATATAGGATAGTTAACGATTTTAAAACTGAGTTATATGTTAATTTTGATTAGTGAATATGACCCCTTTTAATTGTTAAATTAATTGACATGTAGAATAGCGATAATTACACTTTGAACCATCGACGTATATTGGATTAATTGTTGTAGTGTAAAAATTTGAAATTAAATGACAAGTGAAAACCGTAGTGTAATAATCTTTAATCTACATGAAATGATAGTGTAGATTCTAGAGATAATTATATTATTTCGTACAAATAACAATGCGAATTAATACGATTATTTCGGGATTATTTGAATTGATTATTGGATTGATATTGGTTGTTGTTATTGCTTGTTTATTTACTTTGACACCATCCCAGTTATCACACTGCAAGTTCCCTTTGCTATGTTTTGATTTTGAATTAAATTGGAATCGGGTTGAAATGATAAATACCCAAATTGAACTTGACTTAGGATAGAGAATTTAATAAAACCCGATTGGTCAATAATTTGATTTAAAAATTTAATAAAGATTTTCATTGAATAAATAATATGGTTTTGAAATGAAGTTGAAATTTGAATTTTAATGAAATTTAAATGTGAATACTTAATAATCTGAAACAAAATATTAACAATGTAATTGATGGAAGAATGTTGTTTAATTTGAGAAATGATTGAATTAAGTTTGAAATTATTAAACTTTGAAATGATTTAATAATTAAGTTTGAAATTATAATTAAGTTGAAATTATTAAACTTTGAAATTATTTAATAATTAAGTTTTGAATTATTTAATAATTAAATAAGATTGGATTATTTAATGATTAAATTGAATTGAACTCTTTAATAAGTAATATTGAACTTTTGAATAAGTGAATTTTACTTCGTAAATAGTTGAAATTGAGATTTCTTCATTAAGTAAGTTTTGAAAAATTATTTAAGAAAGTAAATAAGTGAAATGGAATTTCTTTAACAAGAAATGAAAATGTAATATTTTTGGAATTAATGTAAGACTTGAAATTGAAAGAATCGATTTGACGAATTTAGTTTAATTCAAAATTGTAAATTTTGATTTAATGAAGTTGAACTTAAAGAATTGATTTAATGAATTGGAAATTTAATAGAAATTGTTTTGAATGATAAAGTAACTTAACGAATATTGAATGAAATCGATAAATGAGTTTAAATTGATTTGAATGTTAAATAAAATTTATTTAAATGATTTCGGAATGAAACTTATATACGAACTTGAATCAATATTCGAATTGTTTTAAATAAAATTTGAAATTGTATTATGAGATTTTGAAATGGTAATTTGGAAGTTTTGAAACGTAAATTATGGAAATTGGTTTAGAAAGACAAATGAAATGTTGATTTACGAATTCTAATTGAATTGAAATTGATTTGGTTTTGAAATATATTAAATGACCAATTGGTGTAATAATTACGGAAGTTATTAAAGAGACCAGAAATCGGTTATGGATATACTCTCTATCTAAACCGAAAACCACTTTAATAACTATACGCGGAGTGTGATCCAGAATGAAGTGGTTGGAATGATGTACGTGATGACTGAAGAAAGAGAACGATGATGGATAGCCTTGACACTTGTGTCAAATTGGAAATGACTAAAACAGGAGCCGTGCCGGGCCAATGGAGGATTAGCTACCTCAAGTGGACACACTTCTTCGAACTACTCATTACTTGTTGTCGATTGGTGCACCCTTGATTTTGGGAGTGTTGTTTCACGGTGTTGCGGGCACTGCGGCGTTGCGTTCTCACCAGTCCGGATCAGGCAAACGGTAGTATCACTACCTTGGGTATTGCCTCATGTGCCTTGTCATACTTGTATTCCCTATTCGAGACCACTACAAATTTGTTTTGTACCTTTAGTATATGGATTGCCCTCTGGTGACTTCCGGTTTTGGGGAAACTACAGTCTTGTATATGCTTTTGGGAATAAAAATGTGTTAAGGGTGGAATGAGCCATGACTTAACACTATTTTGATATCTTTATATTACTGATAGACATTATCTACTTAGCGTATATTACTACCTAGATAGTTTAACGGATCCTTAAAGGATGATTATTCCAAACATCCTTTGAGTTACTTGTATTTCAATTGCTATTTCACTTGAGTTGGATTTATTAATATAAGAATGTTAATCCTGACTCGAGTGTTTTGTATTTTGCTTTACGCTCGGGTCAGACTGAGTGTACCAGTATTCGAGACTCACCTTTGGAGTTGGAGCTTTGCTTGAAGATCCAGCCATCTATTCTGCTTTCAGTATTCGATGATTCCACTGATGTATTCTGATTTGTATCTGATGTATCATGTTACTCTTCCGTTGTATCTGGTTTAACTCTGATGTATCGTATTACTCTTCTGTTGTAAACTTTGATGTATTTTATATTCATATAGTAGCTTCATGAACTACTATCTCTTTTATTTCCGCTGCAAATTATTACTCTGTGTCTGTGTTCTGTGATTATTTTATTTACTGTATATGTTCAGTTTTGCCAATTTAAATTAACAACGCGGTATTTTGAGCAATTCAATTCCGGCATGAGTGTCTACCTATACACTTATAATGAATGCGAATGGTCCAAAATATCGGGTCGTTACAATACCGATTCAACGTGACAACATTTATGCAACCATTGGCTCATGGGAAAGTCACATCTTCCACTACTTTCATATTTTTGGTTTTTATGTATATCTTATTATGTACTTTTCATCATTTATGACAAAATATTATAAATGCACAAATTATGGGCTGTAAAATCGACCAAAAATTGTATTTATAGCAGAGATTAATGGGCTGTGATATTAACCAAAGGCTGTAATATCATCCAAAATTAATGGGCTATAATATCAACCAATAGAGATCAGCGCACAAATTAATGGGCTGTAATAGAAATGAATTTTCCATGAGCCATTTTATCAATGCCTACGCTGTATTTTTGGTTATTGTATTGATCCATTGTATACTCATTTCTTTTCAATGCCAACACTATATTTCATATTTAACTAAAGTACGGCTTTTTTTTAAACTTCTTTCGTGTTTTCTTAATTTCACTAGTCAATGTTGTTTACTTTGTTTCATGAAAATAACTCACATGGTTATTATACAGGCAGTAGTCCATTTTCAGAGGTTGATTGATATATTACAATGCTTAATTATTAACCAGATAAACATTCTAATTTTGATGCTTCAATTAGGTACTTCCAATTTTGAACCATGCCATCTTATTTAGGTGGTTATGTAACCTATCAATTTTCTTATATATAACATGTACATTTTGAACAATTTCTATAACAGTTGATACTTATATATACACAATATTTCCATTTCTGTTACAACCATTGGCAATACCCGTGTGCGAAGACGGGTTTACACTAGTTTAAAAGGAAAGAAGACTTGGAATTTATGTATGTACATTCCAAGAAGATATAAGGACACACCTCCAAGAGAGGATAATATATTAATACTTAAATTTAAGAAAGAAAAAACAAATCAAACGGATAATATATTCACTAAAAAACTTAGTAACTGACCAAGGTATAGTTTGTCCAACAATTTTCTATTGTTTTAGTTACTAGCATAATTTTGATTCCATGAAACAGAGTATAAGGTCATTAAACCTGTCAATTAAAACTTTTAGAAATGTTTTTGTCCAGTTAAATCTCTTTTGAAATAATAGTTTTAATATTTATGGCCAAAAGAAAGTAAGATGTACAAATTTGAAATAAAATTTAAAATACTTTGGTTTGAACACATTATCAACATAGGTGTACGTAAATAAGGCAATGGTAATGGTTTAGTTACTACAAAAAATGATTCTACTGATAATATATTCAGAAAGTATCAATTTGTTTTGATTTTACTACATGAAAATATTTCCTAGCTAGCTTCCTTTTTAATATATTAAAGCAAAGTACGTATAGTAACAGCTTTACAGGCAGTTTTCTGAAAACTTGAGATTTATCATAAAACCATAGAACCCGCACATGAATAGATAGTTACATGCAAGTTCCTTCTCTCGTGTAATATCTTTTGTTTCTATTGTTGTTATACTTTGCTGTCTTGAATTTGTTAGTACCTTATGACATATGACTTTGATTTGTTAGTACCTTATTAATATCTTTTGTTTCTATTGTTTCTCTCGTGTTAAAATACTTTTCAATGATTTTGATGATAGCAACCATATGACATTATATAAAATATAGATACTAATATTTTTTTAAGTTATATATAGTATATAGTGCAGGATATTAGACAAGTGTTGATTAAGAAGACTGTACAGTATCAAGAGCATATTCAAGAGGCTGATATAGAGATTTAAGAGTTAGAGATTGAAGACTCATGAGTATTAAAGATTCAAGATATCCAGGTAAGTTATAGAGTCATTTATTATTTATTTAAAACCTTGATAGCACTTCTTTGATCTCTCTTCATTTTTCAAAAAGATTTTAAAACCAATTATCTGATTTTAAAGGATTCTTAAATATTTTGAATTTCAAAAATGATTTTATAGAATCTCTGTTTTCAAAATGATTTTTCAAAATGGCCTTCAAATGATTTCTAACTTTTTGATTACAAGATTATTATATTTTGAGTAAATTTGTATGTATTTGACTTTAAATATACTTCTAATCTATTATACTTTGATATTGTTTTAGTTATGCTTTCTAAATGCTTATAGTATTTAAAAGCATATTTTGACATTTATAAACTTTGATTTTAAATCTGTATTCACTTATACTTTTTAAATATCTACTTTCAAAAGAAATTCATACTTATATACTTTATATATTAAAATATTTCAAAATAATTTTATAAATTTTTCTTAAGATTTAATATAATTAAAATGTGTATAAACTATGTTTAAATGATTTTACAAAGTATCAAAATATTTTACAAAACTTAAAATTTTCAAAACAATTTTTATTTAATGGTTTTTCAAAATTACAAAAGATATGTCGACATATCCCCATCATGTATATCGACATATGGGTCAGGAATTTCAAAAGTCAAATCTGAATGGAAGTGCCTTTACATTGTATCTCTTCATAAATGGACATGACTGTTGTTTTTCTATAAATAGGGGTTTTCCAAACGAATTTTTGTTAAATACTTTCTCATATTTTCTCTCCTCTTTCACTTTCTTGATTTCTAAAAGAAATTCTACTCAAAATCTTACCAAATTCAAGCAAAATCCAATTCAAACTTTATTGGTTTGATTCTCTACTATTTCTTCTTTGATCTCTCTCATCTCTCTCACTCAAATCAGGATCAAAGTGCTAGTCAATAGGTTATAGGAACATTTGTATTCAAGAAGAAATTGAGTCCGTAAACTCTATCAAATCATACTCTTACACTCTTGGGTGTGCTAGGTGTCCCTGAAATCCAAGTCGGTGTGCTTGTGTCCAATTTGAATCAAGCAAATGTTCTTGGTGTCCAGTTTGAATCCAAGTGGGTAAGCTGGTGTCCCATTTGAATCAGAAGAGCTTAGAAAATCTAGAGAGTGTGACTCGTAGTATTGAAATCGAGATTGCATAAACTTTGATATTTGAAAAGAAATTTGTATAAGAAATTGTACGCGACTGGATGTAGGGTAACTCTAAACCAGTATAAAAATTCCTGGTGTGATCTCTCCAACTCTTTACGTTTTACTTTTACTACATTTATATCTATCTGTGTTTGTATCCATGATTGTTAATTCAGCATTGTTGATTATGGTCTAAAAAGAATTTAAAAAGATTCACAAAAATAAGTAAACACTATTCACCTCCATCTAGTGTAAAATTAGCCTTAAGATTATCTTTCGCAAACTAACAGAATTTGCTGATGAGGTCTCGCACCATACCTCGTGTACTCACTGAACATGTCTCACAAAGAGTGATCATCTTCTCCACTGTAGCACCTTAATTTCACCAAATCATCGTCTTTTCTTCTCTTAATTCTTCCCAATTTAACGAGGACATGTAGATTATTAAATTTCATAAGGAAAATGTGTTTAGATGAATAAAACATGAAATTGTCCATTGGGATTTTGAAAACTCATAGTGGCTGGGATATTGAAATTTGATTAAAATAATTTGAGATGTCTCAATGGTTGTTGATTTTTCTATAGCACATAGCTGATATGAGAAGATCCAGTCATACTCGAACAACATCTTCAATGGCTAATATTCAGAATCATGGCTCTACATGTAGCAACCATTTTTTCTTTAAATCAACTTGGAGACAATATGCTTCAGATCTATGATTTGGCTTTCATTTTCAAGCAGCAAGACACGTGTTTTTTCTAGGTGACTTCAGATTCGATAATTCAAAAGCGAGCATCTTCGGTAGCGAGACATGGAAGCAAGCGGCGAACTAATTCTGACAGTGGTGCCTTGATGCCCGATCTGCAACGGCATCCACGACAGGCGGTGGAAATATCCATCTTTTGCATCTTATAGATCTCTAAATGAAAGCAAGTGGTGACACTTAGGCGATAAGGAATTAGGGCTATGTTTTACATGAGGAAGTTAATTTGTGCGGAAGTCGATTTTTGTGGTAAAATCGGAGATATGGAGATGTTTTCGATTTAAGATTTGGATTTGAGATTTCGATTTGGGTTTGGTTTTCATTCTTTATTAGAAGAAAAATTGTGGTGGGTGAAAAGTTGAAATAAATGGTGGAGGTCTGTGGGTGAAAGGGTGAAATAAATTGGGTGGCTGAAAATGAATGATATTTTGCTTCGGTTGTTAACACAAGCGAAGCAAATTAGTGCTCTCTTGCTTTGGTTGTTAACACAACTAAAGCAAATGAATGACTTATTGATTTTCAAAGGTCTGTTAATCGGTTGTTAAGATGGAACCAAAGCAAATTATATTATTTGCTTCGGTTGCTAACACAACCGAAGAAAATGAGGCGAGAAAACAAATATATTTTGACTAGTGATTATTGTTTCAAGATATACCAACTTTATAACGAAGAAATTTCTTTGAGAAATTATTGGTATTAGAATGGATTTGGATATGATCCAAATATGAAACTGATTACGTGGGATGAGATGAAATTAACCAAACCTAAATAAACACATCACATTAGAATGTCTACAAAGAGAAACTAGGAGTTTCTTATCAGTGTCAAGAAAAAATAATCCTCAGTTGTTTAATCAAACCATTAAGAGTATTAACTCTATGACATGGTAAGATACGCTAATCCGAAATGGATTCCAAGTACATTAGCAAATATTATTTTGTTAGTTGTACTCAAAGGGTTATGATCCGTTGGCCGCAAATATGTCTTCAAAAGAAAGACAAATGCAGTTGGAATATAGTAAGCCACATTAATAAGAATAATACCGTAAATTTCAACTTTTGAAATTAACGTAATAGATTCACAATTCGATTTGATCAAGTTAATTCAGATTACTCACAAAGTTATTGCTTAGTATGACTTTACGTTTGATACATATGTGCTAAAATGGAAAATTGTAAATAATGATTTATAATAGATTGTTTGCATATAACAATGAAAGTGTTTCGAAGTCAGTGGGTGCGATATTTGGGTTTGTATGTTTTTGGATATGATCCAAGAACCGATATGAAAGTGTCCTTCAATAAGCATCAAATTGAACAATTATTTTGATATAAATATCAAATAGTTTGATTGCCAATCAAAATGCAGAGGAATCGTGTGCTCATAAAAAAGAACTTAAAAGGTATATAGATATTTCTAAACCATAAGTAAACAGTACACTGCTGATTGTTAACAATTTATTCGATTAAAATTAGCCTTTTTTTGTTTTAATACTCGATGTTGGCTTTGTAATTGATGTCTTTTATAGTAAGATAAAAGATATTAGGAATGTCCCAAACCATATGCAAGGACACATTATTAAAATGTTTGATACGACACATGTAAGATGGATTCCTTATGCATTGGCAATAGGAATTGTCATATATGTCATGTTGTCTATGCTGTCATGATTTGTTTATATTTTTGATACATGAAACAAATTTGAAATCCAAATAGGAATCACATAATGGTTGATTGAGGTGTTCTCATGTATTTTTGAAATACGAGAGAATTGTTTACAAAAACAACGAACTCCATATGAAGGAGTGTTCGGACTCAAACTTCCATAAGTGATATTAAGTATAATATGTTAATAATAAATTCAAGTAAAAATTTGTAAACTAGAAATGTTCCAAATGAAAGAAGGTGGCTGATTCAATGAAAATGCTAAGTACATCGTCTTGGATAGCTCCATAATAAAACAATGTATATAAATATAAATGCACAAATTTATAACTGAGCCGAGGGTGATTCCAAATGTTGAGAATCACATAACATTACTACATGATAACAATGTCATGATATAGTTCATAACAAAAATTAGAGCTCACTGGAAGTCGAGAGACATACTCCGAATTGTGCCACATAATAAAGGCAGTTTATCAGCGTCGGAGAAGTTAATTACGTTAGTAAACTTAATTAATGCAACATACTAATGTTAATCAATAGGTGACATAATGAAAGAATATAGAAGGTAAACAATGAATTGTATGTGGAGATTATTGTCTTAATTAAAAAGAGAAATAATTTCATATTATGACAACATGTGTAAAGAAAAATAATTTTTAAATAAACACATACAAGTAGATCCAAATACGTGTATATGGAATTTAATCAAAGCTTTCTTATAATATAAATTAGATAGTTATTACAGTCAATTTTAAAACTTTGATTTGTTGTTAAAATTCCTTTTAGTCATATGTAAATATTAAATGCAATAAAAAGTGCAAATAATACATGCAAACAAACATACATACTATGACGACCCACATTTCAGAAGATTTAAATCGACAATAATCCACACATGTCTAACTTAAACAATCCGGGACGTAGATAACCAATGGGGTTAAATAAGAAGAAAAAGAGAAGAAGAAGAAAACAAACACAGAATATCACAGCGGAATGGTGAAATATAATAATCAAATAATCAATACATGAAGCTATTTATATCTTACATTTGATTATAATATATACAACATTTATTAGAGTTATATATACATCAGGGATAAATAAACAATTCAGCAAAATAGCATAATGTAGAGAATAATAATAGTAATAATATACCAACTCCGTCTTCGTCCTCCAGAAACTGATCTTCAATGCGCTGGGAAAAACTCAGGACTGACCCAAGCGTAATGAAAAGACAAAACACTCGAGTTAGGACTAAAATACTCTTATGTAAGTCAAATCAATATCTCGAAATATGAGCGCAATAACTTAAGAGATGTTACAAGATTTTCCATCTTCTAAGGATCCGTCAAACTATCTATATGTAATAGTGTATGCTATAATAGATAATGTCTATCAGTAAAATAAATATCAAAATAGCGTTAAGGCTTTACATTATCCCCCTTAACACATTTTTATAGCATGTAGTCTATGAGGTCATGTAACACAACCAGTAACATCGGTAGCCAGTGAGTCCCCTATAGGTATAGTACTAAACCAAAGTCGTAATGGGCTCGTATAAGGATAAATATGACAAGGCACGTGAGGAAATGCCCAGGGTAGGATTCTACCAGTTTACCCTTTTTGGCTGGTCGTAACTCATCTGTGGCCGACCACGACAATCAATCCAAACGAAAAAGGTGCACCCATCGAATACGAAATCACAATAGTAATATGAGGGATCAACGTCGCTAGAGGAAGCTAACCTCATTGGCCAGACATAGGCTCCTGTTTTAGTCATTTTAATTATGACACAAGTGTTAAAACTATCCATCATCGTTCTCTTACTTCATTCCGATAAACGTAGCCAATTCAACCACTACATTCTGGATATCATCCACTGCGTACACAATTGTTTAAGTGGTTCCAATATTGACAGAGAGTATGCCAATAAGAGGCCCATGTCTCTTTAATAACCAAACGTCGTTTTACACATCGATTGGTACTTTTACATTTCGAAAACTGTTCGTACTTGATATCAAAATATCATATTCGCTTCAAAATCAAATGTATTTCAAAATCATCATATTCGCTTCAAAGATCAAATCAATTTTGAAATCGTCATATTCGCTTCAAAAATCATATTTTACTTCAAAATGTCAATTCAGTTCGATATATCGATTTCACTTCAAAATTTTCTTCGAATTACAATTTTGGTTATAACTTCACTTTAACCCAATTCGTATTTAAATCCAAGATTTAAATATAAACATTCCACCCTTTTGACCAGTTTGAATTTTTAGAAAAATAGTTTAAATAGTTTTAAAATGGTTAAATAGTTAAAATAGTTTAATAGAAAATATTTTGAGTATTAAAAATGGTTTATATAGTAAAATAGTTTGAAAAATCAAAATAATTTGAATATTTAATGAAGATAGATTTTAAAAAGTTTATACTGAAATAATTTATCTGAAAAATAGTTTCAAAGTCAAACTGATTCAATTCCCAATTTTCCAATTCAAATCAATTTCAATCTCCATTTCGATTTAGTCGATTCAATTCCAATTTCAAGTCGAATTCAAATTCAGTTCCAAATTAATTTCTATTCAAATTCCAAATAAATTTCAATTCCAATTCCAAATTAATTTCGATTCCAATTCCAAATTCAAACTATTTCGATTTATATCAATTCCGAATTCGATTTCCAAAATATTGATTCAAAACACTTAAATCAAATTTTCCTTCAATATCCAACTTAAAAATCCAAACCTTCAAATATTATTAAATCCCGAGCCCAATTTTGAATTATCGTTTTATATCACTTTTACTTAGAAATATTCAAAGTTCGAATAAAAGTCCAATCCTTTAATACAAATCAATTTTCTGAAATTCACATCATATTTCGATTATAACTTAAAAAATCTCAACTTTGATTAATTAACAATTCCTGTTTCAAATTTAAATTTCAACATTCTGAGTTTCAATTAGAAGATAATTCGGTTTCCATAAATTCGATTTTTATTTCTTAAATCAAATTATTTTAAATAATTTCAAATCGAAAAATTTCGAAATCGTTTAATTTAACCAATCTGGTGTCCATATATAATTTTCTATCCTATGGCCAAATGAATCAGTTATTCCAATTTAATTCAAGGATGGATATATATCATTTCAACCCAAAATAAATGTCATAGGTATATATCATTTCAACTTATTTCTTAATTTATTCAAAATAATTCAATTTACAGTTTTATATACTGTAAATAATATACAGGATGATAACATGATATATCAAAATAAATAAACATCCAAATCATCTAAATATCAATCAAATTTTCATCCATCACAAACAATCATCCAAACAATCAATAATTCACAACAATTAACCAATTATCAATAATCGGGAATTTTACTGGCAGTTTAATCCTAATCCAGTTTAACTGTCAATTCAAATCCTATTGATTAAATTTAGATGTCCATTTAAATGTCAATTAAATTTATCAAACAACTATCAATAAAATTTAAATCACTTCACAATATAATTTGACTAACATAAAAATTATTTCAGTTAGTTGTGAGCGTATAAACACTCACCTTTTTACGAAGCTGAAAATCCAAACTAACCAAACAGTGACAAATCCAACTCATACCGTAGACGGCGTTAATACGAATCCAACGCAATTTACTGCACTCGAATCCAACCTCGTATGAACGAATTACGTATTTATTTAGATATCAGTTTATTTAAACAAATTAAATATAACTAAATTAATAATAATCAAAACAAACCTAACTCACCCTCTCCATCATTGCATGCACACAGCTTCTTCCTCCCAGACGAACACAGCGACTTCGACTATACTTTATTTTCTTTTTTATTGCCGATCGCCCTCGCAGCCTGTCTCACCTATAACCGCATCGCCATCACATGCCTGCGCCTCCATCGTGCATGCTCGCGAGCTCCCTCGATGAACCAATAAACCTTAAAATCGAACGTCGAGCTCGACGCTGCCTCGCGCTTTCTGGTTTCAATCGCAATCAATTGCTACTTTATATTATTTTTTTCTAGATCGAGGTTCCCCTTTTCTTTATTTAAAGTCTGGTGCTTCGTTTGTTTTAAAATGAATGATTCGAAAGAAAGGGGGAAAATAGGGGAAACAAAGAATAGGCGGCTTGCACGAGATATTTGGATGGAAAGAATATTGTATTATTAATTAGAAAATATATCGCCCTTAAACGTCTGAAATTCTCGAGCTCCGAACGAAGCGTGCTGCCTGGCGTTTCTAATGTTTTACCCCCCATTCCAAACACAATGGAACTAGTTTCGAGGTCTAATTTGATCATATGTGGAAGATAGCTTTTCAAAGTCAATTTATTTTATCGAATTCCTTAAATTGATTTCTACGCGTTTCAAGCTCGCACGACCAAACGACAAGTCCGATTGCTACGAAACTTGAAATCCAATAATAACTCAATATTACGGATCCGATGAAACAAATGTGACGACCCGGCTTTCATCGACCAGAAAGTCGTATCGCTAATAAGAAAGAAAGGGATAGAAAGAGAAAAGAAGAGAAGAAAGAAAGAAACAACAACAGAATCTAAACAGCGGAACGAATAAATTATATTAATAACATAAACTATTACATAGTATCATATACAACAACTATCAGAGTTACACAACATATACAACACATACTAGACAGTTATAAACACCTGTCTAGTTTCTACAATATAAGATACAACACAGATAACAATGACTCAGAGATCAACACAGCGGAACTACTATATCTACGAACGCCGAAGCCTCCTGCTCCATTGCTCCTCCAGAATATTCGTCAAAGCAAACCTGACTCCCTTGGCTACTCGTAAAAATTTGAGTACCCAAGAGTTTATATAACTTGTTTCGTCAAAATCCAAGACAGTTGCCAAAATAGCTATTTTTACTCGTTAATTAAAATATATAATTTCCAACTTTTAATTATTCACATTTAAATCAAATTTTAAATGTTAACCATCTTGATTCATATTAAAATTTGAATCAATTTCCTATACCATTTTTAATCATATTAAATCCATAATTCAGTTATTCAAATAATCTCCAATATTAAATTTAAACAAATTAAATTATCCAATAAATCAATATTAACAAATCATTAAATTTCAAATAAATTTTAGTTATCAACATTATTTTATTCCTATCCAAAATAATTCAATTTACTATTCAACTTCATTTATTGATTATAAACACAGTCAATACATAGAATTTATTTCAACACTTGTTATCGCCAAAATCTTCGAAATTAGTTATTTCGAAGTTTTTATTCAAGTTCATATTCAAATAAATTACACTAATAAATTATTAATTTTATTTCTAATCAGTTTTATTCAATTATTATATCAAATTCTATAATTTAAAATAGTAGAAATACGGGTCGTTGCACATACATACATGTATTAAAATTCAATACTAAAATTACAGTGTTATGAAAAATTAAAACATAGATCTACAATTGAAACATTGTATTGATTCCATATAAATTTCATTTTTAACTTTAAATATAATTCAATCAATCAACATGAAGATTTAAATTTCCTCATTTAAAGAAATGGAACTTAAATAAATGTTAAAACATAGAACTAAAGTAAAACATTGTTTATTAAATATATAGATTTAGTTTCAATTTAACAAAGTAAAGAAAAGCAGCTAACCAATTTGAACATGTAAACATTCAGATCTGAAGAATTACAATTTAATTAGAATGTTTAAAAAACACAGATCTATATTAAATGTTTTTTTAAAAAAATAAACAAATTTAATTTTGATCTATCAAATGAAAACTCAATCATATCACTCAACAAATAATTCAATCTTCATAAACAATTTTTAATTAAGCAAGATATCAATACATCTTTCAAATTATGAAAGTCAAATTAAATTTCCATCGAACATTGCAAAATCACTATATATATATAGAAAATGACATACCTTACTACCCAGTCCTTAAAACGCACCTTGTTGATGTTGCCTTTGATTTGCACCTTGAATGAAGAATGCTTCTAGATACGATTGAATCACCTTAGGATGTTGCCTAAAAATCACACCTTGAATGATGATATCTCCTCAGATCTTTAAGATCCACATCGTATCTTTGCAAGAGATGGATGAACCACTTTTGATTTATTTTATTTGATCCTTTTATTTGAAGTTGAAAGATTTAGGAATTCCTTCTTTTTTGTTTCTGCCATGAAAAGTTAGGAGGGGAGAAAGAGAAAGAATGAATGAGAATGAAAAAAATTGTACGTACAGAATGAATTAGAGGATATGTTTTATTTGAAAGAAGGAAACATTTCCCATTTTTTAATTAAAACTTCTCTAATTAATTCTCTTGATTAACTTTCTCTTTTCACTCATATTTCTTTACATGGTATGGCTGGAAATTACGTGCCATCAAATGACATAGGATTCCATAAATTAACGCATGTAGTTATCTTTTATTTAATTACAATGATATCATATATCAATGCACGCAAATATAACTTTTATAAATGCATTCAAATAATTACAAATAACTCCTAAACATTAAATAAAATAAATAATAATTAATATTTCTCAAATACTAATTAATTTAATTAATTTACAACTTTTTATAAATTAATTAAATCATGTGGGTTTTCGGAGAATCATCATTACGGTTGTGCGACTTAAAGGTATAAATTCAGTCAGCGATTAATATTGAACAATTCAAATATTAATGTTCACACGTCACTTAGCAGGTGGTGTGACATTTTAGCTTAATTCATCGCTTACACATCTTTTGGTAAAATCCAATTTTACTTATTATAAGCGGTACCTAATAGTGACAATTATTTACACCAATTCTCTTCGTCAAAACTATATCACTTTGGATTTATGGAATTTGGTAATGGTCAAAATTCCAATATCATCCACAATCAACTTTATAGTCCAAACACAAAGTCCTTGGTTCAATAATAACAATTATTATCAACCAAAATGTTCTGGCCAGAGACTTTGACTTCTAGTTGACTTGAGTTGACCATGATACTAACCCCATATAACTGTGGAGACGAACCCTCTCTTGAATAGTGCTTCACTTCCAATACTTCCAACCTGTTTGACCTTAGTTATATTAACCAACAGAAAACTATCGAGTGAGTCGTTCCATAGTTATCCAATAATTATCAGTACGTAACCTCTAGGTGCCCCCAGCAGTCATGAGTAATACACTGCCCAACATTTGGAGAGCATTACATACTCTAGTCTTAACGGATACACCGATATCCAGTCTCGATGCACCTTGACTAGGAACATTTAAAATGGTATATTTGTTTTATTGTGATAAATCACTCACGGTTACAACACTTTGTAACTACTATCACAAAATATGAAATTTATGGATTTTCTATAAAATATACTTTTAATTAAATTAATTAATTAATATAACCACATTATATCAAGTATATAATAGAAAGTAACACCTTTATTATGAACAAGATTGTTCAACGAGTTAGATATATGTAACAAATTACATAATTGCCCCTAAGGCATACCCCTAACTCTATCAATCTTTCGCTTGCACTTGGGGTCAATTATGGAATCTTATTCCAACTTATCCAATTGGTTTCTCAAAATAGTTGGATCAGTCCCTTTGTGAACGGGTATGCCATTATGTTTTAATTATCTACTCTGTCAATCAACTCTCTCCGACGGTGATAAACTGTTTTATCATGTGGAACAATTCGGAGTATGTCTCTCGACTTCGAGTGAGCTCTAAGTTCTATTACGAACTATATTACGACATTGTTATCTTATAACTTTGTCATTAGATTCTCAACATTTGGAATCAGCTCGATTTTAAATTTATGCACTTATATTTTTTATACACATTGTTTTGATTGCGGCGCTATTCAAGGTGATATACCTAGCCTTTTTTCATTGAATCAGTCACGATCTTTCATTTGGAACATTTCCAACTTAAAGATTTGTTATTGAAAAATTATACTCAATATTACTTGTGAAAGTTTGAGTCTGAACATTTCTTCATAAGGAATTTATGTTTCTGTAAACAATTCTCTAGTATTTCATAAATACACGAGAGCACTTCAAACAACCAGTTAGTGATATCAATTTGGATTTGATATTTGTTTTATGTATCAAATACATAAACAAATCATGATATCGTAGACAACACAACTTGTATGATAATTCCTTTTGCCAATGCAAAGGAATCAATTTTACATGTTCCATATTAAACATTTTAATAAGGTGACTTGCATATCATTTGGGACATTCCCGACATCTTTTATACTTACTATAAAAGGCATCATTTATTAATCCAATGTTGAGTATTAAAACAACTAAGGCTAATTTTAACACAAGTACATCGTTAAAATCAACAACGTGTTGTTTACTTATATTTTTGAAATATCAATGTACCTTTTAACATTCTTTCTTATGAACACACGCTTCCTCTGCACTTTGATTGAAAATCAAACTATTTGATATTTCTATCAAAATACTTATTCAATCTTGATGCTTATAAAATGATACTTTCGAATCATTTCTTGGATCATATCCAAAGACTCACAAACTCAATATCTCTCCCACCAACTTCGAGACATTTTGGTTATTATGTGTAAACAGTTTACCCTAAATCATTATTTAGAATTTTCTGTTTCAATACATACGTACCAAACATAAAGTCATATAAAGTGGTAATTTTGTGAGTAAATTCGAATTAACTTGAGCACATTGAATCAATTATGCTAATTTCAAGAATTGAAATTTGCGATATTATTCTCATCAACGTTGCTCATTTAATTCCAACTGCATTAGTCTTGCTTATAAAGACACAATCATGGCGATGGATCACATCCCTTAGGTTACGACTACCAAAATAATAATTTGATAGCGTACTTGGAATTCTTCAGATTTGCGCATCATACCATATGTAGAGTCAACACTCTTAGTGGTTTAATTAAACAATCGAGGATTATATATTTTCGACATTGACAAGAAATTCATAATTTCTCTTCAATGAGCGAGAATACTTACAAGACATTCTAATGCAATGTGTTCGTCTAGGTTAGTCAATTTTATTTCATCTCATCTAATTAGTTCTATCTTTGGATCATATCCAAATCCTTTTTACTACCAATAATTTCTTAAGGAAATTCCTTCACAGTGAAGTTGGTATTTCTTGAAACGTTTCTTAGCACAAATAGAATAGGTATTCATAAACGTTTTATGAATTTCCTTATTCATAAAACTAATTTGGTTTTAGTTTACAAAAATTATGTTCGAAACATAAATATGTCATCCAATGACATTCATTTCAAAATTATTTTGGGAAGATTCATACAAGATCCCTCATAAACAATTATTATGTGCAATATTTCGACTCGCATAACCTGCCAACTCCTTTGCCTAGGATATGTTGGAGTTTCTTATAAACCCTTATCTTATAAAAGTTTGTAAACTGTTATTCAGATGAAATAATATTAACCTTGTGTACTACCCTTAAGTACATTACCTTATAGAAAGAAATTAATTCAACATCACTCACAATTAATTGTACATTGTCCAACAAAGTTCGATCACTCCATATCGATGCATTATTATGTATCACATAGAGGAGTAATTTTGAGATTGAATCTTTATTCACTTTAGGTACGTTCGGAACATTTTCCAATATACTCACTCATTCGATCAAATCAAATCATTTCTATCATATGTTATTTCATTTACTTCTGTTTTATATCCTATAAGTTTACCATAGACATGCTACATGCGTATCAAATACACATGTCATATTGACGATAACTCATCGGTGAATATGACGAAGTACATGGAACAGTTTTGATATTTATAGAATTACGATTGCATACATCTATATGTATCAATCTAAAGAGTTCATCAACTCTTATGATACTCCCACTAAATGGGTGCATGGCCTTGTATTATTTGAGATATAATTAACAAGTATTATATGATTCAAAATCATACAATAAAATTATTTCTCAAAACTACGACTTAGTCCATAATTCCAAAAGAACCATAAATAATATTAGATACTTTTGTATTTTCTAATGCATCACTTTTGTTATAATTTTTTTTACCACATTATAGTTTTATTTCACAAAGAGTATTCATACTGAAATATAGATATGTCTATCTTTTCAGTTGATACCTAAAAATAATCATTATTCATAAATAATGTATGGTAAGTTTTACGAAAAAATCGTTCTATGATGCAATTAATAAGTGTTATATGGTATGCTCCCACTATTTCCGCCATTACTATAATAGCGTATTAAATTTTGAGATCTGTCATTCACTTAATACAATTTGTATATTTTATACACTGCAACAATTTACAGTGGAGAGTTCGTTGATCAAATACCTTAAGCTCAAAGAAATAAATCTCATAGAAAACAATTTTCTATATGAAAATACATTTTGAAATAGAAATCATATTTCTTATTCCAATATTAAGTATAAATTATTATTGTAATTCTCGTTTCCGATGTTTCTTTATGAAGCAAAAGTGACTATTCATTCTCTTCATCTTAACTATACCTTAAATTACATCTATTCTTATACATTAGTTTCCCTTTCAAATGGTCAAACTATTCAAAAGAAAACCTTACTACAATATCATAACAAATTTTTTACAAAAGGGCATTCGATTATCCTTAACATTTAAGGACATCAAATATGTTTCACTTTACGTAAACCGATCAAAATGACATTTTAGCGATTGAGTTATTTTATCTATCTTGTAGTTTTTTGGTCTTATGTTACATTAACGCAATATGATCTCTTTTGTAATCAATCAGATAGAATATTCGATCTCACACTAAGGTTTATTCGGTTTTTCAGATGAACTAATTTCATCAAAATATTGTACATTACAAACTTTGACCATTCACCATATAACATTTATATGCAATTGTATATGGATCAAATATCCATAGTCTTGTATTTCTTTTAGATTTCGAAACTCATAGAATCCAATACACGGTCTTTACCAAATAAATGCATAAGTGACCAAACCACGAATGTATTTAGTAGTTGTAAAATCAGGCACTTGCATGGGTGTTGAAACGTGAACATGCAATAGGAATTTGATAGTGGGTATTATATTTTCATTTGTCAACTTTCAATTCAGTTCGTTTGTATATGTTAATTGATAAACTTTTTATCAATCTTATTAAATGCACAAATTTATCATTGTAGATAATTATAATATTATTTAGCATATGTTCCTACAATATTAGAAAGATTAAATGTTACCATTTCATTTTTCTAATAAGGCTCCCATTAGTCTTTTATGTTTCTCCAAACCTTAAGATGAAACACAGAAGTCTTTCGACTTCGCTAGTGGGTGTTAGGACTCGTCTGTTTTGGTATTCTGACCTTGAGTTTGCTCAACAAATGATAGCCCCACAAACGATGGATAACTCCTTATCGGTTGTATCACGTACAACTCCTAACCCATTTTTCCTTGTCCTAACTCATTTCAACCTTGAGTTTTCTCAACAAATTGAAAGAGATTATTCACTCGTACCTACCATATCGTGATGGCCTAAGTATAGTATATGTACCTTGAGTTTGCTCAACAAATACATATAGTTATCTTACCTCATTTGTTCAATATATTAATAATACTACACATAACATCCTCATCTTGAGTTTGCTTAACAACTAAGGAGCATTCAAGTAATTTATTAATATATATGGTAGAGGACAACATTATATTGAAGATTCATAATCTTCAATATATTATATTGAGTGATATCGACTTATGGAATAATGTATTTCTTATGAAATACCCTCGTGATTCAAGTGTCAAACACATCAAAAATCATAGTATACGTACATTTACGTATGTATTTATTTCTTAAGTCTATTTGGGTTTCTTTAATGTTCCACTTTTAGTTTATACATTCATATCATATAAGTTTTGTTGTTAAATAAATTTTACATTTCATATTACTTGTATGATAATCTTATGTATAATGTTTCATTAATTAAATCTTATTTAATTTATTTTAATTAATTAACTCTTTAACTAATTTTATATTAGTATTCCAATACAACTTTTATATTGGACATATCTACTATAACCTTTATAGTGTAACACATATATCTTATATATATGTATTGTTATTTAATTAATTAACCTTTAATAAATTTATTAATTAAACAATTTTAATTAAATTATATTAATTTCAAAATTTTATCTTATATACATACTTGTATGCTTATGTTATCTTAGACACTTTAAAATAACCTAACATATATCAACATATATAATACATGCATATAAGTATTAATTAATTAAGTCATTTAACTAATTTATATTGTTAATCTTATTTATAATTTAAAATTTCGAAATTAATATTTATATAGTTTCAAACATATTGAACTTTTTCATTACATTTCAAACATTTTGAAAATTTATGTTATATTATAACCTTTTATAATAATCATGTTTTTATTTTAAATTTAAAATCATGTCTTAATTTTCAAAACTATTTTGAAAATTACCCCAAGGCCCAAATCAATTTTTTTAAAATACAATTCTTAAATAAATAAAATTTCAAATCAATTTCAATTTATCTTTCCAACCTTAATTTATTAAAGTTATTACAAAAATCTATTTTTAAAATATTAATATAATTTTGAATAAATACTTAAACATATTTTATATATATTAGTTAAATTAATTTTTTGTTAAATTAAATTAAATCAAATCTTATTATTAAATCTAATTTAAATCTAATTTAATAGATTTTAAAAATAATAAAAATATAAGTAAAATCTTAAAATTTACATTTTCACAACTTTACTTATAATTTTAAAATTTCTAAAACATATAAATTTAAAACCCTAAATTTTACACATATATTAAAATAAATCTTTATATTATACTTAAAAATCAATATTTATTAAAACTCAAATATTTCCTCTCAAAACTTTGTAAATCAATTTTCAAAAATAGACCAACGGTGTCCGTATATAGTTTTCTATCCTATGGTCAAGTGATACGAATATTTATCATTTCAATCCGCAATTTAAATTTAATATTTACGGGTATATATCATTACTACCTGCAATCCCAAAATTCAAAATCAATGAAAATCGCTTGGGTTTATCATTTCAACCCATAACGATTTTCCCCTAATCTATAAGATCGTTCGGATATGTATCATTTCAACCAATAGGGATTTTCCTAACTAACAGGGAACTTCCAGAGTGAGAACAATAAGATAATATTATAAAATGACATACATATCAACAGCAGTCATATATCATCATTAACAATTTAAATATAATATATACAACATGTTATGGTGTCATATGTCATAAGTAAACAATTACAGATAATGGCATATCATATTTAACAATTAAATAACTAACAATTCAAATTTAACAACATATTTCAATCGTCATTTCATGTGAATTAAATTTACTAAATATAAGAATGTTAATCGTGAGTGATTTCTCACCTTTTGAGGCTAGAGAAACAACAAGAACAAGATGCGACGAATCCAAGCACAAATTCCAAAGCAAACCACGATGATCTAGAATTGATGAATTCAAAATCAAAACTAGCTTGATATAAATGGAAAATATATATTATATTATCATTATTTTTTTCTTAAAAATCAATATTTAATTAACGATAGATATTAAAATAATATATATATATATTTCAAAATCATTACTTCTTAAAAAGACATATATTTGAAAATCAAATATATATATATATATATTATTTTAAAATCAATACTTATATATATACACTTTAAAAGTGGAATGAAAGTATACTTTATATATAAAATGTATACTTTAAATCTAAAATATACAGACTCGCATATATATATATATATATATATTCTTTAAACTTAAAATTTATACTTTAAATTAGAAATATACACACTCATATATCATATATATTAAAATCATAGTATATACATATTATATATAAAAACAATATAAAAGAACATATATATATTATAATATAATATATACTCTATATATAAAAGAATGCTTGGCTGAAACGGCGGGCTGCTGCACTCGGGTGTGGGGCTGAGCATGAGTTTGATATGGATCGGCGTTTGTGTGGGAGGCAGTAGTACTCGGCTGCCTGTTACTGGTCAGATCGGAAGAAGCTAGGCAATGACAAGGCTCGGTGGTGGATACTCAGGTTTGTGGGCGGGTTGACTTGAGGCAGAAGGGTAGCCATGTGCTTAGGTGGGCAGGCTACGCACGGATCTTGGGTGGAGCGGAGTTGTGACGCAGGGACTTGGCTGGTGATGGGTGTTGTTGTGTGGAGGAGCTGCCATGCGGTTCAAGTCTCAACTGGCGGGTCTAGAGGAAGACATGGCAGCACAAAAATGATGGGAAGGTGGAGGTTGGTCAGTGCCGGATGGAGATCTGTGCGGCTGTCAGGGTTTGGGATGGTGGCTCGGAGGGAAGACCGTGGTGGGTCGACTGGTTGCGTGAGGAGGTAGGATGTTTGAACTTGGGGAGAGGGAAGCGGGTTGCAAACGGGAAAATGAGCAGGGTTTGGTACAGCTAGGGGAAAGGCCGAGGAGCTGAAGAGGCGTGGGTTTCGGTGGCTTTTGGTGGAGGAGCAAGGGGTTCGGCACATCTGGGTTTTGGTGGAGGATTGCTTACGTATGCTGGAGGGGATTTTATGGCTGTGGGTATGGGTTGCAAAGATAGGCAGCCAGTTGGAGATGAGCAGCTTGTTAATAGAAGATAATAAACAACTTTATATATATATATATATATTTCTTTGTTTTTAGCAGAACGAAAATAAAAAGGGAAAGTGAGAATGAAATGAAGGGATGAACAAATTTATGTTGGAACCAGTATGGAAAAGAAAAAGTCACCATAAATTCTGAAAATACTAAGGCTAGTGGCTATCAGTTTTATGGTGGAAAATGAAGGGAAATGGAAAGCTAAAAGGTCCAAATGCAGAACCGATACGACTGATCGTTTTACCGATTTCGTCATGTACCGGACTCCGAAATGCTCAAATGAATATATTGCGGAAATCAGTACGACGAGACAAACAGAATGGTACATAGGTATCAACGATACGACCATCCTATCAAAACTTGATTTTTCGCTGTCGAAAATGCTGCTAAAATGTCGAAAATAAGATAAATGGAGCTAGAGCAGTTCAAATTTGGCGAAATGAAATATGACGACTCACTCAGAAAATAGTTTACAATTTTATTATATAAAAATATTCATATTTCAAAAATATTTTATTTCCATCGAATTAACTGATTTAAATTTAAGATTTAAAATTACACAACAGAACAAACTTTTATATTTACCAATAAAAATTTAACACTTGCTATGTTAAAATAGATGCATACCAAATATTAAATTTTCTTTTTTAAAATTAAACTGTTTATTTTCAAGAAAAATTTAGTTAATTACGTTACTTAAAATCGTTAAAATTTCCGGGTCGTTACACTGTCCCCCACTCAAAACTTTTCGTCCCCGAAAAGGAACAAGATAGGAGAATAGAGGTAACAGAAAGGCAAGGTAGATTCAAAATACATAGTACCAGATATAACAATTAATTTAAAACCATATAAATTCTATTTTGGATATCTTATTACTTACACTTATATTGTATACTATTCAATTACATGTTCTCAATACATTTAAACTTTTTTTTTGAATATTTTAGGTAAGTTATATATGTTTTAGAATGTAATTGAGTATTATACAAATTAATTTTATCCTAGTTCAACTATTTCAATTTGTTTCAATTCCATTTCTCATTTTAGACACTCCAATTATTCCAAAATTTTATTTTATTTCAATTGTTGAAAACCATTACTTAACATAGAATTTAGGAGTTAAATTTCCGGTTTCACTTCAAATCATTTTGAAATAAATATATACATATATATATTTTATACATCAAATCATACTCAATAAATTCAAATAAAATATATTTTCCAAAACAAAATGTAGCAAAGCTACTAAATGGTCTCTCCACTTTGAGACTCGAAAATGAATGTCGATGATGCTGCAGTCATCATCGAAATTATTTTCCAATGACAAACGAGGAGAGTACCGACTTACTTCATTTAAAAATTCTTTGAAAACAATTTCCATTTGAAAATACTTTCAAATAATATATTTTCAAAACTTCGAAAACCAAAATTTGAAAAGCACCGGAAATTAAATTCTCAATTCTTAATTTAAATTCATTTCATTTGCAAATCAGATTTATAAACCATGTTTACAAAGTTCCAACTCGTTATAATATACAACAATAGTTAATAATTTAGGAATGTTGACAAATGATAATATCATTTCTAACAACCAATTCATTTAACTATCAAATTTCAGAAAATTTTACTTTTATATATATAAAATATAATCATACATAAAATTATTACATTTACCAATTTAGAAAACAATATTATGTCAGTTTGCTCTATTCAAGTGTTTTGGAATTCCTATCGATAACGTTGGCCAAACGAACCCAAAATTCAAACTTAACAACTCAAACAACACAATATAAAACATTTTATATTAATTACAAATACACTCCCTCATGGGATGATTCAAAAATGGATTCTAGAACAAAATAGAGATTCAAATTTAGAGGGACCCTAATCAAAGAGAATTCTCTAACTAAGAAGATAGGCTCGAAAGGAAGATAAGATATTAAATTACAGAAGGGGAAATATGGATAGACTTATATTAATCGCGGCGACCTTACCCGGGTCAACCGAGACTTAGAAAAGACGAGAATATCATCAACGAAAACCAGGACAAACTTGTCGAGAACATCGCGGAAAACGCGATTCATGAGATCGACGAAGAAGACAGGAGTATTGGTTAATCCAAAGGGTATGACTAACCGTTCACAGAACCCATTCCCAGGGAGGGAGGACATAGGTCGGGCTCTAGGAATAGGATTGATGTGGAATTCAGTTTCCCGCTTGAGAGGAGAAGTGCTTCACCAAAACATCAGGATAATCCCTGACTATTGGGTGGAGTCCAGATTACCAAGCTGACAATCAAGCGAAAAGACGGAACTGCTTGTGAAATCCTAAGGCAATCGATATTGATCACAAGAGAATTACCAGGGTTGTTTACTAAAGAAACGATTCAGGTTTTGTGAGAAATACCAGCGTCAAACCGAGGACAAAGAAATCTTCGGTGAATCGACGCCTTTTGTAAAGGAGTTTCACCCCTTTACAAATCATACAAAAGTTGCCGGGACCGCCGATGGGATTAGTCACGCCTAAGGATGAGGTTGACAGTTGAGGTTGAAGCTATGGGGTGCTCCAATATCAAAAGAACACGAACATAACAAGAAAAGAATGGATTTTAAAACAAAGGGAATGGTTCCAAAATTCAAAAGAAGATCCAAATCAAGGAGGATTCTAACTAAAGATTTCAAGCTCGAACGAAGATGATTCTATAATTGATTCTACTCATTCTAGGGTATCGCTACCCTATCTCTAATGCGTTTTTACTCCATATGCTAATTTTGTCTAAACCAAAGCTCCGATACCACAAGTAACGACCGGCTATTTCGAACCATTCAAATCGACAATCATCCACTCATATCAGACTTGAATTGCTCAAAACAAAAGATTGTTAATTTATATTTGGCAAAACTTAGCATATACGGTAAATAAATAAATCACAAAATCACAGACACATAGTAATATAACAATAAGCAGCGGAAATAGATAAATAGTAGTTCATGAAGTTACTATATAAACAACAGAGTCTTAAACAAAATACAACAGATATCCAATACATAGAAGTATCAATACAAAAGAAAATGACAAGTCTGCACAAACAACTGAAAACAACTGAAAAGCTGAATAGATAACTCTAAGCAGATCTCCAAGCTCCAAAGGTTAGCCAAATGCTGTGACACTCAATCTGACCCGAGCATAAAGCAAAACACAAAATACTTGAGTCAGGATTAACATTCTTATACCAGTAAATTCAACTCAAGTGAAATGTCAACTGAAATACAAAATAACTTAAAGGATGTTTGGGATTCCCATCCTTTAAGGATACGTTAAACTATCTAAATACATAGTATAATACGCTACATAGATAATGTCTATTGTAAAGTAAACTATTAAAATAGCGTTAAGGCGTTACCCATATCCTCCTTAACACATTTTATATAAATGTCGTAGTCTATACAGTACTGTAAACTCCACCAAACCGGTGGGCTATCAGGGAGCACTCCATAGGTACGACACAAACCAAACTCGTAGAAGGCGTGATAAGGCATGTGACAAGGCGCGCGAGGCAATGCCTAGGGTAGGATTCTACCGTTTTGCAAAACCGGGCTAGTGGTAATGCATAACAGCTACTACCGCCCACCTCGTGACACACTCCCAAAATCAAAGGTGCATCCAATCAAATCACAAAGTAATAGAATGGTATCGAAGAAGCATGCTCGATCGGAGGTGCGACCTCACTTGGCCCAAGTATAGCTCCCATTTTAGCAACATCAAGCTGACTCATGGGAGTTAGGGCTGCGTTAATACCTCATATAGAATCGTTCACCACCATCCTACTTTGTTCTGGAATCTCCGCCACGTGCACAGTTGTTAAAGTGGTTTTCGATATTGGCAGAGAGTATGACAATATCCGATCCCGGTCTCTTTAACAACCAAATGCTTATTTCACACCGTGGTCATTTCATTTCAAACAGTTCATAATTCATATCAAAATATCATATTCGTTTCAAAAATCATATCACTTTCAAAATCAATATTCACTTTTGAAATCATATCACTTTCGAAATCATACTCGCTTTCGAAATCATTTTCATTTCCAAAATCATAACTACAAAATAGTTTAAACCATCATATCTAAATATCCGCGTTTGAATCCATTAAATCTAAATCATAACAGCTCCACTTAAACAGTTTAGATATTGAAAATAGTTTATATATATATATATATATTGAAATAGTTATAAATAAAAATAGTTTATATATTTAAAAATAGGTTATAGATTAAAATACTTTATATAATAAAAATAGTTTATATATATATATTAAAAATATATATTAAAAATAGTTTCAAATATGAATTATTTCTTCAAATTTCACAAATCAATTCAATTCAACTTTAGTTCCAAAATTGAACTTAAATCAATCTCAGTTCAACAATTTCGATTAAAAAGGTTAAAGGTTCAATTCAAATTCTCATTAAAGCCATTTTTAATTTATATCAATTTCAAAATACAAGTTTGAACTATAAATTTAAACCACTTCAAAATTCAATAGGTTTCAGAATTTAAATATTCAAACATTTACGATAACTCAATTTGATAAATTTCATTTATATTTCAAAATTCAACTTTAGTTTATTAAAAATTTGAAAATATTCACTTAATCCTTTTTAATAACATTTAAATAAAATCTCAAATTATAAATTTAAATAATAATTAAATATTCAATATCAATTTTATTTAAATTTGTAAAAATCCAATAAAACATCTTTAATCAAAATCCAATTATCAAGTTATAAGAATCATATCTTTAAAATCTCAAAATTAATAAGTTTCAAATCAATTTTTTAAATACAATTCTTAAATAAATAAAATTTCAAATCAATTTCAATTTATCTTTCCAACCTTAATTTACTAAATTATTACAAAAATATATTTTTAAAATATTAATATAATTTTGAATAAATACTTAAACATATTATATATATTAGTTAAATTAATTTTTTGTTAAATTAAATTAAATTAAATCTTATTATTAAATCTAATTTAATATATTTTAAAAATAATAGAAATATAAGTAAAATCTTAAAATTTACATTTTCACAACTTTACTTATAATTTTAAAATTTCTAAACCATATAAATTTAAAAATCTAAATTTTACACATATATTAAAATAAATATTGATATTATACTTAAAAATCAATATTTATTAAAACCCATCTATTTCCTTTCATAACTTTGTAAATCAAATTTTCAAAAATAGACCAACGGTGTCCGTATATAGTTTTCTATCCTATGGTCAAGTGATATAGATATTTATCATTTCAATCCGCAATTTAAATTTAATATTTATGGGTATATATCATTTCAACCCGCAATCGCAAAACTCAAAATCAATGAAAATCGCTTGGGTTTATCATTTCAACCCATAACAATTTTCCCCTAATCTATAAGATCATTCGGGTATGTATCATTTCAACCCATAGGGATTTTCCTAACTAACAAGGAACTTGCAGAGTGAGAACAGTAAGATAATATTATAAAATGACATACATATCAACAGCACGCATATATCATCATTAACAATTTAGATATCATATATACAACAGGTTATGGTGTCATATGTCATAAGTAAACAATTGCAGATAATGGCATATCATATTTAATAATTAAATAACTAACAATTCAAATTTAATGACATATTTCAATCGTCATTTAATGTGAATTAAATTTACTAAATATAAGAATGTTAATCGTGAGTGATTGCTCACCTTTCGAAGCTAGAGAAATAACAAGATGCGACGAATCCAAGCACAAATTCCAAAGCAAAGCACGATGATCCCGAATTGATGAATTCAAAATCAAAACTAGCATGATATAAATGGAAAGTATATATTATATTATCATTATTTTTTTCTTAAAAATCAATATTTAATTAAAGACGGATATTAAAATAAAATCTATATATATTTCAAAATCATTACTTCTTAAAAACACATATATTTAAAAATCAAATATATATATATTATATTTTAAAATCAATACTTATATATATACTTTAAATGTGGAATGAAAGTATACTTTATATTTAAAATGTATACTTTAAATCTAAAATATACAGACTCGCATATATATATTATTTAAACTTAAAATTTATACTTTAAATTTGAAATATACAAACTCATATATCATATATATTAAAATCGTAGTATCTACATATTATATATAAAAACAATATATATAAAAAAACATATATATATATATTATAATATAATATATACTCTTTATATATAAAAGAATGCTTGGCTGAAACAGCGGGCTGCTGCACTCAAGTGTGGGGCTGAGCATGAGTTTGATTTGGATCGGTGTCTGTGTGGGAGGTAGTGGTACTCGGCTGCCTGTTACAGGTCAGGTTGGAAGATGCTAGGCAATGGCGAGGCTCGATGGTGGATACTCGGGTTTGTGGGCGGGTTGACTTGAGGAGGAAGGGTAGCCACGTGATTAGGTGGGCAGGCTATGCACAGATCTTGGGTGGAGCAGAGTTTTGACATGGAGACTTGGATGGCGATGGGTGTTGTCGCATGGAGGAGCTGTTGTGTGGTTCAAGTCTCGGTCTTCAGGGGGTCTAGAGGAAGATGTGGCGGCACAAGAATGATGGGAAGGCGGAGGTTGGTCAGCGGCGAATGGAGATCTAGGCGGCTGTCAGGGTTTGGGATGGTGGCTCAAAGGGAAGACTATGGTGGGTCGAAGGGTTGCGTGAGGAGGGAGAATTCTTAATCTAGGGGAGAGGGAAGCGGGTTGCAAACAGGAAAATGTGCAGGGTTTGGTGCAGCTAGGCGAAAGGCCAAGGAGTTGAAGAGTCGTGAGTTTCGGTGGCTTCCTGTGGAGGAGAAAGGGGTTCGACACATCTGGCTTTTGGTGGAGGATTGCTTGCATATGGTAGAGGGGATGATGTGGCCATGGGTATGGGTTGCAAAGATAGGCAGCCAGTTGGAGATGAGCACCTTGTTAACATAAGATAATAAACAACTTTATATATATAAATTTTTCTTTGTTTTTAGCAGAACGAAAATAAAACAGGGAAGAGAGAATGAAATGAAGGGACGAACCAATATATGTTGGAACCAATGTGGAAAAGAAAAAGTCACCATAAATTCTAAAAATAATAAGGCTAGTGGCTATTGGTTTTACGGTGGAAAATGAAGGGATATGGAAAGTTAAAAGGTCCAAATGCAGAACCGATATGACTGATCGTTTTACCGATTTCGTCCTGTACCGGACTCCGAAATGCACAAATGAATATACTGTAGAAATCAACACGACGAGACCAACAGAATGGTACACAGGTATCAACGTTATGACCATCCTATCAAAACTTGATTTTTCGCTGCCGAAAATGCTGCTAAAACGCCGAAAATAAAATAAACGGAGCTAGAGCAGTTCAAATTTGGCGAAACAAAATATGACGTCTCACTCAAAAAATAGTTTACAATTTTATTATATAAAAATATTCAGATTTCAAAAATATTTAATTCCTGTCAAATTAACTTATTTTAAATTTAAAATTTGAAATTACACAACAGAACAAACTTTTATATTTACCAATAAAATTTGGCACTTGCTATGTTAAAATAGACGACATACCAAATATCAAATTTCATTATTAAAATTTAATTGTTTATTTTCAAGAAAAATTTAGTTAATTACGTTACCTAAAATCGTTAAAATTCCTGGGCCGTTACAACATGAGTGATTGATACAGTTTCCCATTTAGTAAACTTAATTAATGCAACATACTAACGACAATTAATAGGTACCATAATAAAAGAATACAGAAGGTAAACAATGAATTGTATGCGGAGATTATTGCCTTGATTAAAAAGAGAAATAATTACTATGACAACATGTTTTAAGAAAAATAAATTTTATATGAACACATATAAGTAGATCCAAATATGTATATATGGAATTCAATCAAAACTTTCTAATAATATAAATTAGATAGTTATCACAGTCAATTTTAAAACTTTGATTTGCTGTTAAAATTCCTTTTATTCATATGTAAATATTTAATGCAATAAATAGTGCAAATAATACATTCAAACATACATACATACATGTATTAAAATTCAAAACTAAAATTACACTGTTATGAAAGATTAAAACATAGATCTACAATTGAAACATTGTATTGATTCCATATAAATTTCATTTTAACTTTAAATATAACTCAATCAATCAAAATGAAAATGTAAATTTCCATATTTAAAGAAATGGAATTTAAATTAAATTTTAAAACATGGAACTAAAGTAAAACATTGTATTTTAAAATATATAGATTTAGTTTCAATTTAACAAAGTAAAGAAAAAACACAGATCTACACTTAAATGTTGTTTTAAAACATAAACAAATTTAATTTTGATCTATCAAATGAAAAATCAATCATATCACTCAACAAATAATTCAATCTTCATAAACAATTTTTAATTAAGCAAAACAGCAATACATCTTTCAAATTATGAAAGTCAAATTAAATTTCCATCGAACATTGCAAAATCACTATCTATATATAGAAAATGACATACCTTACTACCCAGTCCTTAAAACGCACCTTGTTGATGTTGCCTTTGATTTGCACCTTGAATGAAGAATGCTTCTAGATCCGATTGAATCACCTTAGGATGTTGCCTAGAAATCACACCTTGAATGATGATATCTCCTTAGATCTTCTAGATCCACATCCTATCTTTGCAAGAGATAGATGAACCACTTTTGTTTTGTTTTATTTGATCCTTTTATTTGAAGTTGAAAGATTTAGGAATTCCTTCTTTTTTGTTTCTGCCATGAAAAGTTAGGAGGGGAGAAAGAGAAAGAATGAATGAGAATGAAAAAAATTGTACGTACAGAATGAATTAGAGGATATGTTTTATTTGAAAGAAGGAAACCTTTCCCATTCTTTAACTAAAACTTCTCTAATTAATTTTCTCGATTAACTTTCTCTTTTCACTTCTATTTCTTTGCATGGTATGGCTGAAAATTACATGCCATCAAATGATTTAGGATTCTATTAATTAACGCATGTAATTATCTTTTATTTAATTACGATGATATCATATATCAATGCGCGCAAATATAACTTTTATAAATGCATTCAAATAATTAAAAATAACTTCCAAACATCAAATAAATAAATAATAACTAATATTTCTCAAATACTAATTAATTTAATTAATTTACAACTTTTTGTAAATTAATTAAATCATGTGGTTTTTCGGAGAATTCATCAATACGGTTGTGCGATTCAAAGGTGTAATTTCAATCAGCGATTAATATTGAACAATTCAAATATTAACGTTCACACGTCACTTAGCAGGTGGTGTGACATTTTGGCTGAATTTATCACTTATACATTTTTTGGTAAAATCCAATTTTACTTATTATAAGCGTTACCTAATAGTGACAATTATTTACACCAATTCTCTTCGTCAAAACTATATCAATTTGGATTTACAGAATTTGGTAATGGTCAAAATACCAATATCATCCACATTCAACTTTATAGTCCAAACACAAAATCCTTAGTTCAATAATAACAATTATTATTAACCAAAATGCTCTGGCCGGAGACTTTTGTAGAATATACTAGTGTATGATTTTTGTTTGATGATAATAAACATATATATATTCGTTTAAATGTATTTGTTATTATACTATTTTACTATTCCACATAATTAAATAAATATTTGTTAAATAAAATAAATCTCGGAATTCTTATTTAAACAAATATTTTACTCAAACAAATACTTTATTACAAATTCAAATAGTACAAATTTAAGCTCTCACTATATTTACACAATTCCAAATACAAGTTTCAATTACAACTTAATTTTCATACATGTTTCACCTCACTACATATTCACTCATCACTCGTATTTGATCTTTAACTCTGATCCAGCCTATATCCAGCATTTGATCTATCTGCAAAATAATGATTGATGCTGTAAAATTGAAAAATAAATATTGTGTAGTGCACAAAGAAGTGTGTGTTTGAAAATATTTTATGCCTAAGTTATTGGAGTTGTTCATCATCATTTTTTTAAATTCATCTTTCTATTTCAAACTAGAATAAAAAATACCCGAACAACTTGTGACATGCATAGTGTATCATTATACATTCCACAAGGTCGTGCACACCGATATACACTTGCTTGTTAAAATTGCAGGTACAAGTGAGCATAAGGTCAAACCCAAGACAAGACTGGATTCAACTCAGGTGCAATGCAAAAAAAAACAACACAGCAATGGTCAGTACAAAGCAATCAAGGACAGGTGAGCACAAGGTCAAACCTAAGCCAAGACTGGATTCAACTCAGGTGCAATGCAAAAACAAACAACACAACAATGGCCAGTACATATGGATATGTATATGCATCCAGGCATTCAATATTCAACCATTTAGGCATTCAATAAACATGTTCGTATGGATATGCAAGCATTCAGGCATGAACACACATGAAAACAACATGCAACCAGACTTCAAATGGAACCAGACTACTATAACCAGGGCACCAAGTTTATCAACCCAGCAAACATTGAATAGAATACAAGGAAATGGACATGGACCTCGACCAGCAACTAGCACAAAATCATTATGGCCAGAGAATACAAGTGCACCAGACACAGCAAGTCTAACAAGCATAATGACATGTATATACATATGCCAGAATGCAAACACTCGGGTGGAAAAAGCATAGCCATAACAATCACACACACATATACATACATATATGTATGTATATACATGGAGACATCAGATCAAACTCAAGCAAGGCAACATAGGGTAACACACAAAAATACACTGAATACTCAACAAGGCAGTTCTCTTAAACAATGCAAGAAATGAACAACACATCAATATATACATGACATGATCAAATCATAGTAACAGAGCTTTCAAAGGATGAACAAGTCAAAAACATATCAGAATACTAAACAAAACAGAGAACAAATTCAGGAAGGAGTAGAAAAGGTCGCATAAGATATCATGATGAACAAGTCAGACTTCAGGAAGTCAAGATTAACCCAAACTCGGTATATATACCTCAAATTCAAATGCCAAGCAGTAATCGAAGGATGATCAAGTCAGAGTTGAACAAGTCATACTTCAGAGATCGTTCGATCAGAAATCAATGCAAGTTCTAAAATCACGAAGAATTCAAATCAAAATATACGAAATGAAATTATAGGGTTTTAATCCCTATAAATACCCAATTCCTCATCGGCAATTAAGTAGTTCGAGTTCAAGCAAATCAACAGAATAAATAAAGTAAAAATCGCATACCGATATTATACCATCCAAACTCGACATCGAAGGAGCAGTAGGCAAATTGAGGAACGAAAGCATCAAGGCAAACGATTTGAATTCTATTTCCAAGCGGCTGCTTCAATTCAACAAAACCCTAATTCTAGATCGCAAAGAAACAAGACGACATGGATGAGCAGGAAGAAAAATAAAAAGGGGAAACTCGTTTATCTTTTTTTATTAATTGGGACGTATATGTTTTAGACCATATTAGATATTAGGTTTTGTGTTTATTTAGTTCTTTTGTTTTTTTTTCAAACTCTAGAATAACTAGTTTACGAACTACTATTTTGTAGTTCGAGAATTCGCAACTCAGTGGCTGAGTTGTGGCAGGGTTTTGAGCTTAGAGTTAGGTTAATCGAGTTAGCGGGTATCGCAAATTTAGTTGTTTTTGTAAGCATCTGATTACTTAATTTCTAGTAGAAACCTTGGAGGCAGCACGTAGGCAGGTTTTTGCCGAAGCTGGATAAAACTGTGTGTGATCTTTACTGCATTACTTTCTATTTTTGTTTTTTTATTTTCATATTAATTTTTAGTCGACCCTATTTGTAACAACCCGAAATTTAAGCAATAGTAATTAATTAATGAATTAATTAAATAATAAAATAACTTTGTGAAAATATCAAAATTGAGCCATGAGAGTTGCACCATTGTGTCTATGGTAATTTTCTAGTCAATTTTCATATATAGATTGTCAAAATCTGAGTTAATATGAAGAAGATACGGAATAAACAAAAAACGAAGAAAAGAAAAAAAATAGGGCAGGTTGACCCTAGGGTCGACCCTATCCTTGGCTAGGTCAACCTACCACTTATAGGGGTCGACCTGACATTCGATCCGCCTTCTCCTATGGACGAGAAGTTGTCCAGATGCATATATGACGTGTTTTTCCTATTTCGTTCGATCATGTGTGTCTGTGCTTCCATCCCTCGGTTCCTATCGAGCCTATGACGTGGTTGCACCGGATTTAATCTCCAAATCCAACGGTCTGAGATCCACAAGTGACACTATAAATAAGACCCTAGGCCTAGATATTTTTTTCATTCAAATTTTCTCCATCTGGGTTCATTGCCTGAGGCTGGACCCTAAAAGGAATATTTTTTTAAGGAGAAGATCTTTTTAATTAAAATATTTTATACCCTTCAAGTGGATCCGGAAAGGCCAAAGGAAAGAGCTAAGGACCAAAGGTGAGTGTTTAATTAATTATTTTAGATTTTTAAGTAATTTTAAATAATAGGGTTTCCAATAGTTGTAGTTTTCTACAATTTTGAGGTAACCTTTATACAAGTTTATTTACAGTTTTAGACTTGTTATTCAGTCTATTTTTTTTAGCTATTCTATTTCAGTTATTTGCAATTAATTACTGTTAATTATAGTTTTTCCAATTATTTACAGTTATTTACGTTTTATTTATATCTATTCTACGATTGAGATTTCTTCGATAAATGTCAGTTTCTTTTTTATTTCCTTTTTAAGCGAATGGAATAAATAGAAAAATAGTTCGTTAATATGGACTAAAATATAAGAACACTGAATTTACAGAAAATGGGATGTAAAATAAGAGGAACTGTAACAAATTGGACTTAGACTGAAATAGGCAAATTTAAGATATCTGCAAGCATAGTTATAACATGTAATTATAACTAAAAAGAGAAAATAGAAGAAATGGAAAAGTAGCTTATTTATATACTTAGGCCTTGGGTTAAGTTAATAAGCAAATAAAGCAGAAATAACATAAGAGGCTTATTTTAATAAACTTAGATCTTGGATTAAGTTAATTAGCAAGATATAGAAGATCGGTATTGTAGGCCCAATGGGTAAGTCCTTTAATGATATAGAAGACCTATATTATAGGCCCAACGGGGTAGTCCTTTACAGATATAGAAGATCGGTATTGTAGGCCCAATGGGGTAGTCCTTTACAAATATAGAGGCTTATTTTAAAAACTTACATTAAGTTAATAAGAGGTCAATAAATAGAAGTTCAAATCATGGGGATTTGGACAAGGGGCGCAACTAGATTTTGTTTGTCAGATAAGAGCCATACCAACAGCATTCCCTTTTAGTCAGACATAGGTGGCCACATAATAGCACGGGTGAGGTAAGGGCATGCTTATGTTGGAGTAGTGGTAAATAAGAGGTCAACAGGAGGGAGCAACAGATAGCACGAACCTAATGGTGGTCGAGCATGCGGCCTTAGTGTTGGTTGATATCGTTATTGAGTTCCAAGCGCTAAGTAGGTATCTTTTGCATAGGGACCAACACGAGGGGTCTAGTCCGCATCCATTGCGTCGGGACCAGGTCTAGTCCGCAATAGGCACAGTAGAGATAGAAGGCTGATCAAAAGGTAGAATTGGGACTTCAGCCTAACTAAAGTAGGATTAGAGTTTCAGCCTAATCAAAGCAGTTATCTAAGAAGGGTGCAAATAATCTAATCGAACTATCTAAACAAAGAAAATAGTTAAATCGTATTTTGTCTCAGCTTTATCTTTCCTTTATTTCCTTTTATACTAGAACTGTTGCAAAGTCTATTATCTTTATCTTGCTTAAGAATACTAGTAATTACTTTCATTCACCAGACTTTTATTCTGACCCACTCCTCTATTTCTCTTTCCCCCTATAGGCCACCAGAGGCAAGGATAGGAGATTTCAAAGTTTTTTGGAGGTTCAGCTGCAGAAACTTTCTTCATGTATTCCACTTCTTCTTTTTCATTTTTTATTTCATTTGATGTACTGGTACTTTTCTTTGAGAGGGATGGTTAGTTTATGTACTCTGATGTTATGACTGAGATAATTTTTTTCACTAGACATGGATATTTGGTATTTTGAGACATATTTGGTTTTATGAAGTATTTATGGAGTTTGATTTTAAATAAGTTATTGTTTTAATTGTTTCTGCTGTTTTATTTATTTTGTCTTGTGAATCTTAGTCTCTGTAAGTTTTTAGCTATACCTACAACGTACCACATCTTTTAGTGTGCCTTTTTGGGTATACTAAGGGGTGTGGGGTGTTTGGTATCACAGCCTAAGGTTACATGATTCCTAAAAAGTTGTTTTAAATAGTAAAGTATTTTTCAAAATAACTTGTTTTTCAAATAGAAACTCTTAGAAATAGTTTTCAAGTATAAAAGATTTGTTATAAAAATCCCCTCAAAGTATTGTTCAATCTTCCTTCGATTCTTTCGAGCCTAAATTCTCTTTTTACTTGCATAGAATGGCGGATGCCCCTAATCTTCCAGAGGGCGTCCAAGTCCCAGCCGGGTTTCGTAGATACCTACAAGCTACGACTCCATAGGTGCAAGAGCAAGCGCCCAATCCAACACCAGCGAGTAGGAATCCCATCAACCCACCTGCAGCATCCGATTTCTCTAAGCTATGCAAGGATTTCACGCATTTAGGAGGCAAGAAATTTTCCGGTATGGAAAATTTTATGGAGGCGCGAGCTTGGTTAAGGAACATAGAAAGGATATTCAGGCTGTTGGGACTAGAGGATCACTAGAGAATTCAGCTTACATCGTGGCAGCTGAAAGGAGAGGCTTCTTATTGGTGGGAGGTTGTTGAGTTGGAAGGAAGAGATGTTGGATGGTTTGGATTTCAAGAGAGTTTTGAGAAGAAGTTTTTGTCACAAGTAGAAGAGAGTGTGCAGTTGGAACGATTTTTTGGCTTGAAGCAAGGTAGTCTTTCTGTTAAGGAGTGTACCAACCAATTTAATGAGTTGTCGCGGTTTGGAATGGAGTTAGTAAATACACCGCACAAGAAGACCTTTATGTTCACAAAGGGATTGAATCAACCCCTTCAAGGGATGTTGTTGACCCACATACCGACGGGAGCTACTTATGAGTCACTGGTGGAGATGGCGCTTATGTCTGATGCAGCTAAGGAGGGAGAGTCTAAGGAAGTCCCTAAGTCGGAAGGTTCTAAGAAGAAATGGTGGAAGAACAAGAAGAAAGGGGAAGGTCCTCAGAAGCAGATAAAGAAAGGAGTAAAGTGCAATAACTGCGGATTGCTTGGTCATTTTGCGAAAGACTACAAGGGAGAGAAGATGAAGGGAAAGTGTTATAATTGTGGATAGCCCGGTCACATTAGTAGAGTTTGCCCTCAGAAGACGGGGCAGGGAGCGAGTGCACCGGCAGCACAGATTCAGGCTTTGGATGCAGCACCTTCCAGCAACGGACCCGAGAGAGGTAGGAATGTCACCGTGGAAGGTTTGATTTCTATTTCTGATTTTCCCATTCGGACACTTTTAGATTTTGGAGTATCACACTCTTTCATCTCTAGTTATATGGTAGATCGTTTGCACTTAGACATCTCTTTAGTAGTAGACCCCATTGTTGTTTCAAACCCCATAGAAGGATCGACACACTTGTCTATGATTTGTAGGGGTTTGAAAATTTTTATCCTAGGCATAGAGTTTGATTGCGACGCCTATGTATTGGGATTTTTGGGGTATGGGATGATTTTGGGGATGGATTGATTATCCACATATGGAGTGATATTAGACTGTGAGAGGAGAGTTGTTAGACTAGAGACATGCGGTGGTAGGACTCTCGAGGTTTCTTGCGACCACAGGGGTCAGTCATGTCATCGATTCATCATCTGCAGATTTAGATTCAGTTTCGATCGTCAGAAATTTTCCGGATGTCTTTTAGGAGTTTAGGGGACTACCCCCTAAGAGAGAGATCAACTTCAGGATCTATTTGACTGACAATGCTAAGCCAGTAGCATTGCCAGTGAGACACAAGGCACCCAGGGAGAGGAAGGAGTTAAGCAAGCAGATTCATGAGCTATTGGGGAAAGGCTTCATTAGGAGGAGTATATCTGAGTGGGGAGCACCAGTAATCTTCGCTACTAAGGCAGATGGTTCCCTTCGACTTTGCGTGGACTATAGAGAGTTGAATAAGCTCACGAAGAAGAACCGTTATCCACTTCCTAGGATAGATGACCTTTTCGACTAGTTGGTTGGCTCTTCAATATTTTCTCAGCTTGATTTAACCACTGGATTTCATCAGCTTAGAGTCGCTAACGATAGCATTGATAAGACGACATTTAGGACACCCGACGGATTCTTTGAGTGGTTGGTTATGCCTTTTGGGCTAACCAATGCTCCAGCTTATTTTGTAGATTTAATGAGACGTGTTTTTAGAGATGTCCTAAATAAGTTCATAGTAGTGTTTGTGGATGACATTTTGGTGTTTTCCAAGAGTATGGAGGAGCATGCTGTTCATTTAGAGGAGGTTCTTCGTACACTTCGTGTTCATCAGTTGAGGGCAAGGTTCTCGAAGTGTCACTTTTGGCGAGAGGATGTACGTTTCTTGAGGCACGTAGTCTCAAGAGAGGGTTTGGCTGTTGACCCAGCTAAGGTAATTGTAGTGCAAGATTGGAAGGCCCCCAAGAACGTTACCGAAGTTAGAAGCTTCCTAGGATTGGCTGGCTATTATTGGAAGTTCATCAGGGATTTTGCCAAGATTTCAGCACCACTTACTCGCCTCACTAAGAAGAATAAAGCATTCGTGAGGGACATGGATTGTGAGGATTCCTTCACGATGCTAAAAAGAGCCCTTACTAGTGCACCAGTTTTAGTTTTACTTGATGGAGCTAATCCTTTTACAATATACACTGATGCATGTGGGACAGGTCTAGGAGCGGTGTTGATGCAAGAAGGAAGGGAAGTATGTTATGGAAGTAGACAGTTGAGGACTCATGAGAAGAACTACCCTACCCATGATTTGGAGTTAGCTGCTATAGTTTTCGCACTCAAGTCTTGGAGGCATTACTTGCTACGAGAGAGGTTCGAGCTTTTCACTGACCATAAGTCATTGGAGTACCTATTCTCTCAGAAGGATTTGAACTTGAGGCAACAACGATAGATGGAGTTTTTGGCATCGTACGACTTTGAGATAGCTTATACCCCTGGCAAGGGAAACATGGTTGTGGATGCCTTGAGTAGGAAGAAAGCAACCCTTAGTCCGATGTTCATGGAGTGGAGGAACCTAGAGTTTATTTCCACTTTTTATTTTAAGCCCTCTACGGACATTACCCCGAGATTGTCAGCAGCACTTGAGGTGAGGCCTACCCTTGTAGATCAGATTGGCTCGAGGCAATGAGAGAATTCAGAGCTTATGGATATTATGGATAGGATTAGTAGAGGAGAAGTCTCTAGACATCTCCAATGCTATTCCAGGGATAGTAAAGGGTGGCTAAGGAGAGATGGAAGACTTTGTGTCCCCTGCGCTAGTGATTTATTGAGAGCAGTTCTAGTGGAAGCACACCATTCTCGTATGACTACTTATCCGGGTGGTGATAAGATGTATAGGGACATGAAGAGGATGTTTTATTAGAGTGGCATGAAGAAGGATATGGTAGAGTTTGTAGCTAAGTGTACCGTGTGCCAAAGGGTTAAGGCGGAGCAACAGAAGCCCGGCGGATTACTTCAGCCATTGGATGTGCCCGAATGGAAGTGGGAGAGCGTTTCGATGGACTTTATAGATGGTTTACCCCGGTCTAGGAAGAGGAATACTAGCATTTGGGTCATTATAGATCGATTGACCAAGAGCGCCTACTTCATTCCGGTCAAAAGTAAGAGGATGGCATCTTATTTGGCATCCTTGTATGTTCATGAGATAGTCCGACTTCATGGAGTTCCCTCTAGCATAGTGAGCGAGAGAGACCCTATTTTTACTAGCGAGTTTTGGAGAAGCTTGTAAGAAGCTTTAGGGACGTAGCTTAGATTGAGTATGGCTTATCACCCTCCGACGGATGGCCAAACAGAGAGAGTTAATAGAGTCCTTGAAGATTTGTTGAATATGTGCATTCTAGATTTTTGAGGAACTTGGGAGGAGAATCTTCCTTTGGTGGAGTTCGCGTATAATAACAGCTTTCAAGCTAGCATTGGGATGGCACCATTTGAATCTCTTTATGGGAGACCTTGCAAGTCACCTTCATGCTAGGTGGAGTCTACGGAGAGGTTGCTACTTGGTCCTGACATGGTTAAGGAGACCTCAGAGAAGGTGTATTTGATTAGAAGAAGGATGAAGTCAGCCCAAGATAGGTAGAAATCTTATGCAGACAAGCGGAGGAGAGATATTGAGTTTGAGGTTGGAGACTTAGTTTTCATTAAAGTATCCCCGCTAAGGAAAGTGGTGAGGTTTGGATCGAGTGGGAAGTTAGCCCCAGATTTGTAAGACCGTTCCTAATTGTAGAAAGAGTAGGGAAGATGGGGTATCGAATAAAGCTACCAGAGAGGCTCGCAGGAGTACACGACATTTTTCATGTTTCACATTTGAGAAAGTGCTTACATGACTCAGCAGAGATTGTGGAGCCTAGTCAGTTGGAGGAAGTGGAAGTAGAAAGGGAAGCATCAGTTCATCGTGTTCCTACAAAGATCATTGGACAAGACATCAAGAGTCTTAGGAATAAAGAAGTCCCGTTAGTGAAGGTGCAATGGGGAGATGTTGTTGCGGACGCTACATGGGAAGATGAAGAGGAGATTCGTACCTCTTATCCGCATATATTCGATAGTAAGTTTTAGAATTTCCTATTTCCATCTTTAGCTTTGAATAGGTTCTTTCTTATCCTGGGAGGGTAGAACTTAGGATTTAAACTATGGATGGTAGGATTTGATGTAAACAAGTTATTAGAACATGTTATGTATGATAGATACTAGTGGTTGCTAGTGGATGCTAATGGATGCATATACTTACACTAGACATTATTATCTCTTAGGGATCGGCCTAAATAAGACACTAGAGCATATGCATATGGATGTGTGCGCATTTGCATTTTTATTTTATTTTCCATGGTTGTTATAAATGGATGATTATCACAAGATGGTTGCATTTGGATGATGATTGTAGCACGCATATAGAATTATCAGTTATCATTAGGGGAATTGCATTCATTTGGATACATGGCACAGACATGATTGCATAAAAGGAGGTCGACTGAATTAGTAGACCGCCTAATCTTTTGCATTAGTTAGGGACATTGACACTACACTAATTGCATAAGTATCATAAATCGTATTAGAAAAACTTAAGGACAATGGATGCAATGGATGATGGTTGAGTAGTTGGTTATAGAACTTGGATGAAAATATGTATTTCATTCTTCTATCCTTAAAGATTTCGGGGACGAAATCCCTTAAGGAGGGGAGAATGTAACAACCCAAAATTTAAGCTATAGTAATTAATTAATGAATTAATTAAATGATAAAATAACTTTGTGAAATTATCAGAATTGAGCCACGGGAGTTGCACCATTGTGTCCATGGTAATTTTCTGGTCAATTTTCATATATAGATTGTCAAAATCTGAGTTACTATGAAGAAGATACGGAATAAACAAGAAACGAAGAAAAACGAATAGGGCTGGTCGACCCTACCCTTGGCTAGGTTGACCTACCACTTGTAGGGGTCGACCTGGCAGTCAACCCGCTTTCTCCTATGGACGAGAAGTTGTACAGATGCATATATGACATGTTTTTCCTATTTTGTTTGATCATGTGTGTCTGTGCTTCCATCCGACGGTTCCTATCGAGCCTATAACGTGGTTGCACCAGATTTAATCTCCAAATCCAACGGTCTGAGTTTCACAAGTGAAACTATAAATAAGACCCTAGGCCTAGCTATTTTTCTCATTCAGATTTTCTCCATCTGGGTTCAGTACCTGAGGCTGGACCCTAAAAGGAATGTTTTTCCGAGGAGAAGATCTTTTTAATTAAAATATTTTATACCCTTCAAGTGGATCCAGGAAGGCCAAAGGAAAGAGCTAAGGACCATAGATGAGTGTTTAAGTAATTATTTTAGACTTTTAAGTAATTTAAAATAATAGAGTTTCCAATAGTTGTAGTTTTCTACAATTTTGGGGTAACCTTTATGCAAGTTTATTTACAGTTTTAGACTGGGTTTTCAGTCTATTTTTTTTAGCTATTCTATTTCAGTTATTTGCAATTAATTACTGTTAATTATAGTTTTTCCAATCATTTACAGTTATTTACGTTATTTACAGTAATTTACTGTTATTTACGTTTTATTTACATTTATTCTACGATTAGGATTTCTTCTGTAAATGCCAGTTTCGTTTTGATTTCCTTTTTATGCGAATGGAATAAATAGAAGAATAATTCATTAATATGGACTGAAATATAAGAACACTGAATTTACAGAAAATGGGATGTAAAATAAGAAGAACTGTAACAAATTGGACTTAGGCTGAAATAGGCAAATTTAAGATATTTGCAAGCATAGTTATAACTTGTAATTATAACTGAAAAGAGAAAATAGAAGAAATGACAAAAGTAGCTTATTTTTATACTTATACCTAGGGTTAAGTTAATAAGCAAATAAAGCAGAAATAACAGAAGAGGCTTATTTTAATAAACTTAGATCTTGAATTAAGTTAATAAGCAAGATATAGAAGATCGGTATTGTAGGCCCAACGGGGTAGTCCTTTACTGATATAGAAGACCTGTATTGTAGGCCCAATGGGGTAGTCCTTTACTGATATAGAAGACCTGTATTGTAGGCCTAACGGGGTAGTCCTTTATAGATATAGAAGATCGGTATTGTAGGCCCAACAGGGTAGTCCTTTACAGATATAGAGGCTTATTTTAAAAATTAAGTTAATAAGTGGTCAATAAATAGAAGTTCAAATCATGGGGATTTGGACAAGGGGCGCAACTAGATTTTGTTTGTTAGATAAGACACGTACCAACAGCATTCCCTTTTAGTCAGACATGGGTGGCCTCATAATAGCACATGTGAGGTAAGGGCACGCTTATGTTAGAGCAGTGGTAAATAAGAGGTTAACAGGAGGGAGCAACAAATAGCGTGAACCTAATGGTGGTCGAGCGTGCGGCCTCAGTGTTGGTTGATAAGTCGTTATTGAGTTCCAAGCGCTAAGTAAGTATCTTTTGTGTAGGGACCAACACGAGGGGTCTAGTCCGCATCCATTGCATATGAACTAGGTCTAGTGCGCAATAGGCATAGTAGAGATAGAAGGCCGATCAAAAAGTAGAATTAGGACTTCAGCCTAATTAAAGTAGGAATAGGGTTCAGCCTAATCAAAGCAGTTATCTAAGAAGGGTGCAAACAATCTAATCGAACTATCTAAACAAAGCAAACAATTAAATCGTATTTTATCCCAGCTTTATCTTTCCTTTATTTCCTTTTATACTAGAACTGTTGCACAGTCTATTATCTTTATCTTTCTTAAGAATACTAGTAATTACTTTCATTCACCAGACTTTTAGTCTGACCCACTCCTATATTTCCCTTTTCCCTCCCATAGGCCACCAGAGACGGGGATAGGAGATTTTAGAGTTTCTTGGAGGTTCAGCAATAGAGACTTTCTTTATGTATTCTACTTCTTCTTTTTCAGTTTTTATTTCATTTGATGTACTAGTACTTTTCTTTGAGAGGGATGGTTATTTTATGTACTCTGATGTTATGACTGAGATAATGTTTTTCACTAGACATGGATATTTGGTATTTTGAGACATATTTGGTTTTATGAAGTATTTATGGAGTTTGATTTTAAATAAGTTATTGTTTTAATTGTTTCCGCTGTTCTATTTATTTTGTCTTGTGAATCTTAGTCTCTGTAAGTTTTTAGTTATACCTACAACGGACCACATCTTTTAGTGTGCCTTTTTGGGTATACTAACGGGTATGGGGTGTTACACTATTCACCCTCCCTCTAGGGTGAAAACGATCCTACAAGTGGTATTAGAGCTAGGATCAAAAACCATTTTCTGTTAAAAAAATTTAATTTTTTCTTTCAATGGCTTCTTTTAATAATGCTTTTGCTGAAGGTCAGTCCATAACTAGACCACCCATGTTCAATGGTGAATATGCATATTGGAAAACTAGAATGAAAATTTTTCTCAAAACCATAAATGCATGGAATATTGTTGAAACGGGATATAGCACACCAACAGTAATGGTAGGCTATCAAGAAGTTGATAAACCTATGGATCAATGGACAGATCTTGAAAATAAACTACAAACTGCTAATGCTAAAGCTATGAATTCTATTATTTGTTCATTAAATCAAACTGAATTTAACTGTGTCTCACATTGTCTAACTACGTAGGAAATATGGCACACGCTTGAAGTGACCCATGAAGGAACCTCCCAAGTTAAAGAATCTCGCCTTGCCATGCTTAGTAGCGAGTACGAGAACTTCAAAATGGCAAAGGATGAAAGTGTCAAGAAATGTATGGACGACTTTCTAATCTTGTTTACAAATCAAAATCCCTAGGAAGACCATACATAGAACTGGAGATAGTCCAGAAGATCCTCAGAATTCTTCCACAAAATATTGAAGCAAAGGTGACTGCCATCCAATAATCAAAGTATCTGAAACAGGTTAAAGTTGAAGAACTCATCGGAAACCTCACCACTTATGAGCTAGAAATCAAATTCAAGGAAGAACGTAAAGTAGGAGATACGCGAAAGAAATCAATAGCTCTCAAAGGAATGATGGAAAGTGAAGATGATGATGGTGATGATGAAGGAGCAGCTGAATGGCACTGATACTAAAGAGATTCAAAAGGTGGAATCGCAAATATGGAAATCCAGCCCTAGATCAACAACTGAAGAGCAGAATCGTCAAAGTTCTAGACTACTCAGAAAAGCAGGAGATCATTTGTCAAAAGTGCAATAAACCTTGTCATATTAAGACAAATAGTCCTTAAAATAGATTCAGCAAAGGAAAGAAAATGAAAAGGAGAAGTTTTGCAGCAACTTGGGATGAAAGTAATGAAGATGATGATGAAAGCAATGGCAATGAGAGTGAAAGAGCAAATATGTGTTTTTTAGGAGAAACAAGTGACAGCGATGATGACGAACCAAGCGAGGTATCAAAACTTACTCACTCGTAATTACTTATATATTTTTGGCTGTTTTGAAAGACTTAGGGAGAAGTGCGCTAAAATTGAATCACAAAAAGAAAGTTCGATAGAACTAAATATGCAACTTGATCAAATGGTTCAAAACTATAGAAAAAGAACCCTTTGTGTGATAAGTGTCCATCATTAGAAGAGGAACTAAAAAAATAAGAAACTAAAATTAAATCGCTTGAAAATGACATTCTCATTTTGAAAGAAAGTGAAAATACTAGAAGATAAAATTCTATTAAAAAGTGCACTTTGTTATTGAATGAAAATGAATCTCTCAAGTCATAAGTCCAACAATTGCCCACAACTTTAGGAAAATTCTCCAAAGGAGAAAGATCACTAAATATGCTATTAGGAAAACAAACTGTCAATACTATTAGACAAGGACGGGTATACTCAATCTGAAAAAGGTAGAAGTAAAACTAATCATGTCAATTCCAAGTGCACAATTTGTGGAAAAATTGGACACAATCAAAACAATTGCTGGTATAGACCCAAACACACGAAAACCATACCAATTTAGGTTCCTAAAGGCAAAATGTAAAATCCCTTAAAATCAAAAAAATTTGGGTGTCAAAAGGAACAAACATAGACTGTCTTGGTTCAACGCAAACTTGTTTTTCAAATTTTTTGTCACTAACAATCATGGACCTATGAAAACAAATAAGTTACTAAACTATTTTCTCATATAGGTATGTTGGCAGGCTAAGGAACAGCAAGAGTGGTACCTGGATTCTGGCTGTTCTAGGCACATGACGGGCGACAAATCAAAGTTTCTTAGCCTAGAGAAGTACAAAGGTGGCAGAGTCACAATGGGAAACAATGATAAATGTAAAATTATTGGTAAAGGTAAAGTAGGTAATGGCACATTTACCTGAAACGATGTATTATAAGTTGAAAATCTGCACCATAATCTGATTTCAATCAGCCAGTTATGTGATAAGGGAATGAATGTTGTTTTTGATTCTGATTTGTACAAAATTGTTGATCAATCATCAAAAGAAACATTATTTTCAGGTAAGAGAAAAGGTAATATATACTCTCTATCTTTTGATGATCTCACTCTTTCAAAATGTTTGGTAGCTAAGGATGAAGAAGTAAACTTATGGCATAGACGACTAGGACTTGCTAGCATGACTCTGTTAAATAAATTAAAAGGAAAAGATTTGGTAAAAGGTTTACCATCTCATGATTTAAAAACAGAAACTCTATGTAAAGCATGTACTATGGGAAAATTTAAAAAATCATCTTTTCATGCCAAGAACACTGTACGTACCTCTAGAGTCCTTGAATTAGTTCATATGAATCTGTTTAGACCTAACGATATTGCAAGTTTAGGTGGTAAGAGATATTGTTTTGTATTGGTTGATGATTACTCTAGATACACGTGGGTATACTTCTTAGCTAAAAAATCAGAAACTTTTTCATACTTCACTAAATTCACAAAATTAGTTCAAAATGAAAAAGGAATTTCTATTATTTTGCTAAGAAGTGACCATGGTGGAGAATTTGAAAATTATGAATTTGAAAATTTTTGTGATGAAAATGGATTTAAACATGAATTCTCCGCCCCACGTACTCCACAACAAAATGGAGTAGTCGAGAGAAAGAATCGAACCTTACAAGAGTTGGCTAGATCTATGATAAATGAGTATGAACTACCCTTGTCCTTTTGGGCATAGGCAGTAAATACAGCTTGTTTTGTAATGAATAGAGTCATGATTAGGCCGATTCTTAAGAAAACACCATATGAACTATGGTTCAAAAAAAGCCAAACATTGCATATTCCAATAAATTTGGCTGTCCATGTTTTATTCTCAAAATAGGTGATCAACTAGGAAAATTTGAGCCAAAGGCTGACGAAGGCATGTTCATGGGATACTCTTCCAGAAGCAAAGCTTATAGAGTATACAACAAAAGGACGAGAACAATCGTGGAGTTAATCAATGTGAAATTTGATGAAGGCATTGATGATAAAAACAAGGGAACAATCGAAAGCAATGTCGAAGAGGAGAACAAAAAAGATGAAAGTGAAAATCCAAAAGAAATTACAGTCGCGGAAGAAGTCCAAGGAAATTTAGAACTAGAGAGATTGAAATTCAAAGCAGATCATCCTCCAGAATTGGTAATAGGTAATCCCACCGCAGATATTCAAACTCATTCCTCCTTTAGAAATTTATGTGATTTTTGTCTATACAATGGATTTATTTCAGAAATTGAATCCAAAGACATAGATACAGCTCTCAATGTTGAAAGTTGGTTTATGGCTATGCAAGAAGAGCTAAATCAATTTGAACGAAATGAAGTTTGGATTCTAACACCTAGATCTAATTAGTATTCAGTTGTAGGAACCAAATGGATTTTTAAAAATTAATTTGATGAATCTGGAAATGTGATTTGGAACAAAGCTAGGTTAGTTGCTAAAGGTTATAATCAAATTGAAGGAATTGATTTTGATGAAACTTTTGCACCAGTAGCAAGACTAGAATCCATTAGAATCTTGTTAGCTTTTGCTTATTATAAAGGATAAGACAAATGGATATTAAAAGTGCTTTTCTTAATGGAATTTTGAAAGAGGATATATTCGTTGAACAACCTGAAGGCTTTGAAAGTCAAGAATACCCTAACCATGTATATAAACTTAAGAAAGCACTATATGGATTAAAACAAGCCCCTAGGGTTTGGTACGAATGTCTTAGCACTTATCTCCTTGAAAATGGGTTCAAAAAGGTCTGTGCAGACACCACATTATTTCTATTGCATGAAAATGATGACCTATTGATTGTTTAAATATATGCTGATGACATTATTTATGGTGCCACTAACAACCTTTTGTGCGAGAAATTTGAAAAAGTCATGCAGGAAAAGTTTGGAATGAGCTTTGTAGGAGAGTTGAAATTCTTTTTAGGATTTCAAATCAAACAATGTGAAAAAGGTACGTTCATCTCTCAAACAAAATATATAAGAGATCTTGTCAACAAATTTGGATTGAAAGATGCTAAACCTGCAAAAACTCCCATGAACACAACAATTAAACTTGACAAGGATGAAAAAGGTAAGGTAGTTGATCAAAAGAAATATCGAGGTATGATTGGATCACTTTGTTTATCTTACTTCTTTTAGACCAGAAATTATGTTCTCTATTTGTTTATGTGCACGGTTTCAATCAAATCCAAAAGAATCTCATTTAAAAGCTGTAAAAAGGATTATAAGGTATCTGTTGCACACCCCACAGTTCGGTGTATGGTATCTAACTAATGATAACTTTGAGTTAAAAGGGTATTCGGATGCAAACTATGCTGGTAGTCTAGTTGATAGAAAAAGTACTAGTGGAACGTGTTTTATGTTGGGACATTCGTTAGTTGCATGGTCAAGTCGAAAACAAAATTGTATTGCATTATCTACCACAGAGGCAGAGTATATTACTCTAAGCGGTTGCTCTGCTCAAATCTTATGGATGATACAAACCTTGCACGGCTATGGTCTAAATTTTAAACGAGTTCAACTTATGTGTGACAGCAAAAGTGCAATTAATCTCTCATATAATCCTGTACATCATTCCCACACCAAGCATATAGATGTTAGACATCATTTCATTAGAGATCACATTTCCAAAGAAAATATCTGCATACACTTCATTTCAACTGATTCTCAATTGGCTGACACTTTCCAGAAAATAGTTTTTGTCGACTTCATCTCAGTTTAGGCATTTTAGAAATGTGATTTTATATTTTTTTTGGATTTGATCTTAAATGCCTATTTTAACTAATCTGACTCCCTATTGATTATCGAAAAGATAAACAGTGACTGAAAAAGTGATGAGTGTTGATCTTGATCATACATTATGCCTTGAGAGAATATATTTAGAAAATTTCCTTAAAACTTTAAACAAAATTTGTAATAACTTTGTTTTGTAAAAATTCTATGACCATCTTAATTCCTATCATATTTCTACGACAATCACTCATCAAAATCCAATATAGTATGTCAAAATGTGGTATTTAAATAGGAAATTATTCTTTTTTTTTAAATTAGCAATAAAATCATCCAAAAGTACCCACTCTCATTTAAAAGTCCTCACGGTTATGCATGGGTGAACTACTTGAAATATCTAATTATGTGCTTTCATGCTCATTTAAAAGTCCTTACGGTTATGCATGTATGGAACACATATCAATATTAGATGAAATAGGCGTGTTGATTTTAACCCCATTTAAAAGTCCCCACGGTTATGCATGGTTAGAAGATGCTTAGAATTCATTTTTAATAAAAATAGGGAATACTACTAATTTCATTTAAAAGACCTAACGGTTATGCATGGTTAGTAAGTATTTAAATTTCTGTTATAAACATACCACAATTGGACACGACTATATAGTTTTCTATGCCGACATCACCCCTATCACTCTAAAATGGAATATATGCCTAACAGAGTATTTATGATTTTTGTTTATTTTTTTTGAAATTTAATATTTATACTCGATTAGGTATTAATGTTGTATTAATGTCTATCACTTTATTACTCTTATCTAATATTGTTACTCTTTTGCTGATAACAAAAGGGGGAGAGATGAGAAATTAAGATTTTGCAAATAAGTCATTTTTTATTTGCATATTCTCATCTTGGTACATTGTATTTTTTTATTTTTTAGTTGCATTTTTTTTCATGCATATGTGAAGGGGGAACTTTGTTGTAGGGGGAGTATTCAAATAGGGAAGCTAATAGAATTCATAAAAACCAAATACATTTAATAGAGTCAAAATCTTAATATATGTTTGTTATCATCAAAAGAGGGAGATTGTAGAATATACTAGTTTATGATTTTTGTTTGATGATAATATATATATATATATATTTGTTATTGTAATATTTTACTTTTCCACATAATTAAATAAATATTTGTTGAATAAAATAAATAACTCGGAATTCTTATTTAAACAAATATTTTATTCAAACAAATACTTTATTACAAATTCAAATAGTACAAATTTAAGCTCTCACTATATTTACACAATTCCAAATACAAGTTTCAATTACAACTTAATTTTCATACATGTTTCACCTCACTACATATTCACTCATCACTCGTATTTGATCTTCAACTCTGTTCCAACCTGTATCCAGCATCTAATCTATCTGCAAAATAAAGATTGACGTAGTAAAATTGAAAAATAAATATTTTACAGTGCACAAAGCAGTGTGTGTTTGAAAATATTGTTTGCCTCAGTTATTGGAGTTGTTCGTCATCATTTTTTTAATTCATCTTTTTTTTATACCAGAATCAAAAATACGCGAACAACTTGTGACATGCACAGTTTATCACTGTACATACCACAAGCTCATGCACGCCGATATATACTTGCTTGTTAAAATTGCAGGGACAAGTGAGCACAAGGTCAAACCCAAGCCAAGACTGGATTCAACCCAGGTGCAATGCAAAAACAAACAACACAACAATGGTCAGTACAAAGCAATCAAGGACAGGTGAGCACAAGGTCAAACCTAAGCCAATACTAGATTCAACTCAGGTGCAATGCAAAAAAAATACACAGCAATGGTCAGTACATATGGATTTGGATATGAATTCTAGTATACAAGCATTCAGGCATTTAGGCATTCAATATGCAAGCATTTAGGGATTCAATAAACATGTTCATATGGATATGCAAGCATTCAGGCATGAACACACATGAAAACAACAAGCAACCAGACTTCAAATGGAACCAGACTACAATAACCAGGGCACCAAGTTTATCAACCCAGCAAAAATTGAATAGAATACAAGGAAATGGACATGGAACTTGACTAGCAACTAGCACAAAATCATTATGGCCAGAGAATACAAGTGCACCAGACACAGCAAGTCTTACAAGCACAGTGACATGTATATACATATGCCAGAATGCAAGCACTCGAGAGGACATAGCATAGGCATAGCAATCACACACATATATACATACATATATGTATATATGTATGCATGTATATACATGGAGACATCAGATCAAACTCAAGTAAGGCAACATAGGGTGACACACAAACATACACCGAATACTCAACAAGGAAGTTCTCCTAAATAATGCAAGAAATGAACAACACATCAATATATACATGACATAATCAAAGCATAGTAACAGAGTGTTCAAAGGATGAACAAGTCAAAAACATATCAGAATCCTAAACAAAGTAGAGAACAAATTCAGGAAGGAGTAGAAAAAGTCGAAGAAGATATCATGATGAACAAGTCAGACTTTAGGAAGTCAAGATTAACCCAAAATCAGTATATATATCTCAAATTCAAATGCCAAGCAATAATCGAAGGATGATCAAGTCAGAGATGAACAAGTCATACATCAGAGATCGTTCGATCAGAAATCAACACAAGTTCTAATCACGAAGAATTCAAATTAAAATATACGAAACGAAATTATAGGGTTTTGATCCCTATAAATACCCAATTCCTCATCGGCAATTAAGTAGTTCGAGTTCAAGCAAATCAACAGAATAAATAAAGTAAAAATCGCATACCGATATTATACCATCCGAACTCGACATCGAAGCAGTAGTAAGCAAATTGAGGAACGAAAGCATCAAGGCAAACAATTTGAATTTCTATTTCCAAGTGGCTGCTTCAATTCAACAAAACCCTAATTCCAGATCGCAAAGAAACAAGACGGCATGGATGAGCAGGAAGCAAAATAGAAGGGGAAAACTCGTTTATCTTTTTTTATTAATTGGTCCATATATGTTTTAGAACATATTAGATACTAGGTTTTTTTTTATTTAGTTCTTTTGTTTGTTTTTTGTTTTATTATTATTTTCAAACTCTAGATTAACTAGTTTACGAACTATGGTTTTATAGTTCGAGAATTCGCAACTCAATGGCTGTGTTGTGGCAGAGTTTTGAGCTTAGAGTTAGGTTAATCGAGTTAGTGGGTATCGCAAGTTTACGTGTTTTTGTAAGCGTCTGATTACTTAATTTCTAGTAGAAACCTTGGGGGCAGCACGTGGGTAGGTTTTTGCCAAAGCTGGGTAAAACTGTGTGTGATCTTTACTGCATTACTTTCTGTTTTTGTTTTTTATTTCCGTATTAATTTTAAGTAGACCCTATTCACTCCCCCCCCTCTAGGCTGAAAACATCCTACAACTTTGATTTTGAGTTGACTATGATACTAACCCCATATAACTGAGGAGACGAATCCTCTCTTGAATAGTGCTTCACTTCGAATACTTCCACTCGACCCAACTATAGTCACTCGATGGAATGCCATGCCATGATTTGACTGTAATCAAAGCGATGCTTTCATATTGAAGATCCACAGTATTCTCAAGTTGAGAGAACTATGTAAATCAGACACATCGATATTTTCTATTTGACCTTTGTTATATAAACCAATAGAAAACTATCGAGTGAGTCGTTCCAAATTTATCCATTAACTATCGGTACATAACCTCTAGGTGCCCCCAGCAGGCATGAGTAATACATTGCCCAACATTTGGAGAGCGTTACATACTCTAGACTCAACGGATACACCGATATCTAGTCTCCATGTATCTTGACAAGGAACATTTAAAATGGTATATTTGTTTTATTGTGATAAATTACTCACGGTGACAACACTTTGTACTATCACAAAATATGCCATTAATGGATTTTCTATTAAATATACTTTTAATTAAATTAGTTAATTAATATAACCATATTATATCAAGCATATAATAGAAAGAAACACCTTTATTATGAACAAGATTGTTCAACGAGTTAAATATATGTAACAAATTACATAATTGCTCCTAGGGCGTACCCCTAACTCTATCATACACAACCAAATAAAATTTATTTTAATTATTATTCTTTTGTTAATACACACACACACATATATATATTAATATGTTATATAACATAAATTAAATGACTTATAATTAATTATTGCATCATATCTTGTTAATAATTGATCTTATATTCTATATATTCATATTTTCACTAATTATAATTCAGGTAGGAGAAAAGTATTTTTAATAATTATTTACTATTATTTAATATTATTTAAATCAATACAAGTTGAATTATTCATACAAAACAATATATGTTTCGAAAATTATATTATAAATTTTATAAAATTATTTCATCATCATATTATCTCTTGGCAAAATCCTAGAATTTAACAATTAAAATTTTTATTTAAAAACAATTATTTATATATGCGGCCGATAATAAATAATTAATTTTGCCTCAGAAAATTATTGAATTTTTTTTATCTCAAAATATCATATTCAATTTTCTAAACATTTAAAATTTATAAAATATATTACAAAATTATTTTTAACATTTGTAAAATATAAAATTATAGTTAAATATTTCATATGTTGTGTATTTAATTTGGATTGCAATAAAAAATATTTATTTTTATTTAATTTTCATAATTGATATAATTATATATATATATATATATGTTTAAATACATATATTTATAAATATACTTATATGTATATGTGTATATATATATAATTTTGTTACTATAAATATATGTCTACATTTTATTTAAGAAAAAACATTATATATTATGTATGTTGTATGTATATATGTTTATATATTTATATAGTCATTTATATAATTAATATCTAATTCAATATATATATATATATTAATAGTTGGAATAGAAACACAATCTTGGTCCAATCGTAAAATTCCATGAATAGTCTTATTCGTAGGGATGAAAATCGAGCCGGTCTGGGGAATTAACCCGGTAGATCCACCCTTGTTTTGGTCCGCCTAGATCCGCCTAAACCCGCCCTATTGGGTCATCGGAGCAGGTAGATCTATGACCTATTCTTGAGATTCCGGACCCGCATCGGGTCTACAGAGCAAGTTCAGGCAGGGTCTAGAAACTTTGAGGGGATCTGGGGCATAGAAAACCCACCTCAACCTGCCCCATTGCCATTCCTACTTGCAGACAAAAGGTCGGTAGTTCGAATCCCACTATGAACAAAAATTAACGTCTTTCTTCATGAAAATTTTGTAACATAAACAATTATACAAATTCAAACCCTATCCCAACAAGAAAATTATAGTTTTTATTGTTACTACTATAATTGTCATCGAAAGAGTTCGATGTGCAACCTAACCACGGCATCGCGCCAATAAGTAGTGTTAAAGTTATAATGTCGATGTTGATAATTATTCTTTATTCACAACATCTTCCATCATCATAATCGAAGACATGTGATCAGTGATACTATAGTGGCACCAATGATTAACACCGAGACATAAGGGTAGATCAGCATCGGAGGAGTAAGGTTCCACACTTCGCCAATAAAGGGATATAGACTGCGTCGTAAGTAATAAAAGAAGCGATGATGTCGAACCTAGTCAGCATCATAAGTGATCCACATCGTGAGTCATCAATAATTGTCAATTCATTTAATATCACACGTCGTTGAGGTAATACTCTGGTTGTATCGCTATTCACCTGTGGTAACCAAAACAAGCTCATTGTCAATAACGACGAAGGGTATCAGCATTGTATTAAAGCGACGCCAACTTCATAGCACTTCAAGGATATTGCTCCACAATGACACCAAGGATCATCAATGCATCTCAACTTTCATATAGCATACCTCATCAACATTCGGAAGGACGTTGCTTGTTCACGAATGCGGTGTTGATGACTAACATCATCAATATCCACAGAGTCTATCAACGTCGCCAATAATTAATAATATGCTTCATTAACATCATGCGTCTTTCATATGACATTCAATTGAAGTTGCTTCTTCTCCAATGTCGACTTTATCCCAAGCGCCGCACGCCAATGCTGAATCTCAAGTAATTTTGTACACTTCAATAATATTTAGGGGATATCACTACATGATGGTCACCAAAGTCAAGCATGTCAAAACCAAGAGTGACGAAGCCAAGAGCGTTAAAGACAGCTACAAGGCTGGATTTCATCCTCTATAAATATGGGCCTAGGGGTGCCATTTCGAGGGCGGATTCATTCTCTTCCTACTTCTTACATTTTCAACTTTGTAAACCCTAAATCAATTTAGGGATTCTTGCCGATTGTAATACTTGAACTTTATACACATAAGGATTTGGATATTAAACAATTGCATAGCCTATTAACTTGATTTAAACTTGTGATTTGCATATTCATTTGGCTTCAAATTTAGACTTGAACATTGACAAGCATATTGACTTGAATATCAACATACATATTGACTTGCACCTTAACTTGCCTATTGACTTGAATCATTTATGATGCCGTACAAGACTTTGATAACTCGACTCAGAATTGATATGGACACATACTTCACCTCGATGACTTCAACAAGCCTCATTAAGGCCTCTCATTGAGTTAACTCTGCTTTCTACACACTTTTTGGGTTAATGAATTTATTCATTAACATTTATATATATTTTTCAATTATTTTTATCAAACTACATAGAAATATAAAATTTAGTAATATAATAAGGGATTTTTACATGCTTGTGCACTACACGTGCTAATAAATCTCGTATATATTATTAATATTTCCTTTTCAAAAAAATATTATTAATATTTTACATATATGCAATACATACATATATAAGTATATATCTATATTGCTCTATTATTTATTTAAATAACAAGTTTATATACATACATATATTTGGACAATATACAATACACATAAGATGAGCTAATATGTCTATTGCGATGCAAATCCCAACATCTATATACGGGCATATTATACCTTACATGGATTATTATGTTACACATGCATATGCATACATACATACATATATATATATATATATATGATACATATGTGTACTATTATATTTAATTAAATATAAATTAAATGAAATTCCATCTATTACTTATAAATTTAAATGAAATAAGTGATTTTATTTAAATAAATTTAGAAATGTTCTAAATAAATTAGAATTCATAGGCTCAATATAGATTAAATAAGGGAATTTTTTTGAAATTTACCTATATCTTCCGCTACGGGTTGGCCTAGTTCCAACAAAGACAACCATGTAAATGCAGTTAAGTGAAGTGTAGCAATTCAGGTGAAATTAAGTTGGAGCAAGCTCCATAAACAGGAGAAGCAGTCAAATAAAAAGATTGAATGGAGGGACTTCCCTAGAAAGGCATATATAGCAATTATAGGTTGTATATCCTATAAGTGAATCATGGGGCCATTGAAAGGGATCTGGAACTAGGACATCCTCCAAAGGAATGTTATAACTGTGAAAAATTCTCTTGATATCTACCTCATTCAATGTGGATGCAGAAGTGTTCGAAGGGTTATCATGAATTACAACACCCTCAAGATTGATATCTGTTTGACAACGAATTTTCCGTTGGTTAGAAAATCGCTGAAAAATGTAATAAAAATAACCGCTTACGCACAGCGTACAATTTTTGTGCATGGCAAGTACGGGTCGATCCATAGGGAATTGAATTAATTTAAATTATACTCAATCAAATTAACCAAAAGCTTGAGATTGTTTTAACTAAAAAGAAATGCAAAAACAAACTACAAGCAAAAGTGAATAAAATTATGAGATTAAGAGACAATTTGGAAGCAAATCCACTCTCATACTTTCACATAAATCAACACAAAATTTTATCTATGATCTCTCATTTTAATCTAAGTAGAATTAGTGATGTATTTATCATAATTATGGTCTATTTATGTTATTAAATAACAAAACTTAAACCATCAAACTTGACTACAACATTAAAACCACTTTGTTTAAATGTCAAGAAAATGAATATGAAACTAAAACAAAATCTATTTTAAGCATGATCTATTTACTATTTTTAATTAGTAACATAGATCATCAAATTTTGATTATATTTTAATTCCATGATCAAAATCACTTAGTTAGATGTTAATGTAAATTGTGTTTATATTTGAGTAAGAATAGCCTATTTGTGATAAACAACATAGGCTACCAAATTCACTAATAAACTTACATCAACATCCAACTTTTCATGAAGCATAAAAAGAGATCATAAATTAGCAAATAAGTTGAATCTACAACATTTAAGGGAGCTTTATTACCCATAAATTTAAGGGGTATAGATTCTCATTTGTGTTATCATTTCAACACATATAGATTGCAACATTAAAAAGCAAGCAAAGTAAGAGCTAATTAAAGTAAAAGGAGAACTAAACTACTTGCATAAATTAAATCTAAGCTACTAACATAAAAGGAAAGAGAGCAAGTAAATAAAAATGAGCATAAATATAAATTAAAAGAAAGTAAAGAAAGAAGAAGAAGAGGCTTAGGAAGTCATTTTATTTCTCATTATTTTTGTGGCTACAACTTGCATAATATGATAAGAAGATTTAAAAAGCTCATTTACATGAACATAAGAGGGTTATTTATATATGACTTAAACCCTAATTCATATTTTAGGGGACTACCCAAAATACCCCTTAGGAAGTGTAACCTCCAAGTAATCATTAGCATGAAATTAATCCCTACTAACATGCTTTTGGTCTCCATTAACATGTGCATGTGCTTTTTAATCTCCATTAGCTTTTAATTGTGGTCCATGGGTTAGTGGGTAGGTGGGCTCCTCCATGATTACATGAATTCTTTTATTTCTTCATTTCTTTGGCTTCCTTCTCTTGTGTATGCATACATACATGAAACCACTACCAAGTTGAATCCAAATTCCTACAAAACAACATTAAAATGTCCAAGTAAATTTTCTCAAATTAAATCATACACAAAAATGACAATTTTGCCCCTATATAAAGATGAATAAATGATGATTTGAAAACAAATTAAATTTTTGTTTAAACATGTAAAATACCATAATACGCTCATTTAATAAATAAAAGTAGATTAAATATGAAAGTAAAAATACGCACTTTTATGTGCTCATCAAATACCCTCACACTTATCTTTTTATTCGTCCTCGAATAAACTAGAACTAAAATAAATCAGTTTTCATAGGGAGCACGATTGCATTGAGCGTCTGCAACAAGTAGTTAAACCTCTAGGTGTCCCTAGTAGGACAAGTGTTGTCTCGTAAGGGTTTTCAGCGGATACACCCCACAAAATCCAAATGCAACATGAAAAATTCCTAAATGCAAGGTTTATTTTACAGAGATATGAATGCAAGTTTTTGAAAATATTTACAAATGAAGAGTTTACTTTTAAATTGACACGAACAAGTTAGATATAAGTTTCAGTCATTATCAAGAAATTTAAGTCCTTTTACTCGTCAAAACTTCCAAGAAAAATTATCATCACAATTAGACTCTAGTTTGGCTAGTTGTTTCGGTTGATAACATAGTGAACAAATACCAATAGAAAATCGCTGTCAAACAAGTTTTTGGCATTGTTTCCGAGGATTTGCAGTTTAATTTTTGTTTAACTCTTCGATTTTTTTTTTTTGATTTTGTTGTGTGTTAATTTTTGTGTTGAATTGCATTTTAAAAAATGTTGTGTTGTGTTTTTGTTGTTTGATTTGTGCTTTCATTTGATTTGTGTGCTTGTTTTTTTCCTATTTGCATCTGCATTCCTAAAAAATATATATACACACACACACACAATTTCAATTCAAAACGAAAAAATATTCCATTTCAGGAATTGCATTACAATTTCTCTTTCTGTTTTTACATTGAATTGCATTACAATTTCTTTGAATTTTGATCTGCAACTTGCCTTCAATATTTCTACAACAGCCATCAACTTCCTCCCCACTGCACTATTACATTACATCCTGCCATCACACTTCAACTCAAACCATATCTCTGGCCATTTCTCATACCATATCAAAACCTCACACTTCATTCTGTGGCCATACACTTCAACTCATACTGCACTGTTACATTCCATTTCTCTGGCCATCACCCACCAAACTAACAAAACTGCCATACCTACAAACATCATCACCCACTACTGTCACATCACTGCCATCTCCATATACATCACTGCCCTCTCCATATACCTTACTACCATCACTACCATTATTGTCAACAAACTCAACCTAACTTTAAAATTTCACATTAACTTCTGCCATAACCACAATATCACACAAACTTTTCCAATCTTGCATACATCTCCTACAACCACTGCCATTTCTCCAACTTACTGCCTTCAACACTTACACTTCACTATGCAAATCCTCCTCTATGCACAACCAAATTCTCTACTTCAATAACAAAATTCATACTTAATCATACACCCTTCTCTGTGCACAACAAAATTCATTACTTCACCCTCCACAATTCATACTTTTCTACACATCCAGCTGCACAATTCATACTTCTCCTTACAATTTCTACTTCATACTTCTCTACTTACAACTGTGCATACATCTCCACCACAATTTCTCTACTTACAACTACACATCCCAACAACAAACTTCTCTACTTACAATTTCTCTATGCATACATCTCCACCACAATTCATACTTCTCTACTTCAAACTGTGCACAACAAAATTCTGCACATCCTTCTCTATGCACTAACACTTCACCCTCCACCTTCAACTAACCACTGCATTGCACCCCTTACAATTTCTTCACCTTTGCGCCCAGTTCTGCCTAACCTCCCATCTGCCTAAAACAAACCAAATTCCACACCACCTCACTGCTCCTTACCACATCGCCATACATCAAAACTTTACATATCAAAACTTACTGCCACTAACATCTCACTGCCTTGCTTCAATCACCCTCATCTCCAACATACAATAACAAAACATCCATCACTGGCCTTCACTTAATCTGCCATCATCCTCAACAAACCATCACCTTGCACACTTCCCCCTCTGTCATCTGCCATCATCCATTTCTTATTTCCTCCTCCTGATCACCAAACTGCACTTCACCATCTACTGCCACTGCCCAGATATTTCTCCCACTACAACTTGCCTCCTAAAACTCAACCCGCAAATACCATAATCACTTCCAAATATCATAGCAACTTTTGATTACTGCTCAAACTCCACTTCAACAGATATAATCACCAAATCCCCCCCTTGAATTTCAACCTCCATCACCTGAACATCACACTCCAGTCCACTAACTACTAGCGTGCAAACTTCAACCACAACTACCGGAAAAGTGCCTCCAGCTTCATTCACTTCAGCCACGAAAACTGTACACGCACCTCACCGCACTTTAGTGCATCATCACCAATTGCCTTCACCACCACCCCCTACTTCAACATCACCAAACTTCATTATTCGAACCATTTCATCAAACCACCCAAACTGCTCCATCTCTTCGGAAATCACCCAAGAAGCCTGAAAAGACCCTCCTATTTCTACCCTAATTTCATAAGGATTTTTTTTAAGAGATGATATATAGATATATCATTCATTACAAATATATTTCCCAGGGTCATTTTCTTTCTCCAATAAACAAAATATATCCAGGATCAAAATAATTTACCAATATAAATATATCAGTGTATTTCTAATAACATACACATACATATGAAGATGTATGTGTTCCTCTTGTTTAAATTCAGAGTATATACTTTATTTTTATTTGTTGTACAAGAGCATTCTGTTTGATTTGGATTTTAGCAATTCTGCCTAAAGTTTATTACTATATACTTTTGAATATTTGTAATAAGTCAGTAAATCCTATGCATATTTAATTTATATGAACTTGCTCATTCTAATTGATAGTTTTAATATCAATTTTACCATGTGAGTTAAATTTCAAGATTCTTGAGATTTGTATTTCAGATCATGGATCCAAGGTATTGGTATTTGGCTAAGACCAGAAATGATATATTCACTTATCATTTTCCACTTATGTATTTTCTAAAAAAAACTTTCTTATTTAAGATTCAATCTATGTGACTTGTTTGCCTTAATCTTAGCCCACATGACAAATAGTGAGTTGTGTATTTGCATAAGATTTGCTATGTCAAGAATTTGAACTTAAAAATATTCATAAGAATAATTCCAGGTTTGCTTGTGCAAGCCTGTCCAGATGGTATATCTGTTATGACTTTGAAAATTGGTTATGGTAAAACATTTGCTAAATGACCTAAAGCTTTTGAAAGGCATTTTACTGTCAAAACACAACCAAACGTAATCAACCAAAACTTCACTTATTTGAAGCTGGTTAACTCATGTGCCTAGTGTCATGCCAGGTACCTGATCATGGCAATTGAAATGCCAGTCATTTGCATCATACCTGTAGCCTTCCCATACAATTACTTTTCTCAAAACAATTTAAAAAGTAGACTTGAACCATTTGTAGACATAATTCAGAGGAAAAACAATTAGATACTTAAAGGTATTTTTCAAGGTAAATTCTAAATTTACTCCAAAACTCAGTGTTTTTAAAATAACTTAAGATTGTCTAATACATAATATAATTGCAAAGAAATTGCTCACATAATTGTATATTTCTTTACCAGATTTTCATAGCTAATACTTGAGCATATTTTTCTTGTTTATGTTCCAGACACTACTTCAAAAACAAATCAAACCTTAACACACAATGATTTCGACAGAACAACTAATTTAATCTAACACTTTACAGAACATAAGAGCAACTTGATCACTAACCATAAAATATTCATTACATGACTGGAAATCTTAGAAACATAATTTTTCCTGAATACATGTAGATATAATCAATTTAAGCTCTTATTGAAACTAGCTAGCATGTTCATTCACTCCTCCATAATAGCCATAACTTCATTTTCTACTTAGTGCCTGCATTCCCTGAAAGAGCATGAGTGGCTGCCTCATTTTAAAATGAGACACCCCATATGCCATGAGCAAACAAGGGTCAGATCTAAGATCTGGTATGAGTAACATCAATACATTCATGATATTAAGCAACAGAGAATGTAAGAGTACCAACTAGTTATTTAAGCAAATTTCTGCATCCAATTACTTTAACATGGTATAAATAAGTTGATTCTGGTATGATATATTCATCTATCATTCTTACACTTGCATACATAACCATGCAAACATAATTATCTATTTGCAACATTTGCATTCACTGGAACCATCATGGTTCCATACCAACCAATCCTAAGAAATATTCATATTCCTATTTCTTCATTTACAGGTTGTATAATTCAATTTGAATTCCTGCCTCATCTGCTATTAAGGAATCACAGGGACACATTGCAATGAACTAATTCACATCATTGCACAAAGATCTCAGGGCTTAAACAAACCATGTGCCAACTTGCATACTTCAAATATGACAAGCATTCCAGCAGCCTTCTTGGCCTTCCCTTCCCTAGTTTATTTACTAGTGTATTGACTTAAATCCTATCATCAAATATGCTAAGTGAACATGTCACTGCAAACATGGAAACATCCATAATCTTTCCTAGCATAATTCTCCTCAGAAATAAGCAGACAGTTATTTCCTAAATGGGGTCAATATGTCTTGATCTCTGTAAAATATAAGAATATTTTCAACTGTAAAAGAGGCATGGCATGTTCTATTATATTGATCTGCAAGCCTTTATGATTGATTCAGATTCATGATCTGGTTCAATCATAATTTTAGCTTGTGAACTTCTTTTTTTTTGATTTGATTAAGGGCTCAGCACTTAGAAAATTTCTATTGCACCCTTAACATCTTTCTTCTCAAGCCTCAGCACTTATACCAAGTATAATGCAGCTCCCAACATTTTTTTGTAAAGTTTCCATGCCATTGATCTATAACAGTTGAGAGTATTCTCTATATAATTTTAAGATTCTGGACTTTAACATTTTTGAGTAAAAATAAAACAGTAATGATACACATCCAAAGACAAATGTCTCAACAAAGCAAAGATCACCAAAAACATCCATATTAAATCATATCAGATTTAAAATAAGACATCCAAAAGGCATTGATGAAATCATATACATCAAAACCAGCAATATATAAATGGCAATATAAAAAGTGGCTGCCTCATCTCAGGTCTTAATGCCATGAACTCAGTGAGGTTACTCACCTAAATATTTCTTCTTATTAATCCAGAAAAATCCTTGTATGAGTGTTTTCTCCTTCCTTCCAATATTTTTCTTCCTTCCTTATTTTTGTGCAGCTCGGGGTAAAGATAACTTTACTGGCTAAAACTGCCTATTTATATGCATTTTTTTTCACTAGGGTTTTGTTAAAACAAAATTCCATTTCTGACCTAACCATCTTCATGCATTTTCATTCATTTTCCTCCTTAATACCCCGGCCATAATAATTAGTTGAAGGCAGTATTTTCTTCCCTTTACTTTTTCAGAAAAATGGCCACTCACCTAGTCATGTTAAAAGTGTGACTACCATATTTTATATTTATTCATTTGCTCATTTTTGGAAATCCCCCTTCTTTCTATTTCTGTCTATACATAACATACATACCGGTTTTATGCTTTATACCTATTTAATGTTACTCTTTTGCTTAGCTTGACATTTTTCTGCTTACAGAATATACATGTGAAAAGAAAAAAAAATATTTATTTATTTAATCTCCCCTTGTTTCACAGAAAATACATTTAAGCATATACTTCATTTTTAACTTATGCTTAAATTACAATCCAATGCTTTAAATAAGGAATTTACTTTCTTATATATATATATATATATATATTTCAGAAATTTTTAAATCTCTTCCTTGTGCTATTTCCAATGTACATGTGCACACATATCCTTGCACACTATTTATTCCAAAAATTTCACCATATTTAAATCTAAATATTTCAAAAATTAAATCATTTTACAAAAATGATTTTTCACAAAATTTTGGGGTATTACATTCACCCCTCCTTTTAGGAATTGTGTCCTCACAATTTTTCTAACATTTATAACAAGCATCATTTTCTTTTCTGAAAACTTATCAAACATATGCATAAGCAAACAAATTCAACCATATCAACCATGCATAACAAATTTTTCCAGAGAAAAAAAAATTACCTTTTAATTTGCAAAAAGCTTAGGATAATCCATCCTAATCTTATCCTCTAACTCCCATGTGCAGTCATTAGGATTACTACTCCACTGGATCTTAACTAGTTTCAAGGTTTTGCTCCTTAATTTCTTTTCTCTCTTGGCTACAATCCCCACTGGCTCTTTTTCATAAACCAAGTCAGGATTTATTTGAATTTTGGTAGGCTCTTCCAAAATGTCTTCTTTATCATGTACCCATCTTCTAAGTTGGGACACATGAAAAACATTATGCATTGCTTTCATTTCCTCTGGTAGTTCTAATTTGTAAGCCAATGAACCAATTCTTTCCAGAATTTTATAGGGTCCAACATACCTTGGTGTGAGCTTACCTTGCTTGCCAAATCTCAAGACTTTCTTCATAGGTGAAATCTTGATGAAAACAAAGTTTCCCACTTCATATTCCACTTGCTTTCTCTTCCTATCTGCAAATTTCTTTTGCCTATCTTGAGCTGCTGCTATTCTTTTTCTTATTAACCCAATTTTCTCTGTAGTTTCTTTAACATATTCAGGTCCTAGAACAGCCCTTTCTCCAGTCTCTACCCAGCATATAGGTGATAAACATGGCTTGCCATATAAGGCTTCAAATGGTGCCATCCCTATGGTGCTTTGGTAACTGTTATTGTATGTGAATTCAGCTAGATGGAGGTGGTCTTCCCAGTTGCCTCCAAAGTCCAGTGTACATGCTCTCAACAAATCTTCTAAGACTTTGTTCACCACCTCAGTTTGACCATCTGATTGTGGATGGTAGGCAGTGCTTAAGCACAATTCACTCCCCATGGCCTCTTGAAAACTTTTCCAAAATCTTGAGGTGAAGATGGTATCCCTATCACTCACAATGGTTTTGGGTATGCCATGCAACCTTACTACCTCTTTCATGAATATTTGAGCCAATTTTGGAGCATTTCTTTCTGTTCTAACTGGGATAAAATGTGCTACCTTAGTTAGCCTATCCACTATTACCCATATACTTGTGTTTCCCTTCTTAGATCTAGGCAGACCATCTATGAAATCCATAGATATATCCTCCCACTTCCACTGTGGTATACTAAGGGGTTGCATTAGTCCTGATGGCCTTTGTGTCTCTGCCTTGACTTGTTGGCAAGTCATGCACCTTGCAACATGTCTGGCCATGTGACGCCCCACCTCTATGCTCATAATAACAAAGAGTATTAAAAGAAATACTGTCTATTATTACGAAGAATAAGGCTGGATAGGAGCGACCATCCGTAATTGGCCTTACACTAACATTGGTTATCTCGATAGGAGTGGTACATTCTTTTTGTTTTTCTTCTATTATTTATTTACTCCCATCGACACACCCAACACTAGTATAAAACGAACTACGACGGTTCATAATAGTTTAGGACATTAGATATAACAATAACACAGATAATATAAATGCGGAACACAGATAAAAACAAAAGTCTCAGATATATATAACTGATGTCAGTTAATACATAGTTGACACTATACATATGATACAACTACAACTGTCGACTCTAGAAGTTATATATACAAGTACATTATCGACTAATATACATGAATACATATCATTCTATACAATGACACGACTACTACAAAATGACTGACAACTTCAGAAGATGTGAAAAGTCTTCAATCCCGAACAGCAACTCAAAGAAAGAAATCTACAACCTGAAATACTCGGGTCTGACCCGAGTATTACATTCAAAAGAAAATAATACCCAGGTCAGTCTAATTCAAACCAGTTTATTAGTGCATATAGGCAGTGATAATTTAAATAGGCGACAGCCACAATAATTCCCGTCTATCCGATTCTTTAAACAAAGAAACCGGATAACGGTCAATATAACACTTAACAGTGTTTAACCAAAAATCAGCAGATTTAAATTATGAACAGAGATAAATAACAATTTATCAAATCGACTAAATCAATTTAAAACTGTCAAATCTGATAGGGCTGCAGTACACGCGCGCGTGTACTGCCTCGCCACTATCGCGGAAGATACACAAAAGCTCGGTGAAAGTCACAAGTGATCACAAGGTCAAACCCCGAAATCGGGTTCAACTCAAGTGAATTCAAGGACAAATCCTAACAGGGGGAAAACTGCAAAGCACATGCGACTGCAGACATAAGCGAATACGAAGCAACCGCCACGATGAAGCTATAGTAGCAAACAGTTGCAAAGACAAGGGCAGAATGCAACTACAAAGAAGACAGTGGCAGCAAGTGAAACAATAACAACAACAAGGGTCATCAATGAACTCAAGCCGATATACAATAAGAAGTGCACCAGTTCAAGTGACAACATACAATGATGACCAGAGTGGTACAAGTTCGACATGGCACGGTTCAATGCAAACAACCAGACAACATCAGTTTCACAAATGCAAAGACCAGAGAAGTCAAAAATGAAGCAATATACAAAACTCATCTGGACAGTGCAGTGTAAACAGATCAAACAATGAACCAGTGCCAACATGATCAGAATGAAGACAAGTACACTTGAACAAAATGAACAAGTGAAGCATCTGTGTAAACATATGTATAGCATGTCAAAGAAAGCTGCAATCAACCAGACTGAACCAATGACCTAGGTTACAACTTCAAAATCAGTGGGCAAGTATGGACAGAGCTCGAGCACAAGATATGGAATATGCACAGTAATGCAAAAGTCAAATGCCAACATAACTCAAATGGCAATGATGAAGACAGAGACAAAACAAAGCCCAACTCAATATCACAATACCACTGAAATGCAGACTGCCTTACAGAGTGAAAATCAAGGCCAGACAAGTTCAAGACTGGAAACACATATATGAACTGGCTCGAGTACTCAAAAATGCAGGCTACACGAATGTACAGAGGCAATAACAAGAATGGCCAGAGTCAAGTATGCAACAGGTTATAAAACGACCAATTTGCAAACATAAGTTGCCAAACTAATTACAACTTTGTTTTCTAAACTTTATGGGGAAATATGCACAAACATAAATACTCAAGTGTATCTGCATATTAAATATGCAAACTGAAGTTGCAGTGAGTCTACCAAAATGCTCAAGTCCAAAACACAGTACACGACAGTGCCCGAAGTACAGAATACACTACACACAATTTGCATCCACCAAAACAGTAGTGCATCACTGACTATACCCAAAACAAGCTCACTGGACAGTATAGATGTAACTCAATGCGGTCTCGACCCAAAATCAAAAAGAAACAAATGCAACTCAATATTCAAACAAATGCACTGCATCATGTATACAAGGTACGGGCACCCGTGGAACAAAATATCTCAAAATATACATAACTCATAAGCAACTACCAAGATACATGTATGAAGGCGACTGGCACACTGGAATGCAATTTATCTCACACATGATACAGTGAAGATACACACAGAAAATGTAAAGCCAAAGTCATCAGGATTTCACAAAATAGTTCAATATCAAATAACCAGATTAAAGACAGAGCCGAGAAATCAAGGAGCAACTAAGTCAGAAAAGGTCAAAGCCGTGGTCACCCCAGAGACCAAACTCAAAACAAAGTCAACGCAGTATAATTAGGCATGAGGTCGAGGTGGACTATGTCAGTGTCGTAGTCGGGGAAGCATACCAATTTATCAATCAGAGAAAATCACGAAATCAAAAATCAATTGTCACAAGTTCAAGCCGACACGTATCCAAAAATCAATATCAATCCAACCAAGAAATCATAGCATATACGAATGGCCAGAGAAAACGATGGACGAATTCAAACATAATTATACGAGCTAGAAAACAGGGGTTCACACCCGGCAACATACGATTTGAACAAGATGTGAGTAATTTAATTACTCACCTTAGCATTCGAAGCAAAGAGGATTCGATCAATCGAGGAGCTGCTACACACGATCGCAGCGATGGACATATCATGAAGCCCCAATTTGAGAACGAGACGAGCTTGCCCTAATTTCTTTTGAAGAAAAGGGGAACGAAGAAGATATCGTGACCGCCATTATTTTGTTCTCGTTTATTTTGTTTAGGGTTCGGGTTAATCACAAATGAGAGGGGGTCGGGTTAGATATTATCACGGCGTCAAGAATAAATGGGCCAAGTTGATTCTTTTTTTTTAAGCCCACAACCCTTTTTCAACCAATTTCAAAAGAATTTCTACTAATTAAAAACTCCAACAACAATTAACAAACGATATAAATCGTCCAATGATGATAATAAATAAAATGCGAAATCCCGAGTTGTTACAGGCCACATCTGACTTCATCCCCTTCCACCAAAGATTTCTTTTCAAATTTTGATACATCTTGGTGCTACCTGGGTGTATGGAGTACTTAATCCTATGGTATTCATTTAATATTTCCTCCTTCAATTCTATATTTTCTGGAACACATATCCTATTTTTATTCCTTAAATAACCATTTTTATCAACTTGATAATTTATTACTTCCTCCCCTTTTGATATGAGCATTTTCTTTTCCACCATGTTTAGGTCTTGTTCCTGCATTTTCCCAATCTTAAGAAGTAAATCTGATTGCAGAGATATCATACTTAATTTTCCTTTACCTTCATCTTCTTCAATGGGCATCATTTGTACCTCACTGTTTTCCTCAATTTCCAAATCAGTAAGTATAGACAAATCCTTAAACTCTTCCATCATCAACATGGCTACCTTGGCATGTTGTCTACTCAAGGCATCTGCAACTTTATTTGCCTTGCCTGGTGTATACAGTATATCTAGATCATATGCAGCTAGGAACTCTACCCATCTATGTTGCCTCATGTTCAAATCTTTTTGTGAGAATAAATATTTCAGTGCCTTATGATCAGTGTACAAAATGAATTTGGCACCTAACAAATAATGTCTCCAAAGTTTCAAAGCATACACAACTGCTGCTAGTTCAAGATCATGGGTTGCATATCTTGTTTCATGTGGCTTTAATTGCCTAGATGCATAGGCTACCACCTGGTCTTGCTGCATCAACACAGCCCCTAACCCAGAGCCACTTGCATCAGTGTACACAACTAAATTTTCATTTCCTTCTGGCACTCTCAATACTGGTGCATTAATCAGAGCTTCCTTTATTTTGATAAAAGCTTGCTCACATTTTTCTGTCCATACAAAGGCTTGGTTCTTTCTAGTTAATTGGTAAGTGGTGATGATATTTTTGAGAAATCTTTTATAAATCTCCTATAATATCCTGCCATCCTCATAAATGATCTAATCTCACTGATGGTACTAGGCCTTTTCCATGCTTGGATTGCCACTACCTTATTAGGGTTTACTGATATTCCTTTGGCAGAGATAACATGCCCAAGAAAATGTACTTCTTCTTTCCAAAATGCACATTTTGAAAATTTTGCCTTTAAATCATTTTCCCTTAGCCTTGACAAAACTAAATGCAAATGATTTTTATGCTCTTCCACTGTCTTGGAATAAATCAAAATGTCATCAATAAAAATCAATACAAACTTGTCTAAATAATCTCTAAATATTCTATTCATCAAATCAACAAAATATGAAGGAGCATTTGTCAAACCAAATGGCATAACCATAAATTCATATAAGCCATATCTTGTGTTAAATGCAGTATACTTAACACTTGAGTCTTCAACCTTCATTTGATGGAATCCTGATGCTAGGTCTAGTCTAGAAAATATTTTAGCTTCACTGAGTTGGTCAAAGAGATCATCTATTCTAGGCAATGGGTATTTATTCTTGATGGTTACTTTATTTAGTTCTCTGTAATCTATGCACATTCTCAAGGTACCATCATGTTTTCTTACAAACACTACTGGAGAACCCCAGCAGGAATTGCTTGGCCTTATAAATCCCTTGCCTTCTAATTCTTCCAACTGATTTTTCAATTCTTTCAGTTCACTCGGCCCCATTCTATAAGGTTTCTTGATTATTGGACTTGCTCCTGGAATGAGATTAATTTGAAACTCAACTGGTCTGTGGTGTGGAACACCCTTAACTTCCCCAAACACATCCAAGTATTCATTAACTATGGGAATTTCTTCAATGGTTAGTTCACTGAGATCTTTTTCTAAGTCAACTAAATGATATAATTTCCCTTCCTTAGCTACTTCACATAGAACTGTGATCCTCTGGCCTCTAGAATTTTGCAATGATATGGTGGATGAGTCTAAATTAATTATGGCTTTAAATTGCCTTAACCAATCTACCCCCAATATAACCCCTATATTTAGGTAATTTAAAACATATAAATTGGAAATAAAAATATTTCCTCCTATGTTTAACTCCACATCCACACAATTCATGTTCAAAACACTAGAACTCCCTAGGGGACTTTGTACAAGCAATGGGGTTTCAACCAATATGCAGTTTAATTTTAACACTTTAACTAATTCATAGGAAATCAAAGAGTGTGTTGCTCCAGTATCATATACTACTGGTATGGGTATGGCACAAATGAGTAATGTACCTTCCACTTGGCCATGATTTTCAGCATCAATTTTCACTGCAGATTTGCCTTTACCTTCCAAAGTTGCCAATTTCCCTTGCTGTTTATTCTCAGGACAGTTCCTCTTCATATGCCCCTCTTTCCCACATAGGTAGCATTTGAAGGCTCCTCCTTTTAACTCTGGGCACCTTGGTTTGATGTGTCCTTCTTTACCACAATGATGGCAAACCAATTTCTTCTTAGTATCATTGGCTTTTGTGTCTTTACTCTTCCTGTTGTCTGCCTCCTCCTTCTTTTTATCATAAGGGTGATATCTTCCCTTATCCTTCTTGTTGCTGCTCTTAAAATTCCTATATTTCTCTCTTTCTTTGTCATGTTGTTCCAGTTTCAAGGCCAGATCAATTACTTGATCAAAAGTTCTATCTGCATATGGTAGCATAGCCCTGCTAAGTCCTGGGTTCAGACCTTTTATATACCTATCATTTTTGGATGCTTCATCTGCCACTAGCATTGCTCCATAATTGGATAGCCCCTCAAACTTTTGAGTGTATTTAGTGACATTCAAAGTTCCCTGCCTAAGTTTGATAAATTCTTCAAGCAAAGTGGTCTTGGCTGATGCTGGTACAAATCTTGCCTCCAACATCTCCTTGAACTGATTCCAAGTGATTTCATTTTCATTTCTTCCAGCTATGATCACCTCCCACCAGCTTAAAGCTACCCCTTTCAGTTGTCTTGAAGCTACTTGCCTCTTCCTTTGGTCATCTAACTGCATGTCATTGAAAATCCTATCAAGTGTTCTCAACCATGCTTGAATTTCCATCACACCCTCAGTTCCTTCAAAACTCCTGCTTCCCAAATTGGAATAAGTCTTTAGTAGTTTTGAAAGCTCTTCATGTGGGTTCTCAGGCCTATGCCCAATCCCTTCTCTTAAAACCCTCACAAATTCTTGCATATCAAGCATTTGAGGTGCACTGGGTCCTGCATTGTGATGAGATCCTCTTCCTACCATGGTCTGATAACTAAATTCTGGGTAAATGGTATTAGTATATTATGAGTACTTCTATAATTTCTATTTTCTTATCTAAATTATTTCATCCAAAACAAACAGACATAATACATTTCTATATTACTTAGCAATCAATGCAACAAGTGCTCTGATACCAACTGAAAAGACCCTCCTATTTCTACCCTAATTTCATAAGGATTTTTTTTAAGAGATGATATATAGATATATCATTCATTACAAATATATTTCCCAGGGTCATTTTCTTTCTCCAATAAACAAAATATATCCAGGATCAAAATAATTTACCAATATAAATATATCAGTGTATTTCTAATAACATACACATACATATGAAGATGTATGTGTTCCTCTTGTTCAAATTCAGAGTATATACTTTATTTTTATTTGTTGTACAAGAGCATTCTGTTTGATTTGGATTTTAGCAATTCTGCCTAAAGTTTATTACTATATACTTTTGAATATTTGTAATAAGTCAGTAAATCCTATGCATATTTAATTTATATGAACTTTCTCATTCTAATTGATAGTTTTAATATCAATTTTACCATGTCAGTTAAATTTCAAGATTCTTGAGATTTGTATTTCAGATCATGGATCCAAGGTATTGGTATTTGGCTAAGACCAGAAATGATATATTCACTTATCATTTTCCACTTATGTATTTTCTAAAAAAAACTTTCTTATTTAAGATTCAATCTATGTGACTTGTTTGCCTTAATCTTAGCCCACATGACAAATAGTGAGTTGTGTATTTGTATAAGATTTGCTATGTCAAGAATTTGAACTTAAAAATATTCATAAGAATAATTCCAGGTTTGCTTGTGCAAGCCTGTCTAGATGGTATATCTGTTATGACTTTGGAAATTGGTTATGGTAAAACATTTGCTAAATGACCTAAAGCTTTTGAAAGGCATTTTACTGTCAAAACACAACCAAACGTAATCAACCAAAACTTCACTTATTTGAAGCTAGTTAACTCATGTGCCTAGTGTCATGCCAGGTACCTGATCATGGCAATTGAAATGCCAGTCATTTGCATCATACCTGTAGCCTTCCCATACAATTACTTTTCTCAAAACAATTTAAAAAGTAGACTTGAACCATTTGTAGACATAATTCAGAGGAAAAACAATTAGATACTTAAAGGTATTTTTCAAGGTAAATTCTAAATTTACTCCAAAACTCAGTGTTTTTAAAATAACTTAAGATTGTCTAATACATAATATAATTGCAAAGAAATTGCTCACATAATTGTATATTTCTTTACCAGATTTTCATAGCTAATACTTGAGCATATTTTTCTTGTTTATGTTCCAGACACTACTTCAAAAACAAATCAAACCTTAACACACAATGATTTCGACAGAACAACTAATTTAATCTAACACTTTACAGAACATAAGAGCAACTTGATCACTAACCATAAAATATTCATTACATGACTGGAAATCTTAGAAACATAATTTTTCCTGAATACATGCAGATATAATCAATTTAAGCTCTTATTGAAACTAGCTAGCATGTTCATTCACTCCTCCATAATAGCCATAACTTCATTTTCTACTTAGTGCCTGCGTTCCCTGAAAGAGCATGAGTGGCTGCCTCATTTTAAAATGAGACACCCCATATGCCATGAGCAAACAAGGGTCAGATCTAAGATCTGGTATGAGTAACATCAATACATTCATGATATTAAGCAACAGAGAACGTAAGAGTACCAACTAGTTATTTAAGCAAATTTCTACATCCAATTACTTTAACATGGTATAAATAAGTTGATTCTGGTATGATATATTCATCTATCATTCTTACACTTGCATACATAACCATGCAAACATAATTATCTATTTGCAACATTTGCATTCACTGGAACCATCATGGTTCCATACCAACCAATCCTAAGAAATATTCATATTCATATTTCTTCATTTACAGGTTGTATAATTCAATTTGAATTCCTGCCTCATCTGCTATTAAGGAATCACAGGGACACATTGCAATGAACTAATTCACATCATTGCACAAAGATCTCAGGGCTTAAACAAACCATGTGCCAACTTGCATACTTCAAATATGACAAGCATTCCAGCAGCCTTCTTGGCCTTCCCTTCCCTAGTTTATTTACTAGTGTATTGACTTAAATCCTATCATCAAATATGCTAAGTGAACATGTCACTGCAAACATGGAAACATCCATAATCTTTCCTAGCATAATTCTCCTCAGAAATAAGCAGACAGTTATTTCCTAAATGGGGCCAATATGTCTTGATCTCAGTAAAATATAAGAATATTTTCAACTGTAAAAGAGGCATGGCATGTTCTATTATATTGATCTGCAAGCCTTTATGATTGATTCAGATTCATGATCTGGTTCAATCATAATTTTAGCTTGTGAACTTCTTTTTTTTTTGATTTGATTAAGGGCTCAGCACTTAGAAAATTTCTATTGCACCCTTAACATCTTTCTTCTCAAGCCTCAGCACTTATACCAAGTATAATGCAGCTCCCAACATTTTTTTGTAAAGTTTCAATGCCATTGATCTATAACAGTTGAGAGTATTCTCTATATAATTTTAAGATTCTGGACTTTAACATTTTTGAGTAAAAATAAAACAGTAATGATACACATCCAAAGACAAATGTCTCAACAAAGCAAAGATCACCAAAAACATCCATATTAAATCATATCAGATTTAAAATAAGACATCCAAAAGGCATTGATGAAATCATATACATCAAAACCAGCAATATATAAATGGCAATATAAAAAGTGGCTGCCTCATCTCAGGTCTTAATGCCATGAACTCAGTGAGGTTACTCACCTAAATATTTCTTCTTATTAATCCAGAAAAATCCTTGTATGAGTGTTTTCTCCTTCCTTCCAATATTTTTCTTCCTTCCTTATTTTTGTGCAGCTCGGGGTAAAGATAACTTTACTGGCTAAAACTGCCTATTTATATGCATTTTTTTTTCACTAGGGTTTTGTTAAAACAAAATTCCATTTCTGACCTAACCATCTTCATGCATTTTCATTCATTTTCCTCCTTAATACCCCGGCCATAATAATTAGTTGAAGGCAGTATTTTCTTCCCTTTACTTTTTCAGAAAAATGGCCACTCACCTAGTCATGTTAAAAGTGTGACTACCATATTTTATATTTATTCATTTGCTCATTTTTGGAAATCCCCCTTCTTTCTATTTCTGTCTATACATAACATACATACCGGTTTTATGCTTTATACCTATTTAATGTTACTCTTTTGCTTAGCTTGACATTTTTCTACTCATAGAATATACATGTGAAAAGAAAAAAAAATATTTATTTATTTAATGTCCCCTTGTTTCACAGAAAATACATTTAAGCATATACTTCATTTTTAACTTATGCTTAAATTACAATCCAATGCTTTAAATAAGGAATTTACTTTCTTATATATATATATATATATTTCAGAAATTTTTAAATCTCTTCCTTGTGCTATTTCCAATGTACATGTGCACACATATCCTTGCACACTATTTATTCCAAAAATTTCACCATATTTAAATCTAAATATTTCAAAAATTAAATCATTTTACAAAAATGATTTTTCACAAAATTTTGGGGTATTACAAAGCCAAAATCCCCCTTCATCCAAACCTGCTACCATAATTGCCGCAACCCAGTACCCGAAAACGGCCTTCACCTAAACCCAACAATCTCTTCCAACATATCATTTTCTTCAAAACTTCAACTAACAAAACTTCTACAGCAACAACCTTCAACCCAATCTCCAACAACCTACCACCACAAACCGCAACTCCTCCAATTTCTCCAACCTGCAAACACTCCCAAGCAACGGCCCCAAAAATATGTTTGACGATGAATTTTCTATCGGTTAGAAAATCGACGAAAAATGTAATAAAAATAACCGCAAGCGCACAACGTACAATTTTAGTACGTGGTGTGTAACAACCCAAAATTCGGGTCATTTAATTTTATATTTTTAATTTATTTTAAATGTTTAAATAATTGGATTTTAGAATTTAATAACTTATAATTCGAATATAGGGAATGTTTAAATATTTGAATTACGAATTAAATGTTAATTAAATGGATTTAATAATTTTATTTAACTCCTTTTAATTTATAAATAATATTAGCGAATTCAATTTGTAAATTTATTTACAAATATAAATAAATCGGATTTAAATATTGATAATTAAATATTTAAATATGTGAAATTGGCCTTCTGGGCATGGTCTCGGATTTTGATGAAACCAGTTTCATGGGATCCATAATAGTGAATTATATTCCGTCGAATTTTTTAGCGATCATACGTATCATTTGGTCGTGCGAGATCGAAACACATTGAAATTAATATCGAAAATTTAATATAATAACTGGGTCCAAAAATCTATCTTCTGCATATGATCGAAACAAGTTCCATTGCGTTTGGAATAGGGGTATAACATATAGAATGTCAGGCGGCACGCCTCGTTTGGTGTTCAAAATTTTCGGGTATGTTTTATGGGAAAATTTTTATAAAATAAAATAAACATAGGTCAACATCATTGGCCAACACTTAACATCGGCCCACAAACATTTTCCCTTGTTTCTTGCATTATCCCCTCTACCTTTGTCCTCTGCCTGTGTCCTTGTCTCAATAAATGCAGTGCCTCTTCTTCTTTTAAAAGGAAAAACCAAGAATTCAAAATTCAATATATATATATATATACACTTCTAAAAATCCCGATTCTTACTTCATTAATTTTCTTTGCTTGAGATCTTCTTACTGAGGTGTTTGGGGGAACTACGGCATCATTGTGGAGAGGCTCGATAGTTTTGTGAGTTGATGGTTTGACTATGGTTTTGATTTCTTGTGACAGCCCATAGTTTAAGCATATATATATAATTTAAATATTTTGTAAAAGAAAGCTAGTTAGTTGAAAACAAAATTTTTCTTTTTCTCTGAAAAACAATTGTGTGTAAATAAGTATGCATGCCCTTGTGCATGTGCACACTATTCCAGCATACTACCTGAGCAAGGTAAATTAGTGAGTAAAGGCCCTGTAGGTAAATGCAAAGTAAACGAGTGCATGACATATTAGTGTAGCTATATTAACCTAATTATAGTGCATAAGTAACATAGGCAGTTTTAGTCCTAATTCCCATAAATTAAAATGAGCATAGTTGCATGTATGGGTAGAAAATGCATGAATGTAAGTTGTGAAAAATAATTGATTGACACACACACAAATTTAGTTAGACACATAAGTTTATATACATGATTAAAACCAGAAAAGACAAACAATGCTCGAGCCAAAGTCATGCATATAATGTGTGGAGAAATTTGCCAGAAGTGGGTAAGACAAGGGAAAAGGGAGAAATGGTGGGAAAAGGAAAGTGGAGAGGGTGAACTATGGGTGAAACCAGAAATGGTGATGGGATTTCTGATGAAAATAAATTACTTAACTAACCTTAAAACCCTAGTAACTCCCTTATATACATCATTATCTCCTACGGTTACATGTTAGAACCAGAAAACAAAATATAGAAAAAGAAAAAGAAAATAGGCAGCAGTTTAGAAAATTAATGGCAGACTTGAACCAAGATTTGGGAAGGAGAACTTTGGTGAGTAAACCCTCACTTGGCAAGGCATTAAGACCTATGAAAGGCAGCCATTTAACCTTTAGTTATTTTAATTTCTGTTTGATGCTTTGCTTGCATTTTAGTTTAACAATTTTCTGTTGTTTCTCAGATTATGTGACTTGTATTGCCTTGTTGTCACTTAACCTATGCTTGTTTATACATGATAAATTTAATGATGGTATAATAACTGATTTATTTATATGTTTATGAACTTGAGAAATGTTTTTAGTTAAAGCATAAATTAATGAGAAAAGTAAGGTGCAAGGCAGTAAGAGGAAGGGGTCCTCTGGCTTATGTCTTGCAGCTGAAAATGTGGGTTAGGGTGCAATGGAATTTCCATGTGCTGAGTCTTAATCCATCATTGATTGTTCTCTGGAAATAAGGTTGAGTAATAAGTGAACACACTTTAGTGTGTAGGATGACTGTAAGAACCTTATTACTGGGGAACCACAGTGGCATTTCACTTCCTAAAATGCTCAGATCTATGCTTTAGCTAAGGATATATCTCTGAGTGAAATTGACTTGAAATAATATACAAGTGTGACTGATTAATTGTTGAATGTATGAATGGGTGAATGATTGATGGATGTATGAAAACTGCTAGCACATATTGGTTAGGTATACAACAGTTTTGGGCATGACACTGCAAAGATAATATTGGGTCATATGAATGAACTTAGTAATTAAACTAAGGATGTGGGTCACCTCTATCAGGTTGGGTATGACATAGTGGTTGGCTTGCATCAAGGTTGGGGTGTGAGTTTGCACATGGCATGTTTATGCCCAAATAGCTTGTAGTGCACTGGAAACCAGGTAGTAGTTCCGGGCAGTGTGTACCAGTGCAACCATGAATGAAATACTGGACCTTAAAATGACAGGAAATGAACATACATTCAAGAGTAAATATGCTAGAAGTAGTGGGGAGTCCTGACATGCAGACTCAATACTGGTACTTTAGCTTAATGTTATGGATGTTGTTTATTCATGTTTGTGTATGCCTGTGTGAAATTATGATGGCTATTATGATTTTCTAGATTAAAAGTTTCTCTTAACCAATTAGCCTAAGAATGCACACCTGATGATGTTAACAGTACACAACACTTACCACTGTTACAACACTTAGAAATTTGAGCATGAGAAAGTAGTTTAATAACTTAAGTGAAACACTTAACTTCTGAAAATAGAAAGGTAATATGGAACCTATTTGATTAGTCTTCATGCATTGTCAATTGATTTTACTAACACCAGACTTCAGTCTGACCTGTTTGTTTCTTGCATCAAATGGATGCTTCACTTGCATTGTGGAGCAGGCCATGTGGTGTCTGCAGGAAAGGATGAAGCTAAGTAATAAGGAGCAGAAGTATGATGCTAAAGAGAAATTGCTAACTAACTAAGCTAGGACTTTTGTAGAGGAATGTCTCTTATGTTTGTTTTAGCTGAAGGATTTCTATGTAATGATATTTGCAGTGTGCTAAACCTTAATTGTGATGTAATGAATGGTTTCAAAAGATTAGTGTGTGATGGAAATATTCTCAGTAGAAAAAGATTAAAGTATTTAGCTTTATATCATAATCTGTAAACATGCAATTTTCAAGAATTGAATAATAAAGTTAGTAGTAGAACTGAGGCATATGGGAACTAGTAATATACACATATGTACTAGTCTACTTTAGAGGTTAAAACTTATTTACAAATTAACTGTAAATACTATAAAATGAGAACAAAAATATAGACAGGAAATTTGAAGGCATAGAAAAGCAGGAACCCAGATTTGTATAAGTTTGATGCTTAAATGTATGAGCAAGCTAGTAAGTTGTAGTAAGACAGTATAAGGGTCTAACTTGACCAAACTGATCCATCTACAAATTCAAAGAAAAAAAGAGAAAAGAAAATGGCAGTTGTACATGCCTTTGTGCACACGGATACACAGAAGCATGCACAACCTCTGTTTGGCTATTTGAAAAGCAATTTTGCAAAAGTTTAAATGTTATGAGGTAACTCTCATGTTCTATTAAATATACAAAGGTTAAACACAAGTAAACAAACAGGAATTGGCCAGTAGATATGCACAAAGATTCAAATAGGAGAGGGCCTTTCCCAATCCTTTTATTGTGGATGAAACATAGTTATTTTAGTTTAAAATAAATTGAGTTATTCTAAAAGAAAAAAACTCTGATATTAGAATTAAAATGATTTGTATGTTTATATGTACATACAAATAATTTTACAAAGAAGTATATCAATATTTCTATATTGATCAGACTGGATCTTGGGAAAAAAATATATAGTTGGTCTTGGAAGTAAGTAACCCTGAATTTAGCATAAACCAAATTGATCCCTTCAAATTGAATGGCAAGTTAGAGAGGGTTGCTTCATTTTTAGGTCATTGAGATAGAGTTGGGTGGATTTGAGCTTGGATTTGGATTCGGCGATGAATTTAACACCTAGGCACGAATTTTCGTGAGATTTGGTGGTCGATAGAGTCGCGCGACACGTACGGACCTGGAGGGGGGACGGTGATGGACGTGTTTTGTTAGTGGGTGGGGCAGGCATTCGAGTGATGTTGGTTGGGTCGAGGCCGAGTAGAAGAGTTCAACGAAGGAATCGATTCGACAAACGGAGCACCGTAGCCTGTGTCATTGATTTCGTGCATGCGTGAAGATGTGTTAGGAGTTCTCTATGCACGGATGTGGTAATCAGGAGGTGGAAGATGAAGATAGGTTGAGGGGTATATGTTGTAATTATATGAAAGTTATTTAATTTTAATTTAAAAATTGTTGATAACTTATTAAATTTATATCTCATTCATACGAGGTCGAAATCAAGCGCCGTTCATTGCGTTGCACTCGTATGGACATTATCCTCGCAATGGAGTTGATTCGGTTGGATTTGGAGCAAGCAAAAATTTAGGCTAAAATCGGACGGTCTTTTTGTTTTAGTTCGAAATCGGAGCGTTTCGGCGAATACGAAAACCAATGTGAGTTTAACTAATATTTAATTTTATTATATAATTCCAATGATGTTATAAATATTTATTGATCGTTTGGATGTTAGTTAAAATTGTTTGATTGCTTGTTTGGTTGAATTTCCGTTTGTAAAATGGATGACATATTAATTTGATCGTTGTAAACCCATATGATTATTTATATATTATCGATAACCATTGTTTTGCAGGGAAAATCTGTAGAGAGACCCAAAAGGGTGTTTCTCAACCATAAATTATTTATTTACATCATTATGTTGTAATATTGATGGTTAATTAAAATAAAACCCTGATATTCCATTTAATAGATTAAATGTCATTATAGCAATATTTGCTACATCGTCATTTATTCAATTTCATCCCCAAATCCTTGTCATTTGAACTTGAGCCTGTGTTTCCGCTAAAAAGAATGTTGAAAATTTATTAATCGTTTTGATTAATGGTAATTTAAAATTAATTAATCATTTTAATTAATTTGAGATTAATTAACCAATTTAATAAATGATGATAAAACTTGGTTTATCTTTAGATTTAATTAATCATTTTTGCTAATGATGTTTTATACTTAATTAATCGTTTTAATTGATGATTATTTAGGTTTAATTAATTCTTTTAATTAAGGATAATGGGGTTCAATTAATTTATTGAACTTAATTAATTATTTTAATTAATGATGGTGGGATTAAATTAATTATTTCAATTAATGATAATTGAAATTAATAATCATTTTAATTAATGGTATTTAAAAGTAATTAATCATTTTAAATAATGATGTTTGAATTTAATTAATCATTTTAACTAATGATTGTTTTCAAATTTAATTAATTATTTTAACTAATGATTTTTAGAATTTAGTTAAATCAACTTAATTAATGATGTTTTATAATTAAATAAATCATTTTAACAAATGATGTTTTAATTAATGGTTTTAGCTAATGTAGTTTAAATTTAATTAATCCGATTAATTTATGATTATTTTAAACTTCATTAATTGTTTTAATTAATGGAATTTAAAATTACTCATCATTTTAATTATTGATGTTTGAGATTAATTATTCATTTAATTAATGGCTATTTGACTTTAGTAAATCCTTTTAATTAATTGATTTAATAAAGGTGATTAAAGTAAATTAACTAATATAATAAAAATTGCTTTAATAAACTGATTTAATGAAGATTTTAAAAGTTAATTTGCCAAAGTTATAAAAGTGTTTGGAATAATTATCCACAATGAGTTGTTTATTTAAAGGGATTTTAAATGTAATTAATTATCTTTTGGGATAATTAATATTGTTTTTAAAGTATAAAAAGGAATTGAAACTCGGTTATTGGGATGATAAGTTGGATAATCTTCTAGGTGTTCGGTTTGATGTTGGTTTAGGCCTTCAGGGTCGCGCACTTGGAAAAATTATTCTCTTAACGTTTTAACAATCTGGAACTAATTCTAAAAGGGTTTTACCAATACGAAAATCAAACCAAAAAGTTCAAATCATTTTTAAAAAGAAAACGGATGATTCGTTTATGGAAATGAATTATTTCTGTAAAGCGAATCACTTATGTGGAAACGATTTATTTGTATAATTAGCACTAAAAATCAAAGAAGTAGACTTGTCACTATTTCGAAAGTTAAGAATAATCATGTGACAAGACTTTTAGGTAACATTACCTTAACTTATCCGGTGTTATTGTTACCCAGAAATAGTTAAAGTTTGAATTCAATTAGTGGTGATAAGTATACAAGACTTAATTTCCATATACGATCGTTTTATGTCCTCGATAGTTGGTATCTCAACTATCGGTTACTTCAGCCATTTTATTTTCGTCACTCTAAGACGATGTGTTGCTCATTTGAGCTTTGTTATCCATTATCGGAAATGACTAAACCCAAAGAGCGATTTGAAGCCAAGCTATGTGGGGTTGCTCCCATTAGAGTATTTTCACATCCACTCTAGATTGGATTCAGTGTTGCGCATTGACATGTGAAATACTCGGATTCTCGGTAACCGTTGGCGGGGTCTGGCTTGGACGTGTCCAAGAGCCATCAGAGTTCTCAAGTATATTTCTAGAGGTATACTTTCGGTGAGGGGGGCGCACCCTCCTAGTCATTTGTTGGAAAATTTCCTTTCCTTATTTGATTCGAAAACCCAGAATCCGTTTTAGCTTTAAATTGCCACGAGTAAAGCCAACTCCTCATCACGACATTTAAGTGTTTATTTAGTCCATTCTATCAAGTTTGGACTGTTACTTTATTTAGCCCATTCTATCGAGTTTGGACTTTGCCCATTCTATCGAGTTTGGACTGTTACCTTATTTAGCACATTCAATCTAGTTAGACCGTTTTTCTTGTTCTATCCATTCTGTCCAGTTTGGATTTTACTCGGTTCATTTCCATTCTTTCAAGTCCGATTTAATATTATTTATGATTAATCACATTTGGATTTGTTTCTGATATTTATTTCTGCTCTTTCCTGTATGGATGTTATTCTTGTGAGGTAAAAACCCGTTCTGCGTTAGCGATGTGGTCTCACAGAATTTTTATTTATGTTCCCCATTTTTCGAGTTATCTCACGCTGGTATTTTCAGACTGATCCAGGTGTTATTTGTTTATAATGCTTGGGTCAGACCGAGTAATTTCCCCAGTTGGCTTTGGTGTTATTGGATTCATAGAGGGGAGCTAAAGATTCACTTGTCGTAGTATTTTATTTTCGCTGTATTATATAGTATACCTATCGACATTTGTAAGGTCGGGATTTTATAACTGTCCAGCTGATAATGTTTGTTTTTAACTATGATATACTCTGTATGTTTGGAGTGATAGTTTCTACTGTCCTTATTATATTATATGTTGTCGATCCCATTGTGAGATTCTATTTTTCTCTGTTCTCTGTTCTTTTCTTTTTATTTACCCTAACAAGCTGCCCTTTTGTCAATTGGATGCGCGACATTTGAACACAGTGGTAGTGTTTGGTGTCGACTTTCGATGGTCAAAAAGGCGGGTCGTTACATTTGGTATCAGAGCGCAAGGTTATGCGAGAACCTTGGCTTTGGTAGGGTTTGGCTCATTAGTGATAGGGTAAGCGACACCCTAGAATAAGTTTGAGAGTATTATATATATGAGAGTGTATTTGTTAATGTTATAAAAACATCTTATGTTAATTGGTCTATTGAGTTTTTATGAATTCTGGTCGAGACGTGGGACGCCACGGTATTGATAGGGATTTCTAAACACTTGACCAAGGCCAACAGACATGGTATTGAATTTTGAAAATTTGACAAATTAAATATTTTGCCTAGGATTATATTTCACGTATATAAAGAAATAATTTTCAAACTTTATATAGTTATAAAGTGAGTTAGTTTAAATGTGATAATATTTACTTATTATCAGTATTGGTTTTTTGGTCATGCTTAACTTAAATGAAAAGCATAGACTGTTGTGTGTTGATTGCTAACTTGTGCTCGATTTATTTAGGAGCGTTTATCACTTCGATTTAAAATGAACCCTTTGCGAATTAATTTTCACAATTTAACTAAAAGGGTGTTCGAAGAATAAGTTAAGTTAAAATATTGTGGGTTAAGGATTAAACTTTAATAAAAAGTTGTAATATAATCTAAATAGTGGAATGAGATATTTAGAGAATAAATATTGAAGATAATTCTATTGTAATAAAGAAGGATTATTATAATATGAAATGATTTTTTATATAAAGAAAGTTTTATATAAATTTAGTTTGAAAAATATGTTTAAAAAGGATTTTTATATCTAAATCCTAGAATTTTTGAAAAAATAATTTCAACGGTATTTTTGAGAAATGAAATAGCTATACTTTTGAAAGTATTTAAAGGTAAAAATATATTGAGAAGTAAAATTTTAAATGGATCATATTTTCTTTGGGATAATTAGGAGGAAATCATTTTGATTAGTTTTATGATAATCTGAATAATCTTCTAAGTGACGATCAGATGTTTGCTTAGGCAAACTTATGGAATACTTAGTAAATTATTCTCGTTATCATTGTGCGGTCAAAATGAGTTCAAGTCCGAATAAACCCAAAGTGAGTTTTAATCAATAAATTATTTGAAATTATTATATATAAAAATATATGAAGTGTGCTTTCAAATGTAAGTTTTAAAATTAAAGCTGGGTATCCAATTTTTAAGTTCCCTTAAAAGGTAATTGTTTTCCAAAAACAAAAAGGTATTAGTAATAAGAGATTGTTTTGATAAATAAGATTTGTCCCTAAGAAGATATGGGATAATTTAACACAAGTTTAAATCTGATTAAATTAAATAAGAAGGTTTTGATAAACATTGTTTTATTTAAACCATATAATTGTTTGAAACATCGAAGTAGTATAAACTACTTGTTGATTGGGTCAACCGATAAATATTATTCATTTTAACACTATATGTTAAAAAGGTTAATGGGTTGACTCGGTTTTAAGAAATCGTAAATTGATTTGATCCCCATTTGGTTCTTTGAAAAAGTTAAAAAAAAAATTATATGCACTCTCAGGATATAAAAGAATATTATATAAGTAAATAAAGGGAATAAGTTATGATTTGATGTTTTATAAAGAAATAACTTTATAAGGTATTTTAAAACTTGGGTGAGAAATTATGAGATAACTCATAAATAATTTTAGTATTGAATGAAATACTAAGTGAAAATATAGGTGAATTAGAAATTAATATAATTAAGGAATTTATAAAATAAAGAGTATAACTTCCCTTTTTGTCCAAGTGAGCTTGGATAATCTTCTGAGCAATGACCAAAGGCTAATGAACGAAACGGTACGCTTAGATAATTATCTATATTTTTTGAAAATCAAGAAAGTTTTGAACCTAAGTTAAAATTTTGTTTGTTAACCATTTGACATTTTGAAACAATGTTAAGTGATATGTTTTCCTTTATGGAATTTGATTGATGATTAGTGTTGGGTAATTCCTTCATGGAATTTGATTGACTGATTTGATTGAATTGAATTGGTTGGTTGTGTGATTTCATATACGAATGTTTATAAATTTAAATTTATAGACAAAGGATTTTTAATTGTATTTATTAAGACCTAAATCCCGGTGATTTTTTAAAAAAAGAGGTTTTCGAAGATTCTTGGAAAGGAAATGATATTTATTCACTCTGGTTGATGTTTTTGGAGGAACCGGAATACCGCTGGACGCTCCATGTTGTTTTGATTCTAGACTTTCACCATCATTTATTTTGGAGGGATCCCCTCCTTTTAATTTTTATTTTGATCTTTGATTTTTCTCGTCTAAGAAATTTGAAAATAAAATTTTTAATTGAGAAACCCAGGTATTTAGATCTAAATTTTTTATCTGAAAATAATTGGATGCATAGCATCTATTGTAGAATATCCGCTTGTTTGTTGCGTATGATTGAGATATGGTTGTTAGTTACATATTGATTTATATCATACTTGTTTTTACGTATAGAGTTACACCATATTGCTTTTGTCAACATGATTTTCTTTCAGATTTCATAAGTACAGGTACGCAAGTGATTGCTATTTGATTCTTATGCATCTGCATTTGCATGGAAGATAATAAATTATTTTCCAAGAATATAAATCAAACGAAAAAGGTACGTAATAAATTTAGAAAATTTAAATTTGGTTGATGATTTTTTGCCCTAGATATGGGAGGCCACTTGGCTTTGGTTTTCATTGATTGGTTTGGAGCCCGTTGTGGCTATTTGTAGTTATTCCGATTGAGCCGCGCAAAGGAGGTGCTGGCGTAATTTCTGTAAATTTAAGAGTTAGAAAATTTTAAGAAAATTTTGGAAAAATTTTGACAACTAAAATTTGATTTTTTGGATTATATCTTGTAATAAATGAATAAAAGAAAAATTAGTTGGGATAGGTGAATGAATTTAAAAGACTGGAAAGTTTTAAAATCTATTCCAGCTAATTGGTTTAGAAATAAATTTGACAACTCATTTTAATTAATAGTTTTAAACTTAAGGGTTTGGAAACATTTTTTCATTAGGAATTTCGAGGATGAAATTCATTTAAGGGGGGAGAATGTAACAACCCAAAATTTGGATCACTTGATTTGAAATGTTTAATTTATTTTAAATATTTAAATAATAATAACTTATAATTCGAATATAGGGAATGTTTAAATATTTGAATTGTGAATTAAAAGTTAATTAATTGGATTTAATAATTTTATTTAACTCATTTTAATTTATAAATAATATTGGCAAATTCAATTTGTAAATTATTTACAAATATAAATAAATCGGATTTAAATATCGATAACTAAATATTTAAATATGTGAAATTAGCCTTTCGAGACACAGTCTCGAATTTCGATGAAACTAGTTTCATTGGATCTGTAATAGTGAATTATATTACGCCGTCGAATTTCATAGCGATCAGACGTATCGTTTGGTCGTGCATGATCGAAACACGTTGAAATTAATATCGAAAATTTAATATAATAACTAGGTCCAAAAACCTATCTTCTGCATACGATCGATTTAAGCTCTAAACAAGTTCCATTGCGTTCGGAATAGGGTTATAACATATAGAACGCCATGCGGCATTACTCGTTTGGAGTTCGAAATTTTTGGGTACGTTTTATGGGAAAAAATTTAAAATAAAATAAACATAGGTCAACAGCATAGGCCAACACTTAACATCAGCCCGCAAACATTTTCCCTTGTTTCATGCATTGTTCCCTCTACCTTTGCCTCTGACTGTGTCCTTGTCTCAATAAACGCAATGCCTCTTCTTCTTTTAAAAGGAAAAACCAAGAATTCAAAATTCAAAATAAAAATATATACACTTCTAAATATCCTATTCTTGCTTCATTAATTTTGTTTGCTTGAGATCTTCTTGCTGAGGTGTTTGGGGGAACTGCTGTAAGAAATGCGGATTACGGATCTTAAGGCAGAATTAACACTACAGGGGGGTGAATAGTGTTTAATTAATTTTATGAATCTTTTTGAAATCTTTTCAAATTAAATCCAAACAGATGCAATTCACAAACATAGAGATAATCACAGAACCAAACACAAATGCAAATAGTAAATAAAAGCAGTAAAGGAATGAACACACCAGAGTTTTATACTGGTTCGGAGTTACCCTACATCTAGTCCCATACAATTTCTTGTGCAGATTTCTTTTCAAATATAATGTCAATATTATAACCTCGATTTTAAGGCCACGAGATACACCCTCCTATCTTCGAGTCTAGGGCAAACTCTCTTGATTTAACCAAGCTATAAGATCACCTAATTGATTTACGGGCTACAATCACACCCAATTGATTTACGGGCCACAATCACACCGTTTCCAATCACACTTTGATAGAGAGAGACTCGATACACTTCGATCTTTCAATCTTTGATTACAAATGATCCTATAACTCTGAATAGCACTGAGATCTTTGAGAGAGAGTGGTAGAGAATCATACTAGAGACGATCGAGTTTGATTCACCTAGGATTTCAGTAAAATTTTGTTAAAGCATTTGAAATATAAGAGAATATTTGAGTGGAGAAGAAGGAGTGAAGAAATGAAGAAAAACTAACCTAAAATTCGTTGAAAACAACTGGTATATATAGGAGAATAACGGTCATGTCCATTCGTGAAAGGTTATGACGAATAGACACTTCTTTTGAAAATTTGAATTTTAAAATCTACGGCTACCATGTCGACATATGGGGTATAAGGATGTCAACATGCTTATGTTATTTTTGAAAATTGATTTTGCTTTAAAATGATTTCTATTCTAAAACTTGTCGAAACAACCTTAGAACTTTGTAAACTATTTTGAATATACTTTATGATTATAAAAACCTTTCGACAGTGATCTTACAAAATATAAAAGTAATAAAAACTAAATATATAAATATTTTGAGATTAAAGCTAAAACATTAAAACCAAAAGATAGTTTAAAAACAAGAAATGATTTTGAAACTAATATGATTAAAAATAGTTTTTGAATTATGGTTAAAATATTTAAACCAAGAGAGAGATGTCTTTTTAAAAAGATAGTTTTGAAAAAATAAAAAAATAAGTCATTTTGAAAATTTCGTGGATTCCATTCCACTAGAGAAGATCGTGGGTTCCATCCCACTATTAAGGCGAGAAGGTGGATTCCATTCCACAATTAAAATCCGAATATAGATTTAAGTGCTATTATGAAGTTTTAACATAAATCTAGACTCTATTACTTATCTTGATATCTTGAACTCTTGATAATCTTGATATCTTGAACTCTTGATACTCATGAGTTTTCAGTCTTAATTTCTTCAATCTTGAATTCGTCAGTCTTGAATCTCTATATTGTACAGTCTTCATTCTTAGTACCTGCATATATATATATATATATATCCTGCATATACATATATATCTAGCAAAGATATTAGTATTTATATTTTATAACAAGTCCTAAGGTTGTTGTCATCAAAACCAACATCTCAAGAACTAACAACTGCGGCATCATTGTGGGGAGGCTCGATAGTTTTGTGAGTTGATGGTTTGACTAGGGTTTTATTTCTAGGTCATTGAGGTCAGTTGGGTAGATTTGAGCTCGGATTTGGATTCAGTGTCTATTTAACATCTAGGCGCGAATTTTCGTGAGATCTGGTGGTCGATGGAGTTGCACGACATGTACGGACCTGGAGGGGGGACGATGATGGACGCGTTTCATTAAAGGGTAGGGCAAGCATCCGGGTGATGTTGGTTGGGTCAAGGCCGAGTAAAGGAGTTCAACGAAGGAATCGATTCGACAAACGAAGCACCGTAGCTCTGTGTCATTGATTTTGTGCACGCATGAAGATGGGTTAGGAGTTCTCTATGCACGGATGTAGTAATCAGGAGAAGGAAGATGAAGATAGGTTGAGGGGTATATGTTGTAATTATATGAAAGTTATTTAATTTTAATTTAAAAATTATTGATAAATTATAAAATTCATATCTCATTCATACGAGGTCAAAATCGAGCGTCATTTATTGCATTGCACTCGTATGGACATTATCTTTGCGATGGAATTGATTCGGTTTGATTTGGAGCAAGCGAAAATTTAGGCTAAAATCGGACGACCGTTCGGTTTTAGTCCGAAATCGGAGCGTTTCGGCGAAAATGAAAACCAATGTGAGCTTAACTCATACTTAATTTTATTATATCATATTAATGATGTTATAAATATTTATTGATTGTTTGGATGTTAGTTAAAAAATTATGATTGCTTGTTTGGTTGAATTTCCGTTTGAAAAATGGATGACATATTAATTTGATCGTTATAAAGCCATATGATTATCTATATATTATCGGTAACCATTGTTCTGCAGGGAAAATCTGTAGAGAGACCCAAAGGGGGTTTCTCGACCATAAATTATTTATTTACGTCATTATGTTGTAATATTGATGGTTAATTAAAATAAAACCCTGATATTCCATTTGATAGATTAAATGTCGTTATAGCAATATTTGCTACATCGTCATTCATTCAATTTCATCCCCAAATCCTTGTCATTTGAACTTGAGCCTGTGTTTCCGCTAAAAACAATGAAAAAATTTTATTAATCATTTTGATTAATGGTAATTTAAAATTAATTAATCATTTTAATTAATTTGAGATTAATTAACCAATTTAATAAATAATGATTAAAAATTGGTTTATCTTTAGATTTAATTAATCATTTTTGCTAATGATGTTTTATACTTAATTAATCGTTTTAACTTATGGTTATTTGAGTTTAATTAATTCTTTTAATTAAGGATAATTGGGTTCAATTAATTTATTGAACTTAATTAATTATTTTAATTAATGGTGATGGGATCAAATTAATTATATCAATTAATGATAATTGAAATTAAAAATCATTTTAATTAATGATATTTAAAAGTAATTAATCATTTTAATTAATGATATTTGAATTTAATTAATCATTTTAACTATTGATTGTTTTCAAATTTAATTAATTATTTTAACTAATGATTTTTAGAATTTAGTTAAATCAGCTTAATTAATGATGTTTTATAATTAAATAAATCATTTTAACAAATGATGTTTTAATGAATGGCTTTAGCTAAGGAGTTTGAATTTAATTAATCCGATTAATTTATTGTTATTTTAAACTTCATTAATTGTCTTAATTAATGGAATTTAAAATTACTCATCATTTTAATTAATGATGTTTGAGATTAATTATTCATTTAATTAATGACTATTTGACTTTAATAAATCCTTTTAATTAATTGATTTAATAAAGGTGATTAAAGTAAATTAACTAATATAATAAAAATTGCTTTAATAAACTGATTTAAAGTTAATTTACCAATGTTATAAAAGTGTTTAGGAATAACTATCCATAATGAATTGTTTATTTAAAGGGATTTTAAATGTAATTAATTATCTTTCGGGATAATTAATATTATTTTAAAAGTATAAAAAGGAATTGGAACTCGATTATTGGGACGATAAGTTGGATAATCTTCTGGGTGTTTGGTCTGATGTTGGTCTAGGCCTTCGGGGTCGCACACTTGGAAAAATATTCTCTTAACGTTTTAACAATCTGGAACAAATTCTAAAAGGGTTTTACCAATACGGAAATCACGCCAAAATGTTCAATTCGTTTTTAAAAAAGAAAAAGGATGATTCGTTTATGGACATGAATTATTTCCGTAAAGCGAATCACGTATATGGAAACGATTTATTTGTATAATTAGCACTAAACATCGAAGAAGCAGACTTGTCGCAATTTCGAAAGCTAAGAATAATCCTGTGACATGAATTTGACGTAACACTACCTTGTCTTGTCCGGTGTTATTGTTAACACAGAAATAGTTAAAGTTTGAATTCAATGAGTGGTGATAAGTATACAAGACTAAATTTCCATATACGATCGTTTTATGTCCTCGATAGTTGGTATCTCGGCTACCGGTTACTTCGGCCTTTTTATTTTCGTCACTCTAAGACGATGTGTTGCTTATTTGAGATTTGTTATCCTCTATCGGAAATGACTAAACCCAAAGAGCGAGTGGAAGCCAAGCTATGTGTGGTTTCTCCCATTAGGGTATTTTCACATCCACTCTAGATTGGATTCGGTGTTGCGCATTGAGATGTGAAATACTCGGATTCTCAGTAACCGTTGGTGGGGTCCGGCTTGGACGTGTTGAGAGCCATCGGAGTTCTCAAGTATATTTCTAGAGGTACGCTTTCGGTGAGGGGGGCGCACCCTCCTAGTCATTTGTTGGAAAATTTCCTTTCCTTATTTGATTCGAAAACCTTGAATCTGTTTTAGCTTTAAGTTGCCACGAGTAGAGCCAACTCCTCATCACTGCATTTAAGTGTTTATTTAGCCCATTATGTCGAGTTTGGACTGTTACTTAATTTAGCACATTCTATCGAGTTTGGACTGTTACTTTATTTATCCCATTTTATCTAGTTTGGATTGTTACCTTATTTAGCCTATTCTATCGAGTTGGTCTGTTTTCCTTGTTCTATCCATTCTGTCAAGTTTGGATTTTACTTGGTTTATTTCCATTCTTTCAAGTCTAGTTTAATATTATTTATGCTCAATCACATTTGGATTTGTTTCCTGATATTTATTTCTGCTCTTACCTGTATAGATGTTATTCTTATGAGGTAAAAACCCGTTCCGCGTTAGCGGCATGGTCATATAGAATTTTTATATATGTTCCTCATTTTTCGAGTTATCTCACGTTGGTATTTTCAGACTAATCCGGGTGTTATTTATTTATAATGCTAGGGTCAGACCGAGTACTTTCCCAGGTTAGCTTTGGTGTTATGGGATTCATGGAGGGGAGCTAAAGATTCACCTGTCGTGGTACTTTATTTTCCGTTGTATTATATAGTATACCTATCGGCATTTGTAAGGTCAGGATTTTATAACTGTCCAACTGATAAGGTTTGTTTTTAACTCTGGTATACTTTGTATGTTTGGAGTGACAGTTTCTACTGTTCTTGTTATATTATATGTTGTCGATCCCATTGTGAGATCCTGTTTTTCTCTATTCTCTGTTCTTTTCTTTTTATTTATCCTAACAATCTGCCCTTTTGTCGATTGGATGCACGAAATTTGAATACAGTGGTAGTGTTTGGTGTCGACTTTCGATGGTCAAAAAGGCGGGTCGTTACATGGCGAGTATGGGTCGATCCGCATGGAATTGAATTAATTCAAATTCTACTCAATCAAATTAACCCAAAGTTTGAGATTGTTTTAACTAAAAAGAAATGCAAAACTAACTACAAGCAAAAGTGAATAAAAGTACGAGATTGAGAGACAATTTAGAGGCAAATCCATTCTCATACTTTCATATAAATCAACGCAAAATTTTATCTATGATCTCTCATTTTAATCTAAGTAGAATTAGTGATGCATTTATCATAATTATGGTTTATTTTTGTTATTAATTAACATAACTTAAACCATCAAACTTTAATACAACACTAAAACCAGTTTGTTTAAATGTCATGAAAATGAACATGAAACTAAAACAAAATCTATTTTAAGCATGATCTATTTACTATTTTTGATTAGTAACATGGATCATCGAATTTTGATTCTATTTTAATTCCATGATCAAATCACTTAGTTAGATGTTAATGTAAATTGTGTTTATATTTGAGTAAGAATAGCCTATTTGTGATAAACAACATAGGCTATCAAATTCACTAATAATCTTACATCAACATCAACCTTTTTTGAAGCATAAAAAGAAATCATAAATTATCAAATATGTTTAATCTACATGATTTAAGAGAGCTTTATTACCCTTAAATTGAAGGGGTTTAGCTTCTCATTTGTGTTATCATTTCAACACATGTAGATTGTAACATTAAAAAGCAAGCAAAGTAAGAGCTAATTAAAATAAAAGGAGAACTGAACTACTTGCATAAATTAAATCTGATTTACTAACATAAAAGGAAAGAGAGCATGCAAATAAAAATGAGCACAAAATAAAATAAAAGCAAGTAAAGAACAAAGAAGAAGAAGAGGCTTAGGAAGCCATTTTATTTTTCATTAATTTTGTGGCTACAACTTGCATGATATGATAAGAAGATTTAAAAAGCTCATTTACATGAACATAAGAGGGCTACATATACATGACTAAAACCCTAGTTCATATTTTAGGGGACTACCCAAAATGCCCCTTAAGAAGTGTAACCTCCAAGTAATCATTAGCATAAAATTAATCCCCATTAACATGCTTTTAGCCTCCATTAACATGTGCATGTGCTTTTTAATCTCCATTAGCTTTTAATTGTGGTCCATGGGTTAGTGGGTAGGTGGGCTCCTCCATGATTACATGAATTCTTTTGTATCTTCACCTCTTTGGCTTCCTTCTCTTGTGCATGCATACATATATGAAACCACTTCCAAGTTGAATCCAAATTCCTATAAAACAACATTAAAATGTCCAAGTAAATTTTCTCAAATTAAATCATACACAAAAATGACCATTTTGCCCCCATATGAAGATAAATAAATGATGATTTGAAAACAATTTAAATTTTGGTTTAAACATGTATAATACCCTAATATGCTCATTTATTAAATAAAAGTAGATTAAATATGGAAGTAAAAATATGCACTTTTGCGTGCACATCAATATCGGGGGCAACCTTGGGATTCATCTTTCATTACAAAGGGAAACATTTGTAGAGACGGTCTAGCTTTACAACGTGGTGGTTGAGGCCGAGGAGAAGAGGAAGTAGATATCGAGATAGAAGTCGAAGTTGTCATGGGTGAGATTAACTCTGATGTGGATGGACCTGCACCCATGGCAAAAAGACGCGAGGAGCGTCTACGGTTCATAACTACTGAAAAACTTGAAAGATTAGCAAGGTAAGTTAAGATTTAACTCTGATCTTCGTTATGTAATTAAGCCCTACACGGCTATAAGACCCAATAGGTGTCAATGTGCATTGACCAACTGGACCATATACATTGACAGGGGTAGTGATATGCAATTTAATCTACACAGTGTGTGTCTTATGTCTAGAGCATGATGTACAGGGACACTCTATGTAGATTGCTCGTTCATGTTGGCAAATAAGCTCCATCGCACTACAAAACCATATGTCAGATTTTATCGGTCATCGTATGATTTACGATAACAGAACCATTGTCTAGAAAAACATGAAAATTTCCTTTATGGGGACACTTGTGTGCTTTGTTCGACCCAAGGTAGTAATGAATGACTCCAATTGATGCCGAAGCATGTTTGATGTGATTGTTTTTTGAAATTGTCCCACCGAAACTATGCCACTGATCTATACTTGACAAAAGATAAATAGAGATTGAACACTCTCCTCCTTGCACTTAAAAAAAACTTGTTCAGAAAGTTGAAAATTCATGACCATGCAGGAAACTTTGATCCAAGCCCTGACAAACCTGAAGCAAACTCCCAAGCGCTTGAAGGTGCATGAAAACTCAGGTTCAGCTTATATTTCCTTGGAGTCTGCTTCGAGTAACCTGAGAAACGCCCAAAGCCAAACTTCCCATGGTCATAGCCAAAAGCAAGGAAGAGGATGAAGTTCATTACTACCGCCGAGTATAGACTATGGCCATTAACAAGCATAGGCAACATAATTAGCAGCCATCTACATTAGATTGAGGTTAACATGAACATGGTAGTGAAATTATGAAGGCAAACTCGAAATTAACCAAATTAATGACAAGCTCTGAGAAATCGAAAGTGCCCAGTCATTCAAGTAGGCACTGGTGATCGCTGAAGATAGGCGGCAGTGAAAGGGTGAGCTAGCTACTGTATTAGATTGATGCTTAGATCAATAGTCGGCAAAGGCTGAAGGTCAAGCTCTCAAATAAGGAATTTATGTGAAAATAAAAGTGAAGATAGATAAGTAACAAAATGTTGCTTAAGTAAAAGTAAGGGAAAACTAAGTATCGAGTTAAAGTCCACGATTCATTACCGAGTTAAAAAATGAAAAAAAAAATAAGAAAAATAGAAGTGGAGAAGGAAAATAGAAAAAAAGAAAAAAAAAAGGAAAATAGGGACGGGCAATGAAAATAGAAATAAATAACGAACGAAGTAGGAAGATGATATCCTACCTGACCGAAGGAAAGAGGAAGTTCTCGAATCTTCAAGAACTAAGTAACGGCTCTAAAGTGGATGCTTAAACTGTTGTAGCATTCAAAGGACATGAATCTGAAACTATTTAAACCATTGCATGGATCCAGAAAGAACACATTGCTTTATGAAAATAGTTTAGAGGAAGAGGAACCTTTTTAAATCAGAGTTTGAAGTTGATAGCTCGTCTTAATCTAAAGCATGCCTTATTAGCACAAGGCGCACTTTGAGATGCAAGTGTTATCCCATATTTGAACCAATCAATATCTCGATGAATCAGAACCACTGAATGGTCTTGAAATAAACTAGAAGTCTAGAAGTACAGATGTAATATCGTAAAAATTTGATAATTAATTTAACAAAAATATGATAATAGAATAATGTGAAAACAAATGAAATTAATGAATTAACTAAATAAATTAAAAATAAAGAGGGGCAAAATGGTCATTTTTCAAACATTGGTATTTGGTGATGAAACTAAAGCCATTGCAACCGTCATGTTTTTCCGAGTCATGCAGTACTTTTATTTGCCTCTTTTGGAGTTCATATGAAGGAGTTATGGTTGAAATAACATTGATTCGAACGAGCCACAAAGCCAAGGTTGAGTTTGAATTTGAAATTTGCGAACAACTGTTTTTTCCCTCCTTGCGTTTAAATTAGGAAAACATGTTCATTTTCAATTTGAAATTTGCGGACAACCATTTTTCCCTTCTTCCTCCTCCTTTCTTTCAAACCACCTATAAATAAAATCAGATATCTCTCTCAAAACTCCATCAAATTGAACGCGACCAAAAGCATTGAAGTTATCAGATAAGGCTACGTGTTAGCAGCGGTAGGAGTGAAAAATCTGAAGTGAGGAGACCCATAAGGCCAGACAACGAGGATCTGGATAGAAAAAGGTGTTTTGGCGAGTGATTCCTACTATTTTCTTCATATAAAGCAATTATAATCTTCTAATAATGATATGTTGGCTATATTATAGCAGTAAAACATTAATTAACACCTAAGTTCATATTCGAATGGGAATTAGGTGGGATTTGTTTGTAAACAATAAGTTAAAACTAGGTTTTCATATAAATATATCAATTCCATAAGTTTACACCTAAATTGATGTTGTTAACGATCAAACCATACTTAGAAATGTAGTGTTAGGTCTTAGGTATGTTCTCAGACGACTAGAGGTGAAAATGATTATGAAAACCACAAATTCCCAAAACCTAAAACACTCAGAAAACTTGTTATGTTTCCCCGATAGGCTTAGACCTGTGCACCGGTGGTCGTGCTTGAGCACTGGTTGAAAATGGACCTAGAAGGGCCTATATAAATAAATAATGAACGATTCAACTCTTCTTTCTCTTATGTGCTGGAAGGTGATCTGAGACTAGTGACGAGACGAATGATGGCATTAAGTGGTGAATGAATACATGAGATGATTGGTTGCTTTTTGAAGTGGTTATATATGTTGTTGAAATATTGAAATATGATACGGTGACTAATGTAGATGTGAACGAGTCTGGAGCACAAGATAGACGACCAAGACCCACGCCCCAGAATGTTTGTGTGGGAACGAATATCGTTCTATGACACCAGTAGGTGGTCCAGGCATGACAATTTGCTCTCCTATAGTGCTATGACGGATCATTGTGAGAGAGTGGATGTTAAGCAAGCCTATAGAGCACGAGGATAGTCTAGGGTGTGAAATCCAATTAGGTAGCATGAGGACAACTGGCAACCCTATAGGGCACGATGCTAGTCCAGGGCATGAGTCCTATACCCGATTAGCGAGATGATGGACAATGACCCTTTAGCGCACGAGATGAATCGAGGGAGGTGAGTCCACACGTATATTATATGATATGAATAAATGTATATGACATGGTGACGGAACATGTAGTGGCCGAGTAGTAGACCATATTATGTTATAGTATTATTTTTGTAGTATATGTAAAGTAGAGTACGGCTTACTCACCAGACTTATGTCTGCCCACTCCTACTTTCCTTTTTTATATCTAGGTTGATGGAGTTTAAAGATGAGATGGTATCAGGGATGGAGATTTATTTGTGTGTTGTAACTATGGTCTGTATATAGATTTGGGTTGATTTGTATTTATTCGACTATGCATTTGACATTTTAGACATGTGTGGTGATTACGACATTTATTTATATATTATATATACTCTCTTTCACATTGAGACTCCGAAAGTCGATAGTGTTAATTAGAACTGTATCTGATATCTAATAATTGTCTATAGTCTACATTTATTTTACCTCAACCCGGACGAACATCCTTTCAGATCTCGGCTATCGGCATTGGTTCAAGTGTCGGATCCAAGGGTCGAGAGGTCGGGTTGTTACATTTGGTATCAGAGCTTAGGTTAGGAACTAGAATAAGAATTAGGAACGTATTGAGAAAGCATCTTTCTATTTTCTATTATATATATAGGAATTCAAAGTACATATGCACACAACCATTTACTGTTCTAGTTTTGTTTGCTATCCATTGGGAAGTTGCTAATAAAGCTATTTTACAGATAGCTGGAATGGGTAATTCAGTCCAAACTGGAATAAAGTCAAACTCATCCAATGCTGATGGGATAGAAACCAGGACAGGGACTAGCTCCCATATAGATGTACTGGATATTCCCGAAGTTAATATTCCAGTATGGTTTAAATGCTACCTTCAGGCAAAGAGCCAAGCTAGTACCAACCCTGTTGAACCCGCAATCAGCAATACCACTGCTAACCATAGTGTGATTCCAGCCCTAGCACCACTAACTTTCAAATTTCCTAAGTTATGTGCAGATTTCTCTAGCCTTGGTGGAAAGTCATTTCTCGAGACGGAACCATACTCTATGACTCGGGAAAGCCTTAATGATTATGAAATTATTTACAATCTATTAGGACTTGGTGATGGTAGTAAGAGACAGTTAGCAACTTGGTATTTTAATGGTGAAGTACCTTACAGGTGGGAAGTGGTAATAGCTAAAATGTATGAGAATACTATTACTTAAAGGATCTTCAAGTCGAGGTTACAGACAATGTTTCTTTCTGGTTCTAAAAAGGATATATTATTGGAAAAGTATATTCGTCTGAAGCAGGGAGAAATGATAGTTGGGGAGTATATCAGTCAATTTAATGAGTTGGCCTAATTTGGATTTGAATTAGTGAATACTCAGGCAAAGAAGGAGTTAAAGTTTGCAAAGGAATTTGAGTTCACCTTTAAAGGAGTTGGCATTAAATCAGATGCCCTATAGAGTGACATTTGAGGGATCAGTAGAAGCAGCACTATTGAATTCTTTAAATGGAAATATGACTAAGGATCAAAACAAGGAAGTGGGGAGATAGAATTAGGGTGAGTGAAAAAGAAATGGACCACAAGGAGGACAAGGCAAAAACATGGTGATTACTTGTAACTTATTTTAGAAAGTGGGATACATGGCCAATTACAGGACGAATCTCTCAAAAGGAAGATGTTATAATTGCAACCAAGGGGGCACATAGATAAGGATTGTAAGGCAGCCCCAACTCATAAGAAATTAAAGTGTTATATCGTGATCAGTTCGGACATATGAAGAAAGATTGCCCAGCTTTAAAGGGTGAAGGTCAGATTGTGAAGGCACATGTTATGGATGTCGTTCCAACTTCTAGTAAGGTACCACCGTCAGCTCAAGAGAAAGGAAAGCGGATTGACGAAATGCATGTTTTTATCCAATTCTCCTATTCGTACTTTGTTTGATACTTGTGCATCTCATTCATTCGTACCAAGTGCATTAGTCGATAGTTTAGCTCTTAAAGTCGATATTATGCATGAATTTATTACAATGTTAAATCTTGTTGGGGGTTCGACCCATTTATCAATGTTATGTCATATCCAAAGTTGGTCATCCATGGTGTGAAGTTCCTTTCTGACACATACCACTACAACAAACTGAGGCTTTAATAGCGTTTAAAAAACGCTATTTTACCTTACTATAGCATTTCAGATAACGCTAGGGAACGACATGCTATGGTAGACCTTAAACTTTAAATAGCAGGAGCAAAAACGCTATGAAAAATTAATTTTCTAGAGCATTTGTGCAATGCTATCAAGATAAAATGCTATGTAACATTTTTATAGCGTTTGTTATGTAACATTTCTATAGCGTGTAAGAGGTTGCTTTCTATAGCGTTTGATATACGATAGCGTTTATGAAACGCTATTAAATAAAATATAAATTTAAAAAAAAATTGCTGTCGTTTTAGCTTTTCCACCTATAATATCCATTTACCCATTTCTTCTTTGCATATAAGTTCAAACAAAACAAAAGTTCAAACTATACTAGTGTATTAAACGCAAACAATTTGTCAATATAATGAATCAATAATAGTTAACTAAGAAAGTTAACAATATATTATGCCACAAGAACCATAAAATATTACTAGCAATACTAAGTGTATCATGTAAATACCATTGAAATAAAAGAGTACATGATTACCACTAGTAATCCTCAAGACAAAATACTCAATCATCCAAATCTAAACCATGAGCTCAAAAAACATTCACCCATACGAAGTTGTTAGCTTTGCCAAAATCATTCATGCAAATTCTTTAATTCATTATTTTCCTGCATTTAGGTAAAGAAATTATTAAGATACGATAATACTACATAAAACATCACAATAGATAACAACAATTATTTTGTTGGCCAACTATAACAATTATACAATGTTGGTATCAAAAACCGAGCATCCACAAAACTGGTTGTGCCTTGCACTACTGGGTGTACAAAACTATGTGCAGTTAGTTCTAGAAAATCAGGAGCTTGGTTCTGCCAGACTGGGGAAACTAGGTGCATGCTTAATTCCAAAATTGAGATTGCTCTATGATGCAAAACTGAGAGGTCTATTAGTTTTGCTAAACTGAGTGCCTTCTCTCAATTCCACAAAAATGTGTGCACTCTTGGTTTTGCAAAATCGAGGGCACTCTCAGTTTTAAAAAATTGAGTGCTTGCATGCTAAGTTACAACAATTAGTGTTCTCAGTTGCAACATAAGCGCTCTCCTTTCAATTGCCAAACTGAGCTCGCTCTGTTCAGCAGTAAAACTAAGCTCTCTCGGTTCAGCAGCAAAACTGAGCTCGCTCGGTTATTGAACATGAGAATTAAAGTCTTTCCCTGTACAAAATCATATATATACATAACTACATTCAACACTTTAGTTTTCTACATTAAAAAAATCAATAAGCATCCATGATAACTTTCTAGGTATGATGTACGAGCAAAATTTAAATCATACAGAACTTCTCAGTCTTTCATATTTCCAGTATCCTATAAAATAAGTTGGTTGACAAAATACAGTACAAGGATAGAAATAAGCCTACGGAACATCAACGATTAACTGATTCAATCAAACCACAAAAGGTATGTATAACAATGGACCAAGTGAGTGATAAGCAGAGATAATATTCATCAAATTTTAGAGTCTAACTTGTAAATCAGCTATTAAAATGCACTTTACATGTTGTTGGCATCATCAACATGCTGGATTGAATGTGTGGGAACAAGGGTCAACTAAACAGCCTCAACCAACTAAAGTTGCAAACAATCATAATAATATCAACTTGCTGTTTAGAAGGCTAAAATAAATATTGAGTTCAAGATAAACAATGGTGTTAATAATATCAATAATCAATAATAATGAATATGATGATGATGATGATGATGATGATGATGATGATGATAGTAATAATAATTATAAATTGGGTTATTATTGAAGATTTGATATGGTAACTTACTGGCCAAATAGAGTAGCATCTCCAATATAGCCCTTAGTGTATTCTTTTCCCTTGACCTGTTAAAAATAATCACTGAAAAACATGTAAGAAGGCTGGATGACAAAATACTTCTTGCAGTAATACAATAATTACAATAAAATTGGTATCAATAAAGTAATTTCACTCTTGTTATGTATAGTGTCATGCATTCTTTACATTGAAATTACTGTCGCATTAGTTGAAGTATTTCATGGAACAAACAAGTATCAGTTACAAGAAATAAAATATATGTAATATTCATCTAAACGCCAAGATAAAAAAATAAGAAATTAATTAACCAAATTGTAATTAAAAATATCAATATTATATGTATGATGCAAATAAATATTTATGTTTAACTTTCACAATGCAGTTTAGTATCACCATTTACTATTGCATGAGTAGTATCCATCTATTAAACGATAAGTCCAGTCTGTATTTCTTGAAAATATTTCTCTTTCTATGGTCTCTGATAAAAAGAATTCATTATACTGCAGGTACCTACTTTAAAGGGATATAAGCATGCTTTCCATTGGTAGTCTTTCTCTCCTTCATGAGCTCCTCATTTATAGCAGTATTTACTAATTTTTCTTTGTAAAATTAGGCACTGCAACAGTTTAATTTGCACATAGCCTGGAAGTTGGCTTATACAAAGTTGTAAAGTTTTCAATGTTTTAAACTTACTTAAGAAAACAAATGACGGTAATCACAGTTTTCATTTAGGTAACAAAGAATGATGATGAGCAGCAAGAATCAATGAGTTATTAGTATGTTGTGATTTGGTAACCTTTGGAGTGCAGCTTACTATGCAAAAGCATAATACACTTATCCCAGCTCTTAATTCTTTTGAGAATTAAAATAGCATTATGCCAATATATAACTGATGAACAAAAATTCTACTTCAGTCAATTACTGGCAATCTTAATTCATTTTGACAAACAATATAATATAAGCAAACAGTTACATGCCTTATTAAAAAGAACCCTTTTTATGCCTTATTAAAAAGAAGTCTTTTTATGCCTCAATAGTGTTCGTAGATGTAAAGATGCTACACTTATATTTAAAACAGTAATTTATGCAAACATGTTAACTACATAACTGCTGCATTGAAGACCAAGGTAGAATAATTTATTAGACTATGCATGAACATGCTTCGAAATTAGGTTAATATTGCGGTGTCGTTTTAATGTTAGTTGTCCATGGTAAAACAATTGCATGAGGTAAAGAGGTGCATTGAATTAGATATGAACTTAATTTTTGCACAAACAATCCTTCACGGTTGATAACACTAAATTAACAAAATAAATAAATACAACCTCTATTAGGGATAGTAGCACCTCAACATCCTTTTGCATTATCTTTTTTCTCATGAATGCAACAGCTTCATCAGAATGAGGATCATCACGACTTGGGCATCTGACACCAGAAAAAGAGAAGGCCAGGCTACATGTTTCCTTGGGAAGGTATAATTTTAAGTGGTGCCCACTGAGCACATATTCCACAGCTGCTTTTTGCCTTTTATTTATCTGTAAAAATGATTCTCTGGCTTTATTCGATGAAGCCTGCAGACAATGAAAGGAGTAAATTATGTACAAGTTTCTTAACTGAAATCCCATAAAAAGAATTTTGTTTTCTTACTACTATCAAATCGTTTATATGCATGGCTGGAGGTGGATCTTTATTTATGTTATATTTTCCTTTCTTTCCATTAATAGCACGAGTTTCAGCGGCCAATAGAGCATCATAAAAGTTTGATCTCTCATCAAAATGTGTCTTATTACTTCACCCAGTCCTCATGCTATGATCAGGTCAGCAATATTAACATTGTTTCCCTGGTTTGCTTCAGACACAGGAAAAACTGATTTGAAATCCATCACCCGTGAATCAACTGAACAATCAACTGAATTGTTTCCCTCTGGTATAGGAATTTTTCAAGAATATTCCATTGATACATTTACCTGAAAATTCATATATGTATTATTGACTTTGCTCCACAGTTTAAATTTCTTTTGTTACCATATAATACTTCCATTTAAAATATTTTTAGGACCTCCATTTCTATTGATTAATTTCATAAAAAGACAGCGGCAACAGCTTTATTAAAAACCACAAATTTCTTTTTCTTTCTTCTAAATAACAACTTAAAGGATGTGCAGGATAAATAACATCGTGGATGCACTCCATTCAAAATATTTTTCTAAACCCTTCATAAAAGTAAAGAAAAACGTAGAGTTGAGAGCATGATTGTCTAAGATTAGGATTCTCAAATCCAAAATATTTTTTTAAATGTATATTCATATAGTGAAATCAACTAAAGAAACACACGTGCAAATGGTAAGGAAATCACATGAATGATAATTAACATGGATGTATATGCATCATTTAGATAGTCTTAGCAGAATATGAAAATTTTGGATATCATCAAATGTATTAAATTTGAAATTCTCCCAAATGCAGCTGAATTTCGCTTTCATCTACCATTAGAACTGAAAAATAAAAATTACGCATATAAGCATAACATGGAAGTTTCATGCAAATGTACTCTACTCCAATGTTCACATGGAAGTTGCATACATATGTGCTCTAATGTTAACTAGTTTTAACAGGCATGAACAACCATTGTGGAACTTACACTTTGTGTAAGCTCCAAACCAAGGTCTTTGGGAGTATCGCCATCGGCATATATTATTAAACCTATTAGATTATTGATTTGTTAACGCCTTCTACCATAAAACAAACCTGGGAATACAAAGCATAAACTATGATTAGTGGGAGAAAAATAAGAGGAAAGACTAGAAAACATTAGGTAGAGCTCACTTACATCCCTATTTAAAACCCTGATCTCTGTAAAATGTTTAGGTTCCCTACCAAAAGGGTAAGGAGGAACTTCAAAAGATGCCGCTGATGTAGAAGAGAGTTTCTATGCAGATGTCAATAATTGAGTGGCAACAATAGAATCCACACCATTTGCGTTATCAGCGACTGTTTTAGGTTCAGGAACTGTTTCAGGAACTGCTCTAGTACCTATGGATGGAGCCTGTATTGGAAAACCGAATAAAATGCATCAATTGAAATATACTAAATTTCCATGTAAATACACTGCTACATCCATAGAGATCACACATGTTTTAAACATCCAACTGAACCCATGGAACTTAATTCTCTATTTTGTATCCTCTATGTTGCCTCTAATTATGTCGTTATAATTTTAACGTCAACAACTATATAATTATTTCTACATTCAGTTGCCCCATTTAGACAACATGCACTCAATCACTCTTCATATTCTCTTGTTTAATTATAACCACAGAGAACATAGTAAAAAAGGGTGTGCTGATGTAAAAGAGAAGGAAAGCCGATGGTGTTATCTATCAACAATTACAAACCATGATAAATCCTGTATCATTGAGCTAAGTTCAAAAATTAAGAGTGTTCTCAAGAAACAACAACGTCATTCCAACCGTTTTTTCTAAAACAGTATCTAAGATACTTAAATGTAAAACAAACGAATGAATACAAGCATTACCTGAACAGCTGCCACAAACACCTGAACAAATTGCATTTATGGAAGCAAATAGAGCCATACTGTGCTTCCATCACGAACTTGCTCAACGATGGCTTTAATAGACCTTGCTTTATTTGCATCTTTAAAAGCAACGGCATTGAAAGCAGTGGAATCACCAATGGCTGAAGGAGGTAGATCTCATATTGCTTTCTTTGAAGCACCAGGTTCCTACATCAATTGTCATTAAATAAAGTGAACGAATCTTCGTACATTAATATACCTGCAACACATAATCAGTTTGAATTTATACAAATGAATTTATTGCTCTCAGTCTCAAAATATAACTCGCTATTATTTCAAACTCATTACAATTCAATAACTCAAGTCTATTAAGTTGATATTGTTTGCTAAGGTTTCCCTGTACATTTAAACCTTCATCAGGTTGCTATTCATATCCAATAAGATACCATTTAAAGTTAAATAGGTACTAGGATATAACCACAGTAATAGATTTTGGGGAAAAACCTTACTTTCGGTGTAATTTCTTACAGTAAACACAGGTATGGATTCGCTGTCAGCAGCACTAAAAGGGAACCCCAAATATAGTTTTTTGTACATTATTACCTTATTTCCTGCAGCAATGGGCAAAAGCAAAGCAGGCCAAAGATACTCTAATACTAAAACCAGGTTTTGTAGTTGATTATCAGCTTCAAAACTACTGATGGTTCCACATACCTAAAATAATTAAGAAAAACATATAAAACCAAGTGAAGGTGTAGCGAGCAATCAATGGTAGAAAAATGGAAAATAATAAACTGAATTATAAGAAAACACTCTGGAGTGCCTTGTGCTGCATTGGACTTGTCTAATTATGTACAAACGACAGTTTTATTTTCTTTTTCCATTATGCATTAGTACATTAGGTAATACCACTCATTTGCATTGAGCCTAAGCAAGAGTACTAGGATTACATAATGAATAAATTAATGGCCTATCATTTTTTTCAATTTTGCTGAAGGTCTCAATGCTCATTTTTGTCAATTTTGCTGGCCTATCATTTTCAAAGCTATTTGTAAAGCAATTCATAACTAGAGTCTGGTGAATTAACTGTTAAGGAAAATATTAACCATGCTACTCAAAGCGGTTTACCAGTTTCATCTTCAAGCAAGTAGACACAAGATTAAACAAAAAAAACAAGGATTCCTCACAAAACTACCGATTCTACAGACTTCACTAGAGTTACCGGTGACAATCAAGGAGAAAATAGCCAGGAAGAAAAAGATCAAACTTCTTATATGAAGTTAAGGTGAAAAGAAGAGAGGGACGCACCATTGAAAGATAAAAAGGGTAACTAGTCCTCCGGAAAACCTCTTGATTCAGAACTAGAAAAAGGTAAAGCTAGAGTTTCTACCAAAGAAGTTGCAATTTATACCAAACCTCAGCCTCCCATTTTTGGTTTACATGCACATTTTAGTTCTTGCGGCTTATCTCAAAAAAAGAAAAAGGAAAAAAAATTTCATAACTCAAATTTTGATTTAAACAATAGCTAGTCAGCAGTAAAAATTTACTTGTTCATTCTCATTAATTTTGAAACTAAATTTTATCAAAAATGTAAGTTAATTATTCAAATACTCGTACTTTTTACAGCTAATCTCAAACAACTAAAAAGCTAATATTCAAATCCATTTATAAAATAATAAAAAGATAAAGACTCATTTGGATTCAAGAGTGAACAAAACGGAAAAGTAAACTCAAAATGTCACTACTACTAGGATACCCTTGAAGAATATGAATTCTAAAGTATATATGTATACGTTGTATAAGAAAATGATTAACTTGCATGTGAACAACCTCGATTTAATAATTGTTCTTCAAATATATTTAGTCTAACATCAAATGGCTTCCATTTACTTTACATGCTGATAGCTACAACAATTTGGCATTTTGATATTTATTTATCCTTGAACCGAAGGTATTCTCAAATTTTACCTGCTTTTTTTGTTAAAAAAAGGAAGATAAAAAGGGAGGAAAAAAGAAAACTAGTTAAAAGGGAAAAGAGCCTCATTTTATGTAAAAATATATATCATTTGTATTAATTGTACATGTTAGAAATCATTTAGTATATTTTACACCTTTAATTCATAGTCAATGAATCTTACTAGTTGTCGGTAAATAATTTTCTTCATATTATATGACTATTATATGCTATTAAAATTGTGAGACCATATTATTTTCATTGATCATATCATTTTAATAAACAAAAACATTTATACTTTATTATGTTGTCTCGTTTTAAAAACACAAATTTACAGATAATATTGGGAATCATTATCCTTCTAATTAATTTAGTATACATAGTCTTGGGTATCACTCAATGGGAACTAGCATGGTTTGAAGGCAACAATAGATGTATATCGATTGCCTGAAGAAGACGTACTTCAAATGAGCTCAACTTTTATAACTATTTCAGATGAGCTCAACTCTCATAGAACTATCACAAATGTATATGCAAATGATTTGTATATATGAATTCTAAGACTTACATCCCTCGAAGTAGAATCAATCCTGTGTCTAGATATAATGGACCATGGTATAAAATTACAATAAAAATATCACAGGTAATAATATATCTACATATACTATACTTACTATATGTTATCTGTACAAAAAAAGGAAGCCAGAAACGTAAAACTACAGTTGTCAAATTAAATAATCACCTAATTTCATTTTATTTTCTACACATCATAACAAAGTGGGGTTAGATAAATTACCTCAAAATCCTGACTATTCTGTTAGCTTGAAACTTAGGGATAAAGATATCGCCATAGCGTAGTTAAGGGGTGTAATAATATGTGAACATGTGAGCGAAGAAATTAATGAATAGATGAAGAATCATAAGCGGCGAAAAATCATATAACCAATATTGCAGTACCTCTCACGACGGTTCGAATTGGTGAGGCACTGATTTAGGGTTCTAGGAAGTTGAAGCGGTCGCTGCTTGTTTAGGGATTGGAATCGACATTAATTTAGTTGATCGATATTAGCTTGATCGACTTAAATACTCAGTAGATTACGACACAAGATTGAGATCGACAGTGGCTAGGGCTTCGCGAGTGGCTGCGTGAATGTTGATAATGCGGGCGGTTAGAGAATTTGTTTACAAAGGTGACGAGGTGAAAGGAACGGAAAGGGAAAAAGGCGCAGGTTGCTAATAGACGTGAATTTTTTTTCCCGCACAAAATAATTATTTCCCGCCTATTTATGGTACAGCGTTGAAAAACTTGTATCTCTATACTGTACAACGTTGAATAACTTGGTAGATATAGCGCTGGATGGAGGAAAGGCGGAAATGCTATATATTGATTCTATCAAAGTCGGATTTTCTTGTAGTGTACATACTAAACTTTATGGTGTATGAGTTGATTATGAGAATGGATTGGATATCTCTCTATGGGGTAGTATTGGGTTGTGACATGAGGATGGTTTGATAGAGGAAGGGCGGTGGACTTCATTTAATTCTATGTTGTGAGCCCAATACTTCTGCTTTATAGACATATTTGTATTCACTCAGCCTATCATAGTTAAAAAGCTATCATGTACACCTATAGTGAAAGACTATCCCGATGTATTCAAAGAAGTTTTTGGTCTCCATCTTCAAAGAGAAATCAAATTTCGTAATGATCTCAAGAAAGACGCAAGGATTGTTGTAGGCCTCTTAGGTATATGGCTCCAAAGGAGAGAAGAGAATCAAATATGAAAGTTTTAGAATTGTTGTAGAGAGGCTTTATTCGGAGAAGTATCTCGGAATAGGGAGAGCCTTTCTTTTTCTGTTAAGGCAGACGGTTCCCTCAGGTTATGCGTCGACTATTGAGAACTAAATAAGTCGACGAATAAAAACCGCTATCTATTGCCTTGCATTACGACCTCTACGATCATTAGTCAGGGCAAAGGTTTTCTGACAGCTTGATTTGGCGACTAGGTTTCACCAGTTGCTAGTGGCTGAAGACGGTATACGGAAGACCGCTTTGCGTACACATGATAGATTGTTTGAGTGGTTGGTCATGCCATTTAGGCTAATGAATGCTCCAGCTTATTTTGTGGATTTAATGAGTAGAGTATTCTAAGAGTAGTTGAACATGTTTGTATTGATCTTAGTGAATGATATTCTTCTTTATTTCAAAAGTGAGGAGGAGCATAAGGTTCAATTAAGGGAACCGATGGATGCTTTGATAAGGAATCATTTGAAAACTGTGACGACCCACATTTCAGAAGGTTTAAATCGACAATAATCCACACATGTTGTTTCCTGGAGATTTGGCCAGGCAACTGAGTACTCGGCATCTAGGAGTACTTGGCATCTTGGAGTACTCGGCATCCAGGAGTACTCGGCATCCAGGAGCGCTCGGCATCAGGCAACGTTCGGCTAGAGGCATCGTTCGGCCAGAGACATCGTCCGGCCAAGAGCTTTGTTCGGCCTAAGGACCTCGTTCGGCTAAGGGCTTCGTCCGGCCTAAAGGCACGTTCGGCTAAGGGGCTTCGTTCGGCCAGAAGACACGTTCGGCTAGATACTTCGCTCGGCCTGGAGGCACGTTCGGCTTCGATGGCTATTCGGCCTACTCTTCCCACACAGCAAGCGCCTCGTTCGGTAGAAGGAGAGTGGTTCGGCACCCAACTGTTCGGCCTGATTGGTTCGGCACACATGGACCAGCCTATCTGGACCGAGTTATTCAACTACCAGGCCCGCCAGAGAAGTCCAACCCATCTTCTCCTATAAATAGAAGGGCAGGGGCACAATGAAATGGACCTTTTTTGGGAGAACAATGGGGAGACTCTACCACTTTCAAGACTTATTATTTTCAGTTCAAACTTGTATTCAAGTTATTAAGATATGGATTGTATCTGTATTCAACTACTTGTGAAAGAAATAAAGATCAAAACTCAAAGTGGATGTAGGCAGTTACGCTGAACCACTATAAATCCGGTGTTCTTACTTTTTGCATTTAAATTAGCATATTCTTCCTTGTTTAATTTAACTTCATCACTTACATCTCTACACAATCTTTCTCAACGAGGTTAGTGACCAATTTTGGTGCTAACACTTTGGTGCTTTCACTGAGAGTTGAATTCTCAGCTTGATTGGATCTCATCATCTACCAGTGGATTTCCATATTCGCGAGATAGATCTAGTTGTTTACTAGAAAACTTCCTATTCTACTCAGATTTGAAAGAAATCTAAAGGAAGCTGATAGCCGTAGATTGGATTCACTGATGTACGCAAGATCTGGGGATTGGACGTTGAAGTTTGCACTCATGTTGAATAGAGGCCAACCCCCCCTCTGAAGCCAACTTAGCCGATCGCCCCAGAAAAGGAGTATGCCGACCGCTCCAGAAAAGGTGTATGCCCATTGCTCCAGAGAATTCCCCATGCCGAGCAGAATTCCCATGCCGAACAGAATTCCCATGCCGAGCAGCATCCAGGCCGAGCAGAGCTCCAATGCCGAACAGAATTCCCATGCCGAGCAGCATTCCTATGCCGAACAGCCTTGGCCGAACAGCTTTGGCCGAACAGCTTTGGCCGAACCACTCCAGACCGATCCACTTTGGCCGAACAGCGTTGGCCGAACCACTCCAGGCCGATCCACTTTGGTCGAACCACTCCACGCCGATCCATTCTACCGAACAGCCTTGGCCGAACAGCTTTGGCCGAACATACCTCTAGGCCGAACGCCATTCCAGGCCAACCATAACTCTAGGCCGAACGCCCTTCCATGCCGACCATACCTCTAGGCCGAACGCTCTTCCAGGCCAATCCATACCTCTATGCCGAACACCTCTGTAATGCCGAACGGTATTGTATGCCGAACGACTCGGTTGTGCCGAACAAGAATGAATGTCGAGCACCTCTGTAATGCCGAACGGCTCGGTTGTGTCGAACGAGAACGAATGCCGAACACCTCTGGAATTAAGTTACACCGGTCCCTTATACGAACCCTGTTTTCCAAAAAAAAAAAAAATCGGGTACGACCCAAATTTTCAAAAAAGAGGCTAGTGAATTCAAAACTCAACTTAATAAAGGAACATTCTATCCACTTCCCTGACATCCCATGATCGACCAGGGCATAGAGGATCTAGCGGCAGCTTATGAACGGCAACAAGGGAACGAACAAGCAACCGCTATTCAAACGGTACTCCCAAAGGTTGGAGAACATAGATGATATGACTCTAGCAAACGCCAAGATGACTCCAAGCACCATTCTTCGCTGACCCAGCACTTTGAATTTACTGACTCCAAGCAAACCAATGTTTGGCTCTAAGCAATTTATTCCAAATACTAACAAGGGTATCATATTGATCGCGTTTGAGGAAAGTCAACCTCCAAATATATTTTGGCAGCTAGTTAGCTAAAGAGCCTCCTACGACTATGGATCGTTTTCTTTTACAAAATGAATCAGAACTAAAGTGAGGAAGAGTGGAGCAGACTAAGAAAAATAACAATGAAGGCCCGTTGGCTAAGGATGTAGATCCCAGTAGCCGAAACAAGACTTCAGAATTCAGTTCATATGCTCTTTGAAAGATTCAATTGACAACCTCTACTTGAAGATTCACGACTCAGAGTGGTACTGGAAACCAACCTCGAGAGAGTACACCAAAGTCTAAAGAAAATCAGGGGAATGTTGTATATTCCCAGATGCTCACTGATCCTAATACGGGCGATTACAAACACTTCCGAGGTGTGATCGAAAAGATGACCTGGAAAGGAAAGCTTCAATAGTATGTACAAGTCCTGCAGAATGGCGGGCAGCGAATATCCGATGCCTATTAATAAAGGGCTATGATTATTAATTGGACGGTTGATGGCCGACATCCCTTTGAAAAGAGCCAGGGGCAGAGTCGAATAGCGAGCACACGATGCTGCTTCACATATCAATGAGATTTACCATAATCTTCTTTGAATTATTTCCATTTCCATCTCTATTTCAATTGTTCTATGAACTACGACTAGCTTGAACTAAACTACTTTCAAAACGATGCAGGTGACCAGGTACTCAGATTTGGTTGCCAACCAATCTACGCAGACCATGATCGGACGTGTGGAGTTACATCTGGACGAGCATAATTCAATCGCTCATCATCAACCATATGCCTTTGATTTGGGGCTATGGACTAAATATTGAAAAGTTCATCACGATCAGAGCCTAATACAAAGTCAACATGACCAACCATCCATTCATCGACCTCCACGTTTGACTCGAAGACCTAAGCAAGGCTTGGAATGGGTATGGCCTGATCATCCACTCAAATCGAGTCATAGAACAAAGTTCGACAAAATACAGATGCCCCTCCTGAAACTCAGTGATGCCGGGATCTGTCTAGAGTGGACATGATTTGTTCATCTACACATCAAATCCTACCTCGAACACAAAAGGTTATTCGAAAGCCTGACTTGAAGTAGTTGTGGTGGACTTCCTACTCATTAACCATCGCTCTCAATATATGGACACGACTGCACCTTGGAACATATGCAACTTACTTTGTCCACTCAACAATCTATTATCCTTATTTTCTAGAAGGAGATACAAAGCAAATTGTAAGAGATTTGGCTATCTAACCCAACATGGATGTGATCCAACCATCTGTCATATACCTCTTTCCTTGACTTGGTTGGAAGAGCTATAATCACCAAGCGGACGAGAATCGATCGTTCATTTTTCAAATTCCATCCCTCATCCTAGGGGGCAGAATCTCATTCCGTGAGCAAACGTGGTTCGATTGTTCATTCAACGACATTAGCCTCGATACAGTAGATGAATACAAATTAAAGAGTGGAAATACGACTGCTCCCAACTTAAACCTCCAAGTCCCTAGAGTGCGGACTGGAGTACTCTAAGTCCCCGGAGCGTGGACTAGAGTATAAATGACTTAAACCTCCAAGTCTCCAGAGTGCGGATTGGAGTACTCTAAGTCCCTAGAGCGTGGACTAGAGTATAAACGACTTAAACCTCCAAGGCCCCAGAGTGCGGACTGGAGTACTCTAAGTCCCCAGAGTGTGGACTAGAGTATAAATGAACAAAACCTCCAAGTCCCCAGAGTGCGGACAGGAGTGCTCTAAGTCCCCAGAGCGCGGACTAGAGTATAAATGACTAAAACCTCCAAGTCCCCAGAGTGCGGACAAGAGTGCTCTAAGTCCCAAGAGCGCGGACTAGAGTATAAATGACTTTAACCTCCAAGTCCCCAGAGCGTGGACTGGAGTACTCTAAGTCCCCAGAGCGTGGACTAGAGTATAAACGACTAAAACCTCCAAGTCCCCAGAGTGCGGACTGGAGTACTCTAAGTCCCCAGAGCGCGGACTAGAGTATAAACGACTTAAACCTCCAAGTCTCTAGAGCACGGACTGGAGTACTCTAAGTCCCCAGAGCGCGGACTAGAGTATAAATGACTTCAACCTCCAAGTCCCCAGAGTGCGGACTGGAGTACTCTAACTCCCCAGAGTGCGGACTCGAATATAAGCGAATCAGATCTCCAAGTTCCCTGAATATGAACTATGACACAAATGACTTGAATTTGTCAAATCCCTGACATACAGGCTAGAAAGTATTCTAAGTGCTTGAAGCACAGAATGGAAGTTCAACGACTCCCGAAGAGTTTCCGAGTTATATGAAGATGGACTGAGAAGTCTATGTTACTCACAACTGCTTGGATTAAAATCACAATCACGAAGAAAACTGAACAATAAGAGTCTTTTGTAAGACAGAAAAAGGAACTAAACCTTATTCAGAAATAAGTTTCTATTACAACCCCTCCAAAGTTCGGAGTCGACATTCTATTTACAAGGACTAAGGAAATAGGTGAAAATAATTACATGACTTAAACTAACTCTCTTTGAACGAGGATAGTAATCACTTCTTGTGCTTCTTCAACTTCTTTCCAGACGACTCCTCTCCAGAGCATTTACCCTTGGTACTCTTCTTTGATAGAGGGGTAGTTACTGAAGGAGTACGGGGGCCTTCCATGGGCTTGGACCCGCCAGGAAGGATGACCTTCAACGGCTTGTTCAAAGGATCGTCCAAGTCCACAACTCGGGGCTCTACTATGACCTTGACCATCTCCTCCTTTTCTATCTCGAGCCGCTCCTCCATGCTCAATTCGGATGTGTGCTTAGAGGCGCCTGTAATTTCTACTTCATAACCCCCATCGGTAGGAGAGGAGGTCTCAGACTTGTCTTCATCAAGCGCTCTGATCACCTGAGCGTCTGGACCAGGAGCCTCCCCTGCGTGAGTGGCTTCACTTGTTTTCTCCTCCACTTCCTTAGCGACATCGCTCCTCGGAGTGGCCTCGGGGTCGGAACGGCCTGCACAAAATCGTGGAAAACAAGCATTAGAATGCAATAGTCCTGCATAAAGAATAACGACTTTCGAAATCTTAAAGAGAACCTTAAAGAGAAGGATGATCTACCAGGTTCGGGCAAACTCTTAGCCATCCAGGGGGTCTCACCCTCTGGAATGGTTGACAGAATGCGGACTAAAGTACTCTAAGTCCCTGAGTGCAGACTAGAGTATAAATGACTCAAAAACCTCTACGTCCCCAAAGTGCGGACTACAGTACTCTCAGTCCCCAGAGCATGTTCTAGATTATAGACGACTTCAGAAGAATCCCTAAATCCCAGAAGCGGACCGGATTACTCTAAGTTCCCAAAGTGCGAACTAGAGTATAAACGAGTTGACAAAAATCTCTGCGTCTCGAACTGTGGACTAAAGCATAAACCGTTCGACAAATCTCTAAGTCCCCGGAGCGTGGACCGAAGCATGAACACAAATTGGGCGCAAGTCAACCGGGGGGAGAATAACACTAAGTCACCAGAATGCAGAGTGGTGTATAAACATCGATAAATAGACGAGTGGATTCCGACCATTTTCTAGTTCGCAAACTTCGACCTGGAATCGACATGAGGATTATTAACCCGCTGAGGATGGAGTTCGACCATCCAACTAGTGACCTGGCTAAATCATTACTGGGGGCAGGGGTACAAAACACTAAAAAGCCGAATACGACAGCTTACTATAGCTCTAGCGTGGCGTTCTTTATAACTTGAGACAGCGACTACAGGGAGGCCTCAATACAGAACCAATCAAAACGGAATCCAAAGCTACGAGCAACCTGCTATATCATACCTCAGACCAAGGGTCAATGCCAATCCGCACCAAGCACATACGAATGTGACTCGGATGTTTTTTGAAAAACTATGACCCCTAGAGTATGGAAAGGAGGGTAAACCACAAATACTTGATCAAAAATTCTCCAGCACCCTCGTTCGATTCGTCAGGAGGAGTATGAAACTGGATGAGCATAACCCGACTGCATTTGTAGCCAACTTTACCCCGAGATCTAATTACAGAGCATGAACCAAAGTGGACGTGGATGAGCATCCACTGTCCAAATTACGCCCTGAAACTTACGTGGCATCGAAGTATTCCTCTTGGAATGAAAAACCACGATAAAATCAAAGATAGGCGAGACCTAGTCTCCCATCGACTGACATGATCCCATGATCCAACGGGAAAGAGAGTAAAGCTAAAGTGGGCGTGGCTGGCCTTCCTACTTATCGGTATATGCCCCAGACCTGGGGAACGAGCGAGAAGCAAGATGAATGTGAACCGACTATTCACCAATCACCTCTATGTCTTTGGAGTTTAGGTGAAAACATAAACATAGCTAGGATGAGACTCAACCGTCCATGCAGTACATTTATCAAGCCGGGACTAGGAGAAGACGCATGGTCATCCAAAAACTGGCTACGATAGCTCAGTATTAAAACTTATATATATTACTTACAACTACTCAAGGCAACGACCAAAAGGATGCCTAGGGAAAGAATCATTAAATCGATGCCAAAGCTTGTGGGAAACTGACTGTCACTCCAATCCGAAGGGCGAGTGAAGGATCATGAATGCATTGAATAGAAAATGCGTTACTCGAATATACAAGCAAATTCAAACTCATAGCAAGATCCAGCTATGCATTTGCACGCAACTCGAGGTAGGCCCCTACTCGACATTTCCTTCAACGTGCTTTTAAGCCTGATCTTTGGCCATTTGCAGATAATCAATTAGAGCATTCAGAGCCCTTCATTATTTGACTTAACAACTCATGACAAGACTCTAGGATTCGACCAGAGTAACCATCAACATTGACCGTCCCAACCATATTTCACATTGAATGTTATGCAAAATAGTTAAATCTTTACTCAAAGAATCTGGGATGGCACCTGCTAAGCTGACGGTCGACATTACAGCTAGCCATGGCGACCCTTTCCGGGTGCTGAATATCGGATCACAGCTCAGTGTAGTGATGATAAAAGAATTAGTTGGATTTTTCTGAATAAATGATGATATGTTCCCTTGGACCCATTCTGACATGCATATGTGATTTCATTAACTATCGCGAGCCATGCATTGGATATCAACCCGAAGCTACAAAAGCTAGCACAATCTCTATTGATTTCATCATGAAAGCTCCACTCTTACTTTTAGGCTCACCCCATCAACGTCTATGCCTACCAGCCGTTGCGACAAGGCATACAATGACCTGAGACGTCTGAAAGACTACTTAAATAGAATATCGAACTAAGCTAATTCGATATCACTTATATTCCACGAAGGGCTGTCCAAGGATGGAATTAGCAGACCTCACACCCAAATTCACTACCTCAGATGACTACCCGAAGAGTAGTAGAGAACCAACCATAAGATGGAAAATGTACGTGGATGGAGCATCCAATGATCAGTGTTATGGCTTGATAACGACTCCTGAGGAACGATCAATCTGCTACATCCTAAAAATTGATTTACTTGTAACAAACAACGATGCTTAGTATGAAGCCTTAACTACTAGCCTCAAACTTGCTAGAGGATTTGAAGTGAAAACTTTACATATCTTTCGTGATTCTTGATTGGTAGTATACAAATTTAAGGAAGTTAATCTTGCTAGGAGGCATTGTCTTGCTCCTTTTCTCGGCCACGTCCAAGAGCTACTAACCACTTCACGCATTACATCATTACACACGTACTCAATGAACAAAATGAAAAGGTGTCATGGTTGACTCCTATCAAAGACTATCTACAATGAGGAATTCTTACTGAACGGAGGAATGGAAAACAACGGATCCTCCTCAAAGCTTCATGCCAAATCATCTAAGAATAATTCGTGTGTCAAAAGGAGTTTATCCATCCCCATGCTTCGGCATATCGCCCATGATGATATCTTGGGCAAAATCTATGAAGAAGAATGTGGTAATAACATCAGCGGGAAAACCATGATAAATAAGATACTCTGCTACAGGTATTACTGGCCAACCATCAACCCAGATGCGGTTGATCATCCTAGACAATGTGACGAGTGCAAGATGTTTGCAAAGAATCCGGGAACCCCACCGATGGAAATTATTCAAATGGCTAGTTCATAGCCGTTTGCCACTTGGGGGCACTGAAATCATCTTCTTGTCGATCCTAAAGGTGGTGCGAAATACACCATCATAGCAGTTGATTACGTCACCAAATGGGCAGATGAAGCCACGACCAAGATGAAGAAAATAATCAACTTCTTTATCCGTAACGTCATCTGTCCTTATGACCTTCCATGATCCATTATAACTGCAAATGGACAGGTTGAAGCTGTGAACAAAATCATAGAGTCTGTACTGAAGAGAGGTTTGGAAAACTCCTCAAGTGGCTGATTGCAACCCTTATTTCACAGAAAATACAAACAAGGAATCGCGATTGAATTGCAATTAAACTAGATGGAGTTGGCGACGACTTATGAGCATATAAAACGCATCCGAGAGCCAATGGCAAGAACATGTACCCGAACGTGAATGTGTACGTCCGAAAAAGTTCGACTTCTTGAAATCAACAGAAATTGAATTCTCACTAAGGGTTATTAAGAGAAGACTAGATCAGATAGCCGAAGCCTATTAGCTCTGTAGAATCAGACACGGATGACCACTGATATTCTCAAGAAGGCATCTCCATTAGAATTTAGTCAAGGATTTGAAACGAGACATGGAGGATACATAGTTCAAAGCGTATTACGTGCAGTCACATAACACACATTGGGGGGGGCAAGTGTTTCCTGGAGATTTGGCCAGGCAACTAAGTACTCGGCATCTAGGAGTACTCGGCATCTTGGAGTACTCGGCATCCAGGAGTACTCGGCATCCAGGAGCGCTCGGCATCAGGCAACGTTCGGCTAGAGGCATCGTTCGGCCAGAGACATCGTCCGGCCAAGAGCTTTGTTCGGCCTAGGGACATCGTTCGGCTAAGGGCTTCGTCCGGCCTAATGGCACGTTCGGCTAAGGGGCTTCGTTCGGCCAGAAGACACGTTCGGCTAGATACTTCGCTCGGCCTGGAGGCACGTTCGGCTTCGATGGCTATTCGGCCTACTCTTCCCACACAGCAAGCGCCTCGTTCGGCAGAAGGAGAGTGGTTCGGCACCCAACTGTTCGGCCTGATTGGTTCGACACACATGGACCAGCCTATCTGGACCGAGTTATTCAACTACCAGGCCCGCCAGAGAAGTCCAACCCATCTTCTCCTATAAATAGAAGGGTAGGGGCACAATGAAATGGACCTTTTTTGGGAGAACAATGGGGAGACTTTGCCACTTTCAAGACTTATTATTTTCAGTTCAAACTTGTATTCAAGTTATTAAGATATGGATTGTATCTGTATTCAACTACTTGTGAAAGAAATAAAGATCAAAACTCAAAGTGGATGTAGGCAGTTATGCTGAACCACTATAAATCCAGTGTTCTTACTTTTTGCATTTAAATTAGCATATTCTTCCTTGTTTAATTTAACTTCATCACTTACATCTCTACACAATCTTTCTCAACGAGGTTAGTGACCAATTTTGGTGCTAACACATGTCAAACTTAACAAATCTGAAACATAGATAATCACAGGGGTTAATTTAGAAAAATAAGAAAAGAAGAAGAAAACAAACAATGAATCTCGCAGTGGAATGACAAAAGATAATAATCAAATAAACAGTTCATGAAGTTGTTTATATTATACATTTAATTATAATTTATACAACATTTATCAGAGTTATATATACAACAGGGATAAATAAATAATGCAGCAGAACAACATGATGCAGAGAATAATAATAGTAATAATATACCAAATCTTCGTCTTCGTCCTCCGGAAAAATGATCTTCAATGCGCTGAAAAAACTCAGGGCTGACTCAAGCGTAATGAAAAGACAAAACACTCGAGTCGGGACTAAAATATCCTTATGTGAGTCAAAATGATATCACATAACATGAGTGTAATAGCGCCAGAGATGTTTATGGGATTTCATATCTCCTATCCAGTGTATAACGTGCGTGCAATAACTCAAGAGATGTTACGGGATTATCCATCTCTTAAGGATCCGTTAAATTATTTATATATAGTAGAATACGCTATATATATAATATCTAATCAGTAAAATAAATATTTTTCTTAGCGTTAAGGCTTTACATTGATCACCTTAACACATTTATATAACATGTAGTCTACGCAGGTCCTGTAACATAACATGTAACGTCGATAGCCAGTGAGTCCCCTATAGGTACAATACTAAACCAAAGTCGTAATGGGCTCATATAAGGATAAGCATGACAAGGCACGTGAGGCAATGCCCAAGGTAGGATTCTACCAGTTTACCCTTTCTGGCTGGTCGTGACCCATCTGTGGCCGACCGTGACCATCAATCCAAAAAGAAGGGTGCACCCATCGAGTTCAAAATCAAGATAGTAGTACGAGGGATCAATGTCGCTAGAGCTAGCTAACCTCAATGGCCAGATATAGGCTCGTGTTTTAGTCATTTTAGTTATGACACGAGTGTCAAAGCTATCCATCATCTTTCTCTTACTTCATTCCAGTAAAAGTTCGCTAAATCAACCACTACATTCTGGATATATCCATCGCATGCATGGTTATCAAAGTGGTTCCAATATTGACAGAGAGTATGCCAATAAGAGGCTCCGGTCACTTTATCAACCAAACGTCGTTTTACACACCGGTTGGTACTTTTATATCTCGAAAATAATTTGTACTTGATATCAAAATATCATATTCGCTTCAAAATCAAATTCATTTCGAAATCATAATATTTACTCAAAATATACTATTTCAATTCAAAATCATGTTTGTCTTAATATTTCGATTTCAGTTCCAATTCAAAATTGCTTCGAATTTCCATTTGGGTTATAGCTTCAATTTAACTCATTTCGTATTTAAATTCAAGATTTAAATATAAACATTCCACCTTTTGACCAGTTTGAACTTTTATAAAATAGTTTGAATAATTTTAAAATAGTTTAATAGTTAAAATAGTTTAAAAGAAAATAGTTTGAGTATTCAAAATGGTTTATATAGTAAAATAGTTTGGAAAATCGAAATAATTTGAATATTTAAAAAGATATATTTTAAACAGTTTATATTAAAATAATTTATTTGAAAATAGTTTCAAAGTCAAACAGATTCAAATCCAAATTTTCCAATTCAAATCACTTTCAATTCCCATTTCGATTTAATCGATTCAATTCCGATTTCAAGTCGAATTTTACTTCGATTCCAATTTCACTGCAAATCAATTTCGATTTCGATTTTCATATTAATTCAATTTCGATTTCAAATTAATCAATTCCAATTTGAATTAAATTTCTTTCCAATTTCAATCTAAATTTATTTCAATTTCAAATCCGATTTAACTATTCGATTCGATGGTTTAAATTTCAATTTAATTCCCAATTTTAAACCGTTTCAATTTATATCAATTCCGAGTTCGATTTCAAAACACCGATTGAAATCACTTAAATCCATTTAGACTTCAATATTCAATTTAAGGGTTAAATCTTCAAAAAAATAATTCAATTTCAAGCCAGAGTTTGAAATCAATTTAATCCCTTTTTCGAAGACAAATCTCAAAGTTCGAATAAAATTCAACCTTTTAAAAACAATTCAATTTCCATAGTTAAGGTCATATGTCAATTTTAACGTCATCTTTCAAGTTTAATTCTTTGAAGCAATTTTAATTAACACATTTAATTTCACCCCATTCAAGCTCGAGTTTGAAATAATTCAAATCATCATAAATTCAATTCTTTTTCCTTTAAAACTAACTCATTTAAATAATTCAAAATTCAAGAATTTTAAAATCATTTAATTTAACCAACACGGTGTCCGTATATAATTTTCTATCTATGGCCAAGTGAATAGTAATTTCAATTTAATTCCAAGGGTGGATATATATCATTTCAATCCAAAATAAATGTCATAAGTATATATCATTTCAACCTATTTCTTAATTCATTCGAAATAATTCAATTTACAGTTTAATATAATGTAAATAATATACAGGATGATACATGATATATCAAAATAAATAAACATCCAAATCATCCAAAATATCAACCAATAGCATGCATCACAATCAATCGTCTAAACAGTCAATATAATTCACAACAATTTCATAGTTATCAATATCGGGTATTTTACTGGCAATTATATATTCTTTTTGATAATGTCAAAGGGGGAGAAATATATATTTAATCTTATCAACAAAACTAAGCACATATTCAGGGGGAGATTTGAAATATATACATAAGTACATTGAATAGTTGTCATCATCAAAAAGGGGGAGATTGTTAGGAAATCAAGTCTATAGTTTCGATGATAACAACTATACAATGGAAATCGAATGTACATATATATCTATATTTATAGATAGTTGATAGAGTAACGTCACCAAAGAGACTAAAGCAACACTCAAGACAAGAATCAATAGACGTCAAATCAGAAGAGATTGAAGAGAAATAGGACATGCACAAGATACAGCGACATGCACACTTTCATACGTCTGAGAGCACAAGCCAGATGTCTGAATAATTCCTCTGGTTCATAATTCAGAAGCAATCAGACGTCTAGTTACCAACGTCAGACGTCTGAAAAGTATCCAAGCTTATAACAGATATGAAGACCAGACGTTTGAGGTTACTTTCCAGACGTCTGATTCAAGACTCGACTGTGCATTTTCAAGGCTCAACTGTCACATTCGAAAAGACACATCCACTTCTCTTTGTCGCAACTCTTCATCACCATCAGAAGCGACTTTACGGAGATTACAACAGATGCAACTATACAAGAAAACTCTTCATCACTATAAATAGTATCAGGAATTCAAGAGAAGACAATAACCTGACTTACTTACACTCTTATCTCTTGTACTCTGATTTATTCCTAATCTATAAGCAATCAAATACCTGTAATCAATCCTTCCATATATATAGAACTCCTCATTCAGATATTCTCAAGATCGATATATATTGGAAGTACCTTTGTACTCAATAGTCAACATCCGTGTTACATAACACATTCTTGACAAAGAAACTCTGCTATTGTAAACCTGTTCCTCCGGGTTAAGTGAGGGTTAGTTGAAAGGAAATTCTGAAGAGGAGCTTCGAGACTGGACGTAGGACGGGAGGTCCGAACCAGTATAAAATACCGGTGTGATTAGTTTTATTTACTTTGCTACTATCCTTTATAGTATTATATTATATAGTTAACTGTCTATACTTGCATATAATCTAGACGATCCACTCATATAGACTTTCAATTGGTATCAGAGCAAGGTTCGTTTAGAAAAACAGTAACACGTTTTTTAAAGCATTCTAATATGGCAAGTATTTTTCAAGAAGGACAATCCACAGCACGACCCCCACTGTTTAATGGCTCTAATTATTCGTATTGGTCTACACGTATGAGAATTTTTATGGAAGCTAATGGTTTAGAAATTTGGTCAGCCACTCAAGATAAATATGAAGCTCCAACTACTGCTATGAACACATGGACCGATGCACAAAAGACCTTAGCGTCGAATAATGCTAAAGCTATGAATGTTTTGTTTTGCTCACTTGACAAAAATGAATTTTCACGTGTAATGTTATGTACCACTGCATTTGATATTTGGCGTACCTTACAAATTACACATGAAGGTACAACAAAGGTCAAACAAACTAAAATTTCAATCTTGCAAAATCAATTTTCATCATTTAAAATGAAACAAAATGAAACTATAGTAGACATGTATTCTAGATTTCAAACTATTCAACATGATCTTATGGCATTAGGAGTTAAGTTTACTAATTTTGATTTAGTTTCTCGAATACTCAACTCTTTAACACCTGATTGGGAAAGAAAGGTATTAGCTATTGAAGAAGCTAATGATCTCTCTACTCTCAAAGTTGAAGAGTTGGTAGGAAATTTGATGTCCTATGAAGCTAATTTGCAGGCACGTAAAGAATTAAATTCGGAGACAAAGAACATAGCATTTCCATCAATAAAGAATGATGACTCAGATTTAGATGAAAATGAGATAGTATTCATTACCAAAAACTACAATAGATTCAAGAAGTTTAGAAAGATGACCAAGTTTCAAAAAGAAGGAAAAACTAACTCAACGAATCTATCTCAAATTAAGTGTTATGAATGTGATTAATACGGACACATGAAGAAGGATTGCCCAAAACTTAACAATGATAAAAAGAAGAGCAAATTTGAAACACTCAAAAAGAAGAAAGCTTTCAAAGTAACATGGGATGATTCCGATTCTTCATCTTCAGAAAGTGATAGCGATAGCGACGGAGAACAAGCTAATGTGTGTTTTATGGCACAAAAAGATGAGGTATGTCCAAAACTTAGCTATGAAGAATTACTTGAACTGAGCATAGAATTAGATGATAAATTTAGACAAATAAAAAAATTGAACAAAGAATATATAGTAAAAGTAAATAGATTAGAACTTGAAGTAGGAATGTTGAAAGATGAAAAAACTATTTTAGAAGAAGAACTTGAAATATCTCAAGAAAAATTAAGAAATAATGTGATAGAAAGTGAGAACATTTCTCTAGAAAAAGAAAATTTGCTAAAAAAATATGTTGATTTTAAAAAGGATATTGAATTATTGAAAACAGAAAATATAGAGTTAAAAGAGAAGCTAGATAAAATTACCAATAATGTGTCGAAATTCAACAAAGGAAAACAAGATTTGGAAAATCTTATCAAAACATCAAAACCATCAGGTAATAGAAATGGAATAGGATTTGATAAGGGCTCTAAACAAAAAGAAAATAATGCTAAAAATATTAGTTATATAAAAACTAGAAGTTCATCTAAACAAAAATTGAATACCAAAAATGTGAAAATTTGGGTTCCTAAAACAAATAATAAATTGATTAGACAAAAGCATATCAATAATTACTTAGAAAATGTAGTTTATAACAAAAATTATATTTATAAAGGTACCAAACCATCTTGGGTATGGCTACCTCCCTCTAACAATTAGGACCCTAATCAAATATGTGGGTACCAATTAAAATATTTTTATCTTGCAGGTACCCAAAATAAAAATAAGGAGAAATGGATACTAGATAGCGATTGCTCCAAACATATGACTGGAAATTCAAAAATGTTATCAATGGTGGAACGGTAACATTTGGGGACAATTCAAAGGGATCTGTCATAGGCATTGGAGAAGTCATCAACTCTGGTATATTTAACTTTCCTATTATTACAAATGTTTTTACTAGTAGAAAATCTAAAACACAACTTGTTAAGCATTAGTCTATTGTAAAGATTTTCAAATAAATTGAATTAAAAACTAAATTTAGTTCATCTTTTCATTACCACAAATTATTGAATTTTTGAACCATTAAAATTTTAGAAAATTAGTTTTCCTATAAATGACCCTTTCAGCAGATATAAATACCCATGTTTATATCACAAATATATACAAAGTATCAAATTCTTATAATTTAGAAAAATAATGTCTTCTGGAAGTTCCTATATATCTATCTCTGTCTCCACACCATCGACGGATAGCGCAGTAGATACACCATAACGTCTTCCGACACCTACACCACAAGAACCGACAAACAGGTGGTCCTCATATCATACGGGGTTTACTCCAGAGGCTAAAAAGACGAAAAGATCCTTGTTTACTTCTCCTAATACAAAGGAGAAAATTGATGAAATTCATCATTACCAAAAACAACAAATGGATCTTCAACGAGAACTTTATTTTGAACAGAAAGTTACAGCACGAAGGCTTAGTTTTCTGGAACAAGTGGCGATAAAGTTTTGCTCGTCCCGAAAGAAAGATGTACTTGAACCACTACCAAAACCTTGTAGTTCATTAGATCCATCTTCTTCGTATCGCATTCCTTCTGATCCCTCTCCAAGACGATATTCGGGCTCCCCACGGACCCACGAACGAAGGAATATATGGTCTCCACTTAGACCATGGAAGGATAACGACTCAGGAAATCCGAAAACACCGTCGCCTTCTAAATAAAATAAAAATTGATTATTGTATGTATTTTAAAATTGTTGTATATTTTCCCTTCTACTATCAATAAATAAACAAAACCATCAATTTTTACACTATTTTTAAGCATAATTGCCCCTCTCAGACGTCTAACTGTTGTCTTCAGACGTCTGATTCACTGATATATGTCACAACTTTAAGCACTGTGCATATGTCAGACGTCTGATTTAGTCCCCAGACGTCTGGAATGAAGCTCTGTCTTCTCCTAAACACATCTAGAATAATTCAGACGTCTGAACTAATTTCCAGACGTCTGACTGACTTATCTGTTTCACAAATAAACAAAAAACAGACGTCTGAGTTAACCTCCAGACGTCTGATTAATCTTTCTGCCTCTAAATTTTTCCAACTTCACAAAACCAGACGTCTAACAAATACCACACAGACATCTGTTCGCTTTATCTGTACATTTTTTAGGGCAAACCAGACGTCTATTTTCACACTCAGACGTCTAGAACTCAATCGACCATTATTACAACTCCAAAATAACGACAGTTGCTTTTCACTTCTCAAACATCATATCATTTTTCTTCTGCCGATTTCCAATTATATTACCAAACCCTAAACATTTTCAAACAAAACCAAGATGCCTCCTCGTACAAAAAATATCAAAACTTCAAAACGTAAACTAGACCAACAATCAACATCTTCGAATCCTCAAGTATGCTCCGACGAGCAGATTGAACGATGGATGCTCAAAGCCCCCCATTCGATAAAAAGGTATCAAGAAATTCAAAAGAAAAAGCTACATATAGGACCCTTCTATAATTTACTTAAGTTTCCTATGTACGACCTTGATGAACTTTGCGAAAATGTTGGATTGGAAACTTTAATTTCCTTCACACCGAATGATGTTCAGATAGATCAACTTGCTATTTTTTTATTCTACGCCAATCTAGATAGCACTGCTGTCTGGAATACCGAAGACGAGGACAATTGGTTGTGGTCAAGTGTTTATGGAAATACCATACGTTTAACTCCAGGATTAATCGGAAGAACCTTAGGATGCTCCGACACCGGTGAAGATCTTCACAATATCCCAGATATGCGTTTTAAACCAAGGAATAATATCACCCATCAAATATGGGAGGATGAAATGCCCAAATTTGCTTCAAAATATTTACGTCCTAAAGCTCGATTGCTCACAAGGATGATAATCAATACAATTGTTCCACGGATGGGGAGTCACGAGCAAATAACGGAGATTGAGCAAAAAGCACTTTATGCTCTTTTTAGTGGAACAAGGGTAAATTAGGCAAAGTTTATATTTGACGAGCTCAAACAATTTTGGAATCGATCAAGGCCATCGATTATCTATCCTACCTATATTATGAGGCTTCTTCGTGCACATAATATTTCGTCATATCTCTCGACGTTCGAAGAAATTTCCCCAAAATATGCTTCCACAAAGTTCTTTTCTTTAATGCATTTACCTGAGACTCCTTCAAAATTCATGTCTTTTGAAGATTGGTCGAATCGTCGACAATCTAGAAAATCTGAAAATCCTTCTCAACCATCTGCTGCTTCATCTCAACAGCCAGAACAACATAGAGAAATCACTCCTCCTCCTCCTGCTCCTTTTGATTATCCAGGGCAAGAAGACGTTATAGAGACTCGACTAGAAACAGATCCTAATGAAAGTATTCGAGATCTTACACTCAGAAATCAACATTCACTATCTCAAAATCAAAAGTACTTGGCTAAGCGAATCGACAAATTTGAAACTTCTTTTGCCACACGACTAGCCACAGTCAAAGAGTCTCTCTCCACTGTTCTATCAGTTCTGAAAGAGGTTCTACAGCGAGTCCGTGGTCCTTCACCACCATTTGACGATTGGCCTACTCATGTACCCTCTCCTCCTTCGAAACATTCCAAATTCTTTGACGATGAACCTTCAAAGGAAGCTTTGACGTCTCCCTTAAAAGCTAGCACTTCTACAAAAGATGAGCAAAAGGAAGATAATACAAATCAAGCTTCACCAAAGGAAGGACCAAAACAAGCTTCCCCAAAACAAGATGATCCAAATCCAAAATATCACTAGAACTTAGGTCTTTCAGTTGTTTGTATTTTGTGTAACCATCTTTTGTATCTATTTCCTTTCCAGCTTTAATGAAAATTTTCTTTTGACTTATACTTTTATATATTCTTTTTGATAATGTCAAAGGGGGAGAAATATATATTTAATCTTATCAACAAAACTAAGCACATATTCAGGGGGAGATTTGAAATATATACATAAGTACATTGAATAGTTGTCATCATCAAAAAGGGGGAGATTGTTAGGAAATCAAGTCTATAGTTTCGATGATAACAACTATACAATGGAAATCGAATGTACATATATATCTATATTTACAGATAGTTGATAGAGTAACGTCACCAAAGAGACTAAAGCAACACTCAAGACAAGAATCAAAAGACGTCAAATCAGAAGAGATTGAAGAGAAATAGGACATGCACAATATACAGCGACATGCACACTTTCAGACGTCTGAGAGCACAAGCCAGACGTCTGAATAATTCCTCTGGTTCATAAATCAGAAGCAATCAGACGTCTGGTTACCAACGTCAGACGTCTGAAAAGTATCCAAGCTTATAACAGATATGAAGACCAGACGTCTGAGGTTACTTTCCAAACGTCTGATTCAAGACTCGACTGTGCATTTTCAAGGCTCAACTGTCACATTCGAAAAGACACATCCACTTCTCTTTGTCGCAACTCTTCATCACCATCAGAAGCGACTTTACGGAGATTACAACAGATGCAACTATACAAGAAAACTCTTCATCACTATAAATAGTATCAGGAATTCAAGAGAAGACAATAACCTGACTTACTTACACTCTTATCTCTTGTACTCTGATTTATTCCTAATCTATAAGCAATCAAATACCTGTAATCAATCCTTCCATATATATAGAACTCCTCATTCAGATATTCTCAAGATCGATATATTGGAAGTACCTTTGTACTCAATAGTCAACATCCGTGTTACAGAACACATTCTTGACAAAGAAACTCTGCTATTGTAAACCTGTTCCTCCGGGTTAAGTGAGGGTTAGTTGAAAGGAAATTCCGAAGAGGAGCTTCGGGACTGGACGTAGGACGGGAGGTCCGAACCAGTATAAAATATCGGTGTGATTAGTTTTATTTACTTTGCTACTATCCTTTATAGTATTATATTATATAGTTAACTGTCTATACTTGCATATAATCTAGACGATCCACTCATATAGACTTTCAGAAGAAATATATATATATATTATTATATATATAACATATCTAGCCTAAGACGTCCGAAATTTCTCGAGCTCCAAACGAAGCATGCCGCCTGGTGTTTATTATGTTTTACCCCCATTCCGAACACAATGGAACTAGTCTCAATGCCTAATTCAATCGTATTCAGAAGATAGCTTTTCAAATCGAATTATTTTAATCAAATTTCTTTAATTAATTTTACGCATTTCAAGCTCGCACGGCCAAACGACAAGTCCGATCGCTACGAAACTTAAAATCCTACAATAACTCACCATTACGGATCCAATGAAACCAGTTTCGTCAAAATCTGAGACAGTGACCAAAATGCCTATTTTTACTCGTTAATTAAAACGAGCAATTTCCAAAATTTATTTATCCACTTTTAAATTCAATTTTAAAAGTTAACCATTTTCATTCTTTTTTAAATAAAATTTAAATCAATTTCCGATATCATTTTCATTCACATTAATTCAAGTTTCTATTATTTAAACAATTCCCAATATTAATTTAAACAATTTAACTATCAAATAAATTACATTAAGAATCATAAATTTCAAATGAATTTGGGTTATCAACCATTATATTATTTCCTTCTAAATAATTCAACACTTATCATTAAATTCCAGTTATTGATTGTAAACACATTCAATATATAAAATTTCATTTCAATACTCGTTATCGCCAAATCTTCGAAATTAGTTATTTCAAAAATTTTATTCGAGTTCATATTAAATTACTACACTAACAAATCATTAAAAAAAATATTTCTAACCATTTTTATTCAATAATCACATTAAATTTAATAATTTAAAATAGTTAAAGTACGGTTCGTTACATTAACCCCCACTCAAAACTTTTCATCCTCGAAAAGGGGACATAATTTTACACTTGATATATTTTATTCAAAGCAATCAACTTATAAAACTTTAAAATCTTATTTATAAAACCATTACTACGCTCTCACTAGCCACTCTGGTATCGGTTTTATGGAAATTATGAGTTATTTTATAAAAATGAGTTATAAAATTTTAAAATCTCAAAAAATTTCTAACACCCGGATTTACGGAAAATTTCGGCAGAATCTCCTTTGTGCGGCTCGGTCGGAAAAATTTAAAATATTAATATCATCATATAATATACATCTCATCTCAATGATGAGGCATCCCAACCATGGGGAAACAATATATAATATCAAAATATGGTATGTAATTCGAGATGTATACCTTTTATTAGCGTTATAAGCAAGTTAGCTTATATTTAAGTGAGCAAAAGCAACATACGCGCAAGCGAGCTCCAGAAGCTAGCATACGCCCTTCCGTACCTACTAAACACTCAATAATAGATGAGAATTTGCATAAAGCAAGAAATAAATATATATGACATAAACATAAACTAATAACAACTATATGCAACACAAGCACAAAGTAATTAATTTATTACATACCAGCATACTTCATTCATATTTAAATGACATTATTAAATTTATACACTTCCATTTCTTATTAACATTCATTCTCATTAACATTTTAATTGACTCAGTTTCAATTAATTTACATTCACATCCAATTTATTTGCATTCACTTTATTTACTTCTTAATTGATTAACATTCACCTATTAATATTCATTTCGTTAATCATACAATGGGTTTATATTCAATTCATTCGCTTTTAATTGATTTACATTCAACTAATTTGGTTTCAATCCATTATTAGTCAATCAACTAATATTCATTGCATTCACATTTTATTGATTATAATTCAATGTATTTACATTCAATCGATTTGTTTCAATTATTTACATTTGTTTCACCCACATTTAATTCATTCAATTGATTTCTTTCAATTTATTAACATTCGTTACAAATTTATTATATTCATACCTACTTATTCACATTCAATGAACTCTCATCCTATTAATTTACATTCTATTATGTCCAATTGACTTACATTCAATTATTAACGTTCATTAGGTTCACACTATTTATTTACATTCATTTACAATCATATTTGTAATTCACTTTCACATTCAATTTGATTTATGTTCATTTATTTTTTTATTCATTCACAAAGTATATTTCCCTTAATGTCGGTATCACTTAATTAACCATTCTCCAAATTTTACTCAAGTTTAATATCAACATTCCAGATTTTCTTTTTGCTTATCCAAAATGTTTAACCACATTCATAATTTGGTTTTACTTCCTATTTTCTCAAGTTTACAAGTTTATAACTTATTTATTCCAAATTTCTTACATCTTTACTTAAGTTAACTTCCATACATAATTTATTTACATTCACCTTTTGCTTTATAACTTGAGTTCATTTTTATTTCAAATCAAATTCTATTTTATTTAACTCATTTCATTTATTTAATCCATTTGATTTCTCTTAAGTTAATTCCACTTCATAATTCAACTTCAACCATTCTTTGTAATCTACTTTTTATCATGAAAATTTACAAAAATATGATTTCATTTATTACTTGTTTAGTTTCTTAAGTTCATATTCATTTACTTAAATAACATTCTTTTTTATATTCAATTTATTACGCTTAACATTTCTTATAACAACAATTAAGCGTACAAACATTTATTATAACAACCTAAACTTTATTTATACATATTTCTTAAACAAAATTTTCCATTTTACAATATTTTTATTACTTAAGTTTTAGTTTACTTGTATAACATTCCATTACATATCCATATAAACATTTTAGCTTTTTAAATATTTCGGGTAAGTTTATATATGTTTTAGAATGCAATTTATTACTATACAAATTAATTTTGGTTTATTTTACTTAACTAGAGTGTTCGACAATTTTCACATGTTCAAATTTCCATTATCTTCAAAATTAAGGGTTACAACCTAATTTTCATATTTCACTTAACACTTAGCCTCATTTACTTATTCTAACTTTAAAAGTTCAATTATAAAAATTCACTTTTCAATTTAACAATTAAGAATAATTAGTTGATGGATACTTAAGAAATTTAAATACCGGGTTCATTTCAAATCATCTTGAAATAATATATATACTTATCTCTTTTACATATCAATCATACTTTAAGAGTTTAAACCAAAATCCGTTTATCAACAATTTCGTAGCAAGGCTACTAAGTGGTCTCCCCCACTTTGAGACTCGAAAATGAATGTCGATGATGTCGCGGTCATCGCCGAAATTATTTTCCAACGACAGAAGAGAGGAGTAATATATTCACTTCTTTTTAAAACTCTTTGAAACAATTTTCTATTGAAAATACCTCCAAATACTACTAATATTATTTTCAAACTTTGAAAACTAGTTTCGAAACACCGGAATTTAAATTCTCAAATTCTCAATTCAAATTCATTTTTATTTACAATCATATTTAATAATCATATTTACACAATTCACTTCTTTTAATTAACATTTAATAGTTAATAGCTTATATTATCGACAAATCAAACAATAATGATAATAAACGAATATTATCATTTCCACAACCAACATGTTTATATATATCTAAATTCCATAAAATTATTCTTTTATATATAAAATATAATCCTAGATAAAATTATTTCATTTACCAATTTCCAAAACAATATTATGTCGACTTGCCCCCGTTTAAGTGTTTAGAAACTCCTATCGATAACATGGCGTCCCACGAATCGATCAGAATTCATAAACAACTTAACAGATATGTAAACACAATATAAAACAATTTTTAACACTAACAAGTACGCACTCTCATATATATACACTCAAACAAACTCATTCTAGGGTATTACTACCCTATCTCTAATGAGTCAAACCCCACAAAGCTAAGGGTATCGCTAAACCTAGCTTTGATACCAACTATGATGACCCACATTTCGAAAGGTTTAAATCGACAATAATCCACACATGTCCAACTTAAACAATCAGGAACATAGATAATCATTGGGGTTAATTTATAAAAATAAGAAAAGAAGAAGAAAACAAACACAGAATCTCTCAACGGAATGACAAAATATAATAATCAAATAAACAGTTCATGAAGCTGTTTATATTATACATTTGATTATAATTTATACAACATTTATCAGAGTTATATATACAACAAGGATAAATAAATAATGAAGCAGAATGGCATGATGCAGAGAATAATAATAGTAATTATATACCAAATCTTCGTCTTCATCCTCCGAAAAATGATCTTCAATGCACTAAACAAAATCAAGACTAACCCAAGCATAATGAAAAGACAAAACAATCGAGCCAGGACTAAAATATCCTTATGTGAGTCACATTGATATCACATAACATGAGTGTAATAGTGTCAAATATGTTTACGGGATTTCACATCTCCTATCCAGTGTATAACTTGCGTGCAATAACTCAAAAGATATTACGGGATTTTCCATCTCTTAAGGAACCCTGGACGCCTCTTTCAACTTCCCTGGATTTTGCTCAGGGGCGGGTCTCACTGGTTACGACTACCCCTTTCCTCTATCCTCCCCAACCTATATTCTCACTCAGCCACAATCCTTGCTACCACATCCGACTCCTTTAGCTTGAGCCCTGACCACCTCTTTCCATCCACCTACTTTGACCTTGCCACCTTAGCCGAGCTTCACCAAGCAACCTCCATCCTCCAATCCATTCAATTCCACCCCTTGCCAGAGAAGTTCATCTGGGCCCCAAATCCCACAGCTGGCTTCTCCGTCGCCTCCTGCTATGCTCACCTAAACAACCCTGGACGCCTCTTCAACTTCCCCAGACTTTGGAAATGTCAGCTCCAACCTCGCATCGCTTTCTTCCAATGGTGCCTTATCCACGACCGCATCAACACCAGAGACAGACTCATTCGTAATAACATCGCGGTGGACCCAAACTGTGCCTTATGCTCTAATGCAACCAAAAGTATCCAACATCTATTCATAGAATGTGATTTTTCTTTTAGGGTTTGGGTTGCACCCCAACAATCACTTCATTTTTTGAATATTGGCAGCATAACCCCCCCAACAAGCACCTAGATCCCTTTGTGGCTATATTCAGTTGGTGCATTTGGACCGAGCGAAATGCACACGTGTTCAGTAGGCCCAAATCTCACTTCGATGGAACATGCAGGCGTATTATTTACTATTTCTCATCCTTATCAGGCCACAGTTTCTCAGCTCCATTCAGGCTTAGACTGCCATTCTCCAGATCATCGCCAGCTGAATCGGCAGGCAGCTCTTGCGCAACTCCTACCAGAAGGCAACCTGGACACCACCACTGAACATTCTACAGTACTTATCTACTTTATATACTGATATATGTATTAAGCTGTTATGTATCTATGACTCTGCTATGTAGTTGACTGTCTGTGTGACTGTTGTGCAGTCTTCTCCCATTTTGGCCAGCGATCAGGCTTGTTGATCGTACTGTTTACATATTATTATGCTATATAACCGGCTGTGTAGTGACACGCTACACAACCGTCTTGCTCTAAAAAATATAGTAGAATACGCTATATATATAATGTTTAATCAGTAAAATAAATATTTTTCTTAGCGTTAAGGCTTTACATTGATCCAATTTAACATATTTATATAGCATGTAATCTATGCAGGTCCTGTAAGACAACCAGTAATGTCGGTAGCCAGTGAGTCCCCTATAGGTACAATACTAAACCAAAGTCGTAATAGGCTCGTATAAGGATAAGTATGACAAGGCAGGTGAGGCAATGCCCAAGGTAGGATTATACCAGTTTACCATTTCTGGCTAGTCGTAACCCATCCGTGGCCGACCGACCATCAATCCAAACAGAAGGGTGCACCTTTCGAAGCATGCCGCCTGGCGTTCATAATGTTTTACCCCCATTCCGAACACAATGGAACTAGTCTCGAGGCCTAATTCGATCGTATTCAGAAGATAGCTTTTCAAATCGAGTAATTTTAATCAAATTTCTTTAATTAATTTCTATGCATTTAAGCTCGCACGGTCAAACGAAAAGTCCGATCGCTACGAAACTTGAAATCCTACAATCCGAGACAGTGGCCAAAATGGTTATTTTTACTCGTTAACTAAAATCAGCAATTTCCAAAATTTATTTATCCACTTTTTAAATTCAATTTTAAAAGTTAACCATTTTCATTCTTGTTTAAATAAAATTTGAATCAATTTTCGATATCATTTTCATTCACATTAATTCTAGATTCCATTATTTAAACAATTCCCGATATTAATTTAAGCAATTTAGCAATTAAATAAATTACATTAATAATCATAACTTTCAATTAAATTTGGGTTTTCAACCATTATTTTATTTCCATCTAAATAATTCAACACTTATCATTACATTCCAATTATTGATTATAAACACATTCAATATATAAAATTTCATTTCAATACTCGTTATCGCCAAATCTTCGAAATTAGTTATTTCAAACATTTTATTCAAGTTCATATTAAATTACTACACTAACAAATCGTTAAAAAAATTATTTCTAACCATTTTTATTCAATAATCACATTAAATTTAATAATTTAATATAGTTAAAGTACAGGTCGTTACAAAAACTAAATTTTCTAAGTGTCACTTCTAGGGAAATGAAGTTCATTTCCTTGGGCATGTAGTATTAGTGAATGGATTGGCGGTAGACCCAGGGAAAGTAGCTACAGTCAGGGATTGGAAGACGCCAAAGAGTTCAAAGGTCCATACTTCTATGGGTTTGGCCAGATTTCATCAGAAGTTCATTAAGCATTTTGAAGGGATATTAGCACCTCTGACTCATTTAACGAAGAAGGATATGACTTGTAATTGGAGTTTGGAATGTGATGCGGGATTTGTTGTATTGAATGAGTTGTTGATGAGTGCTCCAGTTTTAGCTATTCCTGATGTACCTAACCATTTACTGTGTATATCGATGCATGCGGTACTAGTCTTGGTGTTGTTCTTATGAAAGAAGGAAGAGTATTAGCATATGTAAGTAGGCAGTTGAAGAACCACGAGAGGAATTGTCTGACACATGACTTGAAGTTAGCTGCTATTGTATTGACATTGAAATCGTGGAGACATTATCTATTAGTAGAGAGATTTGAGTTGTTTACAAACCATAAATATCTCAAATACTTGTTTTCTCAGAAGGACCTGAATCTAGGACAGCAGCGGTGGATGGAGTTCTTATCATCATATGACTTTGAGATTTCTTATACTTCTGGAAAAGGAAACGTAGTTGCAAATGCATTAAGTAGGAAGCATGCAGAGGTAAATACTATGTTTTTGGAGTGGAGAAACTTGGAATTCATATCAAAGTTTGAACTCAGACCTCAGTCGAAAAATGCACTTGGATTATTAGCAACAATGTAGGTTAGACCCACGTTGATGAATCGTGTTGGAGTAAGTCAAGTGCAAGATGCATTGTTTTTTGAAATTTTGGAGCAGTTAGAATGGGCTGAACAATCAAGTCATTTAGATCGTTACTCCAAGGATCAAAAGGGTTACTTGAGGAAAGATGGAAGGCTATGTATACCACGGGTTAAGTAGTTGACAGAGGAAGTTGACAGAGGAGGTCTTGGGTGAGTGCCATCGCTCTAGGATAACTATTCATGCAAGTGGAGATAAGATGTATCATGCAACAAACCGTTTTGTTGACCCACGAAAGTTGGCACTTATACATCCGCAATATTCAAATGCCAAGCATCTAGTGCCGAAAAGGCAGACTGTTAGGGTAAAATAGAAGGAAAAAGAATAGAGGGCAATAGAATCTTATAGTGGAACGATAACATATAATATAACAAAGACAACAAAAGTTGTCTCTTTAAGATACATGGTATATCATAGTTAAAAACAAACCTCATCAGCTTGGATAGTTATAACTCCCTGACCTTACAATTACTTATGGATATACATAATAATACAGCGGAATATAAAAATACTACGACAGGTGAACATCCAGCTCTTCTCCATGAGCTTCAAGCTCCACTAACGACAACCTAGAAAAACTCGGTCTAACCCAAGTTTATGAAAAATAATTGTAACGTCCCTCATTTTGAGGCCTGAAACTAGACGCTACAAGTGCTGCAGTCATCCATAGTATTAATTTCTAATGACAAAATGTGGTCATGTTAATCATATAAATAACATCAAAAGCACAAGAAATTGAAAATTTTCAAACATGGTTTAAAGAAAACTTTTCCATTGCACTAATAAATTTCTATATTAATTACATAATCTCCAAATTCAGGTTCAGATAAAATATAATTATTACAAGATACTCCAAGAGCTACGTATGAAGATGCCCCCTTGGTTTATCACAGTTTACTACTAGATAGATACATATTTTGTCATTACATACATTTAGACAAAACATCATAACAACACAGCGGATATAAATATATAGACTCCTATATAGCCAGCTCTTCCTCCTACACATATTTGAAAGCTTTATTCGTCAAACCTAAAACCCGAATATCTTACTCTTGAACTACTCAAATGAGCATCCGAGAGTTAAAAAGGAAATAGAAAAACGTCGGGTCAGACAAAAATTTTGATGTGCATAATAATATGCCATCTCGATAATAGATATCCAGTGAGACCATGCCCCTGAGCAAAACGGGTTTTCCCATTACTAGTATCTTCTGAAAATATGTTAATCACAATCATGCTCTTACATTCACAATAGTTAAATAAACATAAACAATCTTATGCATGCATACTAAATGGTCAAACCTACCAATCTATCTCAGTTAATTGTCTGTCTGTCTCTACTTCATAGTCTTCCTAGGATTACTACAAACCTATATGGCTGACTCAAGACTACTAAATATACCAAAATTCTCCAACTTACTATTAGGAGGAAAGTGAACTTTCCATCCAAACACAACCATCTTAGTGTTATCCTGATTATCTATCTCATAGTTTTGCTAGGCTCACTATGAACCTAATGGTTTTGCAGGCCAACCAATAACCTACCTAAGTTATATACTCTTTTCTATCACAAACCTACTTTTAGTTTTACTTTTAACAAATCCCTACACACTATAATTGTAGACTAATATAAACTTGGGCCTAATAGTTGAAGTATAGAACACTACCCTACACCGGTCCTATTATCTTGTTTTCTTTTCTCTAATCCTTGAGTCAATTTATCTAAACGTGATAAGAACAATAATTTCTCTAGCAAAATCCTGGGCTAAATACCATTTTTATTCCCTTGAAAACATGATTCTTTATAATCGATTTAACCCATGAAATCATACTTAAAAATAAGAAAATTATAGCCCTTCCAAAATATTATGCCAAGATATACGTTTTTAAGAAATTCCTTTCAGTACTTCGATATCAATTGGAGGTTATCGCACCTCAAAACTCTAAGCATTAAGATAAATCCATGAAATCAATAACTTGCAGCATCACTATGGCTGATACACAATGCCGTACCTTTATAAGGCCAATATCATCTATGTCGCATAGTATAAGGTTTGCATAGTATAAAGCTTTAAACTTGTAAGTAGGGGAATATCGACATTGATGACCTTCGACATTAATACCTTAAACAGTTGATATTGATTTCATAAAACTAAGCTACTATGCCGCTATACAAAGAATACCGAAATCATTTACTTGCGGCATTATTGTCATAAGAAAATCAACGGCATTATATCCACTTTATACCATTAATGTCGAAATTAACATATGCGACATTGCTGCCTTAAAGGGATAATGTCGAAGTTAAGTTATGTGGTGTCACTAACATAATAACTTTATCTCGAAAGTAATACCTACGGCATTACTGACATAATATAGTTAAAGCCGAAATAAAATATGCGACATCATTGCCACTATATACTAATGTCGGCATAGATAGATGCGACATTGGTAAGCGAAAAAGGTAAGCGGCAACAATGCCACCTATCCTTAATATCGGAAGTATGTAGTTGTAGGGTCAATACCGCATGCTTTAGGTTTATGTAGGCATTAACAAGTCACGAGATTACTCATGTCACTGTTAGTTTAATGTCGAGAATCCCTATAATTACGCTTCAACCTGATTGGAATCATTCCATACCAACACAGTTGATATTGTATGCTTCCCTTGTAGTTGAAGACGACATTGATAGCTGCGATATGGATGGACATCGGCATTGTTTACTGGCGTTATGGCAAACTCGTAGTTAACATAAAAACTTTTTATTTCCCACTTAAAGTAATTTTTTTTCACCTACTCTTAATCCACATCCAATTTCTATTAGTTAAGACTACACTTTATCAATTTCTTTTTCAGAAAACTGCTTTAAACCAAATTTATCGTTCCTAAAGTATTTTTCAAACCCTTTAACTTATATAATTATTTTAATATAATTATTAAGTCTTTGTAGCCTAATAAATTCATACAAAATTTTAAACACTTGGGAAAAATCCCCAAAAATCATTGAAAATTAGAATTAACATATTCCTTAATATATAAAAAAAATTAGGACCAAAAACATTATTTGATTATTTTTAGTAATTAAAGCCTAAAATAAATCTTTTTCCTCACTTCGAAAATTCATAAAATATCCATACTTGCTTGAAAAATTGTGAAATTAAAAAAAACTTTTCTAAAATAAAGTTATAAACGTCATATCCAAATTTCAAGGCATTTTGATGTCATAATCTAGTTTTTCACATTTGAACCCTACTATTTGATTCCATAATAAATCTAATGATCAACCATTCAAGCATATAATCAACCAATCAATCTTAATATGGCATAACAACAACATATGATTAAAGTTGAATAATAAAATCGAAATAAACATACAATTGTGAGATGGATAACTATTATTCACTTTGATTAAATAAAGAGATTGATATTTAAGTGTTGATTTGATCCCCATGAGGTTTATCCTTTGATTTCCTAGCTTTTTATCTTCTTAAAACTCCTAGCAATGGCTTATGTTTAGGAAGTGATTGTGAATGAGGAAGTGAGAATGGAATAGTATTTATGTTTAGAAAATAAGTCTTTTTTCTGTTTTTCCCATCACGTTATTCCTTCTTATTTAAGTTATAATTAATCTTATTAACTCATTAATTAAGGCATGACCTATTCAATTATCAAATTTCATTCTTCTTATCTCAATGCATTATTTTATTTGATTTATCTAATTAAATATCCCAAATAATATTACTCAAAATTAGGGGTGTTACAGACTCTCCTGCTTGAAGAATTTCGTCCTCAAAATTATGATAAGGTACACACCAAATATATAACACATATATAAAACATACCATCATAACAAATCAGGATAAGTGTTTCTAATCATGTCCTTTGTTTTCCAAGTATAGTCTTTCTCGTTGTCACTCCACTGGACTTTCACTAATCTGACTATCTTATTCCCTAACTTCTTTTCATCCCTAGCTACAATACGACCCGGATGTCTAACCAAAGTCAGGTCTGGTTCCACCACTAAATCTTCCAATGCAGTCAGAGTGATAGTAGTCTCTGGATCATCAACACACTTCCCAAAATATGAAACATGAAAAACATTGTGAACTCCTGCCAAACTGCTCGGTAACTCTATCCTATAAGTGAGTTTCACGATCCTTTCTGTAATAAGAAATGGTTCACTAAATCTAGGTGTTGATTTTCCTAACTTCCCAAACTGGATTACACCTTTCATCAGTGATACTTTGACCAAAACATAATCTACAACTGAGAACTCTAAGTCCTTACGCCTCTTGTTTGCGTATCTTTTCTACCTCGACTGAGCTTCCTTCATCCTAGCCTGAATTAACTAAATATTTTATGTGGCTTCTCTTACATATATAGACCAAGGATCAGTCTACCTCCAGTCCCTAACCAACATGCGGGTGACTTGCATGGCCTTCCATACAGAGCTTCAAAAGGTATCATCCCTATACTAGTCTGATAATTATTGTTATAGGAAAATTCGACTAAGTGTAGATGGTCTTCCTATGATCCTCTAAAGTCTAGCACATAAGCTCTTAACAAACCTTCCAAGACATTGTTAAATCTTTCCGTTTGCCCATCTGTCTGTGGATGGTAAGCGATACACATCTTGAGCTTGGTACCTAAGACCTCTTATTGACTCTTCTAGAATTCACTAGTGAATAAAGTGTCTCTATCACTGACCATGCTATTGAGAATCCCATGTAGTCTTACGATATTATTCATAAACAACTTCGCTAAGGTAGGTGCCATCCTTGTTGACCTAACGGGAATAAAGTGTGCACTCTTTGTCAGTCTATCTACCACGACCCATATGCTTTCATTTCCCCTATTCGACCTTCGCAGCCCATCAATAAAATCCATGGATATGGAATCCCATTTTTTAAAGTGGCACATTTTAAGGTTAAAGCAATCCACTTGGTTTCTGATCCTCTGCTTTTACTTGTTGGCAATTCAAACATTGTTTCACCCGCAAGCTAACATGTCCTTTCATTTCTTCCTAGAAGAAACTCCTCTTCATATCTTGATACAATTTAGTTCCTCCAAGATGAATAGTAAACTTCGATCAATGAAACTCCCCAAGAGCCTACCTTAGGTTACAAATAAATTTTGCTCCCAATCATCCCTTCTTCCTCAACCATCCATTCTGGTCAAGACTAAAACCTTTTAAATCGTCAATCTGAATTCTCTCTTTAAGCCTTCCAATCCGTTCAGCTAGCAATGGATCATCATTCTTCTTAGAAGCAATGCTTTCGATCATTACCAGTCGAACTTCCAAACAAGATAACATTGTGATATTCCAACTAGAACTAGCCGTCAACCTTAACCTTACACCATAAGTAGTGAATGCTTCTAAATCTTTCCGCACCGCTAACATTGCTAATATTGCATTCTGATGTTTTCTGCTAAGTGCATCAGCTACCTTGTTTCCTTTCCCTGGTGTATACTCAATACCAAAACCATAAGCTACTATGAACTCTAACCACCTCTGATGTCTTATATTCAACTCCTTCTATGAGAATAAATATCTTAAAGACTTCTGATCCATAAACAACTCGAATCTTTCTCTCAAAAGGTAATGTCTCCACACTTTCGAAGCAAAGATTGTTGCTACCAACTCCAAATTGTAAGTTGGATACCTAACTTCATACGGTCTAAGTTGTCGAGAAGCATAGACAATCACTTTACCTTTTTGCATCAATACAGCTCCTAATCTTGTTTCACATGCATCAGTATACACCACCAAAACTTACTTCCCACCCGAAACAACTAACATAGGCACCTTGGTCAGTAAATATTTTAGCTTTAGGAATGCCTCCTTGCATTTATCGGTCCTAACATACTTCACATTCTTCCTTGTTAGTTTATTCATCAGTGCTACTATATGAGAGAAATCCTTGATGGATCTCTGATAATAGCTAGATAATCCAAGAAAAATCTTTACCTCAATCACCGTCTTGGGTCTCTTCCAATTATTTACAGCTTTTATCTCAGCTAGATCTACTGCTAACCCTTTTTCGGAGAATACATTACCAAGAAACTTCACTTCTTTCTTTCAAAATGACATTTTGAAAACTTCGCCTTTAATTGATGCTTTCTCAATGTCTCAAGCACTATTCTAAGATGAATCTCAAGATCTCGCTCATTCCATGAATATACCAGAATGTCATTTATAAATACTAACACGAATCTATCTAAATGCTTTTGGAAGATTTGGTTCATCAAATCTACAAAGAAAGCAGGCGCTTTAGTCAATCTGAATGGCATTATTAACCACTCATACAAACCATATCTTGTTTGAAATGCCATCAAAGAAATACAGTCCTCCGATACCCTCAATTGATGGAACCCTGTCGCCAAAGCTAACTTAGAAAGTACTTTGGCTCCACTCAATTGATTGAACAAATTATCTATCCTTGGCAATAGATATCTATCCTTTATTGTCTTTTCATTCAGCTTAGGGTAGTCGATACACAATCTCAACAACACCTACGGTTTCTTTATGAACACCGTGGCCGCTCCCCAAGGCGAACTGCTTGGTCTAATAAAATTCTTTCATTCTAGGTCCACTAGCTGCACCTTTAACTCCTTTATCTCGGTAGGTTTCTTCTGTTAAGCGGTCTACTTACGGGTTCGGCTCCAAGTACAAGATCTATTCGAAACTCAATAGCTTGTTTCAACGGTAATCCTGTCACTGGCTCAAAGAAATCTGCAAAATTTCTAACACAAAACTTGCTTCAACCCGTCTTCCTCCACCATTGCACCCAAGAAAGCACAAACATCAAAATTCGAGTTCTTTACCGAGTATATAATTTGATCACTACTATTAGGGTGTCTTAGTGATATTTTCTTATCTTGGCAAGATATCCTAGCATCATATTTGCTCAACCAATCTATACCCAATATAATTCCAAATCCTAGAAAATCAGATACATGCAAACTGTAGGAAAGTATATGACCTAACCACTCAAACTCTAATTGGTCACATCTCATCCTAGATTTGCATACCCTCCTATTGGATTCGCAACCCTTAAGGAAGTAATAAGGTATGATGTTTCTGATCTAATCTTATCTACCAAACAACGAGAGATAAAAGAATATGATGCACCAATATCAAACAATAATCTAATAGGTATGCCATGAATCGAAAGCATACCTCCCATCATAGTCTTTCCCTTCTCCTCTGCTGTTGGTTTCGAGCCAGGCGGTTTCAAAGCAAACACTTTTCCTTTCTCAACCTTAGCTTGTTCTTTGGACTGATTCTTGTAACATCCTATCTGGTCAAGGTTGAAACACCTGATGTTCTTCTTTTCAATGACTTCTTTCCATCCTTGGAACGACTCTCATTGGCTAAGTGCCCTTTCTGGTCATGCTTGTAGCAAATAACATTAGCTTTTCCCTTCTTTGTAGCTCCACTCTTCTGAGCTCCCTTTTTTCTGAAAGAACTTTATTTTCTGACTTTGACCACCCTAAGACTCTACCAGCTTGTTATTACTAAACATCGCAAGCATCTCTTCGTTCCTCAATGCCATTTCCACTACTACATCATAAGGGTCTCTAAGATGCGATAGTGTTGAACGGGCATGCTCTTGTTTTAACCCTCTAATAAACTTATCGTTTCATTTTCTCATTGTATCCACAGTAGCATATCCATATCTTGATAGCTCCTTAAATCTGGTCACATACTTAAGCACTTTCAAATCACCTGTTAACCCAAAAAATGGATCAACACCCTGGATTGAGTGTCAAAGCACTAGCCATGTTTATCAAGTTAAAATAAAATAGAAACAAGGAATAATAACTTGCAGATAAAGTAAAGAGGTAAGAGATTTTTATAGTGGTTTGGCTGTTAACGAAGCTTACGTCTACTTTATAACTTTTGTTATTGACTGACTACAGTTACAAGTTGAATCTGATTACAATAGCGATCCATCTGGTTAGGCCGCTAGCGACCCATCTAGCTTTATCCAATCAAGCTCATTTGTGGTGAATGTCTTCTTTTATGTCTTCTAAGTGTTCTCCCAAAATTTCAAGTCAATCCGACTTCGTATGAGTTCTCTAGATCCATTTTAAGTTAGCGGCTTTGGTCAAAAAGCGGGTAAACAACTTGAATCAGATGAGTCTTTACTTCTTGAACTACGCTGCTTGGAATGCTATGAAACTAGGTAAGTATTCTTAAAAGAGGTAGTAAATCATGATGCAAAAGGCTTTAACAACTCTTAATGCTTTCTTTTGGATCGCTAGCAATCCATGGATGATGGATCGCAGCGATCCATCTACTTAGTAAATTTTTGGCTTGTTTCTCTTAAGTTCCATTGGTTTGTTCTTTTAGATGCCTTGTTCAAGTTTCATGTCATTCTGGCTTAGTCTGGATAATTGAACTCCTATTGAATTCTGCTGGGTTAAAAACCCAATTAACATCATCTTTATCCAATTCAACGAACTTTCTAAGCAAAGTTGACTTTGCTATTTCATTCATGAATCTTTCCTCGAATCTCCTTCTGAACTATGCTTCCATAGTTACACTATTCCACCAATACAATGCAGCTCCATGCAATTGCCTGGATTCTAATCTCCTCTTCTATTATCGTTTAATCCTAAATCAACAAAAATCCTTTCACAATGAAGCAGCCAATTTTCTACTTTGATAGCATCCACTATTCCAATAAATGGTGTTCCCCCAAGTCTTGCATAATCCCGACTCAAAACAACATAGTTGTTGACAACTAGATCTTTAGGATTCGCTTCTCCAACATTAGCACCCACCAATTCAGCTACAGCTACAGCTTGCATCATATTGACAAAGAATTGGTACATAGCTCCCATATCTACTGGTAGTGTTCCAGCATCCATATTAGCAGCTATTTTTTGACCTGAATTCCTCCTAGTGTTGGGCCTGACATTTCAACTGGTTATGGTGCTTCCTCCACCGAAATTCACTCTTCCGTTTCCTGCCTCCATATCTTATGTTCCTTAAATCTACATTTGACCTTAGTAGGACATGGAAGAACGATCTAAGAGAGGGGGAAGAATAGCGACAAGATATATACTTATATATAACAAATAGAATTACATTACTATAGCATTATCTCATTCTTTAATTCATTAAGATTATGTTTTCAAAAACTCTTTTACAGTTCAAAATTCTTTTAGTTTTACATAAACCTTTGCTCTGATACCAAGTTGTAACATCCACCATTTTAAGGCTTGAAACTAAGCGCTACGGAGGCTGCAGTCATCCATAGTATTAATTTTCGACGACATAATGCGGTCATGTTAATCATATAAATAATACCAGAAACACATAAATATGAAAATTATCAAATATAGTTTAAAGACACTTTATTATTTCATTAATAAATTTCCATATTCATTGCATAATCTTCAAACGTTCCCCAATTCAGATAAAATATAATTATTACAAAATACTCCAAGAGTGACATATGAAGATACCCTCTTGGTTGATCAGAGTTTATTACTAGACATATACATATTCTGCCATCACATACATTCAAACAAAATATCATAACGACACAGCGGACATAAATAGGCACATATAGACTCCTATATAGCTAGCTCTGCCTTCGGTATGTCTTTGGAAGCTTTATTCGTCAAACCTAAAACCTGAAAACCTTACTCTCGAACTACTCAAATGAGCATTTGAGAGTTAAGGGAGGAAAAATCTTCGGGTTAGACAAAAAGTCTGGTATGAATAATAATATACCATCCCGATAATAGATATCTAGTGAGACCACGCCGCTAAATGGAACGGGTTTTCCCCTCACTAGTATCTTCTGAAAATATGTCAATCACAATCATGCTCCTGCATTCACAATGGTTAAATAAACATAAACAATCATATGCACGCATGCTAAATGGGTAAACCCGATCAATCTGTTTCAATTTATTGACTGTCCGTCTCTACTTCTTAGTTTTCCCAGGGTTAATACAAACCAATATGGCTGACTCGGGCCTACCAGATATACCAAAATTCTCCAATATTCCATTAGGATTAAACTGGATTGTCCATCCAAACATAATCATCTTAGTGTTATCCTGACTATCTGTCAATCTCATAGTTTTGCTAGGCTCACTATGAATCTAATGGTTTTGCAGGCCAACCAACAACCTACCTAAGTTATATATTCCTTTTTGTGCATAAATCGACTTTTAGTTTTGCCCTTAACAAAGCCCTACGCACTTGAATTGTATACTAATATCAAATAGGGGCTAACAGTTGAAGTATAGGGAGCTACCCTAAACCAGTCCCATTGTTATCCCGCCTTTTGGCAAAGCCGTGACACCAAGGAATTGACTAATAACCAATGATGGTCCGTCCTAGAGAACGATTATACACAGGCTCACTATGGAAATCGATGAATTTAGTCCTAGTCCAGATTGAGCCAAAATTGATATGGCACGACAAGCGAAGCTATGAGAGTCAACGTTCCAAATTTCAAGTCAATCCGAGTTCGTATGCTTAAGTTATGAACGATACAAAATTGGATGAAAACCAACCACCGGTCGAATCGCTCAGATTCGACTCATTTCACAACCTTCGACTCGCTTTGCAAAAGCCACCCTCAACTCGCTTCGCAGTAGCCACCTTCGACTCGCTTCGTAGAAGCCACCCTCGACTCGCTTCGCAGAAGCCACCTTCGACTCGCTTCGTAGAAGCCACCCTCGACTCGCTTCGCAGAAGCCACCTTCGAATCACTTCGCAGAAGCCACCTTCGACTCGCATAAGCCATCTTCGACTCGCTTCGCATAAGCCTTCTTCGACTCGCTTTGCTGAAGCCATCTTCGATTCGCTTAGTTCGCATCCATCATGGAAGCCCACTTCGACTCGTTCCACTTCAACTCCACCTCAGAACCTCTGTTCGACTCGCTCCGCATCCTTCAGAAAACCATTATTCGACTCCATCGATACGAAACCACAGTTCGTATCGATCACCTTCGACTCCGTCTCCTATACAGTTCGTATCCATCGTTGATCTTCTGATTGAATCCATCGTGTTGCCATATTCAAATCAATCGACCAGGGTTGAGCTTCAATCGATACGAACAAGGCAAGGTCTAGGCACCATGTCATCGAGTCAAGCAGCGACTCGAACAAGACCGAGTCGAACAGCGATGCAGACGAGAGTGAGTCGAACAAGAGCGAGTCGAAGGAAACAGCCTACCGAAAACCTCATTTCATATCGATCATATCTCCCAATCTACAAGTCCAAATGCTATGAAATTTTCACAGAAGACTACGTGCATGCTAAAGAATGTCCATGCCAAATTTCGACTCTATTGGATGAAATCTTGATCGAGTTGAAATCTATTCGTGTCGATCACAGATCAAACCAAAACTTCACGGGCTTGGGCGTGCGGGCCTGGTCACATGTCAGAAAGGGTCTCCCAAGATCTGAGAGGAATATCAGCCTCCTACACCTATAAATAGACCTCCAAAGCCAACAGAAAAGGGGTTCTTCTCCTTCTTTGAGATATCCAACATCCAGACTCTGCCAGATCCAGATCCAAGCTCCATTGCTGCTGCTACCAATGAATTCCACTGCTACAAATCATAATTATCTGCTGTAATTCATTGAATTCACTTGTAAACATCAAAGAAAGATCAATAAAGCAAACTACTTCAGAGTGGACGTAGGCAAGATCGCCGAACCACTATAAACCTTGTGTCTCTGTCTACTTCTTTCTGTTTTAAGTTTATTATTCTTCATTTTTATCCTCTACAATACTTAGATCTGAGATCTGTGATTACATATTGCTGATTTGTGTTCATACACTGGTGCTTTCACGATATTTGGGGTTTGTGACCATTTTTGGCGCAAACACTTTGGTGCTTTCACTGAGAGGGCTAATTCAGGATCCTATCGCTTGGAAATTGAATTTGAAGGCTTAGAGAATTCAGATCTGAAAAGCTATGACAAGACAATCAAATCGAAGACAAAGGCTAGAGAGAGGTCAGCATGAAGGGAGTCAGGAGGCTTCTTCAGGTGCAAATCAGACATCAATCTACATCACCAGGGATGAGATAGAGACAATGATGAAAAGACAAGAGGAAATGATCCAGAACTTGCTTCTTCAGATTGGGCAACTTGGAGCGCAAAATAAAGGAGCAACCAGAGTTCAGAACGGAGCAGGACCATCTGGCACAGCCCCAGAACTAGGGAGCACTTACCCAGAGCATGTTGACCCAATTCCAGGAATAGTACCAGAAGGAGCTGCGCAGCACGGTGTTGATAGAGAAGCGAATGTTCATTCAGGAGAACAGACCCCAGGAATCCCTCATGAACTCGGGGGGCAAATCGGAAACAACGGACAAGGACTACAACTTGGAGATAGTGACAGATTGGCGGAGATGGTCAGACGAGCCATGAGGGGCGGACTAGTGAATAGAGATCTGGAGGATGTGAATAGGAGTCCCTTTGCTCCTACGATCAGGAAAGCCAGGAACCCACCAGAATTCAAGCTACCAACATTAGAGACGTACGATGGAAGGACAGATCCTGCAGTACACCTGACACGATACATGAGGCATATGGAGGTGTTGGGGGCATCGGAGGAGGTCATGGCCCGGTGCTTCCCATTGTATTTGACAGACATCGCAGCACTATAGTTTAGACAGCTAGAGAGTGGCTCCATAGGAACATAGACCGATCTGACTGAGAAGTTTATGAGGCAATTCAGAGTTCACATTTCAAGACCCAAGAATGTGATGAGTTTGGCAGCACTGAAGCAAAGAACCGGGGAGTCTTTGAGGAACTTTCTGACACGATTCAATGCGGCGGCCGCATTGGTGGATCGACCCGATCCATCCATGGTTTTGATGGCAGCTGTGTCTGGCATAGCTGATGGCACAGAGTTCAAGAATTCGTTAACAAGGGATCCTCCTATGGATCTAGGAGAATTTTATCATGAAGCTGAAGGATAATTACGATTAGAGGATGCGAATACTGAGAGAGAAGAAGGAGAAAGAGTTGATGTTTATGTAGTCAAGAGTGAAAATCCTCCTAAAGCAAGTTCGGGAAATGGTAGAGAGAAACGAAAAGCTGAGGACAATAGTGATGGACCAACACGACCACGAAAGGAACCAAGATTAACCTCTTACACGGAGTTGAATGAAACTTTGGAAAGACTCTACCAAGATACCAGGGGGAAGATTCCTTATCTAAAACCGATGAGAAGGGATCCGACCAACAATGAAAGAAGGTCAGACAAGTACTGCTTATTCCACGAGCGGAATGGTCATAGCACGAATGATTGCCGACACTTGAGGGATGAGGTTGAGGGACATATCCGGAATGGTCTACTATCGCGGTATGTAAGAAGGGGAAAAACAACGGTGGAACGGGAGCGACCACCACCTGCACCTACTGGAGACGGCTCAGGATCGAGGCGTCAGCTTGTCATCAATTGATTGGGGTAATGACGAATAAGTAGCAAACTCCACACCAACGCGATTAAGTCATTTACACATGTACAGGACCGTGAACGATCCTCAGGCATGCTCTGATACGACTACTAATCGCAACGGTGTGAGTGTTTTCACTTTGACGTCCTTGTTTTCCTTTTATTTTCCATTTCTAATATTTAAACCTGATTTTGTTGAACATTTCTGTTGAAAAACTCGTTTTTAATAAAAGCATGCCATTTGTGATGCCATGACGGCTAAGCCACTTACACATGTAAGGGATCACGAACGGTCCTCAGGCATGCTCTGGGACGGCGATAAACCGCCACCACAAACAACTCAGAAACTCACTCGAACGTGAAATCTGACGTTGTTAACACTAAGTCCCTCCCGGGCACACAAAATTCGCCTCGAACGGCACCCGACCGCGAACGGTCACAAATCGCCTCGAACGGCACCCGACCGCGAACGGTCACAAATCGCCTCGAACGGCACCCGACCGCGAACGGTCACAATTCGCATCGAACGGCACCTGATCGCGAACGATCACAAATCGCCTCGAACGGCACCCCGACCGCGAACAGTCATCATTCGCCGCGAACGGCATCCGACCGCGAACGGTCATATATGACCTTGAATGACATACGATCCCGAACGATCATCATTCGTGGTCAAATAAAACTATTAATTCCTTTGCAGGTCATCAACAGGATATGAACATCCAGCTCATGGTATTATAACTATTCAGAGTAAAGATTGCAGCATTTCAAAGCACATCATGTTTCCACAAGACGTACTTTGGGAGGCAAATGTTATCCCACCTTTTGGCAAAGCTGTGACACCAAGGAATTGACTAATAACCAATGACGGTCCATCCTAGAAAAAGATTATACACAGGCTCACTATGGAAATCGATGAATTTAGTCCGAGTCCGGATCGAGCCAAAATTAATATGACACGACAAGCGAAGCTATGAGAGTCAACTTTCCAAATTTCAAGTCAATCCGAGTTCGTATGCTTAAGTTATGAACGATACAAAATTGGATGAAAACTAACCACCGGTCGAATCGCTTAGATTCGACTCGTTTCACAACCTTCGACTCGCTTCGCAGAAACCATCTTCGACTAGCTTCGCAGAAGCCACCTTCGACTCGCTTTGCAGAAGCCACCCTCGACTCGCTTCGCAGAAACCACCTTCGACTCGCTTCGCAGAAGCCACCTTTGACTCGCTTCGCAGAAGCCATCTTCGACTCGCTTCGCATAAGCCATCTTCGACTCGCTCAGTTCGCATTCATCATGGAAGCCCACTTCGACTCGCTCCACTTTAACTCCACCTCAGAACCTCTGTTCGACTCGCTCCGCATCCTTCAGCAAACCATTATTCGACTCCATCGATATGAAACCACAGTTCGTATCGATCACCTTCGACTCCGTCTCCTATATAGTTCGTATCCATCGTTGATCTTCTAATTGAATCCATCGTGTTGCCATATTCAAATTAATCGACCAGGGTTGAGCTTCAATTGATACGAACAAGGCAAGGTCTAGGCACCACGTCATCGAGTCAAGTAGTGACTCGAACAAGACCGAGTCGAACAGCGATGCAGATGAGAGCGAGTCGAACAAGAGAGAGTCAAAGGAAACAGCTTACCGAAAACCTCATTTCGTATCGATCATATCTCCCAATCTACAAGTCCAAATGCTATGAAATTTTCATAGAAGACTACGTGCATGCTAAAGAATGTCCACGCCAAAGTTCGACTCCATTGGATGAAATCTTGATCGAGTCGAAATCTGTTCGTGTCGATCACGGATCGGACCGAAACTTCACGGGCTTGGGCGTGCGGGCCTGGTCATGTGTCAGAAAGGGTCTCCCGAGATCTGAGAGGAATATCAGCCTCCTACACCTATAAATAGACCCCCAAAGCCAACATAAAAGGGGTTCTTCTCCTTCTTTGAGATCTCCAATGTCCAGACTCTGCCAGATCCAGATCCAAGCTCCATTGCTGCTGCTACCAATGAATTCCATTGCTGCAAATCATAATTATCTGCTGTAATTCATTGAATTCACTTGTAAACATCAAAGAAAGATCAATAAAGCGAACTACTTCAGAGTGGACGTAGGCAAGATCGCCGAACCACTATAAACCTTGTGTCTCTGTCTACTTCTTTCTGTTTTAAGTTTATTATTCTTCATTTTTATCCTCTACAATACTTAGATCTGAGATCTGTGATTACATATTACTGATTCGTGTTCATACACTGGTGCTTTCACGATATTTGGGGTTTGTGACCATTTTTGGCGCAAACACCCATTATCTGATTTTTTTTTCTAATCCCTAAGTCAATTTATCCTGTCATAATTTATCTAAAGGTGATAAGAAGAATAATCTCTCTAGTAAAATCCTAAGCTAAATACCCTTTATATTTCCTTGAAAACATAATTCTTTAAAATCTATTTGACCCTCAAAATCATACTTAAAAATAAGGAAATTATAGCCCTTTACTTTATCTAAAATATTATGCCAAGATATATGCTTTTATGAAATAGCTTTCATTAACTTCAAAATCAATCAGAGGTTATCACACCTCAAAACTTTAGGAAATCAATCCTTTTAAAATAAAACCATTAAATCAATAACTATATAAATTATTTTGATTTATAAATCGCAAAACCTTATGGCTAATATCATCTATTCGCATAGTATAAAATATAAGTTGTAAGGTTTGCATAGTATAAAGCTTTTAAACTTGTAAGTAGGGGAACATCGACATTGAGGACCTCCGATATCAATACCTTAAAACTGTTCATATTGATTTCTTAAAACTGGGATACTATGCTGCTATACAAAGAATATCAAAATCATTTACTTGCGGCATTGTTGTCATAAGGAAATCGGTGGCATTATATTCACTTTATACCATTAATGTCGAAAGTAACATCTACGGCATTGCTACCTTAAAGGAATAATGTGAAGTTAAGTTATACAGTGTCACTATAATTTTATCTCGAAAGTATTACTAGCGGCATTACTGCCATAATATAGCTAAAGCCGAAATAAAATATGCGGGATCATTGCCACTATATACTAATGTCGGCATAGATAGATGCAGCATTGGTAATCCACAAAGGTAAGCGGCAAGAATGCCACATGTCCTTAATATTAGAAGTATGTAGTTGCAGGGCCAATACCGCATGCTTTAGGTTTATGTCGGCATTGATAAGTCATGAGATTACTCATGTCGCTATTAGCTTACTGCCGAGAATCCCTATAATTACGCTTCAACGTGATTGGAATCATTCCATACCAACATAGTTGATATCATATGCTTCCCTTCCGGTTGAAGACGACATTGATAGCTGCGACATGGATGGACTTTGGTATTGATTACCAGAGTTATGGCAAACTCATAATTAACATAAAAACTTTTTATTTCCCATTTAAAATAATTTCTTTTCACCTACTCTTAATCCATGTCCAATTTCTGTTGTTTAAGACTACACTTTATCAATTTCTTTTCTAGAAAACTGTTGTAAACAAGATTTATCATTCCCAAAGTATTTTGCAAACACTATAACCTATATAATTATTTTAATGTCGTTATTAAGCCTTTCTAGCCTAATAAATTCATATAAAATTATAAAGACTTGGAATAAATCCGCAAAAATCATTGAAAATAAAAATTAATATATTCTTTGGCATGTAAAAATTTCAAGACCTAAAACATTATTTAATCATTTTTAATAATTGAAACGGAAAAAATCCTTTTTCTTACTTAGGAAATTCTTAAAATATTAATAATTTCTTGGAAAACTATAAAATTAAAAACTTACTTCTAAAATAATTTCATAAACGTCATATCCAAATTTCAAGCCATTTGGATCTCATAAACTAGATTTTCACACGTAAACCCTATTATTTAATTCCATAATAAGTCCAATAATCAACTAATATGGCATAACAATAACATATGATTCGGGTTTAATCATAAAACAGTAATTAACAGACAATTGTGAGATGGATAACTATTATTCACTTTGATTAGATAAAGAGATTGAGATTTAAGTATTGATTTGATCCCCTTAAGCTTTATCCTTTGATTTCCTAGCCTTTTCTCTTCTTAAACCTACTAGAAATGGCCGTCCATGTCTTTGTTTTAGTTTGTATGAAGTGATTGTGAATAAGGGCCTATTATCCAAGAATTCTTTCTCAATTCTCAAAAAACTTTTATTACAACAATGGTGTTGTAATCCATGCTTCTTTTTCACTTTCAATAAACTTAAAAATACTTCCAACATAGTTTTTTAAAACATCCATTTGAAATATCACTTGGAAAATCTCGAGTATGAAATTTATTTAAAACTCAAAATTGTTTCTATTCCTTATTTCGAAATAAAACATCTTTAATAGTTTATATTAAATGATAATTTCAAAACACTTAAATATATGTTACAAACATTTAACTAAAAGGACTAAAGAAGAAAAATCAATTTTAAAATCATTTTATAAAAGTTGGAAATAGAGCCACAAAAATGTCGCTAGAAGAGTATGGAAAATTTCTTTAATTCAGTTCTTTTCAAAATGGAATTTCCTCCAAGTTTTTACAAAATATGAATACCATACTTTATTTTTAGAACAACATACTATTAGTATGGCATCCATTCACAAAAATTTAGAGAATTTTGACATCAACAAAACTCATTTGAAAATTGTTGATAACTTGGCTTTCAAACTGCAAAACCAAGACCAAAACTTTTCTATCTTTTAAACACTTTGGAGTTAGGTGTTATGACCTTTTCTGAATCATCATAAGTTGGTTCAAACAAAATTTTTAAAGCACAAAAGCGCTACCAAATATTTAATGATGCAAACACAAACATAAGATTTCATACACAAGATCTAAGAAGATGGGATTTCAAAGTGCAATAACGCAATTTCAAAGTGCGAAAGCACATTCATTCCACTATTCAACATTTTTGCTACTTTAATATCTTGACCAACAACCAAACATTTATATAATCAAGATGCATACAAAAGCAAATCAATAATGGCGAGAAACCCTTTAGGGTCTCTCGATAAAGTTCCTTGTAAATTACATATATCTATGTTCTTCGAAGAGTTCCATAGCGATCTATTTGCAATGAAAGTAATTCGACTTCCTCTTGCTTTTTGTCCCCTATAAAATAATGGTTATTTGTCATCCACTATCAAGCGGGAACAAATCCAAATAAGTGATATACATAAGTATAAACAACATAAATAACAATTTATACTTTACAACATTTTGCCAATTTTAAAACCACTTTAAAGTGAGATTAACTCACTCTCATGCAAGCTTAGACCAAACGAAAGAAACATAAGCCTTCCTCGACCAAGCAATACCACAGGACACCACCTTTCTTGCTCGACTCCAACTCAAAGCCCGGAAAAACTCCCCCTTGCTCACGCCATTGCCTAGGGAGGTCCAAAACGCACATAACTGTGGATGAAAAAGGTAAGGTTTGGCGACAAAGCTTACATCTTTGGGTCTATAGTGGTGTTAGTTATCATATTCAAAGGTAAATGAAGAAGTTTCCTTTAGAAAAAGAGGAGCTTTGGCATGGTTTTGATTTTTTTTGAAACTGGAAGGAAGATGGTAAAAAGAAGTGGAGTTTCAGAAGTAGGGAATGCAAAACGATAAGGTGTAATACTTAAGCTCTTTTATAAATATGGAAAGTTGGAAAATCACATCACCTACCTCTTAGCCAAAAGACTCTTCTACCCCTCATGGATTTTGGGCCCATGTGCACCACACCCCTCTATGTAACCATGATATCTTCCATCACTTCCACATCACATCAAAGAAAATGCACAAAAAGTCTTCCTTATTATTTATAACCTAATGACATCGTTTGCCGCTAATGAAACTTGCTTTTATTTAAATTCTTTTTGTACTATATGACTTTATTATTATGTGTGAATGTAGTTACAAAAGTGTGCAATAATATTTCAACAACTTTTGTTCGATAAAAAGTCGAAAAATCCAAAAAACGAATTTCAGTCACATTTTTAATTTTTCACTGAACTATTTATTTATATAAATAAATTTAAAAAATGAGTATACCATTATTATTTATTAATTAAAAACAGTTTAATAATGCTATAAAATCCATTTAAATTTAAATTCACAATTCAGTTATTTAAATAACCTTACAATTAAGTATAAAGTGTTTACATTTTAAAGGGATGTTACATATCAGGATGTGAAGGTGATATTCTATTGGCATGGTATGAAGAGTCATGTAGTTGAGTTTGTGGTGAAGTGTATGACATGCTTGAGGGTAAAGGCAGAATAGAAGAAGCTAAATAGGCTATTATTTTCGTTATACGTGCCATAGTGGAAGTGGGAATGTATATCTATCGATTTTATAGATGGATTACCCTGGAGTAGAAGAGGAAATGAGAGCATATGGGTTATAGTGGATCGTCTTACAAAGAACGCACATTTTATTTTGATTCAAAGTATGAGAACCAAAGCGGCTTTAGCAATGCAGTATATTAAAGAAGTGGTTCGACTACATGAAGTACCAGCCAGTAGAATAGCGAACGGGACCCACTTTTCATGGGCGAATTCCGGAGGAGTCTACAGGAGGTAATGGGAACAAAATCAAACCTAAGCATCGTATATCACCCATAGACCGATGTACAAATTGAAAGAGTGAACAAATTATTAGAGGATTTACTCAGGGCTTACATATCATATTTTGGAGATTTTTAGGAGGATCATTTACCCCTTGTGGAGTTCATGTATAATAATAGCTACCAGGCTAGTATAGGCATGACATCGTTTGAAGCATTGTATGGAAGGCCATGAAAATCACCTTCTTGTTAGTGGGAGTCTACGGAAAAGATTATTTTGGGTTCGATGAAAGAGGATGAAAGTTACATAGGATCGACAGATTTCATATGCAAATAAGAGAAGGAAAGATTTGGAGTTCGAAGTGGGAGATTTGGGTTTTGTCAAAGTTTTTATGTTGAAGAGGGCAGTAAGATTCGGGAATTCGAGAAAGTTAGTACTCAGATTTGTTTGCCCATTTCCAGTGCTAGAGAGGATAGGGAGCCTGGCGTATAGAGTAGAGCTTCCGGAGAAGATAATGGGAGTTCATAATGTGTTTGATGTGTCAAATTTGCAAAAATGTATACATGATCCTGGGATTGTAATTGCACCTAGTCAGTTAGAGGAGATAGAGTTGGAGTTTGATTCGAGTTCATCCTATGGTCCAACCCATATTGTGGAACATGGGTTGAAACAACTTGAAATAAGATGGTGAAATTGGTTAGAGTGCAGTGGGGAAATGACTCGGTAGAGAGTATGTGTGAGCTTGAAGTAAAGATGAGGGCCGCACATCCTCAGCTCTTTCATGGTATGTTTCTTAACTTTGATTCGATTTCTTTAGTTAGATTATTCTAGGACTAGGATTTGGATGGTTTGGATGAATTGATTATCAGATTTTATGTGACGATCTGCCTTTCTTACTCCTAAAGATGACACTTAATACATCCACGATATTCATGTACTGATCATCTAAGCGTCCGAAAGACGGGTCATTGGTGTAAAAGAAAAGAGAATTCAAAAGGAGAGAAATATAGAATCTCATAACGCCTGGAAATCATATATAATACAACATAAGATAGTACATAGAGTCCCTTCCAAAATGAAGCATAAGAGTTACAGTAGATACTAATTTTACCCAAGGATAGTTAAAACCGCCTGCCCCCACAATGTTGATACATACTATACACAAACAATGGAAATAAAATAGATAAGTAGATAACAGTAAAGCCTCCTACTCCATGCTCCACCAAAATACATTCGTAACAACTTGGATTGCTTGGCTACTGAAAAATTAGAGTACCCAAGAGTTTAAGGGAAAGAAAGAAAAAATCTAGGTCAGACATGGGTCTGGTGTAAGTAAACTCAAAACGTATGAATTTTTATACTTATAAAACCCGTCAAAAATAAAGGTATCTCGTAAGACCACGCCGCACATAAACACGGATGGGTGTTTACCTTATGATAACCAAAACATTTGTATAAGAAATTCTATGATATTATAATAATGTTTAGGGTTTAAAGTAAATATTTAACATAGCTGAAATGGTTACGTTAACTACATTTCATCATATTTAGTATACATCCAAGTGCGTAAAGCATGTAGTGGAAAATGGATTCCAACAACGACAAGGCTACTAGGGTACTGCCTATCATAGTGCACCTCTAGAAAAATATACCAAGGGCTTCACATGGACCCTCACCAATACAGAACCGACCTACCCCTTCCTAGATAGTACCGAATATAACCGTCCTCTGTTGCAATCAAAAAAACATACTGGGCATAAAGCATACATAAAAAGGAAATTTTTTGATCTAGATCATGGATGATTACACTCTAATAGGTGCGACCCACATAGCTCTGCCGCATCTCCTCTGTTTTAGTCATTTCCAAGTGTGAGTCTGAGGCGACGATTACCATTTTTAGCAAACCCATCTCAAAATTCTAATGCTGCCCTCCAAACAATAATGCAATGTTAGCATTCATCCATACAGGTTGTTCCAGGATCGAACAAACACATTAACCTTACTACCTTCCATTTTTGATTCATCCCCACGAATGGTATTGCAACTCCATAGCATACTTCACCATAATTCAAATTACGAATCGTTTGTTTGTTTGAAGTGGTTTGGATAAACCATACTTATCCAAAACCGGTGTCTCCAAACTAAAGAAATGAATTCCCTACTGACTTAATTTTGGTTCTTTTAGAAGTATGCAAACAAATATAAGAGTCCCTGTCGGAAACTCGAATATGCATCCTTAAAAGTGAACTACGTTTCATGGAAATGAGTCCTCCTCGGGGGTCTCAAACCGGGTGTGAGCTTGAGAAAACGATTACCATTTTTAGCAAACCCATCTTAGAATTTTAACGTTACCTCCAGGAAATAATGCAATACTAGCATTCATCCATATAGGTTGTTCCAGGATTGAACAAACACATTAACCTTACTACCTTCCATTTTGGAATCACCCATACGAATGGTAGTACAACTCTATAGCATACTTCACCATGACTCAGATTATGAATCATTTGTTTGTTTGAAGTGGTTTGGATAAACTATACTTTCCCTAAACCGGTGTCTCCAAACTAGAGCAATGAATTCTCTGCTGACTTAATTTCTGTTCTTTTAGAAGTATGCAAACAAATATAAGAGTCTCTATTGGGAACTCAAATATGCATCCATAAAGGCGAACTACGTTTCATGGAAATGAGCCGTCCTTGGAAGATCTAAAACCATATATAATCATCAAGCTTTTATATAGTTCCCAAGTCAAAATAGGTCAATTTGTTGATAATGGACCAACCACTATCTAGTGTAAGTATATACCTTCCATTCTAGATCTCACGGATAAAGGAAAGTTTACTCATCGCCTTTTAGTGCTAAATATAAGATGACTTACTTTCCCTAAACATGTCAACATTTTAACACTATTTATAATATTTGTTTTATGTTACTTAATGGCACAGACAAAGAAATCCTTTTTTTGAAAATCAAGACCTTTAAAAATCATCAAAAATCGTCTTTGTAACTTAATTCTAGTTTTTGGTTTCAAACTAGTAATTTAAACCTATTCCAAAAATCCTTTCTTTAAAACTAAAGCTTGATTTTTTTTTAAAAATAACAATTTCCTTTATAAATACAAACACCCTTTTAATAAATTCCAAACCACTTTCTAACCTCTTTGTAAAGAGTTTTGAAAACAAGAATCGAGTTTGGAAAATCTTTTAAAACATTCTTCAAAAATAAGGTAGTAAACTTCCGTAAAGAAAACACGGGATTTCGACGTCGAATAAAAACCCACTCAAGTATGTTAACTATCTAAGCAACATTCACAACATTTACATACACAACCTCATATATAAAAACCATAAAGGCATGGAACTCTTTTGAGTCCCTCTACACAAAGTCCCTTATAAATTATTTCAAATGCACTTCAAAGTAGATTGTCACGACTTATTCGCTACGACCACTTAGACTTCAATTCAGATCCCTTGTCTAAATCGTATGTGCCATTTTCTTTCAAGTGGGAACTAAACGAAACAATAATAATTACATACAATTATACTTATAAGCAACCAACCTAAATTATTTCAAAAAATAATGAATTTTCAAACTTGCTTTTAAATGAGCTTTACTCACTTAAACAAACATGAACTTCACCCAATGCTACCGCAACCTTGCAAACAACACGCAGACCTAGTTTTCTTCTACTAAACTTGCTTTTTAAAACCATAGGAACCAAGCTTGGGCTCAGCCATGGATAGAGTGGGTTAGGCCATGACTTAAAAATAGGGTTTTGGGTTTGGTTTTGGTAAATGAGTGAGTAGAGAGGAATAAAAATGGTTTTAGCAACTTGTTTTTGAATTAAAAGTGAAAAGAAGTGAACTTGAATTTATTTTCTTTAGGAACAATGATGAAAAAGTAGTGAAGAAAGTGGAAAGGAAGAAAGTAAGAAATGGGAAATGAAACAAAGTGAAAAGTGAAAAAGAGTTGTGTTCTTTTTATAGAAAATGTGAATTGGCTAATTACCAAAATAGCCCTCCTTAATAAAAGCAACTACCCTCAATTCAAGATTTGACAACACATCCTTCCCTCTCTTGTTATATGCGTCTCTACCCTCCTTGTCACTCATGACCATCACTTCTACATTTTTAGTGAACTTTTGTATTAGATTTTGTGCTTTATTTCTTTTTAAATTATAAAAGAAAAGTCCACCTTTACTTTATTAACTTATGTATATTTTTAAACCTGTATTTATCTAAACTAATCAATTAGCAAAAGTATTTGTATCTATATACATGTATACTGCATATGTACACTAGTGTGAACAACACATTCCGACAACTTTTGAACGATGAAAAGTCGAAAATCCAAAAAATGATTTTCGGTCACATTTTTTATTTTTCTCCAAACTAATTATTTTTGTGACCAAAACTTAAAACAACTTTACTATCATTAGTTATTACTTAAAAGAGGTCTATTTGAATTATAAAATCCATCATTTAATTAATTAAAAATATTTTAAATATTCATACTTTAAGTGACTAAATTATGGGTCCTTACATTTTATATATGTGATTGAGTTTGCATTCATATAGAAATATATATGCTTATATTAGGATGTTGTGCATCATACCTAATATGTCATCTTATCTAATCTTTCGAATTCATATAGGATGCATTAGCTGCATTTGTGCATTGTAGGGGTCAAAACAACAAGTTCATGACATTCATATCCATATGTTGTTCATATCATTATATATACCATTGTTTGCTTAAATTGGATGTTGTGTTTATGACTTGGTTGATATAAGTTTGATGAGCAAACATTGTATTATATTTTCTGTTACGTAGGAATTTCTCTTTTAAGGGGGAGAATGTAATATTCTAGAAATTAGATAAATAATTTAATAAAATATTGATAATAGAATAATGTGAAAATAATTGAAATTAAAGAAATAATTAAATAATTTAAAAATAAGGAGGGGGCAAAATGGTCACTTTTCAGATGTTGGAATTTGATGACGAAACCTATGCTGTTGCGACGGTCTCATTTTTCTGAGTCATGCAGTATTTTTGTTTGTCTCATTTGGAGTTCATATGGAGTTATGGTTAAAATAACGCTGAGTTGAAGGGTGCCAAAACTAGAGTTGAGTTTGAAATTTGATGGACAATCATTTTTCCCTCCGTGTGTTCAAATTAGAAAAACAAGTACATTTTTCAATTAAGAGACTAACCGGTCATTTTTCTTTCTTCCTCCTCCTTTCTTTCATACTAACTATAATCAAAATCAAACATCTCTCTCAAAACTTCACTAAATCAAATGTAATGTGAGGCTATCAGACAAGACTACGAACCATCATTAGTTGGAGGTGGCAAATCTGAAGTGAGGAGATGTAGCAGATCGAACAACGAGGATCTGGATAGAAAAAAGTGTTTCGGTGAGTGATTCTTGCTCTCTTCTTCATATAATGCAATTATTATCCTCTAATAATGATATGTTGGTTATTTTATTGTAGTACATGTTGGAACTAGGTCAGCCTACAGCGGAAGTTATGGGTGAATTACAATTTTTTTACCCTATTGGATCATTATTGGTCCTATGAAGTCTAATTTACTTAGAACATTTCTAAATTTAATTTAAATAAAATCTCTTATTTCATTTAACTTTACAAATTATAGATAGAATTTTATTTCATTTATATTCAATTAAATATAATAGTACACATATGTATCATATACACATATATGTGTGTGTGCATGTGTAACATAATAATCTATGTAAGGTATAATATGTCCATATATAAATGTTGGGATTTACATCGCAGTGGACATGTTAGCTCATCCTATATGTATTGAATGTTGTCCAAATATATGTATGTATGTAAACTTGTTATTTATATAAATAATAAAAACTATGTAAATTTTTTTATATATATATATATATGTATGTATGTATGTATGTATGTATGTATGTATGTATGTGTGTGTGTGTGTATCTATGTGTGTATGTTTCTTATATGTAAAAATATTAATGATTTATACACACACACTATTGCATTAAATATTAAATAAATTTATATGTGTGTGTGTGTATACATAATATATAAAGTTTTTTTAAAATCATTTTACGCATATACATACATATGTATGGATTACAGTAGCAAATTATTATATTTGAATATATATATATATATATAAACAAGTATATTTATAATATCTAAATGGGCATATGTATTTATATGTCTGTTTGTATGTCTATAAATTATATATTTAATATATATATATATATTAAACTCTTCTAGATCGAATGCATATCACAAAAAAATTATTTATATTTTATTACATTAATATATATATATATATATAAATTGTTCAAAATACAATAAAACAGTAATAAACAATATTTTCGTATTATATGATTCGAATTTTAAATTTTTAGAAAATCAAGAATGAGATTTTAAAATTATGAAAATATTTCTAGAAATTTCTCGGTCAAAGCAATATTTTTAATTAATTGATTTATTTCGACCATTTATTAAATTCATTCTTTTAAAATGTAAAAAATGATTATTAAATTCTAAAATTTTGGTTGAGATGATGGTAGAAAATTTTTATAAAATTTAATTCCCAAGACATATTTTATTTTGTATGATTTATTTAATTAATATATTAATTCAAATAATAGTAAATAATCATAAAAAATTAATTTGTAGCCACCAAAATATAATCTATATAGATATGCATTTATAAAATATAAGGTCAACTATTAACATGATATGGTGATATAATTAAACGTTGGTCATATAATCAAAAGTAGGTAATATATTAATACATACATACATACACAGACACACAAATATATATATATATATATATATTAATAAAAAAATCATAATAAAAACAAAATTTATTTGGCTGTGCACTTCAGATATATATATATATATATATATATATATATATATAATATGGTTTTTTTAGTAAATTAAAACATATATATAACCAATTTAATATGTGACAACATTGATGGTATGTATAAGTCTCACATAATTAGCAATATAATTACGATATATATATATATAATATGATATTATCCAAAAGTTAAAAATCATATAGTAGAGTAGATACATACCAAATACTAATGCCTTAGAGCACACATTGTAATGATGAATTCATCCTCCTTTGAAATCTTCTCGATTCGACAGATTGCTAATCCTTGCACCGTAGACCTTTGGTTATCCAATAGCTATCGCCTTTTGAATTGATTTGACATGAATTTGTTGGAGCTCCTTATTGATGAGATTGGCTAGCATTGATGAGGAAATGGTAGCCAAAAATTCTTTCTGCATTAGGGTTATCGGTCCTTTTATAATGGAAGAAATAGAAAGAAATACGGATCACATCTCGTACCATTTCTCATCAAATCTCTACCCTCTATCTCCAAACCTCTCTAGCCTTTTTAGTCGCCTCGCACAAGCCCTTTGCTTCCAAAATAACATCTTAACAACATGAGCATTCAAGCCCATTCAAGCCTAAATAAATATTATTAATTAAATTTAATTTAATTGCTTGTCGATATTGCATATCGATCGATATATTTATAACTATTACAAATATGTACAATAATATTTATTCCTCAAATCAAATTCAAAATTTTATAATTAATTTTATAAATACTAATTAATTTATTACATTAATTCTCTTCGTCAAAACTATATGACCTTGGACTCATGGAATTCAGTAATGGTCCAAATTCCAATACCATCCATATTCAACTCCATAGTCCAAACACAAAGTCTTTGTTCAATAATAACAATTATTACCAACTGAAATGCTCTGGCCAGAGACTTTGACTTTGAGTTGACTTGAGTTAACCATGATACTAACCCCATATAACTGAGGAGACGAACCTTGAATAGTGATTGACTTCCAATACATCCACTCGCCCAACTATAGTCACTCGATGGACGTCACATCATGATTTGACTATAATCAAAGCGGAACTTTTATATTAAAGATTGACCGTATTCTCAAGTCGAGAGAACGGTGTAAATTAGTCACATCAATATTTTTTATTTCACCTTAGTTATATTAACCAATAGAAAACTATCGAATGGTTCGTTCTATACTTATCGAATAACTATCAGTGCATAACCCCTAGGTGTCCCTTAGAGTCATGAGTAATACACTTCCAAACATTTGGAGAGTGTTATGTAATCTAGCATCAACAGATACATCGATATCTAGTCTCAATGCATCTTAACTAGAAAATTTTAAAATGGTGTATTTTTTTTCATTGTGATAAATTACTCATGGTTATAACTTTTAAATGTAAAATTTATGGATTTTCTAAAATATACTTTTAACTAAATTAATTAATTAATATAACATGTTATATCAAGTATATAATAGCAAGAAATCACCATTTATTTCGAACAAGATTGGTTATCGAGTTAAATATATGTAACAAATTATATAATTACCCATAGGGCATACCGCTAACTATATCAATCTTCCACTTGCAATTAGGGTCAATTATGGAATCTTATTTTAACTTCTCCAATCAGTTTTCTCAAAACCAATTGGGTCGGTCCTTCAGTGAACGTGTATGCTATTATGTTTCAATTATCTACTCTGTAAATTAATTCTCTCCGACGTTGATAAACTACATTTATCATGTGGAACCATTCGAAGTATGTCTTTCGGCTTCTAATGAGCTCTAAGTTCTGTTATGAACTATATCGTGACATTGTTATCATATAACAATGTTATGGGATTCAGCTCGGTTATAAATTAATGCACTTATATTTATATACATTGTTATTGCGGCACTATCCAAGGTGATGTACATAGCATTTTCATTGAATTAGCCACAGTCTTTCATTTGGAACATTTCCAATTTAAATATTTTTAACTTGAATTTATTATTGAGATATTATACTTAATATCACTTAAGAAAGTTTGAGCCTGAACATTCCTTCATAAGGAGTTCACTGTTCTGTAAACAATTCTCTAGTATTTCATAAATACATGAGAACACTCGAAACTATCATTTAGTGATATCAATTTTGATTTGATATTTGGCTCATGTATTAAATACATAAAAAAATCATGATATGGTGGACAACATAACATGTATGGTAATTCCTATTGCTAACGCATTTGGGATCCATCTTACATGTTTTGTATTAAACATTTTAATAAGGTGACATTGCATCGTTTTGGAACATTCCTAATATCTTTTGCACTTACTATAAAAGACACATTCACAAATCCAACATTGAGTATTAAATAACTAAAACTGATTTTAACACAAGTACATTATTAACAATCGGTGGTGCATTGTTTACTTATGATTTAGAAATATCAATGTACTTTAACATTCTTTCTTATAAACACATGCTTCCTCGGTATTTTGACTGAAAATCAAACTACTTGGTATTTCTATCAAAATACTAATTCAATTTTGATACTTGTAAAATGATACTTTCGTATCAGTTCTTAGATCATATCCAAAAATTCACAATCCTTATATCGCTCCCACTGACTTCGAGACAATTTGGTTATTATGTGCAAATAGTCTATTTTAAATCATTACTTAGAATTTTCTATTTTATCACGTATATGCCAAAACACTTAGTCTTATCAAGCGATAATCTTGTGAGTAAATCCGAAATAACTTGATCATGTTGAATGATGAAACATTAACATAATTTAACAATTGAAAGTTACGAGATTATTCTTATCAACATTGCTCATTTAATTCCAATTGCATTAGTCTTACTCATAAAGACATAATTATGGCCGAAGGGTCACATCCCTTTGGTTATGACTATCAAAATCATATGTTGATAACATACTTGGAATTCTTTTGGATTTGCGCATCATACCATATTGTAACAACCCAAAATTTCTGACACTTCGTATTTAAATATCTGAATTATTCAAATATTTGAATTATGTATTAAAAGTTATTAAAATGATTTAATAATCTTTTTAACCTGTAACAACTCGCATATTTGTCAATTTTATATTTAATATTTATCGTTAGTCGGATGTTAGTCCGAAAAGCTACTTTTTGCATACGGTCAAATTAGGACTCGAGACCACCTCCATTGAGTTCAAAATGACGTTTGCGATCATTTTGAGTATAAACTTCGATATGTTTGGAGATAGTGAAATTTTCGTCACTTTTTGCTTTGAGCTTTTTGGTTTGGGCTGAACCACTTCTAAGTCAGTCCCAACCCCCTCCTTCTCTTCACAACTTCATTCTTCATTTCCTAAACATAGAAGCTTCATCAAAAATGGAGGAGGGAATGGGAAATTAAAACTCCAAGCTCAAATTCAATTGCAATCCATCATTCAAGTCCAAATTCAAGAAGAAGACATTGATTCAAGCTTAGGGCTGTTCTTGCTTTGCTTCAAGCTTCATCTTCATTGATTTTTGGTGCAAAGGTGAGATTTTTATCTCACATTCTTGCCTATAACTGACATTGGATTGTTGGGAATGATTCCCTATCACTTGTGCACATGCATTTGCATTTGGTTTGGATCGAATTGGTGAAAAACTCCAAATTTCGTGTGTTTTAGCATTTGCCTGGCATTAGGTCGTTCTGCCGAAAAGTCGCACTGAGTATAGCTCATTTCCGGCCTTAATTCGCTCGCATGAGTTAGGTCGTTCGTACGAGTTAGGTCGTAGGTCGCATACGGCAGTTAGGTCACGATCCTTAAGTCGCTCGGTCTTCCAGCACCTTTAGGATGCTCGGCCATAGCTCGTAACCCATTAGGTCGTTCTGCCTACAATTAGCTCACCACGAGTTAAGTTTCCCAGCCTTGTACTTTAGGTCGCGAGTCTTTAGGTCGCGAGTCTTTAGGTCGCTTGGCCAAGAGTGTAAACCCCTTAGGTCGCTCGACCCTGTTGCTTAGCTCGACTGAGTTAGGTCGTTGTATCTTAGTTCGCGCCATACCTTTAGGTCGTTTGCACCATTAGGTCGTAGGTCGCATGACCTCAATTCTGTTAGGTCGCAAAACCTTATTTCCTTTAGGTCGTTAGACCTTATTACCTTTAGGTCGCGCCACATGCTTAGGTCGCTTCCTTAGGTCGCTCAGCATGACATACTTAGGTCGCTCGACCTATACTCTTAAACTCGTAAACCACTAGGTCGTTCGCCCTGACTTAGTTGCATCATTCGCTTAGCTCGACCGTATTAGGTCGCTCACCCCGCTAGGTCGCGCCATTAAGTCGCGTTGTTCTCTTTAGGTCGCTCGACCTACTTCCTGCCTAGCTTGTTAACTATTAGGTCGCATGACCTCGTTTCCACTAGGTTGCTCGACCTGTCTTACCTTAGGTCGCTTGACCTGTAGGTCGTTCCATTGCCTCTTTAGCTCGCCCTGCTTGTATTCCTTAGCTCGGCCATGTTAGGTTGCAAGGGCATTTCTACTTTGATGGTTTTGGGACTGATTCCCTTGGATTCCCTTCACGTCTTCGAATGTGAATTTTTGTGACTGATTGTTTCTGCAATTGTTTTGTAATTTGTCACTTTAAAAATGTGAAGGCTTCAATACTAGTAGTGAATATCAAAACTCTTTCATCAAAGAGATATCAACTCTATTTTATTACAAAGCTCTTTTTCCTAAACCGTTTTCCAATCTATTAGTATATACAAGCCTTTACTTCACTCGGATGAGAAATCTAATTAAACAGCTTAGCAAAATAGGTGGTATGAAACGCTTGCGTTTACTTCGTCGGTTAATTCTTGGACTTGTTCGATTGAACCTTTTGTGACAATTTTCTAGTGAAGATCTACAGTTTGTTCGTAAATATTTAAGTTAAGCAAGTGGTTATGGGACATGAATCTAAACTCATATATTTACTAGCTTGGTGTGATCGACACTTCTTGATGATCATGACGATCATTTTTGTGATTTAGACTAGCGATTGAGCGATGTCTCTTTGTCTGCGAGGGAGACTAGACCCCGCTTGTGTGATGTTTCTACTCACATATATGGGGTAGCACCCCATGGTCTTCGGGCCGTTCGTGTGTTAAAGGTCCTCGGGCCATTCGTGTGTTCGAAAAATTATATGGATAGCTTCCATGAGATAGCTTCTCGTTCGTGTGATAGGCCTTCCCCCTTTTTGTGATTTCTGGATTTCGTGTGTTGATTTCTGGAATTTGTTCTGGATTTCTGGAATTTGTGCTTCACCAATTTTCGTGATTTTCATTGATATGTTTTATCAATTCTTGTGCATTGGTGAATTCGTGTGTCATTTCCTTTTAGTGGATTTGGATCTTTGAGAAGATTCTTGTGATATTGATTAATCTCTTGCTGATTATCATTTACATACTTATAGTAGTATGCCATTATGGTTATTATATGTTTATGCCATATCCCTTATTCTATATCATGTCATCTGATAATTATAGCTAGACTGATCCGTTTATTATTTTCTTATAAATAATACTCGGGTCAGACCGAGATGTTACAGGTGCTTCTGCTTGACTTCTCTTCTGGATTATTCTGACTTTTGGCTAACTACTTAGATTAGTAGTTTTTGGATGTACACATTTGAGATATAGACTCTATGTTGTGTACTTATTCTTTTGTATAGCACGTGTTGCTATTCTTTTGTATTATCATGGATCTTTCTGATCACTACTCTGATGTACACTTTCATGTGTTATATATATATATATTTATATCTTTTTTCCGCCTTTGTGATATGGATGTCTGTGACTGATTTATGTTATGTTTACTTCTATGTTTGTTTCCAAAGAATTATATATAGCCACTGTGTGATAGCTTTGAGTTTGTATCGATATGTCGGATTTCCTCCTTAAATGAAATGCATGCTATACTACCCGACATATTGGTGCTCGCACAAAGAAGTTACATGGATGGTCGCTCCTCAACAGCCTTATTCTTCGTGCTAGTCGACAACATTACACCGTAGTGTTCTTGGCTAGCGTGGGTATAGAGGTGGGGCGTCACAGCTTGGTATCAGAGCCAAACTTTGGAACAATGTAGAATAACTTAACAAGGATCATCGTCCTAAGTCCAACTTAGGAGTCGTGCCTTAGGATTTAATTCGAGTCTTCGTACCGATTTATCCTATTTCCTTCTATGTATCCTTGTTCTATCTATCAAGATTTGCTTGATATTTATTTGGAGAATAACTTTTCCTCTTCTCTCTTTCTTAAAGAAGAGAATGTCTAGACTAAGTCGTCCCAGAGATGGACCATCTACTGTTACTCCTCAGGATGGAGTTTTTATGACTGCTCAACAACTACTTGATTTAGTAAAGAATGCTCAGGCAGTTGGTCCGAATCAGGAACCTACTATCCTAAGTCTGGATTTGCACGCTTGTGCAACGATTATACCAACTTGGGTGGGAAACCATTCAAAGGCTCCGAAACTATTATCGAGGTCCAGGCTTGGTTAAGAACATGCGATCAAATCTTTTCTCGCATGAATCTTATCGATCTTCACCTCGTTCAGGTGGCCTCCAGTATGCTCCAAGAAAGAACATTGGATTGGTACGAACTTCTTATTTCTGAAATTAATGAAGCGGATCTCACTTGGGAGCAATTCCGGGAATGCTTCGAATTAAAGTTCATACCAGAAGCAGAGAAAGTGACATTGGCTCGACATTTTATAGACCTTATTCAAGGTGAATCCTCTGTGACATATTATGTCGCATCCTTCGAGTCACTGTCCAAATATTGGGTTGAATACATCAACACCCCATTGAAGAAGAACCAAAGATTCGTCTATGGCTTAAACAAGAATCTCAAGAAGCCATTACTTCTAAAATTAGAAGTTTCTTTTGATCAACTTATTGATATCGCTCTTCGTCTTGAAGAGGCTGATAAGGACAGTGATGTTGAAGTGGTGGGTGCCAAACCAAACTTCAACAACAAGAAGAGGCCAAACAAATTCAAAGGTCCTTATCCCAACAAAAAGGGTAAGCAAGCAACTCCTGCTGCAAAGACTTTTTCCTCTAGTGATGGGAAATGCTACAACTGTGGTGCTAGGGGCCATTTTGCGAACAAGTGTTCAAAGCCCTGTTCTTGTCGCTACTGTAAAAGTCCGGATCATTATATGCATCTATGCCCTAAGCTTCCAAGCAAGAAGGAGGGAAAGTTAAACGTTGCTCAAGCCCTTGGCAACACATCTCGCGGTCAAGGTATGTCTCATTCTGTCCTTGATGGCATTATTATATTTCATGATCAACCTATTAGAGTTCTCTTTGATACAGGTGCATCCCATTCTTTTATATCAAAGGAACTTGTAGACACTCTTTCTTTAAGTGTTGTTGCTTTAATGACTTCTTTAAGAATTGCGAATCCGGTTGGTGGATCCGCAACTCTTAGTTTGCTTTGTAAAGATGTGGAGATTATTTTGTGTGATTTTTCTTTCCTAGCCGATTTGCATGTCATGCGTTATTTAGGCTTTGGAATGATTTTGGATATGGATTGGCTTAACCGTTATGAAGCTCATATCCTATGTCCTGAGCGGACTATTTATCTCCAACATCCGTAATCTGTTAATCAGATTTCTATTATTATTAAAGATTCAGATTTCGCTTTGGTTGCATCTTTATATTCTTTAAATCCTCGTGATGATGACAATGATGATGAGGAGGATGTCATTTCTCTTGTTCGCGTCGTTCGTGAATTTTCCAACATATTCGAGCCCGTCTTAGGATTACCACCCAAGCGAGCAATTGAGTTCAAAATTAATCTTATTCCTGGAGCTCAACCTATTACCCGTCCTCCTTATCGCATGTCCAATAAGGAGAATGAAGAGATGCACAAACAATTATCCGAGTTGGAGACAAAGCAACTTATTCGCTCTAGTTCCTCGCCTTGGGGAGCTTCAGCTATTTTCGTAAATAAGTCCGATGGTACACTTAGGCTTTGCGTCGACTACCGCAAGCTTAATGATCTTACTATTAAGAATAAATATCCTTTACCTCGGATTGATGATATGTTTGATCAGCTTAGTGGTGCTAGAGTCTTTTCACAATTGGACTTGGCTACCGGTTTTCATCAGCTTCGTATTGCAGAGGATAGTATTCCTTTGACTTCATTCCGTACACGTTATGGATCTTATGAATGGCTAGTTATGCCATTTGGTTTAACGAATGCTCCGGCTTATTTCGTTGACCTTATGAATCGAGTTTTCAAAGATTTCCTCGATCGGTTTGTTCTCATCTTTATTGATGATATTCTTGTGTATTCTAAAACCGAAGAGGAACATGAAAAGCATCTTCGGATTGTATTGGAAACTCTTAGGAGCAATCAATTGAAAGCAAAATTTTCTAAATGCCACTTTTGGCAATCTAGTGTGAAGTTTCTCGGTCATATTATTTCCGAATCCGGAATATCAGTGGATCCTTCAAAGATTGAAGCGATTCAAAGCTGGAAGAGACCGGAGAGTGTGACTGAAATCCGTAGCTTTCTCGGATTGGCAGGTTATTACCGCCGTTTCATAAAAGACTTTTCTAAGATTGTCGTGCCTCTTACTGGCTTAACCAAGAAAGGTGTTAAATACATTTGGTCGGACAAATGTGAAACTTCTTTTCAGAAACTAAAAGAACTCCTTTCTGATGCTCCCATTCTTGTTATTCCCGAAGGGAACCAAGATTTTGTTGTTTATACTGATGCTAGTCGCGTTGGTTTGGGTGCCGTTCTTATGCAGAAGGAACGTGTTATTGCTTATGCTTCTAGGCAATTGAAGCCGGCTGAGACTAGATATGCCACACATGATTTAGAACCCGCGGCTATCGTTTTCACCCTTCGAATTTGGCGACATTATCTTTTGGGAGAGAAATTTGTACTTTATACTGATCATAAGTCTTTGAAATATTTATTTTCTCAAAAGAAACTTAATTTACGTCAACAGCGTTAGCTCGAATTCCTTGCCCCTTATGATCTTGATATCCTTTATACTCCCGAAAAGGGAAATCGAGTTGCCGATGCACTTAGTCGCAAGCAACAAGCGGTTGTTTCTATGATGATATCCGAATGGCATGATCTCGAGGTTTTATCCACTTGTGAGATTAGAGATCGTGTTTCCGATTTATGTTAATCTCTTGTTTTATGTAGCCTTGAGGCTCATCCTTCTCTTTTAGATCGCATTCTTGAAGCTCAACAGCTAGATCCTGAATTGGCTTTTCTTGGCCAAAGTCTTAAGGATAAAACCGATATTGAAGGTTTGAAAGACTTTGATATTGATTTTCGTGGCGGCATTTGAAAATTTTGTAGACTTATCATACCAAATAGTCGAGATCTTCGTAAAGATATTTTAGAAGATTCTCATCATTCCAAATTTTCCATTCATCCCGGTAGCAGTAAAATGTACGCAGATATGAAGCGACTTTATTACTAGGAGGGAATGAAATCTGATATTGCAACTTTGTTAAGTGTTGCATGACTTTCCAACTTGTTAAGGCCGAACATCAAAGGCCCGGTGGGTTATTGCAACCATTGGAAATTCCAGTTTGGAAGTGGGATCAAATTTCCATGGATTTTATTGATGGCCTTCCCCGTTCACATTCGGGTCATAATAGTTTATGGGTGATCGTTGACAGACTTACTAAATCTGCCCATTTTATTCCTGTTCGGTCGAACCGAACCGTTCCTCTTCTGGCCAAACTCTTTATCAAGGAAATTGTTAAATTGCATGGAGTTCATACTTCTATTGTTAGCGATCGTGATCCATTATTTACTAGTGGATTTTGGAAGAGTCTTCAAAAAGCTTTGGGAATGAAGCTTAATTTTAGCACCGCTTATCACCCCCAGTCCGATGGACAAACTGAGCGTGTGAATCAAACTCTTGAAGATCTTCTTCGTGCTTTGTTCTTGACTTTGGTGGAAGTTGGGAAGATCATATTTCACTTGTTGAATTTTCCTATAATAACAGCTTCCAATCTAGTATTGGTATGGCTCCTTTCGAGGCACTCTATGGTAGGCCATGCCGATCTCCTTCTTGTTGGCTTGAGGTCGGTGAGAAGCTGGTCTTAGGTCTAGATTTTATTCGAGATTCCACAGAAAAGATTGATCTTATTCGTCGTAGGATGAAAGAAGCTCAGAGTAGACAAAAGTCCTATGCCGATAATCGAAGAAGGAGATTAGGATTTTCTGTTGGTGATCTTGTATTTATTCGTGTTTCACCTATGAAGGGTGTAGTACGCTTCAGTCGATCGGGAAAGTTAGCGCCTCGATATATTGGGACATTTCCTATCACTGAACGTATTGGTTCCATGGCTTATCGCCTTTCATTACCGGTTCAGTTTTCTGCCATGCATGACGTGTTTCACATTTCTCAATTACGGAAGTGCCTTCGAGATTCCGATTCTATTCTTGAGCCCGGTGTTGTGGAAGAGATTGAAGTTTCGCCTAATTTAACTTATGAGCAGCATCCTATTCGAATTATTGCTTCGGAGGTCAAACGACTTCGAAATAAAGATGTTCCGCTTGTTAAAGTTCAATGGTCCTCAAATCCTAAGGATTGCTCTTGGGAAACTAGAGAATTCATCGAGCGAACACATCCGGACTTACTTTCTCATGCTCTTTGAGGTAAATTTCTTATTTCAAATTTCTTTTGGGTTAATATGCTTTTATGGTTGTTACTTTTTATTTCCATCTTATATATTGCGAGGACGCAATTTCTTTAAGGAAGGGAGTCTTTAACAACCCGCATATTTGTCAAATTTATATTTAAATATTTTATCGTTAGTCGGATGTTAGTCCGTAAAGCTACTTTTTGCATACGGTCAAACTAGGACTCGAGACCACCTCCATTGAGTTCAAAATGACGTTTGCGATCTTTTTGAATGTAAACTTCGATATGTTTGGAGATAGTGAAATTTTCGTCACTTTTTGCTTTGAGCTTTTTGGTTTGGGCTAAACCACTTCTAAGTCAGTCCCAACCCCCTCCTTCTCTTCACAACTTCATTCTTCATTTCCTAAACATAGAAGCTTCATCAAAAATGGAGGAGGGAATGGGAAATTAAAACTCCAAGCTCAAATTCAATTGCAATCCATCATTCAACTCCAAATTCAAGAAGATGACATTGATTCAAGCTTGGGGTTGTTCTTGCTTTGCTTCAAGCTTCATCTTTATTGATTTTTGGTGCAAAGGTGAGATTTTTATCTCACATTCTTGCCTATAACTAACATTGGATTGTTGGGAATGATTCCCTATCACTTGTGCACATGCATTTGCATTTGGTTTGGATCGAATTGGTGAAAAACTCCAAATTTCGTGTGTTTTAGCATTTGCCTGGCATTAGGTCGTTCTGCCGAAAAGTCGCACTGAGTATAGCTCATTTCCGGCCTTAATTCGCTCGCATGAGTTAGGTCGTTCGTACGAGTTAGGTCGTAGGTCGCATACGGCAGTTAGATCGTGATCCTTAAGTCGCTCGGTCTTCCAGCACCTTTAGGTCGCTCGGTCATAGCTCGTAACCCGCTAGGTCGTTCTGCCTACGATTAGCTCGCCACGAGTTAAGTCGCCCAGCCTTGTACTTTAGGCCGCGAGTCTTTAGGTCGCTTGGCCAAGAGTGTAAACCCCTTAGGTCGCTCGACCCTGTTGCTTAGCTCGACTGAGTTAGGTCGTTGTATCTTAGTTCGCGCCATACCTTTAGGTCGTTTGCACCATTAGGTTGTAGGTCGCATGACCTCAATTCTGTTAGGTCGCAAAACCTTATTTCCTTTATGTCGTTAGACCTTATTACCTTTAGGTCGCGCCACATGCTTAGGTCGCTTCCTTAGGTCGCTCAGCATGACATACTTAGGTCGCTCGACCTATACTCTTAAACTCGTAAACCACTAGGTCGTTCGCCCTGACTTAGTTGCATCATTCGCTTAGCTCGACCGTATTAGGTCGCTCACCCCGCTAGGTCGCGCCATTAAGTCGCGTTGTTCTCTTTAGGTCGCTCGACCTATTTCCTGCCTAGCTTGTTAACTATTAGGTCGCATGACCTCGTTTCCACTAGGTCGCTCGACATGTCTTACCTTAGGTCGCTTGACCTGTAGGTCGTTCCATTGCCTCTTTAGCTCGCCCTGCTTGTATTCCTTAGCTCGGCCATGTTAGGTCGCAAGGGCATTTCTACTTTGATGGTTTTGGGACTGATTCCCTTGGATTCCCTTCACGTCTTCGAATGTGAATTTTTGTGACTGATTGTTTCTGCAATTGTTTTGTAATTTGTCACTTTAAAAATGTGACGGCTTCAATACTAGTAGTGAATATCAAAACTCTTTCATCAAAGCGATATCAACTCTATTTTATTACAAAGCTCTTTTTCCTAAACCGTTTTCCAATCTATTAGTATATACAAGCCTTTACTTCACTCGGATGAGAAATCTAATTAAACGGCTTAGCAAAACAGGTGGTATGAAACGCTTGCGTTTACTTCGTCGGTTAATTCTTGGACTTGTTCGACTGAACCTTTTGTGACAATTTTCTAGTGAAGATCTACAATTTGTTCGTAAATATTTAAGTTAAGCAAGTGGTTATGGGACATGAAGCTAAACTCATATATTTACTAGCTTGGTGTGATCGACACTTCTTGATGATCATGACGATCATTTTTGTGATTTAGACTAGCGATTGAGTGATGTCTCTTTGTCTGCGAGGGAGACTAGACCCCGCTTGTGTGATGTTTCTACTCACATATGTGGGGTAGCACCCCATGGTCTTCGGGCCGTTCGTGTGTCAAAGGTCCTCGGGCCATTCGTGTGTTCGAAAAATTATATGGATAGCTTCCATGAGATAGCTTCTCGTTCGTGTGATAGGCCTTCCCCCTTTTTGTGATTTCTGGATTTCGTGTGTTGATTTCTGGAATTTGTTCTGGATTTCTGGAATTTGTTCTTCACCAATTTTCGTGATTTTAATTGATATGTTTTATCAATTCTTGTGCATTGGTGAATTCGTGTGTCATTTCCTTTTAGTGGATTTGGACCTTTGAGAAGATTCTTGTGATATTGATTAATCTCTTGCTGATTATCATTTACATACTTATAGTAGTATGCCATTATGGTTATTATATGTTTATGCCATATCCCTTATTCTATATCATGTCATCTGATAATTATAGCTAGACTGATCCGTTTATTATTTTCTTATAAATAATACTCGGGTCAGACCGAGATGTTACAGGTGCTTCTGCTTGACTTCACTTCTGGATTATTCTGACTTTTGGCTAACTACTTAGATTAGTAGTTTTTGGATGTACACATTTGAGATATAGACTCTATGTTGTGTACTTATTCTTTTGTATAGCACGTGTTGCTATTCTTTTGTATTATCATGGATCTTTCTTATCACTACTCTGATATACACTTTCATGTGTTATATATATATATTCATATCTTTTTTCCGCCTTTGTGATATGGATGTCTGTGACTGATTTATGTTATGTTTACTTCTATGTTTGTTTCCAAAGAATTATATATAGCCACTGTGTGATAGCTTTGAGTTTGTATCGGTATGTCGGATTTCCTCCTTAAACGAAATGCATGCTATACTACCCGACATATCGGTGCTCGCACAAAGAAGTTACATGGATGGTCGCTCCTCAACAGCCTTATTCTCCGTGCTAGTCGACAGCATTACACCGTAGTGTTCTTGGCTAGCGTGGGTATAGAAGTGGGGCGTCACATAACCCCCTTTTAAATCATAAATAATGACGGTAAACTTGTTTTGGAAAAATACTTTCAATAGTAAATATTTGAAAAAATATCGCTAATGTGACCGAAATTCGTTTTATCGTTAAACGAATTTTACTCATTAGAAGTTGTTCAAACTTTTTTTGTATACACTTATTTGCTTAGGAAATTAATAAAATGAAATAAAAACTTTTTACAATTTATGGAAATAAACTTTTTAGACGATGTCATGGGTGATGTCATCAAAGATATTATGAAAATGGGATTACATGGGAAGTCTTAACTCTTAAAAAGTGATAAAGGAGAAGTGATGGTTGGTAAGCCTTACATGACATGAAATGGGGGTGATAAAAAGATTTTGCTTCACTATTTGAAGCTTATATGAGGAGAGGCATACCATAGATAATAAATTGTTAATTCATAAAAGCTTGGAATGAAGTATGAGAATAAAAATGGTGGAAGTACTTAAGCACTAATCCACTAATTTTTCTCTAACATTTGCAGGTCTTAACCAAATCATCTCCAATCTCTTCTAAACTTTGGCTATAGGCTAAAACATCATGGGAGGCATGATTAGCAAGTAAAAAGTGGAAGAAGATGAGAGGAATAGAGGGATCTGGTAGGGAGCCGTGAGCATTGGGAGGAGGAGGAGAGGTGTGGCCTTGGTTTGAAAGTGCTAAAGGATGAATTTTTAGGAGTTTGATGATGGTTGGAAGTATTTTTGAGTTTGGTTGTGATTGTTCTTGTGCTTGGCTTGAATATAAGTGAGTTATCTCACTATCTTATAAGTATATATTGTGTTTATATATGTTGTGTGCAAAGTAAAAAGTTAAAGTGACATTAACTAAGTAAAGTTATAAACTGTAGACCCCTCTTGTTTTTGAAAGCAAAGGATAACTTTATATTGTATAAAATTACTTCAGTTTCCATCTTAAACATATGGCGTGACCTTGACTTGATGTTTAAATTGTTGTTAATTTGTGTATTAAATTGAAGTAAGTTTGAAAGTGTTTGTAGCGAGAATAGTCGTTATAAGTGCACTTCGATATCTCTTAACTTTATCTTGTGTAAATTGGATATTTATGATCTTAACTTGTAATACTTTGGTTTGGTTGTTCTGTGCACATATTTTGGTATATTTGATAGTAAATTAATGGTTTGGAAAGTTATAGAAATCGTGAACAAAATTTATGAAAGTTAAAACAAAAAGGTGGTTATAAATACACTTTGTAAATATAACATGTTTTCAGGAATTTTTATAAATAAACTGAAAGATATTCTTAAGAGTTTATTTCCATGGTTTTTAAGTACCCTAAGGGTAGTATTTACTATAAAAATTTCAAGATTTAATCATTTGTTAATGTGGATAAAACTAGGCACAATGATTGTGCTTTCCAATGTTGTTTTTAACAAGGACTTTTAACAACATTTATAAATGCCGTAGTAAATCGCTTATGGTTTTAAGTGTTCAAAAATGATATCTAAATTTTTTATTTGTATCTAATATTTTTAGAGATGTTTTCTAACACATTTTGAAGTATTTTTGAAGTTGGTTTTAAGTTTAAATGTATTTTTAATAACTATATATATAGCTCCAAAATAAAGAGGTTTTATAATATAAAACATGTTTTTCATCAAATTATAAATTAGTTATTTCCAAATAATATTTTGCATAGATATTTATAATCTATTTACTATTACTTTTAAAGTTTTGAAAAATGTAATTGACCGGGCTTACACTAAAAGCCGAATAGGTAGACTTTTCTATTTGTGATAGTTTAGATTGATGTCGAGTAGAGAATGAGCAATAGAGCTCTAACCTACCGTTTCCCTCTTGACCGATGGATAGTTAAATTGGAATGTAGGAAACGTGTTAAACATTTGTTTACTTATATTTTTGAAAACGAATTAATTTTCTTAACGCTAAAAGCTAATGAAGTAGGCTTATCTATTTTTGAGAGTTAAGATTGATGTCGAGTAGGGACGGAGAATTATAGCTCTAACCTATTGGTTCCCCGTTAGCCGAGGAATAGTTAAGTCGACAATGTCAGAAATGGGTTAATCATGTTGTTTTTACTTGTTTATGGAAATCATTAAGACTATACTTAACATTAAAAGACGACGAGTAAACTTGTCTATTTGTGAGATTAAAGAATGAAGTGTCTAGGCAAGGCTTTGATGCAACCAATGCTCTAACTTACCTGGCTTCACTCTTGAATGTGGAATGGTTAAGTTGAAATGTCGGAAACGAGTTAAGTATACGAACATTGATTTGTATAAGCAATTGTTTTAACTAGATAACCAATGGTCGACTATCGAACTAAACTTATTATTTACTTAGATCTTTGAAAAGAATGTTTTAAAGATGATATAAGTATGGAATAGTTTTGATTTTTTTGTGACGATCTGTTAACAAGATTCGTTTTTAACCCTTTTCTATTATACTTGTGAATGTAAATAAATCTTTAAAAGAATGTTTTACAGATAAGTATAAGCGAAATAGTTTTGATTTTGTAGTGACAATGTTTAAGTAACATTAGTCTTAACCCATTTGAATGGATTTGTAAAAGTACTTAGATCCTTAAAATGGATATTTTAAAGGAAATTATATGTAAGGAATCTTTTGGAAAAAGATAGGGAAAACCAAACTTTAAGTAAGAAATTTTGTTAATGAATTTTGAATATACTTACACCATATGAGATAAGTATATGGATATCTTTTGAAGTATTGAGAGGGTACAATTGAATAGTAGAAATTGATAAAAGATGTTTTATTAGATAAAAGGAGTTTTACTAATGAAAGAGGTTTAAATTAGTAAAAGATTAATTAAACAAAAAGGGGATTAGAAGTTGCTTATGTGACTTGATCGTATTTTGTGTGACTTGATCAAGCTTTGTATGCTTACTCATTTATGCAAAACATTCAACCGTATACTTAGCACTAAAAGCCGATGAAGAAGGTTTATCTATTTATGGGAATTAATGCTGATGTTCATATTAGGATATGAACAATAGAGCTCTAAACTACCGGCTTCACTCTTGATCAAGGGATAGTGTGAGATGAAAATATCGAAAACTTGATAAGTATATGAGACTTGGTTGCGATCGTTCCCATTGTCATTGAATAACTAAGTTCATCGATATAATCTTGAAGAGACCGGGATCGGTAAGTGTTTTACTTATCGAAAACCACTTCAAGACTAAGATACGCGTTCTATCTCTTGGAAATGGATCTGTTCGAGATGCTGAATCCATGTGTGGTTTCAAGAACTATTCGAGATGTGGGAATCCAACTTGGGATTTTTTTTTGTTCGAGTAATGAAGACTAGTGTGGAAGATGCCAAATGTAACCTTGACATCGGAAATGGCTAAAATAGAGTTGGATACACAATCTAGAGTTTTGCAGTCCCACGACGGAGTATATAAACTCTATATCTAGAGTATGCTTATTGATTATTGCGTGCAGGAATTGATGATACTTGGTTCAACTTGGTTCGGGTTTGCTCGTTTGGGCGTGGGACAGTTGTGCTTACCTAAAGGTATATTTTACCTAGAGATATATGTCGCTAGGAGGTGCTTTCTAAGCCTTGTGCGGGAGATTGGATCCGGCTCCACCAGAAATATCTCGATGGAAAATCCAATATGGGAACGATCCTTATTAGATTTGATTGTACTCCTAACATGCTGTTGGATGTAACCAATGTAACCATTCTAGCTAATTTTTTTATTTATATTCTTCACTCAAGACATTATCTGATATATCACCTTTTGTACTTATTAGATAGTGGTTCTTTTGAGGGGATAACTATTTTGGAATTCCATGCAGTCTCAAAAGTACTGTTATACGCTAGCTATATATTTGTTGAGTTTCTCATACCAGACTTGCGCCTAACATATGACTTTGGTTTTTCCTAAATTCCTCGTGTGCTCTTTCGAGTAGTTTGAGAAAGTTATGTTTTCATTGATGTTCTTAAGAGCTCGAGAAGACGAACTGGATGTTTCACCTACTGTAGTATTCCTATTTCCGCTGCATTACTATTGTATATATCGGCATTTGTGAGGATAGGTTGTTATAACTATCCAGGCTAATGATAGTACTTAGGTTTTGTAACTCCGAAATTTGTGTATCATAGTAACCCTTTGTACTGCTCTTTTGATATTATATATTACCATTCCTCTGCTGAGATTCTAATAGTATGTTCTCTTCTTTCATATTCTATTTAATTTTATTTTTCCCTAACAATTCATCATTCCGACACTTGGGTGCTCGGCACATGAATACCATGGATGTATTAGCGTCGACAATCAGGGGTCGAAAGGACGGGTCGTTACACATATCATAGAGTAGACACTCTTAAAGGTTTAATTAAACTACCGAAGATTATATATATTTTCCATAGGTAAGAAACTCATAGTTTCTCTTCAATATGCGAGAATACTATGTAATGCAATGTGTTCGTTTAGGTTAGCTAAATTCATCACCTCATGTAATCAGTTTTATCTTTAGATCGTATCTAATTTCATTTTACTACCAATAATTTCTCAAAGAAATTCCGTTACTATAAAGTTGGTATTTCTTAAAACAACAATCGTTTCTCGGTGCAAAGAAATAGGCATTTATAAAAAGTTTATGAACTTACTTATATATAAAACTGATTTGGTTTTAGTTCACAAAACGTATGTTCAAAACATAAATATGTCATTCAATGACAGTCCTTCCTAACCTTCTTTTGTGAAGATTGATACAAGATCCCCAACGAACGATTATTACATGCATACTTTTGACTTGCACAACCTGCCAACACCTTGACCTATGATATGTTGGGGTTTCTTATAAACTCTTATCTTGTATGACTTTGTAATCTATTATTTAGATGAAATAATATTAACATTGTGTACTATTCTTAAGTACATGACCTTATAGAAAGAAAATTCAACTTCACTCACAATTAATCCTACTTTGTCCAACAAAGTTCGATTACTTTTTATCGATACATCATTATGTATCACATAGAGGAGTGACTTTTGAGAGTGAATCTTTATTCATTTTTAGGTATGTTCAGAACTCTTTTCAATATACTCACATATTCGATCAAATCGAACAATTTCTATCGCATGTTACATTATTTAATTTTGTTGTATATTCCATGGGCTTACCATAGACTTATACATGCAAATACACATGTCCATGTTTGTGGTAACTCATCGGTGAATATGCTGTAGTACGTGGAATCGTTTTGGTATTAATAGACTTACGATTGCATACATTTATATGTATCAATTCGAAGAGTTAATCAAATTTTATGATGCTCCCACTAAATGGGTGCATTGCCTTAGATTGTTTGAGATACAATCAACTATTATCATATGATTAATAATCATATAATATAAATTATTTCTCAAAACTATAGCTTAGTCTCTAATTCCAAAATAATTTTAAATAATTTTAGAAACTTTAGTATTTTCTAATACATCACTTTTGTTGTGAAAACAAATACCACATTATAGTTTTATTTCATAGTCGACACTGAGAAATAATCATTATTTCATAAATAATTTTGGGTAAGTTTTATGAAAAAAAAATTATCAACTCGATGCAATCAATAAATGCTATATGGCATGCTCCCGCTATTTCGGTCGTTACTATAATAGCGTACTGAATCCGGAGGTCCATCATTCACTTAATATGTATTACTTATTTCATATAATGTAACTAGTTTGCAATGGTTTTTTCATTGATCAAATATCTTGAATTCAAAGAAATTAATTTCATAGAAATTAATTTTCTATACGAGAATATATTTTGGAATAGAAATAGTATTTCTCATTCTAATATTATGTATCAATTGTTATTATTACAATTCTCGTTTGTGATGTTTCTTTATGAAGTAGAAGTGACTATTCACTCTCTTCATCCCAATTGTACCTTAAATCACATCTACTCTTGTACATTCATTTTTATTTCTAAATGGTCGAACCATTCAAAAATGCTCTTACTTCAACATCATAACGAACACTTTACAAAAGTGCACTCGATCATCCTTAACATTTAAGGACATCAAATATGTTGCACTTTGCGTAAACTGATCAAAATGGCATATCGGCGATCGAGTCCTTAGGATTATATTATAGTTTTGGAATTGTATTACTTCTAACACGGTGTGATCTTTATCATAACCAATCAAACTGAATACTAAACCTTTGACTATGGTATATTTGCTTATTTCGGATGAACTAATTTCATCGAAATATTGTACATTACAAACTGTGACCGTCCACCATATAACATTTATATGTGATAGTATATGGATCATATATCCATAGTCTCGTATTGCTTTTGAATTCAGAACTCATAGAATGCAATACATGGTCTCGACCAAATAAAAACGTAAGCGACCAAATTACAAATGAGTTAAGTAGTTGTAAAATTAGGTACTTACATGAGTATTGAAAACATTAATAGTAAGTATATATATTATATTTCTATTTGTCATTCTTCAATTCAGTTTGTTTGTATATCTCAATTGATAAACATTTTATCAATCGTATTAAATGCACAAATTTTTCAATGTGGATTACTATAACATTATATAGCATATGTTCTTAGAAAGGTTAAATGTTATTATTTCATTTTTCTAATTACTCTCCCCCTAGTCTTTTATGTTTCACTAAACCCTAAGTCAAAATACAGAAGTCTTTCGACTTCACTAGTGGGTATTAGGACTCGTCCGTCTTGGAATTCTGACCTTGAGTCTGCTTAACAAATCATAGCTCCATGGACAATGGATAACTCCTTATCAATTGTATCATATATAACCCTAAACCCTTTGGTATCTTGTCCTAATTCTGCTTCGACCTTGAGTCTGCTCAACAAATTGAAACGAAATTATTCAGTCATTCCTACCATATCATGACAGCCTAAGTATAGTATATGTACCTTAAGTTTGCTCAACAAATACATATAATTATCTTACCTCGTCTATTCAATATATTAATAATACTACACATAACATCCCAAGCTTGAGCCTGCTCAACAACTAAGGATTATGTAAGTAATTTATATATATATATATATATATATATATATATGGTGGAGGACAACATTATATTAAAGATTCATAATCTTTAGTGTTTAATTTTGAGTGATATCAACTTATGGAATAATACAATTCTTATGAATTACTCCCATGATTCAAGTGCAGGACACATCTGAAATCACGGTATACGTACATTTACATATGTATTTATTCCTTAAGTCTATTTAGGGTTTCTTATGTGTTCCCTTTTAGTTTATACATTATATAAGCTTTATTATTATATAACTTTTATATTTTAATTAACTTATATAATAGTCTTACGTATAATAATATATTAATTAAATCTTAATTAATTTATTTTAAATAATTAACATTTTAATTAATTTTATATTATTTAAATATAACATTTATATTAAATATTTATTATATATTATAACCTTTATAATATAACACATATATCTCATATATGTGTGTTTTTATTTAATTAATTAACTTTTAATTTATTTATTTAATTAATTAACCATTAATTAATTTATTTAATCAACTAACCTTTAATTAATTAGTTTAATTAACTAACCCTTAATTAATTTATTTATTTAAACAAGTTTAGTTAAATTATATTAGTTTTTAGAATTATATTATATGCATACATGTAGGGCTGTTATGGTTGAATCATTCAACCGTACCAACCATTCATGCGATTACCATCTATAACGGAAACGGCTACGACAACGGTTGAAGAACTTGAAAACCGCGGTTAACCATACCAACCATACATGATTTTTTTGTGTAATATTTAACATTAAAGTATAAAAATTTGTAATTTAAGTTAAAGGAATAGCTTGTACATTAATAATATGTGCCTTCATGAACTAATAACATGTGCATTCATATTGGTCATTTTATAAACAAATAAATAAATTTGCAAAAATTAGTTAGAGCTATATCATTTTATCATCAATAATGCATATAATTGAAAATATATGTACGACATGCTTCAAAATTGAAAATATGATGGTTAACCATCATAGACGGTTCCAGTAACGGTTAGAAGAATTAATAACCATCAACAACGGTTACGGTTACGGTTGGTGGTAATAACGACGGTAACCGCAACCATAACACCCGTACATACATGTATACTTATGATATCTTAAACATTTTAAAATATCATAACATATATCAAACATATATAGTATATGTACATATTTTTCACTAATTAACTTATTTAATTAATTTTGTAAATCTTATTAATAAATTTAAAATTTCTAAATCAATATTTAATATTTTCAAACATTTTGAAAATTTTATTATATTATAACTTTTAGAATATATGTTTATCTTATCATGAATTTAACCTTTAAATTTAAAATCTTATATTTTAATTTTCAAACAATTTTGAATATTAACCCAAGGCCCAATTCAAATTTGGTCCTTTTCTATTAGGGACAATCTTTTAGCTGTGAGCTTAACAGTTAACCTTGACATGGCTAATTTAGACCACATAGGCTAATGGGCTCTGATACCATTATTGAAACTGGGCCAACCTACACCAGAAGTTATGGACGAATTTCAAATTTTTTTACCCTATTGGATCTTTTTTGGGCCTATAAAGTCTAATTTATTTCAAACATTTCTAAATTTAATTTAAATAATTTCTTTTATTTCATTTAAATTTACAAATTATAGATAGAATTTTATTTAAGTTATAATCAATTAAATATAATAGCACACATATGTATTATATACATATATGTATGTATGTGCATGTGTAACTTAATAATCTGTGCAAGGTATAACATACCCATATATAAATGTTAGGATTTACATTGTAGTGGACATGTTAGCTTACCCTATATGTATTGGATATTGTCCAAATATATGTATGTATTTAAACTTGTTATTTATATAAATATTAAAAACTATGTAAAACTATATATATGTATACATATCTTATATGTAAAAATATTAATGATTTATATACATACAAACACACACACACTATTGCATTAAATATTATATATATATACACGTACATAAATAATATATAAATATATTTTTTAAATCATTTTACATATATACATATATATATATATGTGTATGTATGTATGTATGTATGTATTACAGTAACAAAATTATTATTATTATATTTGAATATATACATAAATCGGTATATTTTTAATATCTAAATATTTATATGTATATGTGTGTGTCTCTATATATATATATATATTATATATTTAATATATATATATATATATATTAAACCTTACTAGATCAGATGCACAACATGAAAAAAATTATTTATTTTATTGCACTAATATATATATATATATATATATTATTAAAAATACAATAAAATAACAATATAAAATATTTTCATGCTACAATATTTGAATTTTATATTTTTAGAAAATCAAGCGTGATATTCTAAAGTGACAAAAAAATTTCGAAAATTTTCTCGGTCAAAATATTATTTTTAATTAACTAATTTATTTCTGTAATTTATTAAATTGATTTTTTTAAGATATAAAAAATGATATGTAAATTCTGAATTTCTGGCCGAGAATTTATACGTTGATAAAAAGTTTATAAAATTTAAAATTTTATTTCAGAAACTGTTAGCACCAAAATTGGTCACTAACACCCAAAGAGAATTTTGTGTAGAGAGATTAATGAAGAAGGTAAATTAAAACTGAGGAATAACAAAGTGGAATGCAGTGATAACTGTAAGAAACAAGAACACCAAATTTATAGTGGTTCGGCGTAACTGCCTACGTCCACTTTGAGTTTAATCTTTATTGCTTTTTCAATAATTGAATACAGATACAATCGGTACACCAACCACTTGGTTACAAGTTCTAATTGAAAAAGAATGAGTCTTGAAAGTGGCAGACTCTCCCCAGCATTCTCCTAAAAAAAGGTCCCTTTCATTGTGCCCCTGCCCTTCTATTTATAGACGAAGATGGGTTGGACTTCCCTCACGGGCCCAGGAACAAGGTATCTCGGCCCGTGGTAAATAGCTTCTGCACACCGAGCTAAGGATGCCGAACGGCAATTGCCGAGCGAGGTTGGACGAACCAGAGAGTGCGGAGCGAGGATTCCATGCCGAACGGCACTCGTATGCCGAGCGACATATCCAGGTCGAACGATATTCGTATGCCGAGCGAGGCCTGTGCCGAACGAGGCTTGGTGTGCCGAACGAGGCCTGTGTCGAACGAGGCTTGGTGTGCCGAACGAGGCCTGTGCCGAACGAGGCATGTGCCGAATGAGACTTGGTGTGCCGAATGAGTCGTATGCCGAGCGAGGCCTGTGCCGAACGAGGCCTGGGTCGAACGAGGGTTAGAGTGCCGAATGAGTTTTGTGCCGAACGAGGCCTGTGCCGAACGAGGCCTGTGCCGAACGAGGCCTGTGCCGAACGAGGCTTGGTGTGCCGAACGATTCGTATGCTGAGCAAGGCTTGTGTCGAACGAGGCATGTACCGTACAAGGCCTGTGTCGAACGAGGCTTGGTGTGTCGAACGAGTCGTATGCCGAGCGAGGCTTGTGCCGAACGAGGCCTGTGCCGAACGAGACCTATGCCGAACGAGGCCTGTGCCGAACGATGCTTGGAGTGCCGAACGAGTCGTATGCCGAGCAAGGCATGTGCCGAACGAGGCTTGGTGTGCCGATCGACTCATCTGTGCCGAGCAAGGCCTTATGCCGAGCCTCCTATTACATTGTCCAATCAACCGGGTAACACTTGCCCCCCAAAGTGTGTTGTGTATGGCAACACAACACGCTTTGAGTCAATAAGCGATGACCCGTTCGGCATTTGGTTGCCGAACGACCGAGATGCCTTGACCGGTTCTACTAGTCACTTTCTGTTCGACTTCCCTTCTTCCTATATAAGCCGATACTTCTTATTCCCCCTTTTACTTTTACCTCCGTTCTACAAGACTTCCGGACTCATCTTCCACCAGACTTCCGCTAACACTATACCCTTTCCTTTTCTTCTCGAATTTAACGCGTTGCCTCACATCCCCTCCCAACAACGAACCTGACCGGCTTTCAAATCCAACTCCAGAATTTTCCCTAAGCTTCGAGCTATTTCTTAGGTAATAACTTCTCTTTTAAGCGCTTCACCCAGACTAGGAAGTTTTGATACGAGATTCGAGTTCGTGAATTTTTATAAGATCGAAGACAGTAGGAACCGTATGGATGAGGAAGACGAATCACGGTTAGAACACGTCTTTGGGCTAGGTGGAGAGAAGGAAGGAAGAGGGTGTCAGAGGCGTTTAGGATGTGAGTTCTTGTTGGGTTGTTGAGTGAGAGAATAGGAACGGTGGTTGGCTTAGTAGGAAGTAGCGAGGTTAGGGAGTGTAGGTTAAGTGTAGCGTGCGAGTTGGAAGAGAACGTATGGTTGTGGCTCGACATGAGTTTCGCGTGCCGAACGATGAAGAGAAAGTGGAGAAGAGAAACATGAGTCATGCCAAACGGCGAAGAGAGAACACGGGAGAGAAATGAGTGTTGTCATGCCGAATGGTGAAGAGAGAACACGGGAGAGAAATGAGTGTTGTCATGCCGAACGACGAAGAGAGAACGTCGGAGAGAAGTGAATGAGTGTTCGGTTTAGAGTGTTGAGCGATGTGGCTCAGTATTACCGCTCGGCATTGAGTGCTGTAAGTGTTGGGAAAGTCGCTCGGCTTTGAGATAGCCGAGCGTGTTGAGAGTCGCTCGACATTGATATAGCCGAGCGTAGTTAAAGCCGTTCGACATTGAGAGGCTTGAAGTAAGCACATGTATGGCTTGGTTAACGACCAAGGGCTTGGTCCGGCATGCCGAACGAGTGAATCCCGCATGCCGAACGGTGAAGAGGGAGTGTAGGAGAGTTTAGGTGGTTGTTTAGTCGAGTCTTTCGAGTGTTTTTCGGCATTTAGTCTTGAAGTAGGCAATAATAGTCAAAACCATCCTAACTCGAACATAGTTCATGTTGTCTTGACTCACTTACTATGCCCAAACATATGGATATAAATAAGGACAATGACTTAACTGAACAAGCATATCGACCAATTCGGACTGATAACTCTCCTGTCTCAACAACTATAAATCTGAATTTAACTCGATAAAAACAGACAATGGCCTTCGACATATATTGCCAACTTCCGAGTTCAAAATTAAAAACCATCACTGGACACTTGTACTTTACTTTATATTGTCAGCTTCACGACTTTAAATTCTTTGACACTTATACTCGAACGATTTCACTAGTTCACACACCACACGGGGGGAGTATTCTTGGTGTTATGTCTAATGTTGATTGTTTTTCAAGTATAGTTCAAACAGTTTTTTAATCAAATTCAACATTTATTGAAGGTGTCTAGAAAGTCTAGCTCCGCCACAGTTTCAGATAAACCCGGGCCGAGTTCTCAACAGGAAGTGGTTGGAACATCAAATCCATCGACAACTCCTGTATAAGATATTCCGAGTCCCACGATCGCATCTGTTGACCTGGCTCTCGATGCCTTAGATGTAGCGATCTTTCTAGACAATTCGGTCGATTCTCAAGCTTCGAGATTAATGACAGCGCCCTTCGTCGCATATGCTCAATACACAAGATTCCTTTTAACGATGTGTTGGTTCCATCGGGACAAGATCGTCCTCACTTGCCCCCAGTCGGATATACGGCCTGCAACAAATTTATGTGCTGGGTTGGTAGCGTGCCACCATTCAACTCTTTCCTCCGCGACTTGCTGCAATATATGGAGATCGCCCCAGTGCAGTTACATCCAAACAGTCACGCGTTTTTATATGGCACGTGCATTCTCTTCATGAGTATTTTATTTAGGTTCTCGACTCCTAGCGATATCCGCTACATTTACCGTTTCAAGAGACGATCCGACAGCCCATCCTTCGTATTCCTCGAGCCACATAGCAAGTGTCAAATTCTTACTGGGGCATGGAGCAAATTTGCCCAGTATAAGCAGGAATGGTTCTACGTGCGTTGTCCCCCGGCTTTGCAAGGAGATGGGTGGAAGGGAGTAAGTCTCTTTTCTGGATCAATACTTGCATTTGACGGAAATTGCACCTTTTTCTAACTCTTTCTGTACTTTCACAGGTATCGGCCCACGTCCCGAAGGCTCCGAGTATTCTGAGGCCGTTGAAGCTATCCGAGCTACCCCTGCGGAAGACCGGGACATTAGATCTATTATTTCAAACGAATCGCTCTCGAAGTTTGGGCTGCTGCCGGAAGGTCGCCGAATAAGTCTTCCTCATGGCGCCACTACAACTGGATTTGCCTCGGACAAAGGCAAAAGGCAAGTTAGGCTTTCGTCACATGGTGCCCCTAACACACCTGAGGAGGGCGAGATTAGAGAAACTAAGGTGCCCGAAGCATCGGGTGAAAATGTCAGTCCCACTCTGGAACCGGTGGTTGAGGTACACGACATTAAAGTAACGCCTCCTCCTTCAAAGGGAAAGAAGAAATTGGCTTAAAAATTGAGGAAAAAGACAGCGGGCGGAACCTCTAAGGTCACAATCATTCCAGTAGAGAGAGAGCCTTCTCCTCAACACTTAGAGAGTTCATTGAAAGGCTTGTCGGACCTCACTATTCTCGATGATTTGCTTAATTATGGCTTCGATGATCCGGAAGCCTTGAAGCTTCGCTCGCCCGTGAAAGGCGATGAAGGCGCTCAAGTCCAAAACCAAGGAGAGAAAACTCCAATTAGTAAAGCTAAAAAAAATGGTCCGTCAGGGGGAAACACTAGGACACACACGATAACACCTACACTTCATCATGCACTCAATTTTCACTCACCATGTGATTCTGGCTAACCCGCATTCATTTAATTTCTATGCAGGTGATATGGGACGTTCTCATGGATTTGACCGCCTTCGTGGTTCCTCTATTTTCCATCATTCTGGATGAGATTCGGGCTTCGGCAAACGTCGAGATAGAGATGATGAAAGCAACAGAGATTACCGCTCCCGGGATTCGTCATCCCGAAGGAAAACTTACCATCGGCCTTCATCTCATTACGACTCCCCTTCTCAACCGGAACAAGGTAGGGGAAATCTGGCCACAAAGGGTCCCAGTTTGATACTCCCCGTGATCAACACTCAGGCTCTTCCAGCACCAAGGCCTCACAAGAAAACTGTAGTTTCAAAACCAACTCCTACTCCTGCACAAGATCCGTCGGTATCAGAAAAGCTAGCCGAGCTGAGGGCTACGTTCCCCAAGATATGCTTTGATGGTCTGAAGTTCCTTCCGACGATCCATCCCATTTCGGGACATGTCAAACAAAGTGCCATTGCATGTAACAACGACGTCTACGTTCAACATGACACATTCGTCCATTTGGTTGAAAAAGTCTTTATTGAGCGTCAACATGAAATCGATCGTCTGAAGCTCAAGGCTATTCATTACAAAGACATCATTAAAGCTTAGGATGAAGAGCTCTCTTCATATAAGTCTCGACTCGAAGCTGCCCAAAAGAATGCTAAAGACACAACGAAGGCCGTTAATCCTCTGGAGATGACACATAAGAAAGAAATTGACGAAGCGGTTCAATGTTGCGGGGCCTTAGCTTTAGAGAAAGACTCCATTCAAAAGGATAGAGACGCGCTTGCTCAACGAGTCAAAGAGCTGGAAGAGCTATTTCTGAGAGAGAAAAAAGAAAAGGTTGCTGCTCAAGAGGAGTCGCAACGTTACTGCGATGAGATTGTCGCCACACGACTCCTGAAGACAAAGCTCGATGAAGAACTCTCCAAGGCTGAGACGCTGAAGGATAAAGCCTGCGAAGAGGGCAAAAGAATAGCATTTACGGAGATGGACTCTCGCCTTGAGGTGGCCGCCGAAGCTGGGAGGGAGGAGATCAAATGCCAATTCGATCCGGTTATAGCCGAGTACAACGTTCGAGTCCTCATGCATCGTGACTTAACATTTCTCGACGAGGGTTACCTCGAATCTTTGGCCGAAGCATGGGAGACTTTGATAAGGATCAAAAAGGCTGAGTCGGGGACTGAAGAGGTTGACGAAGAAGCTTTAGTGAAGGAATTTCTCCGGGGAAATGAGCCATTGAACTTGTCTGCAGCGAAGGCTCTCTACAGCAGCGACTCCTCCTCACCGAAAGGAAAAAATGACATTGCCGGCCCGTCCGGAGCCGAGTCTATAGTTCCTCCTCCTACCCAACCGACTAATCGCCTACTACTTGACCCCTTCGAAAAACACATTGGCTACAACCCATAAGATCCCGGTCTTGGTATTCATGTTCTATCTCCTATCCCAAAAGGCGAAACTCCCCGAACAGTCGATAGTTAACTAGAGACAGGTACATAACTTTCCCTTCAAAGTCCAACGGGTCTTTGCTTTCAACAAGTGATAAATGTATTCTAACACTTGTTTCTTATGATTCCGCGTAGGTCATCCCGATCCCATACCTACTCTAAGGAGCAATGTCGCCACGGAGAAGGAGGAGAGAACGGGAGAAACAACTCAAGCGGAAGATACTCCCGAACCTGACGCTCAAGTGATTGAGGCGCTCAACGAAGACAAATCCGACGACCCGTCGCCTGTCGAGGAACATTACGAAGTTGAAATTACTGGCGCCTCCCAACACACTTCAAAGCTGTGCATGAAGGAGTAGGTCACTAAAGAGGGGAGAAAGAAAGCCGAAATTAAGGCCGAGCCTCAAGTGGTAGAACTCGACGACCCACTGAACAGGCCTTTGAAGATTATTCTTCTAGGTGGGACTAGGTCGTTAGAAGTTCCTCCTTCCTCTGACACTCCTTCTCAGGTGAGCAAAACGTCCAAGAGAAAATGCGTGGGGGAGGAGTCGTCTGAGAAATCGAAGAAGGAGAGGAAGCCGAAGAAGTAACTATCATGCTCGTTCAACGAGAATCAGCCTGGATTATGTAATCACTTTTGTTTATTTTCATAGCCGTTGTAGATAAACTTTTTGCCCCGAGTTTGGGAGAAGTTGTAGTAGGACTTCATTTTGAATTGATGAATAAAACTTCGTTCTTTGTCTTTTAAATGACTTTTGTTGTTCAGCTCACTGTATAACTCGTAGTCGAAATCTGAAATCTTGTGAGTTACATAAGCCCTAGTTCTCTTCCATATGACTCGGAGATTTTTTAGATCGCTTATACTCGGATCCGTACTCTGGAGACTCAGAGTACTCCAGCCCACGCTCAGGGGACTTTGGAGATTATTTTAAATCGTTAATACGCTAGTCCGCACTCTGGGGACTCAGAGTACTCTAGTCCGCACTCTGGGGACTTAGAAATTTTTTAGTCGTTTGTACTCTAGTCCGCACTCTGGGGACTCATAGTACTCTAGTCCGCACTCTGGGGACTTAGAGATTTTTTAGTCGTTTATACTCTAGTCCGCACACAGGGGACTCAGAGTACTCTAGTCCGCACACTAGGGACTTAGAGATTTTTTAGTCGTTTATACTCTAGTCTGCACTTTGGGGACTAAGAGTACTCTAGTCCGCACTCCGGGGACTTAGAGATTTTTTAGTCGTTTATACTCTAGTCCACACTCTGGGGACTCAGAGTACTCTAGTCTGCACTCTGAGGACTTAGAGATTTTTTAGTCGTTTATACTCTAGTCCGCACTCTGGGGACTTAGAGATTTTTTAGTCGTTTATACTCTAGTCCGCACTCTAGGGACTCAGAGTACTCTAGTCCGCACTCCGGGGACTTTGAGATTTTTTAGTCATTTATACTCTAGTCCACACTCTGGGGACTCAGAGTACTCCAGTCCGCGCTCATGGGACTTGGAAATTTTTCAGGTCGTTTATACTGTAGTCCGCACTCTAGGGACTCAGAGTACTCTAGTCCGCACTCTGGGGACTAAGAGATTTTTTAGTTGTTTATACTCTAGTCCGCACTCTGGGGACTCAGAGTACTCTTGTCCGCACTCTAGGGACTTAGAGATTTTTTAAGTTTGGGTGCGCGTTCATACGCCAGACAAAATAAAGCAATTTAATTTTCATCACAGAATTGTACCATATGGTAACATCAATAGTTCATGGAAAAGACGGCTTCAAACCTTTATTGATCATAACAAATAAAAACAAACTAAATTGTCTTATTACATGCTGACAACTAAAAACAACGAAAGGAACATAAACTGGAAATAATTACAACTAAAATGCGAAATAATTGGGCTAAGTGTAATAACGGCGCAGGTGTTCGCAATTCCATGCTCGGGGGAGTGTCGTGCCATCAACGGTCGCTAGCTTGAAAGTTCCTTCTCCAAGCTTCCATTCGATGACATATGGACCTTCCCATGTGGGATTCATATGTGATGGGGCCGGAAAGACTCGCTTCAAAACAAGATCGCCCACATCGAAACTTCTTGGTCGGACTTTTTCATTATAATATCGAGCAATTCTGTTCCTATGTGCAGCCGCTCTCAAATCAGCTTCTTCACGTTTTTCATCAACAAATTCCAATGATTCCAATAAGAGATTCTGATTCGTCTTGGGATCATAATAGGTTACCCGATGAAAAGGAACTTCAAGTTCGAGTGGTATTACAGCTTCAGTGCCATATGCCAAGGTGAATGGAGTATGACCAGTCGTGGACTTGTGGGTGGTTCTGTAAGCCCAGAGCGCTGTCGGAAGCTCATCCACCCACTTGCCTCTGGCCTTCTCCAAATGTTTCTTTAATATTGACTTGATTATTTTATTTACAGCTTCCACTTGTCCATTTATTTTAGGGTGAGCGACCGCTAAAAATCTTTTCTCAATGTGATATTTTTGGCAAAAATCTTTGAACTCCCTACTTTCAAATTGAGTTCCATTGTCCGTAACGATAGTTCGTGGGAGGCCAAAACGGCATATAATGTTTCGTACGACGAAATCGATGACCTTTTTGGTGGTGATTGTGGCTAAGGGCTCGGCTTCCGCCCATTTGGTAAAATAATCAACTGCAATAATTGCATACTTTGCACCACCTTAGAAATAGGTAAGCAACCGATTATATCGATCCCCCAAATCGCAAATGGCCAAGGACTAACCATTTGTGTGAGTTACTTTGGCGGAGCTCTTGGGATTTTCGTAAACTTTTGACATTTGTCGCACTTTCTCACGTAGTCTGTAGCATCCCAATTTACAGTTGTCCAATAATATCCATAGCGGAGGATCATTTTTTACGAGTGTTTGCCCCCCAGTATGGTCGCTACATTCTCCTTCATGAACTTCCATAAAAACTCGTTTTATCTCATCATTGGCGATGCACCGGAGTAAGGGAACCGAGAACCCCCTCCGATACATTATTCCATCTTACATTATATATCTTGAAGCTTTACGAATGACTTGTCGCCTCTCGTTCTTTCTATCGGGAAAGGTTCCGTGTAGTATGTATTGTTTGAATGGGGTCATCCACGACTCCTTTTCAATTTCTATTTCTAGAACATAATCCATCTCCATTTCGTTTATACTCGGAGATTGTAAAACTTCGACGGGAACCAAGCCCATCTGCTGTGCATCGCCTGTACTTGCGAACTTTGCCAATGAATCGGCCTCCTTGTTTTTCTCACGCGGGACAAGGGAAATATCGTAGTATTGAAGGTCTGCCAACAGTTCTTGAACTTGTGCAAGGTATGGGGCGAGTCTCTGCCCCTTTGCTTGATAGTCTCCACGAACTCGGTACACTACCAATTGTGAGTCGCAAAAGATTTCAATCGATTTTATTCCGAGTTCCCTGATAAGTTTCAAGCCAGCAATCAATGCTTCATACTCAGCTTCGTTGTTTGTGGCTAGGAAATGTAGTTTCAAAGCGTAACAAATTGATCGGTTTTCGGGAGTCATAAGAATTATACCAGCCCCAGAACAATGGTCGTTGGATGCCCCATCAGTGTACAGTTTCCATCGAATAGGCGAAATGACATCATAATCGTTTGATTCGTCTAACACGGTGAATTCAGCAATGAAGTCTGCTAGCGCTTGCCCATGTATGGCCCTTCGCGGTAGGTAGGTAATATCGAACTGACTCTACTCGATATTCCATTTTAACATCCTTCTAGAGGTTTCTGGTCGTTGGAGTACCTGTCGCAAGGCTTGATCGGTATAAACACTGATCGAGTGTGCTTGGAAGTACGGACGTAGCTTGCGTGATGCAATCACCAAGCAGTAGGCCAATTTCTCAATTTTGGGATAATTTCTTTCTGCCCCCGTTAGACGTTTACTGACATAGTACACCGGCTTTTGAACTCGGTCCTCCTCACGAACCAAAGCTGTACTGATAGCATGTTGGGATACAGCAAAGTATACATACAACACTTCATGGTCTACAGGCTTCGACGGCACCGGGGGACTTTCCAAATGCCTTACCAGAGCTCGGAATGCGTCTTCGCAGTCGGACGTCCATTCAAAATTTCTCTATCCTTTCTTTATTACATCGAAGAAGGGAATACACTTATCTGTGGCCCTGGATATGAATCGACTCAACGCGGCTACTTTTCCATTCAAGCTTTGTACTTGCTTTATAGTTCTGGGTACTTGTATGTCTCGGATAGCTTGAATCTTCTCCGGGTTAGCTTCGATTCCTCGTGCATTAACAATGAAACCCAAAAACTTTCTCGATGCAACACCAAAGGAACACTTCAGTGGGTTGATTTTCATTCCATAATTATTGAGTATATCAAACATCTTCGCCAAGTCTCGAATGTGGTTGTTCGACTGCCGTGACTTCACAAGCATGTCATCCACATAGACTTCCATTGTTCTACCAATTTGGTCTTTAAACATCTGATTCACCAAGCGCTGATAAGTCGGCCCTGCGTTTTTCAACCCAAAAGGCATCACTACATAACAGTACAGTCCAATGTATGTGATGAAACTGGTGTGTTCTTGATCTGGAATGTGCATCGGGATTTGATTATATCCCGAGTACGCATCCATAAATGATAATAACTCATGTCCTGCCGTTGAGTCGACCAGCTGATCAATTCTAGGTAATGGGAAACTATCCTTAGGGCATGCTTTGTTTAAATCCGAGTAATCAACACAAGTCCTCCATTTCCCATTCGCTTTTCTCACTAGTACAGGGTTAGAGACCCATTCTGGGTAGAGGACGTCGCGGACGAACCCATTCGCTTTGAGTTTGTCCACTTCCTCTTTGAGAGCCACAGACCTCTCCGGGTCCATGCCTCTCCTTTTCTGCTTTACTGGAACGTACCTCGGGTCTATGTTCAACATATGACTCGCAATAGCGGGAGAAATCCCACACATATTAGAATGTGTCCAAGCGAAAACATCCAGATTCGCTTGGAGGAAATAAGTGAGTGAGATCCTCGGTCATCGAGGGGCTGAGTTGCGATCCAATCTTAAGTACCCACGACGGATCGTCTTGGCTGGCTAAAATGTCAATCGTTAGTTCAGCTGGCGCTACTTTATCTTCCCTGGGTTCCTCATCATCTCTCGGATCTATGTCTCTACAGATCCGATCATGTTGCCTGAGCTGGGGCTCGGGCATTACTTGTCAATTTTCAACGACTCGGTTATGGATGGAGCTGTCCACAACCTTTCCCTTCTCTCTTCGCTGGTCCTCTCTCAGCTCAGCCAAATAGCATGCACGACCAGTCGCCTGATCGCCATATACAACACCAACTCCTTTGTCTGTCGGAAATTTCAAGGTTAAACACCACGGGGCCAAAGCTGCCCTGAACTCTGCCAAGGCCGGTCGACCCAGAAATACATTGTATGGAGAATCAACATCCAAAACCAGGAAAGGTAGGATTCGCACCCTTCTATGTTTACCTTGCCCTAGTTCAACTGGCAATTCAACATAACCCACCGCATCGGTTGCTGCACCATTAAAGCCATGGATACGAGCTTTAGATGGTTTCAAATCTTTCGTCTCCATCTTCATTTGGTCATATGCTTTTTTGAAGATGATGTTAACAGAACTTCCACAATCAATCAAAATTCTTTTCACAAATGCTGGCCCGATTGTCACGGATATGGCCATCGGGTCAACGGTAGGAGCCTCCACCTGATCAGCATCTCTGCTCCTGAATACTATATCGTCTGTCATCAGCGATGTTGTTTAGCAGGGTCCCATCCTCCACTTTTGAACAACACTCAAAATCTGCATGCCTCAAGGAGTTAGCATACCGCTCCATTTCTTGCCAGTTCTTATCTGTAGGGTGAGGTCCACCTACTATCGTGTTTATGACCACTCTACCCACGGTCCGAGCAGGCTCCTCAGGGTGACGTGGAGCTGGTGCGCGACCGGGATTGGATGTTACCTGTCCACCCTCTATAGGATTCTTTACAAACTCTTGTAACTTTTTCTATCTAATCAATTTTTCTATAGCGTCATGGAGGTGCCTACAGTCCTCGGTATTGTGCCCGTAAGTATCATGGAAGCGACAATACTTCCTAGTCTGCTTTTTCTCTTCAGTAGACTCTTTTGGGCATGGCTTTCGATATTGGAAAGTATTACAAGTTGACAGGTAAATATTTTCAAGAGATGCATTTAGAGGAGTGTATTCGTTGTAAGTTAGGATCCTTGGTTTCCACTTTCCAGCTTCCCTTTTCTTTCCGGGATTTCCCCTACCAGATCCTTTAGATTGTTCAGGCTTGTTTTGAACATTGACTTGTACCTTTCCAGAGTTGTCACCGGATTGTTTTACAGCGATGTTACTCTGCGCAGCCTCCTTACCATGTACTGGTGCATTATCTCGCCTCGTCCACCTAGCTTCCTCCCTTCTTATAAATTGGTGTGCTTTTGAATAAAAATGTTCTAGTGTAGTCGGAGGCTTTCCCGCCAGCCAATCTCCAAACTCTGAATCTGGATTTACCCCTCGCATCATGGCCATTAAAATAGCATGGTCGTTGGGGTTGCTTACTTCAGTTGCGGCAACATGAAATCTTTGTAAGTACTCTTTCAATGACTCCCCTGGAGCCTGAATCACACTGGACAAGGACATCACATCCTTGGGACGAGTGGCATGAATCCTTAATTGTTCCACAAATTTCGTCGCTAACTCATCAAAGTTGGAGATAATCCACGGAGGAAGTCGGGTAAACCACATGGTAGAGATTCCAAATAAAGTTACTGGGAAACATCTACATTAAGTTGCATCGTTCGCTCTAGTTGAGTCAATCATCCATTCATACCTCATCACATGCTGTCGGGGATCAGTCTTTCCTTCATAGGCCGGAATAGTCGGCATGTTAAACTTCCTAGGGTACTCGGCCTGTAAGATAACATATGTGAACGGAGTATGACTCCTGGATATCCCCCATTCATCATTTGATAAGCCTTGATTCTCTATCATCAGCTGTCTGACCATAACTGATAGGTCTGGGGTTTGAATAGAAGATGGCAGGTTGGTGTCTGTCCTGTGAGACCGTTCTTGTCGGTGTCTCCTCCGTTGGCGATCTACCGAGTATGTATCTTGGAGACCAGCATCATTAAGGCCTTGGTGTGCCGGCTGTCCAGCTTCCACTCGTACTCCAGATCCTAAGTTTCCCATTCCAGCTTGAGTGTGATTTTCTTGGTGTAAGTGAGGAGCCATTGCTCCAGGTAGAGAACCTGGACCATCCCTGGTTGATCGATCAACAGCACCTGTTTGCATTGTTTCTGTTCTACGACGTCTATGCCTTGGAGGTTCATCAGACGAGGAAGAGCTGTCAGATGAGGAATAAGGAGCGGGGCTTCCTCCAGCATTCTGATGTTGTTGTTGAGTAAGCTGAGTCATAAGGTTGGTGTTAGCTTGGATATGTTTGCTAAGTTGTCTCCTGCTCTCCATGAGTTCTCTCATCAGCTCGTTGAACTCTGTCCTAGTGACGGCTTCCATTTGATTTTGGGTAGTGACAGTCCCTGTGCCCAGATTAACCTGTTGATTGGTGAGTCCTACTTATTGGACACTAGCAGTCTCGTTGACATATGCGTTGTGGGAGGCTGATCTAGTATGTGGTCTTCCCATTGTAGAGTTATTGATAGAAACTCTAAGTAGAATCAACGGACTTCCTGTGAATGACTTTGATCTCCTTCGGGGGATTTCTTCAATCCAGTAGCTACAAAGTAGATCCTAATGGCCTGAGAATGGTTCTCAGTGAAAGCACCAAAATGTTAGCACCAAAATTGGTCACTAACATCCAAAGAGAGTTTTGTGTAGAGAGATTAATGAAGAAGGTAAATCAAAACTGAGGAATAACACAGTGGAATGCAGTGATAACTGTAAGAAACAAGAACACCAAATTTATAGTGGTTCGACGTAACTACCTACGTCCACTTTGAGTTTAATCTTTATTGCCTTTTAAATAATTGAATACAGATACAATCCGTACACCAACCACTTGGATACAAGTTCTAATTGAAAAAGAATGAGTCTTGAAAATGGCAGAGTCTACCCAGCGTTCTCCTAAAAAAAGGTCTCTTTCACTGTGCCCATGCCCTTCTATTTATAGACGAAGATGGGTTGGACTTCCCTTACGGGCCCAGGAACAAGGTATCTCGGCCCGTGGTAAATAGCTTCTACACACCGAGCTAAGGATGCCGAACGGCAATTACCAAGCGAGGTTGGTCGAACCAGAGAGTGCCGAGCGAGGATTCTATGCCGAACGGCACTCGTATGCCGAGCGACATATCCAGGTCGAACGACATTCGTATGTCGAGCGAGGCCTGTGCCGAACGAGGCTTGTCCCGAACGAGGCCTGTGTCGAACGAGGCCTGTGCCGAATGAGGCTTGGTGTGCCGAACGATTCGTATGCAGAACGAGGCCAGTGCCGAACGAGACCTGTGCCGAACGAGGCCTGGGTCGAACGAGGGTTGGAGTGCCGAACGAGGCCTGTGCCGAACGAGTCGTATGCCGAGCGGGGCTTGTGCCGAACGAGGCATGTGCCGAACGAGGCCTGTGTCGAATGAGGCTTGGTGTGCCGAACGAGTCGTATGCCGAGCGAGGCCTATGCCGAACGAGGCCTGTGCCGAACGAGGTTTGGAGTGCCGAACGAGTCGTATGTTGAGCGAGGCCTGTGCCGAACGAGCTTGGTGTGTCGATCGACTCATCTGTACCGAGCGAGGCCTTATGCCGAGCCTCTTGTTACATGGTCCAATCAACCGGGTAACAGAAACAATTTTATTTTATATGATTTATTTTATTATTATATTGATTTATTTTATTATTATATTGATTTAAATATTAAACAATAGTAAATAGTTATAAAAAATTACTTTACAGATAACGAAATATATAATCTACGTAGGTATGCGTTTATAAAATATAAGTTCAACAATTAACATGATATGATGATATAATTAAATACAAGTTATATACTTAAAATTTGATAATTTACTAATACATACATACATATATATATAATGATAATAATTAGAATAAAATTGATAATATACTAATACATACATATATTTTTCCCGAAAAGATTAATAAAACCAATATTTGAAATTCCTTTATTATAGGAAATAAATAGATTTTATATTAGAAAAATAATTTTAAAATACTATATAATAATAATTTGAAATGTCCATTTATTTCAAAAATTACTTCGAAATGGTTTAGTGAAAACCGTGCTCGAAAACAATGAAAAACAAGAAAGATAACTCAAGACGGATAACTTGAATTCAATACGAATTCAATTCAAATTTAACCCAAAATCAATTCAAATTCTATTTAAATTTGAGTTTCAAATTCTCCAAACATAGCTAGCCTATTGATAGGTATCATAGCTCTCGAAACATCTCAAAAACAACATCAAAATTGAACAAGAATGAGAGCAAAAATAATCTAATACAATTCTCAGGTCAATGATTGTTATTGTTGTCGTTTTGCTCTCGGGACCGCAACAAACAAACACAGTTTTGTCCAAGTTAACATCAAAATTTTAGAACACCCAAAATAATAGACTTTTAGCACAATGTCTAAGCTTTCCGAAACATCTAAAATTATTGAATTTGGATAAGAAATGTGAAAGATATGGCCAATATAATTCTCAGATTTTAAATTCACTATAGCTGTCGTTTATTCTCAGGGCAGCAGCAAAGAAATAAGGTTTCAACTATATTAACCTCAAAATTTTGCAAAACTCAAAACAATAAAGTTTTAAAAAATAGTCTAAGCTTTCTAGTACATCAAAAATTATCTAAATTCGACTAGAAACGAGAAAGATACACCTAATTTACTAACTGTATTTAGTTTAGATAGTGTAATTATCAAAGTGAAAGAGCTGAGAGTTTGTGATAGAATTTCAATCAACCTATGCTCAAATTTTACAAATATATTCAACATGAAAGTTGTCATATATAAAGTAAGCTTTTCAGAACATTAAAAATTATTGAATTCTGATCAAAAACGAAAAAGATATAGCTAAATCAATTTCAGATTCAAGCTCAGGAAATTTAGTTAAAAACAGAATTGTAATCTTATTTTCAATTCTATTTCAGGTCAATAAAATTGCAAAATCTCGGAAAGTAACCAATATAAAAACTATTTCTTATTGAATCTAGTTTCTAACAAAAAAAGATTGACCTCAAACGGATAAGAAACGTGAAAGTTATGGTTATTTTACTACAGCGCATTCCTATTATATTTCAGCAAGCATCCAAAGTAAGCATTAGGTATAGTTAATAAACTCATCTTTGCAATTACAGTCAAGATTTAGCTAGAAATGTGAGTTAATAAACTCACCTTGCTATAGTGAAAATAAAAAATCAAATTTTTGTTGAAAGAAGCTAGCTTTGAGGAGGAGGAGCTTCAAATAACCTGAACCGGAAGAAAATAGTGCATGCAAAAGATGTTTTATAGTAAATCAGAAAACCCCCTACTAAAATTAGGAATTTAATGAAATTGTAGGGTTTGGAGTTTGATTACCTTTTAATTCACTTTAATTTGATGAAATTGCAGCTTGAATTGAAGAAAATGTGAGTTTGAAAGCTTGGGTTTGCAAAATGGTGGTTTCTCTTGTTTTACAGAAAAGAGGAAGAAGATGAACTTGTGTTTAAACGTACAGGAATTGGTTTCTTCTCTTTTTTATTATCTGGCTAAGCCTAAATGGTCTTATGGACCCAAAATTAAAAGAAAAATCAAATGGTCTAAGTTAATTACTTAACGTAAAACCAAATGCATTCTTATATACACTAATTTACAAAACAAAGTCTTTTTCCTTTCAACTTTCAACCAAACAAAATTTGTAAATTTACATACACATGAAATAAATTATTTTACACTATATGAAAAGATTAATTTTTATTTTTAAAATATTATTATTATTAAAATTCTTTATTTCACAATAATACACAATTTACTCAAATAAATGAATAAAACTCTATTTTAAACTTGTAAAATTCCACAAAAATACTTTTCTCACTTAGAAAAATATTTTAAACCGTTATAAACTCAAATTTATAATTAAACTCATTTTTAAACCAATTTTCATCTTTTTTATTTAAATAAACAACCTTTAAAAATCTCATACTTCTTTTAAAAATTATTAAAAGAAGTAATTGGCAATAGTTAATACAATTATTGCCCTTTCATCAAATAAAGTCATTTTCCACTCATTATTCTCGCAAATAAACATGATAAAGTTTTCCGAAACTTTATTTCCACATTTTATTTTCAAAATTCATTGTTTATTTAAAACAAACAATTTAAATCTCCAATTTATTTTAATTCATAATATTAAATTATAACTTCCGTTATAATTTAATATTTATAGGTAATCACTAAAACCAGGGTTGTTACACAATGGTTTCGAAAGGGTAGGCTTCGAAACTAACCTCTTTCTTTTAGGATTAATGCTTTCGAAAGTAATGCTTTCGCCTCTGTTCTTTATGACCCTTTGTTTAAATTAAAGGTTAAACCCAATGGTTTTGGAAGGAATAATTTAAATGGTTTCGAAGCTATGTTTCCACATACTCTTACTTGAACCTAATGCTTTCGAAAGGTACGTTTTAAGTGTTTCAAAGGGAAGGATTCCAATGCTTTCGAAAGGTATACTTTGAGTGTTTTGAAAGGTTTATTTTTAAGTGTTTCGAAAGGTTTGTTTTGATGATTTTGAAAGAGGATGTCTAAGGTTTTAATTAATGATTTCGAAAGGTCAATTTCATTACATTCGAAAGGTATGTTTAGGCCTTATAGCCTAAAGTTCTCTAAGTTAAAAGGAGGCTTTAACTTAATTTGAAGGGATAGTCCCATTGATTAGATTTCATCAAACTTGTTTTGTGTAAAGAATATATCATGGCATTAGTATTTTGAATAAAGCAAAGAGTATGATTTCCTTGTTTTAAAAAGATATGATTTCAAGGGTAAATCATTTGTAAAGATTGTTTACAAGGAAATAAAATTTAAATAGGGTAGTTAACCTTAAGTATATGACTCAGATATTAGAAGACCAGATGAGACTGGTATGGAATCACGCCCTATACTTTAGCTATTAGCCCCTAGCTAAAATAAGTCCAAAATTCCAACATGTAGGGCTTTGTCGCAAATAAGACTAAAATGATGTTACACACGGATGAGAATATACAGAGAAAAGATAGGTTATTGGTGAGCCTGCAAAGCCATTAGGATCAGTTGACCCTAGGAGAAGTTAGTTAAGGACAGGTCGTCCAATATAGTATCTAACAGAAGTTAGAATATTTATTATGTCTGGTAGGCCCGAGTCAGCCAGTGGTTAATAGTCAGCATGATAAAACTATATTGTTCGGATAGAAAATCCATTGATTATCTAATTTATATGCATATATGTTATTACTATTATTTTTATAATCAGTTTGATTGCACGTTTTTGATTTGCATAAGTTATAAAAGGATATTATTGAGGGGAAACCCGTTTTGCTAAGCGACGTGGTTTCACTTAGTATCGGAAACCGAGATGTAATAGAATTATTCACACTAGGCTTTATGTCTGACTCGAAGTTTATGTTTTCCCCTTAAACTCTCGGGTGCTCAAAATTTAATTTGAGTAGATTGAGAGTTAAGGACTTTTCAGGTTTAGTAGGTTGGACGAATAAGCTTCCAAAGACGTGTAGGAGGCAAAGCTAGCTATATAGGAGCTATTTAGTATTATTTCCGCTATGATATATTTATTACTGTCTATCTAGTACTCTGATCATCCAAGGGGGCATCTTCGTATGTCACACTTGGCGTAGTTTGTAATAATTATATTTGATCAAAACCTGGGAATCATTTTGGGATTATGTAATTGAATATGAAATATTAATTTGAAATGTAATCAAAAAAGTTATTTTGAAATCTGTGTTGATTTTATTTCTGATTCATGTGCTCCTGATATTATGGATACCATTAGCATTACTGTATTTTGTCACCGGAAGTTAATACTATAGATGGCTGCAGCATCTGTTGCGCTTAGCTTCAGGCCTCAAAGTAAGGGATGTTACAACTTGGTATCAGAGCATAGGTTTATGAAAACTTAAAAGAAATTTTAAACTTAAAATGATTTTGAAAACATAATCCTAAGGAATTAGAGAAAAGATTAGGGTATGGGATAACGCTATAGTAACATGCTTGTATTTGCTATACATAAGTATATGTTTTATCTCTATTTCTCCCATCTCTCTTAGGCTATTTTTCTGTATCTTACACAGACTCGAATACAAATTTTAAGGAAGTAAGATATGGATGCTAGGAATGTAAGAGTTAACATTGGTGGAGGAAGCTCCACAACTAATGGAAATGCCAGACCAAACACTAGATGGAATCCGGGTCGGGAACAAACTGCTAATATGGGTGCTGGAGCGCCGCAAGTTGATATGGGAGCTATGTATCAGTTCTTCCTCAACACGATGCAAGCTGGAGCTGCTGAGGGATTAGTTGAAGGAAATCAGGAAGCTCCAGTGGTCAATAACTATGCGGTATACAGTAGAGAGTATGCTAGGCTTGGAGGAAAGCCGTTTATCGGGATTGAGGACGCAATTAAGGTGGAGAATTGGTTGCTTCATTGCGAAAGGATTTTTGTTGATTTGGGACTCAACTATGAGCAGAAAAGGAGTTTGGCATCTAGATAGTTATAAGGAGATGCACTATATTGGTGGAGCAGTGTTACAGTGGGAGTAAATGAAGAGACCATGACTTGGGCGGAATTCAAAAGGAGGTTTGAGGAAAGATTTATGTCGGAGATCTCCAAGTCAACTCTGCTCAGGAAGTTTGCTAAGTTAGTGCAGGGAGACATGACAGTGCTGGAGTATGCTACCATATTTGAGGATCTATCGAGGTACGGATACGCTACGGTTGATACAGTTATCAAAAGGAATGAGAAGTTCATCCGCAGATTGAGACCCGAGCTTGCTAAAGGAACTTTACCACATATTAGAGATTTGTGCGATGTAGTTGTTGGAATGGCTTTAAGGCATAAGGAGATGCTCTCTCTCTTTAATGATAACAAAGCAGTGGAAACCCAAGGTGGGTAGAACAAGAAGAGAAAGTTTTTCCATAAGAAAGGCGCTTAGAAAGGAGGAGCAGCCAAGAAAGGGAAGGCCAATGTAGTCTACTGCAAGTGTGATAAAAAGGGACACTATGCTCATGAATGTCGAACTGGCAAAGAAAGAAGGTTGCTGACAAGAAAGGAGTAAAATGTTTCAATTGCGATCAGATTAGACATTATAAGAACCAATGCAAAGAACCAGCCAAGGACGGAAAGGGAAAAGTGTTTTCATTGGAACCAGCTATCTCAAGACCAACAGTAGCGGAGAAAGGAAAAGCTGTGTTGGGAGGTATTCCTTTGATTCGTGGTGTGTCAGTTAGAGTTCTATTTGATATTGGTGCATCACGTTCTTTTATAACTCATTATTAGGTAAATCCGAGGGTATGCAACTCTTGGGATGAGACCTAGAGTTTGAATTGTTAGGTCGTATATTTTCTTGCAGTTTGCATGTGTTAGATTTCGTAGGGTTTGGAATTGTTTTGGGTATGGATTGGTTAAGTAAGTACGATGCTAGGATATTTTGCCATGATAGGAAAATATCAGACACCCTAGTTGTAGTGATCGGATTATATACTCCCTACAAAACCCTAGTTTTGAGGTTAATGCTTTATGGGGTGTTATGGAGACAGAAGACGAGTTGAATCGAGTTTTCGTTGTTAGAGAATTCGCAGACATCTTTGAGCCCGTATTAGGACTACCGCCGTAACGAGCTATTGAGTTTCGAATAGATTTAGTACTAGGAACTGAACCTATGAGAAGGCCACTAAGTAGAATGACACCTACCGAGATGAAGGATCTAAAGGTGTAGTTGGTGGATTTAGAAGGTAAGAACTTCATCAGACCAAGTAGTTCGCCCTGGGAAGCAGCCACGGTGTTTGTGAGAAAATCGGATGGATCGTTGAGGTTGTGTATCGATTATCGTAAATTGAATGAGAAGACGATAAAGAATCGATATCCATTACCCAGGATTGGCAATTTATTTGATAAGTTGAGTGGATTTAAAGCATTTTCCCAGTTGGATTTGGTGATAGGGTTCCATCAACTTAGAGTAGAAGAGGATAGTATTCCTTTGACGGCGTTTAGGACCAGATATGGATCATACGAATGGTTAGTGATGTCATTTGACCTAACTAATGCGCCAGCAGTCTTCGTGGACTTGATGAACAGAATCTTCCAAGAACATTTGGACAGATTCGTGTTAGTATTCATAGACGACATTTTCATATACTCTAAGGATGAAAGAGAGCATGAAGTCCATCTTAGAGTGGTGCTTGAGACACTGAGAAGCATCATCTGAAGGCAAAGTTTGCAAAGTGTCACTTTTGGAAGAAGGAAGTGAAATTTCTTAGTCATGTAGTCTCAAAGAAAGGGTTGTCAGTAGATCCGACTAAGATCGAGGCAGTGAGTAGTTGGAAGAGACCCGAGACAGTGACTGAGATAAAAAAAAATCTTAGATTAGCTGGTTATTATCGAAGATTCATTAAGGATTTTTTGTGGATAGCCACACCAATGACCAAGCTAACTCGGAAAGATGTGAATTTTGTCTGGACTGATAAGTGTGAGGAGGCATTCTAGAAACTGAAACATTTATTGACTAATGCACCTGTGTTAGTTATTCCAGAGGGTAATCTGGACTTGGTGGTGTACACGGATGCATGTGGAACAGGGTTAGGAGCTCTGTTAATGCAAAGAGTTGCCTATGCTTCTCGACAGCTCAGATCGCATGAAGTTAGATATCCGACTCATGATTTGGAATTAGCTATGTTAATTTTCGCATTGAAGGTGTGGAGACAATACCTGTTGGGAGAAAGATTCGAGTTGTTTATGGATCATAGGTCACTGAGATATTTATTCTCTTAGAAGGAGTTAAACATGAGATAGCAGAGGTGGTTAGAGTTCTTAGCCGCTTACGACTTTAGTATTGAGTATACACCAGGAAAAGGGAATAAGGTTGCAGATGCACTTAGCAGAAATATCAAAATGCAGTATTGGCAATAATAGCTGAGTGGAAAGATTTAGAAGCATTGACTACATGTGGAGTACGATGGAGATCAAAGAGTAGTTCTAGTCAAGAAACTGCTATGTTGTCATGTTTATAAGTTCGATCGGTGATGATCGAAAGGATTACTTCTAAACAAGGGGAGGATCCATTAACAGCTGAATGGATCAGAAAGTTAAGGAATGGAATAGAGAGAAATGTCTTGAAAGATTTCAGTCTTGAATAGAATAGGTGGTTGAGGAAGAAAGGAAGACTATGTGTTTCGAATATGGGAAACATTAGGAAGGAAGTTCTTAGAGAATGCCATCGTTCGAAGTTCACTATTTTCTAGGAGGAACTAAGATGTATCATGATATGAAAAGGAGTTTCTTATGGGAAGGTATGAAGAGAGATGTAGGCTTATGGGTGAGGCTGTGTTTAGACTGTCAACAGGTAAAAGCCGACCGAGTGGGTTACTTCAGCCTTTGGATGTTCCAGTTTGGAAATGGGATTCTATCTCAAAGGATTTCATGGATGGGTTACTCTAATCAAATAGAGGAAATGAGAGTACATGGGTTATAGTGGACAGATTGACTAAGAGTGCACACTTTATACCCGTTAAGTCGACCAGGACAACACCAGATTTAGCTAAGTTATTCACGAGGAATATAGCTAGACTGAATGGAATTCCTAGTGTATAGTAAGTGTAGAGATTACTTATTTACTAGCGAGTTCTAGAAGAGTCTATAGGAGACTTTAGGTACCAAGCTCAAGATGAGTACCGCTTACCATCCACAGACAGATGGGAAAACGGAGAGAGTTAACAAAGTCTTAGAGGATTTGTTAAGAGCTTGTGTGCTAGATTTCGGAAGATCATGGGAAGACCACCTACATTTAGTCGAGTTTTCGTATAACAACAGTTATAAGACTAGCATAGGGATGGAACCGTTTGAAGCTTTGTATGGAAGGCCATGCAAATCTCCCGTTTGTTTGTTAGAAACCGAGGATTGACTAATTCTTGGACCGGATTTGGTTAAAGAAGCTGTAGAAAAGATTGAGTTAATTCGAGCTAGGATGAAGGAAGCTCAGTTTTGGCAGAAGAGTTATGCTGATAAAAGACAGATGGACTTAGAGTTTTCAGTCGGAGATCATGTTTTCATCAAGGTGTCACTGATGAAAGGTGTAATCAAATTAGGAAAATCAAGGAAATTGGCACCAAGATTCGTTGGACCATTTCCTATTATAGAAAGGATCGGAAAACCCACATATAGAGTAGAGTTACCGAATAATTTGGCAGGAGTCCACATTGTTTTCCATATTTCTCATCTAATGAAGGGTATTTGAGATCCAGAGACTACTATTACACCGACTGTGTTAGATGATCTAATAGTGGAACAGATATGACTACAGTTAGAAAACCAGTTCGTGTAGTTTCAAGAGATGAGGATAGACTAAGGAACAAGACAGTCAGATTAGTCAAAGTCTAGTGGAGTGACGACGAGAGAGACTGTACTTGGAAGACCGAGAGAAGGATTAGAGATACTTATCCTGACTTGTTTCATGGTATGTTTTACCTTTATGTTTGTTTGTTGTGTGTACCTTGTCGTAATTTCAAGGACGAAATTCTTTAAGGAGGGGAGTCTGCAATGACCCTAATGTTGACTAACATTATTTAGAATATTTAATTGGGTAAATTAAATAGAATAATGTAGAAAGTTAAGGGATTGAGATTTGTTAATTTAGAAGGAGTCGTGGCTTGATGGATGAATTAGTAAAAGGGAATAAAAAATAAGTAAGTAGGAGGAATATGTTAAGGGTAAAATAGGAATAGCCTTTGTTCTTATATCCAAAACCCTTTTATTCCACATTCCTTATTCATTTTAAATTCACTAACAAAACTAAAACCCTATTGAGCTCGGTCGGCCGCCATTAAGAGGAATCAAAAAGAAGATAAGCTAGGAATCAAGTAGAAAGCTTGAAGAAATTAATCAAAGGACAAATCTCAACCTCCTTTGTTGAATCACCAGTTTTGATTCATGACAAAACGGTTCAGAAGCTAAAGAAGAATATGCACTCATACATGACAAAAAGAAGACATCAAAGGATCAAGACTTCAACTCTTTGATTAAAAGTAATTATTATATGTGTTGAGTCTTTGACATATGTTAAAATCAATCCTCAAAGTTTAGTGTCCTATGGTTCTTTAAAAACAAAGTTCACTATGCAATATATGCACAACCAGTAGACTAGCTGTGCATGCCCAGTCGACTAACTGTGCATAAAATAGTTTACATTTTTCAAATTCAGTCGACTGACCGGAATCGACCAGTCGATTGACCGGGCTTCAACTGTCAAAATTCTGAATGGACATCTTCTTCCATGAAGAGTTGCACTTCGTGAAAAGATGCCTCTCTTGGCTGAAACTCTTCACTAAGAGTTGCATCTCTCTGAAAACTATATATAGGGGTTCTTACACACTTCACAATCACGAATTCTGATTCTAATTCTTTCTATTCTCTCTTGTGATTATTCTAGTGCATTCATACTCTTCATTGCTTTGAATCTTTGAATTATATTTCATATACTTTGATTCTTAGCAATATTCTTCCTTTCAAATCTTCACATACTCTTTATATACTTGAGGAATTGATTATAGGAAGTTGCAATCTTAAAGACAAATCAGTGTTATCAAGAACACATTGTGTCAACTACTTTTATATTCTGTTAAGTCCTGTTCTGCTGCTCAGGCAAGGGAAAGTCCTCTTCGGCTGCTGAGGCAAAAATCATGTTTTGTTGCTCAGGTGTATGTTCTGCTACTCAGACCTATTCCTCCTGGTTAAGTGAGGGTATTGTTAGTTAAAGCCAGAAGTTAGTCTGAGACTAGACGTAGAACGGGAGTTCGAACCAGTATAAAAATTCCTGGTGTGCTTACTCTTATTTACTTTACTGCTATTAACTGCTTCCGCACTTAGTTTAATATATATTCCATATCTGTCGATCCACCCGTACTATCATTTGGTATCAGAGCAAGGTCATCCAATAACTATCACACAGTTATTTGATATCTTGATAATATGGAAGACAACACTAACACTAGTTTTAATGAAGGACAATCCACTACACGACCACCACTATTTAATGGTTTAAATTACCGTTATTGGTCCACTAGAATGAGAATATTTATGCAGTCAAATAGTTATGAAATCTGGAATATCACTCAGACTGAACATCATATACCAAATACTGAATATGCACAATGGTCACACACACAGAAACAAGATGCTACAAATAATTCAAAAGCTATGAATATGTTATTTTGTGCTTTAGACAAAAATGAGTTTAATAGAGTCAGCATGTGCACTATAGCCTATGAAATCTGGTGGACACTAAAAATAACTCATGAAGGTACAAACAAAGTTAAGCAAAGTAAGATTTCAATGCTTAAAAATCAGTTTCAAAACTTTAGAATGAAACAAGATGAGTCTATAAATGATATGTACCCTAGATTCCAAGACATATATCACTCATTGTTAGCACTGGGAGAAAAGTATACAGATTTTGATATTGTATCAAAACTCCTCAACTCACTCATGGATGAATGGGAGAGAAAAGTTAGCTATCGAAGAAGCTAATGATATCTCTACCATAAAACCATAGGAGTTGATAGGTAATCTAATGCCTTATGAAGTTAATTTACAGGCTAAAAGAGTACATGCACAAGACAAAAAGAACATAACTTTTCGGGCCGAAGAAGATGAGAACCAAGATTCAGATAATGAGAATTTAGCATTCATTGCCAAGAATTTCAAGAAGTTCTTAAAGTATCGAAAGAACAACAGATTCAATGATAAAAAGAACTTCTCAAGCAAACCATCTGCATCAGCTTTAGAATGTTACAACTGTCACAAGAATGGACATATCCAGAAAAATTGTCCAGAACTAAAGAAGAGTTATTCCAACAAGGGCAGAAAAGACAAATACAAAAAGAAACCATTCTCTGTCACATGGGAAGACTCAGATTCCTCATCATCAGATAGTGACAGTGATAATGAAAATGAACAAGCAAATGTATTCTTCATGGCCACAGAAAATGAGGTTAGTGATCTTACCTTTGATGATCAAATAGAAATTAATTCAGAACTTTTAAACACCCTAAAAAGTTTCAAAAGAAAATATAAAGAAGCTCACGAAAATCAAAACAAAGCAGAATTCGAAAGAGATATGCTTAAAGATGAGAAGAAAATACTAGAGGAAGAACTTGAAAAACTTCAAGAATCAGTCTCTAATACTAATTCTCAACTTACTTTATTGAGTCAAGAAATTGAAACTCAAAAAGAAAAGAATGATGTTCATGTCTCTGAAAATCACGAGTTAAAAACAAAAGTAAAATTACTTGAACTAGAAAATACTGTGCTAAAAAGTAAGTTAGAGAATATTACTAAAAATGTTTCTAACTTTAATAAAGGAAGAGAAAATTTGTCTAAAATTATTGAAAATTCTCAATTAGTGTCAAGTAAAAAGGGATTAGGTTATGTTAAGAAGTCAATAGCTCCATGTAGAATAGAAAATAAAAGGAGAATTGATTTTAAACCCACAAACACTAAAGAAAATTCAAAAAGGAAAAATTTGAAAACTATAAAAATATGGATTCCTAAAACAAACAATAGTTTGATTAGGAAGAAATATATAAACTCCTTTATTGAATCTGTACACAAGAATATAAATTATGTTTATAAAGGGAATACCGAACCCTCTTGGGTTTGGTTTCCTAAGATCTAACTCTTAGGACCCTATAAAAAGGTGGGTACCAATATTATTTTTTATTTTGCAGGACCCACTTAAAAAGAAAGGAAAATGGATATTAGACAGTGGTTGCTCAAAACATATGACAGGAGACAAAAATATGTTATCAAACATTATCTACTCAGATGGGGGTTCTGTCATTTTTGGAGACAATTCCAAGGGATATATCATCGGCAAAGGCGATGTGAGCAATAACGGTACATCTAATTTACCTCTTATTTCAAATGTTTTACTAGTGAAGAATTTAAAACATAATATCTTAAGTATTAGCCAATTGTGTGAAAGGATTCAAAATTACCTTTTCTGAAAATAAGTGTAGCATTTTTGATCAAAATCAAAATTTACTCTTTGAAGGAAATAGAGACAAAAATATTTACATTTTGAATATGAAAATAAATCATAATTCAGATATGTGTCTACTAGCCAAAGAAAATGATCCTTGGTTATGACACAAAAGATTTTGTCACATTAACTTTAAAACTTTAACTAAGCTTTCTAAAAATGAGTTAGTAAAAGGATTACCTAAAATGAACTTTAAACTAGATCATATTTGTGATGCATGTCAATTAGGAAAACTAACTAAGTCATCGTTTAAATCTAAAAAGATTATTTCATCAACACAAATGCACATATTCACTCACCTCAATGCCCTCATGTATCTCCGAATTCATGGGAACGTAGAGGACCAAATTCATGGAATCATGGAGGACCGAATTCATGGGAACATGGAGGAACAGTAACTCACCGATTCAAAAGGAATGTTCACCTATAAAACTATTTGCTGAAAATACAAAAATTGAACTGGGAGAAGAATCAGAAGACTCACACTCTCATTTCTAATTTTCTTTACACAAAGTATGCTCATTGTCTTTGTTTTAAAATATATTCATGAAATAAACTTATGTGTATTCTTGAAATATTGTTCAAAAATTATTCTGTATTTATTTCTTCCAGTCAGTCGACTGAAATTCAGACTCAGTCGACTGACTGCAGGGAAACCAAACTCTCGGGAAACCAGTCAATCGACTGACCTATCACGATCAGTCGACTGGCTGTATGAAATTCGTGTTATTTTTAGTGTACCAGTCGACTGACTACATTCGTCCAGTCGACTGGCTGTAGGCAAATATTTTTGCTTCCCTTTTATAGTTACTTTTCACTCCATTCTCACTTTACCATTCTCAGGTTTTTACCCAAAATTCTTCTTGAGAAAAACCCTAAATTCCAAATCCAATCAAATCTTTCACCAAATCCTTATTCAAATGGCTCCTACAAAGTGACATAGGCAAAGCTCCTCCTCCGCCGGACCTACTGATAGCCAAATCGCACAATGGCTATATAACGATGTAGCGATTGCAAGATGGCATAAAATGGAAAATTCACGGATCTTTGAAGGTTCATTCATGGTCTACAATGATTTTGCGGCTTACGGATTACAAGATCTTTTGCGTAGATCTGGATTGGAATCTCTTCTCGACATGAATCTCAATTCTCACAAGATTAATCATCTCATGGTAAAGCTCTTTTATGCAAATTTAAATCTTCCTCATCAACGTCCATCAAATAGGGATGATTATGTTTGGAGTTTAGTTTGTGGGCATCAAGTCTTCTTCTCCTTAGATCGGATGGCTCACATACTTCAATCACCAAACCAAGGTATTCCTCTAGACAATGTCGCTGGTAATATTCAACAAAGAGATCGAGTTAGTCATATGTTCATGGGTGATAATATGACGGAACAAAAATCCATTCTTCTTCGACCAAAAGCAAGAATTCTTCACAAAGCATTCATGAGAAGTATTCTTCCAAGAACCGGGTCATATGAATTTATCTTCCCGGAAAATTTCAAAGCACTATATGCAGTATGGGGAGGAACTCAAGTTAATTGGCTACGGAGAATACTGGATGAATTTCTCTCCTTCAACAATGGAAATATGAGAACCATTTACTTCAGAGAATATATAATGAGATTACTTTTAAATGTGGGTGCACCTCAACTGGAATCTGAAACTTCTTCCGTTGGAGTTATAAACATTCGCACATTGAGTCTCATGAAACTACCGTCAGCTCCTCCGGCATTTACCTCTTTTGAAGAATGGCATTACTAACACCAACAACGACAATCGGCGGACCAATCATTCGAGAGCAAACACCCCAACCTGAAGAAGAAGAAGAAATTCGTCTTGCAACATCGGCTAGTACTCGAGAGTCCATACAAATTCTATCTAGAAATCAACAAATACTAGGAACTCATTTGAAGAAAGTTGATAAAAAATTAGACAAGATCAAAGGGTTCTTCTCTATACTATGGGATGCGATTTCATGTTCTTCATCCACGACTAATTCTTCCATAGCACATGGTAAGCGACTAGCATCGAGATTCACATGGTCTACTTCCGAAGAACATACCGGAAGCGATACAATCGGACCAAGCGGTAATGGACAAAACACATCAAGACCTGGAAAGGAGCATATAGAGGAATATGACTAGGATCGAGATGAGTAAGCTTTTATCTCTTATTGGTAATATTTGATGGAATTTTGTTCTTTGTTCAAATTTTTATCTTTGCAAAATACTCTGGTAAAATTTATGAGACTTGTAGTAGGTAGTCTCATTATTGTTGGTATGTTTTATTATTATCTCATGTACTATGATACTTTGTTTATCTATGTGTACTGTTCTGTGTCTATTTGTTTGTTATACACTAAATTTTAATTAATCTGTCTCCTTTTTGTCGATGACAAAGGGGGAGAAAAAGTGTGTGCACTAACATATTTGATGCAGGAAAAAGATGTCATACTTTCAGGGGGAGAAAATTCTCTATCTAATATATATACAGGTTGTCATCAATCAAAAAGGGGGAGAATGTTGAATCACCAGTTTTGTTTCATGACAAAATGGTTCAGAAGCTAAAGAAGAATATGCACTCATACATGACAAAAAGAAGACATCAAAGGATCAAGACTTCAACTCTTTGCTTAAAAGTAATTATTATATGTGTTGAGTCTTAGACATATGTTAAAATCAATCCTCAAAGTTTAGTGTCCTATGGTTCTTTAAAAACAAAGTTCACTGTGCAATATATGCACAACCAGTCGACTGGCTGTGCATGCCCAGTCGACTGACTGTGCATAAAATATTTTATATTTTTCAAATTCAGTCGACTGACCGGGCTTCAACTGTCAAAATTCTAAATGGGCATCTTCTTCCATGAAGAGTTGCACTTCGTTAAAAGATGCCTCTCTTGGCTGAAACTCTTCATTAAGAGTTGCATCTCTCTGAAAACTATATATAGGGGTTCTTACATACTTCACAATCACGAATTCTGATTCTAATTCTTTCTATTCTCTCTTGTGATTATTCTAGTGCATTCATACTCTTCATTGCTTTGAATATTTGAATTATATTTCATATACTTTGATTCTTAGCAATATTCTTCCTTTCAAATCTTTACATACTCTTTATATACCTGAGGAATTGATTATAGGAAGTTTGTAATCTTAAAGACAAATTAGTGTTATCAAGAACACATTGTGTCAACTACTTTTATATTTTGTTAAGTCCTGTTCTGCTGCTCAGGCAAGGGAAAGTCCTCTTCGGCTGCTGAGGCAAAAATCCTGTTTTTTTGCTCAGATGTCTGTTCTGCTGCTCAGACCTATTCCTCCAGGTTAAGTGAGGGTATTGTTAGTTAAAGCCAGAAGTTAGTCTGGGACTGGACGTAGAACGGGAGTTCGAACCAGTATAAAAATTCCTGGTGTGCTTACTCTTATTTACTTTACTGCTATTAACTGCTTCCGCACTTAGTTTAATATATATTCCATATCTGTCGATCCACCCGTACTATCATCCTTAACACTAAGCCAAGGTGAATAATTAACTTACATCTCACTTTTGACATTGATTTTGGTTTCAAGTTAGATCCAAATTAATTTTGCAAGTTACATGCCATGTTGCGTTTATTTAAATGGATATATATGCTTCTTGATGATTTATATTGTTTCATATAAATTTTATGATATGTTTAGATTGGAAAACATATTAAATGCCATCCATATGATTTGCATTTTTGATATATGGTCAAGAACATTATTTTAGAAGTGGGTTCCAAGTTTCATAATTTTCTAAGTGATTGTGGATTTATTATGAATTTTCTATGAGAGGAAATAGTTAATGTTGGGTTTAAATTATTTAAGGCAATTATATAATGATTTCGGGTCTAAAATTTATATATGTTAGAAAACATATTAAAATGAATTATTGTGATTTTTGGAGAATTTTCCTATGTGTTTTACTATGGTTATAAAATTATTTAAGTTAAGGGACTTAAATGTTTTATATGTTTTATCAAGGAGAAGGGCTTATTTGCTTAAAATGTTTTTAATTGTAAATTTTTAATTCAACAACCTTTTTAGAAAATAATTTTGATTAAGAATGGGCAACCAATCAAATTTTGACAAATTGGGCAGGATAGTTAAAAAAGAATTACTTTGAAAGGCAATAAAGCAGTTTTGTTTCGAATTACAACTTCACTACTTCCTTAGCTTGCTTCCATCACCATGCCCAGTTAGACCTTTCGCACATATCAAAACCAATGCACATGATATCAAGCAATTGGTGTATAGTGTATTGGAGAAAGATGGAAGGACTGATGATGTCGAAGGCATGCTTCCGAAGGGTTGAAGCCACTCTAATTATCTTTCGAATAAATCAACTTACTTTTGTTTAAAAAGGGGCCTTCGAACAAGTTGCCGCTTGCCATTGTATTTATAAAAGGGCTTTTGAAAGAGTTTCCACTTGCTTTTGTTTGAAAAGAACTTTCGAAGGGATGGCCGCTTTTGAACCTATTTGATACCTATTCTGTCGCATTCATACCTTTCGAATTAGTTAAGGCCGCTTTTATAGCTTTAAACAATGTATTCGAAAGGGGTGTTTTTGCCTTTTAACTTTGAAGTCGCGTTCTCAATTCTTTCGAAAGGGTTGTATAGCCACTTTCAAATGGTTTCGGAGGCAATGGTTTCGAAAGGGTGGGTTTCGAAACTAACCACTTTCTTTTACTTGGGATTAATGCTTTCGAAAGTAATGCTTTCACCTCTGGTCTTTATAACCCTTTAGTTATATTAAAGGTTAAACTCAATGGTTTCGGAAGAATGATTTTAAATGGTTTCGAAGCTATGTTTCCACAAACTCTTATTTGAACCCAATGCTTTCGAAAGGTACGTTTTAAGTGTTTCCAAGGGAAGGATTCCAATGCTTTCGAAAGGTATACATTGAGTGTTTCGAAGGTTTATTTTTAAGTGTTTCGAAAGGTTTGTTTTAATTTTTTCGAAAGAGGATGTCTAAGGTTTTAATTAATGATTTCGAAAGATCTATTTCCAATAAATTTGAAAGGTAAGTTTAGGCCTTATATCCTAAAGGTTTCTAAGTTAAAAAGAGGCTATAACTTATTTTGAAGGTATTGTCCCATTGATTAGATTTACATTGTTTTGTGTAAATCATATATCATGCCATAAGTATTTTGAGTAAAGCAAAGAGTATGATTTCCTTGTTTTAAAAAGATACGATTTCAAGGGTAAATCATTTGTAAAGATTGTTTACAAGGAAATGAAATTTGAATAGGGTATTTAACCCTAAGTATATGACTCAGATATTAGAAGAAGATAGGACTGATATGGGGTCACACCCTATAATTTAGCTATTAGACCCTAGCTAAAAAAGTCCAAAATTCCAGTATGTAGGGCTTTGTCACAGATAAGATCAAAATGATCTTACACACAGAAGGAAATATACAGAAAAAAGATAGGTTATTGGTCAGCCCGCAAAACCATTAGGATTAGTTGACCCTAGGAGAAGTTGGTTAAGGATGGGTCGTCCAGTATAGTATCTAACAGAAATTAGAATATTTATTATGTCTGGTAGGCCCGAGTCAGTTAGTGGTTAATAGTCAGCATGATAAAATTATATTGTTCGGACAGATAGTCCATTGTATGTGTATATGTTATTGCTATTATTGTTATAATCAGTTTGATTGCAGGTTTTTGATTTACAAAAGATATGATTTTAAATGGATATTAGTGAGGGGAAACCCATTCCACTAAGCAGCGTGGTCTCACTTAGTATTAGAAACTGAGATGTAATAGAATTATTCACACTAGGCTTTATGTCTGACTCAAAGTTTATGTTTTCCCCTTAAACTCTCAGGTGCTCAAAATTATATTTGAGTAGATTGAGAGATAAGGACTTTTCAGGTTTATTAGGTTGGACGAATAAGCTTCCGAAGACGTGTATGAGGCAAAGATAACTATGTAGGAGCTATTTAGTATTATTTCCGCTGTGATATATTTATGACTGATATGTTTATCTAGTACTTTGATCATCCAAGGGTGCATCTTCATATATCGCTCTTGGCCAAATTTGTAACAATTATATTTAATCAATACCTGGGAATCATTTTGGGATTATGTAATTGAATATGAAATTTTAATTTGAAATGTAATAAGAAAAGTTATTCTTGAAATCTTGTTCATTTTATTTCATATTCATGTGCTTCTGATATTATGGATACCTTTAACATTAGCGTTTTTTGTCACCGGAAGTTAATACTATAGATGACTGCAGCATCTATAGCGCTTAGCTTCGAGCCTCAAAGTAGGGGATGTTACAGGACCCGCAAGCTCCTCTATCTGCTATTGAATGGTATGTCTAGCAATTTTGATGATGTGTGGCAGCATTTGGATGATTTTTTTAAAAAAAAGTGAAAATAAGAAGTTTAAAGAGGGAATTTGTGGGGTAAATGGGGCTAGGCGCGGGGTTTATAGACGCCCAGCACTGGGCGCTAATTTAATCAGCGCCCTGCCGTTAGGCTGCCCCCTTAAGTTGTTGGAGAAGCTCTTAGACATCATGGCTCTGATTACTTTCTTTTTTATCACCATTTTCTTTCAATGCTCTCAAATAGTTTATTATTTTCTAACAAAATTGAGAATTTTTTTAGTTGTTACAACTTCGAAACACTTATTCTTCCTTAGTGTTTTTTATTCATTTTTTTCATTTTATTTTGCGTACTGCCGTGGCTTTTTGCATACATTGTATTAGTGCTTGATATATATATTTTTATATACTTTGCATCAACTTTTGCAGTTTAAGATATAAAGTGTTATTTATTCCTTCTAGTTTTTGAAAAATGAATCTCTTTGTTATTGTCCTCCATGTCATTTAGTGCTAGAGTACATTACGCTCATGTATTTTTTTTGAGCCGTTAAATTGGTTATAAGTATATACAAGGTGGATGCTATGAAAAAAATGATTAATTTCAAATTTGAAAATCTATTGCACATAAGACCATTACCAAACATCCGACCTGTTCATTTCACTTTGACTCATGCTTTTGGATTGAGTGAACGAACTACGCACCCTTAAAACCCCAGACCGGCCACGGACCACTTAAAAAACATATAAATATAATGGCGCAGTCTTCACTGCTATAATTAGAACTTAATTATTACGGTGAAGTCTTCACTGTTATAATTTATATTTCAAGATTAAATATTATAACAGCAAATACTTTGCCGTTATAATATTATAACGGTAAACTCTTTGCTGTTACAAAAACCAGTCCCATGTTCAGTTCACTAGCCACATAATCACTCCAAACTAGCTATGAGGAAGTGAACAAGCCACACCTGTTTGCGTAGTGGCTAGTTTTTCAAATGAACAAGCCATTGTTGGTTATATTCTAAGACCATTACCAATAATCCGATATGTTCACTTTACTCTCTCTCCTGCTTTTCAATTGAACGAACGAGCTACGCTTCTAGGTAATCGTTGGACCAGTAAAGTTAAATAATCGTTATGATTTATAATGGTGAAGACTTCTTCATTATTTATTTATAACGGTGAATGCTTCGCCGTTTTAAGTTTATAACGGCGAAAGCTTTGCGGTTATAATCTTATGCCCTAAACTTATGCCGCTACAACTTATAACGATGAAGCTTTCACCGTTATAAGTTTACAACGGTGAAGACTTCGCCGTTATAAACTTATAACGGTGCTGTTCAGTGAAATAGCCACGAAATTGGTTTGAACTAGCCATGGAAAAGTGAACTAGCCACAAAATTGGTTTGAACTAGCCATGGATAAGTGAACGAGCCACACCTGATTGCTCCATGGTTAGTTTTTCAACTAAACAAGTCATTATTGGTTGTGCCCTAATAGCTTGGAAAAAACATAAATGCATGTTTGAATCTACAGACAGGTTTGCTGATGAAGCTTTGAAAATGGTATTAAGCATGTAACCATAAGTTTTCTTCAAATTACAAATCATTCCACATGAAAAAGTAATAGTAAGTAGAACCGTTAAAAACACTACGACATCCTCCTTTTATTGAAAACTATATTACATGAGTAGAAGAGTGAAAATAAAGAAGTTTATTTCTATGAATTATGATGCTATAAGAGAATAATGAAATGCTAAAACGAATACATGGTGATTTCCTCTATACAAATGTCAAATGAGCTTCATTAGCTCTTAGTGCTAATTTTCATGAGTAACTGGAGAGAGTTATGAAAACAAATGATCATAAACAAACATTGGTGGATTTGTTAACTAACTTGTTACTTTAGTATCATAAACTTGTATTACTAGGAGTTGGACCTGACAACCTAAGTTCGAGTCTCATTATCTTCAATTTAATGTTGAGGTGTTATAATAACAAAGTAATAAACAAACTTTGTACTGATATATTAAATGCATGACCTCAAAATCAAAAACATACATTATTTTGGATTCATACATATTTATATCTTATAGTTATCACTTTACTTGAGAGGTGGAGCTTTGGCGCAATGGTTAGGTCATCCATATGGTGATCTGGACGTGCATGTTCGAGTCTGGAAACAGCCTCTTTGCAATACGAGCGAGGGAAAGGTTGCGTACATTATCGACCTCCCCAGAGCCCGCTATCGTGCAGGAGCCTCGTGCACTGGGTTCTACCCTATAGTTACACTGTACTTGGAAATTTTATTTCAATCCACTATTTCTATTAGTTGATTGGGATGTCTAGCTCCACTGAGCGAATTATCAAAGCAGATGAGTTTACAGTCCGATAGCTTAGATCAATAAGAAATGAAGAAGCATTCCCTCGTATACACTATAGTGTGTTAATACCGACACGTTTAAATACCTGAACATATCTGAAATAATATTTATCTCATCTTAATGCAAGACGGTTTGCACTAGTTCAAAGAATTCGTAGTATCAAAAGGATAAGATACACACATACATGTATCAAAATTTGTGTACAACTGGACTCAAACCAAAATATCATATATCTGCAACATGCACACACCTTTTTTATTTATTTATTTTTTCTTTTCTTTTTTCGACTCTTCTTTTGGACGAATGCTCTCTCACATCTCTTTTTTCCTCACTTTTCCTTCTCCTGTGCATGAAACATGCACACATCTTTTTTCTTGGTCGCTCTTCTCTGTTTTTTCTTTCATTGATTTTTTAGAGAAAATTAAAAGAAAATCTACACACTCGTATGCAACCCCGCTCCAACTAGCCTCAACGCCTCCGACCGGCTTGGACTGCCGCAACCCCACCATCAGCTATGCCACCTCCTAATGTTCTTGTCAGCACGCAACTTCAGAACCTCCTATTTCTTCCCATGCATGAAGAAAGTGTATGACTTCGACTCTTCCTTGTCGATTGTTTCGCCATGGCTCCACCACCTCATGCCATCAACGATCAAACCGAGACCATCGTTGCACTCAGCTATGCAATATGATCATACTGACACCTTGTGTTCCAACCCTAGCGCACCCGTTTACGATACGGGAGGGGATGTGCCGTAACTATTTTAAGTCATTTTCGAACTCTATGGGGTCTGATGACATGGCAAAACTAATCGATTTGTTCGCCCCACTTCCCCTTACATGTTACCTTTTGGTTGCATATTCAAATTTATTGGATTTTACGATGATTTGAGTATTTGAAATATTAAAAGATTGAAGCAAATATTGAAAAGAACATAACTGAATTGTATTGATGCAAATTCATACATGTACCTTGATACATACTACTGTATTTATAATATGTCTAATGGGCTAATGGGCTTTAATTGTTACATACCCGAACCACTTATATTTTATGAAGTAATATACAGCTGCTTATTCGTACAGCCGCTTATTTCATTACTCTCAATACCTCCTCAAACTGATCTAGGGTTTCCTTCCTAAGGTTTGCGACTTCATTTTTTTGTTGCTTTCTTCAATCTTTCGTTTATGATTTGATGAAATTTGGCTCTCACTTCCTTCGATCTTCAACTCACTCTTTAATCTGATGAAGTTTTAGCAGAGAGTGGTTTGATAAGTATGTCGGCATGCTTGTAAGTAACATGTATGTGGTTAATTTGTAAGTTTCCTTTCATAACTTGCTCTCCAACGAAGTATAATTAATTTCTATATGTTTTATTCTTGAGTGAAGAATTGGATTTGCTGAAAGTGAAACTATACTTAGATTATCGCACCATATGATCGGTTTGATGTTTGTGCTTGCTTTTAATTCATTTAGTACAGATTGAATCGACACAACTTCAATAGCAGCACTTGTTATACTTCTATACTCTGCTTCTATACTTAACTTAGAAACTGTAGCTTGTTTCTTTGAACGACATGAAATTGGATTATACCTAATGTAGATGCAATATCCAATGATAGATCTTCTATCATCGAGATCTGTAGCCCAATCAACATTTGCATATCCTGTTATGTTGAGACCTTTACATGTTTTAAGACTTAGTTCATGATCTACAGTTTCTTTTAGATATCTTAATATTCTTTTAACTTTTTTCCAATTCTCATCCATGGGATCCGCATAAATTGCCACACTTTGTTAATGGTGAAACAAAATTCTGACCTAGTTATGGTTACATATTGTAATGCATCAATAATGCTTCTATATTGTTTAACATTGAGTATTGGTTTCCCCCTGTTTTTTGATAGATGTTGACTTGTTATCATAGGTATAGTTAGAGAGTTGGCTCCATCCCTTTTTGCTTTGATCAAAAGTTCTGTAATGTAATTTTTTTGACATAAGAAAATTTCTGAATTTGATTGTAGTGTACTTTTTTGATTTTCCATTTTTTAATAACAGAAAAAAACAATTGTAAAAGACATTATTACAACTGGTAAAAAAGTTGTAAAAATATTTATTAGAATAGGCAAAAAAGTTGTAAAAAACTTTATTACAATGGTCCCTTACAACGGACCAAAACAGTTGTAAAATGTTTTGACCCTATTACAACTTTGCATATTAAGACCGACGGCTGATAGTTGTAATATGCCTATTACAACTAGCATTGCCAATTGTGAAATGGGTATTTTTTGTAGTGCTATAAAGTTGTAGTCTTAAGTATTACCTAATCATTGATATTGAATTCTCTGAAGGTCCTTTTTGAGTTGCTTGATATTTCATTCTTTCCCATGCTAGCCGTGGGTTATCTTTCAGTAAAGTTAGCACTACATCTCTTGCAAACAATTCTTGCTTTACTGCCTATACTTTTGCTCTTTGGGGTATGTATGAAAGGAGGGTGGGGTTTGCTACATAAACTATTTCATATGGTGTTGTTTTGAGAAGATCCTTCCATGATGTGTTGTACCAATATTCAGCTATAGTTAACCACTTCGTCCACTCCTTGGGTTTATGGCTAAAAAACATATCAAGCATTCATGGGTTTTGTTGAGTATTTCAGTTTTCCCATCACTTTGAGGTTTGTAGGATTTACTTAATTTTAACCTACCCCCTTGAAGTTTGAATAATTCTTGCTAAAAGAGACTAGCAAAAATAACATCTTTATAATTTACTATTATTTGGGAATTCCATTGTACTTAATTATGTTGTCAAAAAATGCTTTAGCTACTTGAGTTGCAGTAAAAGGATGAGACAACGGAATGAAATGTGCATACTTAGAAAGTCGATCTACTACTACAAAATTAATTGAATAACGGTGACATTCTGGAAGTTGGGTTATAAAATCCATGATTATGTCTTCCTAGATTTGGTATGAGTAAAGGCTATAACAGCCCTAGTGTATTTACATTTTCATTTTTTATCCTTTGGCATGTGTCACAATTAGCTACATATTTTTGGACATCTTCTTTGATGCCACTCTAGTAAAAAACTCTTCTGATTCTATACAATGTTTTTTATAATCCTGAATAGCCACATAACGAGGAAGAATGAAATTCTTCCAAAAGTACTGAGTTGATATTTTGTGCAGTGAGTAATAAGAATTCTATGCTTGTAAAAGAAAAGACAATTTTTCTTATGGTATTTAGCATGTGTACCCGGGTTTTCCTTCATTTTCTTTTGAAGTTCTCTATAGTGTGGATCAACAGCTACTAATTGTTGTATTTCTTGTAACCAGAGGCTCTCCACTACGGTAATAGGTGAGAAATGTAGCACATGTTCTTCAGCTGAGTTTAAACTTCTGGAGAGGGAATCTGCCATAATTTTTTCCTTCGATGACTTAAATTTTACTGAATAAACAAAACCTTAAAGTTTGTTTAACCACTTGTATCATGCTATATGTAAGTCTCTGATTAAGTAAATATTTTAAGCTTTTGTAGTCTTTTTTCATAATGAATTTTCTTCCTAACAAGTATTGTGTCCATATCTTTGTTGCTAGAATTAGAGCAAGCAATTCCTTTTCATAGATGGATAATGAGACATTGCTTCCCTATAAAGCTCAACTCAGGTAAGAAGTTAGTTTCCCCTTTTGTAGTAGAGCAGCTCCTATAACATGGCTCGATGCATCACACTCTATGGCAAACTCTTGTGTGAAAGGTGGCATGAGTAATATTAGAGGGTGTGTTAAACAATATTTGAGAGTTTCAAATGCTTGTTGTGCCTGGTCATTCCAAAGGAAAGCATTCTTCTTAAGAAAATTGGTAAGTGGTTGAGCAATTCATCCATAACTTTCATGAATTTTCTGTAGTAGCCAGCTAGTCCCAAAAATCCGCTCAGTGATTTCAAAGATTTAGGAGTCGGTCAATCATTGATTGCTTTAGTTTTTTATGGATTCATTGAAACTCTATTGTGAGAAATTATGTGCCCTAAGTATTCAACTTGTTGTTGAGCAACTGAACACTTAGATAGCTTGACAACCAAGCTATTATCTTCCATGACCTGCATTGTTAAAATCAAGTGAGATATATATTCTTCCAAGTTAGCACTATATATAAGAATGTCATCAAAAGATATAAGAAGAAACTTCCTTAGACATTTTTTGAAAATTGTATTCATTAGTGCTTGAAGGGTTGAAGGGGCATTTGTGAGCCCAAAAGGCATGGCAACAAATTCATAATGGCCTTAACATGTTCTAAAGGCAGTTTTATAAGTGTCTTGCTCTTGCATTCTGATTTGATGGTAGCCTGACATCAAATCTAATTTTGTGAAGTACTTAGCTCCATGCAGTTCATCAAATAGATCATCTATCAGTGGGATTAGAGATTTTTTCTTTTGAGTAATTTATTTCAAACCTCTATAATCAACACATAATCTCCAACTACCATCATGTTTTTTAACCATGACTACTGAGGAGGAGTAAGGGCTGTGACTTGGCCTTATGACACCAGATGATAAAATTTCTTCTATTAGTCTAGCAATCTCATTTTTCAAGTGATATAAGTGTCTGTAAGGTCTGAGGCAAATGGGTTTTGAATTAGGTAGTAAGGGTATTTGATGGTCTATTGGCCTTTGAGGTGGTAATGTTATTGGTTTAGTAAATACTTTTAGGAATTGTTGAATGATTTCGTTGATGACTGTTGGTAAATGATTTGTTTTAACTATGGTGGGAGGGGCTTGTTGATAGTGAATGACGTGTATGTGCAACATAAAGCTAAGGCTATGGTTGATAATGGTTTTGGAAATAGGGTTTTCATTGACAACTTTAGGTGTTGTTGGCTCGAGACCTTGTCAAATTCTCAGTTCTCCATTATAGTTGAATTTGAGTTATAGTTTCTTGAAGTTTAGTGTCATGTCATCCGATTTACTAAGCCATTGAACTCATGTCACCATTTGACAGCCTTCAAGAGGAAGCATAAGTAGATCGATTGGCATGAGTTCTCCTTGACATTGAAATGGTATATCCGTTCATATACCCTTTCCTTTCATGTGTTGACCATAGCTATCATCACTTGAAATTCTTAGTTTTTGCTTATGGTTAAGTTTAATTTATGGACCAATTGTTCATTGATAAAGTTATGAGTAGAGCCCGAGTCAAAAGTACATAAATTGGAGCTCCTGCTAACTGGCCATGCCCTCTAAAGGTACGATTAGATGATAATCCAGCTAAAGCTTGTAATGATATAGCAAGTTGAGTAGTGTCTAATGGCTTACTTAATTCAAGTTCTTGTTCCTCTATTGAGTCCATATTGTCATTGTTGTTTCTAATGAAGCCTTCCATAATAAATACTTTTTTTGCTTTTGCATTTTGACCACTATGCTATTACTCATCACATGTATAACATAAAATTTTATCTCTTCTTGCAGCTATGTCATTGGGGGTGAGTTTATTGAAGGATGTTGGTTTTATGGGGTTTCTCATTTGTTGGTTAAGATTGGATGATTGGGTAGGCGTGGCTGGGAGTACAATGGAAGTAGAGTCTTATCTGGAAATTTTCTCTTTATAAGTTTTTGCTAGTTTAATTGCTTCTCTGAAAAATTTGGGTTTGTTGCAATAACTTTAATTTTATTTCCTCTCTCAAGCCACCTATGAATTTGACTATGATGTAACTAAGGGGTAATTTGTCTAGCAAGCTTGCAAGCTTTTCAAATTGAGTTAGATAAGCTTCGATAGTGGTTGCTTGCTTCAGATTGGCTAGCGCATCAAAGGTCTACTCATTTTAGGGCCACCAAATCTTGTAGTTTCTTCTAGAAAGACAGTCCGTATTTTATGATGATCTACATTTGCGGCATACTAAGAGTACCATTGTAAAGCCTCCTCTCTAAGGTAAAAAGCACTAATCTGACCCCATTCTGCTATTGGCACTTCTTGATACTGTAGTATTTGTTCGACTTATTTTAGCCATGTTAGAATATGATAATCACCATTATAAGTGGAAATTCAAGTTTGATTGGTTTGTAGTGGCAAGATTTTCTTGGATAGAGTGGTCTAGGATCTGGTATAGTGATGGTTTACGGGTAATTCTAGAAGATTTGTGGTCTCTGGTTGGTAAAGGCTAGTGTATAAGTTGTGGATTGTGGTTGATATGGTCGAGTGTTGATGGTGTATAAAATATTCTAGTTTGGTCTCATTGGTGGGTGGTTAACATTTTGCTGGGTTTGAAGGTGAGTATGATTTGTTAGTTCACCTGGAGTGGTGTTTTGTGTAGCTTGGTGGAGTATTTGTGGGTGATCATCAGTTTGGTTGGTGGAGTTATTTGGTTGTGAAGGGTGGCTGTGTGTGATGGGATGGGATGAATGTTCATGTTGGTGAAATTAGTATTTGATAAAACTTGATCAAATTTTTGCATCATAGTATATAACACCTCTTTTATAGAGATTACCTCAGAAGTAATATTGTTGAGATCTTGCTTAACTTCAATCATTTCCTCATGTAAAGTTTCTGTTGCAATTTCTTGCTGTTTTTTTCAAATCTCTAGTGTTTGCCATGTTTCCTGTAGATCCAGTGTTTCCTCATCGTAAGAACTGATCTGATCCATGGTTCCTGAATCTTATACCATTTGTGATGACTTGAAGGATTTTTCTTCTTGGATTTTGGTGGCATGGTTTGAAGATGACGATGGTTGCAAATATAGTGTTGATTAATAGTGCAAATAACAAAATATAGGACAACTTGAAGAAGAAGAAGAAGAAAGGTGAGAATAAGAAGAAAGGTAAGAAGAAGAAGAAAATTTAAAGGAACTACAAATATTTCATTCTAAAATGTATATGCTTCTTAAAAAATTCATAAATGATGTATGTGCGTGTAGCCTTTCCAAATTTGTCTCAGATCTAGGAACAAAAAGCAAAAAGAAAATAACTAACTTCATTTATTATGGGGCAGCTCTCATGGACCACATTTGCTTCTGATTCCTCCACTAATTTCTATTAAGAGATCGCTCCATTCTTCATCTAACTATCTTTGTCTCATTGCTTGGAATTCTAGGTCCATAGTTCGGGCTAGATATGAAGGTGCCTTTATTATTTCATCTTCTCTTCTTGCTTCAGGTAATAGCTCTTTTATTTCTTCATGCAACACTCATGCACATGTATCATGCACATTTATCTCCTCTACCTGGTGTTTGTTGTGCTTCACCATGATTATTCCTTTAGCTTGTTGCCTCATTCTCCTCCATTTTGCCTGGTTACCATCGATCTGTAATAACTCAAGTGTTTGTTGCAGCAAAGGAGTGTAATAGTCGCACAATAAAATGAAAAGTAGTATAATATGCTTAAATAACTAAGATTACCTCAAGGTCGTAGGACGGATTACTGAAGTAAGGAGTATGTTAATTTTGAATAGATTAATTATTTAAATAAATTCAAAAATCCCCAGAATGAGTTTGTTGTTCACAAATTTATACCTGATGCAGAAGCTAAGTCACCTAGCCAATGTTGAGTGGCCAACTAGAGAAGAAGGTTGTGAGGTCGAGTGGATATGCTTAGAGAAGAAGTTCGTGAGGTCGAGTGGATATGCTCAGAGAAGAAGGTCACGATGAGTGAGTTAGATTATGAGAGGCGGCAACCCTAGCCTTTGTTTATGTAATAAAACAGATAGCAGATATTGTGATATTGGGCTTTTATACCGGCCCAACATACTATTACACTTTGTATAAATACAGACTGAAATACTGTATTAGATTGTATTCGAAAATCAGAAATAAAATACAATTCGTTTATCAATTCTTCTCTACAATAATTTCTGCAATTCTCATCTCATCATCTAAATAGAAATTCTAACTTGGTATTAGAGCAATCAACCTGTCTAATGACAGTGATAAGATCAACTCTCATCAGAGAATCACGGCATCATCATAGAGCTATCCAAGGAAGGTGTCAGATAAAGTATCATCATTCACCATCCTGGTTGCTCTCAGAATTTTCTGCTATCTCATCATTTGAGAGATTAAGATAACCCACCTCTGAATCAAGAAATTCTCGCTGGAAGTGCCTCGCCAAAGTTCTTGCATCAAGAAAATTGACTGCACCATTGAAGATAATCAGAATCCTCATAACTCAACATGGCTGACGATGCTACATCATCAGCAACAGGTGGAGCCAAAAGTCAGGAAGGGTCAAGATCAAGAAATCAAGACTCATCATCCAGTGAAATGATGTCCTGCATGATCATAAAGCCAAAAGACAAGTTAGTAACAACAATTCTTGATGAAAATAACTTCATATTATGGAAATATCAAATCGAAACCAGTATAAGAGGATATGGGCTAGAAGACTTTCTGTATGGAACAGCAATTGTCCCTGCAAGAATGGTAACAGACACCACAGGAGAAAGAGTGGTCAACAAGGAGTTCATCAATTATCAGAGACAAGATAGCCTACTGGCAGCATGGCTACTGTCATCCATCAGTTCAGGACTTCTATCACAAATTGTAGGATGCAAGACTTCTTTCGAGATATGGTCTGCAATACAACAGAACTTTAACACACAGTCAACTGTAAGAATTATGTACTACAAGAGACAATTACAGAATCTCAGGAAAGAAGGTATGTCAATGAGGGAATATCTAACCAAAGTAAAATCATACTATGATCTTCTTGATACTGCAGGGCACAAAGTATCTGATACTGAACAGATTTTAACCATTCTGAATGGTCTGGATAATGAATATGAGTCAGTTGTAGCAATTATCTCATCACAACGAGATCTACCAGATATGCAATATGTCAGTTCAATATTATTATCACATGATGGAAGAATAGAGCAAAGAAAAGAAAATAATACCGAACTATCTCTCAATTATGCATCAAGTTCAAGAAACAGAAATCAAGGTAAGAAGCAAGAAAGTCAAAACTCAAGACAAGAAAACTTCAATCAAAGAGGTAACAATATGCAGAGAGGTAGAGGGAGAAGTGGAAGATGGAATGGCAACAGAACAAAATGTCAAATTTGTGAAAAACCTGGACATACAGCAAGGCAGTGCTACTTTAGACTCAACACTGACTACTATCCAAATCAACAAAATCAAGCAAATCGGAGAAATCATAATTCCAGTGCAAATGTAGCTCAAATAGATCAAAGGCAATGCAATCAGTCAGAAAACTCAAGAACACAAAACCCGAACACAGAGAGACTTACAGGATCAGAAGAAATAGCAGAAGAGGATTGGTATCCAGACTCAGGTGCACCCAATCATCTCACAAGCAACCTACAGAATCTCAATGTTGGCAACAAAGAATATACAGGTATGCATTCCATTCATATGGGGAATGGTGAAGCTCTAAAAATCACACATGTTGGAAGCAATAGTGTTTCAGGTAAAAGACTTCTTTATCTCAATAATCTATTGAGAGTGCCACAAATTAAGAAAAATTTGTTGAGTGTATCTCAATTTGATAATGACAACAATGTGTATTTTGAGTTTCACCCTAAATTCTGTCTAGTTAGGGACTTACTAAATCAAGACATATTGTTACAGGGTAAATTGGACAAAGGATTATACAAACTCAATCTTGGGAATACAAGAAAGAGCAACACTAAGAATATGTGGTGTAACAGCAGCACTGAGTCAAATGATATAAATCAGAAAATATTTACTCAGTGGCATTATAGATTAGGGCATCCCAATATAAACACTGTAAAACAAATTCTTATGAGCAATAATATTTCTGTTGATGTCTCTCTACCATATGTATGTACTTACTGCCAATTAGGCAAAAGTCATAAATTACCATTTGCAGATTCAACTACTGTTATTAGTAAACCACTACAATTAGTAGCAACAGATCTATGGGGACCAGCTCCTATATGTTCACACTACAACTACAGGTACTATATATCCTTTGTTGATTTATTCTCCAGATTTACTTGGATATACTTCCTAAAGTCTAAATCAGATGCACAACAAGCTGTTATACAATTTATAACACAAGCAGAAAAACAGTTATGCAATGAGGTCAAAATCATGCAGACTGATGGTGGTAGTGAATATAAACCACTAAAGGAATATTTTCAGAGAAAAGGAATTGTTCACAGAACAACTTGTCCTTATACATCTGAGCAAAATGGAATAGCTGAAAGAAAACATAGACATATAGTGGAAACAGGCCTGACTTTACTTGCACAGGCCTCTTTACCCATGAAGTTCTGGCCAGAAGCCTTCAATACTGCAGTATATTTAATTAACAGACTTCCTACCAAAATTCTTAAGCATCAAAGTCCCATAGAAGTGGGATTTGGGGTGAAACCAGAATATAAGGACCTAAAAACATTTGGGTGCTTATGCTTCCCCTATCTGAGACCATACAATAAACATAAACTAAGTCTCAGGTCTGCCCCATGCATTTTTATAGGATATGGTAATAATCAGAAAGGATACAGATGCCTAAGCAATGATGGTAGGATCTATATCTCAAGACATGTAGTATTTAATGAAAATATTTTTCCATTTGCAGATAAACATGTAAAAGCAACTGGAAAAGTATACAACAAAGACAGCTTCTCTTTACAACCCATACCTGTCTTACCAGAATGGAATAAAGAAAATGGAAGTGTGCAGAGAGACCATAGGTCGCAACACATTGCATCCAGCAGTGAAACTGGATCAGGTCATAACTCACATGGTCCCTCCAGCTCCTTTCCTGATGATAGTCTAAGGAGTAATATCAATCCAAGTCAAGGGGAGGCCTCATCATCAACATCACTGCATATCAATGAAAGTACACCTACACAAGAGCCACCCCCTGAAATTTCAGGACATCAAATGATTACAAGATCTAAAAGTGGAATATTCAAGCCAAAAATATACAATGCTCAACTTGACTCTACAGAACCAAGAAACTACAGTGAAGCCATCACAAATAGTAACTGGAAACAAGCCATGGACAATGAATATGGAGCTCTTATCAAAAATAAAACATGGAGCCTTGTACCACCACCCAAAGATGAAAACATCGTTGGATGTAAGTGGACCTACAAAGTAAAAAGAAAACCAGATGGGAGTATTGCAAAATGTAAGGCAAGACTAGTAGCCAAGGGATATAACCAACAATATGGCTTTGACTTCAACGAAACATTCTCCCTAGTTGTCAAACCAACCACAATAAGAATTATGTTAACTCTAGCCATTCATAGAGGATGGAAGATTAGACAACTTGACGTAAATAATGCTTTTCTCAATGGAGAGTTAAATGAAAATGTATATATGGAACAACCAGAGGGCTACAAAAAGGAGGACATCAACAACCTAGTATGCAAACTACACAAAGCCATATATGGACTGAAACAAGCTCCTCGGGTCTGGAATGAAAAGCTCAAATCTACATTAATGACTCTGGGATTTATGCCAACAAAATCAGACAGCTCGCTATACATGCATCACAAACAAGAATTGTTCACTTACATCCTAGTATATGTGGATGACATTATCATTACTGGAAATGACAATCAAATCATAAAACAAATTGTTGATCATCTTGACAAAATGTTTTCCATAAAGGATCTAGGTGACTTACACTACTTTCTTGGAATTGAGGTCACTAGAAGAAGCAGTTCAGATATGTTTCTATGCCAAAGACGATACATACAAGATCTTCTAAAAAGAGCAAAAAATGGATCAGGCAAAATCACTTCCCACTCCCATGGTCGGTAGCCTCAGACTATCAAAAGACTCAGGAGAAGCTATAATAAATGAAATAGAATACAGAAGTATCGTAGGTGCACTACAGTACATCACTATAACAAGGCCGGACATAAGCTATAGCGTAAACAAGGTCTGCCAATTCATGCACAATCCACTCAACAATCATTGGAAAGCAGTAAAACGCATATTAAGATACCTGAGAGGAACAATGAATCATGGACTTCATCTCAACAATAAGAAAGGGTTAAACATACAAGCTTACAGTGATGCAGATTGGGCCTCCGATCCTGATGACCGAAGATCCACCACTGGCTACTGTGTTTTCCTTGGCAGCAACCCTATTTCATGGAGCTCAAAGAAGCAAGCCACGATCTCGCGCTCCAGTACAGAGGCGGAATATAGAGCAATTGCGAGTACCACAACGGAGATCACATGGATCATGTCTCTACTCAACGAAATTCAAATCTATCCCACAAATACCCCAATAATTTGGTGCGACAACCTGAGCTCAGTCTCCCTCTCATCAAATCCTGTCCTACACTCACGAACGAAGCACATTGAAATAGATCTGCACTTCGTTCGTGAGAAGGTTTTAGAGGGTAAACTAAGAGTTAACCACGTTCCAGCACAATTTCAAAGAGCAGATGTATTTACAAAAGCTCTTTCAACTAAAAGTTTCACTTGATTCAAGGAAGACTTGAGAATCGGAGACAAAGAAGCAAAAATGGGGAAGGAAGAAGAAATCCTAGATAGAACTGAACGGGGGAGTTAGATTATGAGAGGTGGCAACCCTAGCCTTTGTTTATGTAATAAAACAGATAGCAGATATTGTGATATTGGGCTTTTATACCGGCCCAGCATACTGTTACACTTTGTATAAATACAGACTGAGATAGTGTATTAGATTGTATTCGAAAATCAGAAATAAAATACAATTGATTTATCAATTCTTCTCTACAATAATTTCTGCAATTCTCATCTCATCATCTAAATAGAAATTCTAACTGAGTGGTGCCTGTAGAAGCAAAGATCTGAGCTCAACGCCATCTTGAGAAGCAAGTCGTGGAGCCGTCATCGGTGGTGTGAGTTAAACCTTAGATAGAGATGAAATTAAATTAAACTGCGGCCTGAACTTTAATAGGGAGGGGAGAGGATTAGAAATGAAAATATATTTAAAACTATGGAATACTCAATAATGATTTATTTACATATTTATCGATGTTTTTGAACTTTTTTTGCGTTGCAAGTTTAGTAGTACAACTGTCCAATGGTGGAAACAAATTAAATAACAGTTAAGAGAATTAATTGAAAAGGTTCAAGGAGACATGTATGGAAAGAACAAATGAAATAATGTTGAAGAGATTTAAGAAGACATATTAAAGACATGTATATTTTTTGTTTGGCGTCACACAATTTGGTTTTGCAAACGTACAGTAGACAAATCACCCTAACGGTCGGTTTGGTAAAAAAATTATTTATTTTTATTAAAACTTTTTTAAATTATTCTCATACTTTTTTTTCGAGCTTGTGACTTTTTGCACCAAAATCGAACCACTTAACCACTGGGACAATGGTGTTTATCATACTTTTTTACTATTGGGAGTTTGTAACGTTTAAAATTGTTAGAAATTGTAAAATATAAAATGGTGTAAAATTACTTATTTGGTGTAGTGAACGATATCTCCATATACAAAGTTCGAACTTAAATAACAGATCAAATCGCACGAAGTCCAGCAATTGATATGGTCCGAGTTTTAAGACTGGACGGAGAACGGGCATGTCCATACCAGTATAATTGTTTATATTGTCTACTGCCTTTACTATTAAGTATTAAGTACTCTTCTTATATACATCAGTCCACATTCGATGCCAACAACGCAACTTTACAAGTGATGATATACAGCAAAAGGTAAAAATTAGCTACAGCAGTTTGAAGGTTCAAAACACACGTAATTAATAACATAACATATATTTTGAAAAACACCTATCGAGGTCAAATCGGAGATAGATAGTATGTAAATTTTATTTCGGCACATGGTTGTCGACATTAATTCGCCACAAGCAATCGTCAAATTGCTATAAAGCACTGTCGAAGCATATTACAGAATATAAAATCAAAATAAATTTAACAACATGCTTCTGCCAAATACTGCTTCTTTTCTTCTTTCATTTGGTAAAATGGTAAAACAAATATAAAAATATTTGTTTTTACTGGAGTACCCATAAGATATAATACCTCACATCCGAAGCTCATTAGACTAGGATGTCGTTTTATTCTTTCATTTTAAGAGTGCTAATCTCCTGTTCTGATTGCCGGTACTAATTCATATGTCATTGTGTAAGACACTTGCCCTATTCATATCCATTAACCCGTAACTCATTACAACAATTCGTTACCGTGTATTCTAGCCAACTGAAGTGAAATTTTCACTGTACCTTCTTCTTCTTAGAAATCCCACCCCACCCTTTTCCATGTGATAAATTGACATGTAATCCACAATGGAAAAATAAATAACATAGACATAAACAGCGACTTCCAGTTATCTCCCTTTTAATTAAGCTAGGCTGATGAAAGCTTGAATTTGATAAAAGCATATATGATTTGAACGGAAACACTAATTGCCACATTTTGCACAACTAAGAAGATATCAAGATACATTGAATCAAAAGTTAGATTTTACATTCAACCCTACAAAATACATAATTAATTTATACAAAGTTCATATGAACAACATATATACAAACGCTCATCAAACATAAACCCAAAATAAATGAACTATATTAAGCAGAGAAGAAACAATCAGATGCAGCCAAACCCAAAGCACTTTTGGGTTCAAAAGCCATCTTTACATCAATGGCCATCCACTTCAGATCAGAAATTTCTGCTCCGATTTGCTTCCCATATACAATTATTTCATCATCGCACTTGATCAAAGTAGCGTCTCTTTGTAATAGCATTTTCTTCCTCTTCTCGAAATCTTCCACAAATAACAAAGCTATATCTGCCATTGTTCTCTGTCTTAAAACCTTATAATCGATTCGGTGATGTGTTTATAACTTTATAGATAATGAAGATATATGTTTACGTATATATATGGTTTTGTTTCACGTGTAGCACTAGTATAATTTTTATAATGTTATGAGGAAGTAGGGTGCTATTTTGGATAAGATATGTTTGTTTTGTATTACCGTGCATTGAACTTTCTTTTTTGCACACTGTAGCTGTACTTTCTAGTTAACATACCATGGGCTTTGAGTGGTATCATATTTGCTAGTTTTTGTTATGGGTGGGAAGAGAAGAAAGCAGATAAAAACACTATGGTCATATGGACAGGGACATGTAGAGCTATTTGGAGGCAACTATCTTGCTACTAAGTCGCATGTTGCCCACCTCATCCATCCATAGAAATAAAAATACAACGACCGACCTAGCTGCTCCACAACCATAGTATGTCAGTCCGCTATACCCCATTCAGTATTCATCCTTTTTCTAATATAATATTGTTCTTGTTAATTTACTTCCATGTTAGTTTACAAATTTACCTCTTTAGTACAACTATTTACCGACTCTCGACTATTCATAAATTTTATCGACATGACAGACCTAGACGATTTTATCTCTTCATTAATATATATATGTGTGTATGTATTGTATTATTATTTAATCTGTCATTGTAATAATTTTCAGCATTGATTTCAGAGCTTATGTAAAAGTATAAGGTAACAAGGTTTCCAGTCAAGTCGGTTCTGTTTCAAGTTGGGTAAGACAAACAATGCATGTATTATTATGTTTCTTTTGTTAGGTATTTCAAGTGAGGACGATTCATGATAGATTTGAGAGGATCTTGATGACACTTTTCATAATCCATATCTCACACGACACCGAACGGATTCGGGTTGAATTGAAGTCTTCTCCAATCTGTTCGGTTCAGGTTTACATGTTTTGATTATAAATGTTTTGATTATAATTGTACGTGTACATATACCATTTTACAATGATTGACAGTTACAATTGGTTTATCTCAAATTATAACATTTTATTTGTTGCACCCTAACATTCTATTTTTTTTATAAGTTGATACTATAACTCCAATTTAACAAATTACTTACATATGGAATGTTAATACTTATTTATATTGCCCATTTTCTATATTGTAATAACATTTTTTTTTTAAGTTCGATGTGTATACATATATATTATAACATTCAATTGTTCTTGAAGAAGTTTCTCCTACATTGTAAGTGTCATTGCTAAACTAGTTTCTCTAACAGCTTTCATCCTCCATTGTCACTTCTCGAAGTCTTTATCACCGGTCCACTTATCTATTGCTAAACTAGATCCTGATGCAATATAGGTATCTCTAACATAGAGTCCTGGTACAACTGTTGGAGTCTCCTCATCTTCTGCTATAATGCCTAACATCATTTCTCAACCAATCTTGTCGCTCTGATACTAGACTGTTGGGGAAATAACTCCGAAGATCGCCTTAGGAACAAAAAACCTAACTCTGCGGAAAAACACATATGACCGTATTGATGGTGAGGCAAAACAAATAACGGATAGTCACCGGCTAAAAACAATCAAAGATTAAGCAATAAAAGAAAATAACACACGTGATTTATAGTGGTTCCACTACCGCGAGGTAGTGTAAATCCACTTGGGGAGATGATATTTTATTACTTTATGAGTGGAACCTTTTTTACAAGATTGGTAATGGAGAAGAGGAATAAGAAATACAACTGAGAGATAATACTCATTCTAATCTCTGTCTTTATATAGAGATTATTACTTGGGGTTGAAGTAATTGATTTATGGTCATAAATCAAAGCCTTATTAATTCTTCTATTCATACATGAAACATTTATCCATTTGATTTTCCAATCTCCACCTTGATAATATATTTCTCTGCAAGTCTATCAACTCCACCTACGTCCTCTTACTCCAAGTAGCTCTCGGAGAAGACACCACAGATTCTTTCTCAATGAGCTTCGGCATAGCCATCACCCATTGCACTTTGTCGATGAACTCCGGCAAGGCCACCATCCACCAACAAAGTGTTGAAAGTACCCTCTCCAAGTAGGACCTATCAATCTCCATAATAAAAAAAGGTCTCCATCTACCAACTCACTATTCCCCGTGCCACCCCATGTCACCTAGCACTTCATCAAGCGAATCAAGTTCGAGCAATGCTCGAACTTTACAATAGGTAACGACTGGGTTAACATATCCATTGTATTCTTCTCTGTGTGAACCTTCTGAACACGTACAAGCTTCTCTTCATCCATAGAGACAAGAAAAGACTCTCTCACCTCAATATGCTTTGTCCTTAAGCTGAAATCCAAATTTTCAGCTAAGCGAATTGCACGTTGGCTATCACAATTCACTTCTATACCTTCATGCACGAAGCTCAAGTCATACAACAAACGCTTTAAGTAAAGCACCTCCTTAGCCGCTTCAACTGCAGCTATAAGCTCTGACTCTGTAGTAGACAAAGCCACAATCGTCTACAACCTCGCTCTCTAACTAATAATTGTCCCACCAATGATAAACACATAACTTGAGGTTGACTTCCTTCGATCTCAATCACCGGCATAGTCAGAATCACAATATCCAACCAAGCTGAAATCCCTATCTCTACCGCCAAAGACAAGCTCATGGTCTGGAGTCCCTCTAAGATATCTGAAAATATACTTCACTGCCTCCCAATGCATCTTTCCTAGATTTGACATGAATCTACTCACCAATACAACTACATGTGCAATGTCAGGCCTAGTGCAAACCATGGCATACATCAGACTACCAACTACACTCGCATAGGGAACTTTTTCCATCTAAGCCTTGTCCTTCTCCGAGATCGAGAGTCTTTACTAGAAAGCTGTATGTGCAAAGGCATGAGTGTGCTAGTTGCCTTTGCTTCTTCCATGCTAAACCGAGCAAACACTTTCGGAATATATTCTTTTTGTGTGAGCCTCAAAAGTCCAAGCTTCCTATCCCGTTGGATTTTCATACCCAAAATCTTCCTTGCTTCTCCAAGGTCTTTCATCTCGAATTCTGTCTTAAGCTTCAACTTCAAACTATAAATTTCAGCTTTATCTTTGGAAACAATCAACATATCATCCACATACAAGAGTAAATACAGCCAATAACCATTTTTCAAATGCTTGAAGTCCACACAAGCATCTTTGATGCTACGATCAAAACCAAGTGAAAGCATAAAAGAATCAATACTCTTGTACCACTGTCTAAGCGACTGCTTAAGTCCATACAATGACTTCTTTAGCTTGCAAACCCAATTCTCTTTTCCATCTACAACATATCCGTCTGGTTGCTTCATGTAAATGGTCTCATCCAAGTCTCCATGCAAGAAAGCGGTCTTCACATCAAGTTGCTCCAACTCCAAGTCATGAGCGGCAACTATAGCAAGCAAAATACAGATAGAGGTGTCTCTCACTACAGGAGAAAAAAATCTCATCATACTTCAATCCCTTCCTTTGTGAAAACCCTTTAGCAACAAGTCTAGCCTTGTATCTTCCATCATCCTTCACCTTAAACACTCACTTGCAACCTATGACTCGGCTTACTTAAGGAGGAGGTACCAAATCCCAAGTCTTGTTCTTCTTTAATGACTCTAGCTCCTCTTCCATAGCGCACATCCACTTTGAAGTGTCACATAACTACAAAGCTTCATCAAGGTCAAGCGGCTCCTCATAAACCACATGTAGGGCATAATCAAACAGATCACTAAGGCTAAGGTTTGCATACTGCCAATCACCATACCTCTCAGGAGGCTGAATAGTCCTACGACTAGCCCGAGTAAGTACAACTTCGCATAAACTTCTTTCAGCTCCACCTTGAACTAAACTTTCTCTAGTCTCATGCACATCACCAACACTACTAGAAGGCACATGTGGACTACTCTGTGATGTCACATCAACTACATCTATCTCACTCTCAACAACATCAGCAACTGTACTACTAGGCTGTAGAATAGGAACTTCTTCCATCTCCTTAGGCCTATCAGAAACATCTGATGTGGTAGGTAAGTCTTTCTCAGGATTGAACATTGCTGACTCATTAAAAGTAACATAACTGGAATGAACAATTTTCCTATCAACAGGGTACCAAATACGATACCCTTTGATACCATATGTGTATCCCAAGAGGATGCCCTTATATGCTCGAGCCTCCAACTTATCATCATTTGTATGGTGAACATACACAGGACAACCAAAAATACAAAAATAACCAAGGCACACAGCTTTACGTCTCCACTTCTCTTATGGAATCTTCCCCTCTATGGCTGAGCATGGAATCCAATCAATAATATGCGCCACAGTCGATAATGTCTCAGACCAAAAGCCTCAAGATAAGCCCGCCTTCAATCTCAAGCAACGAGCCTTTTCAAGTAAAGTACTATTCATCCTCTCAGTAACCCCATTAGATTGTGGATCACCTGGTGTAGTGAAATGTTTCTCAATGCTATGCTGTCTACAAAAGTCGAGGATCTCCCCAGAGACAAACTCGCCTTCGTTATCAGATCTCAACACCTTCAACTTAGAACCAAATTGGTTCTCAACAAGCATCTTTCAAGCCTTAAACTTCTCAAAGCTCTCTGATTTGGCCTTCATCACATACACTCAAAATTTTCGAGAAAATCATCAATAAAAGATAAAATACTTCGATCCCCCAATGGAAGCAGTAGTAATTGGTCCCCAAACTTCTGTATGCACATAATCAAGTACCCTCTCTGATCTATGGAGTCCAACTCTAAAGGATACCTTAGTCTGCTTACCTAACACACACTCTTGGCAGAAATCCAACTTGTCGAAGTCACCTTTGATCATCTTCCATCCATGAAGCAACTCTAAGCCCTTCTCAGAAATATGACCCAACCTGAGATGCCAAAGTCTGGTGGTATCCAAAGCACAAGAACTATCAACTCCAACACACGACTCTCCAAGAACTGTGGTCCTCTTAAGCAAATACAGATTCTGGAACACATCTCCCTTCATAAGAACAAGAGAAACCCCCTAAAACTTTCAAACCATCCTTCTCTAAAGTTTCCTTGCACCCCATGGATGCCAACTGCCCCCAAAAAATCAAGGACTTCCGATGACCCTTAACATACCGGACACCTATCAAAGTGCGTATCACTCCATCAAACATCCTAATCTACACTGTACCTTCTCCCATGGCTCTACAACTAGCATCATTACCCATAAGGATTGCACTTCCCTCTTCTCGACTAAAGAACTAACTAATCCCTATTAGGCGTCATATAAAAAGTCGCCCTCGAATCAAGCATCCAATGGTTTGATACATCTGATACCGCTGTTGGTAACACATCATCAGATACAGCTTTCTCAATTGCAAATGATGAACCATCTTCTTCCTTTTTCATCTACCAATCTAGATAGTCTCTTTTCCAATGGCTTGGTTTCTTACAACGGTGACACTTTCCATCCTTAGATTTTCCTCTATAATTATTACCGGGCTTTCTAGATTTGAAACACCCCCTAGAATTCCAATTCTTCTTCTCCTCTCTCCTTCTCTCAGCAAATAGGCCTTGACTACTACTTCCTCCTTTACCTCCACCCATCTCCTTCATATGATCCCTCAAGTTCTCTGATAGAAGACCCGACTTCACATCTTTAACGGTCAAAGTATATCTCGCAAAAATAAGGCTGTTAGCGAAACCCGTGTGACACTCCGGAAGGGAACACAAGAGTATCATAGCCATATGCTCTTCATCTACCGTCAAATCCACAGTCTTCATCTTCATCACTAGATCGTCGAAGAAACCCAGATCCTCTTTGACAGAAGTACTATCTCTCATCCTCATGTTGAAAAACGTCTTCAACAAAATCAGACAATTGGTCAAATATTTCTTCAGATAGAGATTTTCCATCTTGGTCCAAATGCCCTTAGCAGTAGTTTCACCGCTAATCTTAGAAATAACATTTTCTCCCATGACTAATTGTGAAGTAGTAAACGCCCATTTTTCCATCTCCTTCCTTTCCACAGCTGAAATTTCAGTCGTTAACTCCTCAAGAGCAAACATCATAGGATGAACTTCATTTCTCATTAGAACATTTTTCATCCTCCATTGTCACTTCTCGAAGTCTTTATCACCGTTCCACTTCTCTATTGCTAAACTAGATCCTGGTGCAATATAGGTCCCTATAGCATAGGGTCTTGGTACAACCATTAGAGTCTCCTCATCTCCTGCCATAATGCCTAACACCGTTTCTCAATCAACCTTGTAGCTCTGATACCAGAATGTTGGGGAAAAAACCCTCAAGTTTGCCTTAGGAACAAAAAACCCAACCTTGCGAAAAAACATATAGGACCGGATGATGGTGAGGCAAAACAAGCAACAGATACTCACCAGCTAAAAGCAATAAAAGAAAATAACACACGTGATTTATAGTGGTTCCACTACCGCTAGGTGTTGTACGTCCACTTGGGGAGAGGAGATTTTATTACTTTCTAAGTGGATAAAATTTTACAAGATTGATAATGAAGAAGAAGAATACAACTGAGAAAGATAATTCTACTCATGCTAATCTCTGCATTTATATAGAGATTATTACTTGGGGTTGAAGTAATTGATTTATGGTCATAAATCAATGCCTTATTAATTCTCCTATTCATACATGAAACATTTATCTATTTGATTTTCCAATTTTCTCCAATTTACATGCGCCTGATAAGATTCCTTCTTTAATTAGCTAATTAGGGAATTAGTTGATTACATCAATCTCCTAAAATAATTTTTCTTCTCACGTAGGTAATTTATTAATCTCTTTAATGCTATAAAAGAGGTAATATATATTTGAGTAATTATCTCAAATATCTTTCAAATCTTCTATAATTGGAAATACTGTACCACTAAAATCAAAAATATCTTCCAAATCTTCTACAATTGGAAATATTGTATCACTAAAATCAACAATATCTTCCAAATCTTCTGAAATTGGAAATATTGTATCACCAAATCTTACACATAACCATCTACTGCTTATTGTCTATAATCTTAGTAATATTTTTGAGATACAAGAGCATTTTATTACTAATATTATTTAGTGACAACCAATGAAGATGTTAATTAGCAAGTGACGACCCGGTGTACACAAGCGACCCTACGAAAAATATACATACGAGGCAATCCTACATAAGTACCAACGAGTTAATCTTGTACTATATTCGATGAGTTGATGAGAATTGAAACTTGGTTCGTGTCTTACCCCAAAAAGGAATTGATAAATTGATCAGTGGACAAATATGTGATAAATGTCCGATGGACTATACAAATTTGTTTGGTAATACTTAGGTAGTAGATTAGTTATTCAAACTTAGGACTATGTATTTTGGTGTTTTGTAAGTAGAATATGTGTTGAGAGTATGTGATGAGAAAAGTGCCTAGGTTAATTGTTTTGTGTGAGTAAATAGGCATGGGTGAGTAAATTGGTCAATGAAAGGTGTGTGCTTAAGTTTGTGGACTTGGTGAATAATAGATGAGGGAGCATAACGTTGTGTTTACGGGAGAGCTGATCGGACAAGATAAATAGGTAGGCGGTGTATGTTTTGTTGGTCATCTAAAGAGAGTAAAATGTTCGGTATTTATTGAATCTTTTTTGTGATATTATCATCGTATAACGTTGTATTTAGTTGTTTTCTTAGATATTACCATAGTATGATATATAGTGTGCTAACTTGAGGAGCGCAGGTGAAACATACTCTAGTGTAATTTTATGTTTACATAATACATCGTGTTATAATCTAGATGATGTTTGAGAGTTGCGCATATTTGACGTTATTTCTGAATCAGATGTTTTATCTGTGCGACCATTCTACATAGTCTTGTGTAGAAGTGAACAATATTCAGTTAGAGCTGAATTAACCAATCAAACCAATCTATTTCAATCAGCTCGGTTACAAAATGAAATAAGTGTGAATTTGATTAATAGAATAGTTTTATCAATTATTGGTTCAACCAAACTCACCGAAATTTTACCAAATTCATAGTGTTATAACACTTTTTACAATTGGTTTAGTAATAACAAAAGAGTTTATGTGCAGAAAATAGATCATTTTTGTATATAAACTTTTAAATTACTTAATAAAAACCTTCAAAACACAAGTTAGTTTTCATTTCAAGTAAACTGAATATTTGAACAAAACATATGATAATTTATCTGATTTAACTTTTTAATTCAGATAAACAGCTTATCGATTGAATTAAGCAAAACCAATTCGGCTTGATTCAGATTTCAATTTTTTGGTTTTCAATTCTGTTTGACATTTTTTACTTTAAAACTGATCGAATGCTCACCCATATATTCTTGTTCGAGAGTAGACTATTGGGAGCAGGTGTAGATAGGATGCATGCTTTGCGTAAAAGCGAGGATTTGAAGCTATGAGGGAAGTAGTGATGGAACCGGGTCATTATGCAGTGAGTAAAAAAGATAGGTTTCGAAAAAAATTCCTATTTTGGATCATATTGGGCCTATGAAGTCTAAAGGGTTGTGGATCCAATAGAATTAATTTAAATAAAATAATATTTTACTTAGTTTTTTAGATTTATTTAATTGGTATATTTAATTATTAAATATATATGGTTTATGAGTATATCATTATATACTCATACATGTATAACGTGCATATGCAATGTAACATAGGGTGTACATGGTCAAGTTTATACATAAGTATATATTGGGATTTATATCTACTATGCATATACTCAGCATTTATATATATATATATATTAATTGCCATAAAATAAATAATTTGATATATATAAATATATATATATATATATATATATCTACGTGTGTGTACTTATAAAATTCATACATATAAATACATATCAAAAATACTTAATAATAATAAATGTAATTAGTAATATCTCAAAACTTTGACTAAGTTTAAAGTTTTAAATTTGAATTCTAAATGAAATATCTAGTTTGACTTGGTAAACAAATATTTAATTCAAATCAAGATCTAAGATATTTATTTAAAATTAAAATATCTATTATTTGAATTAGTAATATGTAATTGAATGGATATATATATGTATGTATGTATATTAAAATAAATATATATATATATATGGAAAAAATTAATTTGTTAATCGTCGAGAGCAAATTTAAAATGTTATATATATAACGGAGTTTAAAAATTATATTATTTATAATATGAAAATAAAATATATACATATATTTAAATATAGTTTGGCCTATAAAAAAATTTCCATAAGCAATTTGATTATATAGACACATACACATATAAAATAAGATTTAAAGTTGCTTTATATTTCAATATAGAAATTAATATATATATACTGACCATTTAAAATTTTATGAAAATAAGATAAATTACTCTGCCATTCAAAAATTTATGTCTAAATTTCCATATCACTGGTATTCTGTGCACAACAATGACATGGGTATAAAAGGTCGAATTTTGGCCATCATTGATGAAAATACTTGGAGCATTCACATCTCAAATAAAAGTTATCAATGTAAACGTTTGTAAAATGTTTGTAAAATCAAATAAGAAGAAGAAGAAGATAATTCATATTATTCAGCAAGACGGCTGAGCAAAAAGATTGATTACATTAGGGTTATAGAGATAGGTTTATATAGATTGAAAGCATAAGAAAAGGCTAAAAGGCCCAAACAGTATTTGGATCAATATGCTAACATCCCCCCTCAAACACGCGATGGTACAGCAAGAAGCATCAAGAGTTTGTCAATGAAAAATCTATGACGTTCGATAGTGTGAGCCTTCGTGAAGAAATCTGCAAGTTGCGTCGATGACGAAGTAAAAGGCAGAGAAATAGTTCCATGCAGCAAGTGATACCGAGTGAAATGACAGTCAATCTCAATATGTTTGGTGCGCTCATGAAAAACAGTATTGTGAGCAATTTGAATAGCGCTCTTATTGTCACAATACATAGGAGTGGGAGAAGAAATCGAAACACCCATATCCTCCAACAACCAGCGTAACCAAATGATCTCAGATGTAGTGGAGGCCATAGCACGATACTCTACCTCAGTGGAAGACCGAGAAACAACATCCTGTTTCTTGCTCTTCCATGAAATAAGGGAATCACCTAAAAATATGCAAAAGCCAGTTGTGGATTTTCTATCCGTTGAATCACCAGCCCAATCTGCATCAGAGAAAGCACGAAGCTCCAAAGATGAGGTCGATGGGAACAAAAGACTCTTATAAAGTGTTCCTTGCAAGTAACGAAGAATGCGCATAACAGCAGCCCAATGAACAGAGGTAGGGGAAGATACAAACTGGCTAACAATGTGAACAGCATAGGCAATATCTGGACGAGTGATGGTCAGATATACAAGGCAACCAACAATAGAACGATATAAAGTGGGATCAGAAAGAGGACTCCCATCGGTCGGAGTATATCGGGCATTTACCGCAAGTGGTGAATCAACATGACGTGTATCAGTAAGACCAGCACGATGAATAATGTCAGTGGCGTATTTGGATTGGGAAAGAAGATAGCCTTTTTCTGAGGAAGCTACTTCAATGCCTAAAAAGTAACGTAGATGACCCAAATCCTTCATATCAAAACAACGAGACAATGTGGCTTTAATGCTCACAATACCATTACTGTCATCACCTGTAATGATCATATCATCTACATATAGTAGAAGAAGAATACGGCCTGCAGAAGTCAATCTGACAAAAAGTGCTAAATCATGGGGACTAGAGGTAAAACCAAGTGATGTAACAACATTCGAAAATCTCTCATACCAAGCACGTGGTGCTTGCTTAAGACCATATAGAGCTTTCTTAAGCCTGCAAACCTGACCCGGAGCATGAGAAACACCAGGTGGAGCAACCATGTAAACTTCTTCCTTAAGATCTCCATTAAGAAAAGCATTTTTAACATCCATTTGAGAGATGTCCCACTTACGACTGGACGCAACAGCAATAAGAACCCGAACAGATGTCATCTTAGCCACAGGAGCAAACGTCTCCTCATAATCCATGCCATACTCTTGGGTAAATCCTTTAGCAACTAAACGAGCTTTGTATCGCTCAATAGAACCATCTGACTTGGTTTTAATCTTATATACCCATCGACAACCAATAGTTTTCTTCCCAGTAGGAAGATATACAAGATCCCAGGTACCCGTTTTGTCTAAAGCAGACATTTCCTCAGACATAGCACGTTGCCACACAGGAGAACGAACAGCCTCCGAGTAAGAAGAAGGCTCATAGAAAGTGTCAATGGAAACAAGAAAAAGAAGCAAAAGCCCGAGAGTAACAAGAGTAAGCAAAATCTGATAATTGAGTAGATTTACGTATGCGAGTGGGATAGCGAGGTTGAACAGGATCTGTCATCACAGGAGGTGTTTGAACAGTCGTAGTAGCAGGAGATAAGGTGTCACCTGCAGAAGGAGGAGGAACAGGGTGTATGGATGACGGTGTATCAATGGTAATGGGTGGTGAATCAGAGGGGTTATCAGCAGGAAATGGATCAATGTGAATAAGATCAGACTTAGTCATACTATGAGGACTAGCTGGAATAGAGTAGAAGGGAATATGCTCAATAAGGGAAACATGACGAGAAACATATAGTTTATTTAAAGAGGGATCATAACAGCGATAGCCTTTTTGTCCAATACCATACCCAAGAAAAACACATATAGCAACACGCGAAGATAATTTTGTATGCTCTACGTGTGGACGAAGAACAAAACAAGTGGAACCAAACACTTTTAGGTGAGAGTAATCGGGAGTTTGACCAAACAACTTGGCATGAGGAGAAATACCAGAATTATGAGAAATCGGGATCTTATTAATAAGATAAACGGAAGTAAGAACAGCTTCTCCCCAAAATTCTTTTGGAACGCTAGTTGAAAGAATCATAGAACGGGCAGTTTCAACAACGTGTCTATGTTTTCTTTCAGCAACACCATTTTGTTGCGGGGTATCAGTGTAGGAAGACTGATGCAAAGTACCATCAGCCGTGAATATGTTAGAAAGGTCTCCCTTAGTATATTCCCCCCCTAAATCAGAACGAAAGCATTTAACAATAGCAGAGTGTTGTGTTTTAACATATGCTTGAAAGGCAGTATATATATCAATAAACTCAGAACGACGTTTCATCAGAAAAACCCAACAATAACGAGTATAGTCATCGATAAAAGAGACATAATATCTGCACCCACCTTTTGTGGGGATGGGTGCTAGACCCCAAACATCAAAGTGAACTAAATCAAAAGGTGCAGTGGAAGTAGAAACACTTTGATTAAAGGGTAAAGCAGAAAATTTTCCAAGTTTACAACCACTACAATCTGAAATATCATGAGAACATAAATCTCCCAAAACACCAGAATTACATAAGAATTTAAGACGAGAGCTTGAAATATGACCAAGTCTAGAATGCCACAAATAAAACTTAGAAGACAATGGAGTTAAATGAAAAGAAGAAACGTCAATACTAGCAGTAGCGGCATGACTTGGAATGTGCAAGTCATCCAAAACATAGAGACCGCCCTGCCTACGGCCTGTCCCAATCAACTTCTTGGAGTTGGGATCCTGCACAGAGCAAGTGGTAGAAGAAAAATGAACAAGATATCCAAGATCACAAAGTTGTCCAACCGACACAAGATTCATAGTTAATTTTGGAATGCAATAAACATTTGGAAGGGAAACGTGTGTGGTTTGAATTGTACCGATTCCTGTTAATGGCAAAGGTGTGCCATCAACAGTCAAAATAGAAGGTGAGCGAGAATCAAAAGACATAGATATAAATGATGAACAATCATTGGACATATGATATGAAGCACCAGAATCCAAAATCCACAAAGGAGAATTCAAACCTGATATGGAGGGAGCTGACATGGCAAAGTGCTGAGACTGAGGAGCAGTCATGTTTTGAGACAAAGACTGGCTAGTAAGGAACTTCTGAAATTGTTCTACAAGAGAGTCCATAGAGAAATCCACACCTGATTCACCAGAAGGATGTACCAATGCAGCAGTCTTAGGCTGGGAACTACCACGTGACTGTCCATATCCTTGTGCAGTAGAGAAGGACTGTTGTTGGCTACCACGTTGTTGCTGTTGCGATCTATCACCTTGCTTAAAACTTTGATTTTTTTGACGAGCCAATAATTCAGGACATTGATTTTTCCAATGGCCTGTTTGTTTACAGTAATTACAATCACGACCATTCTTGATATTTATCTTGTTGCGTTGAGACGGGATTGGTAAAATCCCCGTAGCAAAAACAGATGCAGAAGAGGTCTGTGCAACTTTCTCAGTTTGAGACTTCAAACGAGTTTCTTCAGCTAATAATTCATGTAGAACAGAGTCAACAGAAGGTAAAGGAGTGCGATGTAGGATGGACGCACGACAATGCTCGTACTCTGATCGAAGAGCCATCAACAATTGAACAAGACGTTGTACCTCCCTACGAGCGATATATGGAGCAAATGACCTAAGCTCAGCATCCTCAGTCATAGCCAATTGATCCCAAAGAGCAGTAATTTCAGAATAAAAATCTTGAATATTTCGATCATTCTGAGACAATGACCGAATATCAGCCTCTAATTGATATTGAACGGCAAAGTTAGAGCGCACAAAAAGTCGCTCCAAATAGTCCCAAACTTGCTTAGCAGTATCATACTTAGCCAATTGCATACCAATTTTATTCTCAACGGAATTATTAATCCAAGTGATGATCTTTGAATTGTTGGTATCCCATTTCTCCATTGATTCAACATTAGCAGTTTCAGGAGCCACAATAACACCAGAAATATATCCCCACATCTGTTTTCCTTTCAGAAAATTTTTCATGACATAACTCCAATAAGAATAGTTTTTTCCATCTAAACGAACACTAATAGCCTGTAATGAATCATCACCTCTTGCCATATTTTGAAGTCAGCAACAGCTTCAGGTCGAGACTGGTATCAATTGGGCTAGGGTTTCGGGGAACTAGGGTTTCGAGACAGGGACAGGCTAGGGTTTCTGTAGAGTAGGGTTTCGGTGTGCTAGGGTTTCTGCAGGGTAGGGTTTCAGGGTTCTAGGGTTTCTGTAGGCTAATCGGCAGGCTGGGGACGAGGCAGGCAGGGGACGAGGCAGCAAGCTAGGGACGAGGCAGCAGGCTGGGGATGAGGCAGGCTGGGGACTAGGGTAGCAGGCTGGGGACAAGGTCGACGGCAGAGGCAGCGACGACGAGGCTAGGGTTTCGGACTGAGGCAGCGACGAGGCAGCGGGCAGAAATAGGAACCTCGCTCTGATACCATGTAAACGTTTGTAAAACGTTTGTAAAATCAAATAAGAAGAAGAAGAAGAAGAAGATAATTCATATTATTCAGCAAGACGGCTGAGCAAAAAGATTGATTACATTAGGGTTACAGAGATAGGTTTATATAGATAGAAAGCATAAGAAAAGGCTAAAAGGCCCAAACAGTATTTGGATCAATATGCTAACAATCAACATATTACAGCTGTTTTAACCAACTTAGGGGATTTTTAATGCACATTTTCATTCATTTACGGCATCAATACTTATTCAGAAAGGGAGAAATTGTGAACTAGCCTAATTCTTAATGCTTCTTCAATTCAAATGCCTTGGATTGTATTTGGGGATTTTAATAATGCCTTGAACCCTAAAGATAAGAAGGAAGTATTGACCATACATTTTTCTTATCTTACTGACTTTAAAAACTGTATCTTACAGTGTTGTGTAATTGAATGTAATTTATGGGGATGCAAATTTATTTGGAGGTAAAGGGGCATGACTAGCAATATAGACAAAGTTTTGGTGAATCAAGAGTTCATGTAACTATTTCCTGCAATATTAGCTGTAGCACTACCTACTACTCTTAGTGATCATACCCCAATTCTAATTACTGTCAAATATAGCAAGTCACAATAAAAGAATTTGCCATTCAAATATGTTAATTCTTAGTGTCATATTACTTGATATCATCACTGTGTTCAAGAAGGGTTCAAAGCAACTACTTGGGGGATCATACACATGATTTTATAGCTAAACTCAGGAAAATCAAGGAAAATTTGAAAAAGTGAAACAAAGGTGTTAGAAAAAAGGTGCAGTGCAGACATTATCTGAAGATTGTAGAACCGCCTTCTTACAGATTGATAATGATCTACAGAACCTCAATTTATATGATAACATGCTGCAAATTAATCTGGATCTAAAAAAGCAACTCAAAATACATAATGAAGAATTCGTGCAAAAAAGTAAAACTCTTTGGCTGGTAGAGGGTGACACTAATTAAAAGTTCTTTTTTTCTTACATGTCTATGAGACTGTTGACTATAATGCATTGTTATTTGCTAATAGATTGTGCACTTTTCTCAATAGTCATTATTAATGAGTTGTGTCCTTTATGAACAGCTGCATGTGTATGTATAAATGAAACAAGAATGTGAACTGTACGGTGTGGAAAAAGTAATGAATCAAATGTTTCTTCTTTAACTCTCTGTTCTACAAACAAAAATAGAATTCTATTTTTCAATATTAACACTTTTTCCCAACAAATTTGGTATCAGAGCTTTCCCGATCCTTTCTCTATCTTAGCAATGGCATCAAGCTCTAACTCCTCAAACATTGGCAACATTCAAAATTTAATGCCTATCTTTGATGGAGAGAATTATGAATTTTGGAGTCTGCAAATGAAGACTTTGTTCATATCACAGGATCTTTGGGATCTTGTTCAATATGGTTATGAGAAACCTGCTTCTTCTTCAAAAGATAAAATAACAGAAGAACAACAGCAGACTTACAAACAAAACAGAATGAAAGATGCCAAGGCCTTATTTCTTATTCAACAAGCAGTAAGTAAAAACCTCTTTCCAAGATTATTATCTGCTGAAACGTCAAAGGAAGCATGGGATACATTCAAAACCGAGTTTCTAGGATCACAAAAAGTGATCTCTATCAAACTTCAATCCTTGTGGAGGGATTTTGATAACTTGATGATGAAGGAAAATGAATCTGTTCAAGAATTCTTCACCCGTGTTTCTGGAATCATAAATCAAATCAGAAGCTATGGAGACACTATCTCAGATAGGAAGATTGTGGAAAAAGTGCTCCGCAGCATGACCCAAAAATACGATCATATCGTGGCTGCGATAGAGGAATCGAAGGATCTGGCTACGCTATCCTTACATGAACTGATTGGTTCACTGGAAGCGCATGAAAGAAGGATCAACAAATTTGTAGAACAGCCCATAGAGCAAGCTTTTCAGTCTAAAGTGAATTTGAAGGAAAGCGAAGGCAAACAAAAAGGAGAAGTCTCAAAATTTCAAAATAGAAGAAGCAAAAAATTTGGACGCAAAAATTTCAACAGGGGAAGTGGTTTCAACAAGCAAAAATGGAGTAACAACACAAGCAACCAGAATTATAGCTCAGTCCCAAGATGCTATGTTTGCAAAAAGCCTGGACATAAAAGTGAAGATTGCTATTACAAGTGTACTAGATGCAAGATACCTAATCATTCTCAACAAGACTGCAGATATCAAAAGAACAACGAAGCCAATATTTCTACTCAAAATAATTCTCAAGAGGAATTATTCTATTCATGTTTAAGTTCTCATCAAGAGTCGGAGGATGTATGGTATGTGGATAGTGGCTGCAGCAATCATATGACTGGAAAAAAGCAATGTTTTGTCAATCTTGAAGAAAATATATTTTCTCAAGTGAAACTTGGAGATGGAAAATTGCACAATGTTGCAGGGAAGGGCACTGTCTCTGTACAAATAAAAGAAGGTACATAAAAATTGATCCATGATGTACTGTATGTTCCAAATCTAACTCAAAATTTGCTGAGTGTGGGACAGCTTGTGCAAAGAGGCTTTTCTGTAAAATTTGAAGATGATCATTGTGCTATATCTGATAAGAAAAGTAACATTCCTATGGCAAAGATCAAAATGACAGTAAACAAAGTTTTTCCATTGGTTATGTCGTCAAAAGAAAACCTTGTTTTGAATACAGCAAAAACTGAAGGATCGTTGTTATGGCATCAACAATATGTCCACTTGAATCAACAAAGCCTGCAGCTGCTGCATCAGAAAAGAATGGTGGTTGGTCTCCCCTTTGTTACTGCTGAAAAAGAAGTTTGCGAAGGATGTATTTTTGGAAAATTTCATCGGTTGTCATTCTCACAATCAACGTGGAGAGCAAGAGCACCGCTTGAATTGGTTCATGCGGACATTTGCGGACCAACTCGTACTCCGTCTTTCAATCACAAAAGATATTTTATTCTTTTTGTTGATGATTTCTCAAGGATGATGTGGGTTTATTTTCTAGAACAGAAATCTGAAGCATTTTCTGTTTTTAAACAATTTAAAACTTTTGGAGAAAAATAAAGCGGTCGCAGCCTGAAAGTGCTAAGGACGGATCGTGGTGGAGAGTTTACATCAAATGAATTTTCTAGTTTTTGCAAAAGCAATGGTATTAAAAGAGAATTGACAGCCGGCTACACCCCACAACAAAACGGAGTTGCTGAACGGAGAAATCGTACAATTGTTGAAATGGCAAAGAGTATGTTGAAGGCAAAAGGTCTGCCAAATATGTTTTGGGCTGAAGCTGTTCATACAGCCGTCTACTTACTCAATAGATCCCCAACCAAAGCTCTCAAGAATATGACTCCATTTGAAGCATGACATAATTTTAAACCAAAGGTAGATTTTCTGAAAATATTTGGGTGTGTTGCTTATGCACATATTCCTTCTCAAAAGAGGGAAAAATTTGATGAAAAAGGAGCGAAATACATCTTCGTCGGATATAGCGATCAGTCGAAGGCATTCAGATTACTTGATCCAAAAACCAACAACTTGGTAATCTCCAGAGATGTAATTTTTGATGAACTCAAGGCTTGGAGATGGGAGAATGAGCATACAAATGCTCCAAGAATTATTGAAGAACCAGAAACATCAAATCTAAAAGAAAACATACTGCCTGAAGAAGAGAATTTACTGCCTCAAACTCCAATATCAAATACCATACCTAGTACATCAACGCCTGGCTCTATTGAAGCTTCACCGGATTCTACTCCAAGACCAAACCAGAAATACCGATCATTGCAAGAGATCTGCGGTGTTGCTTTCAGCGCAATAGAACCTCAAAATTTTGAAGATGCAGTAAAAGAGAAGATTTGGCAAGATGCAATGGACGAAGAAATGAAAGTAATCAAGAAAAATAAAACATGGGAGCTAGAAGATCGTCCGAAGTCAAAAGATATCATTGGACTTAAATGGATCTTCAAGACAAAGTTTAATCAAGACGGATCAATCCAAAAGCACAAAGCTCGCTTGGTTGCGAAGGGATATTCTCAACAACCGGGAATTGATTTCAACGAAACATTTGCGCCCGTGGTTCGAATGGAGACTATAAGGACTGTTTTGGCATTGGCTGCACAATTGAGAACTCCGGTTTATCAATTAGATGTCAAGTCGGCATTTTTGAACGGAGAACTAGAAGAAGAAGTCTATGTCGAGCAACCGCAAGGATATATTGAGAAAGGAAATGAAGAAAAAGTTTGGCGACTTCGGAAAGCTTTATATGGTTTGAAGCAAGCACCACGAGCATGGAATAGTAAAATTGATCATTATTTTCGTCAAAATGGATTTTGCAGAAGTTCAAGTGAGCCATCACTTTATCACAAAAAGGAAGGTACACATGACTTTATTATACTGTGTCTTTATGTTATTTAATATATACAAGTACAAATCCAAGAATGGCAGAAGCTTTTAAGAAGGCTATGATGAAGGAATTCGAAATGACAGATTTGGGCAATATGAGATTTTTTTTAGGAATGCAGGTTTAGCAATCAGAAAACGGAATTTTCATTTCGCAAGAAAAATATGCAGAAAACTTGTTGAAAAAATTTAATATGTTGAACTGCAAGCCAATGGATACTCCAATGGCTATTAACTTGAAGCTATCAAGCAATGATGAAGCACCAAAAGCAAATGCGTCTCTTTATAGAAGTTTGGTTGGTTCATTGATATATTTGACAAATACTAGGCCTGATATTGTTCATGCTGTGAGTATTGTATCTAGATTTATGAATGAGCCGAGTAATCATCATTTATCAGCGGCAAAAAGAATTCTCAGATATGTTCAAGGAACCAAAGAGTATGGCATCATGTACAAACAAGAACAGAAAAGCAATTTAGTTGGGTTCACCGACAGTGACTGGGCAGGCTCAATAGACGATAGAAAGAGCACCTCTGGTCATGTATTCTTTTTGGGAAGTAAGGCTATATCATGGTCATCGAAGAAGCAGAGTACAGTGACATTATCTTCTGCAGAGGCTGAATATATATCAGCAACAAGTGCAAGTTGCGAAGCAGTATGGTTGAGAAGAATTTTGGAAGATCTTCATCAAAAACAAAATTGTCCAACAGAAGTTTACTGTGATAACATGTCAACTATTGCCATGACAAAGAACCCAGTATTTCATAGCAGATCCAAGCATATAGAGCTCCGTCATCATTTCATCAGAAAACTAGTTGAAGACAATGAGATTGAACTAAAGTTTATCAAAACTGATGAACAAGTAGCAGATGTGTTCACCAAAGCCTTGCCCAAGGAGAAGTTCTGTTTCTTCAGAGACATGCTGAATGTGCTGTCCAACAAATGCATTAAGGGGGAGTGTTGACTATAATGCATTGTTATTTGCTAATAGATTGTGCACTTTTCTCAATAGTCATTATTAATGAGTTGTGTCCTTTATGAACAGCTGCATGTGTATGTATAAATGAAACAAGAATGTGAACTGTACGGTGTGGAAAAAGTAATGAATCAAATGTTTCTTCTTTAACTCTCTGTTCTACAAACAAAAATAGAATTCTATTTTTCAATATTAACACTTTTTCCAACAGAGACAACATCGAAATAAAACTCAAGCATTATTATCCCTAATTGGAGATTATATATATGATCATGAAATAATAACTCAGGAATCCCTCGGTTATTATTGTAATCTTTATAATGGAGCAAATGTTACATCATTCCTCCTAGATTGATCCCAGAATGATTATTAATGCTAAAGGGAAGAAGTACTTATCTGCTCATGTTCTTGCTGAAGAAATAATGGGTGCCTTATGGTCTATTCCTGATTCAAAAAGCCCAGGCCATGATGGTTTCTCAACCAATTTTTTTTTAAATTGCATGACCTGCTACAGGAAGAATTGTTGTTCTTGGTTATAACAGAAATCTTTCAGCAAGCTAAATTAGCAAAGGGACTGAATCATACCTTTATTACCCTTATCCCTCAAAAAGATAAGCCTCAACCTATTTCTAATTATAGGCCTATTGAATATGCTAATATCATTTACAAAATTGTAGCCAAGATTATATGCAACGGAATTAAATTCTTTCTTCCTTATTTGATTTTAGAAAAACAGTCAGCATTTAAACTAGGAAGGATCATTAAAGAGTGGTTTTTATCCTATGAATTAAATAGTGATTTCAAGAAATCAAGAAAACAAAGGATGTGCGTTAAAATAGATTTACACAAGGCATATGACATGATAAATAGAGAATTTCATGCCATATGTTGGCTGCTATGGGGTTTCCTACCTCTCTTATAGATTTAATTTATGAATGCATCAGCACCCCCAACATTCTTAATTCTAGTTAATGGAAGCCCAAAAAGATTTATTGAATCTAATAGAGGTCTAAGACAGGGTGATTCCCTATCAGCTTACTTGTTTTGTATTGCGATATAGTTTTATCATTAAGAATGAAAGAGAGTATTACACAAAACTGCCTTCTTCCCATCACAAAAACTGCCCAAATTGTGTCTCACTTATTATATGCAGATAATGTAATGGTTTTCTTTAAGGCTACTCCTACAAATGCTATAGAAATCATAAGCATCTTACAAGACTTAAGTCAGACTACATAACTGCACATCAATCAATTGAAATCTAAAGTTTATTTCAGTAAGGTTATCCCTCGCCAATCAGAAATACTACATGTTCTGGGCATGGCTGAAGGTTATTTACTAGTTAACTATTTGGAAGGTCCCCACTCCTCTAATTATGTTAATTCAGCCCATTGCAACCCTCTACTTCAAATAATTTCAACAAAGCTTGAAAGTTGGGATAGTAACTTATTATCTACTACAGCCAGAGCACAACTTAATCAAAGTGTAATCATCCCAATTGTAATACTGGCTGCTTATCAACCACCTACCTTCATCTGTCCTCAATAAAATTGAATCTTTATGGCTAATTTTTTCTGGGGTGGTAGGACACATAAAATAGCTTGGCATGTTTTAAGTAGACCTAAAAGGGAAGGTGGCATAGGGCCGAGACTATTATCGGAGCAAAGAGTTACTTCCATTTTAAAGCTCCGTCGAAATCACCTAACCAAGCAATCTTTATGGGTAACATGGGTTAAAAACAAATATGTGGTACATAGAAACTTTTGGACCACGCCTACCAATAACAATTATTCTATTACGATGAAGCATATTTTAAGAAGTAGAGATATAACAAGTAAACTATTTACCAAGATTATAGTCGATGGATCTACAACTTCATTATGGTTTTATCCTTGGATCAACCATAAATCTTTTGTTGACCTATTAGGATGGCAAAGAGTGGCTACTTTTAACTCTAAATGATAACATAGTGGCTCACATAATACAAAATAATTAGCTTGTACCAGAATTACTACCAGAAACCGGGGAAGTTAAGCAACAGATTCAATTAATTACCATAGACTTTGACAAACAGACTGGCCATTGGGAGGTGTGTGGCATGAATCATTTTGTGTTTTCTTCGGTATTTGATGAAATATGTGTTAGAAATTATATTGTTCACTGGCATCAAATTATTTGGAACAACTCAAGTGAAAAGAAAATATCGATGTGCGCATATAAAGCCATTAATAATAGGTTACCTACAACGGATCGACTATTGGCTTGGGATATACAACACGATGGTCGATGCCAACTGTGTCTCCATGAGCCAGAATCGCATGATCGCTTTTTTTGTTGCTCCTACAATGGATATTTACTCTTCTCATCATGTTGAAGCTCGACATGACTACTTTGACAACCAGTGATCTTAATGATGCACTGAGGATGTTTCAGCAAGTGTTTCGTTACAACAACATTCAATGCCGTACAACTTTTGTTATGATCGTCTCTACCATTTACCACATCTGGTCAGAGCATAATCGAAGAATATTTGAGAAGAAAGAATCCACCAAGCTACAATGCGCTATGATGCTGGAGAAGGAAGTGATTTGTCAAGCAATTCGATCAGGATATATGCGACATTACAGTGAAGATGAGATTGCATTTTTAAGTGGATGGAAAGTGGAATTATCAGATAATGGATGACGACGCCAGGGTTAAAACCCTAAGTCCTTACGTGTTATTTTGTTGCTTTTACGCTTGCATTTAGGGCTGTTACCGTGAATCTTTCAACCACTCAACCGTACCAACCGTTCATGCGGTTACCATCTATAACGGTAATGGTTACGGTAACGATTGAAGAATTGATAACCGCGGTTAACCATACCAACCATACATGATTGTTTTATGTAATATTTAACATTAAAGTATAAAAATTAATAATTTAAGTTAAAGGAATAACTTGTACATTGATAATATGTGCCTTAATGAACTAATAACATGTGCATGCATATTGGTCGTTTTATAAACAAATAAATAAATTTGCAAAAAACAGTTAGAGATATATCAATTTATCATCAATAACGCATAAATTAAAAATATATGTACGACATGCTTCAAAATTGAAAATACGACGGTTAACCATCATAGACGGTTGCGGTAACAGTTAAAAGAATTTATAACCGTCAACAACGGTTACGGTTACGGTTGGTGGTAATAACGATGGTTACCGCAACCGTAACACCCCTACTTGCATTGGTGGGTGTTGTAGGCTGGAGGTGCAATTTGTATATGGGTTTACAGTTGATGACGCGTGTCTTATATTTCTCACTTTTATCATTAGGTTGTCACACTCTTTTTTTACTACGCTGATAAGCTTTTTTAAGAAGGCGGAACCTGCGATGTTTTTTATACGTCATTTAATAAATAACTAACTTTCAATATATATGTGTGTGTTTTGATCTTAAAAAAATTATTTTTATTTAACTGCCATGAGCAATTATATTTAATATATTTTTATATTATTTTATTAGATACAATGAAGTTGTAAGTAAATCATTTGTTTTGTATAATTATTTAATTAATAAATTATAATTCATAAAACTTTAAAAATATGTTTTATGCATTTAAAGTTATTTTCTACATTTTAACATATTATTATAATATAAAAACAATTTAGATGTATATACGCTAATACTAAAGTGATGTAAATATTCAATATGCACACAAGTTATTTATTAAACAATTAAAATCATGATTAATTAATTATGGAAATGATTTATATAAAAATATCGATATACAAACATATAATTAACCGATGATGTATTAAGAATTTATATTTTTAAAAGATCAGACCTTAGCATCACACGACGACCTTAATAATTTCTTGGATCTCTCATGTTTGCACCCAACGTTGTATGTAAATGAAGTGCAAACACCAGATCTAATTATATTTAATAGAATGGATGTGAATGGAGTTAGGATGAGGAGTGAAGGAGAAGGTATTTTCGACCAAGCTGAATGAAGAGGACATGCAAAAAATGTAAAAGAAAAGTTAAGATTTCAAGTTGAATTATAATGTGATTTTGAAAAATATCTCCATATTTCCCGCTAACCAATTCATACTTAAAAAACCCCTCCTTGCACCTCTTATTAAGCTAGCCATACACCAAGTCCTGTATGGAGTAAAATACCTTTTATATAACCCCTTAGCAATTTATAAAAATTAAATCCAATTTAAACATACATTGATATCTTTTATCAATATATACATATATAACTTTTATATATACATCCAATAAATTACTAATAACACCTTCACAATTCTAGAGGTTGCTCTATTTTACTAAACATACCCCATACAATAAATACACTAATGATTAATGTTTCATAAATATTAATTAATTTAATTAATTTATAACTATTATAAATCAACTAAATCAATGATGTTTTGAAGACTGGATAAATTAGGTTATCCAACTCACAAGCGTGAAATTAACCATCGATTATAATTCAAACAATTCAAATACTAATGTGCATTTGTCACCTTAGCTAGTAGTGTCAGTTTGACTTAATTCATCGCTCACAACTCTTTTTGGTCTATTTTATTAATTTAAATTGGTACCTTTTAGTGATGATTATTTACACATATTCTCTATGGCAACACTATATCACATTAGGACTTATAAAATTTGGTTTTGGACAAAATTCCAAAATCTTCCACATTCAATCCAGTTAGTCCTTAAACAAAGTCTTTGGTTCAATAATAATATTTATTATTAACCATACTACCTTGGCCAGAGATTTTGACTTTGAGTTGCCTATAGTTAACCATGATACCAAACTCATACAACCGAGGAGACAAAATGTCTATAGAATGGTGTTTTACTTTCAATGCTTCAACACAGACCCAACTATAGTCACTTGATGGTCATCATTGTCATGATTTAACTATAATCAAAGTGCAGTGTCCACATTGAAGTTCAATAACATTCTTAAGTCGAGAGATTTGTGTAATATCGTCAGTCGAGATTTTTTATTTCACCTAGTAGTTGTTAACCAATAGGAAACTAGTAGAAAGGTCATCCATAGTTATCCAATAACTATCAATACATAACCCCTTGGTTCCCTCAAGTCACCATAAGTAATACAATTCCAACATTTGGAGATCCTTTCTCGAAACATCTTGACCAGGAATTTTCAAAATAATATGTTATATGATATTGTGATAAATTTCTCATGATTACAACTCTTTGTCATTATTATGACTTATCATATCATTTAAGGATTTTTCTATTAAATACTATTAAATTAGTTATCTAATTATAATATAACAAGTATATATAGAAAAACAAACACCTTTTATTTCAAATGAGATTTTATTATAGACATAATAATTTACAATAAATTACAAAATCTCCCTTAGGGCTTACCCTTAACTCTGTCAATATCTCACTTGCTCTTGTGGCCAATTATGGAATCTCAACCCCATCCCTTCAATTATTTTGCTCAAAACTAATCGAGCTAGTCACTTCATGGATGAATATGCTATGTTGTCCTTAGTGTCTACTCTTTCAATCACAAATTATTTATTACCGACAAACTCCCTTATCAGGTGAAACTTTCAAAGAATGTGCCTTGACTTCTTGTAAGCTCCGGGTTCTTTCACAATCCACATCGTGACATGATTATCACATAACTATATTATGGGTTTTTCAATGTTTGGGAACACACTAGCTCAACCATAAAATTGCACATCCAGACTGCTTATTTAGCTGCTTCATTAAGGACAACGTATTTTGCCTCCGTTGTTGAATCGGCTATTGTCTCTTGCCTGAAACTTTTCCAACTGACTGCTCCACCGTTTGATGTAAATACGTAACCAGACACCAATTTACTATCATCAATATAAGTTGGTATTCATATAGCAATTTAGTGTTTCTTAAATACGTAAGAATACATCTCACAGTCATCCAATGCTTTTCTCAAAGATTAGACTGATATCGGCTAAGGCATCCTAATGCATAAGCTACATTTTGTGTAGTACATAGCATATCAAACATGATGGAATCGATTGCGGATGCTTATTGTATCATTTTCATTTGATCCTTCTCCTCATTGGTATGAGGTGCGTCATTCTGAGAAAGAACGATTTCATATTGCATTGGAAAATTTACATGATTGGAATTCTCCATCCTGAAATTTTTCAGTATTCAATTTATGTATAGGGATTGGGAAAATCCCAATAATCTTTTGAATCTACCTCTATAGATCCTTATACCAAGTATATAGGTTTATTCTCCCAAATCCTTCATGGAAAAGTTCTTGGAAAACCGTGCTTTCATCAATTGCAAAATGCATTGTCATTGCAAATCAGGAGCAAATCGTCGACATACAAGAGTAAGACCACTATATCACTTCCTGTTCTTTTCATTATATACATGCTTCCTCTGTACTCTTATAAAAAGAAAACTATCTGATTACTTTATTAAAGAACTTATTCCAACTCCTTGAAGCTTCTTTAAGACAATTGATCTCAACAATTTACATGCCTTTCCCTCGCTCTCATAGACCTCGAAACCCTCAGAATGAAACATGTAAATGATCTCTTGTAAATCATCATTTAGAAATGCCATTTTCATATCCATGTGCCACATATCTTAGTCATTGAACGCGATAATGGAAAGCGTTAAATGTATGGACTTAAGCATTGCTATGGGTGAAAATGTCTCATCATAATTAAAGCCTTGAATCTAACGAAAACCTATCATAACTTGCATTTCCTTATATATCTCTACCTTTCCATCTACATTTATTTTTTTCTTAGAAATCCATTTGCAACTGATGGGTTTTATCCTTCAGGTACGTTATCCAAAGTCAAAATTTTGTTATCAAACAAAGAATCCATTTCGTATTTCATAGCTTCAAGCTAAAATGTAGAGTTTTACTTTATAGTGCTTATAGGAATGAGAAAGGAGTGTCATCTTCCAAGACAAGAATCACTTTCTCATCATCCACAAGAAAATCATAGTATCTTTTTAGTACACAAGATTCTCTTTTAGACCTTCTAATAGGTTGCCTGTTTCGTATAATGTTGAATATTTTTTTCTACCAATTCTGCCTATGTTCTAGTTTCTTGGATCCCATTCAAATCTACAATTTCACTGTTAATTTATTTTGATAGAAATTCGTTCTCTATATAGGTAACGTCTCAAGAAGAAATGACTTTCTACTCCTTAGTGTTATAGAATGTAAATCCTACGGAATTCTTGGGATATGCTATACATTTACACAGAGCCGATCTTGCTTCAAATTCATTGGGGCCAACGTTCATAGCGTAGGATGGATAACCCCACACCGTCAAATACTTGAGGAAAGATTTCTTCCTATGCCACATCTCAGATGGCATCCTAGGAAATTTTTTAGTAAGCATCAAATTCAACATATACAACGCAATTTCCAGTGCATGTCCTCGATTGGAAAAAGGTACTCAGCCTTACTCATCATGGAAAAAACCATATCTAATAGGGTTCGATTCCTTCTTTCTGAAACACCTCTGTATTATGAAGCATAGGATGGGGTAATCTAAGAGATAATCCCATTATCTTTTAAGTACTATTGGAGGTCTTATCCAACATACTCACCTCCTCGACCAGAATGAAGTCTTTTTATATTATGGTTCATTTGATTTTCTACCTCATTCTTATACTCTCTAAATTTTTCACAGACATCAGATTTGTTCTTCCTAAGATATACAAATCCTAGTCTCGAGAAATCATCATTAAAAGTTACAAAATTAGTTGAATTATCCTTCTTCGCCATAGGCATTCGACCACATACATCACTATGTACGATACCAAAGAGTTCATCAACTCTTTCATTGCTCCTAGTGAATGGTACTTAGTCACTTTTCCTTTGAGATATGACTCACAAGTGTCAAGTGATTTATGACAACCTGAACCTCCGGCCATACCGATTCAGAGCCTAAAATAACTTTGCAACTCGTGTCGTGCCAAGAAGTACGAGCCATCGGTTTTAAACATTACATGATATAGAGATTAAGACAAAATTTAAAGCATTCGACACTTTCAAATCTCACAATGGAAGGAAGTAAAATACAAATACGAAAAATAACATCTCAGATAATTTCTCAACAGTACGTAGTCCACATACAAATTTCCCAAAATAACTACATATAGTCCAACTAAAATAAAGTATGATAAATAGTACATGGAGAATGATTAAAAATAATAATATAACTTTGTCGCCTAGCTCCTTCCTCCATGTACCGTGTCTGCCCAATTCACCTACTAGCATGTCCTCTTGTGGTAGGGGAAAATAAAGAAAGGGGTAGATCAGACAAAAGTCTTGTGAATGAATTGTATTACTAGTCAATGATGCTCAAAAGAATTTAACTTTATTTACAGTCTACATGACCTAAGGTATCTTTTTTTTGTTTGTGATTTTCATACCTTGGGTTGGTCACCTTAACTTAAGGAATATAATCCTAATTGAACCTAGACCCAAACATCTGATAGAGGTTTGTATCGAAAGTTTGAACAGTAAATCGACTAATAATCTTTAGGATTACTCATAGAATAGATCATAAGGAATAATTTCCTATCACTATTGGGTCGGCTTTACCCAATTAACAGTTACCTATATCGTGCTTATGCATTGAGCGGATCTCGCAATGCTGGGCTCGCATCAAACTTCTACCTCGATGACTTAGGGACAACATATGCATTTGTGTCATGGTCTCAATGGTAACGTCCCATACGCACCACACTGGACATCTATAAACAGTGTTTTGGTCGAATTACCAGCGTACACTGAGGAACCTTCCATTCGTGCCTTAACTATGTACTGCGTCGAACATCTACAAATAGTGTTTAGGCCAACTCGCATGCTTACACCGAGGAACCTTCCATTAGTACCATAACGTTGCACCGCGTCGGGAATCCAAAAATAGTGTCCAGGTCGTCTTGCCTTGTTATACCGAGGAACCTCCTGTAAGTGCTGTGTGCTCAGCACATCATCGCCTTCAAACTGTCCTTATGCTAAATAGTGTCTAGGCCTAATTTCCTACGTACATGTTTACTTCAGTTACATACCAGTTAAAAATCAAGAAAATGAGAACTAATTTACATAGCTATAGAGTACTATATATTAAACCTAGGCCATAGGTTGAGGTTCAATTTGTGCCTGAACGTGAATAATCTGTCAATCGCTTGTATCAAAGGGGTCGATCACTTGTCGTCAACCGGGTAGGGTCGGCCATCGACCAGTGAGTTTTGATTCCAACCGTAAATTTTATTCTAACTCTATTTTATATGTTAATTATCCCAACCAAAATTTTTAATTATTCTAGCTAACCCTAAATGTTATTGTACCCAAAACTATTGAATAAAAAAAATTAATATAAAAATATAAGTTTTTAATTTAGATTTAATAATAATAATAATAAATAAATTTACTCGCAGCCTAATTTAAAAAAATTTACATACATACACGCACACCGTAATGACCCAAAATCCAAACTATTAATTTTACCTTATGTGTGTATTTTCATCATTTTATACTAAATGATTATATATCGCCAAATTAAATTACTTATATATTTGAATCTCATAATCAAATCAAGGTAAACAAGATATTATTCACTTCGCTCCATTCATTTAATCCAATTTCTTATCAATAAGGATCCATATGGTTTAAAGGAAATTAACCTAGTCTATTTTCTCCAATATTTACTGTATATAAAACTTCACATTTTTCTCTTGTGTTCACACATAGATGTGCTTGATTTATTTAATTTGAACTTTAAATGGGAACCATCGTCTTAAATTAAAAGAAACCAATTCAAGATCAAGTAGAAATATAAATAAATTTAATTATTTATGAAACATCATTTTTAGTAATTAACCCACTTACCTCTTGAAGCTCTCCTTCTTTCTAGCGTGCCTTCAATATCCTTTTCTTCTTAAATTGATTGATGTCCTCTCTTTAATTTAACTTTAATTTGAATTTTATTTTTGTTTTAGAATTTGGAGGAGATAGAAATTTTGGAAGAGGAAGACAGATGTGGACGTACTGTTGTTGCTAGACTAAGGATTCATGTGGAGGGTTATATGTCTATTTATAATTGCTGGAATACACACTAACCATTTCATTAATTATTATAAAATCCAGACCGTTCAGGCCTAGGCTAACCCTAGGCGACACACTATTACCGGTCGACCGGTTTAACGTTATTTAATTAACGTTCAATTATTTCCTTTAATGATTTATATCCTTTAATATATGTTGAATTAATTTTATTTCAATATTTTAAATGTTAATAACTTTTCCTTTTTAAACTCCGATCACGAAACCCTATGTATGAAAGTTGTCTAGAAAATTGCCACGAACACAATGTTGTAAGTTTCGTTGCTGTATTCCGACGTTTGCACAACTTTCATTTTTTTTCTTTTACCCTTAGTTTATTATTTTTTCTTAATACATTTTTTAGGGCATTGCATTCTCCTCCCTTAAAAGGATTTCATCATCGAAATCTCTAAGGATGGAAAAATGCAGCTCATATATATGGAAACCAATATCTTCAACCATCTACTAAACCATCAACCACTTGTAACCATTGTCCTTAGTTTAAATTTCAAATGCAACATGTACATATAGGTATGGAATGCATATGAACCTATGACTAATGCAAAAATTAGATGGCCTCCTAAACTAGTCGACCTCTTGAAATGTTTGTGCTTATGCCATGCATCCAATACGAATGCAACATCCTATAATTAAAATTCTATATGAATGGGCAACCATTCAATACATATGCAACAACCAAATGCATATAACTTGATATAATAAATGAGTGATGGTGTAAGTGTAGGCTAACCTGAATATATTAGCCCATTTGTGCCACGATTAACTTAAGAAATACATCCATTAACAACCATCATCCAAAACATGTCCTAATGACACGTTCATAACCATTCCTAACATCCAAACATGCCTACCTATGGGTTACACTATGCTAAAACCTAAATGTATAGGTAATTACATTAACTAAAATGGGAACGTACCAGAAAAGAACTCTGGAGGGTAGCTCGAATCTTCTCCTCTAGCTCCTATGTACACTCTACTGGATCGTCCACCCATTAGACTTTAACCCGTTTAATGATTTTATTGTGGAGTCACTTGGTTCCATGCTCAATGATGTGGGTAAGTGCATGGTGAACAAGTGACTCCAATTCCACCACCATATTTTCTAACTGAATCGGGTCGACCATAGTGGCTGGATTGTGTAGACACTTTCGCAAGTTTGACACATTAAAAACAATGTGAACTCCCACTAACTTCTCAGTAAGCTCTACCCTGTTAGCTAACTTCCTTGCCCTATCTATGATCGAAAAAGGCCCAAAAAATCTTGGTGCTAACTTTCTCGAACTACCAAATATCATGATATGTCCAAAAGGCGAGACCTTCATAAAGATCATGTCGTCCACCATGAACTCCAACTCTATGTGTCTTCTATTTGCATAAGATTTCTACGTATACTGCACTGTTTTCATCCTCCTATGGATCAAGTCTATTTTCTCTGAAGTCTCCCTTATCATGTCGGGTTCAAGAATGATTCTGTTTATGGTGTCCTACCAACAAGATGGTGATCTACAAGGCCTCTCATACAACGCCTCGAACAATGTCATCCCAATAATTGCGCGATAGCTATTATTATGTTCAAATCCTACTAACATCAAGTGGTCTTCCCTAAAGCTTCCAAAATCCAAAATACACATCCAAAGTAAGTCTTCCATTACTTGATCTCCCTCCCACTCTTTCCACCCATCTAAGGATGATATACAATACTCAAATTAAACATAGTGCCTAATCCTGAAGACTCCTTCAAAACGCACTAGTGAAAAGCGGGTATCGGTCGCTAATAATGCCAACAAGAACTCCGTTTAATCGAAATATTTCTCTCATATATAAAGTTACTAACGATGCAAGCGTCCTCATAATCCTAACCAAAATAAAGTGAGATCATTTGGTCATTCGGTCGACTATGACTTAAATACTCTCATTTCCCCTCCTACTCCTTGGCAGTCCATCTATGATGTCCCTATAGACACTCTCCCACTTCCACTGTGGAATATCTAATGGTTGTAACAATCCACCCATCCTCTTTTGCTACGGCTTTTGCCCTTTGTTACGTCACCTCCTTGGACACATACTCCACCACATGCCTCTTCATATTAGGCCAATAAAAGACTCTTCATATCATAATACATTCATCGCTACTAGGATGAATGGTCATTCTAGAACGATGGGACTCCGCTAGCACAATGTCAATCAACTCCATGGTGAGAGGAACATATAGTCTACCATCTCTCTACAAGCACCCTTTTGAATCAACGATATAATGACTTAAATGACTCAAACATTCTTCTTTACCCATCTTCTCGAAAACATCCAACAACTCTGCATCTTGTTTTTTACTTAAACTAGTATAATCCACCAGTGTAGACTGCACATCCAATGCTTCTAACAATCCTGGGGTGATGTCCGATGAAGATCGAAAGTCAAATGTAGAAATGAACTCAAAGTGTTTCCATTCTAAGAACATAGGGCTTAACATTGCATGTTTTCTACTTAAGGCATTGGCTACAACATTGCCTTTGCCTGGAGTGTAGGAGATACTGAAATCATATGACACTAAGGACTCCATCCACCTTTGCTTCCTTAAATTCAAATTCTTCTAGGAGAACAAATACTTCAGAGACTTATTATCTGTAAATAACTCAAACCGCTCTCCTAAAAGATAATTCCTCCATGACATAAGTGCGAAAACAATAGCTGTCAATTCAAGATCATGGGTTGGATAGTTTCTCTCATGGGCTTTCAATTATTGACTAGTGTAACTTACAACTCTCCCTTCGTGCATCAAAACTACACTTAGTACCGTGTCGCAAGCATCGATATATACTGTGAATATCTTCGAACCATCGGGTAGTACCAAAATAAGTGTGCTCGGCAACGACTCCCATAGCTCTATAAAGCCTCCTCACATACTGAGTCACACGAGAAAGATAAATTTTTCTTAATAAGGCGGGCAAAGGAGCAGAAATTTCAGTGAAGTCTTTAATGAACTTCCTATAATAACCTGCCAAACCAAGGAAACTACTTGCCTCCATGGCATTCTTCGGTGTATGCTAATCCTATTTTGCAACAACTTTACTAGGATCGACTAGTCCATGCTTAGAGACAACATGTCCAAAAAAGCAAATCTCCTTCCCCCAAAAGTAACATTTGGAAAATTTTGCCTTTAACTTGTGGCCACGAAAAGTATTGAGCACTCCTTCTAAATGCAACCCGTGCTCTTCCACGATTTTACAATAGACTATATTGTCATCAACGAATACAACCGTGAACTTGTTTAGAAACCCTCTAAAAACTTGACTCATGAGGTCAACAAAATATGTTGGTGCATTGATCAGTCTAAGTGGCATGACTAACCACCCATAAAGTCCGTTAGGTGTGAGAAAAGCGATTTTCTGAATTCTATCTTCGGTTACACGCAATTAATGAAACCCAGTAGCTATGTCAAGCTAAGAAAATACTTTTGCTCCAACTAACTAATCAATGAGATTGTCTATGATGAGAAATGGATAATAATTCTTCTTTTTAAGTTAATTCAGCTCACGGTAATCAACATAAATCCTCAGAGAACCATCTGCCTTGGTGGTAAATACAATTTGTGCTCCTACTCTATAATAGTTCTCATTATGAATCCCTTCTCCAATAGTTCATTCACTTGCTTATTTAGCTCGTGTTTTCTTTAGGAGCCATATGCCTCAAAGGTCTGGCATTCTCCTTGAGGTAAATTTGAAATTTGATCTCCATATGGGGTGGAAGACCTGTAACTTCGGAAAAGATATCTAGGTAATCAAAAACTACTGATCGAAGCTAACTCATCACATGATAGGTCTAAAGAATATAGGTGATCTCTAGGGCTACAATAAACCACAAGACTATGCCCACTACAAATACCCAAATAAACAACTTTCTTATCACAATCTAGTACTGCTCCATACATAGTCATCTAGTCCATTCCCAAAATTAAACCCAGAAAATCCCAATACAAAAGCCTCGTAATCGAACTCGACCCCCAAAATAGACAACTTCAAAATCAAACCCTTACACATCATATATACGTAAGTCGATCCTCCAATAAGGTTTGATACAATTGTAGAGTCAGTAACTATGCTAGTTTCTAAGTGCAGTTCATCTACTAGTCTACTCAAAATAAAAGAGTGCGATGCCACAGTGTTAAATAAGGTACAAATAGATAAATCAGATAAAGTTAACACACTCTCAATTACGACATTCTTCCCCTTATACACCACTGGAGGTGCATATGAGCTCGAAACAGCATCCAGTGCATAAGATGGTACCACTTGGGTCGAGGTCTTTGGTGTAGTCGGACACTCCCTCTTTATGTGCTTGAGTTGATTGCAGTTATAGCACTTGACCCGTGAGAGGTTCATTCTGTAATCCTTTGCAACGTGGCCCTTCCTATTACATCTCATGCACTTGATTTCTGGCTCCTTTATCTTCCCTTGAGCTCATATTCTGCCTTTACACCTATTCTACTAAAATGGCTTTCCTCCTGCATTTTTGGGTCATCCTTAATTTCTTCCTTGGAAACAGTATTAAAAGAAGCCATCTCCACCAATTCCTCATAAGTTGCTCCCATTAGAATGTGGCCTAGGGACAAATCTTGAATAGGTTGATTCAACCCCAATACAAACTTCAAAGCCTTCTTATGTGGGGGTATTTATCAAATCAAGCCAAAACCTACCCAACTTATTGAATTGATTTACATACTCCTTCACTTACATTTCTCCTTACTGCAAATGTATAAACTTCTCCAGCTACATTCCTTGCTCTACCATAGAAAGAAATCTCATCTTAAAACACCTCCTAAAATCTCCCCTATTTATCTCCTCCTCATTAGTTTCAGCCACCACCACATCCTACCAGTTTAAAGCTTCTCCTTATAAGTGCCAAGCAGCCAACTGCCTTCTAGTGGCATCATCCGGACCCAATAACTCAAAAATCCGCTCACAAGTATGTAACCATGCCTTCAAGTCCACAAAAGATTCAGTTCCTACATAAGGCTTCCCTCCCAAGCTTGAAAGGACTCTACATAACTTGGTGAAGTTTGCGACAGCTGGATTAACAAAAACAGCACCTGGTCTTTGTGCTACAGACCCTCTATTGGGGTTAAGCCCAGCTTGCCCTCTTGCCTATAGATACCAACGGAACTATATCGGAATGTTCACTTTTGGAATCTCATCTGCTTCGGCGGAATCATTTCCAGCTTGACAGCTCATTCTCATTATTTATGATTAGGAACTATTAGCAACTTTCCTCAAATAGTACTAAGCATTACTGCACTTTAGCGGGTGTATTGGTGTTATACTTATAAATATAGTCTTCAAAAAAAATTAAAACATATGAGTACACTCTCTTTTATGTCCTAATCCCTAAGGAACCCTAAACCTAGGCTCTTATTCCAACCGTAACAACCCAAACCACAGAACATACCAATTCAAGGCCTAAAATTACTTTTAAACTCATGTCATGCCAAGAAGTACGAGCCATTTCTTTTAAACATCATATGATATAGAGATTAAGACAAAATTTAAAGTATTCTACACTCAGATCTCACGGTGGGAGGAAGTAAAATATAAATATTGAAAATAACATCTTAGATATTGTATCAATAATACATAGTCCACATGCAAAGCTTCCAAAATAACTACATAAAGTCTAACTACTACACCATAAACGTCATTTCGCAACGGCTTTGGGCCGTTGCAAATAGATTTCGCAACGGGCCTAAACCGTTTCAAAATCAAGAGTGGCAAAATTTTTGCAACGGACCCTGCCCGTTGTGAAATAAATATTTAGCAACGGCTAAAGCCCGTTGCTATTTTATACTTCGCAACGGATTTAGACCGTTGCTAATTTAATTTTGCAACGGGTTATAGCCGTTACTAAATTATACCGTGTGCCATTCTTTATATTTTCGCAACGGTCTGAGTCCGTTGCTAATTAAAAAAAACCCATAGTTATTTTTGATTCTGCATCTCTCCCCCCAGTTCACATGCTGTACAAATCTTTGCAAACTTAATATAAATACCATAACAGTTGATAACCAGTACACAGATCAACGAACAAAATACTTTCAATATATTGAACACAAACAAGCTTTACAGTTCTAATAGTATTACCGTACAAAGTCAAGGTAATCATAATGATATTACAATATTACAGTACATTTCAACTTCATAGAAACAATATTACAACACACGAACCAACCGACTCAGTTAGGGCCGAAACCTAATGCTAAAGAGCTGAGAAGCACAAGATCTTTTGGAATCAAAGCCTCTGCAGAAAAAAAGAAAAAAAGGTTAGTTCAGTGACATGATTTCCGCTCAATGTTTTTTTAATAGCAGTTCACTTGTGTCCATAAACATCGTATCAAAGCCTTTGCTTTATACAACTTTTTAAGTAACAAAGCAACCGAATAAATAGAAGCTTGGCATAACACAAGTACTCTTTTACAAATATTCCCCAGTTAAAAGTGATACTTTTGCCTACACTCTAAGAAGAATTGAACAAATATCGATCCCACTCCGACGACCTAATTCTTCATATTGGAATGCAAGGAATATATCACAATATTAAATCATTTTATTCAAAGCACTGCAGAATCTCAGATTTCAAACATGCCCAAGTAAAATTTATGGCGCAATTGCAGGAGAAATTTGCAGTTGAATTTTAATTCTATTCTTTAAATTATTTGTTCTATTTTGTTTTGTGTGATTTGTCCCATTTTTAAAAAATGAAAAGAAAAAGAAAAAAGAAAAGAAAAAATGTTCTGCTATTGTGTTATGCTTTGTTCACTTTTGTTTGGTCCATTTGTGCACTTGTTATCACTTGATTTTGTTTGTTTTCTCTCAAGAAGAAAAGGAGATAAAAAATATTTACATTGCATTTCATTTCATTTTCAATTTTGTTTGCATTTCATTTACTGTTTTTCATGAACATCTGCAGTTCTAAGTTAGGATTTCTGTACATTTGCAGGGAAAGAACATCAACCGCACCTTTGTCAACTGCGTTCACTGGCCACCGCCGCCGCCACCACCACAAACCACTATAAACACCCACTCCACTATCAACACTTCACATCAAACTCACATACAACCCACAAGAACATCATCTCAGCATCATTCCCCCTGCCTAAACCAGTCCCTACCTTCCCTGTACACTTATAACTGTGCAATTTCAAACCAACCTGCACAAATCACTGCCTATAGCATACTATCACCACTCCTCACAAAACTGCACACAACCACTACCAAAAGCCACAACTCAGCCTCTGCCATTCCATCTCTACAACCATCTTAACAACTTGCCATTACCACAACACTGTTGCACAACTTGCAAAAAATCACCCTGCTGTACATCAACTTGCACATTGCAACATCCAAACCGCCACTCACAACTTACATACACCAAAACTTCACTGCCTCAACATCATCCACTTCTACAACCAACCTTCCCCTTGCAAACTCCTCAAACCACCCACCTCTACAACTCTACACTGTATATCCTCCTTTTACTTGCAAATACACCATCCATTGCCCACCTCCTTACTGCAGCGGCATTAATGTCGCATTCACCGCATTTTCTCACCTACAACATTCATGACACTCCCTTCAGTCCTCCTACTAAATTAAGTAAAATTGACTCTGAAAAATTCCTCTAACATATGACAGTAGGAAATTGGTATACTCGTTTGCATATGTGAATTAATCAAATATTATATACTCGTTTGCATATGTGAATTAATCAAATATTATATACTCGTTTGCATATGTGTAAGATAAGCCAATATTTTCAGAGTCATGTGAATAATTTATAAAAATAATCACCGACAGTACCCATCATAAATCTAAAAATATGAAAACATAAAAATAAATCTAAAAAATTGTAATAGCTCATACCTGCTTCTCCATCTAAAGATATCGAATTGAACTCTTTGGGTGAGACACATAACCACCGACTCCAACATCACCAAAGGTCGTAGCAAGAGGATGATTTTGCTTGGCTGTGGCTTCATCCGGTAACAGTATATTGTCTACAATCACCTTCTCATGTGTTGGAGGTACAGGTTTTCCATGTATGATGGATGTCGTCGAATCTGTGCAGACTAAACCTGTTGCAACAACTTCTAGATCGAAGTTCAACATTTCACATTTTTTATTTGTCGAAACATGTGAAATTTGCGGATTAGCAACAACGTCGGTGTTCGACGTTCTTCCTCCATTTTCCTGATGTGTCCCAACGCTTCCTCCTTCGTTGGAATCAATGTCTGGTATCTGGTTTTCTCGATTCACATATCCTTTTAACATGCCGAAAATTGACTTCAATGTCCCCTCCACCTTCTCAATCCTTGCTATCAAATTATCTGAGCCTGATTTAATCTTTTTGAGTTGTTTACGTGAAATAGTAGAAGCTTTAACTTGCGACTTTGATATCATACTTCCAACACTTCGAGTCCGGCCCTTTTTATCCTTGCCAAACACTTGTGACAAGATGTCTTCATCCAATGTCAAATCTTCTTCCTCGTCATCATTGATTGTTTCCTTCGCTTTTGCAATTTTCCCCTAAAATATGATAATGACTGAGATATAACGTGCATTGATAAGTTGCTAAACTAAAACAATATATTGTTTAACTTACAAAGTACGAAGAATTCGAATCTGATATGGTGCCATCCTTTTTTGTATGAGTTTTCTCCCATACTTGACGACGTGTGATTTCTTTTTATGGATTTTCACTTGCCTGCAACCATGAAAAAGGATTAGTAGATGGAATAACAATGAAACTATCTTTCTATCCATGCCTATAAGGGGACAGACTTATTGACAGATTAAGTACACAGAGTTTAGATATATTAAATGTTGAACATCTTCTTGTCAGCTCTATCACTGGAACCGAGGGCTAGAAAGTAAACAGATTTATCTAATTGAGACAGTTTAAAAAAAATTGAAAACACTTTTTTTTTTCTTTTTTCTTTTTTGTGATAGAACTGAAGACCATTGGCATTGGTTGTGTACAAATCAGGGCAATGTTCTTTCAAAATTGGTTGTACATGCATGATACCAGGCACAAAATTGTTTGGGAAAGAGGCAACTATCCAAAAAATAATACTTTGTTTATATAAAGTAATAATCGAACAACTACCAACAATAGAAAAACTGCAGCAAAAAGGCATGATCATTCATAATACTCACATATTAATCAAATAAAAAACATACGGTTGAAATCAGACGAGTAAGTGATGCGGTTAAATACACACACATCGTGTGATGCAGCGCAGGAGCATAAATGATTGAAACGTTGCATAAGTTAGGGCCAACATAATAGGCTGGTTTGATATTAGACATCAGCACATGATTTTAAAAAAAACGTACCATTTTATGTTCGACTACGGCATGACTTGTACGACCACTGTGATGACTATAATTGTACACTGATCTGTTTTTTTTCCTAGCTCTCTTTTTTCGTGTGCACCGGGTTTTGCTTCGTTTTTCAAGAATCCGTCCCAATCTTCTAGGCTAACTTTTGGAGGACAATTTTTTCTTCTATCTTCATCATTATCAAATTTGTCGTAGTAATTTGTCCTCAATTCACTTTTATATCTCCTAAATGACACACATTTTTTTCAAATAAAGCTCTTTTGCATCCGACTCTACGTCATAAAATTTCTGTATATGTTAGTGTAATTCAAAAAATATGTTAGTGTAATCAATGCGGTGCATGAGAAGTAGAACAGAAAATGAAGAAAATGAAGAAAAAGTTAAACCATATAACAGACTAAATCCACAAAAATATATTACAACTCTCTTTTGTACATATGATGGACCTACCAAGTAGCAGTGGTAACATAAACATGTAGTCGTGCAGATGAAAGGAAAAAAGATTAAATAGTTACTGTAAATAACGCTATAACAATTCTACAATGAAATGAGAAATAAATTTTACAATTAGCATTTAAAAATAATAGGCAAGCATTTAAAATTGAATGAGCACTTAGTAAAAGCAAGAAGGCAAATTGATTTTTGCAACCTAAGGCATTAAATGAGAAATGAAAGTAAGCGTGTAAATAATTGCAAACATTTGTGTGAATACATTATAAGGGAATTCAATTTTTTTTACCCTACGCATTTAAGTGAAATGACACAAAACAACTATGACATAATAAAACATGAGATAAGCATGGTAAATGTGATATTTTAAGGGAAAATAGATGTAAATATTTACATAAGCATGACAAAAAGTTGTAAATGCATATACACTAAGTCAACATGGCATATACGAAGGAAGAAGCTTGGATTTTTTTTCCTACATGCATTAAATATGAAATGGAGATAAGTAAGCCAGACAAAAGATATACAACAGGTATTTAATATGATATGAAATAAAGAGACAGCCCATCCATCATAGCAAGGAAATAGGATAATAGGATGAAAAGCCTGCATTGTTTCGACACAAGCATTCACTGACAAGGATTGAAAAACCTAGAAAGGAAATACACTCAGCACATAGCCTGTAGTAGATAAAGTGCAAAGGAGATAGGAACAAAATCACTCATTCATTTATAAAGAAATCTTGAAAGTGGACATTAGGTGAGCAAAGCAAATTGTATCCTGTCAAATCTCATTTATATCTTCTTATGCAAGAGTGACTCGAGCTAACATCTCAGTATCAAACTACGTCTATAAATATACATGAATTTGAAAGTGGGAAATTAAAAAAAGAACTACTGAATTGAAAAAAAGAATAGGGAGTTTAAAATGGTAAGTCAAATCCTAATCGGAATTAACTATTAACTCCAACATAGAAAATTCACATAATTGTCTTAAGTTAATTCTAAATTTTATTTCACCTTGAATTTCATTATATATCATGAGTTATGGCAATCATACAACAAAAAGATTTTAAATTTCAAAAAATTGAACATCATACTTATGAAATTGAATCGTAGGATTGCGTTAGTCATGCTAAATCATGATTTTTAGTATATAGATTGCAATTTTAGTTAAGTACGTTAAGAGAATTTGTAAGCTAATTGAAAAATGTTTTTGGTCAATCTGGGGTGACGTGGTTGATGAGGGGCTAAGTCTTCGCTACTGGAGCAACATAAGGTGACATAGGTAATGGGAAAAATACTCACATAAATTTTGGACTGTCGGATCACCCAGTCAATCTCATTGTATTACTAAATTTCCAATATTAGGCTGGCTACAATATTTGTTAAACTTACGTAGCCATCTCATACTCACAAACAATCAGCTGATCGTAAACAAAATAAAAATAAAATGAAGAAAAAGTTAAACCACATAATAGTAGGCTTACCCGCAATTCATCCCAAACGTCATCTTTACATTTCCCCGGTACTTTATCCCAACTTTCATATGATATCGGTACGTGAATTCGTACCAATTTACCAATTTTACTGCCTATCTTTCCAGCATTATCTGAAATTGCAACACCGTATGCATTGATCTCGACTTTCTCGGGTTGTGAAGTTGACGAATGCGAGACTGAATGGATCGACGCTTCCACGGCTTCTGACATCACTGCATCATTTACAGTGTAATATCATCCATTAACAATACCAATAGATGATTATTATTCGTAAACAAGGAAAAATATTTTAAACTGCAGAGGAATAGGCATCATACAAAATCACAGTTTGCATCATACAAAATCACAGTTCAACTATCTCCCAAGGAATAAAATGTGAAACTAAATTCCTATATTATTTGAACTGGTAATGGCAGATGAATATATAAGTAAAAACAAAGCATAAAAGTCGGTTCAACTATCTCCCAAGGAATAAAATGTGAAACTAAATTCCTATATTATTTGAACTGGTAATGGCAGATGAATATATAACTGAAAACAAAATCATGGATACAACTTTTATGACGATCGATTAAGACATTTCAATCCTACACGTTAGATATGCATGTTCTTATGTACACCAACCAAGGTGTATAAGCAACTTATATGCTTGTCCAACAATCATATGTAGGAAAAAAAAGAGTTCATAACATACGTTACCGTAATATTTTCTCTTTGTTTACATATTTCACGATACGATAATTAGATGAAATCGACGAGGAAACTCAGTTCAATTTAAAAACATATACACCAAACATTACAAATGAGTCCATACACAACAAACATTACAAATGCTGATAATATTCATAGTCAAACAATTTTAGCCACATTTGAAATTCAACTCAATTTATTTAAAAAATTCATCTTATATTAACATATGCATTTGATAAGGTCTTCTAATTTTTGGTTATCTTCAAAGGCTGATTGATAAGCAGTAGGAAACTCAACGTCATTCACGGTTGTAGTCAACCGCTTAGGTGTGTGTAAAACCACAAACCATCCGCTATTTTTTAGATCTTTTGAGTAGAACACTTGACTCGCTTCCGACGCAAGAATAAATGGCTCATCGTTCATCCTATCCTTGGTCTTTAATTTTCCTAAGTTAACTGTAATCAAGTTTGAAACAGGATCAATCTTGCAACCATTGACCTTATCTTCGACCTTCACCCAATCACAATAAAAAACCGTTTGTTTAAAATCTATGTAATCCAACTCAATTATCTCTTGGATAACTCCGTAATACATGATTGTCTCTGCTTCTTTATAATTTTTATCTTTTCCACTGGCTCTAAATTTTGTAATTGCTCTCATGCATACGCCGTTGTCTTGTGTTACCATCCGCTCTTCGTAACTTTTTGGAGAAAATATAAACCCATTTACTTGATACTTCATATAACTACGAGCCTTGAACTTCGGCCCATTCACAAGCCGCCAAAGAATTGAATCAATGTCGTTTGTTTTCACCAACTAAAAAAATAAAATGTGAAAATATGATTAATAAATACGATGTACGATCCATTTAAGTACGTGCGAAATATTAAATAAACTTTAATATACCTCGCCACGTAACCAAACAGTAAAATTTTGACATGCTTCCATGGATGAAATCCCACTTCGAGATTGAGATTTAGTATTTTTCACATAAATGGTATACCTCCTGCAACAAACACATTTCAAAACATTTATACGAGCTGATTTACAATGGTGAAGATTCAGCAATTATTCGTGAACTTACTTCTCCCATTCATCCAATCCATCATATTTATTGAGGATCCATCTACGAACTTGTTCGAACTGCACTGAGGTTAAGGTTATATCTTTACCATTATCTAAAGGCATCTCACCAGCAAACTCATCATCCTCGTCTAAAAAAGCCTCATGAGTATGTTTATGCATGCCATCGCCTCCTTTTGGCATATACTCCATGCAGTAAAGACTAGCTTCCTGTATGATATATCCCTCTGCAATACATCCTTCAATATATCTTTTGTTGCGCACATATCCTTTATATATTTTCATCAACCTACGAATGTAGATTGATTATGAATAATTAGTACTTATTATAATCGAATGATGATGAACAAAATTAAATTTAGTAATTTACCGTTCGAAAGGATACATCCACCTATATCTAACAGGACCACAAATCAATGCTTCTTCGGCTAAGTGAACCATAAGATGGATGCTGATATCAAAAAATGCAGGTGGAAAATATTTTTCAAACACACAAATTGCTTCCATCAGACTACTCTTCGCTTTTAAAAGATGTTCTCTGTTGATCACTTTTGAGCATAAAATATTAAAGAATAGACTTATACAATGTATAGCATTACGCAGATCCTTATGATGTGAATAGGAATGCTGAAGCAATACCGGAAGTAATTGTTGCATTATGACGTGGTAATCATGCGACTTCATATTTGTTAGTTTAGGAGGATTGATGCTCACATTGTTACTGAAATTGGAAGAGAACTTGCTAGGCACTTTTAGACGTTTCAAAATGGAGCAAAATCGTAACCTTTCATATTTGCTTAAGGCAAAAGCTGCCTCTGGTATGATTACTTTATTTGTTTCAGGATTCTCCATCACCCACAATTTTTGTTTTATACCCATGATTTTCAAGTCTTTACGTGCATTGATGCCGTCTTTAGACTTGTCTTTATGACATATGATTGTACTAATGAGATGCTCAGTGACATTCTTCTCTGTATGCATAACATCAATATTATGTCAGATCAAATTTGCTTTCCAATATGGTAAATCAAAGAGGATGGACCTCCTGTACCATGCGGGAACATTGTCAAATTCTTCTTCATCGTTCTTTTTTCGTTTTCGACCGATTTCTGACTTGTTTTTACCAACTTTCATCTTGATATTAGCTACCTTCTCTTCAACTTGATAACCAGTCAATTGCCGTGGAGGACGACGATATTCTTGTGTGTTATCAAAGTTTGTTTTATCCTCTCGAAACTTGTGTTTGGAAGGAAGAAATCTTCGATGTCCCATGTAACACATCTTCTTACTTTCAGGAAGATAATAAGAACACGTATCCTCCCCACATGTAGGACATGCAAAATAGCCATGCGTTGTGCATCCTGATAAAGTCCCAAGTGCAGGATGATCATGAATTTCCCATAACAACCTAGCTCTCATTGTGAACTCAGATTTATTAAATGAGTCATATGCAGCGACTCCTTCCCATAACTGTTGTAACTCGTCTATCAACGGTTGCAAATAAACATCAATATCCTTTCCTGGTTGTTTTGGCCCAGAAATCAACAATGTCAACATTGAAAACTCTCTTTTCATGCACATGGATGGAGGAAGATTATACGGTACTAGAATTACTGGCCAACAACTATAACGGCTACCCAGAGATGCATTTGGGTTGAAACCATCGGTTGCTAATCCAAGCGTGACATTTCGTGATTCCAAGGCAAACCTTTTGTCAAAAGAATCTGCAGCTCGCCATTGAGAAGTGTCGCATGGATGACGCATTACATCTGGATTAGACTTCGCACGACTATGCCAAGTCATAGCTTCTGCTATCCATGGTATAGTATACATTCTTCTCAACCTAGGAATTAGAGGAAAATGTCTCAACGTCTTTTGAGGTACTTTGGCAGCTCTTTTCTCTTCGTTGAATGTTGTCTTATATCTTGGATCTTTGCAAACTGGACAAAAAACTCTATTTGCATCATCTTTCCAATACAAAATGCAGTCATTAATGCATGCATCATAAGTTTTGTAGTCCATTCCAACTTGTTTAATCATCTTCTTCATGTCGGGATACTTTGTTGGTACTGTATTACCTTGAGGAAGCAATTCCTTTATAAATTCAAGGAGTGCAGTCACACCGTTGTCGGAAAAACCATACTGGGTTTTCAAGCTATTCAGCTTGGTGACGAAATATAATGTTGTTATCCCTTTTGGACATGAAGGATACAATGGTTCTTTTGCATTATCAAAAAGAGATTTATACTTTTTACTTTGATTGTCCTGCCAATCAACATCAACCGTAGGCGATTCTCCAATATTGTCAGGCAACGAACTCGTAGATTGAAAGTGATGAAATCTATCAGTATCATTGACTAGATCTTCCATCCTAGGAAGTTCAGACTCATCGGTACTTATGGCTTCACTAACGGGTTGTTTTTGCTTCCTCGCCGACTCTTCCCCATGAAAAAGCCAAACGGTATATGATTGGACAATTCCCCATCTAAGCAGATGATAATGAATTTCGTCTAATTTAATTTTTGTTCTCATATTGTTGCACTTTGTACAAGGACAAGAATAGATTTCTTTATTACCACCATTTTGTACAACAAAATCAATAAACTTCTGCACTCCTTCCACATATCGTGCAGTTCTTCGATCGGATTCTTTCATCCATTCTTTATCCATTCTATAATTACAATACAAGAATATTGACATTACATTAAGAGAATCAACAGGAATATACTAAAGGCCCAGACTTGTACTTGGGATAATATGCACACGATCTCAAACCTAAATTAATTGGCATTGCCGAATCTAGTTCTTATACATAAACTCATACTCCAATGTCAGTACAACAGAGCTACATGCAAAATAGGTCAAAGTTGTCGGGCATGACTATGATGCAAAAGTATATATAGTAGGACATTTATGAAGATAGTGTTTAATATAAACAAACAAATGGTGAGATCATGAAATTGAAATTAGAAAAAATAGAAACTTCTCAAATTGAATCAAATAGTAGTTGAAGCCAAAATAACAAATGGAGCCAAAATCAATAAGTCAATGCATAGTCATGAGATTGAAGAAACAGTTCAAAACAAAAAAATATGAATACATGTTAATAAAATATAAAATTAATCCACGAAATTACAACAGATAGAAATTAACAAAACCGAGAATTACACTGCAGCAAAAGTTCCATTTTGCAACTGTTTTTAATAGGTCTATTACAACGAACACCAACTAGTCGTTTTATCCAAAGTTGTAATAGAAACGGATTTTTTTTACAATAGCCTCCGACAATTGCAGCATCAGTTGTAAAAAGTTTTTTCGCAACAACTTTTACCTGTTGTAAAATATTTTTTACAACTGCTTTTGATAGTTGTAAATGGCCTTTTTTTACAACTGGTTTTCTAGTTGTGGTAACATGTAGTACAACAGTTTTTGCATGTTTAAAAAACATGCAAAATTAAAATAAAAAGAAAAAGTCTAAACACATTTTTCAACTGAAGCATAAACATTAAATTATGCGCAAATCAAACAAACAACTTGTACTCATACAGGCACCCAACATACCCTTACAGGTGTTAACTATGTATTATGGCAAAACTATATCTGATCATCCCAAGGCAACAAAATATCTCATCAGCACATTTCAATCTCATAGGCATCAGGCAAGCCATTCTCATGAAAGTAGTTGTTTGACCATCTTCATTAGTGCATCTTTACATGCACAACATTTATTGGTTTGTAAATATCAACGTACATATCAACAAAGTCTGTAACTTTGGATAAAAAATTATTAGTTTGTGTACAAGAAGAATACATTATTAGTACTGCAGTTTTTATTTTACAAAAAGAATATACTTGCAGTACAAAATATACTTCAGGAGCCGCACACATGTAATAGGCCTGAAGGGAAGAATAGTATATATTAAATAATTTCACTTTGTGCCGCACCGTAACTCAGTTTTTTTAAACTATTTTGGTCCGCAAGAATGCAAGAAATATGTAAAAGAGAATATATATAATTGAACTGTTTATAATTTTGACAATAATAACCAAACAAACAAAGGGAATGCAGCTTATAGTATAAATCCATGTGTCAGTTGTAATGGTCCTAAGTCAATAGTGCAGTGCAAACCAAACAAGTAGAAGGAATGCAACCAAACATTTAGAAGGAATACAACCAAACAAATTGCATGGAGTCAACAGTGCACTGCAGTTTGACTCAGTGCACTCAACATTAACTAATGTAAAAAAACACAAGATCACTGTTACATAAACAAACTCATTACTTGCCAAAGTCATGCATGGTTCTCAATAGATTCATCCTTGTTAATATCTATCATATATGTATAAACTAATTGGAGGTGTGTTGTTGATAGATTTAGGATAGAGATTCTTTTTTTTGTTAATTCAAAAATAGCATTAATCTGCACATGCTTTAAATTAGATGTGAAAGTCACTTATTTTGTTTGAAAATAATCCAAAAGTCAGCTGAATAAACCTCTCTTTGAGCTTTAGAGTTGAATGATAACTCATTCAGATAATGAGGTAAAAGGCAAAGATGAAAATTACAAAACGGTAAGAAAGTAAGTTACTAGAAATAGAAGATTAGAGAGTAAAAGCAAAGTATAACAGCAAAATAGAGACTTCATTGCATCAAAGCATGCATAAAAGATATTATGATGTGCCTCCATCTAAAAATCAATCAGTGGTTCTTAATTGACAATTACTAGTGGTTCTTAATTGATCAGTCAGTATGCTACTCTCATTATATAGTGAATAAGCATAATTTTATAAAAGATACACGTACCTTATTCAAATAAATAAATTTGAATTTCAACTCCAATATTAATATATCATATTCAGTTTATATGCCAGCTCTTTGGTTCAAAGAATAATTCTGATGTGCATAGCTGTCCGTATTTAGATTTTTTATGTTATCAGACAAAAACACAACAATAATATTCTTACATTTTCATGTGCTTTTTGGAAGATTTCATATAAATTTATTTATTACAACGATTAATAAAAATATTATGAAACGCAACATTTGAAATACTGTCTCCCAATAATTGTATAAATCAACATGGCATCCAGTTCAAATATTTATGCAGAATACAGTTCAAAAACCAACAATTGAATTTATTTAAAATTAAAAAGAAATGCAGAAAACTACGCTTTTATTTCCACCATCGAATAGGTCGTGAATTATCATATAAATAAACATAAAAAAAGAATGAAAATAACATTGGCGCAGATGCAACAAAACATAGTACCAGAGAGTTTGGTAATCGAAGCACATGAAGCACCAACATATGAACCCCATCACAGCTGTCTACATGCTTCTCTCACTCTCATCGTTCATTTAATGTTTCCATCACTTGTTAGTGAACATCGAAATTGTTTATATATCGATGTTTTCATCATTTATGTGTTAAAAATGTACTTATAAACTTTATTTACATGCATATCTAGCTCAGTTGTAAACAAACTTTTCCTCGACCTTGGTAATTTCTAGAGATTGATGTTTAATAAAATACAAAACAAATTACTCTATCAGCTTTTTAGGGTTCCAAACACGATGTCGCCATCATAAAATCCTATTTCGATGCCGAGATTTACGAATCAATAAGAAAACTGACGAGAATAGAACTATCAAGTTTTACTATAAAATGGATCTTCCATACCTTAGAGTAGATCGACTTCGAGTTCACGATGAGATCTGGAAAAATGGATCCGGAGAAAGCACGGAAGACTTCGATTGGGAAAATGGCGAGTAGATTTAGAGGAAGACTGGAAGAGTGGATCGAGATCTGAAAATGGCAACTTTGATTTTCTTTTTCATTTTTCTTTTTTTACCTTGAAGGAAATGGGAGAGCGTACGTAGGTTGGGAACGGGGTATATGGATGGGTGTGCTATACTTTAGAGCGGTTATGGTCCGTAGCCAAAAGTAAAACGGTTTAGGACCGTGCTTTTCCATTTTGCAACGGGCGAAAGCCATTGCTAAATAGCAACGGCTCTAAGCCGTTGCAAATGTCCCGCACTTAGGGGTTGCAAAAACGCTGATATGGTGTAGTGAAAATAAAGTATGATAAATGGTACATCGAGAGTGACTAAAATAATAATATAATGTTGACGCCTAGCTCATTCCTCCATGTACTGTGTCTGGCCAATTCACTTGTTGGTTGTCTTCTTGTGGTAGGGGAGAAGAAAGAAAAGGATGGGTCAGACAAAAGTCTAGTGAATGAATTGTATTACTAGTGAATGGTGCTCAAAAGGAATTAACTTTATTTACAGTCTATATGACCTAATGTGTCCTTTTTATGTTTGTGAATTTCCTACCTAGGGTTGGTCATCTTAACTTAAGGACTATAATCCTAATTGAACATACACCCAAAACGTCTTACAGAGGTTTGTACCTAAATTTTGAATAGTGGATCAACTAATAATCTACTACTCCTAGTATAGATCACAAGGAATAATTTCCTATCACTATTGGGTCGACTTTACCCAATTAACAGTAACATATATCATGCTTACACACTGAGTGGACCTCATAATGTCGAGCTCGCTTTGACTTTATACCTCAACGACTTAGAGACAACCTATGCATTCGTGTTACGATCTCAATGGTAATGTCCCCTATGCACCATGTCGGACATCCACAATAGTGTCTAGGTCGAATTACTTATGTACACCGAAGAAACTTCTGTCGGTGCCTAAACAATGCACCGCGCCGGACATCCAGAAACTATGTCAAGGCCGACTTGCCCGCTCACACCGAGGAACCTCCCATTAGTGTCGTGTGCTCGGCATACCATCGCATTCAAACCACCCTTACATAAACACTGTCTAAGTCTAATTGCCCTCGTACACATTTACTTTAGTTCTGTAGCGGTTAAAAATCAAGAAAATGGGAACTAATTTTAACTATGGATTATTATATATTGAACCTAGGCCATAGGTCGAGGTTTAATCTACGCCTGAACATCAAGCTGGTCGACCGCTTGTACTATAGCAGTCGACCACTTGTTATCGATCGATTAATGTTGGCCTTCGGCTGGGGAGTTTTAATTCCATTTGTAAATTTTATTCTAATGTTATTTTATATGTTAATTATCCTGACCGTAAATTTTAATTATTCCAGCTAACCCTAAACGTTATTATACCCTTAATCCCTCCTATACTTCTAATCAAATTTTTCATTGTTCCCTTCTTCTATAATTCAAGTAGATTTTCTTATATAATCGATAATCTTGTTTACGTAAATTCAAACAACTGATTTTACCTTATGTGTGTATTTTCACCGTTTTATATAAAATAACTATATATCTCCAGCTTAAATTCTATATATATATATATATATATGTGAATCTCAGAAAAAAATCAAGGTAAACATAAGATTATTCACTATGCTCCATTTATTTAATCCAATTTCTTATCAATAAGGATCCATATGGTTTAAAGGAAATTAATCTAGTCTATTTCTCTAATATTTACTGTATATAAAAATTCTAATTTTTCCTTTGTGTTTACATATAGATGAGCTTGATTTATTTAATATGAACTTTGAATAGGAACTTTGAAGACAAGCTAGGGAGAACGAAGGCTTCAAGAGGTGAGTGGGTTGATTACTAAAAATTAATCTTAAATTAAAAGAAACCAATTCCAGATTAAGTGGAAATATAAACAAATTTAATTACTTATGAAACATCATTTTTAGTAATCAGCCCACTCACCTCTTGAAGCCCTCCTTCTCTCTAACTTGCCTTCAATCTCCTTTTCTTCTTAAATTGGTTGATTTCCTCTCTTTGATTTGACTGTAATTTGAATTTGAATTTTATTTTTGTTTTAGAATTCGGGGTAGACAGAAATTTTAGAAGATGAAGAAAAGACATACTATTGCTGATGGACTAGGGTTTTAGGTGAAGAGTTATGTCTTTATTTATAGTTTCTCAAACATACATGGACCGTTTCATTAATTATTATAAAATTCGAACCGTTCTGGCCCAAGCTAACCTTAGCTGATACACAACTACCGACCGACCGGTCAATAGAAGGCGGTCGACCACTAGCGGTCAACCGGTCCTTATGCCACTACCGACCACTTGACATTATTTAATTAACGTTGATTCATTTATTTTAATGATTTATTTCCTTTGATATATTTTGAATTATTTTTGAATTCAAATTTTTAAACGTTAATAACTTTTCCGTTTGAACTCTGATCACAAAACCACGTATGAAAGTTGTCCAGAAAATCGCAACAAACATAATGATGTAAGTTTTGTAGCCATATTCTGACGTTTGCTCAACTTACATTTTTTCTTTTATATTTAATTACTTAATTTTTTTCCTAATATATTTTCTATAAATTTCTCGAGGTGTTACATGATTGATAATCAAACGATAGTAGAAAACATTTGGTTATTAGTTTGCGTAATCTTTTGTCGCTAATATGACTTAGCCTATAGTGCCATAAGTAACTATTATTAATGTAAATAGAAGATTCATTAACATCACAAATATAATTAAAATTAAGTACCTAGATTCCATTATCTAGAATAACATTGCAAATATTATTTCCATCAAGCACAATATCCATAATATTGTCTTTTTAATGAAAATCATAACCTGTCTTGGACAATCTAGAAACAAAAATTAATCCACAAATAAAGTTGTACCCATGATAACAATTATGTAATACTAAATCAAATCCACTAGGAAAAGTCAACTGATATTCTCCAACCACGATTGCATACGCTAAAGATCCATCAACAACTTGAAACATCCTTTCACCCATTGCCACATGACGTCTGCTCTTAAATACCTATAAAAAATCATAGATATAAGTCATAGATCTAGTATCTAAACCCCAAGATAATTTATTAACTCCAAAACAAGTTTTAATCATAAACGTACCTCTAGGAGTGGAAGACTTTGACTTATCTTCTCTTTGACCATCTTCAAATAGACCAGATAATTGTGCTTCCAATGCCCCTTCTTGTGATAATGGTGACTTTAACCTTTGTAAGTAGGAGAAACATTCTGTTTCTTAGAACCACACTTTTGTTTCTTTGAACCTTTCAAAGATGTTGCCTTTTCCTTTACAGCTAACACTGTATTTGATCCATGAACGGTCCGTCAACTGACCTCAATATATTGAGTGGCTAGATGAAGCTTATGCTCTACTGATCCATATTGTAGTTCAATATCAATGGCTCAAACTGTAGAGTGAGGAAGCCTGGGATCAAAATCCTCTTGCCTTTTTTGCTTAATTTAACGTCTAGCTCTGAAAGTGTATCAATATAGCCTTTCATTTACAAAACGAATTCCTCAACATGACCTCCCGTACTCATCTTTGTATTGAACAACTTATTAGTATTCTCATACCTTACAAAATACGATTGCTCCCTAAAAAAGCATTAAGGCTTTCGAAGATTTTTTGAACAGACATATTTTCGTGTTTTGTAATGGCTTGTCTAATGTAGAGAGCACGAAAACCTAAGAGATTTCATAATCATCTATCCAAGTATTGTAATCTTTCACTATTGCGATGTCAGCGTTTTCAATGGGTTTTTCTCTTAAAGGTTCGGTTATAGACAACCATAAACACTCATACATGAGTGCAATTTTAATTGCTCTTAGCCACTTAGTATCGTTATGTCCAGCGAGCTTATAATTTTTCGAAAATAGTCATAGTTTGGTCATTATGCTTTTAAAATTAGATTAGAACAATTTAAACATAGCAGATATTCTTATATTATTAGATAGATTAAATGTATACAATTTCATTTATCTAATAAGTTCCCACTAGATTTTTTATGTTTTAATAACCATAAGAAAAATATAGAATCTTTCGATTTATCTTTTGGGAGTTAGGACTCTCTTGCCTTGGGATTTTGATCTTAAGTTTGCTCAACAAATCATAGTTTCATAAGAGATGGATAACACTTTATCGATTGTATCGTATACAACTCCTACCCAATGTTCTTTGACTTGATCCTATCTGGACTTTGAGTTTTCTCAACAAATCGAAAGAGATCATTCATTCATACCTACCATTTCGCAATGGTATAATGAATATACCTTGAGTTTGCTCGACAAATACCTGCGTGTATCTTACCTCATCCAATCAATATATGAATAGTAGTATACATAACATCTCTAGCTTGGGTTTGCACAATAACTAAAGAGTACGCAAGTAATCTATTAATATAAAAATGGTAGGGGACAACATTATATATTAAAGATTCATAATCTTTAATATATACGTTTTTTGAGTGATATCGATTTAGGAAATAATGTATTTCCATTGAAATACTCTCATGATTTATATGCATGACACATCTGAAATCACGGTATAGATACAATACGTATGTATTTACTCTTTAAATCTAAGTTGTGTTTATGTAGTTCTACTTATATTATACAAGTTTAATTCATATATAATTGTTTATAATTTGATTAACTTATATAATTTTTTATGTATATCGTTGATTAAATTATATTTAATTAATTTTAGTTTATTAATTTAATTAACAAATTGATTAAATTATATTTTAAAATTCAAAAAATTTATTTTATATATCATAAATAATTTAGGAAGAATATTAACTATAACATTTATGGTTTTATATACATCTATTATTATTATATATGCTTTATTAATTAACATTTAACTAACTAGTATAATAAATATTTTATTCAATTAAACAATTTTAAATTAAATATTTTAATAAATGCGAAAATTTGATTTATAGTTTACCTTATAAAATTTAATATATATATATATATATATATGCAAATTAGGAAACTAGGGAATCAAATAGCTACAAGCCCTCTACTTGTCTCCTCTGCACATGTCCTTTAGGCTTACAAACTACATTCAGTTGCTCTTGTATACAATGCGCTTATCCCTAATGATAGTAAAAGCAACTTCCAATGGCTTCAAAAATTTGGACAACGGGGATCCCAGTAAAGGATAATTTCTTGCTTTGGAAATTGACGGCTAATGCTCTTAACACAAAAAACAAACCTATGGCCGGAGGAATTAGTAATGAGGATAGATGTGTCCTATGTGATAGAGAATCTGAAATTAATATTCACATCTTTTTTTAGTGTGGATTTTCTCATCAAATTTGGTCCTAACTCCATGTCAATGGAAACATTTATAGGCCCTCAACGAATACTAAGAAGGAACGGTTCAACATCTTTAAGGCAATTAGGTGTAGATCGTCGAGAGCCAAAACGCTGCTCATAATTCTCAAATGTTTCATGCATGTAATCTAGGCAGAGAGAAATGTGTGGGCTTTTAATCCGAATGCAAGCTCCTTTCAATTATCTATAGGAAAGCTCATGCGCTTATATTGAGAAATTTGAAACATGAGGAAAAACATGAATGAGTGTTAGTGGTCCTGAATTATTTTGTTCTACTTTATGCTGCACAGTCATGTAATTATATTTTGGACTGTGTTTTTGGTAAATATTAATAGAAGGGTTGGGCTTCCTTAGCCTAATTACCTTTCAAAATAATAATAATGATAATGATAATGATAATATGTGTGTGTGTGTTTGTTTATTTAACTAACTAACTCTTGATTTTTTTATTTAATTAGTTCAATCAATTAAATATTTAAATAATTTTCAAAAATTATAATTTATAATTTATTTTTTTTTTGAAAATAACTTTATAACTTTACAAAATTTATTTTATATTTTAAATTTAACTTTTAAATTCAAAATGTATATTTCAAATTTTCAAACTGAATTTTGAAAATTAGCCCAAGGCCTAAATCAATTTGGGCATATACATTACAATTGGTCGTACCTTTTGGACTTACTCCACCATTAGACCGGGCTAGTAGTCAAGGAGGGTAGAATACTTAATTATCCAACACCAAGCCTAGGTGCTACAATTCTAGACACCTATCTGATAGGTAGGTTTTATTAGTTTCCCTAGAGATGTGAATTTATACCGAGTAGATCATTTGGGCTCCGATACTATTGATTAAACTAGGCAGTCTACACACAGGTGAAATATATATATTTAAAAAAAGAATCCTATTTTAGATCATATTAGGCATTGAAGTCTAAAGGGTTGTATTAGATCCAATAAGATCCAATCTAATTAATTTAAATAAATCATTTTTTTGATTTATTTAATTGATATATTCAATTAATGTGTATATCTGTAACGAACCGGGATTTTTGACCCTCGAAAATCGACACTAATAAGTCCACTGTATTCCATGTAGGGCAATCGAATGCCGGAAAAACCGATCGTTATGGAGAAAGAAAGAATAAAGATAGAAGAGAGAAGAAGAAACTAAAACAACCACAGAATCTCACAATCGCAGCGGAACAACATATAATATAATATCAATTATCTTTACAAAACAGAAACTATAATATACATACATCCATCAAAGTACAACAACCAATCACTAAACATCAGCCTTGATAGTTATAATAACCTGTCTTTACAAATGCTGATAATTTAAACAACAATGCGTCAGAAAAATAAACAAATACGAAAATATGACCAGAAGACATCCAGCTCTCCAGCTGAAGCTCCAAAGCATCCAAATCTATATCTGTACACATGCTCTATCTGACCAGAGCATTGAAAGGGAAGAACGCCCAGATTATTCTAGTAAATCAGCGTGAGAAAACACATCTCAACTGAATTTCCAAGTTATAAAAACTTTCCTTTATCAAAACAAAGGTATCTCGTAAGACTACGTCCACATATAAACATGGACGGGTTTTTACCTAACGATAACCAAAACATTTCATAACAAATCCTATTATATTATACTAGTGTCTAGTATACAAATAATATTAATCATAGCCAAAATTGTTACATTGATTAAATTCCAACATACTAGCCACAAAGTGGGTTCTACAAACAAAATGGAAGGCTCGTAGTGGAGAATGGATTTCCATACAAATGACTAGGTGAAGGGACTACCTTCCGGCAATACATCTCTAGGGGAATGTACCGAGTCCCAACTGATGGTCCTCTACCAACACAAGACCGACCTACATCTTCCTAGATAGTACCGAATATGTCATCATCCCGGTCGTTACCGACATAACCAAGGGACCTCATCACATACGTCCACAATAATTCAAAACCCGAACGACATAGCAGGAATAAATATATCTAGAAGGGGATTATCATATCCTAATGGTTGCGAACCACATAGCCTTGCTGCATCTACCCTGTTTCGGTCATTTTCGGGTTTGAGGCCTAAGGTTGTGTTTACCTTTCACATAGCGCATCGCCTTTCCTCTTTTGAATGCCACATTGTTATTCCATCATCATACAACTAATTTCTACAAATGTATAACTCTTGAGCTTGTATGTCTCTCGGGAAAGGGTGTTAAGCTAAGAGTAGTTGCCTTCTCCGGCACCAAACATATGGTATGTTCATAGAGATCAATCAATGTAATTAGAAATGCAACGTCATACATTCATCCATACAAGTTGTCCAGGAGCAGGACAAACCGAAGGCACTTCTCCTACCACATCCTGTCAGGAATTACCCCTAGGATTAATAGCGATTAGTCCTTGCATTGGATATTTCATGATGAACAGAACACTGCTACTACATGTATATTGGGAGTTTATCCCCAAATGATCAGCAAGTAGTCCTCCATTATGAAAATCCCAAATATCAATGTCTTCCAAACCTGCACATTCGAATGCATATAGTTGGTCTAAAGTGGTTCTCGGATAAATCGGGCCCCGGTCTCTCCGTATCAACAACGATAAAGAAGTCAATATTTGATAGTTGGTTATTTAACTATCAAAGCAAACAATAATATCTAGCACCATAAGCAATCACTAGGACCGTTTAATAAATCTTTTATTTATTAAATCAATTTCCAAATATTTACTTCAAATTACCTTTAAAAAGATATATCCTCAAAACCACTCAATCTTCGATAAATGGAAACATTTCCATATACTTATATTAATGATATAAGTATTTCACAAATCATTTCATTTTCAACACTTGGAAAAATATTTCCATATACTTATATCAACGGTATAAGTATATTTAATAACACTACCATTTGGAGACACGCCAAATAGATTTCTATAACCGTACAGCTCCAGTGTTCGTACGCCTCTGGACGGGTGTTAAGTATAGGAAGCAATGCTCCAACACCTGCTCCTACACCACCAAGACTTTTGTACGATCATAAGAACCAATTCGTGTATTTCACAATGGAAGGTCAAAACATAATTTATTTGGTCAAAACGAATGTTGCGTAAAACATTATTACGACAACCCAAAAACATTAGTATAGGGATTCCATTTATTATATATATATATATACATAAAATCCCATATACTATATAAAACATTTCTTTTAGGAAATCATTTACTATAACAACAGTGTTATAGTCCATGCCTTTCATACTTCCCCAAAAATGTCTATTACAACAATAAATGTTGACATCTATGTTTCCATTACTTATCCATTTTAAAACATTTTCAAAACCATTTAAAATTAAATTTGGAATTATTACTTCCAAGCCTTTACTTTAAAAAGATAAATTACTTTTTAAAACCATTAACTCCATCAAAATATTTCTTTCAACATTCCTTTAAATAAAAATCCATATTTAACATGATTAACTCCATACCTAAATTTCAACATAAATCATTTCTATATTTATAAATTACGTTTATAAATTTCACTTCTATTTTATAAAACTTCTATTTTATAAAATTATTTTATTTATAAAATTCTAGTTATAAATCATTCTTTTATAATAAAAAATTTACTATCAAAATCCATTTCTTTAGAAATCAAACTTATTTATAAAATCCATCTACTAAACAATTTCAAATCCCTTTACTAAACATTTATAAATTTCAATTTTAAATCAACTTCTTTGAATATAAAATATAACCTTTTCAAAAAAAATTATATAAACTTATTTCAAAATCTTTTTTCAAAGTATTTCTCAAAACTATACCTTTATAACAACAAAAATCATAACTTTTTATTTGTTTGAAAACAAAACCATCCCTTTTAATAACTTAAAAAATTATTAAACATATTTATACTTTCAAAATTAGTTCAAAATCCTTTTAAATCAAAATCATCGTTTTTAGCAGCTCAAAATACCAAAAATAAGGCCCAGTGCTACTAAAGCACTAAATAAATCACATCATATCCAAGACATCAACATGGCATCCAACACGTCATATATCAGCATATATATGAAAAGTAAATCAACTGTGGTGAGTAATCCTGTGGATCCCTCTAACCTGTCCCCCTGCATCAAATACAACATATAATCATATAATATAAAAATCAACCGCTTCGAGGCGAGATTCGTATACAAAGGGTCATCCGCTCTTACACGGGAACGTAATAGAATCTCATCCGCTCCAATAGGCGGGAATATATCCAAATCAATCAATATATATAGTATATCATCCAGAAAAGCAACAAAAAAACATAAATAAAATTATTCCCACTTATATAAAAATATAAGCAGGCCAGAGAGCTGAGCTTACTCACAAAAATTTCAAAAATCGTGTAAGCGCTCTTGTTTGAATTATAATTGAATGGTCATTCAATTTATCTCAAATTTCCAACTAGCTCTGAATTCATTCAATCAAACTCCATATCGTAGTGCTCGTTGATATAAATGCAACACAACTTGTCACGCTCGAAACCGACCTCGTATAAGAAAGTTACGAATTTATGAACATACGATATAATTAAAATTTTATTAACATAACTTAAAAAATTTTAAACTAAACCTTTTCTTCATCTTCCCCCTTTTTTTTTCCCTCCAGGCAACGTGCATTTTATTTTATTTCAAACTTCGATCGATCGCCGTCGATGTCGCCTACACCACCATCCCCAGCACCGCCCCTGCCACATCGCCTCAACAACCACTCCACCCTTCTGGGCGTGCACGTACGTACGCAATCGAAATCGCAAAACCCATATAGCTGCTCGTAAATGGAGGGGCTTTGCTGCCACCTTGAGCCACCTCACCTTGATCCAACCGTTGAACAAGTTCATATCGTCGTGCTCTACATTTCCCTAGTTGAAGTCGAAGGCTAATTCGGCATCTAGAGGCTCCGACCGACAAAGGCTGTTGGATGGTAATGTTTTTAATGGCAGCTGAAATTCATTTTAGGATTATGTTTGTAAATGAAGGAAGTTGACGGCTATTTATAGAAAATTTTCGTGGCACTATTCGTCCGTTAAAATTTTGAACTCAAAAACGAAGCATTTCACCTGGTGTTCTATATGTTATACCCCTATTCTGAACATAATGAAATATGTATCGGGAGCCAATTCCATCATATACAAAAGACAGCTTTTCAAAATCAAATAATTTTAATTTAAATTCCCTTAATTAAATTCTACGCGTTTTGAACTTGCACGACCAAACGGTACGTCCAATCGCCGCGAAATTCGACAACATATAGTAATTCACTATTACGGAACCAATGAAACTGGTTTCGTCGAAATGCTAGACCGTGCCCAAAAAGACTATTTTTACAAGTTAATTAAAAATATAAAATTTCTAGTTTCTGTTTATTCACTTTTAACTCAAATTTAAAAGTTCACTAACTCCATTCTAATTTAAATTGAATTTAAATCAACTTTAGAAATCGTTTTCACTCATTTTAAATTCAAGATTCAATTATTTCAATAATTTCAAATATTAAATCTAATAATTTAAGTATCAAATAAATCGCTATATTTGAAATATAAGTTATTTAACTTATAAAATTAAATTTTCAATATTTAAAATCAATTAAATATTCCAAATTCGAATGACTGAAATTCTAGGTCGTTACATACTCCCCCCTTAAAGGAATTTCATCCCCGAAATTACCAAGTAAGAAAAATGTCACAAACCCATTAAATTTTCATTGTTACCACATTTTCTCAATCTTTAATTTCATAATTAACAACCCAAAACCATCTAATACGATCCATTCATTCATTCATAGTTATTAGCTAATACCATTACAAGTTATAAAATCAAAATCAAGTTTTTAGTTATCCAAAATTTATTTTTCCAAAATTCTCAAGAATTTTCTTACGCTTAAATTTACGAAAAATTTCACCAGCATCTCCTTTGCGCGGTTCCATCGGAAAAAAACATAATATATATAATCACAAATATACATCTCATCTTCGAGGATGAGGCATCCTGTAGGGAAAAAATATAAAAGTACGATATGTAATCCGAGATATGTACCTTTTATTATATTAGCAAGCATATACAATTAATATTATGCGAAAGCGAGCTTCGAATGCGAAGAATACGCCATCCGCACCTACTAATCACTCAACAACAAATGAGAACATGTATATAGAAAGTAATATCAATATATAATATGTATTAATACAATAACAATATGCAAATGTAGCAAATGCAACAAAAGAAACTATCCACCAATTAATATTCATCCAATTAATTCATAATCAAATAAATTTATATTTTCTAATGTCAACATTTGATTTATTACAGCTCATACGATGTACATATATCATCCATACGCAAAACCATACCTGACCGCTCGCTCGATCACACAATTTCACTTTCAAACTAGTATCGTTCACACGACCACTCTAGTGCGAACTCAGATCCGGTTCCTTCATTAGAAAACTGCCATTATCCTTACATAGCCATATACTATGATAGAGAATATCAAAATCAATCAAAAATCCATATACAGGGTTCGCCCTCAAGAAATCGAGTGAAAAATCCTAACTCTGATCAGTGTAAATCACCTCGAAATCGTATAATCTAATTTGGATCAAACAGTTATGCGAATAAAATATTATACGTACAACTTACGTATTTATTTCAATTGATTTCTTATTATATCCCATTCCTTATTCCCGATTCTTTTATTTACATTCAATTCCTTTTACATTCATTTGATTCGCATTCAATTTAAATCAAATTCAATTATTCATATTAATTTCACTTACATTCAATTCATTAACATTCACTTATTAATCTTCACTTGAAATTCAATTTATGTTTATCAACATTTCATTCCATACTCAATTCATTTATGAATCATTTTCATAAAATTTTACTTAAGTTTATTATAAACATTTTATACAATACTTCTTATGTTTATTATTACTTCACAACTTAAGTTCATATTCATTTTTATCAAATAACATTCTAGAACATATTCAATTCATTTCACAACTCAAATTGAATTGCATTTTATAACTTATGTTCATTTCAAAAGTCAATTCCTATTTCATTTAACTCATGTCATCCTACTTTAGTTAACTTGAGTTAAATTTCATATTTTGATTCGATTCACTTTCATTTAACCTTTCTTAAGTTAAACTTCATTTCACTAACTCAATTTATTTAACTTTACTTAAGTTAATTCTTTTATTTTATATCTCAATTTCTAATTTCCTTTTGTTCATTTAACCAAAATGTTCAACCATTTTAAAATTTGGTTTTACTTTCTTGTTCAAATTCATAAGTTGTAAACTTATTTCTTATCTATACTATTTTCAATTTGTATGTTCAGAAACTTATTTTTATATATTCATATATTTATCAAAGTATACTTGGAATTTTTACAAGCAAAACATGTTTCATCAAAACAAAACTCCAATAGAAAATTTCTAAGGTAGCAATTCATCACTTAGAAACTTGAAAATGAATACCGATGACACTGCAGTCATCACCTAAATTATTTCCCAACGACTGAAGTGAGTTTAATGCTCTTTATTTCTATTAAAATCCATTTTTTAATTTATAAATCACATTTATAAACTTATACGTATATATAATTTCACTTATTTCACCTTGGTTATATACAACTATTTCTTATTATTGATCTTTGTTTATATTTATAATAACAACTTATTATTAGAACACAATGACAAATGATAAATAATAATAATCAAATATTACCACTCACTAACAACCAACAATCCATATAAATGTGAAGGCCCAAAGTTTTAAGATAAAAATAATTTTAAAAAAAATTGGAAATCAGTTAACAGAGAATATTTAAAGAATAGAACAGTTTGAAAATAAATATTAAGAGTGAGTGAAATAATTAAATAAGAGGATAGTGATTTTTCAATGAATAATAATGAGAAGAAAATGATCAAGATGAGTGAGTTTTACATACACATATCTCATATATATATTAAATATGAGTAGCCAGAGAAATATAAAGTGATAAAATAAATCCTTCTGATAATTAAATTGCATAAAACCAGTTTAGTATTATTTGTGCATAAATACATTTTTAAAATAAATCAAGAGAAAATAAATGGTTTGAAATAATAGCTAGGAATAATAATAAAAAGGGGTATGAGTGAACTATTTAGGTTTAACAAAATATACAATGAAGCTAAGTCACACAATAATAATGTATAGGTGAATCATGCAAATAGCATGTACATAGAAAAGCAGTATAACAACTGCTTTTACCTGAAATGGGAATCAAAAGGAAAATGGCATAATTAGCCATAAACATGCATACAAAATTCTCTTATTTTTGTAAGGATAAAATGGGTTTTTCCTCTATTAAAACACTAGTCAAATGATTTAAATCAAGGGGAGAAGTAGTAGTTTACTCTGGGAGAAATAAAAACAGAAACATATTTCAAAAAAACGCGGAAGATCTCACACTGTTTTCAAACTTAAGCATTCTCGGGGAAGAGAATAGGAAGGTGAGTGATTAATCACCTATGAGATTTAAGGCATTAAGACCCAAATTAAGGGCAGCCAAATTATTTATATAAAATTATATTATGTTTTTTTTCTGTTTGATTTTATTCTCTAAATGAATGTATGTTGATTATGGATGGTATTTTGGTTGAACTTATGGTTGAGAATATAATCTGCTTTGATCTGTTGTGATAGTTTCAATTTTGTTTTGAAATATAATTAATCAAATAAATATCCTGATCACAGAAATGGATTTTTATAATCCGGTTTTTATAAGAAAATGAGTTATATGTTTTACTAAAAAATAGGATATAAAAAGGAAATGAAGAAGGCAGTGTGAACAATGAGGTTCATGCTTATGTCTAGTTCATTTAAAAATTTATATGAACAAAGCAATATTATATATATGAGCTGTTTTGTTCAGATCACAAGCCAATATGTTTTTATGGGTTTTTCTCAAAAACCATATCCTATGTTCACAGTAAAATAAACATAGTATTTCATATGATTTCATCAGATTTATGCAGGCAATAGGAAAATTTCTAGAAATAAATATATAAGCAGGCTTTAGAAAAATATGTTTAAGCAAAAATAATTTTGAAATGAGATGTGCAATTTTGCATGAATGTTTGGTATGTCTGGATGTAATCTTTGAGTGAGTTTAATAATCTTTGACTTATATAATAAAGGAAAGAACATAAGCATTTTTGGAAATTAAAAAGAGAAATTCCTCAGAAAATAAATAAGCATGGTCTCTAAATTATAAAATAATTTAGGATTAGTGCCTTGATCTATTCATCATCAGGTGGGTGATGGGTATGTGCATGACTTGCTTAAGTCTTGTAGGCTTCTGTGTAAAGGGTGAACAGAATTGAACCCCTTTGCAATGAACACTTAGTGTTCAATGGCAAGAGTTTCAGACCAAATAAAATGAAAATGAGGTTGAGAAATTATGCTATGGAATTTAGGATGTTATTCCATAGGAGCTTGTGCATGTACAACTAAATGAAGTAAGATGGATGAATGCTTGGATGTATGATTGTTAGATAAGTTTAAATATACATATACTCAGGTTTTAATATGAAAATGAATAGCATCAAATATATGAGCTCTCTACCTAGTCATAGTAATTTCGAGTTATTGCAATCTTTGATTTCACTCACACCAGAATTTATTTCTAACCCTATTTGTTGCCTTTGGAATATTTGGGGTGTCTCATTTTTATTGAGGCAGCTCAAAGTATTGCTGCAGGGAAAGATGCATGAGTAGCTTGCTTGCATGGATATTTGGAGATCTTGATGAATTTAAAGTGTTTAAGAAAAGTAGCAGTGTTATTGTAATAAATAAGTTAGACAAACTCTATTATGTTTTAAGTATTTCCAGGATTGAAATTTGCTTGTTTTCTTGTAAAGGATATGAAAAAAAAGAGATTAAGTATTATATGTGTGTTTATGGGTTACTGATATAAGCAACTGATCTTGATGTTCTCTGGTGGATTATGATGAAGAAAATTATGCCATGTAATCTGATATGTGGACATACTTTCTTTGGCAATATTTGATAAATTTTTAATTATAAGGTTGAAGTAGTTTTTGAAAAAGCATGTAATAAAAATTGTTTAGTGATAAATTGAATCTGGTTTTGGCTAACCAGTAAAGCTTGCCCATGCCTTATAATTGATATAAGACCATGGAAAAAGCTTGAAGCCTTAGCCTGCAAATCCTATTTGAACATCTGATTTCTAGTAAAAATTTGTATTGCATTGTATAGTAGGATGAGGTGCATGCTACATACTTGTAATCTCTACTGCAACCATATTTAACCGAGCCTTGTTGTCTACTTATTTGATTTAAGTCTGATTGCATTTTGGTCTTAGACAAGTCAGTTGTAGTATGCATTGCCATGTAGTCTTATTAGGAATCAAGCATATCAATTATTCCACTGTTTCTTGATTATAATCATTGGTTCTACTCTTTGGGAATTCATCAGTAATCTAAACTATATGTCCATCTGAAAGTTTTGCATGGGTCTGATTTTGACATTGCTTTGATCATACTGCTTTCATGTATATGCAAGTTTTCATTTGATATGATAGATTGAGTTTGCATTCTGTTCAATTGTATTGTCTCCTCTGTTTGGCCTTTAAACTAGGTTACCACCTTGATATTCATCTGATCATTGCATAGTTTATAAAACATGATATGAGCATATTTCCTGACATAAAAATTGTTTGTGTTTGAAAAAAGAACCCCGGGTTAAAACAAATATGCATGAGTTGTTTTAACACCCTTTATTTAATCAAAAATAGCAAGTATCAAATTCCAAAATCCCAAAATTCAAGTGCAGGGCTTGTAAATCCAGGAATTCAATCAATTTGGGAAATAAAACAAGAAAATAATAAGTGGTCATATTTGAACTAAATATTAACCAAGCATGAGTTCAAAAAAGAAGAAGATTAAACAGTAGAAATGGCTATGTGACACAAATATCTCTCAAGTGTGAGGAACATTGTGTGATTGAATTTCTTTGCTAATTTAATTACTCTGATAGGAAAAGAAACATTTATATATCTCCATATATATAAATGGCATGACCTGATTTATATACTAATATTTTTATATTGGTAAATTCAGGATCTTGGGGAAAATTTAATTGAAAGAAGTGATCTATTGTTTTAACAAAAAAACTCATTTGAAAATCACTGCAAATAAATGATAAGAGAAGTGGGTCACTTCAGTTGGTATCAGAGCTATGTTAATAAGAACATAGCATATAAAAAAAATTCTCAGCAGGAATGAATTGCTAAAATAATTAAATTAGAAACAAGACTAACTAGCTATGCAATTTGAATAGTGAATCATGGTAGGAAAACCTCTAAGCACTGGAGCAGGACCCTCTAATGCAACACCATTGGTCAATTTGCAAAATTTAGTGAGGGCATTTAGGGAAGGAGCAGTGCAGAGGGAAGAAAATCCTCATGAGGAGTTAGCTAAGCTATTGAAAACATTTTCAAATTTAGGAGGCAAGGATTTTGAAGGCACTGAAGGGAGTCATGGGTGTACAAACATGGCTGAGGACCTTAGAAAGAATATTTGCAGATATGAAAATTAATGACCAAAGGAAGAGGCAGATAGCTTCTAGAAGGCTCAAGGGAGCAGCACTAGACTGGTGGGAGGTGATCACCATAGGAAGACCAGAAAATGAGATAACATGGGATCAATTCAAGGAGATGCTTGAGGCAAGATTTGTCCTGGCAACAGCTAAGGAAACACTGCTTTAGGAATTCATAAGGCTGAGACAAGGACCAATGAGTGTGACTGAATACACTCAAAAATTTGAAAGTTTGTCTAAGTATGGAACCGTGCTCATAGGGAATGAGGAATCAAAGAATTCAAGGTTTATACAAGGACTAAATGCTGGTTTAAGTAAAGCAATGCTATCGTACAAAGACAAAACATTTGATCAAGTCATAGATCTCACTCTTTCTTTTGAACAACATGATAATGCAAGAGAGAAATTCAGGAATATGAGGGCTAATAACCAAAAGAAGGGGAAAAATAGAGCACATCCCTATGACAAAAAGAATGCAGATAAGAAGGTTGAAGGAGCAACTAGTGGGGAAGCTAAGAAGAAAATTGTTTGCTACCATTGTGGCAAGGAGGGACACATGAGTAATAGGTGTCAAGCAGCTAAGAAGACACCATTCAGTTGCTATAATTGTGGGAAAGAAGGTCATATCAAAAGGAATTGCCTAGAGTTCAAGAAGGGAGCAAAGGTAGGAGCATTAGAAGCCAAAGCAAAGGCAAGTGCAGTGGGAAGTTCTGGACAATTGGAAGGTATACTTCTAATTAAAAATTATCCAATTTCAGTTATATATGACACTGGGGCTACACATTCTTTAATATCACAAGACATAGTGAATAAATTGGCTCTTACATGCAATTTAGTTGAAAAACCCTTGTTTATTTAGAGTCCCCTTGGTAGTTCTTGCCTGCTAGAATTAAGATGTTTGGGAGTAGAATTAAACATAGGTGGAAATGTGTTTAAATCTGACTTATTTGTGTTGAAATATCCTGTAATAGGAATTATTCTAGGGGTAGATTAGTTGAGTAAATTCAAAGCAATTTTGAATTTAGAAAATTTTACTATTTCTTTGAAAACAGAAAATGGTAAAATATTATAGTCACGAGTGAAACAGCCAAGATAAATTGCCTTAATCAAATATGGAGCATGATTGAAAATGAATTGACTCTAGAAGATATAGAAGTGATAAAGGAATACCCAGATGTTTTTGGAGAGGTTATAGGAGTTCCAGAAAATAGGCAAGTTGAATTTCAAATAAGGTTAATCCCAGGATCAAGTCCTATCATCAAGAAGCCTACCAGAATGGGTCCAAAGGAATTAGTGGAATTAAAATAACAGCTGGAGGAATTGTGTAACAACCCGAGATTTTGTAAATATTGGATATCGTCGTTAGACGATTATAATTGTCAACAGATTGATATTGGAAATCTAATCAAGTTGGAATTCTTTTGAAATTTTCTTTAAGGATATACGGGCTTTAGTAAACATTTCCCTTTTTAAAGAAATTCAGCCCATTTCTTTAGATATTGAGATAAAGGCCTATGCCCGTTCCTTCCCCTTACTCATTTTTCTCTTCGAACCCTAAAAATCAAACGAACGGAAAAAAATGGCGACGAGAAAACCAATTAGGGCTTTCGAAATCTAGGGCTCGTCTGGAATTAGAGTTTCAGCCTCGTTCGTTCCTCCTTCGATCTGCAAAGATTAGGGCTTCGTACTCCTCTTCTCGCTCGCGACCGCTTCTGACAAAGGTGAGTAATTTTAAATTGCTCACATCTAATTCCTTCTCGTTATGATGCTTCTGCAATTCGATCTTTGATTCGATATTATCTATCTTGGCATTTGGTTTTCGTTCGATGTTGATATGCGCTGTTGTTATGAGAATTTCGACTGTGCTTATTTCGTTCGACTTTAGTTGTTAATGATGATTTCTGTCTTGTTTAAAATTGTGATTTTTGGGCTGTTTGATTTAAGTGATACTCTCGACTTCACTTCACTGTGCTTTGTTGGCTTTGGCCATCACTTTTGCTTCGGCATTGAATTGCCCTTTTTACTGCAGTTTGAGTTGAGACAGTTGTTTCATGATTTTGAACTCGTTTTGACCCTGCTGTGACGATGATTCCTTGGCCATCACGATGTCGATTTCGAGTTGTTCGATTATCGTGGTTGCTGTCTTGGTCATCACGGCATCTGAAATTGTGTTTGATTGGTTGCTTGACTTTGTCTCGGCAGTTTGATCCTTGTTTGAAATTCCCTGACTTGGTAATAGATTTATTTTGTCTTCGGCTATGCTTTAAACTATTCCTCTGCAAGTTGAATCTTTGGTGGCCTTGCCACTGATGTTAAGAAATTATGCTCTGTCGAATCTAGTTGGCCTTCGTAACAATTTCAGTTGGATTATGTAGCCTGGGTCTTTGATTTGTATTACTTGAACTATTTTGATCTTTGGTACTGTTTTATCTGCGATGGATATGTATGTGTATGCATATATATATATATGTGCATACATGTATAGTTGTATCTGTTTGACTTTGGATCTTCTTTGTGACTTCTCTACAGTTGTCTTCTTTGTAGCGCTGTTGCGCTCGACATTTCGGTATTGAACTTGGATAGTGTATCAGTGATGTTTCAATTCTGTTATACTTGATCATCAGGTTTCCACTGTTTTCTGGTCATCCTGACTCACTTGATCAGCTATTGACCTGAATTTACAGTCTTCATTTAATCTTGTATCATTCTTTCATTTGACACTAACATGCCATGTTGTTGGGTTTGTTGAGTTCCAGTGCTATGTCATTTTAAGTTGCCTGTAGTCTTTACTTGAATATGGTCATCACCTGATCATGGTTGCAGTTGTATCCCCTTTGAACTTTGAAGTATTGATTATCTGTTTCCTGACTTGTTCAATTTTGGCTTTGCTGGCATTTTTGGTTCACTGGTCAAGTCCATTGCGATAACCTTTGTACTGTGGTCAGTTGCTCATTGTTTCCTTTTTCTACATCATTGTGTTTATCACAATCGTTTTGTTCATCCGAGCTTGCTCTGGATACTGTACACATGTGTGTTCGAGTAGGCATTAGCATGAGATGTAATCTTGTTTTAGTCTGAACTTTTGTTTGAGTTCCCTATGTACATCTATTTACTGTTTTACTTGAGTCTGTGCATATCGTAGCCTGGAGTTTATACACTGCTATTGGTTTTGATTTTGTTTGTCTCTGGTTTTGAGTTTTGGGGGTCGAGACAGTCATTCATTTGACTGTTGTCTGTGCACACTTGCGTGTTGTTTTTTGACCATGGTTAACATGCCTTGGGTATTATTTGAACTCTGAGTCACTGAACTTGTGTGATTTGGAACTTCATCATTTTGTTGCACTTTGATGTGCTAGCCTTCACTCGACTGTACAGTGCATTGTTGCTCTTGTATACTTGTGCTATGTTGCCTTGAATTGTTGCCATGATGTTCACGTGCATTTTCTATTTAAGTTGCAAGCTCTAGTTCCATGTAGTTGTTAATTGAGGCATGTGCAGTTTCATTCTTGGCCTCTCTATCTTTGACGTTGAGACCATTCATACATGTTGAGTCATGTCTGCCCATTCTTGTTACTGTCTTTAGCTGTTCGTGTTCCTATGCTTATTGAAGATTATCTCGTGGCTTCACTCGTATCTCTTGTGATATCTTTTGAGTCTGTTTACTTCTGACCAATCTGGGTTAGATATTTTGATTTCTCGACGTATTAATTACTGTTAGTACTTGGAGTTGTGGTGACTTTATATTCTGTTGTGGCGAGGCAGTGCACGCGTGCGTGCACTGCAGCCACACTGAATTGACAGATTTTAATCGATATTTCTTTTGTTCTTGATTTATCGACCTGTTGCGAAATTCGTAGGCTGTATTGGCGAGGCAGTACACGTTAGCGTGTACTGCAGCCAATTAGCATTGATGTTTTTAAATTGACATTTCAATTGTTTAAACTGCTTTGGATTTCTGTTTTGTGGATTAACACTGTTTAGTGTTATATCTGCCGTTATCCGGTTCTCTTATCGAGAAGTTGGGTATACGAGCTTTCTGTGACTGTCATCTATTTGAGATTGATTATTATTGCCGCCTATGCACTAATAAACTGGTTTGAATTAGACTGACCTGGGTATTATTTTCTTTTGAATATAATACTCGGGTCAGACCCGAGTATTTCAGGTTGTAGATTTTCTTCTTTGAGTGGCTGTTCAGGATATGAAGACTTTTCACATCGTCTGAAGCTGTCAGTGTCATTTTGTAGTAGTCGTGTCATTGTATAGAACGATATGTATTCATGTATATTAGTCGATAATGTACTTGTATATATAACTTCTAGAGTCGACAGTTATAGTTGTATCATATGTATAGTGTCAACTATGTATTAACTGACATCAGTTATATATATCTGAGACTTTTGTTTTTATCTGTGTTCCGCATTTATATTATCTGTGTTATCGTTATATCTAATGTCCTAAACTATTATGAACCATCGTAGTTTGTTTTATACTGATAATTGGGTGTGTCGATGGGAGTAAATAAATAAGATGAAAAAGAAAAAGTATATACCACTCCTATCGAGATAACCAATATTAGTGTAAGGCCAATTACGGATGGTCGCTCCTATCCAGCCTTATTCTTCGTAGTAATAGACAGTATTTCTTTTAATACTCTTTGTTATTACGAGCATAGAGGTGGGGCGTTACAGTTGGTATCAGAGCTTGGGGTTTATGGACATAATATAAAACATAACTTGGATGGAACATATGTTACAACTATTGGTCGATGTTTTATTTGTACTTTGAGTCAAAAAAAAACTAAAGTTTTGAAATTTGGATGAAATTTTTAAATAACTTTATTTAAAAATAAAAGTGAAACTGTGTTTTGTTGATTTGATTGAATTGTGTTCTGTTTATCAGAGTGCGCAGCGGAAACTGTCTTCGCTGAGTACAACTGGTAATCTTTTTGATTTAAGAATCAAAATACGAAATTGATATGAATTTCATTTGTTGTTTACATACCTGTAATTATTTTGTTTCTTTGAGAATTTCGAATCCGAATTGAGGATTCGAAGAAATTGCAGATATGTGATTTTGTTGAAATTTCCGCTGGCTTTCTTTTGTACTAATCATCTAGTGATTAGATTTTTGCTGTTTTGAATTATCTTCATTGAAGATACATTTGAATGATTTCTTTGTTCGTTTTGTAGTGCGTGCAAAAATTTGAATTGCACGTTATTGCATTTATTTTACGCTGAACCGATGCTTGGTTATGATACGTATTTTGTTGCCGTTATTTTATAACGGACTTTTTACACCAATGCTGAATTTTTGAGGCACGGTGTTTTGTTGACAATTTTAATGAATGAAAATTCACTGATGTCACATTTTGATGTGAATTCTTTTGATGAGATATTTGACGTTTTAAAATTTCTGTCGCTTTGACTTCAGTAACAGCCAAATTTTTAAAAGTGGATTTTCAAGCGGTTATTCCGCAATACTGATGTGTAACCGTTTTTACGGTATTTTGAGAAGTACAATTTCCTTATCGAAATTGTTATTGATTTGCTGTTTTAATCACGTGATTGGAAAATCGTTTTTAAAATGGAAATTGTTTTATAAAATTTTAGCAGTTTGCGTTTTCAAAAGAATGAGAAAGCGACTTAAACGATTCAGCAAAATCGAGGATTATGACCCCTTTCTTTTACTGTTTCGCTTAACTCTGGACTTGTTCAGTTGAGGATGTGAATTGTTATTTTTACAAAATAAATAAAATTGTTTTCAGAAATTTTACAGTTTGCAATTTCAAAAGAATGAGAAAGCGATTTAAACGTTTCAGCAAAATCGAGGATTATGACCCCTTTCTTTTACTGATTCGCTTAATTCCGGACTTGTCCATTTGAGAATGCAAAGTGTATTTTTACAAAATACACAATTTTGCACTTTCAAGGAAACGATGAAGAGATTTAAACGATTTAGCAAAAGTGCGGAGTATGGAACCACACTTTTACTATTTCGGTTAATTCCGGACTCGTAAATTGAATATCTGTTGTTTTGATGATTTTGATGAGTTTTACACTTTCAAGGAAACGATGAAGAGAATCAAACGATTTAGTAAAACACGTGGTATGGGACATGTGCGTTTGCTATTTCGGTTAATTCCGGACTCGTTAATTGAAATATTTGATGCTTTCGTGTGCTTTCGAGCCACTATGATGGACCTTCGGGTCATATGATGGACCTTCGGGTCATATGATGGACCTTCGGGTCAAATACCAGTACTAGACCTTCGGGTCACTCTGCGGACCTCCGGGTCAATCTGATGGGCGCCAAAATTATGTTGAGTACTTGGTAGGCTTCGGCCACTCTGAGATGCACGTGCGGCGAATTAAAAACTCGCCATCTGATGGGATCGATCCAAGCTTTTATGTTGATTTTCTAGTCTTCTTAATTGATTTCTAGATATTTGTTGCTTCCAATTATCTGCAGGTAATTGGATATTTGTTGATATGAGTTCTGATTATCGTTTTTGATAATCGGATATTTGTTGTTTCTAATTGTCACTTGTGATAATTAGATATTTGTTGATATGAGTTCTGATTATCGTTTTTGATAATCGGATATTTGTTGTTTCTAATTATCGCTTGTGATAATTAGATATTTGTTGATATAAGTTCTGATTATCGTTTTTGATAATCGGATATTTGTTGTTTCTAATTATCGCTTGTGATAATTAGATATTTGTTGATATGAGTTCTGATTATCGTTTTTGATAATCGGATATTTGTTGTTTCTAATTATCGCTTGTGATAATTAGATATTTGTTGATATGAGTTCTGATTATCGTTTTTGATAATCAGATATTTGTTGTTTCTAATTATCGCTTTTGATAATTAAATAATTGCTGATTTGATATTTAATTATCGCTTTAGATAATTAAATATTTGCTGATTTGAGATTTAATTATCGCTTTTGATAATTAAATATTTGCTGATTTGAGATTTAATTATCGCTTTTGATAATTAAATATTTGCTGATTTGAGATTCAATTATCGCTTTTGATAATTAAATAATTGTTGCTTTGAGATTTAATTATCGCTTTAGATAATTAAATATTTGCTGATTTCGAATTTAATTATCGCTCTAGATAATTAAATATTTGTTGAATTTGAAATTTGATTATCGTTTGTGATAATCGAATATGTGTTGATTTGAGAAATTTGATTATCGTTTTTGATAATTGAATATTTGTTTTCTGACTATCGTATGAGATAATCAGATATTTGTTTTGTCTTCTGATTATCGTTTGAGATAAGTAAATATTTGCGATTTGAAAATTCAATTATCGTTTTTGATGATTGAATATTTGCGACTTTTGAGAGTTGAGCTCCGTCTTTTTTTTCGGGCGATTCAGGTGAGTAATTTGATTTACTCACATTCAATTCGTGCTCTGTATGGGATTTCTGCTCTGTTTTTCCTTCTCTTTTAGTTGCTGGAACTCGATTGTTCTTGCTTTTGTTAGTCGTCTGATTTTGATCCCTGATTCCCACGAGGTTGATTCTTTTGATTTGCAGCAGTCGAACCTTTTTGACTTCTTATCTAACACTTCCCCGCTGACACTTGCTTTGCTTATACATTCGACATTGCCATGCTCTTTTGGTTGTTACCTTTTATCCATTTATTCCCTATGATTGCGTGGACGCAATTTCTTTAAGGAGGGGAGTCTGTAACAACCCGAGATTTTGTAAATATTGGATATCGTCGTTAGACGATTATAATTGTCAACAGATTGATATTGGAAATCTAATCAAGTTGGAATTCTTTTGAAATTTTCTTTAAGGATATACGGGCTTTAGTAAACATTTCCCTTTTTAAAGAAATTCAGCCCATTTCTTTAGATATTGAGATAAAGGCCTATGCCCGTTCCTTCCCCTTACTCATTTTTCTCTTCGAACCCTAAAAATCAAACGAACGGAAAAAAATGGCGACGAGAAAACCAATTAGGGCTTTCGAAATCTAGGGCTCGTCTGGAATTAGAGTTTCAGCCTTGTTCGTTCCTCCTTCGATCTGCAAAGATTAGGGCTTCGTACTCCTCTTCTCGCTCGCGACCGCTTCTGACAAAGGTGAGTAATTTTAAATTGCTCACATCTAATTCCTTCTCGTTATGATGCTTCTGCAATTCGATCTTTGATTCGATATTATCTATCTTGGCATTTGGTTTTCGTTCGATGTTGATAAGCGCTGTTGTTATGAGAATTTCGACTGTGCTTATTTCGTTCGACTTTAGTTGTTAATGATGATTTCTGTCTTGTTTAAAATTGTGATTTTTGGGCTGTTTGATTTAAGTGATACTCTCGACTTCACTTCACTGTGCTTTGTTGGCTTTGGCCATCACTTTTGCTTCGGCATTGAATTGCCCTTTTTACTGCAGTTTGAGTTGAGACAGTTGTTTCATGATTTTGAACTCGTTTTGACCCTGCTGTGACGATGATTCCTTGGCCATCACGATGTCGATTTCGAGTTGTTCGATTATCGTGGTTGCTGTCTTGGTCATCACGACATCTGAAATTGTGTTTGATTGGTTGCTTGACTTTGTCTCGGCAGTTTGATCCTTGTTTGAAATTCCCTGACTTGGTAATAGATTTATTTTGTCTTCGGCTATGCTTTAAACTATTCCTCTGCAAGTTGAATCTTTGGTGGCCTTGCCACTGATGTTAAGAAATTATGCTCTGTCGAATCTAGTTGGCCTTCGTGACAATTTCAGTTGGATTATGTAGCCTGGGTCTTTGATTTGTATTACTTGAACTATTTTGATCTTTGGTACTGTTTTATCTGCGATGGATATGTATGTGTATGCATATATATATATATATATGTGCATACATGTATAGTTGTATCTGTTTGACTTTGGATCTTCTTTGTGACTTCTCTACAGTTGTCTTCTTTGTAGCGTTGTTGCGCTCGACATTTCGGTATTGAACTTGGATAGTGTATCAGTGATGTTTCAATTCTGTTATACTTGATCATCAGGTTTCCACTGTTTTCTGGTCATCCTGACTCACTTGATCAGCTATTGACCTGAATTTACAGTCTTCATTTAATCTTGTATCATTCTTTCATTTGACACTAACATGCCATGTTGTTGGGTTTGTTGAGTTCCAGTGCTATGTCATTTTAAGTTGCCTGTAGTCTTTACTTGAATATGGTCATCACCTGATCATGGTTGCAGTTGTATCCCCTTTGAACTTTGAAGTATTGATTATCTGTTTCCTGACTTGTTCAATTTTGGCTTTGCTGGCATTTTTGGTTCACTGGTCAAGTCCATTGCTATAACCTTTGTACTGTGGTCAGTTGCTCATTGTTTCCTTTTTCTACATCATTGTGTTTATCACAATCGTTTTGTTCATCCGAGCTTGCTCTGGATACTGTACACATGTGTGTTCGAGTAGGCATTAGCATGAGATGTAATCTTGTTTTAGTCTGAACTTTTGTTTGAGTTCCCTATGTACATCTATTTACTGTTTTACTTGAGTCTGTGCATATCGTAGCCTGGAGTTTATACACTGCTATTGGTTTTGATTTTGTTTGTCTCTGGTTTTGAGTTTTGGGGGTCGAGACAGTCATTCATTTGACTGTTGTCTGTGCACACTTGCGTGTTGTTTTCTGACCATGGTTAACATGCCTTGGGTATTATTTGAACTCTGAGTCACTGAACTTGTGTGATTTGGAACTTCATCATTTTGTTGCACTTTGATGTGCTAGCCTTCACTCGACTGTACAGTGCATTGTTGCTCTTGTATACTTGTGCTATGTTGCCTTGAATTGTTGCCATGATGTTCACGTGCATTTTCTATTTAAGTTGCAAGCTCTAGTTCCATGTAGTTGTTAATTGAGGCATGTGCAGTTTCATTCTTGGCCTCTCTATCTTTGACGTTGAGACCATTCATACATGTTGAGTCATGTCTGCCCATTCTTGTTACTGTCTTTAGCTGTTCGTGTTCCTATGCTTGTTGAAGATTATCTTGTGGCTTCACTCGTATCTCTTGTGATATCTTTTGAGTCTGTTTACTTCTGACCAATCTGGGTTAGATATTTTGATTTCTCGACGTATTAATTACTGTTAGTACTTGGAGTTATGGTGACTTTATATTCTGTTGTGGCGAGGCAGTGCACGCGTGCGTGCACTGCAGCCACACTGAATTGACAGATTTTAATCGATATTTCTTTTGTTCTTGATTCATCGACCTGTTGCGAAATTCGTAGGCTGTATTGGCGAGGCAGTACACGTTAGCGTGTACTGCAGCCAATTAGCATTGATGTTTTTAAATTGACATTTCAATTGTTTAAACTGCTTTGGATTTCTGTTTTGTGGATTAACACTGTTTAGTGTTATATCTGCCGTTATCCGGTTCTCTTATCGAGAAGTTGGGTATACGAGCTTTCTGTGACTGTCATCTATTTGAGATTGATTATTATTGCCGCCTATGCACTAATAAACTGGTTTGAATTAGACTGACCTGGGTATTATTTTCTTTTGAATATAATACTCGGGTCAGACCCGAGTATTTCAGGTTGTAGATTTTCTTCTTTGAGTGGCTGTTCAGGATATGAAGACTTTTCACATCGTTTGAAGCTGTCAGTGTCATTTTGTAGTAGTCGTGTCATTGTATAGAACGATATGTATTCATGTATATTAGTCGATAATGTACTTGTATATATAACTTCTAGAGTCAACAGTTATAGTTGTATCATATGTATAGTGTCAACTATGTATTAACTGACATCAGTTATATATATCTGAGACTTTTGTTTTTATCTGTGTTCCGCATTTATATTATCTGTGTTATCGTTATATCTAATGTCCTAAACTATTATGAACCATCGTAGTTTGTTTTATACTGATAATTGGGTGTGTCGATGGGAGTAAATAAATAAGATGAAAAAGAAAAAGTATATACCACTCCTATCGAGATAACCAATATTAGTGTAAGGCCAATTACGGATGGTCGCTCCTATCCAGCCTTATTCTTCGTAGTAATAGACAGTATTTCTTTTAATACTCTTTGTTATTACGAGCATAGAGGTGGGGCGTTACAAATTGGAACAGAAAGGTTTCATAAGGCCTAGTAGTTCAAACTGGGGTTCTCCAGTGGTATTTGTGAAGAAGCATGATGGTACAATGAGAATGCGTATTGATTACAGGGAATTAAATAAAGTCACCATCAAGAACAAATACCCACTCCCCAGAATTAATGATTTATTTGACCAATTAAATGGAGCAAAAATCTTTTCAAGACTAGACTTAGCCTCTGGATTCCATCAGATGAAGGTTGAGGAGGAGAGTATTAAATACACTACATTCAAAACAAGATATGGGCTATATGAATTTTTGGTAATGCCTTTTGGATTGGCAAATGCACCATCCTATTTTGTAGATTTAATGAATATGACATTTAGAGATTTTTTAGACAAATTTGTGGTTGTCTTTATTGATGACATATTGGTGTATTCAAAATCAGAAGAGGAACATACAAAGTACTTGCATCTGGTTTTGTCAAGACTAAGAGCACATAATTTAAAGGCAAAATTTACTAAGTGCACATTTTGGCAAAATGAAGTTAAATTTTTGGGACACATTATATCTCAACAGGGGATTAGTGTAGACCCAAATAAGGTCATTGCAGTGCAATCATGGAACAGACCCAAATTAGTGACTTAGGTGAGATCATTTTTAGGAATGGCAGGCTACTATAGAAGGTTTATAAAAGACTTTGCAATGATAGCCATTCCACTAACCAAGCTAACTAGAAAGGAGCAACCATATGTGTGGACAGAAAAGTGTGAACAAGCTTTTGAATCATTAAAGAAAGCATTGATGGAAGCTCCAGTCTTGCAAGTCCCAGAGGGAAATGAAGGATTAGTGGTTTACACAGATGCTAGTGGATCTGGGTTAGGGGCAGTGCTCATGCAACATGGTAGAGTCATAGCATATGCATCAAGGCAACTCAAGCCAAATGAAACCAGGTATGCCACACATGACTTGGAGCATGCTGCTGTAGTGTATGCATTGAAGCTATGGAGACATTACTTATTAGGTACTAAATTTGAATTGTTTACAGATCATAAATCACTTAAGTATTTGTTTTCCCAAAAATACTTGAACATGAGGCAACATAGGTGGGTAGAATTTCTAGCTGCCTATGATCTTGATATATTATATACTCCTGGAAAAGCTAACAAAGTAGCAAATGCATTGAGTAGGCATCAAGAAAGATTGGCAAGCCTAATGATGACTGAATTCAAGGATTTAACAATCCTCGGTGAAGTAGACATAAGAGAAGAGATTGGTGTATCAGACAATGCACACAGTGACATGATTGAATGTGGAAGATTAAGTCTTATCTCCTTGAGATCAACTCTGGTTGATAAAATAGGAAGAATGCAGAGTCAAGATGCTAATTTGAAAGAAAAGAAGGATATGATATCACAAGGTATATCAGTGGAAAATTATGAAGTTGATGATAAAGGCTACTTAAGGAAGAAAGGGAAGCTCTGCATACCCAATGTGGAAGAACTGAAGCAAGAGGTTATGAATGAGCATCATAAAACAAAATAAACTATACATCCAGGTGGTACAAAAATGTACCATGATCTTAAAAGAAATTATTGGTGGCCAGGTATGAAAGGGGCAGTGGCAAGATATGTGGCAAAGTGCTTAACATGTCAACAAGTCAAGGCAGATTATCAAAGACCCTCAGGCCTACTACAACCACTAGAAGTACCTACCTGGAAATGGGAAAGTATTTCAATGGATTTTGTGGATGGTTTGCCAATAACAAGAAGAGGTAATGATAGTATATGGGTTGTGGTTGATAGGCTCACAAAAACAGCACACTTTATCCCAGTGAACTCAAACAGAAATGCTCATAAATTAGCCCAATTATTTGTGAAGGAGATAGTGAGATTACATGGCATCCCCAAGACTATCATTAGTGATAGAGACACCTTGTTTACCTCAAGGTTCTGGGGTAGCTTTCAAGAAGCCATGGGGACAGAATTAAGCTTAAGCACAGCCTACCACCCACAAACAGATGGGCAAACTGAGATTGTTAACAAGATTTTAGAGGATTTACTTAGAGCATGTATACTTGACTTTGGAGGCAGCTAGGAAGATCATCTCTACTTAGCTGAATTTGCTTATAACAATAGTTACCAGTCCATTATAGGTATGGCTCCATTTGAGGCCTTGTATGGGAAGCCTTGTCTATCTCCTGCATGTTGGATGGAGGCAGGTGAAAGAGTGTTGCTTGGACCAGAACATGTGAAAGAAACCTTTGCAAGGATTAAACTAGTAAGGCAAAGAATGAAAGCAGCACAAGAGAGACAAAAAGCATATGCAGATAAAGGGAGAAGGCCCGTGGAGTTTGAGGTTGGAAATTATGTATTTCTCAAGGTTTCACCAATGAGAAAAATACTAAGATTTGGCAAGGCGGGAAAATTAACACCAAGATATATAGGTCCATATGAAATTATTCAAAGAGTAGGAACTTTGGCTTATAAGCTAAAATTGCCAGAGGAATTAAGTAGTATACATGATGTATTTCATGTATCTCAATTGAGAAAATGGGTGCATGATAAGGAGACCATTCTTGAATCTCCTACACATGTTGAAATTCAAGAAAATTTGATTTATAAGAAAGAACCAGTGGGCATTGTGGCTAGAGAAGAAAAGAAATTGAGAAATAAAATAATTAAGTTAGTTAAAATCCAGTGGAGCTTAGATGAGAATGACTGTGAGGCTAAAGATAGCATGAAGGACAAATATCCGAATCTATTTTCTGCTTAAAGGTATGCCTAAAAATTATGATAAATTTAAATAGCATTTATGTGTATTTGAATGGTTTTGAATGCATGAGTTTCTGAAATCTCCGAGATGAAGACTTACTATACAATTGAAAAAAAAATTGTGGAACACAATTCCTTTTAGGAGGGGAGTATGTGAAGACCCAAATTTTTGAGATAAAATTAATTTTAAAAAAAAGTTGGAAATCAGTTAACAGAGAATAATTAAAGAATAGAATAGTTTGAAAATAAATATTAAGAGTGAGTGAAATAATTAAATAAGAGGATAGTGATTTTTCAATGAATAATAATGAGAAGAAAATGATCAAGTATGAGTGAGTTTTACATACACATATCTCATATATATATATATATATATATATATATTAAATATGAGTAGCCAGAGAAATATAAAGTGATAAAATAAATCCTTCTGATAATTAAATTGCATAAAACCAGTTTAGTATTATTTGTGCATAAATACATTTTTAAAATAAATCAAGAGAAAATAAATGGTTTGAAATAATAGCTAGGAATAATAATAGAAAGTGGTATGAGTGAACTATTCAGGTTTAACAATATATACAATGAAGCTAAGTCACATAATTATAATGTATAGGTGAATCATGCAAATAGCATGTACATAGAAAAGCAGTAAAACAACTGCTTTTACCTAAAATGGGAATCAAAAGGAAAATGTCATAATTAGCTATAAACATGCATACAAAATTCTCTTATTTTTGTAAGGATAAAATGGGTTTTCCCTCTATTAAAACCCTATTCAAATGATTTAAATCAAGGGGAGAAGCAGTAGTTTAATCTGGGAGAAATAAAAACAGAAACATATTTCAAAAAAAAGGGGAAGAACTCACACTGTTTTCAAACTTAAGCATTCTCGGGGAAGAGAAGAGGAAGGTGAGTGATTAATCACCTATGAGATTTAAGACATTAAGACCCAAATTAAGGGCAACCAAATTATTTATATAAAATTATATTATGTTTTTTTTCTGTTTGATTTTATTCTCTGAATGAATGTATGTTGATTATGGATGGTATTTTGGTTGAACTTTTGGTTGAGAATATAATCTACTTTGATCTGTTGTGGTAGTTTCAATTTTGCTTTGAAATATAATTAATCAAATAAATATCATGATCATAGAAATGGATTTTTATAATCCAGTTTTTATAAGAAAATGAGTTAAATGTTTTACTGAAAAATAGGTTATATAAAAAGGAAATGAAGAAGGTAGTGTGAACAATGAGGTTCATGTTTATGTCTAGTTCATTTAAAAATTGATATGAACAAAGCAATATTATATATATGAGTTGTTTTGTTCAGATCACAAGCCAATATGTTTTTATGGGTTTTTCTCAAAAACCATATCCTATGTTCACAGTAAAATAAACATAGTATTTCATAAGATTTCATCAGATTTATGCAGGCAATAGGAAAATTTCTAGAAATAAATATATAAGCAGGCTTTGGAAAAATATGTTTAAGCAAAAATAATTTTGAAATGAGATGTGCAATTTTGCATGAATGTTTGGTATGTCTGGATGTAATCTTTGAGTGAGTTTAATAATCTTTGACTTATGTAATAAATGAAAGAATATAAGCATTTCTGGAAATTAAAAAGAGAAATTCCTCAGAAAATAAATAAGCATGGTCTCTAAATTATAAAATAATTTAGGAGTAGTGCCTTGATCTATTCATCATCAGGTGGGTGATGGGTATGTGCATGACTTGCTTAAGTCTTGTAGGGCTCTGTGTAAAGGGTTAACAGAATTGAGCCCCTTTGCAATGCACACTTAGTGTTCAATGGTAAGAGTTTCAGACCAAATAAAATGAAAATGAGGTTGAGAAATTATGCTATGGAATTTAGGATGTTATTCCATAGGAGCTTGTGCATGTACAACTGAATGAAGTAAGATGGATGAATGCTTGGATGTATGATTGTTAGATAAGTTTAAATATACATATACTCAGGTTTTAATATGAAAATGAATAGCATCAAATGTATGAGCTCTCTACCCAGTCATAGTAATTTACAAGTTATTACAATCTTTGATTTCACTCACACCAGAATTTATTTCTGACCCTATTTGTTGCCTTTGCAATATTTGGGGTGTCTCATTTTTATTGAGGCAGCTCAAAGTATTGCTGCTGGGAAAGATGCATGAGTAGCTTGCTTGCATAGATATTTGGAGATCTTGATGAATTTAAAGTGTTTAAGAAAAGTAGCAGTGTTATTGTAATAAATAAGTTAGACAAACTCTATTATGTTTTAAGTATTTCCAGGATTGAAATTTGCTTGTTATCTTGTAAAGGATATGAAAAAAAAGAGATTAAGTATTATATGTGTGTTTATGGGTTACTGGTATAAGCAACTGATCTTGATGTTCTCTGGTGGATTATGATGAAGAAAATTATGCCATGTAATCTGATATGTGGACATACTTTCTTTGGCAATATTTGATAAATTTTTAATTATAAGGTTGAAGTAGTTTTTGAAAAAGCATGTAATAAAAATTGTTAAGTGATAAATTGAATCTGGTTTTGGCTAACCAGTAAAGCTTGTACATGCCTTATAATTGATATATGACCATGGAAAAAGCTTGAAGCCTTAGCCTGCAAATCCTATTTGAACATCTGATTTCCAGTGAAAATTTGTATTGCATTGTATAGTAGGATGAGGTGCATGCTACATACTTGTAATCTCTACTGCAACCATATTTAACTGAGCCTTGTTGTCTACCTATTTGATTTAAGTCCGATTGCATTTTGGTCTTAGACAAGTCAGTTGTAGTATGCATTGCCATGTAGTCTTATTAGGAATCAAGCATGTCAATTATTCCACTGTTTATTGATTATAATCATTGGTTCTACTCTTTGGGAATTCATCAGTAATCTAAACTATATGTCCATCTGAAAGTTTTGAATGGGTCTGATTTTGACATTGCTTTGATCATACTGCTTTCATGTATATGCAAGTCTTCATTTGATATGATAGGTTGAGTTTGCATTCTGTTCAATTATATTGTCTCCTCTGTTTGGCCTTTAAACTAGGTTACCACCTTGATATTCATCTGATCATTGCATAGTTTATAAAACATGATATGAGCATATTTCATGACATAAAAATTGTTTGTGTTTGAAATAAGAACCCCGGGTTAAAACAAATATGCATGAGTTGTTTTAACACCTTAATTTAATCAAAAATAACAAGTATCAAATTCCAAAATCCCAAAAATCAAGTGCAGGGCTTGTAAATCCAGGAATTCAATCAATTTGGGAAATAAAACAAGAAAATAATAAGTGGTCATATTTGAACTAAATATTAACCAAGCATGAGTACAAAAAAAAGATTAAACAGTAGAAATGGCTATGTGACATAAATATCTCTCAAGTGTGAGAAACATTGTGTGATTGAATTTCTTTGCTAATTTAATTACTCTGATAGGCAAAGAAACATTTATATATATATATCCATATATATAAATGGCATGACCTAATTTATATACTAATATTTTTATATTGGTAAATTCAGGATCTTGGGGAAATCACTGCAAATAAATGATAAGAGAAGTGGGTCACTTCAATAAAACTATAACAATTTCTGAAAAATTATTTCTTTATATATATAAAATATAATTTCGGTAAAATTATTTCATTTACCCACTTTAAAACAATATTGTGTTGGTTTGCCTTATTCAACCGTTACGAAATTCCGATTAATAACATGGCGTCTCACATATCGACTAAAATTCATAAGCAACTCAACAGATAAATTAACACAATATAATTTTTTTTATAATAACTAACAAATACGCACTCATATATATAATGCACTCAAACTCAATCTGGGGCATTACTAACCCTATCTATAATGAGTACCTAACCAAAGCATAGGTGTTTGCACAATCCTAAACTCTGATACCAAATGTGACGAATCAGGATTTTCGACCCTCGAAAATCGACACTAATACGTCCGTTGTATTGCGTGCCGAGTAACCAAATGCTAGGAAAACCGATCATTATGGAGAAAGAAAGAATAAAGATAGAAGAGAGAAGAAGAGAAGAAGAAACTAAAACAATCACAGAATTTCAGAATCGGAGTGGAATAACATATAATATAATATGAATGATCTTTATAAAACAGAAACTGTAATATACATACATCCATCGGAGTACAACAACCAATCACCAATCATCAGTCTCAACAGTTATAATAACTTATCCTTACAAATGCCGATAATTCAAATAACAATGCGGCGGAAAAATAAACAAATACGAAAATACGACCAGAAGACCTCCAGCTCGCCTGCTGAAGCTCCAAAGCATCCAAATATATATTTGTAAATATGCTCGGTCTGGCCCGAGCATTGAAAGAGAAGAACACCTGGATCAGTCTGGTAAACCAGCGTGAGAAAACACATCTCAACTGAATTTTAAAGTTATAAAAACTTTCCTATATCAAAACAAAGGTATCTCATAAGACCAAGCCCACACATAAACACTGATAGGTTTTTACCATACGATAACCAAAACATTTCATATCAAATCTTGTTATATTATACTAATGTCTAGTATACAAATAATATTAATCATACCCGAAATTGTTACATTGATTAAATTTCAACATACTAGCTGCAAAAGTGGGTTCTACAAACAAAATGGCAGGCTCGTAGTGGTGAATGGATTTCCATACAATGTGTGACGACCCAGAATTTTTAGCAATATCAATTTAATAATTTATATATAATATTTAATTGATTTGATATATCTTTTATTTATAAGATTTGAATTAACACTTTTCTTTTAATAAATATCTAATTGGTGAATTTTATCTTTTAAAACTAATAAATTATTTTCTATTTATAATGGATATATATATTTGTATATATTGTATATAGGAAAGCTTTGTTTTAAAATTCAACTAATAAATTATGTTTTTCAAATTTCTAATATACATTCTAGTGATTTGGGAATTATGATTTATTTAAAATAAGCTTTTTAAAGCTATTTAATAAACAAATATATGGGTTAAATACTTAAGATAAATGTTTAAATAGTTTAAACTCACTACAAGGGGAAACATGTTTTCCGACGGCCAGAAGCCGTCGGCGGCCGTCGGAAACCGTCGGCCGCCGTCGGAAAAAGCCGTCGGCGGCCGTCGGAAACCGTCGGCCGCCGTCGGAAAAAGCCGTCGGAAATGGCTTTGTCGGGAAGCGGTATTTCCGACGGCTTCCAACGGAAGCTGTCATATTCTGTTCTGACAGATCTCGACGGTTTCCGACGCCCGTCGGAAACCGACGGAAACCACCGGAAATGGTAACTTACAGGCCGCCATTATCCATCGTGAGCCGTCGGAAATTTTGACCAATGAGCTGTCGGAAGCCGTCGGAAATCTACTGTTTTTTTTATTTTGCTGCAAATTTAGCCTTCCAACCACATTTCTCTTCCAAACACTATAATATCAATACTGCACAATCCAATATACAATAATCCAACCAAATATCCAAACCCAAACTATAAAATATTTAATAAACGCACAAATAAATAAAATTACATCAAAATATAAATAACCATTCCAACATTAACAATAATCCTAACAATAACTGTTCTACCATGTTGCTAATACACAAATTCATCAATATTCTCATACACGTCCTCATACAACCATAGAATCAAATGTGTCAAACATAATTATACATAAATCAACAATTATCTACGCCGTCTACCAAATCATTCTAAATTAAAACAAAACATACCTGAACGAACAAGAAAGCAAGTAATGAATCAATCTCCTGCAGATCCAGAGCCAGCCGAGGAAGGAAAGCGACCACCACCCTGCTGCTGCTGCATGTACTCTAACAACTGTGCGGTGTGCATGGCCTGTTGGTGGTTCTGCTCCTCCAACTGGGCAACTCTAGTCCGCAATTCTTCTATATCTGCAAGATCGCTCTGAGATCTACTCCGTCGTCCCCTACTCTGACTATTGGACTGCAATAATTGAAAAATAAATAAAATCCAAGTTTATTGTTTTGAAAAGGTGAAAATGAAGTATTTTAAGAAAAAGTAAATTATTTACCGCTAAATTGCCAAATCCGTATCGTCGACCATGCTCTGCTGGATCCATAACGGACTCAAAAATAACGTCTTCCTCATTGGTCGTCAGTTGATCTCGACCCGTGTCAGCAAGGAGTTTCTGCCGCTGCTCCATAAACTTCTCCTGCATTAACAAATTAATAATATCATATCTTATGTCATCATAGTTTAATAATTAAAACAATTATTAATACTGAATAAAATGAAATATGCTTACATGGCTTTTGCTGGATTTTGCATCCTGCCATGTGTACGAAACAGTCCCGTCTGGATTAACATGCTCGACAGCATGCGTACGGGTGAACACGTCCATATAGCTGACAGGCCCATATGACTCGACTTCCTGAAGTTGATTGTTACATACAATTATTATACATTTAAAATCATATAGTATAAACTATTTACATTTATTATTCAGTAAATTTACCAACTCCTGCCGATACTGCTGAAACGACTTCGATCCTCCGCGATGAGTGACGGGATTCTTATTTCTATTTGCAGAGTTTCTATCTCACTCTACCTGTACATTCAAAATTTGATACATTATTTTTCGATCACGTCAAATTAATAATTCAAAAAAAATAGTATACTTGCCTTTGCCTCGTCCGTCTCCCAATATCTCAACCAAGCTTGCCACACGCTCTCTCCCATCCACCGTGGTTTCTTACCAGATTTCTTAATCTCAGATATCGTATCCCTGTAGTTCTTGCACATCTTCTTCATCCAATATTCTCGTGCCAGCATCATATCGTCTGTCTGGATGTCTATCTCAGCCTGTGTTAAAAAAAAGATTACACTTTAAATGATATAAACAGTAGAAAAACGACAAAAACGAATTAAAAATGAAAAACAGAAAAATATCCATACTAGGACATCCTGCCATATGCACTCTATGATGTGAGGAGGGATGTTATCCCACTTCGGCTAGCAAGCACTCATCCTACTACGATAGGCAGCTCTAGAGCCGTCCAACACAACCTTAGAGGAAAGTAGGTCGAACCCCCTGTTTTTAAGTACGATATAGATAAGTACGCACGTATATCATAGAAAAAATAAGATGCTAAATAAAATTTAATTCTTACCCATCTTCTCTAGGGACTAACGATACAACTGCACGCTGTGGCTCTTGCGATGGGCCACTGCCATCGCCTCCTGACGATCGGGAAGAGCTCCTACCTCTACATGATATATTGATAAACCTGTGACATATACACATCATTATATAAGAGAATAAAAACATGATAATTAATATATTTCATATGAAAATGACATCAACGGTATAAATTGCTTAATTAATTACTGAAATGGAAATAGAAATGGAAGTGTGTTATACCTGATTCATAATGGGTGTACTATTCCAACGATAAGCAGAGTTCATTGCATTTTCAATAAAAATTGCTAAATAAATGACAAATGGAAATAACATAAAACATGCAAACAATAGTAAACGGATTTGGTTTCATAGTTACATCAATTTCATAATACATCAATAATTCAACATAGTTACATCAATTGCAAAAAACAGATTCAGATTTATATCAGTCATCATCGTCTTCTGATTCAGATTCGGTCTCGTTTTCGACGATATTTTCCTCCGCACTGTCAAATGCTTCTACCAAAACATTTGATTCATCGATCAAAGGACCAAAATCTGTATGATCGTCTGTAATTATTATTTCGTTATTTTGCTCAAGATCTGCCTGATAAGCTTGTTCATCCGGAATATTCTTCCCATCAAATGTGAATCTGGCCTTTGTTTTAAAAACTGCAGACCAATCTGCTTTATCTCTTTTTAGAGATGGATAAGGAGCGTAATAAACTTGCAATGCTTGTTTGGCTAGTACAAAAGGATCATACTTGTGATAGTGCGATGTATGCTTTATTTCGATAAGATTATAATCCTTGTGCACATTAATTCCAGAACCTGGAACATTGCTAAACCAATTGCATCTAAATAGAAACACCTCCTCCGCGGGTCGTGAGAAATATGTCAGTTGCAAAATTTGTGTCAGAACGCCATAAAAATCATTTAAATGATTTTCTGGATCGTCACTACCTTTAACAAATACACCAATATTATTTGTTAATTTTTCTGCACCGTATTCTTTGGTGTTAAATTTATATCCATTGATGAAATATATTGGATATGTCTTGACCACTCTTTTCTGTCCCATCGCTAGATGTTTCAACCCTTCGTCAACAACATAATTTCTCGGCTCATAAACGTAATTTGAAAACCAACCGGAAAATTCCTTACTGAGATCTCCGTTCGGATGTTCACGTTCATAAACACTGTTTATATAAACAAATTATTACATTAGGTTATACACACGCATGCATTATAGAAAAGAATAAAACACAAATTATTATTTCAGATTACCTAACAAACGGTGCAACCTCGGCACAATTTAGAAGAATATAAGTGTGTGCTACATGAAGATCTCTATCGTCTAACCATATTTCTACACATTTTCCAGAAGGCCAACCATATTGTCTAAAAATAGATAACATTGCTTGAGAGGACTCTTGTTCGTCGCCTTCGTCATTACGAGGAACACTTTGAAATGAAATATTCACATGGTCACTGAAATAGTGAGAGAAAAAGAACGAAGCTTCTTCTTCGATGTAAGATTTACATATCGAACCTTCAACTCGTGCTTTTTGCCTCACTTTTTTCTTCAGATGATTCAAATATCTATGCAAAATTAATTTATATTAACTTCATCTTTCAAATGCAATTAAATTACGTTATAACATATTACATACCTCTCAAATGGATACATCCATCCATATTGGACAGGACCTCGAAGTCGTGCTTCGGATGGGAGATGAACAGGTAAATGTTCCATCACATTAAAAAAAACCTGGCAGAAATATTTTCTCTAATTTGCAAAGCAATATAGGAATGTCCACTTCAAGTTTACGTAAACGTTGCACTTTTAAAGTAGTCGAACAACGCTCTTTGTAAAACATACTAAGCTCTGTTACTACCTTCCAAACTTTTAACGGTAGTAGTTCTTTGAACATTACGGGAAATAAATTTTCCATCATTATGTGACAGTCGCTTTTCATTTCGCTCAATCTACCATTTTTAAAGTCAACACATCTACGAAGATTTGATGATATCCCATCAGGAAATCTTAACCCTTCCACCCATTTTAACATAGTTTTAACTTGATTATTATCTAATTCGTAACATGCTTTGGGTTTTTTACTGTCATTTGGTTTCATATGAAGCTCAGGACGTTTGCATAATTCTTCTATATCACGTCTTGATTTCAAATCATCCTTCGTCTTCCCTTTCACATTCAAAATTGTGTTAAAAACATTATCAAAAACATTTTTCTCATTGTGCATCACATCTATGTTATGGCGAAGCAGAAGATGTTTCCAATACGGCAACTCCCAAAAAATAGTTTGTTTGCACCGTTATGAACAACTGATTTGATATATCTTTGATTTATAAGATTTGAATTAACACTTTTCTTTTAATAAATATCTAATTGGTGAATTTTATCTTTTAAAACTAATAAATTATTTTCTATTTATAATGGATATATATATTTGTATATATTGTATATAGAAAAGCTTTGTTTTAAAATTCAACTAATAAATTATGTTTTCAAATTTCTAATATACATTCTAGTGATTTGGAAATTATGATTTATTTAAAATAAGCTTTTTAAAGCTATTTAATAAACAAATATATGGGTTAAATACTTAAGATAAATGTTTAAATAGTTTAAAACTTATTCTAGCTTTAGTTTAGATTTAAATTTATTAACAAAAAGATTTGTTTTATTTTCTTTTTAAGTATGGCTTGATAAACATAGTTTAAAAATATATATAAGTTTTGAATGCAATTTTGTCAAATGATACTTTAGTATAGTATAAAATAAGGAGTTATAGTAAAAAGATAATTTCTTTTATAAATCATTTCAAATTGATAAATGTGTAATTTATTTTAAATGATATAAATAAAAATGTACATATAGGAATACAAGATTTTAAGTGATAAGTTAGACATAGAGATAAAACAAATATACATAAGTAAATTTTATAGTTTTGAAAATTTTAAAACAAACACACTAAATATTTAAACAACATGTTAGAAATAACATTCACCCACATTCCTTTATCAAACCAGAAATCTGCATAGTCAAATAACTTGTTAGAAAAGCTTGCATAGGATAAGTATGAAAACAAATGGTTCGAATATGATAACCATGCAGTCTTGAGTACAACCAAATCAAAGGATATGTAGGCTGGTAAGGAAAATAAACATTTATAAGGACATGGCATTTAATGCTAGTAAAGCAAATATCTTTTCTAGTACATAAGCATGTAATCTCGGCCACCAAGCTATGAAACTATCTCTGATAATTGTACAACTTGTACACTGTTTTGTATAAAAAAATGATACCCTGTAACATGTTTTATAAACATCACCCTGCAAACTACTTTCCCTATATCATCTTTTCATTTCTATTCGAGCTAAGTAAAAACTAAGATAAAACTTCATTTAAAAAAACCTAAACATACATTCAACAACAACAAGCAACTCAGTACAATAGAGAATCAAGTGGGAAGATTTCAGCTTGTAATTTTGAAGTCTGTTGCTAAAACAAACCATGCTCTGTTCTTTAACAAAATCCTGGTGAGTAACATTTTATTTTAAATATATAACTTAAGTTAATTTGGAGCATGCTTGTCTCTGTGATAATATATATTTTGTATATATATGATTGTGCAAATCTGTGTATATCTGTTCTCTTTTATACTCTGTTTGACTGTTGTTTATTTTCCTTTGAGTAGATATGTAAACCAACCCTCACCACTTGATCTAATAATTGTTTGAACTTAGGATGTAAACAAATATTGTTTGTCTGGTTATAATCTAAGTGTTGAAAATTTATTAAAGTTGAATCAACTTGTATTTGTCTCTGGAAACCAAGAAAGTTAAATACAACTTTAAATATGTTTAAAAACAAATTTCTTGTTTTAAGAATTCAGGGGTATAAAGTGAATCTACATACAAAAACATGATTTTTAAAACAAGATTTATAATTTTTAAAGAAGGGGGTGAAGAGCAGTTTTGGTTCAACTGTTTTGTGCATTTGGGGTTGTCGTGGGTGATCTTGTCGACTGGAGATGTCGAGTGTTTGTCTGGAGGTAGAGGAGTGACCAGTGGTCCTTGGAAAAATGGCTCGGTGGTGGATAGTCAACGGTGGTAGTGGTGGCGTTGATTTCTTTTTTCTAAACCTAGTTTTGTGTGGCTTTGGTTTTTCGTCTCGTTCGACGTCAAAGATCGATCGAGTGTAGCGAGCCATTGGGGTTTGGTAGAGGGGAGGTAGACGAGGCTGTGGCCGGTGGGGGTGGTCCTCAGGTGGTCGGAATTTGGGAAGAGGCGAACTTCCAGGCTTTGTGTTGGGTTGTGGTTGCGTTCTAGGTTGTGGAATCGAGCTCGTTTTCGAATTTCGATGATGGACGAGGTTCAGATGGTAGTGGATTGGCCAGTGGGTGGTGGCCGACCTGCTCGTGGATGAGGCGGCGTCGAGTGACGAGCGGTGGCTCCGTGCACGTGCATGGAGCAATTATCGACGATGAACTGTTTTTACGTGCACGAGGCATGTTTTCCTGGTAATCGTCTTGAGTGTTAACTCGAGAGAGTTTCGTGTTGGGCTTGGAGTAATTTGGGGTGAACTCGGGTAGTTTTTGTTTCAGAAGAGTTAACCTGTACACAATTTTTAAAATGTTATTTTTTTTAAAATTTAAATCAAGTTAATCCGTGGCTAAAGAAAGTTTAGCTCCCAGATTTTTGAAGTAAAGAAGTTTATAAATCTAAATACTTTGAATAAGTCTAAATATTTTGAACTTAAGGTAATTTGATTTAAAATCCCTCAATAACAAAAGAATTGCTTTAATTTGTAATTTAAGGGTTTTTAAAAGTTAGTTTTATAAAGAGATTTAAAGTTCAATTAGTGTTCGTTTAAACTTGAAATTTAAAATGAATTTCAAAGGAATAGCGAAATATATGTTTTTAACATATTGAAGTGAAAATTTAAATAAATAATGGAAAATGAATTTACTTTAAGTAATAAAGATTAAGGATTTAAATTAATTAACTATTAAGATAATTAGAATGATAATTGATAATTTGTATTGATTAAATTTGTAATTATAAGTTTGAATGAATTAATTAAAGTTTAAATAATGAATTAAGTAATTAATATTAATTAAGAATCATAGATTAGACTTTAATTAATCAATGAATGGTTAATTGAACTTATAATTAATAATGATTAATGTAAGTTAATTATTTTAGAAAAGTAATTAAATAAATGTTAATGAAGGTCATTAACTAGATTATTTTATAATTAATCAATGTAATTGATTTTTAATAATTGATTAGATAAATTAATTAAATAATAATCATTTTAAGTGTTTAAGTGTAATTACTTAATGGGAAGTAATTAAGGAGTTAATTACTCATTTTAATTAATTAAGTAATTTGATTAATTTGAGTTAATTAATTTAGTTTAATTAATTTGGATTAATCACTTGATGATTTGGAGGTATAATTACTTAGGAAAGTAATGGACGAACAATTACTGGATGTAATTAATTGGGTGATGTTTTATTAATAAAGTAATTTGAGTATAATTACTTTGTATAATTAATTAAAGGATTAATTAGAGATAATTAATTATGGAAGTAATTTGAGTATAATTACTTGAAATTAATCAAGGGATTAATTAAGTCTGTTTATTGGGAAGTAATTAATTTAGGACAGTTAATTACTGTATGTTATTAATCAAGGTGATTAATATATATGATTTGAAGATTAGTTTTTCTTAATAAAAATTAAGAAATAAAATAACTAATTAAAAGTTAATTACTTGATGTAATTAAATTAAATAATAAATGTAATTAGAGATCATTAATTACTATAATTAATGCTGAAATTTAGAATGGATTTATTTGGAAATAATTAATAAATGAAGAAATTTATTAATGTAATTAATTAAGTAATGTAATTGCTTTTGGTTAATTAATAAATGAAGTGATGTAAAGATTAATTTCTATATTTGGTTAAAGATAATTAATTTGTGTAAATAATTAAAGGATAATTACTTAAATGTAATTAAAGATAATTAATCAGGGATGATTAATTAAAATGAATAATTGGATGATGATTAATTAATTGATTGATAATTAATTAATAGTAATATAAGCAAGTTTAATAATGGTGAAGTAATTAATTTAATTTACTTTAAATTAATTAAAGATAAGGTAATTAATTTAATTCATTTTAAATTAATTATAAATGGTGAGATTATTAATCCTTGTTTATATATGATGGATGATATGGTTTGAAATCTCAGATATGAGATAAATAATGCTGTGTGATATGGATGCTTTAATTGAAGTGTGATGATAATATAGATTATCTATTTATGCTGATATGTGAATTATCTATCTGTGATATTATGAATTATCTATCTGTGTTGATATAGATAATAAATTGGAATTGTTTTAAAATTTAAAACAACTTGGCCTTAAAAGACACGTTTGGATTTCGATGAGACCGGGATCGGATCTTTCCATATTTGGGGGTCCGAAAACCACATCGATCCAATTTAACGTTAGGTCATGAATCTCAAGTGAAGATGAAGATTCAGAGTGCAAGGGTTATTGTCGTTAACTCTGAGGATGTTTCCAAAATGAGTGTAACGAGATAATGCCTTCGGTTTCGTTCGAACCCGGAACGAACTTGTATGGATTGAATGCTTTCAGAACATCGTCAGGTGGACGATGAGCAGTCTAAGAGATGTGTTCTCTAAAGGTAAATCGTAGCCTCAAGCCTCATCAACCGGGAATGGCTAAAACAGGGGATTAAATTTAAGATCTGATTTCAAGATTTTGAAATTAATTAAGTTTTATAACTTTAGTGTTTAAAATAAGTTAAATAAATTAAAAAGAAAAAGAAATTAATTTTAAACTCTTTATGATTTCCTTTATGACCAATTGTTATTTAACATGTAAATTTAAAGTGTTAAGAAAATTTGCTTTAAACTTTATTAAAAGTAAATAAGGATTTATTTCAAACTTTAAATCTAAATTGGAATTTAAAAAGTAAATTTGAAACAATGTTTTCAACTATATGGTAAACAACAATTAAATCATAAATACGAATGAGTTTACTATAATTAATGAAGATTAATGAGTTCTTAATGGTTAATCAAATTATAATCAATAATGATTAATATAAGAAATTTCTTTAGAAAAATGATTAAAGAAATTTTTATGAAGGTCATTAACTAAGATTATTTAAATAATTAATTAATGTGATTAATTGTAACAATCAATTGGATTGAATTAATTAATGATAATCATTTATGAAGTTGTGTAAGTGTAATTACTTTATGGAAGTAATTAAGAAATTAATTGTTCATTGAAATTAATTAAGAATAATTAATTAAGGATTAATTATTCAATTAAGGATTAAATTATGATTAATTAAAGGATAATTCATTAAATGTTTTGTAATTAATCGATTATTAATTACCATAACTAGTAAATTTATTCATAGAAATAAATCTGATTTAAATTAATCAGTCGATTAATAATAAAAAAATTCACTTGTGAATATTTGGATCATACTGAATCATTGAATTGTTGATATTCCCTAATCTGTGATGTTGTGTGATATATTCTAATTTATGTGTGATCTGTACTATAGTCCATTTATCTGGGATGAATGTAATATATTATCTGTAATTTATATATCTATGATCTGTGAATGAAAGATGAGCGTTATAGTTTATACCGCTTATTAACTATATTTCTGTATTTTGATCTATGATGATTGAATGATGTTGCACTATTGTGTGAAACCCCTGGACCACACTTTTACACACACAAATATGGATTTCACGAGGAAATCAGTTAAGTCACAGATGATTTAAATTTAATGTTTTTGAAATTGAAATTTTAATTTCAATTGATTTTGGAAATGAATTTGGGTTAAATGTTAAAGCTTTTGAAAATGAGTTTTTAAGATAAAAATTATTTTGGATAACTTGGTAAAATTTCCAATTTAAATCATTCAAATTGAATTTGAATTCAAAATTTGGAATTGAATTCCATGATTGGAAATTATGGTTAAAGATGTTATAAATGTGTTTATATGAATTTGAACCATTTTAAAATATTATTTAGGGAGTTTGAATTTAACCCAAAGACTTTAACTCGTATAAATGAATCAGATTTTCCAAAATGAAAACTGTTTGTTTTCAAATGATAAAAGCTTTCATATATAAGAAATGAAATTCCAATTTAAGTTAAAGGAATTTCAAGTTTGAATTGAAAAATGGTTTTCCAAATTATGAGTGAATTCTTTTTGAAAGCTATGAATTAAATCTTGATTTAAAGATTTAATGAGTTAATCCAATTGAAATGGAAATCGATTTGAGAACTATGAAGAATCTTTGTGAAACTAGGTGAACTTTGTGAGATGAATCTTTTTGTAAAAGATTAAAATGGTAATTTGTTTAAACCATTTGAAGAAAAGTTTTGGGTAATAAGTTGTGACTTAATTGAAATCCCAATATCCATATGTTTTAAAATATTGCGCTCATTATTCGGTTTAGCCGGGAGAGGACTTTGTGTCATATAACCCATTCTGAATAGTGATACGACGTAAATGGATAGCATTTGAAGACCGGTGGTGAAGACCGGGTATTTGTGAAAACGATAGGATAACCTATCGATTGTCTCTGCACCGAGTGGCCCCGGTATAGAGATTCCCTAAGTGGTGGGAAGTCCGATCGGGATTGTGAATACCCGGATTGCAAGGGATTCTTTGGAAGTGCCTTCGGTTCTGTTCGAACCCGGAACAGACTTGTATGGTTGTATGTCTGACATTACACTTTGAGATATAAAGCTGATTTCTTTCAAATACATTTCTGTTTGGTGGCGGAGAATTTATTCTCTTAGTTTAACACCCTTCTCTGAGACGTACGAGCTTAGAGGTTATGTAGTTGAAGGTTATCAGTGATATACTCCCAATTTGGTAGTGTGGCATGCTGAGTGTTGCTGTGTGTTGATGGTCATTTGTTGATCAAAGCATGGCTTTGTGAAAAAGCGTAGCTTTGTGGACGAGACCTCATCGGACCTCACAAACCGAAAATGGTCGAAACAGGAAAGATGTGGCAAGGTTATGAGGGTCGCTTCCTTTAGGGTATGTCATTTCCTTCTGGAAAAAGGTGATATTATTGTATGGAGCCTAGATATTTACCTATGTGGTTGCTCCAATCTCATTTACTGTGTGATTGTTGCTGTGTGATCGAGGCCTCGGATAAAGGTCCCAAAGGATCGGGGGTGGCATACTCGAGTAGTAGTTACCTAGTGATAGAGGTAACTCGGCCTTGTGTTGGCAGAGATCCGGGTAGGTTCTCGGGACGTCCCTCCAGAGGCATTTCCATGTGGCAGTAGGAAGTTCCTTAGCCTGACCATTTGTTGAAAAATCCAAAGAAACAATACGAGCCCCTTACAATTGCAGTTGTATAACCTGTCTCTTCAGGCGGCAGCTATTGCAAGCATAATATAATGGTACCTATGCTGGCTAAGATTAATATTGTATTTTTGAAATGATTTTGTACACTATGCACTATTAATAATATCAAAAGAGTTTTCTTTTGCATAGTAAGCATGTTTGACTATCATAAGAAGAAATCTCCTCCAAGTCTGCGATTGCATTGAGTGTGTGGTGGGAGGTCTTATGGTAGTTTCATTTTCGAAAAGCACTGCGAATTTCAATGTTTAAAATTCTTTTGTTGTTTGTTTAAAGATAAACTGTTTTTGTTACTCACACCAGTCCCATGACTGACTCGGAGTTTATTGTTCCCTTCCTAAACTCTGGGTGCCCACAATTTTCCACACGGGCAGTCTAGAGTTGGGGTTTTCAGATAGTCAGGTTTAGTAGATTATCTGGAGCTAGTTCTGTTTTGGAGTTCATGCATGACTGACGTTGCTTATCTTGGTGCAACGTGATGGGGGTTCGAGCTGATGTTGGAGTTTTTACGGCATTCTCTATGCCGGATCATTTGGAGTTGTCACTTCTGTTTCCCGCTGTATCATTATTTATCTCTGATATTCTTGTATCATATTGATATCATTGTTGTATATCATTCTGAATATTGTATTCATTGGAGTTGTATATGATATCATCTATTTTTTTATTCCGCTGTGTTGTTATACTTGTTGTGTTATAAGCTCCGGGGAGCCAGATTTGGCGTTTGAATCTACGGCATTCGAGTACAAGTGAGGTACGGGTGCCGATTTTCGAAGGCTGAGTTCAGGAACCTTACAATTACGAAAATCCCAAATATCATTATCTTCCAAAACTGCACATTCGAACGCATATACTTTTGCTCAAAGTGGTTCTCGAGTAAATCCGGCCCCGATCTCTCCGGATCAACAACGAGAAAGAGGCCAATATTTGATAATCGGGTATTTAACTATTAAAGCAAACAATAATATCTAGCACCATAAGTAATCACTAGGCCCGTTTAATAAATCTTTTATTTATTAAATCAATTTCCAAATATTTACTTCAAATTAACTTTAAAAGGTATATCCTCAAAACCATTTCAATCTTCAATAAATGGAAACATTTCCATATACTTATATTAACGGTATAAGCATATTCACAAATCATTTCATTTTCAACACTTTAAAAAATATTTCCATATACTTATATCAACGGTATAAGTATATTTAATGACACTACCATTTGGAGACACGCCAAATAGATTTCTATAACCGTACAACCCAAAGTTTATATGCCTCTAGACGGGTGTTAAGTATAGGAAGCAATGCTCCTACACCACCAAGCCATTTGTACGATCATAAGAACCGATTCGTGTATTTCACGATGGAAGGTAAAAACATAATTTATTGGGTCAAAACGAATGTTGCGTATTATTACGACAACCCAAAAAACATTAGTATAGGGATTCAATTTGTTATATATATATATATATATATAATCCCATATACTATATAAAATATTTCTTTTCGGAAATCATTTACTATAACAACACTTTTATAGTCCATGCCTTCCATACTTCCACGAAAACGCCTATTACAACAATAAATGTTGAAATCTATGTTTCCATTACTTATCCATTTTAAAATGTTTTCAAAACCATTTAAAATTCCATTTGGAATTATTACTTCCAAAACCTTTCCTTTAAAAAAGATAAATTACTTTTTAAAACCATTAACTCCATCAAAATATTTCTTTCAACATTCCTTTAAATAAAAATCCATATTTAACATGATTAACTCCATATCTAAATTTCAACATAAATCATTTCTATATTTATAAACTACGTTTATAAATCTCACTTCTATTTTATAAAATTATTTTATTTATAAATTCTATTTATAAATCATTCTATTATAAAAACAAATTTTACTATCAAAATCCATTTATAAATCAATTTTTTTAGAAATCAAATTTATTTATAAAATCCATCTACTAAACAACTTCAAATCCATTTACTAAACATTTATAAATTTAATTTTTAAATAAACTTCTTTATTTATAAAATATAACCTTTATAAAAAAATTATATAAACTTATCCCAAAATCTTTATTCAAAGTATTTCTCAAAACTAACATCAAAAATCATAACTTTTTATTTGTTTGAAAACAAAACCATTCCTTTTAATAATTTAAAAATTATTAAAACATATTTATACTTTTAAAATTACTTTGAAATCCTTTTTAAATCAAAATCATCGTTTTTAGCATTTCAAAATACCAAAAATAAGGCCTAGTACTACTAAAGCACTAAATAAGTCACATCATATCCAAGACATCAACATGGCATCCAACACATCATATATCAGCATATATATGAAAAGTAAATCAACAGTGGTGAGGAATCATATTAGATCCCTCCAACTTGTCCCCCTGCTTCAAATACAGCATATAATCATATAATATAAAAATCAACCAAATCAAGGCAGGATTCGTATACAAATGGTCATCCGCTCTTACACGGGAACATAATAGGGTCTCATCCGCTCCAATAGGCGGGAATATATCCAAACCAGCTAATATATATAGTATATCATCCAAACAAGCAACAAACAACATAAATAAAATTGTTCCCACTTATATAAAAATATAAGTAAGCTAGAGAGGTGGGTTTACTCATAATAATTCCAGAAATCGCCTAAGCGCTTCGATTTGAATTAGAATTGAACGGTCGTTCAATTTAACTCAAAATTCCAACTAGCTCCGAATTCATTCAATCCAACTCCATAGCGTAGTGCTTACTGATACGAACACTACGCAACTTGTCGCATTCGAAACCGACCTCGTACGAGAAAGTTACGAATTTATGAACATACAATATAATTAAAATTTAATTAACATAAATTAAAATAATTTAAACTAAACCTTTGCTTCGTCTTCCCCTTTTCATTTTCCCTCTAGGCTACGTGCATTTTCTTTTTTTTATTTTATTTTAAACTTCTATCGATCGCCGCTGATGCCGCCTGCACCGCCTCCCCCCAACGCCGCCTCGCGCCACCCCTACCACGTCGCCTCGACTGCCGCTTCACCCTCCTGCGCATGCGTACATACATGATCAAAATCATGAAACCCATATAGCTGCTTGTGAACGGAGGGGATTTGCCGCCACCTCGCTTTGATCCAACCGTTGAACAAGTTCATATCATCGTGCTAGACATTTCCTTAGTTGAAGTTGAAGGCTAATTCGGCCTCTAGAGGCTCCGATCGACAAAAGCCGTTGGATGGTAATGTTTTTAATGCGGCTCAAATTTATTTTAGGGTTAGGGTTTGCAAATAAAGGAAGTTGAAGGCTATTTATAGAAAATTTTCGTGGCACTATTCATCTGTTAAAATTTCGAACTCCAAACGAAGCGTGTCGCTTGGCATTCTATATGTTATACCCCTATTCTAAACACAATGGAATATGTATTGGGAGCCAATTCCATTGTATACAAAAGATAGCTTTTCAAAATCAAATTATTTTAATTTAAATTCCCTTAATTAAATTCTACGTGTTTCGAACTTGCACGACCAAACGGTACGTCCAATTGCCATAAAATTCGACGGCATATAATAATTCACTATTACGGATCCAATGAGACTGGTTTTGTCGAAATCCGAGACAGTGCCCCAAAAGACTATTTTTACATGTTAATTAAAAATATAAAATTTTCAATTTATGTTTATTCACTTTTAACTCAAATTTAAAAGTTCACTAATTCCAATCTAATTTAAATAGATTTTAAATCAACTTTAGAAATCATTTTCACTCACTCTAAATTCAAGATTCAATTATTTCAACAATTTCAAATATTAAATTTAACAATTTAATTATCAAATAAATTGCTATATTTGAAATATAAGTTATTTAACTTATAAAATTAACTTTTCAATATTTAAAACAATTAAATATTCCAAATTCAAATAACTGAAATTCTGAGTCGTTGCGATATAATTATATGTATATATATATATATATACACACACATACACATATATATAGATTATGAGTATATCATTATATACTCATATCTGTATAACGCGCATGTGCAAAATAACATAGGGTGTACATGGCCAAGGTTATACATAAGTAGATATTGGGATTTATATCTAATATATACATTTAATTTACATATATATATATTAATTGCTATGAAATAAATAATTTGTTATTAATATATATATATATATATCTTTATGTGTGTGTGTACGTATATACAAACTTAGAAAATAATATCGTAAAAGGTATTTACAGTGCCTAGGAAGTAGATATAACTGAATCTGAAATGAATTTTTCTATTTAATGAATTACATACCTAAAATAGATTTTAGCCCTTTCTCTCAATCTAGGCAAAAAAATTAAAACCGAATTTAATCTACCAAAATGGGAATCATTTAGGAAATGGTTTTTTAAAAGTTTTACAAAAGCAGAACAAGTGCATTTTCAAAATGAATTTTATGAATTTGTGTGACGACCGCCCATGACCCCTGCACTGAATCTAGAGATAGTGCGCTGTAAAGTGTGCCAGGCAACCATGGACGATTGTCAGGGTAGATTAAAACAACAGAATCTATCGTATTACTCACAGCGCATGGACAAAATACAATAGAACATATGTATAGTGAAGCTTTTCAGAACAAAATGACATCATATAAAACTCCATAATAGTTGAATACAAGCATCCAAATAGTCAATACATCAAGCCTCACTACATATCTCTCAGAGAATACAAAACAGCGGAATATCCAGTACATATAATAAGAAGATAATATGCAATCCTCCGACTCGTCTTCGATATCAGCATCGTGAGAAGAGAACAGCACCTGCCACCTGCTACCTAGTCTGCCCGTCCCAAAGTGGACGAACAGCCCAAGGCAATAAGAATTAAAACATAAAGCCTTGAGTCAGACAACAGTCTTAGTGAGCAGCAAATTAACTAACAACATATCAAAAGAGCATAAAGGAAAAGGAATAGGAATACAACCCTCCCACTCCAACCTCATTCTACAGTGATAGCCCCCAGACACACACTAAGCAGAAGCAAACATAACAGAGCATACAATTTAAAGTAAAGCTACTATCACTCGAGTCAAGGTCGATGTTTTCCAAGTACCAAGGCCTAAATCAGATAAGCACCCAGAAAATACCGCTCTTGAGTCCGAATGACGATACACCCAAACATCCATGACTCTGGCTATCACTGTTATCATTGCTTCGATATCACCGTTAATTGAATGACCGGCACATTCTTTCAGCCGTCCGTCAAGGGCTAATGGAAACCCCGGTTCTAGACATAACTCCCGCACGTCGTCGCAACCCGTGCCTAGGACTATCGAATCTGCCCAGAGTACTCGACCATCAACAGTTAGTCGTTAGGAATATCGAATCTGCCCAAACGTACTCTTGCTTAGAGCATGCTAGAACCTTCAACAACGATGCTATCCAAACCTCCTAGTCATCCTCCTCGACGACTATTCACATATCCATTCATTATCCTCAACTCGAATCATATCACCGAGTTATCAACGTGCTTGGAATGATCCCGTCTGGATTAGACCAAGTCTTCATCACATGATTGCCTCGCTTCATCACACCCTCACAAAGCCTCATCTCAACATCACATCATCAAATCTATGCATAAGAGCTTCATCATTCCGCTACATATGCCACGAGCAGCTTTCCCAATCCAAGAGCCTTTCCCTTAGCTTTTGAATCATCTTCGATCTAAATCTAATCATCAATCATCTAGTTCATAACAATCAATCAAATCAAACATCAATCCAAGCAATCAAGCATTCAAATATGGTCTAAGTAGACAATTATAACAATAATGGCATTTTCGTAATTAAAGAGTTGAAAGTCCAATAAGCATGAAAACATGGATTATATCTCTACAAACTTGATGAATGAACTTGCATAGGTTAACATATGATAAAATGGATGTAACATCATCATGAACAATGGATCTATATGGATCTACACTTAGGATGAAGAAAATGCATGGAAATCACTATTTTAACACCAAATCGAGCCAACAATCCGATATACTCCTTTGGATCCGTGTGAGAGATAATCACCACTCACCAAATCACCTAAACAACCTCAAATCAATATGCTTCAGATCTGGGCAGCGAAGGATCAAGCTTGATCTATCACAAATCCGCTTCAAACGAAGAAATCTCTCTTGAAAAGATGAAGATCTTCAATCTTGATCTTCGATTTGGATGGATGGAAGCACTAGATTAGAGTGGAGAAAAGAAGTGAAGAAGTGTAGAAGTCGAGCTCTCAAAATGGCAGCACTTCGTCGCTTCAAAATCCGGATCCCAAAAAGTGAGAACAACCCCCTCTATTTATAGCAGAAAATACACTAAGTCGAAATTTGGCCATCTCCTTAAGTCGTTTCCGACTTACGACCTAGGACCTTGCTGACCTAAAACCCACCGACCTAAGCCTAACGACCTACAACAATGCGCATCTGCGACTTAACATGCCAGCGACCTAACACTTAGACAGAACCTTGCGACCTAACAACTACAGAAGTCCACGACCTAACTTAGGTCGTTTACGACCTAACTGCCTACGACTTAGTTGGGTTGCGACCTAACAACTTAGGCTTCCATGCGACCTAACACTTAGATTACTCTAGCGACCTAACAACTTACCCTACAAAACAACTCACGCGACCTAACACTTATGCGATCTATCTCTTTAGGTCGCTAACACGCTAACTCCTTAGGTCGCTAACACGCCAACCTTCTTAAGTCGCTCAACCCTATAGGTCGCTAACTCCACTAGGTCGCTAACTTGAACTGCCGACCTAACACTTAACTCACCCATACACTTAGGTCGCTCACAACAGTTTTTCCTTAGGTCGTTGCCGACCTAACTATACTAACTACCAGACGACCTAGTACATAATGACCTAACGCTTATCTCGGTCAAAAACTTAAGTCGTCTACGACTTAACATACTAACCACTAGGTCGCACGTCTTCTAGCTCGCGCTTCCTTTAGGTCGCTCGAAACCTTAACTCGCCAGAAATTCTTAAGTCTTCCCTCTTAAGTCGTCTACGACCTAAACCCTTGGTCATTAACTCGCCAAACTTAAATTCCTATACGACTTAAGCTTCCAAACGCTCTCTTAAGTCGTTCAATCTATAAGTCGGTTACGACTTATCTCTTAGGTCGTTCGCGACCTAAGACTTAGAAAAAAATTCTGAACGACTTATCAACAATGCAACCAAAGGTCAACTATCTTACGATGTTTCGATCCGTGAAAATACGGGTCGTTACATTCTCTCCCCCTTAGGAATTTCGCCCCCGAAATTCCAATCAAACAAAGCAATCAAAGACTATTCTGCACGCCTATCATCCATAGCTATCAACAAACCATGCATCCAATTCTAGCTTAGCGTACAGAATTCTAGGACTTAGAACAAGTTACAATATCGTGAGGTGACACGACACCTTAGGGCCATACCTTGAAGAGTTCAGGATGAGCTGCTTTCATCCTCTCTTCCACCTCCCACGTACAGTCGTTATCATCATCACTCCATTGTATCTTGAGCAACTTAACTACCTTCCTCCTAAGCTGTTTCGTGTCGGTTTCAATAACACGAAGCGGCTTACGAGGTCTCCTATCAACTGGATCAACTTCGAAATCTTCACAGATATCAGCAGAAACCACCGTATTCGAGTCGTGCACATACTTCCGTAAATATGATATATGAAAAACATTGTGCACACCCGACATCTTCTCCGGTAATTCCAATCTATAAGCGAGCTTTCCAATTCGCTCGTTAATCGGGAATGGTCCAACAAATCTTGGAGTCAATTTTCCTTTCTTCCCGAATCGAATAACATTCTTCAGTGGAGAAATCTTCACAAAAAACATATCTCCTATGTCGAATTCCAAATCCTTTCGACGCTTATCGGCATAACTTTTCTGACGGTCTTGGGCTGCCTTCATTCGTTACCGAATGATCTCTATACAATCTGAGGTCTGCCGAATCATCTCTGGCCCAAGTATCAGCTTTTCTCCAGTTTCCAACCAACATGTCGGAGAGTTACACGGTCTTCCATACAATGCCTCATACGGTGCCATACCAATGCTTGACTGGTAACTGTTGTTGTATGCAAACTCCACCAAATGAAGGTGATCTTTCCATGATCCTCCGAAGTCCAAAACACAAGCTCTGAGGAGATCTTCCAAAACCCGGTTGACTCTCTCGGTCTGACCATCTGTTTGAGGGTGATAAGCTGTACTCAAACATAACTCGGTTCCCAAGACTTCCTGGAAGCTCTTCCAAAATCCACTAGTGAACAATGGATCTCTATCGCTCACTATACTCTTCGGAATACCATGGAATCGAACTATCCACTTAACATACAACTCAGCCAACTTTGATGCAGTCCTAGTCGATCGAACAGGAATGAATCGTGCACTCTTAGTCAGACGATCCACAATGACCCAAATCCCTTCATTTCCCGTTCTGGTTCTAGGCAATCCATCGATAAAATCCATCGACACTTGTTCCCACTTCCATGTAGGAACTTCTAATGGCTGAAGCAATCCACTTGGCTTCTTCTGTTCAGCTTTTACCAACTGGCAGTTCATACATTTGGAAATAAAATTTCCAACATCCTTCTTCATACCTTCCCAGTAGTAGGTTCTCTTCATATCCCGATACATCTTATTTCCACCTGGATGAATTGTCAACTTCGAGTGATGACTTTCCTTCAGAACTTCACTCCTCAATTCATCTATATCGGGAACAACTAGTCGTCCTTGCTTCCGAAGCCAACCCTCTCGATCGACCTCGAATCCTTTATCCTTTTCTGGATCCAATCCAGATCCCAATTCACGGATAATCCTGACAAGCTTATCGTCTCGTTTTTGGCTCTCGCCAATCCTTTCCACAAGAGAAGATCTTATCGATAAGTTTTCCAACATCTCAGGTTCCAATTCACATCTAGGCCTGAAGTCAAATCCAGCTAAATACTCGAGACTCTTCCATTCTGAAAACATGGCTCCCAATCCTGCATGTCTTCGACTTAACGCATCTGCCACTGCGTTACCTTTTCCCGGAGTATAAGCTATACCAAAATCATATGATGCTAAAAACTCTAGCCAACGTTGCTGCCGAAGATTCAAATCCTTTTGGGAGAAAAGATACTTCAACGACTTATGATCCGTAAACAACTCGAATCGAACTCCCAACAGATAATGCCTCCACATTTTCAGAGCAAATACAATCGCCGCTAACTCCAAATCATGAGTCGGGTAATTCCTTTCATGCGGCTTCAGTTGTCGACTGGCATACGCAACAACTTTATCCCTCTGCATCAGCACTGCTCCAAGTCCAGTACCACATGCGTCGGTGTAAACCACCATCTCATCATTCCCACTTGGAATAGTCAAAACAGGAGCACTCGTCAATCTCTCTTTCAGGATTCCGAAAGCTTGCTCACACTTAGCATCCCAACTGAACACTTGGTTCTTCTTCGTCAATCCTGTTAACGGTGCAGCTATCTTGGAGAAGTCTTTGATGAACCGTCGATAATATCCTGCTAATCCAAGAAAACTTCTCATATCAGATGCATTCTTAGGTCTAACCCAATCCTGGATTGCTGCCACCTTAGCGGGATCAACCGCTATTCCATTTCCAGAAATCACATGGCCTAAGAACCTCACTTCACTCTTCCAGAAGTGACACTTCGAAAACTTAGCCTTCAGCTAATGTTTCCGCAAGATTTCCAAAACAATACGCAAGTGCGTCTTGTGCTCTTCTTTCGTTCTGGAATAAATCAGAATATCATCCACGAACACAAGTACGAACTTGTTCAACTGATCTCTGAACACTCTATTCATAAGATCCACAAAATATGCTGGCGCGTTAGTCAATCCAAACGGCATTACCAGCCACTCAAAGAAACCCGATGGTGTCCGAAAAGCAGTCTTCGGCACACTATCTTTAGCCACTCTCAACTGGTGAAATCCCGTTGCCAAATCCATCTGAGAAAACACCTTAGCTTCGTGAAGCTGATCAAACAAGTCATCTATTCTCGGCAATGGATACTTGTTCTTCTTAGTCACCTTATTCAGCTCACGATAATCCACACACAATCTCAACGACCCATCTGCCTTGGTTGCAAACACAACTGGTGCACCCCACTCGGACACACTACGCCGAATGAATCCTTTCTGCAAAAGATCATCAACTTGCACCCTCAACTCCTGTTGTTCCCTAGGCGCCATTCGCCTAAGAGGCATCACAACAGGTCTGGCTCCTTCAACTAGATCTATTCGAAACTCGATCTCTCTATGCGGCGGCAACCCTTTGACTTCGTCAAAGACATCCTTGAATCTGTTAGCGATCGGCACTGATGACAGTCCATCCCGTGGAACAACTAGCGAATACATGAAGCTCATGAAGACGCCTTCTTCATGCTTACATCGTATCACAACCTTTCGCCCCTCCACATTCTCGACTGTCACTTCCAACCTTTCGCAATCAACCTTTGCCGCATACTTCCTAAGCCAGTCCATACCCAAAATAATTCCGAACCCCGCAAAGTTCAGAACAAAACAATCACAAACAAAAGAGCAACCATGACTCGACACAATCAGACCACGGCATAACATACACAAACAAGACGAACCCCCAACTGGATTAGTCACAACCAATGGTCTATCAACAATATCCGGTTCCAAACCTAACCGGCCTACGAGTTCATTACAAACAAACGAATGCGACGCCCCAGTATCAAACAGAACTCTAACTGGAACACCACATAGGAAAAGAGTACCTTGAACCACCACACTCTTTCCCTTCTCTTCAGCAGTAGGAGCTTTCGAAGACGACGGAACAGCTCCTAAAGCATAAGCTTGCACAATCTGCTTGTCCCTCCTCGGTTCTGGACAATTCTTCCTGATGTGCCCTGGCTTGTCACAGTTGTGACACTTCATCGGTGCCTTCGGATTCTTACAATCCTTAGAGAAATGGCCCTTCTGCTGACAATTGTAGCAAGTCACCTCGCCTTTCGGCTTCTTCTGGCCATCCTTACCCTTCTGCTGCTGCTGCTTCCTCTTCTTGTTTCCACCCTGCTGGGGTTTAGACTCTTCCCCGGTCACAGCAACAACAGATCCATCCTTAGGAAACAGACTCTCATGCCTGAGAGCTTTCTCCACAAGCTTCTCAAATGAATCATCCAAATGATCCACCAACTGCCTCCCAAGATAACTATCCAAGCCAGTCACAAACTTCTCATTCTTCTGATAAGCAGATTCAATATATGACCGAGCATACTTGGACAAAGCTTCAAACTCAGAAACATACTCAAGAACAGATCTTCCACCTTGCTTGAGCTCCACAAACCTCTTGAACAAAACAGACTTCTGAGCTGTAGAAATGAACTTAGCTTCAAATCTAACTTGGAATTGCTCCCAAGTAATCTCTTCTTCCAGAGTATCGATGGTAATAGAGTTCCACCAATCAGAAGCTCTCCCTTGAAGCTGTCTCGATGCCAACTTCCTCTTAGTTGCATCGTCAATTCCCAAATCACCAAAGATCCTTCTACAAGCATCTATCCACCTCTGGACCTCAATAGTTGATTCTGTTCCCAAGAAAACCTTCCCTCCAAGAGCAGTATAGTCCTTGCACAACTTAGCAAAATCCACTGGTTTCGGAGTTTGGACTTGAACTCCAACATCTACTGCTGCCCCCGGAACTGGTATCCTTCTCATGATCGAAGTCATCATAGCTTCGAACATGGCCGCATAATCCGCAGTCTCTTCAGTAGCACGGCCTTCCCTAGCAGCTGGTCTCCCTCTTCGACTCATTCTCAATATCTATAAAAAGGAATGATCAGAACATCTAGAGAAACAACTGCATAAAGGACTAACTTACTGCTAAACTACTATATTATATATAGTAATCATCCATCAAAATACAATTACGTCTCTCATACGTAGTTACGTCAGCGAGCGTTGGGTAAAATCGATTAACCAATGCTCTGATACCAAATGTGACGACCGCCCATGACCCCTGCACTGAATCTAGAGATAGTGCGCTGTAAAGTGTGCCAGGCGACCATGGACGATTGTCAGGGTAGATTAAAACAACAGAATCTATCGTATTACTCACAGCGCATGGACAAAATACAATAGAACATATGTATAGTGAAGCTTTTCAGAACAAAATGACATCATATAAAACTCCATAATAGTTGAATACAAGCATCCAAATAGTCAATACATCAAGCCTCACTACATATCTCTCAGAGAATACAAAACAGCGGAATATCCAGTACATATAATAAGAAGATAATATGCAATCCTCCGGCTCGTCTTCGATATCAGCATCGTGAGAAGAGAACAGCACCTGCCACCTGCTACCTAGTCTGCCCGTCCCAAAGTGGACGAACAGCCCAAGGCAATAAGAATTAAAACATAAAGCCTTGAGTCAGACAACAGTCTTAGTGAGCAGCAAATTAACTAACAACATATCAAAAGAGCATAAAGGAAAAGGAATAGGAATACAACCCTCCCACTCCAACCTCATTCTACAGTGATAGCCCCCAGACACACACTAAGCAGAAGCAAACATAACAGAGCATACAATTTAAAGTAAAGCTACTATCACTCGAGTCAAGGTCGATGTTTTCCAAGTACCAAGGCCTAAATCAGATAAGCACCCAGAAAATACCGCTCTTGAGTCCGAATGACGATACACCCAAACATCCATGACTCTGGCTATCACTGTTATCATTGCTTCGATATCACCGTTAATTGAATGACCGGCACATTCTTTCAGCCGTCCGTCAAGGGCTAATGGAAACCCCGGTTCTAGACATAACTCCCGCACGTCGTCGCAACCCGTGCCTAGGACTATCGAATCTGCCCAGAGTACTCGACCATCAACAGTTAGTCGTTAGGAATATCGAATCTGCCCAAACGTACTCTTGCTTAGAGCATGCTAGAACCTTCAACAACGATGCTATCCAAACCTCCTAGTCATCCTCCTCGACGACTATTCACATATCCATTCATTATCCTCAACTCGAATCATATCACCGAGTTATCAACGTGCTTGGAATGATCCCGTCTGGATTAGACCAAGTCTTCATCACATGATTGCCTCGCTTCATCACACCCTCACAAAGCCTCATCTCAACATCACATCATCAAATCTATGCATAAGAGCTTCATCATTCCGCTACATATGCCACGAGCAGCTTTCCCAATCCAAGAGCCTTTCCCTTAGCTTTTGAATCATCTTCGATCTAAATCTAATCATCAATCATCTAGTTCATAACAATCAATCAAATCAAACATCAATCCAAGCAATCAAGCATTCAAATATGGTCTAAGTAGACAATTATAACAATAATGGCATTTTCGTAATTAAAGAGTTGAAAGTCCAATAAGCATGAAAACATGGATTATATCTCTACAAACTTGATGAATGAACTTGCATAGGTTAACATATGATAAAATGGATGTAACATCATCATGAACAATGGATCTATATGGATCTACACTTAGGATGAAGAAAATGCATGGAAATCACTATTTTAACACCAAATCGAGCCAACAATCCGATATACTCCTTTGGATCCGTGTGAGAGATAATCACCACTCACCAAATCACCTAAACAACCTCAAATCAATATGCTTCAGATCTGGGCAGCGAAGGATCAAGCTTGATCTATCACAAATCCGCTTCAAACGAAGAAATCTCTCTTGAAAAGATGAAGATCTTCAATCTTGATCTTCGATTTGGATGGATGGAAGCACTAGATTAGAGTGGAGAAAAGAAGTGAAGAAGTGTAGAAGTCGAGCTCTCAAAATGGCAGCACTTCGTCGCTTCAAAATCCGGATCCCAAAAAGTGAGAACAACCCCCTCTATTTATAGCAGAAAATACACTAAGTCGAAATTTGGCCATCTCCTTAAGTCGTTTCCGACTTACGACCTAGGACCTTGCCGACCTAAAACCCACCGACCTAAGCCTAACGACCTACAACAATGCGCATCTGCGACTTAACATGCCAGCGACCTAACACTTAGACAGAACCTTGCGACCTAACAACTACAGAAGTCCACGACCTAACTTAGGTCGTTTACGACCTAACTGCCTACGACTTAGTTGGGTTGCGACCTAACAACTTAGGCTTCCATGCGACCTAACACTTAGATTACTCTAGCGACCTAACAACTTACCCTACAAAACAACTCACGCGACCTAACACTTATGCGATCTATCTCTTTAGGTCGCTAACACGCTAACTCCTTAGGTCGCTAACACGCCAACCTTCTTAAGTCGCTCAACCCTATAGGTCGCTAACTCCACTAGGTCGCTAACTTGAACTGCCGACCTAACACTTAACTCACCCATACACTTAGGTCGCTCACAACAGTTTTTCCTTAGGTCGTTGCCGACCTAACTATACTAACTACCAGACGACCTAGTACATAATGACCTAACGCTTATCTCGGTCAAAAACTTAAGTCGTCTATGACTTAACATACTAACCACTAGGTCGCACGTCTTCTAGCTCGCGCTTCCTTTAGGTCGCTCGAAACCTTAACTCGCCAGAAATTCTTAAGTCTTCCCTCTTAAGTCGTCTACGACCTAAACCCTTGGTCATTAACTTGCCAAACTTAAATTCCTATACGACTTAAGCTTCCAAACGCTCTCTTACGTCGTTCAATCTATAAGTCGGTTACGACTTATCTCTTAGGTCTTTCGCGACCTAAGACTTAGAAAAAAATTCTGAACGACTTATCAACAATGCAACCAAAGGTCAACTATCTTACGATGTTTCGATCCGTGAAAATACGGGTCGTTACAATTTGCATCTAAGGAAAATATATTATTTCCTTTTATTCCTTGATTTGTCTCAAACTATGTAGAACAATATATTTCTATAGTAGAAAGGGATTACAAACTTTCAAATGGAAGTATTTTAAAGGGAATTTACCTACCTCATACATCTTTTCAAATCAAGAAAAATGGGAAGGCTATAAATTTTAATGCTTTTTCAAAATTATTTGAAAATGATGCTTTATAAGTCATTGTAAAACACATAAACCAGATAATGGAAAAACAAAATTATATAAACTTATATTTAAATATTTTGGAAGAACAAATTTGTTCTCTACATAATAGAATTGAAGCAATATTTTATGCAATTGATCAAGGGAAATATAATGTTCCAATAGATACTAGAGATTTAATAGATTTAACTGAAGTTGTTATGTCTTCAAACCTTCAGCCTCCTCCTGAGATTAAAGATTTCAAACTAAAATCAACAAATGATTTTGAAAATATATTGAAGAAAAATTTAAAGATATGAAAATAAATACTCTTGAAGAGGAATTTTCTTTAAATTTAGAAAACACAGATAATTACAAAAAAGCAATTCAGGATGAGATTAACAAACTTGACAAGCATGGTGAGCCAAGCTAGAGATTATTCTATTATAGGAGAACTTCTCCTATGGATACTTTACATGAAGAACAAGATTATATTGTTACCAATAGCTATAGTGGTAAAGAAATATATGAATGGAATATAGATGGTTATTCTGAAAAACAATTTTATAACCTTGCTCATCGTATGCTTATGTATAGCACTAATTGCAAAAGCAATGGTAATTCTGACATTACTGTTGCAAAAATGATAGTTGCTGGTTTTATTGGCCAACAAAAAGGTTGGTGGGATAATTATCTGTCTCCAGCAAATAAAACTGAAATTTATAATACAGTAAAACAAAAGGAAGGACAAATGGTCCAAAATGTTGTATACACATTAATAGTTACCATTTCAGAACATTTTACTGGCAAAATATTCGATAACAGTGAAAACATTCATACCCTTTTGCGGAATTTAAAGTTTAAAACGGTAACTGATATTAGATGGTACAAAGATACCTTTTTGAATAGAGTCATGGATCTCCCAGAAAGCAATAGTTTTCACTGGAAATAAAGTTTATAGATGGCCTTCCCTCTTTATTTGCTGAAAGAGTAAGAAAGTTCTTACGAAAAGATAAAATAAATATTCCATGTTAAAATTATACTTATGGTAAGATTATTGGAACATGTATCCAAGAAGGGTTGTCATTATGTAATGAGATAAAATTAAATCAAAAAATTAAACGTCAAAATTTGACTGAATGAAATCAATTAGGACAGTTCTGTAGTCAATTTGGAATGGATATTCCAACTACTCAAACTTATCATAGACAAACAAAAAATGACAAAGTTCTGAAATCCTTTTATCAAAGAAAAAAGAAACATTATTCAAAGAAAAAAATAGAACAAAAGGCCTAAAGAAAAGAAGAAAGATTGAATAAAAAGAAAAATAAGATTATTCATGGTTACAAATGTAGAAAAGTTGGACATTATGCCAATAGAAGTAAATTAAAGAAGAAAATAAATAGTTTACAAGATGATAATGAATTAAAAGATCCATTATCCAAACTCTTATTAAATTCTGATTCTGAAATTAGTTCAGAAGAAGGAGAATTTGGAACCATTTCAAGTGATTCTGAAAAGCTTAAAGTATTAGACAATGAATCTTTATCTGATGAATGTTGTGAATCATGTACGAGAGGACAACCCTGTTTAAATCCAACCAAAAATGAAAGTGAAGGTGAGGAATTTTATAAAATTCTTTCACAATTTCAAAATTTAGATATTAATGTTTTAACAAATGATAATATCCTATAATTTCTTAAAAGGGTTAAAGAACCAGAATTAAGACCTAAGCTAATAGATCAAATGGAAGATACTCAAGAAACAAGCCAAAAAAAATAATATTTTTCAAAACACTAATATAGTTTTATCACAAAATCCATATTCTATGAATGAAATTTCTAAACTCTTAGAAGAAAGAAAAAATATAGAATATCCTACTACTATAGAGGACCTCAATGAAGAAATTCAAAACCTTAGAAAGGAAATTAAAAAAATTAAAAATAGGAATAAAAATTTAGATGAAAAAGTTTCTTTACTAGAATCAACAAAACAAATTACTACTATTGATAATAATCAAATGGATTATTCACAAAACAGTCTTCCAAATCAAGAAGATTTTTTATCGACACTAGATATTGTTATTTCACAAAAATGATTTATTAAAATAACACTTTTAATTGATAATTATACCAAAAAGAATTAACTGTGCATGTTGATAGTGGTGCAGAAATGAATGTAATACAAGAAGGATTAATACCTACCAGATATTTTCATAAGACTACTAATTCACTAATTCATGTAGGTGGAGAAAAACTTAATATAAATTTTAAAATCCAACAAGCCTATATTTTTAAAAATAGAACTTGTATTCCAACAAGATTTTTACAAGTTAAAAATATTACAAGTCAAGTTATAATTGGAACCCCTTTTATAGGTAAAATATATCCTATAACTAATGTTGATAAAAATAGAATTACGGGAACTTATAAATATAAACCTATTATTTTTCAATTTATAACAAAACCATTTACAAAAGTTTTGCATGAAATTAGAGAACTTCTAACACAAAAGACGTTCCATTTAAATTTTCTAAAATAATAAATTCATATGTTAACTTTAGAAGAAAAATTAAAGAATCCTAAGTTACAGGAAAAAATCAGAATGATTTTCAATATGTTTTCCATATAAATCTGCAATGAATATCCAAATGCTTTTTGGAATAGGAAAAGGCATATTGTTAATCTTCCATATGAAGATGACTTTGATGAAAATAAAATTCCAACTAAGACAAGACCTTTCCAATTGAATTCTAAATATCTAGAATTATGTAAGAAGAAATTGAATCACTTTTGCAAAAAGGATTAATAAAAGCCTCACAATCACCATGGTAATGTATCGCATTTTATGTTAATAAACATAGTGAACAAAAAAGAGATGTTCCTAGATTAGTAATAAACTACAAACCTCTCAATAAAGTTCTAAAATGGATTAGACATCCAATCCCTAATATAAAAAATTGTTAGATAAATTATTTGATGCTATTATATTCTCTAAATTCGATTCGTTAGATATATTGGCCAAGCATGGTAATAGACAGCTTATAGCTAAAAACTTTGCATCTTTGTTAGGGAATAATATTCCTACAGACAAAAGTAACCCTTTATACAGGAAGTTCATGGAGTTTATGGCTCGTGAAGAAAACTAGCCTGCAACATATGCTAGTGTTACAGGTAATGAGGATAACGAATAAAATATAACTTCATATGAAGAAAGTTCTTACAAAGAAGTAATACTTTTATTAGAATTCTCTGATCTTAAAAGGAAAGATAATCCATGGACTCTAATGCAAAGATATGTTGATATAGCGTCATACGCCGTTACTGCATACAAACAAAGAGGATATTATGAAGCAATTTTAAAGGGCATTAGAGCATGTGAAATAACTCATTTCCACGGTAATGCCCCGAATATTTATAGTTTTAGTAAAATAATAATTAAAAGGCTAATACTTCCAGAAGAATGGGGATTATCAACTCTAAAGGATAAATAATTTTTTGTCCCAGAAAAGAAGTTTATAATTAAATTTAACTACTGGGATTACGTTTATGCGCTATATAGAGTGTTGTTGTATGAAAATGATAAAAATAAACATTCTTGGTTTACAAAAATTTGTCGAGAATTATACAAACGTCTATTCCAAATTGATTTGTCCAATGGTGGATAAATTTTGGTCCATCTTTAAAAATTCTACCTGAAAATTTTAAAGAATTATATTCCATTTGGGTAGATATTTCACCAAAAATAATTGAAATTAATGAGGAAAGACGTTGGATTGAAGGAATGGCCCCAATGTACTTTTTTATAGAATTTTCTATCCCCTATATTTGGAAATGGGTACCTAAATTAAGTAGTACTCAACAAGGTATTCCTTGTCTTCGAAGATGTTATTTCATAAAATTTTGGGATAAATTAATGAGAATTGATAATTCTAATGGAAAAATATTTGATCAAGAAATTATTCTCCTAATAAATGAAAAAATTAAAAATTATCAATAGTAGAAAATGTTAAAACAACAGAAGGAATCTCCTAGTCCATTTGAGCATATCATGAAGAAGCTACAAATGCAGAAAGGAATAACATCAAGAGAAGATATTATTCAGTGTTATCTTGAAGAAATGAAAAGGGATTTAGTTAAAAATCTAAAAGAAGAAGACACAAAATCTGACATCTCCATAGCATCGTCCTCCAAAGGAAAAGAAATTGCAGATGAATCATAAGATCCTTTTGAAGACGAAGAAGAGGAAGAAGAAGATATTGACACAATATTTAAACAGATCAAAGAAAATTTCTTTGGTAAAAAAAGCAGCAGAAGGACAAGGCTTCACCAGTCAAAAAGAAGATAAAGTGGTCCCCAAAAATTAAGACAAGTGAACTCACTAAAAAAGTAAAGAATGGATGCACATATGCCTATAAGAACAACGCAATTTGATAATGTAAAAAATAAAGATAGCAAAGCATCTTTCTTTTGGAAGCATATAGGCTCATAGGATAGCGCAACACAAATTATTAAGAGAATCTGGACAGCAATACAAACCTACTAAATTATTTGAACAGCATAGCTAATAGCTTTTTAGTTTTCTATTATGTAATCAACTATGTATAATTAAAGTTTAAGGTCTGTCTCCTTATAAATAAGATGAGTCCCTCAGTGTAAGGACTTAGAACCTAGAAACTATTGTAATATAATTTTATTTCCCCAACTAGTATTGTAAGCTTGTAATATTAAGAAGCTTTCTAGTGAATAGAATAAGATGTTTGCTGCTACCACTTTGTAAGTTTTCTTTAATTTAATTTTTGTGACTAAATTTATATTATCTATTATAGCTTGAATGGCAGGTTAAATCATTCATGTGTTGAATTATATGTAGTCTGTTCATATGTATTCAAGTGCTCTTATGATATAGAAAATTTTGATTTATCACTACGTAGCAGAATTAAGAACGGAGTGAAGGTAGTTGGTAGTAGAGTTTGACGTGCATGTTAGAATAAAACTTATTAGACTAAGGTTGTAAAGATTATCCGGCAATAATAATTTTAAAGGAATAGTCGTGCTTTTGTGCCCGTTCTTATGATGATGTTTGGGGCTTTTCTTATACACATTGACATGTTCTGGCAAAATTATTATTAGACGGATTTTCTTCACGTAAAAAAAATCCTATGGACATTTGGTCTTAAAAGTTGTATTTTAATATGTATAGTCCATTCGACCCTATCAACTAGTTTAGTCTGAACTAAATTCTTTTAGTCGGTCAAAACCTATGGTCTTACCATATCCTGATAACACTTTAGCAAAAACTCATACTGTAGCAGTTACTGTAGTAGAAATGCACATAGATTTGTATTGAGACAGTCCTAAAAAACTTTGAGTTTTGCTATACGTTTTTTTAGAAATGGTATCAGAGCCATGGATCACACATACTAATAGGCTGGTATAATTCAACACATAATTAAACAAAGATGAATACAATTAAGCGGAAGGATACTCTCAAAAATAGTATTAAACAAGAATATGATATCCATGAAAATTTAGACCAACTCAATAAATGGACAATTCCCAAAATAGAACCTAAGGTCATATAACAGTTAGGTACTTTTGAGAAACTTGGTTTTAAACAAATAGTTAAAACTACAGAGGAATCTGTATCCTTGGATAATGATGAAATGACTATTAAGTTATTAAGTAGTAAAGATATAAATCCTTATAGACAGACACACAAATTTATACATATAGGATTAGTGCAAATTGCTTTAAAATCCCAAACTTTGGAAGGGTCGCCTGAAAGTTTTATAATGGCTTTAAGAGATGGTAGAATTTAGATTGGAAACAATCATTAATGGGTTTAATACAATCCAGTTTGGCCCGTGGTCCGGTCTATTTTGATGTCTACCCAAATTTGTAGTCGTCCTTAACTGATGCAAATATACTAGATGCACCTACACTAAATGTGAAAACGCATGGTTATAACTATGCACCAAGATCAGAAGTAATCTGCATCTATTATCGAATTTATTACAAAACACTTCACACACTAAATCCACAATGTAAAATAATTGATAAACCTCTAAATGAAACAATTATAATAGAAACAAATTTTAGTAAATCAAATATCACTACAAGATTACCAATTAAGTGGGAAGAAATTCCTTGGTCAGATAATTGGCAAATTGAAAAAACTGTGCCTCTGCGGTCTACAATAAATAATAATATCACTAGTATCATACAAACCCCTAAAGGATTTCTAAAAAACATGTAGCAAAACTCAAATTTTTAACTATTTTTTTAAAACCAAGTTTCTCAAAAGTACCTAAATGGTATATGACCTTAGGTTCTATTTTGGGAATTGTCCATTTATTGAGCAGGTTTAAATTTTCAAGGATGTCGTATTCTTGTTTAATACTATCTTTGATAGTATCCTCCCGCTTAATTATATTCATCTTTGTTTAATTATGTGTTGAATTATACCAGCTTATTAGTATGTGATCCATGGCTCTGATACCATTTCTAAAAAACGTGTAGCAAAACTCAAAGTTTTTTAGGACCGTCTCAGTACAAATCTATGTGCATTTCTACTACAGTAACTGCTATAGTACGAACTTTTGCTAAATTGTTTTCAAGATACGGTAAGACCGAAGGTTCTGACTGACTAATAAAATTCAGTTCAGACTGAACTAGTTGATTGGATCAAATGGACTACACATATTAAAATACAACTTTTAAGACCAAATGTTCGTAGGATTTTTTTTACGTGAAGAAAACCCATCTAATAATAATTTTGCTAGAACATGTCAATGTGCATTAGAAAAGCCCTAAACATCATCACAAGAACGGGCACAAAAGCACGATTATTCCTTTAAAATTGTTATTGCTAGATGATCTTTACAACCTTAGTCTTATAAGTTTTATTCTAACATGCACGTCAAACTCTACTACCACTATAACATATGCAAAATAACATAGGGTGTACATGGCCAAGGTTATACATAAGTAGATACTATGATTTATATCTAGTCTATACATTTAACATTTACATACATATTAATTGCCATGAAATAAATAATTTATTAATAATATATATATATATATATATATATATCTTTATATGTGTGTATATGAATACACACACTTATAAAATTCACACATACAAATACATATCAAAAATACTTAATAATAATTTAATTAATGACATCTCAAAACTTAAACTAAGTTCAAAGTTTCAAATTTGAATTTAAATGAAATATCTAGTTTGACTTGGAAAACAAATATTTAATTCATATCTATATCTAAGATATCTCTTTAAAATTAAAATATCTATTATTTGAATTAGTAAAACATAATAGTATATGTATATGAGGAAAATTTTAATTTATTTATTGCTGAGAGAAAATTTTAAATTATATATATATATATATGATAAACTAAAAAATATATTGGGTATAATATGAAAATAAAATGTATACATATATTTAAAATATAATTCGACCTTTAAACAATTTTAATTTCCATGAACAATTTAAATAAATAAATAAATAAATATATATAATAAGATTTAAAGTTATTTTGTTTTTTAGTATAGAAATTTTAAAAATAAAAAAAATTCCTTGAAATTGTTTTACTGCGATGAGCAACGAACTATATATATATATATAATAAGGTTCAAAATTCTTTTATGTTTTAATATTGAAACTAATATATATACATATATACATACATACATACATATATATATAGTTCGGACTAGGTCTGTCAATGAGTACCCGAAATATCCGAAATTCGTCCGCATCCGTATCCGAAAACATGAAAAATATCCGATATTCGAAAAGTGGATGCAGATATCTGATCTCTGAAACGTATTTCGGATATAGATACAGATATGGCTGTATCCGTATCCGATAAATATCTGTCCGGTTTGAAATTAAATATATATATTAATATGTTATTTTATATCCATAAATTTAATATAAATATACTTCATTTTACAAAAATACAACCCATTATCCCTTGGCCCGGCCCAAATTCCCAAAATACAACCCATATAAATATACTTTATTTTTTGGTATTTGTTACAATTAAGAAGATGTGTGATGCATGTTTGCTTTTATGATTTATTGTTATTCAATTAGCCTATGTATTTTGCGTATGGATTATATTTATATATGCAATATTATTGTACAGATTTTGTGTGATTGGATTAGCTATTGTTAATATTATGTAATTTATGTATTACAAGGTTTTTTCATCTTTTTTCAGTCAAGATTAATTTTCGGATACATTTTGAGGTTCAGATACGGATATTTTCGGATATCCAAAAGTATCTGTATTCGCTAAGCCGAATACGGATATTTTCGGATATCCGAAAATATTCACGGATACGGATACAAATAATATTCAACGGGTATTCGCGGATATCAAATACGGATTCGGATACAGATTTTTATTTTCGGATACGGATACGGATACAGCACTATCTGTATCCGATTGCATCCGTTTACAGGCCTAGTTCGGACGCAGTAATTTTTTTAAATTTTTTAATTAATTTCGATCAAAAATTATATATATATATATATATTACTATATTAAATACAATGAAGTTGTATTTAAATCATTCATTTTGTATTTAATTATTTAATTAACAGTTTATTAAAAAACTTTATTTATATGTTTTATGCATTATTTAAAATTATTTTCTACATTTTAACATACTACTATAACATAAAAACAATTGTAGATGTATATATGCAAATAATAAAGTGATTTTGATATACAATTTGCACACAAGTTGTTTATTAAAAAATTAAAATTAGAGCTAATTAATTATGGCAATGATATATACAAAAATGGTGACATATAAATAAATAATTAATTTATGATATATTAGAAATGCATATCTTTTAAAAGATCGAACCGTAGAAACACTCGTTGACCCAAACAATCTCTTGGATCTCTCAAATAAACACCCAACGTTGTAAGAGAACGATATACAAATAGTGGAATCCAACTATATTTAATGCGATGGAAGTGAATGGATTTAGGAGATGAGGAGTGAAGGAAAGGTTATTTTCATCCAAGGTTAATGAAGAGGACAAGAAAAAAGTATAAAAGGTAGTGGAGGCTTCAAGTTAAACTTATAGTGTGGTTTATAAAAAATATCTTTATATTTCTCTCAAACTAATTCAAACTTCAAAAATCCCTGCTTCCTCATCTTATTAGGCTGGCTATACACTAGTCCTATTTAGACTAAAATACCTTCTAGCCCCTCCGTAACTTATATAATTTAAATCCAATTGAAATATACATAGATATCTTATATTGATATATACATATATAACTTTTATACCCACCTAATAAATTACTAGTAGCACTCTCAATCCATTTTACTAAACACACCTCATACAATAAATACAATAATAATTAATATCTCATTAATATTAATTAATTAAATTAATTTATAACTATTATAAATCAATTAAAATCAATGTTGTTTTAGAGATTGAATAAATTAGGTTGTGCGACTCATGGGTGTGAAATTAGCCACGATTAACAATCAACCATTCAAATTCTAATGTCACACTCACCTTATATAGAGGTGTGATCGTTTGAATTAATTCATCGCCTACAAGTCTTTTCGGTCAATTTTACAAATTTAAGCATTGCCTTTTGGTAATGATTATATACATCGTCATCAACACTATATCATAATAGGACTTATGGAATTTGGTATGGTCAAAATTCCAATATCATCCACATTCAACTCAGTTATTCCATAAACAAAACCTTTTGTTCAACAATAACATTTATTATTAACCGTACTACTTTGGCTAGAGATTTGACTTTGAGCTGACTATTGTTGATCATGATACTAACCTCATACAATTAAGGAGACGAATTCTCTATTTAATAGTGTTTCACTTCCAGTGCTTCAAATCAGACCCAACTATAACCGCTTGATGGTAAATATGTCATGATTTAACTATAATAAAAGTGGAGTATCCACATTGAAGTTCAACAGTATTCTCAAGTCAAGAGAACTATGGAATATCGTCACTCAAGCTTTCCTCTATGACTTAATTATTGTTAACTAACGAAAAACTCTTGGATGTGTCATTCCATGGCCATCCAATAACTATCAGTTTACGTAACCCATTAGTGTCCCAAGCAACCATGAGTAATTGATTGTCCAACATTTATATAGCATTACCATAATATCCCTCATTTTGAGAACCAAAGATGGAACTCTAAGGTGGAGGGGCTGGTTCGATGGCCGAAAAAAGAAGCCAGTTCGGGGGGTAGGGGTGGCTCGGGTTGGTGTATTGCGTGGTTGGCTCAGGGTCTTTGGGAGAATGGCTTTGGTTCGATCATGGGGTGGACCTAAACCGAGGCTAAAGGTGATGAATTTTGGTCGTGGCGAGGTGAAACTTCAGGATTTCTTAAGGACTTGTTCCGGGGATCAATTGGGTGACTTAGGGAGCATGCAAGAGGGGTTTATTCATTATTCGATGTTCAAGTGTAATGTTAAGGCTCGATGAGGAGATGATCTTTGAAATAGTAGGCGGGGTGGAACTTTGACAAAGTCACTTTAGAACTTCAACATGATGACACTACATGTGAAGTTAGATGCTGATAGATGTTCCAGACTTTGATGGATCGAAGGGTGAATCATTTTAGTCGACTACTTCGGGAGAGAAGTGCACATGGAATTGGTAATGTCCGAAGAGGCACATTTGACGGGTGGAGTGATACGATGGGATGTAGTGTGTTCTGGTGTTGAGTCATTTGTAAGAAGGATAGTGGTAACTCTGGATAAGGAAAGTGTTTTGTAGGACAAGGGTATGTGAGGACGCTCACTCGTGTACCCTGGACCTTGGTGATGGTCTAGCTTGCCTTGGGGATGGAAGTACCTTGGTGATGGTACATGAACGAACACTAGATCTTATAGTGACATGGAGTGTCACTGACCTTGGTGATGGTCGTAAGAGTACCAATAGTTTAGAGGCATCTTGGTAGTGATGTGAGGCCTTAGTGATGGTGGGTGATACGAGGCCTTAGTGATGGTCAGGCAACGTGAGACCTTAGTGACAGTCGTTATTGGATGTGCTTGCTATGGATTGCTCTGATTACTATTGTTGTTGGTTGGATTGTTTTGCGCCTATTATGGATGCCTTGTAATGTAGGTATTCTGTATTAGGTACCCTAACTCCTATGTTATACTTAGTGTAGTATATTAATATGATGTAATGATGATGATAGTGTAGCATATATGGTGTTATGTGCTAACTTGTTGGATGTAGGGACAAGTCAGGTATGGTCCACCATACTCAGTGTCCTTGTTTTACTATATTGACTTGTATAGTATTTTGAGGTTTCTTATCGCTCACACCAGACCGTTGTCGAGGTTTTATGCTTTGCTTCTAATTATCACGAGTACTCTTAAATGAGTAGGCTGGATAGTAGGCCTAGGTGTACGCGGTGGCGGTATAGAGGACGAGCATGATGGAGCACTCTCGTATCATATGGACTTACTATTGCTTATTCTATTGTGCGACACTGGAGCCTAGGCCGTGTTGGCTATTTTAGTTCAAACACAGTTACCTTAAATTTATTTCCATTTGTATAAACTCTAATGTTATATAACTCTGTTCTATACTCTAATCTTTTGATCATTTAGTTATTACTGTCTTTACTGTTTTGCAACTATGATGACTATAATATTTTATAAGATTTGTTTTAAGATATACAACGGGTTCTGTGTTCGTTTCTTTTTTCACCCTAAATAACCATTTAACATCGGTCAAACACCGCATCAGTGTATTATATTATCCATTTGGGTGTCAAAGGTTTAGGGTGGTCATCTCACTTGGTATTATCCTGCCTTTTTACCAGGCAGTACACATAAAAACTCGATAAGTCAAACTTGGATTTATCAAGGAAAGAAGCCCGGAGAGATAACTAAAAATCCTTGAAACCAAGCACATCTAGAACAAAAAGGAAAAAGGAAGCTACCTCAAAAAAATTCAAGGTTAAAAAATATTAAGTGATGGGTCTTCATCGACCAATGGTAATGGGTCTATCATCGACCCATGGTGATGGGTCTTCACCGACCCATGAGGATGAGTCTTCACCGACCCATGAAGGGTCATTGCCGAACCATCAGTGGTTGCCCAATTTTCCTCCAACATTCTAAGCTCATCAATCATGATGCCAGTAACCCTCTTCAAGCTTCAGACCACTAATCTTATGCAACTTGCTATCGGTCTCCTTAATCACTTCAAGTCAACAACTTAATCCTTCCATGGACCCATCAACTGGACTCAGAAACAAGCAAATTATGGCTCAAACAACTCGATAACCATGAAGCTAACGGTAAGGAGACCAATCTTCTTTTTCAGCAACTGTCGGAAGATCATGGAGAACGTTGGTTTGGACATGCTTGAGGCTTTCCCATTGATCTACACCTATAAATAGAGCATGTGAGGCTTCATTTCAAGGATCTTTTTACTCTTCCACCATTGTTATAATTTTTTTATGATTTCTAACCATTAGACGACAAACCATAAGAACTGCTCTTATACTTTTCAATAATAAAAGATAAATTCCTTGAAGTGGACGTAGGTCGGAGTATGCCGACTATAAATCTTGTGTGAATTGTTTTCTATTATTTTTCACTTATTGTTCTTCAATTTACTTCTTTTCATATATCTACTGGGTGTTTATGTCATTTTTGATGCAAACACTTGGTACCAGAGCTTTGGTGGCATAGTCGACCTAAGTTGATGCTGTAATCCAGTAGAGATAAGGAAGGAGTTACCATCTTAGACTGGATCGAGCGTATATACGAGAGAGCGTACTTATTATATATTTTGATTTTCAGGACTATGTAGTAGTATATACAACATAGTTTAAGTCGCATTGCATACACTAGTACCACTAATGTAGTTTTCTTTATGATAGACTAATCATTCTTGTTACTTATCAAGAATGAGCCGGCATACAAGAAATGATGGTATGAACTCTGCCTCAGCAGTTGAAGAAGGAGATGGCTCGGGAGCAACTAATCTCGATATGTAGAACGTGTTCAATACCATGATGAGGAACATGTTTCAGAATGCTCAAATAGTCGGTCGTTATGTTACCGGTGATGATGGTGCTCAGGTGCAAGCGCCCAGAGCCGACTTTGGCAAGCTAAATAAGCACTACTCTAGTCTTGGGGGCAAACCGTTCCTTGGAATGGAATTGGCTGTGGAAGTGTAGGACTGGCTAGATACATGCGAGCACATCTTCGAGGATTTAGAATTAGAAGATGCAATGAAGAGGAAGTTAGCCTCTAGGCAACATTAGGGTCAGGCTATGGGATGGTGGAAAGTTGTGAAGGTCGCCACTCCCGAGGACTAGTTTAAAGCCAGATTCGAGGAGAAGTTCATACCTGCTATAATAACCCGATTTCAGGGATAATTAATAATCATTATTTAATTAATTAAATTGGATTTTTAGAATTTAAAAATTAATAATTTTTATTTATTTTAGAATATTAAAATTTTGAATAATTTAATTAGTGATAAAAAAACTATTTTGGAATAAATATTTATTTTAAGAATTATGAAATATATTAATTTGGAAATCATTTGACATTGGGTCGAAAATAAGAAAATTGGATATTTAAAATTTTAAATGAGTTCAAATATGGGAAATAAGTTCTAGAAAATTTATAGCATTGAGTAAATTATTAAGTGTTACAAATATAACATTTCATTTGCAATTTTATTATAATTTATTTTAAATAGAAAATGGATTATAATAAGAAGAAAGAAAAGAAAATGAAAAAGAAAGAAGTAGAGAAGTGAAGTCCAAACCCAATAATCCAAAACCCTAATTTTTGGCTTCCTAACATTTCTATTTCCAGAAATTTTGATCTCCACGCTCTTCTTCCTTGTTTATAAATATAACACTAATGATCACATTTTCAGACTTTAGAAAAAAATGATTTGATCCCTAAACTCTACGCACTAATAATCAAATTAATTTCCAATATAAATTCTTAAATTCTTAAATTCAAGCGTGTGGTTATCGACGCCGTTATATGTTCACGCTAGGAAGCGATCGGAGGTTCGTTAATATGTTGATTTTTAGGTGCATGTGATCACAGGGAGGAAAGAGGAAATGCAATCTTCATGTGAGTTTTACACTCACCAACCTATGTTTATATCACTTAATTTATTGCATATGGCGAGTAGAAAAGAGACGACGATGGGTCGAAATGAACCGATCATCGCACGGCCTAGAGCCAAGTCCGCTCCAAACCATGTCCAACCTATGGAACGGTCAAGTGTGACCAGCGCATTGGTGGAAGACTTCAATGTGGAGTGTGTAGTTAAGTGTATGTGTGCAGCAGTGCGTGCGTGTAAGGTTGTGTGTATGAGTAATCGTATGCTACTATTTGTATGTACATGTAGCTATGTGTGTGCATGAGTATATCCTCGTATGATTGTGTGTATCTTGCTGCTATGGATTGTGTGTGTACTGCAAACATTTGTATGTGTGTTCTAGGGTATATCAATGTGTGTGTGTCAACAGGTAGCTATGTGTGTGTTATTGTGCATGAGAGTGTTTGTAGATCAAACAAAACAACTAACTATATGCATGTTTATGCAAACAGTTATATATATGTGTTTATTTGGTGGTATAGAAAATGATAAATGATTTGGCACTCTAGTAGGATATTTTGGTCTTTTCTTGTGTATTCTGTGTGTATGTGTAACCTTGTGAGTATGTGCAAGCATTATTATATGTTTAAACTATATATATAAACTCATATATAATAAATTATTAAATATATGAAAGAAAATATAATTTTTAAGTATAATACATTAATGAAGCGAACTCAATACTATTATGTGAATGAGAAAAATATGATTTGGTTTGCAATTAACATTTTATAGTTTTCAATGTACGAAATTTAATATATAATTTAAGTTTTCAAAATGTATTTAATTAATAATGAATGTATATAAATTGATTTAGATATTTTAAAATAGTGTTTAATTAAATAAAATTGTTTTAAATAATTATTTCGTGTAATATTTGGTGTTATAAACTATTTTGGATTTCAAAAGAAGGAAATAAGCTTTCACAAAGTTATTTTGAACATTAAATTAATATTTAAATTTTTAAAAGGTTATGAAATTAGTAATTTATTTAAAAGAGAATATATATATATATTATTATCTATTTCAAAGTATTTATTTTGTTATAAAAGAATATATGATGCACATGATTCATTATTAGTACTGATTCGTTTGTCGTTATATATATATATATGTGTGTGTGTGTGTATTTATTTATTTATTTGAATAACCTATTTTATATTACTTTTATGTTCATTCATTTCTTGTATGTTGAATTGGACTATGTTAATGGCTCACCATTGATGTTGATTTGATTAGTGATTTGATATGATATGGTGATGACATCCTTCTATATGGATTTACGACATTTTATAATGATTTGGTATTTAATTCTGTATGACAAGGAATATGAATAAACAGAGTTATAATACTGTTTTGGGACTATATTAATTCGGTAATATTTCTTTTTTTGTTCTTTAGACTCATTATATAGAATATTGAAGCAACGAGTGTGATGTGTGAGCACTAAATAAATGGATTAGTAACACACGATGATATGGGATGTTGTTGTGTTACTTATTCAGTTATTATTTGCTCGTGGATGACACTCATACGGGGGTATGTTATGTGTTATACTCGCTGCGTTGAGTATCCTTAGAGCCATGTGTTGGCCTATATGTAGAGCCATTTGTCAGCCATTGTTAATATATGCTATGTGTCTATCTACCTTTGTCCATCTTTCTTTTTGTTTCGAAAGTGAACCGGATTGGCCAGCATCCACCCTGGTGGCCTGATCGTGAGATCATGCCCTAGATCTACGACACTATTGTTAAATATTATATTTGATGCGCATCAAAGGTTTTGGTAAGGTAGGTTCCCTGTAGCCTCTTGTGTCGCTTAGGCCAGTAGTCTGTTACCTATAAGGGCAGTGCAGGGTCATAACCAAGGCTACGTGTAGACGAGCCATTGGTGGATATGAGTTAAGATTTCCGTCGAGGTAACTAAGGCTATAGGAATAGATCCGGCTACATGGCATGCGGCTAATAGACCCTGGGTTCCTGAAGCGGGCATGCAACCATCAGTCTCCAGTCTGGGTTCGGTTTGCGTGTGGTAGATAGGCATATATAAGATGAGATTATACTTGAGACGGTGTCCAGAGTATGGTCAACCCCGTATCCTTCTTCAAAATGGGTTGTCATATATCTATTTGGATGATGGCTCATTTATTTACTTTGATTATGGCAGATCTAGGAATGCATATTATATATATATATATATACATATACATACATATATATATATATTCATCTTAGGGCATTGTTGTGTCCAAGCCCGATTCACTTGATGATTTCATTTTCTATTATTATGTTTATTGTATGGATGATACACCCATTGGATATAGTATTCTTGATTTTGATTGATTTTTTATATATTGGTGACGACATCTTTATGCATGGTTTTGGGGACATTTACGTTATGGGATGTTTCAATTGTCTTTTAAGTTGTTGTAATTACAAATCATACATACCTCTTCCTCTTTATATATACGCACACACACGCATACTACAATACATTATAATCATTGATATGAGTTGTTGTGTTGTGTAATCACGTTATTATCCTTAGTATATACTGCTTCACCTATATTTATTAACCCTATGATTTAGACATAGTCTGACCCGTGTGTTATTTATATAATACTCGGGTCAGTCCGAGACATTTCAGGTCCAAGGACAATGAGACCAGCTATGTTTGGGCATAGATGGAGACTAGGTAGCATTACTGTTATCATGTTGTATTATACTTATATTCCTGTATGTATATTCTTAAGTTGTATTATGGATCTACATTATATACTGTATATTATATTTTATCGCCGCGATTCTGACTCTGTGTTCTCTGTTTATATATTGTATAATGTGCATTGTTTAATCCTGGAGGCACATGTGTTTATGCTTTGTACTGATACTGTGTACGTATAGATGCTTTATTTGTTTGATGTTTTAATACGCACCAATGTTAATCCAAGGGAATATTCACGTGTGTACACCATATAACCTCATTCTCCATATTATATGGCCATGTTATTTAGTAATACTCTTGGATAGTATGGATATAGAGGTGGGGTGCTATAAATGGTCTGAACAATACATTGTATATAAGAGACACGAGTCAAGACCTTAGGTGAGATTTAGAGTCCTTGTCCCTTTAGGTGTGTTGGGTAGTTACCCTGTATTAAAGGGATAATAGGAATATACGATGATTGTCGAGGTAATCATCTGGAAATGTATTTGTTATTTTCTATATATATAATACTGAATATTAGGCTCAGGTCCTTAAAATCAAACTTAATACACAAATAAATCTCCCCAAAAAAAATTGTAAATTAGGTCCATAGAATTAAGTTACTGAATAATTGCATAAATGTCTGCAATTATTTAGTGAATAATTGCAGACATTTATTAATTGCATAAATGTCTACAATTATTCAGTGAATAATTATGGCAATTTCCGTAATTTTTTTGTGAATAATTGTGGAAATTTTCATAATTTTTGGATATAACTGCATAAATGTCTGCAATTATTCACTGATAATTGCATAAATGTCTACAATTATTCAGTAACTTAATTCTAGGGACCTAATTTACATACCTTTTTTGGCAAGGATGTTCGGCTTTAAAAGTTTAAAGTTGATTCGGTTATGGAAAGGATAAGGAATTTAATTTTCGTAAGCGATATCGCTTATACAGAAAGGATTTAGTCATACTCTTAGCACTAAACATTGAGGTATGGAAACTCGTCTCTATCTCGAAAGTTAAAAATATCATCAAGGCAATGCCTAGAGATAACACTACCTTCACTTGCCCGACTTCATTTTCAACCCAGAAATAGTACAAGTTTAAAATCGACGAGTAGTAGTAAAAATATGAAATTTAATTTCCATATACGATCATTTTTAATTATTCGTGAAAGTTGATTTATTGACTATTGATTCAACTTTCTTCTTTGAGTGTCATCAATTTAAAACGATTTGTTCCTCATTTGAGCGTTGATATTCTTTATTGGAAATGACTAAACCCAAAGAGCGAGTGGACGTCAAGCTATGTGGGGTTGCTCCCATTAATGTATTATCACATCTACTCTATATTAGTTTTGGTTATATGCGAACTAAGATGTGAAATACTCGGATACTTGGTAAGGTTGGCAGGGTCCGGCTTGTGCATTTCTGAGAGAGTCACATAAATAATGACCTTCTCGAGTATATTGTCTAAAGGTATACTTTCGGTAAAGGGGGCGCACTCTCCTAGTCATTGTCGGTAAATTTCTCTTTTTTTGCCTTTGATTCAAACCTTTGAATTTGTTTTCTTAATTACACCGAGAAGTGACTAGGGCTTTTCTTGATGTTTAATTATTTATGTCTATTCTCTAAGTTTGGATTTTGATCTTGTTTGGACCCATTCTTTCAAGTTTGGGTTTTGTACTAAATTGTTCCCATTACTTGTGGTTGGATGTTGTTATGGTGTGGGAAAACTCGTTTCGTATTTGGCGGGGTGGTCTCATATCTTGTTGTTTATTTCCAACATTTGTTTAGAGTTTACTCATACCAGAATTATTGTATGATCCGAGTGTTTATTTCTCTAATCTCTCGGGTACTCAATTATTTTTTTAGTAGTCCGAGAGTAGCAGGTTTCTTTAGGCTCTTTGAAGATGATGATGATGGATGAGCATGAGTCTTTCGGATGCTTGGGTAATGACACATGAATACGTTGGATGTATTAAATGTCGTTTCCAAGGATCAGGAAGTTGGGTCATCACAGTTGGTATCAGAGCTTCGGTTGAGCGAACACCTTAGCTTCATTAGGGTACAACTCATTAGAGATAGGGTAAGTAATGTAATAGAATGAGTTAATCTTAAGAGAGCGTATTTGTAATTTTTATAATAATATCTATCCTTGAAAGTCTCGTTTTAGATCCTTTTGTGTTATTTCCTTAAACCATATCATTCTTGTATTCTAATGATACATGTTATTTGTTCAGGTAGTATAAGATGGATATAAGAAGAGAAGGAAGGAGAGGATCTGGAACCAGCACAGAGACCAATGGTAAGGTACCTAGAAATGCCACTATGCCAGTTGTAGACCCGATAGAGGAAGTGGTAGCGCAAGTTCAGCCCCCTATGAACTTCGCGGTTTTGTGCAAGAATTATGCCACTTTGGGCGGTAAATCATTCTATGGAACTGAATATATTCTTGGAGTGCAAACGTGGCTTAGATCCATGAAAGGATATTTGGAGATCTTCGGTTGGAAGATGCAGAAAAACGACTGTTGGCATCATGACAACTTCAGAAGTCGGTGATGGATTGGTGGGATTCCATAGCAACTAATACTCCAGAGGAGGAGTTTTCTTGGGATCGGTTCAAAGAAGTTTTTGAACCACAGTTTATCCCAAAAGCTGGAAGGACTCGTTTGTTTAGGAGTTTCATAGATTTAAAACAAGGTGATATAGTGATGCAGTATGAGCACAAGTTTAATGCATTGTCCCATTTCGAACTTAGATTGATAAACAACTTTCTCAAAAAGAGTGAAATGTTTGTGAGTGGAATACGACCAGAGTTCCAACGAGAAATGAACAATCATCTTATGGGTACACTCACCAACCTTATCAGCATGGCTTTGAGGTTTGAAGCTCTCGATATTAAGAAAGGAGTCCAGAAGGTAGTAGCCCTAGCAATTAGTGCCAAGCCTTAATTAGTGATAACTATTGGAGGCAAGCCAAATTTCAAGTGCAAGGGAAAGTAGGAATGGTAAAGAAAGAAACCTGGAGGTGGGGCTCCAACACAGAAGAAGCAGCGTGACTTGACCAACATTCTTTGTTATAATATCAAGAAAATGGGCCACTTTGCAAATCAGTTCTTGGACACCACTAATGGACCAATCGGTTTCAATTTCACAAGTACGGACACATAAAGAATGAGTGTCCTTTTCCAAAGAATGTGTCGTAAGGACAAGCTTTTTCTATTGAGGAGATACCATCCACTTCTTCAGGACAGAAAGGGCAGCAGGTGTGGCAAGGTATATTATCCTTCTATGATCTTCCTATTAGAGTATTATTTGATACGGGTGCTTCCCATAGTTCTATCTCATATGACATGATGAACGAACTAAACCTAAAATATGTTAACTTAAGTAATCCTCTTTGTGTGTCAAACCCAACTGGGGGTCCGACAAATCTTGACACTAGGCGTATAATTGTCCCTATTTCTTATCGAAATCATCTCTTTCTCTCTGATATGTTTATTCTTTGGTTCGTGGATTTTGGAGTGTTGTTGGTAATGGATTGGTTATTTAGTTTAAAGCTATCTTGGATTCGGTAGGATGAGGGTCATAATTAAGGATGCGGTAGGAAGAAGTATTGGTATACGTTGTGAGAGCCTAACGAGTTAATGAGCAGTTTTCATTATTCACTCTAAGTAGCTAAAGAGGAGCTTAGGGATTATACCAGTTGTTTAGGATTTCATTGATATTTTTGATGAAGTGCAATACCTCGCCACCGTGAAGTGGAGTTCCATATTGATTTGATTCCAAGAACCAAACCTATTGTGCAACCCCCACGAAGGTTCGCATCGAAAGAGAAGAGGGAGTTGGAAAGCCAGACATTCAACTTGTTGTAGAAGGGATTGATAGGATGTAGTACCTCAAGTTAGGGATTGCATGTCGTATTGGTTACAAAGGTGGACGGTTCTTTAAGGTTATGTGTAAACTACCGGGAGTTGAATAAAAGGACTATCAAGAATAAATACCCTTTACCAAGGATCGACGACATGTTTGATCAGCTGCACGGTGCTTGGATATTTTCTCAGTTGGATCTTGCCTCCGGTTTTTACCAATTAAGGGTAGCAGAGGAGAGTGTGCCCTTAAAAGCTTTTAGGACTCCAGATAGTTTCTATAAGTGTTTAGTTATGTCGTTTGAGTTGACTAATACACCCACTTATTTTGTAGAATTAATGAATCGAACATTTCGGGACATTCTTAATAATTTTTTCCTCGTCTTTCTTAATGACATTCTTGTCTATTCAAAAATGGAGGAGGAGCATAAGTATCATCTCAATGTCATACTCAATATCTTAAGAAGCCTTGTGTTGTAGGCTAAGTTTTCTAAGTGCCATTTCTGGAAATTCGAAGTTAGGTTTCTAGGCATGTTGTTTCAGGAGAAGGCATATCAGTTGATCCAGGTAAGGTTGTTGTAGTTCAAGACTGGAAGAAGCCCGAAAGTGCGATGGAAATTAGAAGTTTCTTAGGATTGGCTTGTTTTTACCGAAGATTCATCAAAGACTTCTCAAAGATTGCTTCTCATCTGATGAAGTTAACAAAGAAAGATGCTAAGTTCATATGGACGCCTAAGTATGATCAAGCATTCAATGAATTGAAGGAGAAGTTGACTATGCTCCTGTTTTTACTATTCCACACAGGAGCGTAGATTTAACGGTGTACATAAATGCTTGTGGTACCGGTTTGGGAGCAGTTCTGATGCAGTATGGCAAGGTTATTGCCTATGCGATTCGACAGTTGAAGGCACATGAAAAAAATTATGCTACGTACGATTTGGAGCTTTTGGCTATTATCTCCGCACTAAATATGTGGAGGCATTTTCTTTTGAGTAAAAGTTTGAGTTATACATGGACCATAAATCCTTATTTTACCCAAAAAGACTTGAATTTGGGGCAGCATAGATAGTTGGAGTTTCTTGCTTCTTATGATTTGGAGATTCTTTATACCCTTGGAAAAGCAAATGTTGTTGCAGATGTGTTGAGTAGGAATGTAGCAATGGTTGCTAACTTAGAATTCAAGCCATTATTGATGGATAGGATTGCGGCAAGTCAAAAAGAAGATTTTTGGCTCGACTCAAGAAGGATGTTCAAGAATGTATTATTTATAGTTTTAAGATTGATCCCCGTGGAGTATTGAAAATGAATGGGCATATCTGTGTTACGAATGTTAATGGACTTAGGAGAGAATTGTTAGCTGGATGTCACCATTCAAGGTTATGTTTTCATCCAGGAGTGACCAAGAGGTTCAAACACCTGAAGAGGGTATTCTGGTGGAAGAGGGTGAATCAAGATGTTTCAATCTTCATAAGTCGGTGTTCAAACTGCCAGTAGATTAAGAGTGACCAAGGGAAGTAAACTGACTGCTTCATCCACTTGAGATCCCGAAGTGGAAGTGGGTGCAGATCTCTATAGACTTTATTGATGGACTTCCTAGGTCAAGAAGATGGAACGAAGGCATTTAGCTTATAGTCGATCGGCTGACCAAGAGTGCTCATTTCATTCCTGTTAAGCCGACTAGAACTGCTGAAAGTCTGGCGAGTTTGTATGCGGAAGAGATTGTGAGGCTCCATGGTATTTCTTGTAGCATTGTAAGTGACTGAGAACCGATATTCACTAGCAGGTTCTAAGAGGGTCTGCAAATTGCCTTAGGGACCGAGCAGAGTCTTAGTATAGCTTACCATTCCTAGACAGATGGGTAGACGGAGAGAGTGAACCAGATCTTAGAAGATTTGTTGCGTGCATGCATTCTTGCCTTCGGAGGTTCTTGGGAAGACCATTTACCCTTAGTCGAATTCATTTACAATAACAGGTATCAGGCTAGTATTGGCATGGCCCCTTTCAAAGCTCTATATGGTCGTCCATGCCATTCTCCTTCATGTTGGGTTGAGTCTGGTAATAGAACTGTTCTTGGGCTCAACGTGATCTTAGAAGCCAGCAAGAAGGTATCTGATATCAGAAGGAAGATGAAGGAAGTGCAAGATCAATAGAAGTGTTATCCGAATTGAAGGCGTTGGGATCTTGAGTTCTCAGTTGGGATTCGGTGTTGTGAAGGTCTCTCCATTGAGAAGTGTGGTGAGGTTTGGGAAAACAAGAAAGCTAGCCCCTCAATATATTGGCCCTTTTCCCATACTAGGCTGGATTGGTAGACTTGCATATAGAGTGAAGTTACCATATTAACTATCAAATTTTCACAACATATTTCATGTATCTCATTTACATAAGTACGTACACGACCCTTCGACAATAATGGAATCGGCACAACAAGTGGATTTGAAAGTTCAGCCTAACCTGACCATTCCTAAGCAGTCTATTCGTTTCATCGCTCAAGGTATAAAGCGATTAAAAATCCAAGTTTAAAAATCCTCTCTTTTCCACTTTAAAGCCCTTAAAACATAGTAAAGACCCTTTTTTCCTCTCTATATTTCCTATACTCCACATCAAGACCCAATACCACCCAAACCAAGCTAGGATGAGCCCCATACACCCAAGGCCGAACCCTCCAAGCCTTCCCAAGGCTTCAAAAATCAAACTTTTAAGAAGAAAATCCAAGTTCGGGTGTTAGTACAAGGCATAGTGTTAGTTTGACTTGATTTGGTTGCTTTTGGTGAGTCAAATATCACCTTTATAAACCAAAGTTTTAAGCTTTGTTATTGTGAATAATTATGGTTGTTGGTTACTTATTTTATATGTATTGTAAACAATGATTGTTGGCTTAGTTTTCGCTTTAAAAAATGACATTTTTGGTAGTTAGTAAGTGACTTGAGATTAGTCGAAAAGTTTAAGTAAATGATATAAGTGGTGCTCTCTCCATGTTTTATGAATGTTATTTGCTTTTGTACATGCCCATACTTATGTTATGTGATGCTTGGATGAAAGAAAATGACATACAAAATTGTTTATGGAAGTGTTTGTATAGCAACAATCGCTATATCGGTATTCTGAAAAATGTCATCTCTTTTGAAATATTTTGGGATAATCTTGTGCTTGGGTTTTTACAAAGTTAATAAATTATTCAAAAAATGATGTGATTAAAGTTAATTAATCATTTTAACAATGATGTTTAAAATTAACTAATCATTTTAACTAATGATGTTTAAGGTTAATTAATCATTTGAATAATGATGTATTAAATTTAATTAATCATTTTATAATGATGTTTTAAGATTAATTAATCACTTTAATAATGATGTTTTAAGGTTAATTAATCATTTTAATAACGATGTTCTAAAACTAATTAATCATTTTAATAATGATGTTTTAAGGATAATTGATCTTTTTAATAATTATGTTTTAAAGTTAATTAATCACTTCAAAAATGATGATTAAAGTTAATTAATCATTTTAAATAATTATGTTTGAAGTAATTAATCATGGTTAAAGCGAATTAATTATTTTAAATAATGTTGTTTTAAGTAATTAATTATGGTTAAAGCTAATTAATTATTTTAAATAAAGATGTTGAAGTGATTAATCATTAATTAAAGTTGATTAATCGTTTTTGATGGTGTTGTTTAAAGTTAATATTTGAAATGCAAAATCCCAGCATAAATTCGGCTTTAAAAATTAAAAGTTGATTTGGTTATGGAAATGATAAGAAATTTAATTTCCATAAACAATATCGCTCATATGAAAAGGATTTGGTCATACTCTTAGCACTAAACGTCGAGGTATGAAAACTCGCCTCTATCTCGAAAGTTAAAAATATCATCAAGACAATGCCTGAGTGAACACTACCTTCACTTGCCCGACTTCATTTTCAACCCAGAAATAGTACAAGTTTGAAATCGACGAGTAGTGGTAAGAATATGAAATTTGATTTTCATATACGATCATTTTTAATAATTCCCTATAGTTGATTTATTGACTATCGATTAAGCTTTTTTAATCGACGAGTAGTGGTAAGAATATGAAATTTGATTTTCATATACGATCATTTTTAATAATTCCCTATAGTTGATTTATTGACTATCGATTAAGCTTTCTTCTTTTAGTATTGTCGATTTAAGACAATGTATTGATCATTTGAGCATTGATATCCTTTCTCGGAAATAACTAAACCCAAAGCACGAGTGGACGTCAAGCTATGTGGGGTTGATCCCACTAGGGTATTATCACATCTACTCTAGATTGATTTTGGTTATGTGCGCCTTAATATGTGAAATACTTGGATACTCGGTAAGGTTGGCGGAGTCTGGCTTGTACATTTTCGAGAGAGTCATAGAGAAAATGACCCTCTCTAGTATATTGTCTAGAGATATACTTCTGGTAAGGGGGGTGCACCTCCAAGTCATTATTGGAAAATTTTCCTTTCCTTGCCTTTGATTCAAACCTATGAATTTGTTTTCATAATTGCATCAAGAAGTGACCGGGGCTCTTCTCGATGTTTAATTATTTATGTCCATTCTCTAAGTTAGGATTTTGATCTTGTTTAGGCCCATTCTTTCAAATTTGATTTTGTTCTAAATTGTTCCAATTACTTGTGGTTGGATGTTGTTATTGTGAGGGGAAACTCGTTCCACATTTGGCGGCATGGTCTTACATGTTGTTTATTTCAGCCAATTGTTTAATTTTTACTCATACCAGATTTATTGTCTAACTCAAGTGTTTGCTTTCCCTAAACTCTCGGGTACTCAATTATTTTTTAGCAGCCTGAGAGTAGTAGGTTTCTTTAGGCGCTTTGAAGATGGTGATGGATGAGCATGAGGCTTCGTATCTATTTAGTTATCTATTTCCGCTGTTATGTTTATCTTTATATGTGTATTTTGGATCGACAAGTGTAAAGGCAGGGTGTATAACTGCCTAGGCTGATAGTTGTAATACTTTTGTGTAACTCTGATAATTTCATGTTAAGGAGTAACCTTATGTACTATATTATTGTTATCTTATATTTAACTGTTCCATTCTAAGATTTTTCTGTTCTATTCTTTATTTACCCCATAACAACTCATCTTTCGGATGCTTGGGCAATGGTGTTTGTACCAAAAATGGGCACAACACTCTTCGGAAGTTTTTGAAGAGATAAAAGTGAAGAAAATAAATTGAAAATGAAGATTATCTAACAAAAACTCCAAACAACAGGAATGTAAATGCACAGACAAGCAATTTATAATGGTTCGGCGTGTTGCCTACGTCCACTGTGAAGTTTTTGCAACTTTATTTATTCTCTTTGAATGATTACAAGTGGTTACAACATACAACAGCGAAATACAACTTGAAATTCAAATGCAACATCAAGAATGTGTCGTAAGTTCTGATCCGGCAGAGTCTGGGCTCTTCGGAATCAGAAAAGTCCCCTTTCTATAGGCTCTGGGGCTCTATTTATAGGCGTAGGAGGCTGATATTCTGCTCAAACTTCGGGAGACTCATTCTGGCACGTGAGTGGGCCCACGCGCCCGACCCGACCAAGTTTCGACTTGATCTGTGATCGATACGAACCGATTTCATATCGATTAGGAAATGGTCCAATCGAGCTGAAACTTGGCAGGAGCATTCCTTGGCTTGTACGTAAGCTTCTCTGAAAATTTCGTTGTGTTTGGATCGGTAGATTTCGAGATATGATCGATACAAGTTGATGTTCTCCGGAAGGCTGTTTGGTTCGAATCCAGGGCTTCGAATCGAGCTTTTCACGTGGTTTCGTGACAACGTGGCGCGAGCTCCTCGTTCCAATTCGCTTTCTACTCTGAGTTGATCGATTCGTCTCCAAAGATCTAGCCGCGTTCGCATCCAGGGTTCACACGTCAATCCAGATCCAAAGGTCTGATGGGTACGACTTGGTCATTATCTGATCGATTCGAAGGCCTTTCAGCCGATCGATTCGAGTCAGATGGATGCGAGGCTACTACCATTCTGATCGTTACGAAGTTGATGGATACGAACCATGACTACTCCTTGGCAGCATAACACGTTCGCTTGATGGGCACGAAGGAGTCAAGAGTCGATCGATGCGAAGTCGATCGACACGAAATGAAGACATCTTGCCTGATGGACACGAAATAACAGCTGGCCGATCGATACGAAATGCATGTTCCGCCGATGGACTCGAATGAGGTCGAGTCAAACTTATGCTTCCTGATGGAGTCGAACACGACCGAGGCGAAGCTGGTGGATACGAGAGTGGGGCTCACGGATGGATATGAAATAGGCGAGTCTCTTGGCTTGCATCGCTCGTAACTTGAGCATATGAACTCGGAATGTCTTGAAATTTGGAATGCAGGCTCCTATGGCTTAGTTCGTCATGCCTTGACAGTTGTAGCTTGATCTGGATTCGGACTAAAATTCATCAATATCCATATCGAACCTGCGCAGGCTCGACATCCAGGACGATTGATCTTAAGCGCGCAATCAGTTCCTTGATATCTTGGCCTTGCCAAAAGGCGGGGTAACATTTGCCCCCCAAAGCACGTCTTGTGGAAACATGACGTGCTTTGAATAACCGCAACATTCATTCTGAACAGTCATTGTTCTTTTGTCGAAGATTGTAACCTCGCACTGCTATATTTTATTGCTACACGATAGCACTCAGCTGCTTGTTGTTGCAAACGTCATTTAGTAATATTCAATCCCTATCAATGCTGAAAGTAGGGTGTTGCTTTGACATATATGCACATATGTTGGTCTAACTCTCGTTAACGTGGCACGCTCACGAGTTGTTGTTAATTTTCTTGTGTTGAATTTCGCATCGATCCTCTTCTGAACCGATGTGGAACTCAAATTACAACAACGTTTGTCAGTTGCTTCAGGAAGTTCCTTTGTATCGATCCTTTCCTGAATCGGTATAAAAGGTTGAAAGATTGACTTCGTATTGGTAAATTGATAATTCTACGGATGCGGAAAAAATTCGTTCGTATCAATGCTAATGTTTGATTTATGATGGATACGAGATCGCTGTTCGAATTGATACGCAGTGGATGGAATTGTGAACTTGCTGATGCGCACAGGGGCTTCGAGTCGATGGGCCTCATCATCTTCAGCTGTCCTCGCTGTGCGCTTCGTATCGATGGGTTCACTATCCATTTCGAATCGATGGAAATTTTTGGTCATATGGATTCGAACAGGGTGATCGACTTGGTCCAGGGTTTGACTGGTTGCGACCGGTTAAGCGAACTGGGAGGCGAATCGACTCGGTCACTTCCTAGGTTCCATATAAATAGCTGGGACTTAGCCATTTTTCACTTTTTTACTGCCGCCTTTAACTTCTGCATCGATCCAGAAACTTGAGAAAAGAGAACTGTATTGCGCTTTCGATTCGATCATCCACCCTTCAATTCTTCGAATCCCAATTCTAGATTAGGTAATTAATTAATTTCTTCCGCATTTGACAACGAGGTTCGAATCCTAGATCCCTCTTCTCTTCTCCGATTATCAATTCTGGTAATATCTAAGATTAGATCTGGGTATGAACTCGATCGGAGACGGCCATGGTGATACTCTGGGTAGTTGGAGAAGAAAGAGTGGAGAAAACAAAAATGGATCGATCTGGGGGCTCGTGTTCGAATCGACGAAGGCGATGACACTTCTCCCTAGATTTCGCATCGATTCTTGGGATATGTCGGTGGCGTTGATGCAATTTGTACCGATGGCTATGGCGATGGATCGTGTCGACATGAAATGATCGATACGAAATATGAGTTAATGATCGCTCTGAAGCCCTTAACTTTAGATCGATACGAATCTTGCCTTTACGATCGATACGAAGAGTATCGACTCGAGTGTTATCGATGTTAAGTTAAGACCTTCCCGATCGGTACGAACCAGGCAACCAAGGATCGATACGAAATCATCCTATTACTATCGATACGAACTAGGTCCTTGACGATCGATTCGAAACATGCTCCTTGGTATCGATTCGAACTTGTATCCCGATGGATTCGAATGAGCTTCTTGGATCGATTCGAACTTCCCATGTTGGATACGAAAATTTGACATTATTCAGCATAATTCCGACGAGCTTCATCCTTGCATATCTGGACTTGATAGTTAAACTACATACTTGACTACCTTTTGAAGCTCGTCGATGGAACCATAACAACTTTTAATCGTTTGCATATTCTCCTTAACTCTACAAAAATTCTTTCAAGTAACGCACATCACTGCATTGCACAACACACACTTTACACAAGGGGAACACACTGGCTCTTTTGCATCTAACGATGATTTCTCGTGAGTTAGTCAGCTATGGAAGGTCCAAGCTCGCAGCCACAATAAACTCAAAGTGTAATTCCTCCCAGACTTGAAATACCAGAGATTGAGGCCGAAGTCATCGATCCGGCCCCGGACGAATTGCCTGATGCATCCTTCATTAATAGTCCACCTGACTCTGTCCTGTCCAATATTTCTGAAGATATGCTAGGGAGAATATTCTTAAGGCATGGTCTGTCGATGGACGACGTATTATTTTTGGGACCAAATAAAAGACCGCATAATCCCCCGGAGGGATATACTGCATTTAATCGCCATGCGTGTGCAGCCGGGACACTTCCTCTGTTCAATGAATATATAAGAGAAGTGTTGTCGTTTCTGGGGATCGCCCCATCTCAGCTACACCTGAACGGATATGCCTTGCTCAATAGCTTGTTTATTGCATTTATGGAATATCTCCATCGACCACCGACCCCGATTGATGTCAGATACATGTTCAACTTCAAGAGTCGAAACGATAGCCCATCCTTTACATTCCTGGAGGCAGTAAGGAACTGTCAAGTGGTCACCGGATCTTGGACCAGATTGAGCTACTTTAAAATAGAATGGTTCTATGTCCGATGTCCTCCAGGATTTGCCAGAAGATGGCTATTCAGACGTGAGTATCATCACTTTCCCAAGCAGTTGATAAGGCAATCATGAACGAAATCGAACTCACATTTCCTTTCTTTTTTTAGCGATAATCCAGCGACTCGAAGGTGGTTATTATAAAGAGATAGTCCGGGTTCTCCAAGAAGTCCCGAGCGAAGAAAGAAACATCGACCTGATCTTGACGGATAAACACCTTAGGATCCTTGGACTGATCGAGCGAGGACAGAGTATAAGGCTCGACAGTGTACTAAAGACTATCTCAAAGGAGTGAGTTAGGCGCAAGAAGCCAAAAGTTATCATGATTGAGGAGGCTGACTCCGAGAGAACCCATACCGACAATAAACCTCTGGTTGTGCCTGCTGATGTGACCCCGGATTCTGAAGAAAAGAGAAAAGGCAAGGCAGTTGCTTTTAAACAATCTAAATCTGGGAGGCGGAAGTCTGTGGTCACAAACCGACCCCTTTATGGAGTTAGAATCTCGGAGGCATCCCCCATGCAGGCGGAAAATCCCTTTGAAGGGCTCGCTGACCTCCCAATTCCGGACCTCGTGTCCACACAGCATGATGTCGAATTGGATGAACTGCAACATACTTTCGATGTTAGCGAGTCTCTTTCTACCAGTGTGGTCGACACTTCTGGTTGGTCTGGGGGGTTACACATCCATACACCCTTCACGGCACTTCACAATCTTTGACCGCAAACCGCATACCACAAATGGTTACTAATCCTCCTTATTTTACTTTGCAGGTACGATGTCTGGTCGAGGCTCAGTGCTTGGTAGTTTGCGCAGCAAGCACCGATCTTCATCATACTATGAACCACGCAGGATAGAGGGAGATAGAGATTATGAACCGGGGTATTCCAGTCAGGAACGGTCTGAAAGAGATAGGGGATATGTATGCCGGTCTCGATCTCGCTCTCCTCCTCCTAGGATCTTTGTACCAATCCCAGTTCTAGTTACACGTCCTCCTGAAACTTCACGGCACAAGCCGCCCTCTCATGTTCCTAGATTCGACCCTCAACGTGGAACTGAAATAGCCGCCCCCTTGACTACTACACCAGTCGTGACTGATCCGACCGGGGAAGGAGCAGCCAAACTCGCACAAATAAGGAAGGAATTCCCCGACATTTGCTTTAACGGTTACGTCTTTCCCCCACACCTGAAGAGAATTCCGCCAATGGCCGAAAATACTATTCACGATTATGTTGCAGACATATTCTTTCAGTATAAGGAGTGGGCGAGGGCCGCGAGAAAAGCATCAAAAGTGGCATTTGATCGGGCCGCCAATATTGAAAAGCTGGAAAAAGAGTTGGGTCAGAAAGACCGAATTATTCAAGTGCTCAATGTCGAGGCCGAGTCTTCCCGTAAATCTAAAATAGAAGCTCTCAAAAAGGCCGATGATGCAAACTCGGCCATGGGTAGAATGAAACAAGATCATTATACTATGATGGAAGACATGGGTCATAGGAACACCACCATCATTGCTGAGAGAGACGCAGCCCTCAAAGAGCTCAATGAGCTTAAATCTAAGTTCTCTGAACTTGCGAGGGAGAAAGATGCGGCCAACGTCTCCGTGCAAGAAGCTTGTGATCAGGCAGTGGTGCTTCAGAAGGAGAGGGATGCGGCTATGGAAAAAGTCCACGAGGTCGAAGCCAGGGTTGACGAGAAGGTCCCACTGGCGGAAGTCAGGGTCGAGGCTGAGGTAGAGGAGCTTCTTGTCACTTACAACGCCAACGTGTTAAGGCATAGGGAGGGATCTGACTTGGCTCGATGATTTCCCAACACATCTTTACAATACCTGGAACCTGCTGATTGAGGAGGAGAAATCGGGGCATCCTGATGAAGCCTTTGACGAATTTGAGCTGGAGAACCGTGTACTTAACGATGACGAGAAGAAGGTTCTTCATGACTCCATGATTTCTCATGAAAAGGAGAGGCTCGGTACTCAGCCCCGGGAAGTTGGAGAAGACTCTGGTGTTGGGCATCACATTACGAGTTCCGAGATCATTATGCCACCTCAGTCTGAGCTGACTCCGATGATCGAATCTCAGCCTATACCAGCTTATGACCCGGAACAGCCACATCTATCTCCTATACAGTCGGAACAGCCACCCTTCTGAAGTCGTTCAGCCGACCTTGAGCCAAACTGAGGAAGGTATTCTGCACTAATCTCTTGTACGTTCGGACCGAAGAACTTGTATGGTAGTGTATACTAACAAATGCTTCTTTTCTCTGGTCAGCGGCCGAAGTTGTACTGACAACGCCTCATGTAACCCAGGAATCATACCAAGCGCAGGAGGCCATCATCTCTGAGGCGACCTCTATTGTGACGGTTGTGCCTGCCGAAGTAACGCAGGGGAGCTCAATTTCTTTTGACGAACAGATGATGAACGAGCTTCTTGGTCGACAAAGTGACCCCTTCGCGGACTTACCATTTGTCCTGGGTGGATTTTCATCTACTTCTGATACTTCGACACAGACCACCACGGCACATAGCGAAGCCCGAGCCCTTCGAGAAGTAAACATACTGGCTGAAATTGATGCCGAGATGGAGGCAGCGGCACATGGTGGCAGCTCAAAGGGTGGAGCAGTGGCGCATGGCCCTATACCACTTATGATGATATCTCCTGGGGGCACCCTTGTCGACACTAGTGTGCCAGTCCCGCTTCCGGCTATAGATCCCATTCCTCTGATTCCTCCCACGAGAAGCATTCCCTTAGACTCCAGTTCGGAGGAAGATGTCGACGTCATGCTCCCGTCTAAGGATAGCCCGCTTAAAGAAAAAGGCTCAAAACGGAAGATCACTAGTGGCTCTAGTAGTTCCTCGTTGAAGAAGAAGCCAAGGAAAAAGAAAGAGTAGATAGACTTTTTTAGGCACATATTTCCTTTTGCAGTTAGGGATTTTGTCACCTTTTTTCTTTCATAGGCCGTTTATAGATGTGAGTTCGGTCCCTGTTAGTAAGAATTTTTTGGAAGGGCTTGTATATGAGCCATCGCTCTTGATTAGTTGAAATAAACTTTTTGTCTTCTTGTTTCAACTTTCATCCCTTTTATGCTTAAATGTTGCAGTGTTTGAATCTCGGTTCTGTGTACTGTATTATTTTAACTCTTAAGCATAGCTTATTTTATCTGCCAAATCTGATAATTACGAACTTAAGTTGTAACTGGAGATCGAGTTGGACTTGAATGTTATACCATTTCGGGTAGTGATTAACACTTGAATCTGCCCCCAGTTCCGGGGTTAAGTTATAAAGATCAGTTTGCGATCGCAATAAGTGAGGTTCGAGCGGTCGAACTACACTTGTTTCTTTATGAATCGTTACATCCGCACTCTGGGGGTTTGCACTTGCATTCTTGCAGTCAGCCACAGCTATCGAATGCTTTCAAGTATTAGCCCACACTTTGGGGACACAAGTCATCTTGTGAGCGGTCGCTCACACTTTGGGAACTTAGGGTTGACGTTAACACTCCCACCCATATTTTGGGAAATTGGAGATAGCGTTTACCTTCCGACTCGCACTTCGGGAGTTCGAAAGGCGTATCAGGATCATGAATGGTTAGATCATATCCATACTGAGTTAACAAGTGAGATTGTTAGATGGACGGGTCCATCCCTCTCGAGCTTGGTTAAGTTATGGGCGAAGTCGTTAGGTGAACGGATTTACCCTCTTCGAAACTGTATTTTAAAGTTCATACTCCACCTCGCATTCTGGGAGCATGGAGCTGATATTTATACTGCACTTCACACTCTGGGAATATGGAGTTGGCCAACAAACAGTCAGTCACGTTTGCTTGGGCACTTTGATTACGTTCGCACTCTGGGAATGGTGGATTAATCAGGATCGTGGATGGTTGATTCGCATCCACCCTGAGTCGACAAGCGAGGTCGTTAGATAGACGGGTCCATCCTCCTCGAGCTTGTTTAAGGTACAGCCGAAGTCGTTAGGTGGATAGGTCCACCCTCTTTCGGAACTGCATTTAGTCGTAATACGGTCGAGGTCATTAGGTGGATGGGTCCACCCTCCTCGAGACCGCATTCGTTTGATGTCTATATTCCAGCTCACACTCTGGAGTTTGGAATTAGTTATAGGATTGTCGTGTATCAATCCTATTTAACATTGGTGTAATGACTTGCCCCGAGCTCGGGTTTCACTTAGCGAGTGGTCGGTCGTATCACAGCCACTCTCTATTTGAATAAATTCCACTGCATGATGGAATTTAGCTCTCCGTGCATCGTGATGTCGTACACTGTATTCAATGAATCACAGCTCTGGCTCGAAGAGATGGCATTTTATTGCTGAAGTAAGAAAATGCGGCAAAGTTAGCTGCCTTATTACAGAATTCAAATTTAAAAATGCGGAAACAAACTGTAAATGGAAAAATAGAATTAAACAAATAAAGCCTGTCAGGTGTAATAGCGACGGAGACTCTCGCTGTTCCAGGCCATTGGCAAAGCAAGACCGTCAACGGTCGATAATTTGAATGTGCCATCTCCAAGTCTTTGGGTAATCACGTATGGTCCTTCCCAATTTGGTTTCATGTGTGAAGGGACCAGATAGATTCTCTTGAGAACGAGATCGCCGAGTTCAAAGGTTCGAGGTCGAACTTTGGCATTGTACAATCGGGCGACTCGACTTCGATATGCGGTTGATCTTAAATCAGCCTCTTCCTGCTTCTCATCCAGTAGATCCAAAGATTCAGCAAGCAATATAGCGTTTGTTTTCGGATCATAGTAAGTCACGCGATGGGATAACACTTCCATCTCGACTGGAATAACGGCTTTTGAGCCATAAGATAGGGAAAACGGGGTGTGTCCGGTCGCAGTCTTGTGGGTCATTCGATAAGCCCATAAGGCCGTAGGAAGTTCATCAACCCATTTTCCCCCGGCCTTTTCCAGTCGTTTCTTTAGAATGGATTTTATGACTTTATTGACAGCTTCGACCTGACCATTTGCCTGAGGATGTGCAACTGCCGAGAATTTTTTATGGATATGAAACCGTTGACAGAAATTCTTGAATTCCGCACTATCGAATTGGGCTCCGTTATCGGTGATGATGGTATGCAGGAGTCCAAATCGACAGATAATGTTGTGAACTACAAAATTGATTACTTTCTTTGTCGTAATGGTTGCGAGGGGTTCAGCTTCAGCCCACTTGGTGAAGTAATCAACTGCAACGATGGCATATCTTGCCCCACCTTTGGCCAGAGGTAGTGTGCCGATGATATCGATGCCCCACATTGCAAATGGCCAGGGACTGACCATTTGGGTTATCTCGGTAGGTGGGGCTCTTGGAATTCGGGCGTGTTTCTGGCACCTATCGCATTTTCTGGCATAGTTCGCTGCATCTCGGTTCACAGTCGGCCAGTAGTATCCGTATCAGAGTATCTTCTTAGCGAGAGCTTGCCCACCGATGTGATCGCCACATTCTCCTTCGTACACGTCATGTAACACTCGTTTAATTTCATCGTGTGCGATACATCGGAGGAGAGGAACAGAATACCCTCTTCTATACATGACTCCGTTCTGAATGACGAACCGTGAAGCTTTTCGTAGAATTTGTCTTTTCTCATTTCTACGCTCAGGCAACGTCCCATTCTCGATGTAATTTCGGTACGGAGTCATCCACGATTCTCTACTGGGAGCGGTTTCAAACAAAAAATTTGTCTCTACTTGATCAATGCTTCGGGAGGACAAAGTTTCGACGGGAACAAGTCCCATCTGCTGTGCTTCACCTGTACTTGCTAACTTTGCTAATGAGTCAGCCTTCTGATTATGCTCACGAGGTATATGGTAAATAGCATAGTAATCGAATTGACCTAGTGCTTCTTGAACTCGGGCTAGATAGGCAGCTAGTCGTCGATCCTTGGCCTGATATTCGCCCCGAACTTGATATACAACCAACTGGGAATCGCAATAAATTTCCACAGCAACAATCTTCAGATCACAAGCAAGTTTTAACCCGGCAAGCAAAGCTTCGTATTCGGCTTCATTATTGGTTGCGCGAAATTCGAACCTCAAAGCGTAGCATATGGATCGGCCTTCGGGAGTTTCAAGTACTATTCCGGCACCTGAACACTGATCGTTCGATGCACCATCGGTGTGCAGCTTCCAAATGCATTTAGGAGGTATAGCGGTTTCAGGAAGATCCTCTAATACAGTAAATTCGGCTATAAAATCCGCTAGGACTTGTCCTTGAATGGCTCTTCACGGAGCATAAGTGATATCAAATTGACTCAGTTCAATGTTCCACTTGAGTAGCCTACCAGACGTCTCAGGCCGCGTGAGGACCTATCGTAACGGCTGATCGGTGTACACAGTAAGGGGATGAGCTTGGAAATAAGGGCGAAGCTTTCTTAAGGCAATGACCAGGCAATAAGCCAGTTTCTCTAGTCTTGGGTAATTTCTTTCAGCTCCTGTTAGCCGTTTACTAACATAGTAAACCGGTTTCTGCACTTGGTCTTCTTCCCGAACTAAAGCAGCACTGATTGCATGCTCTGATACTGCCAGATAAAGGTACAACTGCTCGTGGTCAACTGGTTTTGACAAGATCGATGGTGTGGAAAGATGTTGAACCAGGATCAGAATGCATCTTCACACTCCATGGTCCATTCAAAGTTTCGCTTTCCTTTCCGGATCAGATCAAAGAAAGGAATGCATTTATCGGTGGACTTTGAAATGAACCTACTCAATGCTGCTACTTTCCCGTTGAGACTCTGGACTTGTTTTATGGTTCTTGGGGTTTGTAGGTTCCTTATTGCCCAGGTCTTTTCGGGATTTGCTTCTATCCCTCAAGCGTTAACGATGAACCCGAGGAACTTTCCAGAGGCGACACTGAAGTGACACTTTAATGGATTGAGCTTCATCCTATATTCCCGAAGGATGCTGAACATCGAATCTAAATCTCTGACGTGATCTGTGGAGAATCAATATTTTACTAGCATGTCATCCACATAAACCTCCATGGTCTTCCCGATCTGGTTGGCGAACATCCTGTTGACCAAGCGTTGGTATGTTGCTCCGGCATTTTTTAGACCAAACGGCATGACTCTGTAGCAGTAGAGTCCCAGATCGGTCATGAAACTGGTATGTTCTTGATCAGGAAAATGCATGGGTATTTGATTGTAGCTAGAATAAGCTTCCATAAAAGATAATAATTCATGCCCAGCTGTTGAATCTACGAGCTGGCCAATTCGAGGAAGCGGAAAACTATCCTTTGGACAAGCCTTGTTTAAGTCAGAGTAGTCAATGCAAGTTCTCCATTTCCCATTGGGTTTTCGAACCAGTACGGGATTGGACACCCATTTTGGATACAAAGCATCTCGGATGAACCCATTCGATCGTAATTATCAACCTCCTCCTTAAGGGCGGCAGATCTCTCTGGATCCATACCACGCCTTTTCTGTTTGACCGGGACATACCACGGATCAATATTCAGGGAGTGACTTGCGATGTCCGGCGAGATCCCGCACATATCAGAATGTGTCCAAGCGAAAACGTTGAGATTCGCCCGGAGAAATTCAACCAATTCCTGTTGTGTCTGTTGGCCCAATTGAGACCCAACTTTTAGCATCCTCGAATCATCACCCTCACTGATTGGAACATCCACAGTCAGTTCGGCCGGGGAAGCTTGATTCTCTTTAGACTCGTCTTTATCTTCATTGTCTCTAGGGTCAAGGTCTTTCTGGAATTGGTGGTGGTGCCCGGGCCAGGGCCCAGGCATCAATTGTCAATTATCAGCAAAACGGACGCAGAGAGATTCCTCTACGCTCTTTCCCTTCTCCTTTCGCTATACCCCGCGTAGTTCAGCAACATAGGAGGCCCTCCCCGCTGCCTGATCTCCTTGAATGACTCCAACCCCGCGATCGGTGGGGAACTTCAGAGTCAAGCACCATGGGGCAATGGCTGCCCTGAACTCAGCAAGGGCCGGTCGGCCCAAAAATGCATTATAAGGTGAATCAATATCCAAAACGACAAACTGCAACATCCGGACTCTCCGGCGTTCTCCAACTCCCAACTCCACTGGTAGTTCCGTCACTCCAGTGGGTATTGTAGCACTTCCGTTGAAGCCGTGGACTCAAGATTGGCAGGGTTTTAAGTCCTTCGCTTCCATTTTAATTAAATCATAAGCCCGTTTAAGTAAGATATTTACGGAGCTCCCACTATCAACCAGGATCCTCTTCATCCAAGCAGGGCCTACCTGGGCAGATATGACCAGTGGGTCGATTGTGGGGGCTTTGACCTTATCAGCGTCTCGGTTTCTAAATACGATATCATCAGACATTGTCTTCTGTTGTTTGGCCAGAGCCCCATCTTCACAATTACTGCAGCACTCGAAGTCCGCATGCCTGATAGAGCTAGCATACGACTCCATTGCCCTCCAGCTTCTGTCTACTGGGTGGGGACCACCACTTATCGTGTTTATAACTAGCCTTCCGCCCGTACGAGCGGGTTCTTCCTGTCTTTCTTGATTTTGCACACGATTTTGATTTGAAGGGCCCGCACCACCAGACTGCGGCGCCCGCACGAACTGATCTAACTTTCTCTCCCTGATCAACTTCTCAATGAGGTCCTGCAAATGTCGACACTCATTGGTATTGTGGCCATAACTCTCGTGGAATCTACAAAACTTCCCTGTTTGAATCTGCCTCTCCGACGATGGCTTCGGAGTAGGCTTCTTATATTGCATAGTGTTGCAAGTTTGTAGGTACACGTTTTCCAATGACGTATTCAACGGCGTGTAATTATCAAACATTGGAGCCCTACGCCGCGGGCCTCGGTTCTGATCTCTTTTCTTATCTTGACCATTGTTGCCTCTCGGCTGGGTTTGTTTGTTCTGTATATTCAACTGAACTTTTCCGGAACTCTCACCGGACTGCTTAACTGCTACGTTACTTTATATCCCCTCACTACTGGGCCCCACATCGTCTTGCTTCCTAGACTGTTTCGCGTCCTCTCGCCGTAAGAATTGAGCGGCTTTGGAGTAGAAACGGTCCAACGATGCGGGTGGTTTCCCAGCTAACCAATTTCCAAACTCAGAATCAGGATCGATCCCTTTGGTTAATGCCATCAAGATCGAGTTATCGTTGGGATTACTAATCTCCGCACATGCTGCGTGGAATCTCTCCAAATAACGCTTGAGTGTCTCTCCAGGAGCTTGAGTGACACTAGACAGGGTGTTAACGTCTTTAGGTCTAGCAACATGCATACAGAACTGTTCTACAAATTTTTTAGCTAGTTGATCGAACGAAGAGATAGATCTAGGTGGCAACCTTGTAAACCACATTGTTGTGATTCCCCCCAGAGAGATAGGGAAACTTCGGCACTTCACTGCATCATCAGCTCTTGCAGCGCTTATTGACCACTCATATTTCAAAATATGTTGATTGGGGTCGGAACTTCCTTCGTACATTGAGAGAGTTGGCATTCTGAATCGCCGAGGGGGGTCAGCGTATAATATCTCATCTGTAAAAGGGGTATGACTACGGGAGATTCCCCAATCGTCATTGGCAAGCCCTTGACTTTCGCGAATCATCTGGCGTATCATGGTTGAAATATCCGGCATCGGCACATTCTGTGCATGCTGAGCTAAAGTGTGGTCGGGTTACACAGTGCGAGTTTGGACCGGGCGCTGTCGACGGTCCATGATTCGCCTCCTTGGCTCGGAATCTTCCGGGACATATGGTTCATGAGTACGCCCACGTTGCTGATTGTTCGGATCTGATAGATTTCGGGTATCAACTCTTGTTTCTACCACAGCGGTTGTAGTGCGATTGTCCATGGTATACTGTGGAACAGCACCTCCTCGTGATGAGGGCCCGGTCTGGAAGCTGGTTGACGGCCCAACCCTCAATTGTCCAACGGTCAAGGCAGGTTGATATCTGGTAGCTTGTGTGTGACTCCCGTCTAATCGGGGATAGGTAGATCTGTGGTGATAGTCAGATGAGGCAGAACTTTCAGTAGATGAATGGGAAACATCATCCCTCCTGGTCCTCCAGCGCCTTTGACGGTTTAGTTGGTTGGTAAATTCAGCGTTAGCGCGCAACTGTTCAGTCAATTGTTGCCGACTTTGAGTCAGTTCTTGGAGCAACACTTGGAACTCTTGTCTGGTGACTAGTCCCGACGGATCTAAGTGAACAGTGTTGCCTTGTTTGGATGGCGGCTGCTGTATAGGATTCTGTCTATCCCGACCTTCTTGATCAACAGCTGTAGAGGCAGTTCTTGTGCTAACCATCTTGAGTGGTGGAGTCCGTTCCTAGACTTTACGCAACTCTGAATAGGATGGAAGGATTCTGGATTAGAGATCTGGATCTTCCTCTTGGATTTATGCAATCCGGTGTCGATGGTAGATCCAAGGAGCAGGAAAAAAACTGGTTGTTCTCAGTGAAAGCACCAAAGTGTTTGTACCAAAAATGGGCACAACACTCTTCGGAAGTTTTTGAAGAGATAAAAGTGAAGAAAATAAATTGAAAATGAAGATTATCTAACAAAAAATCCAAACAACAGGAATGTAAATGCACAGACAAGCGATTTATAGTGGTTCGGCGTGTTGCCTACGTCCACTTTGAAGTTTTTGAAACTTTATTTATTCTCTTTGAATGATTACAAGCGGTTACAGCATACAACAGCGAAATACAACTTGAAATTCAAATGCAACAGCAAGAATGTGTCGTAAAATCTGATCCGGCAGAGTCTGGGCGCTTCAGAATCAGAAAAAGTCCCCTTTCTGTAGGCTTTGGGGCTCTATTTATAGGCGTAGGAGGCTGATATTCTGCTCAAACTTTGGGAGACTCATTCTGGCACGTGAGTGGGCCCACGCGCCCGACCCCACCAAGTTTTGACTTGATCTGTGATTGATACGAACCGATTTCGTATCGATCAGGAAATGGTCCAATCGAGCTGAAACTTGGCAGGAGCATTCCTTGGCTTGTACGTAAGCTTCTCTGAAAATTTCATTGTGTTTGGATCGGTAGATTTCGAGATATGATCGATACAAGTTGATGTTCTCCGGAAGGCTGTTTGGTTCGAATCCAGGGCTTCGAATCGATTCCTTCAAATCGAGCTTTTCACGTGGTTTCATGACAACGTGGCACGAGCTCCTCCTTCCAATCTGCTTTCTACTCCGAGTTGATCGATTCATCTCCGGAGATCTAGCCGCATTCGCATCCAGGGTTCACACGTCAATCCAGATCCAAAGGTCCGATGGGTACGACTTGGTCATTATCTGATCGATTCGAAGGCCTTTCAGCCGATCGATTCGAGTCAGATGGATGAGAGGCTACTACCATTCTGATCGTTACGAAGTTGATGGATACAAACCATGACTACTCCTTGGTAGCATAACACGTTCACTTGATGGGCACGAAGGAGTCAAGAGTCGATCGATGCGAAGTCGATCGACACAAAATGAAGACATCTTGCCTGATGGACACGAAATAATAGTTGGCCGATCGATACGAAATGCATGTTCCGCCGATGGACTCGAATGAGGTCGAGTCGAACTTATGCTTCCTGATGGAGTCGAACACGACCGAGGCGAAGCTGGTGGATACGAGAGTGGGGCTCACAGATGGATACGAAATAGGCGAGTCTCTTGGCTTACATCGCTCGTAACTTGAGCATATGAACTCGAAACATCTTGAAATTTGGAATGAAGACTCCTATGGCTTAGTTTGTCATGCCTTGACAGTTGTAGATTGATCTGGATTCGGACTAAAATTCATCAATATCCATATCGAACCTGCGCAGGCTCGACATCCAGGACGATTGATCTTAAGCGTGCAATCAGTTCCTTGATATCTTGGCCTTGCCAAAAGGCGGGATAACAAATGGCACACGAATACCATGGATGTATTAAGTTTTGTTCCCAGGGGTCATAAAGTTGGTTCGTCACAGGATCGATGAATATCACCTCGAAATCATGTCCTCGAATCTGGATCAAGTACTGTTATGCAAATAAAATGATCTATGTACAACTTACGTATTTATTTCATTGGTTTCTTAACCACACCAATTTCTTTTCATTTTAAACCACATTTATTTACACCAATAGTATTTCATTTAATACTAAACTTCATTTATGAATCATTCCATACTTAAGTTCATATTCGTATAATACTCCACTACATCCTAAAAGTATATACACAATATCAGATTTGCTTTTCTTAACAAGGATGTTCAACAACTTTGAAAATTGTTTTAACTTACTGTCTCCTCAAATTTATAAGTTGCAAAAACTTATTTTCTCATATTTTCTCAAAAATACTTGGCTTCAATATCAATTCAGAAATTTTCGATTATCCAAAATCGTCGAAAATTCCATTTCATTTCGACAAATGAAGTCTACCAAACAACGTATCATAATGAGATGCACAAACCAAACTACCCTAATGTATAGGATACATAGGTCCATAAAATAACTTAATGAAGAACTAAAGAACCAAATACCGGGTTTTATTTCCAATCGTTTTGAAATAATAACATACGTAACTTTTTTTATATATCAAATCATACTTTCGGGATTTTTAAATCAAGATCCGTTTTACCAAAACAACTCCATAGCAAATTACTGCGGTAGCATCCCTCACTTAGAAACTCAAAAATAAATGCCGATGATGCTGCTGTCACCACCGAAATTATTTTCTAACGACATAAGTGAGCTTAGTGCTTTCTATCTCTTTTATAATCCTTTTAAGATATTTCTATTCATTAATACTTTCAAATAATACTAGTATTATCTTAAAAACTTTGAAAAACAATCTTCCAATCTTCGGGATTTAAGTTTTCAAATTCTCAGTTTAAATCCTTTTTATTTATAAACTATATTTTTATAAACTATACTTATATAATTTCACTTTCTTATATAAAATCATTTCACAAATGTATATCTTAGTTTAGATTATAATAAACAACTTTTATTAAAACTAATTTTTAACCCAACATTGTCCATGAACGCCTTATAGTCAAACTGTGAAACTTAATTCACAAGGTGTTCATTTCAGTGTTTCCACAATTACTATCTAACAAACTCATGCAGTGAAAAGGTAAAACTGCACATAAACTGGTTGAGCACAATTCAAAAATCAACAAACAAGAATCAATGCCCATAAACTGACCGAGCATAACTAATCAAGCAATAAATGATAATAATCGAATATTATCATTTCCTAACAAACAAACACATCATAAATAATTATATAAAATTTCAAAGATTTATCCTTTATATATAAAACATATAATCTAGGTAAAATTATTTCATTTACCAAATTCAAAACAATACTATGTCGATTTGCCTTGTTCAAGTGCTTAGAAACCCTTATCGATACAGTTGTACCTTCTGTATCAACCAGAATTAATGAACCACTCAATAGATCAATCAACACAACATAAAATATTTTTATATCACTAACAAATACGCACTCTCATGTATGTATATATATACACACACATACACACTCAATAAATTCTAGGGTGTTACTAACCCTATCTCTAATGAGTTTACCCCACCAAGGCCTAGATGTTCGCTCAACCAAAGCTCTGATACCACGATGTAACGATCGACCTTTTCAATCCTCAAAGTAGACACTAATACATCAACGGTATTAACATGCCAAGCATATAAGTGCTGGAAAGATAGACTGTTGAGGTGAAAGAAATTAAAGACAAAACAGAATCTCATATCGTGACGAGTAATATATAATACACAACACAGCTTTATAAAAGAAATTTTTTTATTTACATACATCAAATAGAGTAATCAAATCCATCATCAGCTTGGACAGTTATAACAACATGTCCTCACAAATGTTGATAAATACAAAACAACAAATGCTGCGGAAATAAAAGATACGTGAATACATCTAGGAGGGATCCAACTCGTCTCCTGAAGCTCCAAAGCATCCAAAACTAAATTTGGAAATATACTCAGGCTGACCCGAGCATTGTAAGAAAATAATGCCCGGATCAGTCTGGTAACCAGCATGAGAAACTCAAATAATATGGAATTTTAATGTTATAAAACCTTTTGAAAATAATGGTATCACATAAGACCACACCGCACATAAATACGGACGGGTTTTTACCTTACGTTAACCAAACCATTTATAGAGAATCTTCTGATATTATAATAATGTCTAGTGTTTAAAATAAATATTGAATCATAGCCGGAATGGTTACATTAATCACATTCAGCAGCATATTTAGTATACAACTAAGTCTGTAAGGAACATATTGGAGAATGGATTCCAACAATGACAAGGTAAGGGGCTACCTTCCATACAGTACATCTCAAGATAAAATGTACCGGGCTGCAAAACATTTGCACCTCTAGCAACGCAGAATCGGCCTACCCTTTCCTGGATAGTACCAAATATGATCACCAACCTAGCTACCAACTTGACAAACCGCTTCCATGGCCACAAGCATACTTAATCCGAAAATATCGATCTAAATACAAGTGATGATCATAACCTAATGGTAGCGAACAACTTAGCATTGCTGTATCTACCCTGTTTTAGCCATTTATGGGTGTGAGGCTCGAGTTTACGTTTTTTCTTTTAGCAAATCCCACTTGGAATGCTAACACTGCCCTCCAGGCACCAATGCAATGCCCGCATTCATCCATACAAGTTGTTCTAGAACCGAATAAACCGAAGGCACTACTTCTACTACATCCTCTGGAATAATAGCAAGCAGCCCTTGCACTTCAAAGAACTTCGTCTTCGATTTCATCGTCTTCAAGATGTCTTCAAGTTGAACGCTTATGCCGGTTCGAAGTGGTTTTCAAATAACTCATGTTTATCTGAACCAACAATCGATACTTTTCAAAACTGGTCAAGATTTTATAGTCGACTATTTTACTATCTAATAAACAAACAATCAAATCAGAGATTTAACTTCATATGGAAACCAAGCATGGTTAAGCATATTAGCAACCACTAAACCTCTTTAATTAATCCTTTCATTAATTAAAAATCACCTTGTAAATTCTTGTATTAAAATACTTTTATAAAAGATATACACAAGTATATTACTCATTCACTACTCATTTATACTCTTTCACTGCTTAGAAAAATATCCATATACTTATCTCATCGGTATAAGTATATTCGCAAACCACTACACTTTCAATACTTGGAAAATATAACCACATACTTATCTCAATGGTATAAGTATATTCACAAAAACTTAAGAAAGATTCCACTTTAAAAACAATACTTTTTTGGATTAAAACAAATTTCATTTAAAACATTGATAACAATAAACCCAAAACACTTTTCTTTTGGTGTAAGTAAATGGATTGTACGTAAATTAGACCAAATATACTTATCACTACTTCCCGATTTCAAACTTGTGCTATCCCTTGATTAACAATAAAGTCGAAAAAGTTAGCATACTATCCTTGCCTCGACATGCATTCTTAATTCTCGGGATTGGTACGAGTTTCCCTACCTTGGAATTTGGTGTTAAGTATGAAATAATACTACCATACCACCATAATTTAAAAAGATCATTTACAAAAATCAAATCTCATTCCTTTTATAAAAATCCTTTTATAAATCTCCAAATTTATTTATAAACCCCTTTTATAAATCTCCAAATTTAAAGCTCATATACTTATTACAAATCATCAGTTTCAGGATAGGACTAAATACTTCCTATAAACAATCATTCCATATATCACTATAATTTCACAATGTGATTTATTATTTCAATTCATCAAAATGATGTCATTTTCCTGTTATAAAATTTCACTTATAAATCTATTCTTTTATTTATAAAATATCATCTATAAATCTATCTCTCTCTAAAACGTTTCATACAAAGCGTTTCACAAATATTTATTTCAAAATATTGTTGTCTTCTTTTAAAATAGAATTACTTTGTTACAATGAAAATTTCCCCTTTATTTTTTCCTATATAACAAATACTTCCCAAAATACTTTTAAAACATTTCCATATAAATTAGGAAAGATTGACAAAAAGGTTGAAATAAAATAAAGAAGTTCAAAAACCGTTTCTAAATAAAATGTCATAGAAATTTCCCAAAATCACTTTTAAAATCATCATCTGAATCAAAACCATTTTCAAATCAAAACAGCAAACCGTAGTATCTCAAAATACTATAATGACGCCAATAGCTACCGTAGCACTTAACCAATGCTACTACTATCTTTATCACTAAAAAGTCTCAACTTTTAACATATATCAATGTCATATCAAATATGGCCAACTATCAAACTTTTAGCAATTCAACAATTTATACAACAAGTATATAACTGAAATTTAAAATCACAATAGCGAGGAATCTGGTTTCCTCTACAAAATTCTTGGTATTTCATTTTATATATCATTCACTTTTCAAAGCGAAAATTCAACCAAACCAATAAAATCATTCGAGCACAAAAACAATAATTTATATCTACTATATATCATATAGTATTCATCCAAAGGTGAGATAACTCATTGAAATTCCAACGGACTCTTAAGCATTCCAGTTTAATCTAAACGGATTGGCATTCAATTATAGCTCAAAATTCCATTTGCTCCAAACCTGATGAAGCCAATTCCAGTGCATAGATAATGTTCCAGTGAGTGCACCGCGTCTCGATTGGACCTCGTATGAAGAAGTTATTCATTTTATAAGTTTTTGAATTTGAAATATAATTAATTAACTTAAATTACTTGATTACCCTTATTAATCCTTCTCCTCCCCTCTCCAATTACCTCCCTATGTACGAATGAGATGCATAAACCCAAATGTTGCACGCCGTTCATCCTCGCCGCCTCCTTGAACCACGAAATCGTGCACCAACTTCACCGACGAACTCCACTCTAGGAGTACTCTGCCATGGACACAATGACTCGAAAATCGATTGACCATATGAAAAATAGACCGAAGCCCCAAATCGCGACACCCATCAGATCGCATTCCCCCTACGTTGAGCCGCACCACGCCATACTTCACCCAATGATGCTCCTCTACATGAGAAACACGTTACCACCGACGCCTTAGTCCATTGTCGCCTATATCGCCAACCACGTCAAACCCTAGCTCCTCCTCTTTTATGTCGAGCATCTCCAACGTCGACCGCACCTAACCAAACTCCATAGATTTGAAGCTCTTCATCGTATGAGTTCAATGACATAGTCTCACTATTTTGTTTGCTTAGTGTAATGTATTACTAACACTAGTGACCAGAATTTATGTCAGACTTGTTTTTTAATCTTGTTTTCCCTATAAACTCACGAGTACTCATATGAGCAGTCTGAGTTTATAGGCTTATCTAGGTAGCTTTTAGGGAAGGCTGAATTATTCAAGTCGAAGACGAAGCATGAGGCTTGAGTGATATATTTCTGTTATTTTGTTCCTCTGTATCTAGTGTTCATATGCATAACTTCAAATGTAGTGCATGGCATTAATGTAGGAAATTGGCTAGTCGGAAGCGGGTGAAATAGGTAGATTTTAAATATTTTCCTAATTTTGGATCTATTCAGCTATGAAGTCTAAAGTGGATTTTTGATCCAATCTAAAATTATTTAAATAAAACCTTTATCTTATTTTATTTGTTTAAAATATTTTGAATTCAATTTAAAATTAAAAGTATATTGAAATGAGTGTATCAAATACACTCATCTGTGTAAAGTGCAAATGGAATATATATGCAGTGTACATGGCTGATGTGACCGTATATAAGTGCTATATTTACACCACAACAGGCCTATTTGTCCCTTTATATTTTCCTTTATTATCCATGGGTTACTTTTAAAAATTATATAAAATAACAATAAATGAATTTATGTATTTTACTTCTATTTACAAATGTATGATATGTTATAGAGTTATTATAACTAATCAAAAGTTTACTTATATTTAAATAGCAATGAATTTTTCTTAAGTGGGAAATTAATAAGGAGAGAAAAATGTGGAGGTATAGTGAAATTAATTTTATTTTTAAGAAAGTAATAAAGGAGAATCAATGCAAGATACCTTTCTCCTTCCTTTTATTACTATCTTGCCTTTTCAAATCAAACTTGAAACCTCTTTCACATCATAATCTTAACAAATTTGTTTCCTTTTCCTTTTTTAATTATAAACAAAAATGATGTTTGTATTTATATATGTGCATGTGTATACATACATACATATACATACATACATACATACATACATATATTTGCATATACATTATGATTGATTTTGACTAATTGACAAGTTTTGAAAATTAATGAAGGAAAAAAAATTAAATCTTGGTTTAACTTTGGAAAGATTTAAAAGTAAATTAAGATTTTACACATAAGGAATTTTACAAACTTTAAGATGAAATAACTCACCCATATATATAGCTACAAATTATACCATATATTTTAAATGACACATGCACGGATATATATGTGTATGTGCGTGCGCGCGCGCGTGTGTATAAAGTTTTAAAACTTGGATTCAACAATCTAAAAACCATCTATAAATTAAGAGGAAGCAAAATAGGCTTGTGATTTTGCATAAAAGTCCATTTATAAATTTTGAATCAAAACAACCTTTAAACATATGCAAATAATAATCGAAATAATTTACAATCAAAATCAATAAACATACATGACAATGAGTGAACTTACAAAGTGGTTTCAATACTTATACTTGTGTATGTGATAAATTATAAAATTACAATTGTCCAATAAACTTAATTTTCAACCAAAAGATTTTTTCATAAACATCAATTTCTAACAATTGCAAAATAAATTAGACAACCTAAGCATATGTAAATTTGTTGAAGATTGGGATTTAAATTATGCATATAAGATAATCAAACAATCATAAAAGATATGTCATGTGCGAGATCTAATACAAAAATTATATATTTTATAATCAAATAAAATTAGAGAATTACCTTATGATGTAGCGAAAAATCATACCATAAATGAAGAATAAAACTCCTAGATTTCATTAAAAAAACCTTTAGATGTTGCAACGATCTGAAACATCACCTTTTTATTTGTTTATTTGATTTGATTTTAATTTGTTTTGGGAATTTTTCCATCCATTAAGACATGGATTTTTGACCATTAGAGGAAGAGAGAGAGAGGAGAGAAAGAAATGTAAATTGTCTAGAGAGAATAATGAATATCTGGAATAAAAGAAAGAGAATTTGTTTTAAAGGAAACATTGAAACCTTTCAATTCCCTCCTTTAAAACTTTCCCTATTTAATTCCTTATTAAATCTCATCAAATCCTCGCCCCCCTCTCATGCACGACCGGCCATAAAATATGGCATGTAGACCTAAAAAAATTTCCAGAACCACTCAGCATTTAATCTATTTAAATCCAATTTAAGTATTCTATCGATATCATATATCGGCATGCGCATTTATAACCTTTATATAAGCACTACTAAATAATAACAATATTCAAAAAACTAAAATAAAATTTAATAATTAATATTTCATACATATTATTAATTTACTAAATTTCTAAAAATTATAATTTAATTAAATCATGTGATATTTTAGAGTATTCGACATTGCGGTTATGCGACTCATATGTGTCAATTCAGTTAGCAATTAATATCAAACAATTCGAATATTAATGTTCACATATCACCTTAGCTAGTGTTGTGATAGCAGGGAATAAGGTTTTTATCGGAATTCCAACATCATCCACATTCAACTAGAATAGTCTAAACACAATGTTCTTCGTTCAATAATAATAATTTTTATTTATTGTACTACTCTGACCAAAGACTTTGACTTTAAATTGATTACAGTTGACCGTAATACTAACCCCATATAATCGAGGAGATGAATTCTCTTATTGAATAGTGTTTTACTTCCAATGCTTCAACTCAGACCCAACTATAGTTATAAAAGTGGGTGATATGCTACGATTTAACTTTAATCAAAGTGGAAGTTCCACATTGAAGTTTCACATTACTCTCAAGTCAAGGGAACTATGTAACATTGTCAGTTCGAGGTTCTCTATTTGACCTTAGTTATATCAACCAATAGGAAACAATCGAGTGAGTCATTTCATAGTTATCTAATAACTACTAGTATGTAAACCCTTAGTGTCCATGAGTAATACACTGCCCAATGTTTGAAGAGCGGCTTACTCTAGTCCCAACGGATGTATCGATATCCTATCTCTAAACATCTTGACTAGGAATATTTAAAATAATATGTTACTTTAATATGATAAATTTCTCGTGATCACAACACATTGTAATTACTATCACATAACGTATCATTTATGGATTTTATATTTAATATGTTTAAAAATAATTAATCAACATATCACAATATGATAGGTATATAATAGAAAGAAAACACCACTTATTTCAAACGAAATTTTATTAAAGAGTTCATAATTTATAATAAATTATAGAATTGTTCCTAAGGCATACCCAAAACTCTATCATGGTCAACTAATAGGTTGTGCCTTTGATACCAAATCAATGTGAAACTCGATCACTCTTCTCAAAAGGTAAACCCACTACCAGTTCAATAATATCCACAAACTCCTAAACCATAAAGATTATATCTATTTCCCATACCAGACTTTCCATTACACACACTGATACCTCAAACTTTCCCTTCGTCATGTCCAAAGAGAATATGATCCTTTTTCGTCCATTGGGATTCCATAAGGCGATAACTTTCTTCGCACAATAGATCCTTGCATCATTCTGCACTACCCAATCCATACCCATAATGAACCCGTACCCCTTAAAGTCAAATATAAATGGGTCACACGAAAACAAAATAATCATGTAGAACGAACTCTAAACTAGTGCATTTAACTCGAAGGTGGCATACTGACCAATCTGATTAATCACATGCAAAGAAATAACTAGGTAGGTAACATCTAACCTCAATCTACCAACCACATCTTCCAAAATGAAAGAACGTGTAGCTCCAGTATCAAACAAAACTCTAGCTAAAAAACTGGAAATGGAAATCATACCTTCCAACAACAAATTCTTGCCTTTCTCTTGGGCAAATGGTAAATCCAAAGCAAACAGCATTGTCTGCTTCAACTTCGGATAATTCTTCTTGTTATGACTTGGCTTATCATAGTGATAGCACTCGACCTTGACCATCCATTCCAGTTGCGGACACCTTGATTCATAGTGCCACTTTTACCCACGATTGTATTAAGTAATCTCCAAAATATCTTTTCATCCACCTCCATCTTGTGTCTTTCCTTTTAGTTGCTGCCCCTTCTTCCCTATCTGGTAAGGAGCAACCTACTTCTTCGATTCTAATTTGGGCTTCACTTCCACCGTTCTTTGCGCTTGGTACATACTACCATACTTTCTTGCCATTTCCACGACAAACTCAAATGGATACTCCAAATGCACCATCACATTATGATTTAAGCCTTGCTTCAAACCCCGATAAACTTCTCGTTCTTCTTTATTAGGATGTTGATCAACTATAGGTCATACTTCGCAAGGCATTGAACATATGGATGTACTCTTCCATAGAAAGATCTCCATGCCTAAGATCAAAGAACTCTCTCAACAACACACCTCTCTGGGACTATGAAATGAACTGAGCCTTAAACCTTTCTTTGAAATTCTCCTAAATGGTTCCTCTTTAGAAGTCTCTACAGTCACAGCCTTCCGCCGAGCCAAAGCATATTCATGTAACTTCCTTAAAATTAACCTTCTCTTCTATGCATGATTCAATCCCAAGTCCTTGATGATAAGCTCACTCACCTACAGCCAATTCAATACTGAAAGTGTGTAGGATCTTATATTTTATGGCTAAACTATATAAAAGTATATAAATAGTATTATAAGCTAAATGCAAATAAAATAAAGTAAAGAGATTGCACACCATTTTTTATACTGGTTCGAACCACCATCCAACGTCCAGTCCTAGAATCTTTTATTCTGGCTTTAACTTACTAACGCCATCGCTTTTCCTGGAGGAATAGGTTTATACACTTGCCTGAGCCCCTAAACAGGTTTTTCACATAAACTTGATAAAATACAAACTTTGGCAGAAGTCATGTCTTCAATGCATAGATATGCCCAATATAGTACAATCACCTATAACTCACAAGAACTGATTGGTAGATGAATGTGTAGGAGTTTAGGAGGTAAGAAAATTAGAAAATTGATTAGTATGAATGTAATAGTTGACTTGAGAATATAGAGTAGAATAGGGTTTCAGATAATAGACTAGAAAATTAAAGAGCAGGTAAGGTATGAAAATCATTGAAATCAAAGCTATTTATAGAATTGAATGGGTTTGATCAAAGGATATGATTGTTCACCGTTGAAGAAGGTCGCGGCTAAAGAGTAAGGAAGAAACGTGACTATTTGGATGAAAGGAATAAAAAATTCATTTCAAATTTAATGTGTGCACTAGTGCATCGGTGGCCTTCCATCGGTTCACTCGTGGACACTTTAATTTGAAAATTCAGAAGCTTTTTAAAAGCTTTAAACACACACACACACACACATATATATATATATAACTATAAATTTACTTTACGATCTTTGAGAATATGGAATAGTGATGTGAGGTGATTGTGAGTGTTAAGAACATATATCTAAGACAGAACGACTCACTAATACACAATTTTCAAATGCTCTTCCAATAGGCGATCTTCCGAAGCTTTAGCACGATTCCTTCTCTCTCTTTTGAATCTTTGGTGATATTTCTTCGACTAGTGTAATTTAAACTCTAATATAGAGTTGTCGTCAACAAAACTGAGAATTTTAGTTCTAACATTCTCCCTTTTTGGATGATGACAACTCATATATGCATTCATGAAGGGAAGTTTACTATGAATGGTACGAATGCAATACTCTCCCTAAATATATGCATAATAATGTTTTATAATTTTTTTTAGTACCCCCTTGAATGTGTGCATATGATCAGCTATTTCTCCCTCTTTATCTTATCAAAAAGAAGAATAAAAATGTGTAGACTACTAGATATCACTGAATGAACATAACAGGACATATCAAACATAGAATATAACATGAAGGACAAACACGGAACTTGTAACATCCCCTGTAACAACACGCATATTTTACGATTGAATATTTGAATATTTTATTTAAATATAGTATCGTTAATCGGATTAAGGTCCGAAAAGCTACTTTTTGCAAACAGTCGAATTGGGACTCGAGACCACTTCCATTGAGTCCAAAATTGCGTTTGCGACTCTTTTAAGTATAAACATTGATATATTTAGAGTAAGTTGAATTTTGCTATTTTCTATTAGGCTTTGGGTTTGGGTTTCACCCCAACTCTCTCTATACCCTAGTTCAGTCCACCTCTCCTCTTAACTACATTTCTATTTTCTTAAAACATTCAACCAAAACTGAAAATGGGGAGAGGAATGGGAAATTAGAAATCCAAAACCCTAGTTTCCTTAGCAAATACAAATTCTTGCTCCAAATTCAAAGAGAAGCTAAGGTAAACATCTCCATCTTCTTCTCCAACTCATTCTCTCTTTAATTTCAGAAATTTCCTAAACCTAATTTTGGAAATGTTCTTCTTTTGAGATTAGATTCAAGCTCCTAGAGTTGAGATTGAAGTGTGGTTGATTCTCCTTTGTTTTCAAGCTTCTTCTTCCTTGTTTTTTGTGTAAAAGGTGAGTTCTTTAACTCACATCTATGTCTATAACTATCTTTGTTGTTAGGTATGAATTCCTAACACTTGTACATGTTCATTTGATTTTGGTTTGGATTGATTTGGTGAACATTTCAATTTTTGATGTTTTGAAGTCTAAAACTCTAAAAATCTTAGCTTTGATGTTTGATCATGCTTTTGGTGGTGTATCGAAGAGCCTATAAGGCTGGGTGGTCGATTGGCATGAACCCCTAGCGCCCATTGCTCGTCCGATCGCAATTTGGAAGAGTTTGCTCTTCACTTGAATAAGCTAAAAAACAGCCCCAATGCCAGTCAGTCGACTGACCCTCTGCAGTCAGTCGACTAGCTGTAGGAACCAGGCAAACCTGGGACTGTCTGCAGAAACAGAGAGTCTTTGTTTTCTACAGTCAGTCGACTGGCCCCCTGCAGTCAGTCGACTGACTGCAGGAAATGAAACTCTCTGGTTTCTGGTTCAGTCGACTGACCCCCTACAGTCAGTCGACTGACCTGCTTCATTTTGCCTATTTTTCCTAATTAGCTTGAGAATCCAACTTTTATCGATTCGTGACTATCCGATTTATTGTTATCATTTATTATCTTATCTTATGACTTCTTTTTCGGGATTTTTGAGAACGTCCATTTTCATGGAATTGGTATCGATTTCTTTGGATTTGATTCACGTCTTCGAACGTGGATTTTGGTGATTGATTGTTTCTACAATCATTTCTGTGATTTGTCACTTTAAAATATAAAGGTTTTCTATACTAGTAGTAAATAGTCACACTCTTTTACAAATATGATTTCAACTCTATTTTAAATATAAAGCTTGTTTTCAAAACCGTTTTCCAACCTATTAGTATACACAAACCTTTACCTCATTCGTATGAGAAAATATAATTAAACGGCTTAGCAAAACAAGTGGCATGAAACGCTTGCGTTTACTTCGTCGGTTAATTTTTGGACTTGTTCGATTGAAAATCTTGTGATAATTTTCGAGTGGAAATCTACAATTTGTTCGTAAATATTTAAGTTAAGCTAGTGGTTATGGGACATTAAGCTAAACTCATATATTTACTAGCTTAGTGTAATTCACACTTTTTGTTGATCGATGATGATCATTTTGTGATTTAGACTAGCGATGTGCGATGTCTATTTGTCTACGAGGGAGACTAAACCCCGTTTCTGTGGAACTTCGGTTCAATTTGGCGGGGTAGCGACCCGTGGTCTTCGGACCGTTTGTGGAGCTTCGGCTCAATTTTTATGGTTAGTGACCATGGAATAGCGTTCCATTTGTGATACACGTGTTGGTGAGTTTTCATGCTCCCGTTTGTGATAGGCCTTCCCTCCTTTGTGATTTTTGGGTTTCTATTTGATGATTTCTAGAATTTGTGTGTTTCACCTCTTTATGTGATTGGCAATTATATGTTTGTCAATATTTTTGATATGGTGAATAAAATAAAGAATATGACATTCTTTTTGGTACTTTGAGATTCTTGAGATATTGTATGATCTTGTTGTTGTTTTATATCGTATTTGTTCTAGTACGACATTATGGTTATCATACATTCTAATTATATCTCCGCTTACATCTCATTCCTTTATCTGATATTTATAGCTAGACTGATCCGTTTATTATTTTCTTATTAAATAATACTTGGGTCAGACCAAGATATTACAGGTGCTCCTGCTTGACTCCTTATCTGGGATCATCTTCTGACTTTTGTCTAACTACATTACATTTGTAGTTTTTGTTGTTATACATTCGAGATATAGACTCCATGATGTATACTTATTCTTTTGTCCAGCACTTGTATCTATTCTTTTGTGATATTGTGGATCTTGTTTGACCACTACTCTGATGTACACTTTTATTGTGTTATATTCATATCTGTTTCCGCCTTTGAGATGTGAACATCTATGACTGATTTATGTTATGTTTATTTCTATATTTGTTTCCGAGGTCCACTTAGCCACTGTGTAGTAGCTTTGAGTTTGTGTCGGTATGTCGGATTTCCTCCTGAAATGAAATGCATGTTATACTATCTGACATATCGGTGCTCGCACAAGGAAATTGCACAGATGGTCGCTCCTCAATAGCCTTATTCTTCGCGCTAGTTGATAGCATTACCCAGTAGTGTTCTTGGCTAGCGTGAGTATAGAGGTGGGGCGTCACAGCATAGTATCAGAGCCAAACTTCGGAACAATGTAGAATAATCTAGCAAGGATCATAGTCCTACGTCCTTCTTATGAATCGTGCCATAGGATTTAATTCGAGTCATTGAACCTGTTCTATCCTATTTCTTTTTATGATGCCTTGTTTTATCAATCAAGTTTGTTTGATATTCATTCTGAGATTAACCCTTTTTCTCTTTTCTTTCTTTCTTAAAGAAAAGAAATGGTTAGACATGGTTGCCCCAGCGCCGGTCAATCTAGTGCTACTCCCCAGGATGGAGTATTTATGTCTGCTCAGCAACTTCTAGATCTTGTAAGAAATGCTCAAGCTGTCGGACCTATTCCTGAGCACACACATCCTATGTCTGGGTTTGCACGCTTGTGCAGTGACTACACTAATTTGGGTGGAAAGCCATTCAAAGGTTCTGAGAGCGTTATAAAAGTCCAGGCTTGGCTTCGAACATGCGACCGTATTTTTTCTCGCATGAATCTTATTGATCTCCATCGAGTCCAAGTGGCTTCTAGTATGCTCCAAGAAAGAGCATTGGACTGGTACGAGCTTCTGATCTTTGAAATTATTGAAGCGGACCTTACTTGGGAGCAATTCCGAGAAAGGTTCGAATTAAAATTTGTGCCGGAAGCTGAAAAAGTATCTCTATCTCGATGCTTCATTGACCTTGTTCAAGGTGAATCTTCCGTGACCGACTACGTCGCTTCTTTCGAATCTCTCTCAAAATATGGGGTTGAATACATTAATACCCCATTGAAGAAAAACCAGAGATTCGTTTATGGCTTGAACAAGAGCCTCAAAAAGCCATTACTTCTGAAATTGGAAGTTTCTTTTGACCAACTTGTTGATATTGCTCTTCGACTCAAAGAGGTTGATAAAGATAGTGATGATGAGGTCAAACAAAATATCAACAAGAAGAGACCTTTTAAAGTCAAACCTAATCCCAACAAGAAGGGAAAGCAAGCAACACCGGTAGCACATACTCCTACACCTCATCGGGGAGAATGTTACAATTGTGGTTCTAAGGACCATTATGCAAACAAGTGCCCGAAGCCTCTTTTCTGCCGCTATTGCAAGAGTTCAGGCCATACTTTATCTTTGTGTCCCAAACTTCAAGGCAAGAAGGAGGGCAAGCTAAATGTTGTACAAGCTCCTGCTAACGCTTCTCGTGGTCAAGGTATGTCTCATTCTACCCTTGATGGTATTATTATATTTCGTGATCTTCCTATTCGAGTTCTTTTTGATACGGGTGCATCTCACTCTTTTATATCAAAAGAACTTATTGATGCTTTGTATTTGAATGTTATTGGCTTGATGACTTCTTTGAGGATTGCGAATCCGAATGGTGGATCCGCAACACTCAGTTTATTATGTAAAGATGTCAAAATTATTTTGTGTGATTACTCTTTCCGTGCCGATTTGCACGTTATGCATTACCTTGGTTTCGGAATGATTTTGGGGATGGATTGGCTTAACCGTTATGAAGCCCATATTCTATGTCCTGAACGGACTATATACCTTCGGCATCCTCTATCTGTTAAGCAGATTTCTCTTGTTCTGAAAGATCCAGATTCCAATTCGAAAGCATCCTTGTATTCTCTAAATCCTCAAGATGACGATAACGATGATGAGGAAGATGTCATTTCTCTCATTCACAATGTTCGTGAATTTCCCGACATATTTGAGCCCGTTCTAGGATTACCACCTAAGCGAGCAATTGAGTTCCGAATCAATCTAGTCCCTGGAGCTCTACCTATTACTTGTCCTCCTTATCGTATGTCCAATAAAGAAAATGAGGAGATGCGCAAACAATTATCCGAATTGGAAGCGAAGCAATTTATTCAATCTAGTTCCTCTCCATGGGGAGCTTCAGCTATTTTTGTGAAGAAATTTGATGGTACACTTAGGCTTTGCGTTGACTACCGCAAGCTTAACGATCTCACCGTCAAGAATAAATATCCCTTGCCTCAGATTGATGATTTATTCGATCAGCTTAGTGGTGCTAAAGTCTTTTCACAGTTAGACTTAGCAACCGGTTTTCATCAGCTCCGTATTGCAGAGGATAACATTCCTTTGACATCATTCCGTACACGTTATGGATCTTATGAATGGCTTGTTATGCCATTTGGCTTGACGAATGCTCCAGCTTATTTCGTTGACCTTATGAATCGAGTTTTCAAAGACTTCCTCGATCGATTTGTTCTCATCTTTATAGATGACATTCTAATTTATTCTAAAACCGAGGAGGAGCATGAAAATCATCTTCGGATTGTGTTGGAAACTCTTAGGAGCAACCAATTAAAAGCAAAATTTTCTAAATGCCACTTTTGGCAATCTCGTGTGAAATTTTTGGGGCATATTATTTCTGAATCCGGAATTTCCATGGATCCTTCAAAGATTGAAGCGATTCAAAATTGGAAGAGACCAGAGAGTGTGACGAAAATTCGTAGCTTCCTTGGATTGGCGGGCTATTACCGTCGGTTCATAAAAGACTTTTCTAAGATTTCCGTACCTCTTACTAATTTGACAAAGAAGGGAATTAAATACATTTGGTCGGACAAATGTGAAGCTTCATTTCAAAAACTAAAAGAACTCCTTTCCGATGCTCCTATTCTTGTGATTCCCGATGGGAACCAAGATTTTATTGTTTACACCGACGCTAGTCGTGTTGGTTTGGGTGCCGTTCTCATGCAGCGGTAACGTGTTATCGCTTATGCTTCTAGACAACTAAAACCTGCCGAGACTAGATATGCCACTCATGATTTAGAGCTCACGGCTATCGTATTCGCCCTTAGAATTTGGCGTCATTATCTTTTGGGAGAGAAATTTGTTCTCTATACTGATCATAAATCTTTGAAGTATTTATTTTCCCAAAAGGAACTTAATTTGCGTCAACAACGTTGGCTCGAGTTCCTTGCATCCTATGATCTTGATATTCTTTATACTCCCAGAAAAGGAAATCGTGTTGCCGATGCCCTTTAGCCGAAAGCAACAAGCGGTTGTTTCTATGATGATATCCGAGTGGAATGATCTCGAGACTTTGTGCACTTGTGAAATTTGAGATCGTGAAACCGATTTATGTTCATCTTTTGTTTTATGTAGCCTTGAGGCTCATCCTTCTCTTTTAGACCGCATTCTTGAAGCTCAAAAGCATGATCCCGAACTGGTTCTTCTTAGCCAAAGTTGTAGGGATAAAATTGATATTGAAGGTTTGAAAGACTTTGATATTGATGTTCATGGCGGTATTCGGAAATTTGGTAGACTTATCGTGCCAAATATTTGTGATCTTCGTAATGATATTTTAGAAGATTCTCATCGTTCTGAATTTTCCATTCATCCCGGTAGTAGTAAAATGTACGCGGATATAAAGCGACTTTATTATTGGGAGGAAATGAAATCTGATATTGCTAACTTTGTTAAACGTTGCATGACTTGCCAACTTGTTAAGGCCGAGCATCAAAGGCCCGGTGGGTTATTGCAACCATTTGAAATTACAATATGGAAGTGGGATCAAATTTCCATGGACTTTGTTGACAGTCTTCCCCGTTCTCGTTCGGGCCATGATAGCCTATGGGTGATAGTAGATAGACTTACAAAATCCGCCCATTTTATTCCCGTTCGGTCCAATCGGACCGTACCTATTTTGGCTAAACTCTTTGTCAAGGAAATTGTTAAATTGCATGGAATTCCAAATTCTATTGTTAGCGATCGGGATTCATTATTTACTAGTGGTTTTTGGAAAGGTCTTCAAAAAGCTTTGGGAACGAAGCTTAATTTTAGCACCGCTTATCATCCTCAGTCCGATGGACAAACCGAGCGTGTGAATCAAACTCTTGAAGATCTTCTTCGTGCATGTGTTCTTGATTTTGGTGGAAGTTGGGAAGATCATATTTGTCTTGTTGAAATTTCCTATAATAATAGCTTCCAATCTAGTATTGGTATGGCACCTTTCGAGGCACTATATGGAAGGCCATGCCGATCTCCTTCGTGTTGGCTTGAAGTCGGTGAGAAGCTGGTTTTAGGTCCAGATTTTATTCGTGATGCCACAGAAAAGATCGACCTTATTCGTCATAGGATGAAAGAAGCTCAAAGTAGACAAAAATCCTATGCCGATAATCGAAGAAGGAAATTAGAATTTTCTGTGGGAGATTTTGTGTTTATTCGTGTTTCACCTATGAAGGGTGTTGTGCGTTTCAGTCGATCGAGAAAATTAGAACCTCGATATATTGGCCCATTTCCCATCACCGAACGCATTGGTCCCGTGGCTTATCGCCTTTTGTTACCGGCTCAATTTTCTACTATTCACGACGTATTCCACGTCTCTCAGCTTCGGAAATGCCTTCGAGATTCCGACTCTATTCTTGAGCCCGGTGTTATTGAAGAGATTGAAGTTTCGCCTAATTTGACTTATGAGCAACATCCTATTCGAATCATTGCTTCGGAGGTCAAACGCCTTCGAAATAAAGATGTTCCTCTTGTGAAAGTTCAATGGTCCTCAAATCCTAAGGATTGCTCTTGGGAATCCAGAGAATTCATCGAGCGAACACATCCGGACTTGCTCTCTCGTGCTCCATAAGATGAACTTTTTATTTCAAATTTCTTCTTTTTGTGTTGATATGCTTTTGTTGTTGTTACTTCTTATTTATTTCTTAAAGATTGCGTGGACGCAATTTCTTTAAGGAGGGGAGTCTGTAACAACCCGCATATTTTACGATTGAATATTTGAATATTTTATTTAAATATAGTATCGTTAATCGGATTAAGGTCCGAAAAGCTACTTTTTGCTAACAGTCGAATTGGGACTCGAGACCACTTCCATTGAGTCCAAAATGGCAGTATAAACATCGATATATTTAGAGTAAGTTGAATTTTGCTATTTTCTATTAGGCTTTGGGTTTGGGTTTCACCCCAACTCTCTCTATACCCTAGTTCAATCCACCTCTCCTCTTCACTACATTCCTATTTTCTTAAAACACTCAAGCAAAACTGAAAATGGGGAGAGGAATGGGAAATTAGAAATCCAAAACTCTAGTTTCCTTAGCAAATACAAATTCTTGCTCCAAATTCAAAGAGAAGATAAGGTAAACATCTCCATCTTCTTCTCCAACTCATTCTCTTTTTAATTTGGAAGAGTTTGCTCTTCACTTGAATAAGCTGAAAAACAGCCCCAGTGCCAGTCAGTCGACTGACCCTCTGCAGTCAGTCAACTGGCTGTAGGAACTAGGCAAACCTGGGACTGTCTGTAGAAACAGAGAGTCTCTGTTTTCTACAGTCAGTCGACTGGCCCCCTACAGTCAGTCGACTGACTGCAGGAAATGAAACTCTCTGGTTTCTGGTTCAGTCGACTGACCCCCTGCAGTCAGTCGACTGACCTACTTCATTTTGCCTATTTTGCCTAATTAGCTTGAGAATCCAACTTTTATCGATTCGTGACTATCCGATTTATTGTTATCATTTATTATCTTCTCTGATGACTTCTTTTTCGGGATTTTTGAGAATGTCCATTTTCATGGAATTGGTATCGATTTCTTTGGATTTGATTCACGTCTTCGAACGTGGATTTTGGTGATTGATTGTTTCTACAATCATTTCTGTGATTTGTCACTTTAAAATATAAAGGTTTTCTATACTAGTAGTAAATATTCAAACTCTTTTACAAAGATGATTTCAACTCTATTTTAAATATAAAGCTTGTTTTCAAAACCGTTTTCCAATCTATTAGTATACACAAACCTTTACCTCATTTGTATGAGAAAATATAATTAAACGGTTAGCAAAACAAGTGGTATGAAATGCTTGCGTTTACTTCGTCGGTTAATTTTTGGACTTGTTCGATTGAAAATCTTGTGACAATTTTTGAGTGGAAATCTACAATTTGTTCGTAAATATTTAAGTTAAGCTAGTGGTTATGGGACATGAAGCTAAACTCGTATATTTACTAGCTTAGTGTAATTCACACTTTTTGTTGATCGATGATGATCATTTTGTGATTTAGACTAGCGATGTGCGATGTCTATTTGTCTGCGAGGGAGACTAAACCCCGTTTCTGTGGAACTTCGGTTCAATTTGGCGGGGTAGCGACCCGTGGTCTTCGAACCGTTTGTGGAGCTTCGGCTCAATTTTTATGGTTAGCGACCATGGAATAGCATTCCATTTGTGATACACGTGTTGGTGAGTTTTCATGCTCCCGTTTGTGATAGGCCTCCCCCCTTTGTGATTTCTGGGTTTCTATTTGATGATTTCTAGAATTTGTGTGTTTCACCTCTTTATGTGATTGGCAATTATATGTTTGTCAATATTTGTGATATGGTGAATAAAATAAAGAATATGACATTCTTTTTGGTACTTTGAGATTCTTGAGATATTGTATGATCTTGTTGTTGTTTTATATCGTATTTGTTCTAGTATGACATTATTGTTATCATACATTCTTATTATATCTCCGCTTACATCTCATTCATTTATCTGATATTTATAGCTAGACTGATCCGTTTATTATTTTCTTATTAAATAATACTCGGGTCAGACCAAGATATTACAGGTGCTCCTGCTTGACTCCTTATCTAGGATCATCTTCTGACTTTTGTCTAACTACATTACATTTGTAGTTTTTGTTGTTATACATTTGAGATATAGATTCCATGATGTATACTTATTCTTTTGTCCAGCACTTGTATCTATTCTTTTGTGATATTGTGGATCTTGTTTGACCACTACTCTGATGTACACTTTTATTGTGTTATATTCATATCTGTTTCCGCCTTTGAGATGTGAACATCTGTGACTGATTTATGTTATGTTTATTTCTATATTTGTTTCCGAGGTCCACTTAGCCACTGTGTAGTAGCTTTGAGTTTGTGTCGGTATGTCGGATTTCCTCCTGAAATGAAATGCATGTTATACTATCTGACATATCGATGCTCGCACAAGGAAATTGCATAGATGGTCGCTCCTCAACAGCCTTATTCTTCGCGCTAGTTGACAGCATTACCCAGTAGTGTTCTTGGCTAGCGTGAGTATAGAGGTGGGGCGTCATAGCATAGTATCTGAGCTCCTGCATTTAGATATCTAGTGACACCACGCCGCTTAGCGGAATAGGTTTTCCCCTCACTAGTATCCTAAAACGTTTATAAAACCATATACTGTGCTCCTGCATTCACAGTGGTTAAAACATAGTCATTTTAAATATTATGATGATATGCAAACAAGTTAAAATATTCTGGATTTCCCATCCTCTGTTTAATTGACTCCCTATCATATTTATAGTTTGTAAGGTCACTATTAACCTATTAGTTTTCATGGGCTTACTAATAACCTTTATATAATCCATGGACTTCTTGTCCCATTTCATAGTTTTCATGGGCGCGCTATGAACCTACTGGCCCCTACCAATTAACTTAATTAATTCATGGGTTTTCCTAAACATATTGGTGACTCCAATAACTTCTCTCTTATCCTAGTTTTCATGGGTTGACTAGGAACCTACTGCAAATGGCCAATAACTTAATCCGGAAATAGTTTTCATGGGTGCACTACAAACCAATTGGCCCCTACCAACCACTCTTTATAACATAGTTTTCATGGGATCACTATGAACCTATTGGTAACTCCAATAACTTCCTAATCATAGTTTTCATGGGTGCACTATGAACCTGTCTCCCTAATAACTTTCTTATTTAGGCATCCTATTCTGGTCTCCCTGACCTCTTGGATGCAATTCTACTCATCCAGGAGTTTAATCAATTTATATTCACTACTGGGTCAACCTAGCTGGTTCTTCTGCCCTTGTAACGACCCCGGATTTTATATAAGTTTAAATTGATAATTAATTAAGTCTGTAAAAAAAATTGTATAAAAATATTTGGTAATTAATATAGATTATTAGTTAAAATATAAATTAATTGAAAATATTTTTTTTTAATTTGGATATTTGAAAATAAAATAGATTGAAAATAGAATTTGGATTAGAATTTATAAATAATATTGGTAAACACATGTTAATAAACTTTGTAAAATATAAGTTAATACATTAACAAATTCTAATAACAAATAAAATAGAAATTCATTTATATTGTAAAGCAATAAGACAAAGCAAAAGAAAACAAATAATATACATTCAAGTATTAAACAAAACAAGAGATAGAAAAAATATATGTTCAAATCTAGACACAACAAATAAGGTAAGTATGAACACAAGAAACAAACAAGGTACAAAATGTAGTCAAGCATACATACTTGCAAACTGATGAAACAACATAAATATAAGATATATAACTAAGCAAGCAAAAGGAAAGACATCAAATTATATGAGTATAGGTAGGCTGAGAAAACAAGTACGAGTTTGATAAAAAAAAATATTTACAAACAAACCAGTACATACAAATAGGATAGGCTGTAACTAAGAAAGGGAACACATGCATTTAATAGCACCTCCTTAGCACACAAGTATTATCACTTCAGCCTCCATACAAATGAAACCAGACAAACAACAAAAGATTATGTGAAGCTTGCTAAAGAATAAACAAAGTAAATATATATATATTTGTACAACATCATCAATGCAGCCAACAAAGAAAATATTTCATATTGTACAGCCGAAAGAAGATATAAGTTGTACAACTGATAATAAATGCAAGCCACCAAAGGAAAATATTAGCCTCCAAATGAAAAAAATCTCTGGCCATATTCATACTAGAAAAAAATATCAACTTTGTACAACAAAACAATATCAACCTGTAAGCTTCTTTCACATATCAACCTTCATTCCAGTTTCGAGTAAAATCTGAAGCATATTCCATTTTAAAACTCAAACAAAACTTCAGTTCAAAACTTAAACAAAATTTAATCAAAACAAAGTAACCAAGCTTCTGTTCAAATTCAAATCTGGAAGTTCAAGTTCAAATTCAAAGCAAAGATTCCAGTTTCAGTTAAAAGCATTCTCAATTTTCAAATGCAGAGCCTGTTCTCTGTCTTTCAAACTCAGGTGAGCAAACTCCTATTTTTCGAACCTTAGCCTGTTTGATATCTTGATGCTTGTGAGTAAACATTTAGACCTTGATCTGTTCATCTCTGATTCATGTGATTGAAACCATGATATGAAATATATTGTGTGAATGTAGATGTTTCCATGAATATCTGGAAAAAAAATGATATGCTCTGTTCTTAGTTCTACAGACTAAAATATGTTTTAAGGAAAAAAATCAAGTTTTTCTTCTCTGATTATTTTTAGCACATGGTGTTTAAAGAAAATTTGATGGTAATGGTGTAATATAAATTTCAAAAATGTTAACAAATAGTATTATCAAGAAATTATCTGGTAAAGTGAATATTACAGTAAAATGATAATGTATCAGAAAAATTAGATGTGTCAATTACGAGTTTCACTTATATAATCTTATTCGTCTTGTAAAACTATGATTTTTGGAAATCATATCAAGATTTTTAAATAAGTTTCTAGGTAGGAAATGTTAGTTGATCAGAATCTGGGTATTTGTCAATTGCCGTTGATCAAAGACGAATTGAGGCTCGTGGTTCATGTCAGAGGAGCCTCGTGGGTCGAGGATGGTGAGAAAAATAGTCAAGAATTTTCTAAAATGCCATGGTGGCGAGGCGAGATCGATCTAGGGTTTAAGGGGATGTGTGAGTCGTTGTTGGTTTCATGGCATTTGTGGCGTCGACATCGCGTCAAGTTCGACTGGAGTTAGGGGAATAGTAGCGTAGGGCTCCGGCAAAGGGTAGGTTGGAGTATCGAACTTCCTGGTGGTCAATGGTGGCGTGGCATGGAAGTTTTTGATAATCGATTTAAATCTGCGATGGTTCCAGGTAGGCTTGAGTTGCTCAATTTCGATTTCAAGTTGAAATCGATGATCTGATGATCGGGATCGAATGTGTAGGTGAACGGCAACGTGCCGGAGGTGGCGTAGGTGGTCGGAGTTGCTTCGTTTGGTTGTACACGTGAACGCGTGTGTATGTATGTATCAGGTTTGGGTTCGAAGCAGTATTGGGGAAGACGAAGATGAGGTGGAACTCGGGGGCGACTCGGAGGATTCATGAATTTGCTCGAAGCAAAATAATGTCGCGTATGACTCGAAGCAGTATAGGGTTTTACTCGGGGGAATGTAGGGGTGGCTCGGTAAAATGTTTTGTTACAGGTTTCAACTTTTAAACCTGTCCTATTTTAAATCTTGAAAATGATTTCAAATATAAAGCAGAGTTTAAGCTAAGTGTAAATCTAAGTTTAAATCTGAATTTAAGTTAGTTTAAACAATTTTCAATTTTTAAGTTCAAATGTGTTTTGAAAATTTATTGATTTCGTTTTGAAATAACTATTATTATGATGATAATAAATTAATCCCTAAGTATTTTCAAATGGAATTTAATAATGTTTGAATTAAGTAGGTGATTAAATTAAGTGTATCAAGCTCTAATTAATAAAAGGGCCTCAAGTGATTTTGTTTGTTAATAACAAATTAATTTCAAGCATTTGAATTAAATAAGAATTTATTTGTTAATTAAGTAATTAATTAAGATAAATGGTTTATCTTCAAATTAATGAGGGCCTTAATTAACTAAAGATAATTACTTAATGAAATTAATTAAAGGGTTAATTTATTAATGTGATTAATTAGTTATAATTACACAATTAATTCATCTTAATTGTAGATGATTGATTATTATCGAATGCTTTGTGATATAATGCTTTGTGATATAAATTGCTTTGTATTGAGCTGTTACATCTGTGATGAATATACTGTTATATGAATATGAAAACCCTTGACCCGTAAACGACATTTGAATTTCGATGCGACAGGGAGTCGGATTCCAGTTGGTTATCCGAAACCCACATCGAATTGTAATAGTGAATCTTTGTGACTGATAAATTTATTTTATCTATGAATCTATGAATGAAGATAAGCGTTATCGATTATACCGCTTATCGATATATATATGATGATTGATGTTGTTGCACTATTGTGTGTGAAAACCCCTGGACTACACCTTTACACACACAAATATGGATTTCACGTGGAAATCGGTTAAGTCACAGATGATGTAAATTTAATGTTTTTGAAATTGAAATTTTAATTTCAATTGATTTTGAAATTGGAAATTGGGGTTTAATATGAAAAGCTTTTGAAATGGAATTTCAAAGATAAAACTTATTTTGAATAACTTAATCGAGTTTTGAAAATTTAAATAATTTGATTTAAATTTGAATTCAAATTTGAAATTGAATTCTTTGATTTGAAACTAGGGATTAAAGATGATGTACAAGTTATATATGGGTTAAACAATTTTAAAGGTATTGATTGGGAATTTGAATTTTAATTCAAGGGTTTTAACTTGTGTAAATATAACTGGATTTTTCTGAAACGAAACTATTTATTTTCAAATAGTAAAAGCTTTCACATAAGTAATGAACTTCCAATTTGAGTTGAAAGAATTTCAAGTTTGAAATGGAATTGAAATGTTTTGAAAACTATGAAATGAGTCTTTAATTCAAAGACCGAACGAGTTAATCCAACTTGAAATAGAATTGTTTTGAAAGGCTATGAATGAATCTTTGGAAACTAGTTTTGAAAGCTATAAGTTAAATCTTGATTTAAAGATTTAACGAGTTAATCCAATTGAAATGGAAATTGTTTTGAAATCTATGAATAGATCTTTGTGAACGGGGCGAACTTTGTGAATTAAATCTTTTTGTTTAAAAGATTAAAAGTGTGGAAATTGTTTAAACCATTGAAGGTTTTTGAAATGAATCTTTTTATTTAAAAGATTGGAAATGGTAATTTGTTGTAACCATTCGAATGAAAAGTTTTGAGTTTTAAGCTGTGATTTAACTGAGACCCCAGTATCCATATGATTTTTAATTGCGCTCGTTATTCGGTTTAGCCGGGAAAGGACCTTTGTGTCATATAACCCATTCCGAATAATGATACGTCGTATATGGATTGCATTTGAAGACCGGTAGTGAAGACCGGATGTTTTTGAAAACGAAATGACAACTCGTCGAATGTCTCTGCATCGACTGACCCCGATATAGAGATTTTAGCACCCTTTGTGATGGGAAGTCCGGAAGTGATTAGAAATTATCCGGATTTGCAAGGGCTTCTTTGGAAGTGCCTTCGGTTCCGTTCGATCCCGGAACGGACTTGTATGGATGTGTGTCTGACGTTACACTTTGAGATGTAAAGCTGGTTTCAATCAAATACATTTCTATTGGTGGCGGAGAATTTATTCTCTTAGCTTAACACCCTTCTCTGAGACGTACGAGCTCAGAGGTTATGTAGTTGATGGTTACTAGTGATACATTCCCAATTTGGTAATGTGGCATACGAAGTGCTGATGATCATTTGTTGGTCAAAGCGTTGCTTTGTGAAAAAGCGTGGCTTTGTGAAAAAGCGTGGCTTTGTGAAAATGCGTGGCTTTATGAAAAAGCGTAGCCTTGTGGACGAGACTTCGTCGAGCCTCACAACCCGGTAATGGTCGAAACAGGAATGTTGCGACAAAGGTTTGTAGGGGTAGCGCCCCTAGGGTATGTCATTTCCTTCTGGATAAAAGGTGATATCATGGTATGAAGCCCAGATATTTTACTTATGTTGATGCTGCATAGTTATTATACTTTGTGGTTGTTGCTTTGTGATCGAGGGCCCTCGGATAAAGGTCGGTAACGACCGGGGGATGGCATAGCTCGTGTGTTAGCTACCTAGTTACAGTTGTATAGCGTGAGGTAGCATCGGCCTTGTGTTTGCAGAGATCCGGTTAGGTTCTCAGGGCGTCTTTCCAGAGGCGTTTCCATTTTGGTAAGGAAATTCCTTAGCCTAATCATTTGTTGGAAATCCAAAGAAACAATACGAACCCAGTACGGTTTTAGTTGTAGAACCTGCCATTTACCTATGGTGGTCACCACTGTTTAGATGGTAGCTATAGTAGGCATACAATAATGGTTGTATGCTGGCTAAGATTTATATCATATTTTCGAAATGGCTTTCTACACTATGCACTAGTAATAATATCAAAAGTGTTTTCTTTTGCGTAATAAGCATGTTTAACTATCATAAGAAGAAATCTCCTCCAATTCTGCGATTGCATTGTGTGTGTGGCGGGAGGTCTTATGGTAGTTTCATTTTCCAAAAGCATTGCGGATTTCAATGTTTAAAATTCTTTTGTTTAAAGATAAACTATTTTTGTTTGCTCATACTAGTCCCATGACTGATCCGGAGTTTATTGTTTCCTTCCTAAACTCTGGGTGCCCACCATTTTCCACACGGGCAGTCTAGAGTTGGGTTTCTCAGATATTCAGGTTTAGTAGATTATCTGGAGCTGGTTCAGTTCTTGGAGTTCAGGACTGCACTTGCTTCTCTTTGTGGTTCGAGCTTGATATTGGAGTGGTTGGAGTCAGTCTCTCTGACTAATCATTTGGAGTTATCACTTCTGTTATTTCCGCTGTATCATTATTTACCTCTGATATTGTTGTATTATATTGATATCATTATTGTATATCATACTGGATATTGTATTCATTGGAGTTGTATATGATATCATTGTTTTCTTTCTTCCGCTGTGTTGTTATACTTACTGTGTTATAAGCTCCGGTGAACCAGATTCGGCGTTTGAATCTGCGGCATTTTGAGTACAAGTGAAGTATGGGTGCCAATTTTCAAAGGCCGGTTTCAGGGTCATCACATTTGGTATCAGAGCTAAGGTTAAACTTTAGCTCAGGAGTATAACACATTAAGTAGCTCATTAGAGATTGGGTGAAGTATACCCTAGAATGAGTATTCCTCAGATATTCGTTCGAATGCATCAGTAAATTCTCTTGCTATTCACTGATGGTAAGTATGAGTGCAAGATGAGATAGGGGACAGGGGAATACGACTATAAATGGTCAATACTCTGTAACAACAAGGAAACAATCTTTTCTCTATCAATCTCTTTTGTTCGTCATCTTTTCTCGATTCTTCGATGATTTTTGGTAGATCCAGGAAGAAGATTCGATATATGAATATGGGACATAAATTCCGGATGGACCAAAATTGTTTGTTTGGATGAATTGTTTGATTTGGTTGCTATGGCTGATAGGTATACTTTAGTTCTAAACTAAAAGTTTTGAAAGTTGTATCCATATATCTATCTATTCTTTGGGTCCCAATATATTCTATGAATGGTTAGTTATCTCTTCGAACTAACAGATGCCCCTGCATATTTCGTAGATCTGGATAACCCGAGTATCTTGTGAAACATTAAAAAGCTTCATTCTTGTATCTATTATTGATATTATGATTTGATAACCCAAATGCAGAATAAATATTCAGTTTGATTTAATGAAACATTTTTCATCTATCTTCGTGTCTCCTTGGCAATTTCGAGGACGAAATTCTTTTAAGGGGGGGAGTCTGTAACGACCCCGGATTTTATATAAGTTTAAATTGATAATTAATTAAGTCTGTAAAAAAAATTGTATAAAAATATTTGGTAATTAATATAGATTATTAGTTAAAATATAAATTAATTGAAAAGGATTTTTTTTTATTTAATTTGGATATTTGAAAATAGAATAGATTGAAAATAGAATTTGGATTAGAATTTATAAATAATATTAGTAAACACATGTTAATAAACTTTGTAAAATATAAGTTAATACATTAACAAATTCTAATAACAAATAAAATAGAAATTCATTTATATTGTAAAGCAATAAGACAAAGAAAAAGAAAACAAATAATATACATTCAAGTATTAAACAAAACAAGAGACAGAAAAAATATATGTTCAAATCTAGACACAACAAATAAGGTAAGTATGAACACAAGAAACAAACAAGATACAAAATGTAGTCAAGCATGTATACTTGCAAACTGATGAAACAACATAAATATAAGATATATAACTAAGCAAGCAAAAGGAAAGACAGTAAATTATATGAGTATAGGTAGGCTGAGAAAACAAGTATGAGTTTGATAAAAAAATTACAAACAAACCAGTACATACAAATAGGATAGGCTGTAACTAAGAAAGGGAACACATGCATTTAATAGCACCTCCTTAGCACACAAGTATTATCACTTCAGCCTCCATACAAATGAAACCAGACAAACAACAAAAGATTATGTGAAGCTTGCTAAAGAATAAACAAAGTAAATATATATATATTTGTACAACATCATCAATGCAGCCAACAAAGAAAATATTTCATATTGTACAGTCGAAAGAAGATATAAGTTGTACAACTGATAATAAATGCAAGCCACCAAAGGAAAATATTAGCCTCCAAATGAAAAAAATCTCTGGCCATATTCGTACTAGAAAGAAAAATATATATCAACTTTGTACAACAAAACAATATCAACCTGTAAACTTCTTTCACATATCAACCTTCATTCCAGTTTCGAGTAAAATCTGAAGCATATTCCATTTTAAAACTCAAACAAAACTTCAGTTCAAAACTTAAACAAAATTTAATCAAAACAAAGTAAACAAGCTTCTGTTCAAATTCAAATCTGGAAGTTCAAGTTCAAATTCAAAGCAAAGATTCCAGTTTCAGTTAAAAGCATTCTCAATTTTCAAATGCAGAGCCTGTTCTCTGTCTTTCAAACTCAGGTGAGCAAACTCCTATTTTTCGAAGCTTAGCCTGTTTGATATCTTGATGCTTGTGAGTAAACATTTAGACCTTGATCTGATCATCTCTGATTCATGTGATTGAAACCATGATATGAAATATATTGTGTGAATGTAGATGTTTGCATGAATATCTGGAAAAAAATGATATGCTCTGTTCTTAGTTCTACAGACTAAAATATGTTTTAAGGAAAAAAATCAAGTTCTTCTTCTCTGATTATTTTTAGCACATGGTGTTTAAAGAAAATTTGATGGTAATGGTGTAATATAAATTTTAAAAATGTTAACAAATAGTATTATCAAGAAATTATCTGGTAAAGTAAATATTACAGTAAAATGATAATATATCAGAAAAATTAGATGTGTCAATTACGAGTTTCACTTATATAATCTTATTCGTCTTGTAAAACTATGATTTTTGGAAATCATATCAAGATTTTTAAATAAGTTTCTAGGTAGGAAATGTTAGTTGATCAGAATCTGGGTATTTGTCAATTGCCGTTGCTCAAAGACGAATTGAGGCTCGTGGTTCATGTCAGAGGAGCCTCGTGGGTCGAGGATGGTGAGAAAAATAGTCAAGAATTTTCTAAAATGCCGTGGTGGCGAGGCGAGATCGATCTAGGGTTTAAGGGGATGTGTGAGTCGTGGTTGGTTTCGTGGCATTTGTGGCGTCGACATCGCGTCGAGTTCGACCGAAGTTAGGGGAATAGTAGCATAGGGCTCCAGCGAAGGGTAGGTTGGAGTATCGAACTTCCTGGTGGTCAATGGTGGCGTGGCGTGGAAGTTTTTGATAATCGATTTAAATCTGCGATGGTTCCAAGTGGGCTTGAGTTTCTCAATTTCGATTTCAAGTTGAAATCGATGATCTGATGATCGGGATCGAATGTGTAGCTGAACGGCGACGTGCCGGAGGTGGCGTAGGTGGTCGAAGCTGCTTCGTTTGGTTGTACACGTGAACGTGTGTGTATGTATGTATCAGGTTTGGGTTCGAAGCAGTATTGGGGAAGACGAAAATGAGGTGGAACTCGGGGGCGACTCGGGGGATTCATGAATTTTCTCGAAGCAAAATAATGTCGTGTATGACTCGAAGCAGTATAGGGTTTTACTCGGGGGAATGTAGGGGTGGCTCGGTAAAATGTTTTGTTACAGGTTTCAACTTTTAAACCTGTCCTGTTTGAAAATGATTTCAAATATAAAGCAGAGTTTAAGCTAAGTGTAAATCCAAGTTTAAATCTGAATTTAAGTTAGTTTAAACAATTTTCAATTTTTAAGTTCAAATGTGTTTTGAAAATTTATTGATTTCATTTTGAAATAAATATTATTATGATGATAATAAATTAATCCCTAAGTATTTTTAAATGGAATTTAATAATGTTTGAATTAAGTAGGTGATTAAATTAAGTGTATCAAGCTCTAATTAATAAAAGGGCCTCAAGTGATTTTGTTTGTTAATAACAAATTAATTTCAAGCATTTGAATTAAATAAGAATTTATTTGTTAATTAAGTAATTAATTAAGATAAATGGTTTATCTTCAAATTAATGAGGGCCTTAATTAACTAAAGATAATTACTTAATGAAATTAATTAAAGGGTTAATTTATTAATGTGATTAATTAGTTATAATTACACAATTAATTCATCTTAATTGTAGATGATTGATTATTATCGAATGCTTTGTGATATAATGCTTTGTGATATAAATTGCTTTGTATTGAGCTGTTATATCTGTGATGAATATACTGTTATATGAATATGAAAACCCTTGACCCGTAAACGACATTTGAATTTCGATGCGACAGGGAGTCGAATTCCAGTTGGTTATCCGAAACCCACATCGAATTGTAATAGTGAATCTTTGTGACTGATAAATTTATTTTATCTATGAATCTATGAATGAAGATAAGCGTTATCGATTATACCGCTTATCGATATATTTGTGATGATTGATGTTGTTGCACTATTGTGTGTGAAAACCCCTGGACTACACCTTTACACACACAAATATGGATTTCACGTGGAAATCGGTTAAGTCACAGATGATGTAAATTTAATGTTTTTGAAATTGAAATTTTAATTTCAATTGATTTTGAAATTGGAAATTGAGGTTAAATATGAAAAGCTTTTGAAATGGAATTTCAAAGATAAAAGTTATTTTGAATAACTTAATCGAGTTTTGAAAATTTAAATAATTTGATTTAAATTTGAATTCAAATTTGAAATTGAATTCTTTGATTTGAAACTAGGGATTAAAGATGCTGTACAAGTTATATATGGGTTAAACCATTTTAAAGGTATTGATTGGGAATTTGAATTTTAATTCAAGGGTTTTAACTCGTGTAAATATAACTGGATTTTTCTGAAATGAAACTATTTATTTTCAAATAGTAAAAGCTTTCACATAAGTAATGAACTTCCAATTTGAGTTGAAAGAATTTCAAGTTTGAAATGGAATTGAAATGTTTTGAAAACTATGAAATGAGTCTTTAATTCAAAGACCGAACGAGTTAATCCAACTTGAAATAGAATTGTTTTGAAAGGCTATGAATGAATCTTTGGAAACTAGTTTTGAAAGCTATAAGTTAAATCTTGATTTAAAGATTTAACGAGTTAATCCAATTGAAATGGAAATTGTTTTGAAATCTATGAATAGATCTTTGTGAACGGGGCGAACTTTGTGAATTAAATCTTTGTGTTTAAAAGATTAAAAGTGTGTAAATTGTTTAAACCATTGAAGGTTTTTGAAATGAATCTTTTTATTTAAAAGATTGGAAATGGTAATTTGTTGTAACCATTCGAATGAAAAGTTTTGGGTTTTAAGCTATGATTTAACTGAGACCCCAGTATCCATATGATTTTTAATTGCGCTCGTTATTCGGTTTAGCCGGGAAAGGACCTTTGTGTCATATAACCCATTCCGAATAATGATACGTCGTATACGGATTGCATTTGAAGACCGGTGGTGAAGACCGGATGTTTTTGAAAACGAAAGGACAACTCGTCGAATGTCTCTACATCGACTGGCCCCGATATAGAGATTTTAACACCCTTTGTGATGGGAAGTCTGGACGTGATTAGAAATTATCCGGATTTGCAAGGGCTTCTTTGGAAGTGCCTTCGGTTCCGTTCGATCCCGGAACGGACTTGTATGGATGTGTGTCTGACGTTACACTTTGAGATGTAAAGCTGGTTTCAATCAAATACATTTCTGTTGGTGGCGGAGAATTTATTCTCTTAGCTTAACACCCTTCTCTGAGACGTACGAGCTCAGAGGTTATGTAGTTGATGGTTACTAGTGATACATTCCCAATTTGGTAATGTGGCATACGAAGTGCTGATGATCATTTGTTGGTCAAAGCGTTGCTTTGTGAAAAAGCGTGGCTTTGTGAAAAAGCGTGGCTTTGTGAAAAAGCGTGGCTTTGTGAAAAAGCGTGGCTTTGTGAAAAAGCATGGCTTTGTTAAAATGCGTGGCTTTGTGAAAAAGCGTAGCCTTGTGGACGAGACTTCGTCGAGCCTCACAACCCGGTAATGGTCGAAACAGGAATGTTGCGACAAAGGTTTCTAGGGGTAGCGCCCCTAGGGTATGTCATTTCCTTCTGGATAAAAGGTGATATCATGGTATGGAGCCCAGATATTTTACTTATGTTGATGCTGCACAGTTATTATACTTTGTGGTTGTTGCTTTGTGATCGAGGGCCCTCGGATAAAGGTCGGTAACGACCGGGGGATGGCATAGCTCGTGTGTTAGCTACCTATTTACAGCTGTACAGCGTGAGGTAGCGTCGGCCTTGTGTTTGCAGAGATCCGGTTAGGTTCTCGGGGCGTCTTTCTAGAGGCGTTTCCATTTCGGTAAGGAAGTTCCTTAGCCTGATCATTTGTTGGAAATCCAAAGAAACAATACGAACCCAGTACGGTTTTAGTTGTAGAACCTGCCATTTACTTATGGTGGTCACCACTGTTTAGATGGTAGCTATAGTAGGCATACAATAATGGTTGTATGCTGGCTAAGATTTATATCATATTTTCGAAATGGCTTTCTACACTATGCACTAGTAATAATATCAAAAGAGTTTTCTTTTGCGTAATAAGCATGTTTAACTATCATAAGAAGAAATCTCCTCCAATTCTGCGATTGTATTGTGTGTGTGGCGGGAGGTCTTATGGTAGTTTCATTTTCCAAAAGCATTGCGGATTTCAATGTTTAAAATTCTTTTGTTTAAAGATAAACTGTTTTTGTTTGCTCATACCAGTCCCATGACTGATCCGGAGTTTATTGTTCTCTTCCTAAACTCTGGGTGCCCACCATTTTCTACACGGGCAGTCTAGGGTTGGGTTTCTCAGACATTCAGGTTTAGTAGATTATTTGGAGCTGGTTCAGTTCTTGGAGTTCAGGACTGCAATTGCTTCTCTTTGTGGTTCGAGCTTGATGTTGGAGTGGTTGGAGTCAGTCTCTCTGACTGATCATTTGGAGTTATCACTTCTGTTATTTCCGCTGTATCATTATTTACCTCTGATATTGTTGTATTATATTGATATCATTGTTGTATATCATACTGGATATTGTATTCATTGGAGTTGTATATGATATCATTGTTTTCTTTCTTCCGCTGTGTTGTTATACTTACTGTGTTATAAGCTCCGGTGAACCAGATTCGGCGTTTGAATCTGCGGCATTTTGAGTACAAGTGAAGTGCGGGTGCCGATTTTCGAAGTTCGATTTCAGGGTCATCACAGCCCTTTTTCCCTAAAATGCAGTTATGGGTCTGTTATAATGTGAACATATATTTATATTTGAAGAAGAAAACATAATAACATAACAATACCAGTCCTGTAGGTTTTATATCCTTGAAATCATTTTCATAAAAACATGGTTAATCCCTTTAACCTAATATTTTCAAGGAAAGCCTCTTCTTAAAACCATTACAAAACTCCTTTAATTTAGCCATGGGTTTTTCCTTTAGAAATTGAGTTTGGGTTATTCGTTTTGAAAAACAAAGACTTCGAAACCTTGCTTTCGACCTCACTGGATACCCTCCTTCAAAAGCATAAAAATATATTTGTAGAACATTAGGCCCCTTGCCTTTCATACACTTTAAAACTTTCTTTCGAAACCTTTTGAATTTATTAAAGCATTAGCATTTAATCATTTAGAAGCATAGCTTCGAAATCAATTGAATGTCCCCCATTCGAAACCATTGGAAGTAACCCTTCTGAAACCTTTGAAAGTCCCCCCTTTCGAAACCATTGGAAGTAACCCTTCTGAAACCTTTGAAAGTCTCCACTTTTGAAACCATTGGGTTTATACTTAAAATAGTATTTGGGTCAAAATGAATATATACAATAGTATCTCTTTTGAAACCATTCTTTATCATATAAAAATACTGGGGAAAATATGATGGCGTCGGCACCATCTCTTTCAAAAGCTTCAAACCATTTAAACAAACATTGAAGGATAGCGTCGAAACTCCTTTCGAAGCCATTACCTTCGAAACCCTTGGACCCTTTCGAAAGCATTTAGGAAGTGGCTTAAAACATCTTTAAAAACAAACACTATCTTTCGAAAGCATTGATGACTTCAATACCATCAAAAGGCTAAAGAACGGTAGCAAGGCTTCGACTAGGTCGGAACCGCTTCTTTCGAAAGCGTTATTTTATAAGTAAGGGAACCCCTTCGAAAGCTTACTCTTTAAAACATACGTTGATGGCAACCCCTTCGAAAGCACTTGGAAAACCTCTTTCAAAAACATATGCTTCGACTCCTTCGAAGGCTAAAATAAAACAAAGGCAAGTGCTTCTCTTTTTAAAACAAATACAAGGTATCGACCCCTTCGAAAGCCATGCTTTCGACACCTAGACTTCTGCCTTTCTCCAATCCACTACGTACCATCTTTGTGATACCTTGTGTATTGGTTTCGGCTTAGTGGGTTTCGATTGGGTTGAGGGCGGAAGCTCTGAGTCGAAAGGTACTCCTAAAGTAGGTGAAACAAACTTTTATGGGTAAACTTGGTTTAATACTAATTAAATCAAACCCTTTTCTAACTAACCTGCCACGTGTAAACACTAGATTGATTGCCTTAACTTTTCAAATTCTTTACTAAAATAACTGCCGCTAATTTCAGATCTAAACCATGGTTAAGTTAACAAATAAGCCCTTCCATTAAGCAAAACCAATTTTGCAAAGAAGTCCCTCTTCTAAATAATTTAATTTGCATAGAAAATAATTTTGGAAAAATCCCCAAAAATTCTAGAAATTCACTTTAATAATGTTATTTAACATATCAAAATTTCAGACCCAAATTCTCAATATATTTTCTGAAATAAATTTATAAACCCAAATAACCATATTTTCCTTTGAAAATTCATAACAATCTTTCCATTGCTTGGAAAATTATAAAAATTAAAACCCAACTCCAAAATTATGTTTTACATAACATAAAAAAATTTCATGGCATTTAAACATCAACATAAATCGGTTTCTCCCTAAAACCGTGTATATTTCCATTTAAACAATCTTGTTTAAATTAAACAAATCAATATTCAAGTATATCATCATTCAATTCACCATAAAAACGAATTTACCCTTAAATCCGAAAAAATATAATTACAAAACAAAATAGAGATGGAATTATTATTCACCTTGATTAAGATAAAGAGATTGGATTGAGATTAATTTTCCCTTAAGCTTGAATTCCTAGCTTTGTTTTGATTTTCCTTCTCTTAATGGCCGGCTCGTCTTTGAGATTTTGTTTTGCATTTTCAAAACGACGTGAATGAGAAATAAGATGGTAGGAACGAAAATATATAGGGGTTGAGGGTTATGTGCGGCAAATACCCAATATACCCTTATGTAGTTTAATTAGTTTATAACCCATTCTTAAGCCCATTTAATTATTTCATTAAGCACGGCCTTAATTAGATTGATTCAAATCTCAACCCCCTTATCACTTAACGTTTGCATTATTCTATTTAATTTATCTAATTAAATCTCCTGAATAATGTTGTCAATAAAAATTAGGGGTGTTACAGAACATATCACAAAGTAACATAGATGTCACAACATCGTACAGTTCTACACAAATGTCAATATTATAAGACGAACAAAACAACATACAAGACAAAACAAATGCCAATATCAACCTAAACAAAATGCAGTACTAAGAACACATAAACTAACGCAAACTAATTTCATACTAACACAAACTAATGCAAATGGTGAAACATAGATAGATACCATATCAAAGAGGCTGCATATCAAAGAAAGTCACAATATCCTGAAGGAGGAGTGGGATCTGATTCCACCAATCATGTGGGTCCTCTGGCCAACACTAGAGGACATAATGGAGATCCTAGAGAATGAGTGATGATAGCGTGAGGTCTAGGTCTTCTTCCTCTAGATCTTATCCTAATAGGTCCAAGTGCTTGAACTAAAATCCTTGCTACTTTGAAGCCATGATGTCCTACCTAAAAATCATGAACGGAAGGCTGGGAGACTAGTAGGGCTGAAGTGCTGCACTACCTCACTACTAGTACCAACTCCAATCTTCCTAGTCTGAACAGATCTGCATAGTCGTGTGAGAATTGATAGAATAACTCCCAACTCTCTCTTTTACACCAGTTACTACTCACAAGTAGTCTGAATTTATTGTTTTTGCCTCTTAGGGCTTGCAATAATACAAGCTTCAGATGATAGGGAGGTATGCATAGGGGAGGTATGACGTAGAGAAGATGGACCAGGTATGTCTTCATGTGCTGACTCATGTACTGGAGTCTCAATAGTAATCTTGTCTAGAGTTGCTGGTATCTTCGTCGCTTTTAGAACCTTATCATCAAAAACACTATAGTATGGATGCCTAATCGGTGTCTCATCATCCAATACAACTACAAAACGATGTAGAATTATTGTAATCAAATTCCTATATGGAATATATCGTCGTTTTTCTCCCGATTGATTTTCCAACGTATTATTCCCTATACAGTTAACTCAATTTACCCAAATATTGCCTAAAATGGCATATGTTGCTTTACAAACCAGCAGATAAATCTCATCAAAACTACTTATTTTCAGTATTAAATTATGTTGAAGAATTTGAACGATAATACGAGCTTAGTGAGTTAGGTTTGAAGTCGTATAGCTAGAATTAGTGTTGTGAAGTATTTGGCGCAAGATAGGTTATTGATCAAAAATTATCTAACGGCGTTCCATCGGATGAAATTCCCAATATTTCACCTAAATCAATTTCATTGAAAGTAGTGTGAACATCTTTTATGCTAGTATATAAGACTAATCCATTATCGTCATTGCCAACTTCTAGATTAGCATAAAAGAGTGATACACATCAACGAATATCATACAAGTTTAGAGAGTTCTAGTTTACTAGTCGTCCGCTAAGGTGCTCCTTTAAGTTTTTTCTTTTCAGAATATACAATCATTGAATTGTATATACATTAGATTCAGAATTCAGAGTTTTAGGAAGGATAAGAATATAAAACATTAATATGTATTCACTTTTTACCTCTTTCCCTTGGATTGAATCCTTGAATCTAACCATAGAAGAAGACTAACAGAGTTTCCCTAGTGTCCCAAATAATTTGTGAATAAAAGTTAGAGGGCTAGCCTCTTATTTATAGTGTTTGGAACGCATTAGGACCATACAATTAAAATTAGTTTAAAATAATAAAATTTAGGACCATTCATGACTAGCAAAACCCTAACCGTATACACCCACCAGTCGACCACCAGCGATCGACCGGCCCTAGTGGAGGTGGTCGATCGGTCCCCTATAAATGGCATGTATCTGTTGTCGTCGTTTTATTTTATCTGTTTCCTTTATAATTAACGTTAACATTTCCATAATTCCTAAGATTCTCATCAATTTTAAAATATTATTTTAATTTCAAACGTTAACATGAATTAAATTTTTAAATTTGAATTCGTTCGAATTATTTTACATTTGAAAACTTCAAACATCAATGACTTTTTCGGTTCAGCTCCGATTACAAAAACTTTATATAAGAAAGTTAATCAGAAAATCGCTGTGAACGCAATGATGTAACTTTCGTGGCCAAATTTCAACATTTACAAAACATTTTTAGCCATATTATTAGTTAATAATTTTTTTATTAATTTTTACGGGATGTTACAACAGATATGGCCAATATAGTACAATCTCCTATATCTCACAAGAACTGATTTGTAAATGAATGCGCAGGATGTTAGGAGATAAGAAAACCAAAAAAATTATTATCATGAATAAATGATCGCTGATTTGGGAATATAGGGTAGAATAGGGTTTCAGATAATAGATTAGAAAATTAGAAAGCAAGTAAGGTGATGAAACTCATTGAAATCAAAGCTATTTATAGAATTGAACGGGTTCTATCAAAGAATATGATCATTCACCATTGCAGAAGGCTCATTTGAAGAGGAAGGAAGAAATGCGACTGTTCAGATGAAAGGAATAAAAAAATACATTTTAGATTTTCAATTTTAATGTATGGACCGGTGCACCGGTGGCCTTCCACCGGTCCACCGGTGGACACTTTAATTTGAAAATTCAGAAGCTTTTTAAATGCTTTAAGAGTATACACACACACACTTTTATGGTTTTTGAGAATATGGAATAGTGATGTGAGGTTCCTGTGAGTTGTAACAACATATATCTAAGACAGAATGACTCACTAATACATAATCTTCAAATGCTCTTCCAATAGGCGATCTTGTGAAGCTTTAACACGATTCCTTCTATCTCTTTTAAGGCTTTGGTGATATTTCTTTGACTAGTGTAATTTAGACTCTAGTATGGAGTTGTAATAATCAAAACTGAGAATTCTCGTTCTAATAAACACTTCTATTGTTGGCTCCCTCCCGGTAAACATCTTGCTTCCTAAGTTATGGTAGTCTTGAATTAGCTTCAAAAAATACAGCCGACCTTGGCTCTACCACTTTCGGCATGGTCTCTCTCAGCATCTACACCATGAATTGGCAGAACAAATTAAATAATTATATTTATGCCTATGATAGGTGGAATATCCTCATTTACTATTATCGGAGGCACCTCTCTATCATTCCCTTCGACGGTTTGTGTGTTATCATTCTCCCTTCTGGCATTGGCTCCTCCTACTGTGATTCTTTTACTCATCGAATTCATTTTTGCTAAGATATTCTTCATTAGAAACGGAAAGAAAGAGAGTGACACATCAATAGAAGAACAGAAATATCCACACACATATGTGTGTGCGTATGTATATGTATGTATGTGTGCGTGTGTTTGTGTGTGTATGTATATGTTTGTATATCAAACATAAGTACATTACATCATAGCATTTACCATCCCTAAGATATTTGTTTTCTAGTTTTACCTAAGTCATCATTTACCTCTACTTCACTTAAGTGTCTTCTAACCTAAGCTCAGATACCAATTGTAACATTCCTCATTTCGAGACCTACAGATGAAACTTTAGGGTGCTACAGTCAACTTGAAATTATCTTTCGACCCAATGTAACAGCCCGCACCTCACTTAATGCAAATATTGTTCCCAACTTAGTCACCTCCGCCTCATGGGCCAAACCAAGGTGTGGGGTTTTGTTCCTCAAAGGCCTCGACGTTATTATGAGGTGAAGGCTTTGGTATATAAGCACCCACTTCATTCAGCTTGCCAGACTGGGAATTCGGAGCAATAGGAAAAGTGGCAACCCACTCGATGACCCTCCTTCTTGCAATAGCGGCAAATAATAGGCTTAGGGCAGTCGCAGATCATATGGTCAGAAGAACCACAATTGAAACACCCCTTCCGAGTAGGAGGTGCTCCACTAGGCTTGGAACTAGGACTAGACCCAACGGGCTTCTTCTTCTTAGAAGGGAAAAACTTTGGCTTATGAAATGGGAACTTCTTCTTATTAGGGTTCTTAGTAAGAGCTTTAATAATAAAACTTTGGCTTATGAAATAAAACTTTAGAGTTAAAAATAGCATTTTACGTAAATATTTGTGTAAATTGGGTTTTTATTTAAAAATAAGAGTTTTAATAATAAAAATATTTTTTATAACTAAATTATCTTTTTATCGGTTGTAAAATGTTTTATTAAACATGGAAATATGTTTGTTTGATTTATTGTGTTGAAAATCTTGTTTAAATATGTTGTTTTAATTAATTACATAAGAGCGTTAGTGTTAATTAAATTTTTCTTAGGCTAGTCTAATTGCTTTTTTCCTAATTGGGTCAAGCCCATTACTACTCTAACTTGAGAAAATAGGTATCTTCTTCTCAAAATTATGTACGTACAGTACATCTTCTTCTAACCAAAAAACAGAAAGAAGAAATAAAAATTGAGAAAGTTATCTCCTCTTCTAAACCCTATGCCTAAATCTCCAATAAATTCACTTATTTGCTGATAATAATCAAATTAAAGCTCTTTTCCACAGGTAATCAACTCCAAAACATAGATTATATCATCAAGTTTTTATTTTGAGATTTTGGGTTTGTCTAAGCTTTGTTTTTCTTCTTTGCATGTCTTTGTTCTTCTATTTTATAGGTTGTTAAAGAAAATTCAAACCCAAAGAGCGCAACTTTCTTAAGTTAATTCAAGTTTGCCCTTCGATTTGCAACGATGAGTGATAAACTCACAATTTCTAGCTGAAGCAAAGCTTCAAAAATCAAAATCTAAGACCCCGTTTGGCTTGTCGTTTTTAGTTTTGTGTTTTCGTCTATACAAAAACGCGTCCGTTATATGTATAGTTGAAAAACAAACAATTTTGAAAAATGAAATTAACATATACAATAGAAAACAAGTTTATTTTATTTTTCGTGTTTCGAGAGATAATAAAAGCACAAAGAACAATCAAACTCTTTCGTTGTCCGTTGGTCGTCCCAACGGCTAAGAATTATATATCTTCTTCTCTTATTTCTTGCTATTTCTTAGTGCAAGTTGAAAACACAAAACTCAAAATACAAAATGAAACCAAACGGGCCCTAAGCTTTTTTAATTGTTTTTTTGTTAATAGTTTTCTTTTCTGTGAATGTAGTTTGGGTTGCTTCTTTGCATGCTTATATCTTTTGATTTCGACAACGAAATGCTGCCGTATTTCTTGCATTTGGTAACTTGCATGTTGAACTTCATTTCTGCAAATTTTGGTTGAATAATATTGTTATTTGGATGTTCAAAATAGCGGTAAAAAATCAACTCAAACACAGATTTTTGCCTGTAGAAATTTTGTTTTTTGAGTTGCTGCAAACATGGCTGAGTCCATGTTTGAGATAGCATAACTCTTTCATTTCTTACTGAAATTCATCGATTCTTTTTTTGTTTGAAAGATACAGTTTTCTACTATATGCATACTAATTTTCAACTCAATCCGAGGTAATTTGGTCCTCTGTTTCATGCTTGAAAGTTGAGCCCGAGATGGGTTTCAGGCCTGTACATTTGGTTTTTTTTTGAACTGTTGCAAACATTGCCTGAGTCCATATTTGAGACAGTATAACTTTTTCATTTCCAGTCGGAATTCATCGATTCTTTTTTTTTAAATATAAAGTTTTCTACTATAGGCATACCAATTTTCAGCTCAATCCGAAGTAATTTGTTTCTCTGTTTCATGCCTGAAAGTTGAACCCAAAATGGTTTTCAGGCATGTACATTTTTTTGGTTTTTTGAACTGTTGCAAACATGGCCTGAGTACATGTTTGAGACGGCGTAACTTTTTCATTTCCAGTCAGAATTCACTGATTCTTTTTTTGTTTGAAAGATGAAGTTTTCGACTATAACCTGAGTATATGTTTGAAACAGCATAACTTTTTCATTTTCAGTCGGAATTCATCAATTCTTTTTTTGTTTGAAAGCCGAAGTTTTCTACTTTGTGCATACCAGTTTTTAGTTCAATCAAAGGTCATTTGGCCAACTGTTTCATGTCCGAAAGTTGAACCCAAAGAAGATTTCAGACCTGGGTATTGTTGCTAATGCATTTTTATGTTTTTTTTCCGTCCGACTTTTGACTTTTACTTCATTTTTTTGTGATATTTTTGAAATTTTTTCAAGCCATGATGTCTATCGGTTGACTAGCCAAATTTTGGAGATTTTAAAATACAAATTTTGGATTAAATTTGAATTTAATTTGAATTGAATTCGAATATCGATTTGAGTGAATTTTTGGGTTTTTATTTGTTTTTGAGCACGGATTTTTCCAAACCTTTTTGAAATAATTTTTAAAATAAATGGGCATTTTAAATTATTATTATATGATATTTTTGAAGTATTTTCAAATATAGAATCTATTTATTCTCGATAATAAGGGAATTTTCAAATATGGCTTTCAAAATTGATATTAAAAGCTTGTTTTCTCAAGTAAATTATTTTATATATAAAATACGTGTTTTTGCACTATTCGAGTGAATGAGAAGGAGAATTAAACGGTTTGGTAAAACATGTGGTATGGGACACGTGCGTTTAACTTATCAGTTAATTACCCGACTTGTCTGTTTGATCGTTTTGACCTGCGGGTCAAGTTTACCGATGAGATGAGGTAAACTTTTTACTGCTTTGAGTGTGAAATTTACTACCGGTTAGTAAACCATTTAGTGCGAACGTGTGGTATGGGACACACGTTAACACTGTTTGGATTCCTGTCCGAGAGTTTGTGACACATTTGTCTAAGAGACGTATTTGCCAGTACTGGACCTTCGGGTCATTTGTCTTCGGGATGTTTGTCTAAGAGACGTTTGTCATTGCAATGTATTTGTCCTTGGGATGTTTGTCTAAGAGACGTATTTATTTGTCCTTCGGGACGTTTTTCTAAGAGACGTGGCGCCGTATATTTGTGAGAACGGTACTTGGCAGGCTTCGGCCATAAGCACGTGCTATATATATATATATTTGGGATGATTTAATTGATGTTTGTGATTTCTCTAGTGTATCGCTCTTTTTTGGAATTGGTCCTTTGAACCATTCGATATATATTTGTGGCGATTACCTTTCGGTAATTTGAACTCTTGTGAGTTCTATTTTTGAGATGTGAGTAGCCTACACTGGCGTTATATGAGATTTGCCTTTTGGCGTTTACTTGAGATTTTATTCTTCTCTTTGGAGATATATTTGCCTTATGGCTTGTTTGAGATGAGATCTCTTTATGCATGTTTTGGGTTTGCCAAGATGGCGGGTTTAGGATTTCCCCTAAACCATATTTGATGTTTTATGAATGACGATGATATGAGGCTCGCTACTTTTAGCATTTTATGGGTTATTTTATCTCTTTTGAGATTATATGTTTGTGTAGTGATACCATATTATCACTTGATGTAATCATATAATTTAATTGTCCCTTCTTACTTGAGAATATTATCACATTATCTTTATGCGCATATTATTGCTTATCCTTGTAAACTGATTTGTTTAGCTAGACTGACCCGTGTATTTTATAATCAGGTCAGACCGAGGTGTTTCAGGTTAGATACATTTGGACTTAGCCTATTCTACTTCCGCATGGACTCTAGCTCTTTTTGTTATAGCTTTTTGTGTAGTCATTTTTGGTTGCTACTCTGATATGTATATCCTTTTGACTCGCTTGTATATTGTGGTTGCTATTCCACTTGACATGTATCATTTTTGTATACTCCATGATGTATCTGTATATGTATATATATGTGATGATCTACTGTTCTATGATGTGTTTTGCATTCGAGTTATTATATTTTGTTCTGATAGATCCTATAGCCATCTATGGCTTTGTATTAAGTATTTAGTGGATATGTCAATCCACTTAAGAAGGAAAAAAAATATGGCATTTGTTGACGTATTCAATAGATATTTAAGACAAGACTATAGATGGTCGCTCTTATCCAATCATATTCTCTACATTAGCAGCAGTATTACCCAGTAATACTCTTTGTTAATGTGGATCTCGGGGTGGGGCGTCACAGCTTGGTATCAGAGCCATACCCAGTCGGAATTGTGGTATATACGTGTTACAACCACGACGCATGGGTGGTGTTGTGTTCATGAGCCAACGAGGGCGTTGGGCTCTAAAGGGGAGGGAGATTGTAACACCCCTTCAAAATGGGAATAATAGTCCCATATCGTGGAAAAACACTATGAAGTGGGTGCTTATATACCAAAGCCTTCACCTTATAACAACGTCGAGGCCTTTGAGGAACAAAACCCCATACCTTGGCTTGGCCCATGAGACAGAGGTGACTAAGTTGGGGACAATATCTGCGTTAAGTGAGGTGCGGGCAGTTACATTGGTATCAGAGCCATACCCAGCCGGAATTGTGGTCTATACGTGTTACAGCCACGACGCCTGGTTGGTGTTGGGTTCATGAGCCAACGAGGGCGTTGGGCTCTAAAAGGGGGGAGATTGTAACACCCCTTCAAAATGGGAATAATAGTCTCACATCGCGAAAAAACACTATGAAGTGGGTGCTTATATACCAAAGCCTTCACCTCATAACAACGTCGAGGCCTTTTGAGGAACAAAACCCCACACCTTGGCTTGGCCCATGAGGCAGAGGTGACTAAGTTGGGGACAATATCAACGTTAAGTGAGGTGCAGGCTGATATCACTGATATTAAACAGTCTTATGTAAACATATCAAATATTAACTAAAAGTCAGAAGCGCATTATTACAATTCAAGTTTAATGATGTTGTTCCCAATATTCATGCCCACATAGGAGTCTAAATTATAGTACAATATAAATAATAATTTTATGTCCAAATTATGAAGATTGTGACATAAACACTTGGTATAGTGGAATCAAAATACAAATAATACTCCCAAGCCTCCTGCTTCATCTTCAGCTCTTTTATTTTTCTGCCAAAAGTAACCTGCCTAAACCCATAAATCCAACCTACTCAAATGAGTAACTCTGAGTTTATAGGAAAAACAATGATATAGACACAGATCAAACATAAAGTCTGGTATAAGTAACATATTACCCTAAACATGTAATATAGTGAGACCATGCCACCAAAGCACGAAACAGGTTTTCCTCTCACTACAACAAAACATTCATTCAAAACAACGTACTAGATAAATAAGGTCAATGTTGTCTTAATTAGGCTAAATAGCCATCTCATGTGATCTTCTATTAGTTATTATGCATATCCTAACCAAAACCTAAAATACTCCATTCTAGGTTGCCATTAAGGTCTTATGCCTTCTACAATAGATGAAAGGTTTTAATCTAAGCATATGATTTCTTGACTCCCACTCTCATCCATATGTCTTCTATTGGCCCCTTGATTGCCACACTAGGCCTTGCACCAATCGCTTGAATGTTCTGAATGCTACTTTGGGCCTTATTCCAACACTTTCGACATTGGTTGCCACTTCAGACCTTACACCAACATTTTCGCTTTCGATTGCCACATCATGTCTTACACATATGCTTTCGCTTTCGGCTGCCGCTCCCGGCCTCATGCCTACTTTGTTATCGGTTTCTATATTAAGCCTTACACTCAAGCTTTCAGTCTCTCGACTGCCACTTCAGGCCTTACGTCATCCACCGAACAAAACTTACATACCTAACCAATCAGACATTAGGCTTCTCTCTTAGCTATTTATTATGCAAAGTTATCACATTATCATTAATTTTCTAAGTACTAGTTTCGACCACCTTAAGCCTTGATATAAATTCTTATCCGAAAGATGCTTAGTTTTGGTTTCAATTACTGCACCCAAAGTTAAACAGCCTTCGGCAATCACTACCCTCGATTTGTTTGGGGAAGCCTATTTTAGTTTTGCTTTGCTGGCTTATGAAATTTAAATCTTTAAATTTTTGAAATCACCACATCTAGTCAAAATTCAACCTTAGATTTCAGAAATTGCTTCTTCTACCTAAAGTTCATCCTTAACCATCATCCTCCTTTTAGACTTTGGCTAAAACCTTCAATTTTAACCGTAGCCTTGCATTTTTTACTTTAGTCTTTGTACTTAAGGCTCAAGTTTATATTACTTTTGGTTCGGCTTCGCTTCCCTCGTCACTGCCTCCCTGTACAAGTTGGGAACAATGCTCTACACATCTAACATTAGTTTTACACATTTTGACTTCTGATTCATTTAACCTAGTCCTTTATTTCCTTTTTGATATACTTTCCTGACATGTTCAACAGAATTTGTGGATCTGGTATATTGACCAATTATAAATACTTTATTTAATTTAATCACCTCCCTGATCCAATTAAATAACCCAATTAAATACTTTCTGACTCCCAATTTATTCCTTTGACCTAGCCTAATTACTTTCGAAAATTGCTTATTTTATTTCTAAAAAATCACAGAAAATCTGTTTATGTGTTCCTTTACTCAGTTCCCTAAACTCATTATTTTCATTTATTTTCCCTAATATACGACACTCAATTAATTCATATCAATTTATTTACTTATAGGAAAACTCTATAAATCAATATCCATCTTTGTTAATATGTTCCCAACATCATATTAAATTTTTAGAGCATTTGGATTAAAAGAAGCATAAGAACTATCCAGTTTAAATAGAAATATTCAGTTTAAATACGATCATGAGAGATTTATGAAAGAAAAAGGATTAGAGAGAATATATTATTGATTGGCATTTCTTGCTTTCTTAGCTTTGATCTTCATCTTCTCCTCTTTTTTTGTTCAGGCCACAACCACCATGAAGTGCTCAAGTTTTTCTTTTTAGTTTTGAGTGAGGAATGAGGTGTATAGGACTGACAAAGCGATTTATATTGTTCGCCCTTATGGCCGTCGGCTTACAATTCTCCTTCTTTATTTAATTCATTCAAGTTGCGTCTTGTTAAACCCTACCTTTGATAAGTAAATGTGCTCCCAACCACTTATCCCATTATATTATTTTATTTAATAATATAACCACTTAAATCTTTATTTTCATAATCAATTTGTTAATTGATTAATTATTAATTTATGGTATGTTAAAGTTACGTACTTTGGTCTCAATAGATGTATCGATATTCTTTTTTGAAATACCTTGAGCGAGAATATTTGAAATAACAGTTATTTAATATTGCAATAAATTTCTCCTGATTACAACTCTTTGTAATCATTGTCACTTAACATATGATTTAACGATTTTTCTATTAAATATACTAAATTAATTATTGAATTAATATATCATATTTATATTATAATAAATTATAGAGTTGTCCTTGGTGCATATTCCTAGCCGTCTCAAGAAGTTTGCATACTTAGTATTATGTAGGTTAAGTGTGTCTTTATGCTGTAAATAAATTTGGTAAACATTTATTGGCAACGTTAGGCGCTTGCAATGTGAGCGTATGAATATTTAGTTTTGGAGTTATTTTACATGTTAGTATCTGAAACTGTCGAGCGATGATCGAATTTTGATACAATGTTCAATAATTTGTTTAAATACATTGAAACTCGGATCATTGTCTCTCAGAGTAGAGGCTCTCGTTTGCTTGTTGTGTGCAATACAATGAAGCGGCATCGAAGGTCCAATATTGAAGAGTAGCATCGATTGGGGGGGCACAGTCAGTTAACCGAACCGATCGGTTAATTAACCAACTTAACCGCTCAAAAAACACGGTTCGGTTAACCAAACCGACCATACATTTAGGCGGTTCATACCGACCGAACCGTCCAAATTTAACCACGGTTAACCGCATTAATGAATCGGTTAACCGCTCAGCTAAACAAATTAACTGAAAACCGGTTAACTATGGTTAACCGAAAATTAATACTCAATATTCCATATTCCAATGCATAACAATAACATTACATACTACAACTACATAGCTAATTAGCTATTAGCTGATACAAATACAACCTCACAGAAGTCATTAGTCAACACTAACCCACACTCAGTCACTGCTCAGCACAGGCAGCCGCAACATTACAATCATAGCACACTACATAATTCAATTCATGATGATGATATTCATTAAGTTCATACCAATACATTACATAACATTACATAATACATTAGCAATTTAGCACAGTTCATATTTCATTAAGTTCATACAGGCACAGCGGTCACACAACAGCCATTAAGTTCATACAGGCAGCAACAACAACAAAAAGTCATACACTAACTTCATACTTCATACTTCATAGCCATTAGCCAATTAGACATGTTTGATTATTTTCTGCAATGTAAATAGCAACAGCAAGAATAATAAAGTTTGAATCATGGAATAGATTCACCGCATTATATGGAAGGTATTTAAAGTTTAAACCATTAGACCATTTTTGACATATAACATGGTCATAAAATAAAAGCAATGTCATATAACCTACTAATCAAAGCTACACTGTTCGTAATTTGTTAACCATTGAATAGACTGTTTATAATCATGTTACATGCCAGAGTATGCACAGACTATAAACTGTTACATGACATGCCACTATTATAATTTGTATCTTGACCAATAACATAATGATCTACGCTAATGGAACATAGGTAAGGGGAAAAATGAACTATGTACAAACACTGAATCACTGATATGCCTATGAATGAACTGATATGCAATGCACGAACTATTGAACTGATATGCAATGCATGAACTGAACTTATATAAAAACTCACCTGAGTGGTTGCTCGTATGACTACCTCAATGTGGGCCTACGGATGGCGATAGATTCTCCGTTGACGTTTCCATAGTTAAAGAAGTCGTCGAACCATGCCCATGTACAAACTCTATAGCCAAACAAGTCAATGATAGTGTGTATTGTATGTAATGATTAAATAGTAATAATTTACAAATTGGTTTATTTATAGAATATTGATCAGAATTCAAATTCATGTATACATCTAAATTAAATATATGCATTATGCAGTGCTTAGTGCTTACGGGTAACAGCAGCAAGAATGAAAATTTGACAATGTAATGATGTATCATGTATGAGTGTAGTGATTAGTGAACTAGTGATGTGTCATTGTATAATTATATCATGGACATGTACTGATAGTCTGGCACATATATCTGTATCATGGACATCAACTAGCAAGTAGCAATCTAGATTCTGTTTAAATCTTATTTATGCATGATTGCAGTTATGATAACAATGTCTAGCTTAGTGTACGTACCGTGCGCCTTCAATTTAGTGAGCTATCTTCACGGCACGATGCATACCGATGTTGCAAAATCATCAACCATGACCACAAATTTCATTGGTGTTAGTTGTGCTTTTGCTCTATGTGGTGCTTTCTTGTCTGATTCATGGTCACTAGATTCAAAACCATGCTTGTATTTGGGCCCTTCGAGTTCCTTGTAAGTCTAGAATTAAGATTTTCTTTTTCTGATTTCCAGATAAACTGAATATGCCTGTCAACAACTCAAGTAATATGCCTAAAATTAGTATCACAACATCTTTTATAAATAATTAACAAACCAAGCTCATTTTTAGGCCCTTCAAGTTCCTAGTAAGTCTACTACTAGGATTCTTTCCATATCCAGATAAGTCAAAATGCTAAGTACGAAACAGAAGTAATATTCATCAGCCTCACAGCATATAATCTAGCTACTTAGCAAATAGATTTAATCATTTCTTTGCATACCTATACAAGCATTATTGTTGTATGGATTGGATTTTTCCCTTTGAGGTAGCATCTTCAAAATTCAAATAACTACTTAAAGTTTAACGCATAGTCTCATAGTATCATTCATACTGTTAATTCTATCATATAGAACAAATGTCATGTCTTCGGTTAGCAATCAGGGCCTAACAACAAATAATTAGTATCAACAATTACTTAAACTTTAACTAGCATCTCGATTCTCGAAAATAGAACAAATCAACAATTACTTAAACTTTTACTCATACTCACATGCTTTCTCTTTCTCGTCGACATCAATGCCATGTTTTCTGCAATAGTTGATTCAAAGTCGAACCGTTGAAGGCTTTCAAGGCTAGCACTCAACACTAATCAACGACAGCGTTGATCGATTAGGGAGATTTCGACTAATTTGTATTGACGAATAGATCTAGGGTTTTTGATTGTTTTCTATTTTATTTAATGAATAGCAGTCGAGCTCGAGTCGAGACTAGGGCATGAAATGAAATAGAAAGTAGGAATATCAGTTTGGTAACGGGTTTGGACTATTGGGCTAAGGTTTTGCTTTGGACTGCTTATATTAAAGAAATAGTCGGTTAACGGTTAACCGACCGACCAAATTTTATTTAACCGTTAACCGAACCGAAAATATTTGGTTATGGTCGATCGGTTAACCAATGACGTCGGTTAACCAATTTTATCGGTTAAGTCGGTTCGGTAGTAGTCGGTTAAGACGATTAAGTCGGTTAGGTCGGTTAAATGTCCACCTCTAGCATCGATGAGACTAGAAAATGGCTCATTTTTAATCCATTAAGAATATCGAAATATAGCTGGCCATCAAAGTACGTTGGAGGTGGTGGAGGAAATATAGGTTGGATATATAGCTGAATATTGAAAACACACTTGCCTTACTTTATTGGACCGTCAAACATCTCGTCGGGCTATTTGAATTTGGAGGTAGCATGGTTTTTGAAGTGACAAAATAATCAAACGGTTGTCCACACCATTCTCCATTTCCTTCAGCGCGATCTTGTTCAGCCAATCAAACACCCTATGGTGTTTGTAATAGATTGATTTCTTAGCAACTAAGCATATTTCGTATTATCCCATTTTTTTATCTTTTCCTTTTTTGATGTAAAATCCTTTTTGCTTCTCAGATGGTTAACAATGAAAGTAATGCCTAAACGCTTATTGAACTCATCCATAACATCTTCGTACCGGATAGTAACTCGTCCAGACCCAGTATTTACTAGCAATGAGCATGTATCTATGAAAATCAAAGTTCGTTCAGCATTCCTATCAATTACATATCCGATAGAAGATTCAATAGCGACATTCAACATTTGGAAATAAAAAAAAATATGTTAAGTAAGAAAAATTAACTTATTACTAGTATACAAAAGGGGGATTAATTTAAAAGACAAAAATTTGTATATTTTTAGCCTCAAGGACACGACCTCGATATTTTTATCACAAGGACAAACATTCTTTTAAAAATTATTCATAAGAATAAACATTATTTCAAAATTATTCATAAGGACAAACTTCTTTCAAAACTGCTATCGACCTAAAAACTGCTACCGATAACTACAAACTGATACCTAAAAGCTGCTATCAATAACTGAAAACTGATATCTAAAGAAAGTTGTCATTCATGCTAAAATACTGAAGGTCTGTCCTTGAAGCTAAAACGCTGAGAAATTTTGTCCTTCACAATAATTTTCTGTATATAAAACTACCTGGTTATTCTAGATAAGTGAATTTTCATTGAATTACTATTAACTCTTTTTTTTCACTCATGGATCCAACGCCACCTTTTCCACGATAAAGTGAAACGCAATTCGAAAAGAAAATTAAGTTAGTGTGAAACAAGCTTTTGGTTTTTGTTTTCAGCGTTTATTTGAAAAAGGGGTTTTAATATATAAAATTAAAAATGATCTTCTTTTTGTTTTTGTCTTTGGAAAATATTAAAAACTATACTCTACGTTACACTTTTCCCCTTTGTCAGAAGTTGGAAGTTTCATTCTTTCACTTCAAATGAATGACGTTCAATTTAGGGTACTTTCTTAGCAATTTAGGGTATGAATTCTTCAATTTCATACTTGGGTAGAAATTGTGATTTCCAATTTCCTCACTTTCAATTAAGCTGATAAAAGCTAGTATTGGAAAGGCACTTATGATTTCAACGGAAATTTTGATGGCCAAAGCTTTGTACAAGGAAGAAGGAAACACTAACTTAGTTAGATGCGACATTCAATCCTTTGATTGACATACATAATACAAATTACATAATTAATTTTCACAAAATTTATATAAACAAATATATATACAAACATTTACCAAAACATAAACTTGATTAAGCGGAGAAAAAACCATGAGATGCAGCCAAACCCAAAGCACTTTTGGGTTCAAAAACCCTCTTTACATCAATCTCCATCCTCTTCAGATTGGAAATTCCTCCTCCCATTTGCTTCCCATATACAAATATTTCATCGCCACACTTTATCAAAGCAGTATCGTTTTGTAATAGCGTTTTCTTCCTCTTCTCGAAATCTTCCACGACCAACAAAGCTATATCTGCCATTGTTCTCTGTTTTAAAATCTTATATAATTGACTCAGTGATGTGTTTATGGATAACGAAGATATATGTTTATATACGTATATATAGCAGTTGCATTATTTTTATATTATGAAGTCGGTGCTGTTTTGGATAAGATTTGTTTGTTTGTTTATTACTATTTTTATTTTTAATGTGCACTGAATTAAGTCATAAACGTCATCACTGTACGTTTTTGGATTGTAGGTTGATACTTTGGGCTATGATTGGTTTAACGAATATAGTGGTTTAATTATAAACGTCATCACTGAATTTGATAGTTTTCTGCGGTACTTGGTAACTTGGAATTGACGAATATGCTTTCTTTTAAGTGGAAAGATAACGAACAAGGTTGATGTCGTGTAAAACACTGTTTATTTAGGATCAGTTAGATAGCAATTTGGATGCAACTGTTTTGCTTTCAAAATGCCAAAGTTGTTAGCATTTTGTGGCCTAATGAATGTGATTTTCTCTTCTTCTTTTCTTGTTTAAAGGATGGTCATCTGTATTGCCAATAAGTTTTTTTTTAGGTTTGCAACTAGCCACGTGATATTGCCTGCAGCATACACAAGTATAGAGAATGCATTTTATGTTTTGTGTTTTTATGCATCTCAAAGTCAAATGACATAGAAAGAAAAAGTTGAAGAATCCTAGTCATGTCCCTTGTTTAGCGGAAGATGGTTCTTAAAGCTAGTTTAACACTAAAGAGTGGTGAATAGTCTTTTTATAATTTTTGTGAATCTTTTTGAATTCTTTTAAAATTATAGTTTAAACAATGCAATTAACAATCACAGATTCAAATACATATAAATATAAATGCAGTAAAAGTAAAAAGGAAAACGGAAAAAACACACCAGGATTTTATATTGGTTCGAAGTTACCCTACATCCAGTCCTGTACAATTTCCTGTACAAATTTCTTTTCAAATAGCAGAAACAAATAAAATGTCGATTTTAAGACAACAAGACACCCTCCAGACTTTCCGACCTCTAGGTAGAGTCACTTGATTTACACAAGCCACAAGCACACCCATTAAATTTCCGAGCTACTAAGCACACCCAATTGATTTACATGGGCTACAATCGTACCCACAATTATGACAGGATGATTTGATAGAATTTTACAGACTCAGATCGTTGACCTTGATTACAAATGATCGTATAACCTCCTGAATAACATTTTGATCTTGTTTGAGTGAGAGAGATGAGAGAAATCAGAGAGTAATCAATAGAGAATCAACTCAATGGAGTTTGAATTTGATTCTCATTGAATTTGAGAATATTTTGAGTAAATTTTCTTTTAGAATTCAAGAGAGTAAAAGAGGAGAGAAAATACGAGAAAGTAGTTAACAAAAATTCATTGGTTTAACCCCTATTTATAGAGAAACAACAGTTATGTCTATTTGCGAAGAGATACGACGAAAAGACACTTCCATTCAAAATTTGAATTTTGAAAATTACGATCACTATGTCGACATATAGGAATTGGATATGTCGACAAATCCTTCACAAAATTGAAAAACACTTTATAAAAATTATTTTAAAAATATTAAAGTTTGTGATACTTTGTAAAACCATCTAAAAGTAGTTTATACATATTTTAATCATATCAAAACTTGAGAAACCTTTATAGAAATATATTTAAAAATATGAAGGATTTAAATATGAATTTCTTTTGAAAATAATAAATATAAAGTAAAAGTGAATATATTTGAAATCGAAGTAATAACAAATATTATAATAAACTTATAAATATCAAGAAATATTTAAAAACTAAAATTATAACAAAATATAATATTCAAAGTATTTTAGATATAATAAAATCAAAAATAGAAATAATTTGAAGGCTATTTTGAAAAATTATTTTGAAAACAAGAATTCTTTTAAAACCATTTTTAAGATATTTGAAAATCATTTGAAAAGGAGAAATAGAGAGAGTAAGATCAAAGAAGTGCTATTAGGGTTTTAACAAAAATCCTAAGAGTCTATAACTTATCTAGGATATCTTGAGGTATTCAATACTCATGAGTCTTCAATCTCTAACTCTTGAATCTCTATATCTACCTCTTGAATCTTCTCTTGATACTATACAGTTTTCTTAATCAATATATGTCTAATATCATGCACTATATACTAATATAACTTGGTAAAAACATTAGTATTTATATTTAATATGATGTCATGTGGTTGTTATCATCAAAACCAATGCCTAAGGTACTAACAATTTCTCCCTTTTCGATGATGACAACTATGTATATAAAATATGTTATAAATCCCCTGAGTTACAAAACCCCCCCTTAATCTATGCCTAGATTCTTAGATTTTATATATTTATCCCCCTTTATTATCAACAAAAATCTAACAAAAATCTCCCTCGACTAAGGTACTACATAATATATAATACTAAGATATAAAAGCAACTAGAATAAGCAATAAAAAGTGATAAGAATAATAAGTGATAATAATGATAGGCGATGGCATAAATAACATGTATTAATCACAACAAACCAAGACATATATTTGAACTAAAGTGACATGAAATAATTTCAAGTAGTCAAATTAATTCACACCCATTCAATCAAACAAACAAATTCAATTAACAAGTCTTATACACACAAATATAAAGTTAATCTGGATCACACAACAAACCAAATCAGACAAGTCAATCAAATCCTAACAAATCTTACTAAACGTGTTAATCCTAGGACTAAGGTTTCTTCTTGATAATTGGAGACTTGTGGATGGGACAGAAGGGATAATGAAGGCAGAAATTCCTTTCTGTTCGACGAGATTTCCACCTCGATCGAAACAAACTTTTGCAACACAATGGACTTCATCTTCGTTCATTTGTTATTCCTCTTCTTTCTCTTCTTCTTCCTCTTCCACTTTTGCATTTATAGGATTAGGACTATCCTCTTCAATCACTATTAGATTTGTGGGGTTATCCAATAGATACTTCAGCATATTTCTAAGAATTCTGCTATGTTTCTATTGTTCTTTGAGGAGACGAAGTTGAACCACTTTTATTTCGATAACCATTTGCAGAACACTCTTCATTTCTTCCTCCAATTTAGTTACTTTGGCCATGGTGATGTTTTAGAGAGGCCCTTGTGTAGGAGATGGGAAGAAAAAAGATGAATTTTCACTCCATGGACGCTTAAAATGAGAGGAGGCCATGGGATTATTTTATTTCAAAAGATAGAACAGTGAAAAGACAGGAGAATGAAGAAGAAATCAAATTTTGGTGGTTATATAACCTCAGTTCGAATTTTGAATTTAGAAGGGAAATTTGAATTTAACTGCATATATCGACATATCCATTCCATGTATGTCGACATATCAAGTGTAAATTTGATGATATGTTTTTCTTTATAATTTCTGATTTATATGTTATTATTTTTATATTTGTGATAGAGAATAAATTCCTAACTTTCTTTGTTAACAAGAAAACTTGTCAACACGCCAAAGCAGAGTCTAAAGTGTATATGTCTCCTTTGAGAGCCCTTTTTGATCGGATAAAGATAGTTAGAACCTTATATCCCCTTAAAACTACTGTAATACCCCAAAATTTTGTGAAAAATCATTTTTGTAAAATGATTTAATTTTGAAATATTTAGATTTAAATATGGTGAAATTTCTGGAATAAATAGTGTGCAAGTATATGTGTGCACGTGCACACTGAAATGGCACAAGAAAGAACTCCAGATTTCTTGGATTTAAAACAAGAATTAAAGAGCAATACAAACATGATTTTGCAACATGGTTATTTGATTTCTGAGATTTTATGGGTCATCTTAGAAAATAAGAAAAGTAAGTTTTACTTTAGATCAGTAAACAAATTTATTTAAAACCCAGAAAAGAAAATAATATATATATATTTGTAAACTTGTATACATATAGGTGTATATGTTTCTGAATTTAAAAGAGGAATTAAAATAAGCCTAGATAAGATATGTATACAAATATACATTTTTAAATACTGAAAAGTACATATATATATATTAGCAAGTGAAACCATAACATTAAAATGACATGAAATGTGATACAAGTCAATATGCTTGTGTAGGCAAAAATAGCAAAGGGGATTTTCAGAAATAATTAAAATAAATAGAATAGTCACACTTTTGACATGACTAAGTGAGTGGCCATTTTCTGAAAAAGTAAAAGAAAGAAAATGCAGCCTTTAAATTGGTTAATATGGCCGGGGTAATATGAATGAAAAATGCATGATGCTAAGCCAGGACAGAAATGGAATTCTGTTTCAATAAAACCCTAGAGGAAAAATGCTTATAAATAGGCAGTTTAGCCAGTAGAATTATTTTACCCCGAGCTGCATAAAAATAAGAAAAGAAGAAGAAAATATTGAAAGGAAGGAGAAAACACTCAAACAAGAATTTTCTGGATTAATAAGAAGAAACATTTAGGTGAGTAATCTCACTGAGTTCATGGCATTAAGACCTGAGTTGAGGCAGCCACTTTTTATATTGCCATTTATGTATTTCTGGTTTTGATGTATATGATTTCATCAATGCTTTTTGGATGTTTTATTTTAAATCTGATATGATTTAATATGGATGATTTTGATGATCTTTGATTGGTTGAGACATTTGTCTTTGGATGAGTATCATACTGTTTTATTTATACTCATAAATGTTAAAGTTTAGGATCTTAAAAATTATATAGAGAATACTCTCAACTGTTATAGATCTATGGCATGGAAACCTTATAAAAATGATTGGAGCTGCATTATACTTGGTATAAGTGCTGAGGCTTGAAAAGAAAAATGTTAAGGGTGCAATAGAAATTTTCTAAGTGCTGAGCCCTTAATCAAAAAAAAAACCCACAAGCTAAAATTATGATTGAACCAGATCTTGAATCTGAATCAATCATAAAGGCTTGCAGATCAGTATAACATGCCATGCCTCTTTTACAGTTGAAAATGTTCTTATATTTACTAAGATCAAGACATATTGACCCCATTTAGGAAATGACTGTCTGATTATTTCTGAGGGGAAATTATGCTAGAAGAAATTATGGATGTTTCCATGTTTGCAGTGACATGTTCACTTAGCATATTTGATGTTAGGATTTAAGACAATACACTAGTAAATAAACTAGGGAAGGGAAGGCCAAGATGACTGCTGGAATGCTTGTCATATTTGAAGTATGCAAGTTGGCACATGGTTTGTTTAAGCCCTGAGATCTTTGTGCAATGATGTGAATTAGTTCATTGCAATGTGTCCCAGTGATTCCTTAATAGCAGATGAGGCAGGGATTTAAATTGAATATTACAACCTGTAAATGAAGAAATAGGAATGTGGATATTTCTTAGGTTGAATGGTATGGAACCAAGATGATTCCAGTAAATGAAATTGATGCCAATAGATAATCATGTTTGCATGATTATGTATGCAAGTGAAGGAATGATAAGTGAATATATCATACCTGAATCAACTTAATTATACTATGTTAAAATATTTGATTGCAGAAATTTGCTTAAATAACAAGTTAGTACCCTTATATTCTCTATTGCTTAATATCATGAATGAATTGATGTTATTCATACCAGATCATAGATCTGACCCTTGTTTGCTCATGGCATCTGGGGTGTCTCATTTTAAAATGAGGCAGCCACTTATGTTCTTTCAGGTAACCCAGGCACTAAGTAAAAATGAAGTTATGGCTTTTATGGAGGAGTGAATGAACATGCTAGCTAGTCTCAATAAGAGTTTAAATTGATTATATCTGCATGTATTCAGGAAAAATATTATGTTTCTAAGACTTCCAGTCATGTAATGAATTCTATTATGGTTAGATGAACTAGTTGTATCATGTTAAATATATTGTTATGCACTAAGGTTTAAAATCTCAAAGGAAAAATCTGACTGGGAAACAATGAAATGATTTTAATTATTGATATGAATGTTTGGAAGAGAAATATGCACATGTAGTTGAGCTACTGTTTTGTATAATTTATATTATGTATTAGTTAACCTTGAGACATAACAGAGCACTGAGTTTTAGAACTAAAATCTGGATTTAGCAAGAAGTAAACTTAAAGGATTTTATTTTCTTTTTACTAAAATGCTTTGTAAATAAATCTGAATTCATTTCTGAATTGAATTAGGAAAAGTAAAATGTTTTTCTAAGAGCTTCAGATAGAATGAAATGAAAGGCATCTCCCTTGTTTTTGAACTAGTGTATAGCATATACAAGACTCATGAGTTAACCAGCCTCAACTAAATGAAGTATTGGTTGATCATGATAGATTGTATCTTGAAAATATAGATGCATTTCAAAGCATAGTACATTTAGCAATTGTTTCACTCAGTTTTCTGGAAACTGGGCAAAGGTAATGACATGTACATAAATACCTGTGTACATGTTGATAAATTGGGCAAAAATATAAATTTAAATTCTTAAAACAGTTGTAAGAATGGGTTTTAAAAATAGTTATGTAAAAAGAATTGTTTTGTATGATAGGTTATAGGCAAAATCAAATATATATGCACAATTATAGGCAGGTATCAGATTTCTAACCATACAGGAGAAAAATAAAAAGAAAAACCAAAAATTGTGTTTGAACCGACCAGCATAGCACTCGAACTTGTGACCTTTCATGTATAAGTTAGGCGCGTTTCCATTACGCCTAGATGTTGCTTGTGTTCACTTAGGATCCACTTACTTTTATACTGAATTTGATATTATCCAGACTTTAACATAATCATCTATATTAAAAGCTTGTTTACCACTGATTATTACTTGATCATTTCTTAATCCTAATGACAGACTAAAGTACATGTTTCTAGTGGATAATATGGCCAAAAATCTGAATACAATAATTTATCTGAATTGCTAAAAATCTAAATCAAACAGAATGTTCTTGTACAAAAAATGAAGTATACACTCTGAACTTAGATAAGAGGATCACATACATCTTCATATGTATGTGTATGTTATTAGATATACACTGATATATTTATATTGGTAAGTTATTTTGATCCTGGATATATTTTGTTTATTGGAAAAATAAAATGACCTTGGAAAAGATATTTGCAATGAATGATATATCTATATATCATCTCTTAGCAAAAAAAAAAAAATCCTTATGAAATTAGGGTGGAAATAGGAGGGTCATTTCAGTTGGTATCAGAGCCAGGTTGCATTGATTGTTAAGTATTATAGAAATGTATAATGTCTGTTTGTTTTGGATGAAATAATTTAGATAAGAAATTAGAAATTATAGAAGCACTCATAATATACTAATACCATTTACCCAGAATTTAGTTAGCAGAACATGGTAGGAAGAGGATCTCATCACAATGCAGGAACCAGTGCACCTCAAATGCTTGATATGCAAGAATTTGTGAGGGTTTTAAGAGATGGAATTGGGCATAGGCCTGAGAACCCACATGAAGAGCTTTCAAAACTACTGAAGACTTATTCCAATTTGGGAGGCAAGAGTTTTGAAGGAACAGAGAGTGTGATGGAAATTCAAGCATGGTTGAGAACACTTGATAGGATTTTCAATGACATGCAGTTGGATGACCAAAGAAAGAGGCAAGTAGCTTCTAGACAACTGAAAGGGGTAGCTTTAAGCTGGTGGGAGGTGATCATAGCTGGAAGAAATGAAAATGAAATCACTTGGAATCAGTTCAAGGAGATGTTGGAGGCAAGATTTGTACCAGCATCAGCCAAGACCATTTTGCTTGAAGAATTTATCAAACTTAGGCAGGGAACTTTGAATGTCACTGAATACACTCAAAAGTTTGAGGGGCTATCTAACTATGGAGCAATGCTAGTGGCAGATGAAGCATCCAAGAATGATAGGTATATAAAAGGGCTGAACCCAGGACTTAGCAGAGCTATGCTACCATATGCAGATAGAACATTTGATCAAGTAATTGATCTGGCTTTGAAACTGGAACAACATGACAAAGAAAGAGAGAAATATAGAAATTTTAAGAGCAACAACAAGAAGGATAAGGGAAGATATCACCCTTATGATAAAAAGAAGGAGGAGGCAGACAACAGGAAGAGTAAAGATACTAAAGCCAATGATACTAAGAAGAAATTGGTTTGCCATCATTGTGGAAAAGAAGGACACATCAAACCAAGGTGCCCAGAGTTAAAAGGAGGAGCCTTCAAATGCTACCTATGTGGGAAAGAGGGGCATATGAAGAGGAACTGTCCTGAGAATAAACAGCAAGGGAAATTGGCAACTTTGGAAGGAAAAGGCAAATCTGCAGTGAAAATTGATGCTGAAAATCATGGCCAAGTGGAAGGTACATTACTCATTTGTGCCATACCCATACCAGTAGTATATGATACTGGAGCAACACACTCTTTGATTTCCTATGAATTAGTTAAAGTGTTAAAATTAAACTGCAAATTGGTTGAAACCCCATTGCTTGTACAAAGTCCCCTAGGGAGTTCTAGTGTTTTGAACATGAATTGTGTGGATGTGGAGTTAAACATAGGAGGAAATATTTTTATTTCCAATTTATATGTTTTAAATTACCCAAATATAGGAGTTATATTGGGGGTAGATTGGTTAAGGCAATTTAAAGCCATAATTAATTTAGACTCATCCACCATATCATTGCAAGATTCTAGAGGCCAGAGAATCACAGTTCTATATGAAATAGCTAAGGAAGGGAAATTGTATCATTTAGTTGACTTAGAAAAAGATCTGAGTGAACTAACCATTGAAGAAATTCCCATAGTTAATGAATACTTGGATGTGTTTGGGGAAGTTAAGGGTGTTCCACACCACAGACCAGTTGAGTTCCAAATTAATCTCATTCCAGGAGCAAGTCCAATAATCAAGAAACCTTATAGAATGGGGCCAAGTGAACTGAAAGAATTGAAAAATCAGTTGGAAGAATTAGAAGGCAAGGGATTTATAAGGCCAAGCAATTCTTGCTGGGGTTCTCCAGTAGTGTTTGTAAGAAAACATGATGGTACCTTGAGAATGTGCATAGATTACAGAGAACTAAATAAAGTAACCATCAAGAATAAATACCCATTGCCTAGAATAGATGATCTCTTTGACCAACTCAGTGAAGCTAAAATATTTTCTAGGCTAGACTTAGCATCAGGATTCCATCAAATGAAGGTTGAAGACTCAAGTGTTAAGTATACTGCATTTAACACAAGATATGGCTTATATGAATTTTTGGTCATGCCATTTGGTTTGACAAATGCTCCTTCATATTTTGTTGATTTGATGAATAGAATATTTAGAGATTATCTAGACAAGTTTGTACTGATTTTTATTGATGACATTTTGATTTATTCTAAGACAGTGGAAGAGCATAAAAATCATTTGCATTTAGTTTTGTCAAGACTAAGGGAAAATGATTTAAAGGCAAAATTTTCAAAATGTGCATTTTGGAAAGAAGAAGTGCATTTCCTTGGGCATGTCATCTCTGCCAAAGGAATATCAGTAAACCCTAACAAAGTAGTGGCAATCCAAGCATGGAAAAGGCCTAGCACCATCAGTGAGATTAGATCATTTATGGGGATGGCAGGATATTATAGGAGATTCATAAAAGATTTCTCAAAAATATCATCACCACTTACCAATTTAACTAGAAAGAACCAAGCCTTTGTATGGACAGAAAAATGTGAGCAAGCTTTTATCAAAATAAAAGAAGCCCTGATTGATGCACCAGTATTGAGAGTGCCAGAAGGAAATGAAAATTTGGTTGTGTACACTGATGCAAGTGGCTCTGGGTTAGGGGCTGTGTTGATGCAGCAAGACCAGGTGGTAGCCTATGCATCTAGGCAATTAAAGCCACATGAAACCAGGTATGCAACCCATGATCTTGAACTAGCAGCAGTTGTGTATGCTTTGAAACTTTGGAGACATTATTTGTTAGGTGCCAAATTCATTTTGTACACTGATCATAAGGCACTGAAATATTTATTCTCACAAAAAGATTTGAACATGAGGCAACATAGATGGGTAGAGTTCCTAGCTGCCTATGACCTAGATATACTGTATACACCAGGCAAGGCAAATAAAGTTGCAGATGCCTTGAGTAGACAACATGCCAAGGTAGCCATGTTGATGATGGAAGAGTTTAGGGATTTGTCTATACTTACTGATTTGGAAATTGAGGAAAACAGTGAGGAACAAATGATGCCTATTGAAGAAGGTAAAGGTAAAGGAAAATTAAGTATGATATCTCTGCAATCAGATTTACTTCTTAAGATTGGACAAATGCAGGAACAAGACTTAAACATGATGGAAAAGAAAATGCTCATATCAAAAGGGGAGGAAGTAATAAATTATCAAATTGATAAAAATGGTTATTTAAGGAATAAAAATAGGATATGTGTTCCAGAAAATATAGAATTGAAAGAGGAAATATTAAATGAGTACCATAGGAGTAAGTACTCCATACACCCAGGTAGCACCAAGATGTATCAAAATTTGAAAAGAAATCTTTGGTGGAAGGGGATGAAGTCAGATGTGGCCATATATGTTGCAAGGTGCATGACTTGCCAACAAGTCAAGGCAGAGACACAAAGGCCATCAGGACTATTGCAACCCCTTAGTATACCACAGTGGAAGTGGGAGGATATATCTATGGATTTCATAGATGGTCTTCCTAGATCTAAGAAGGGAAACACAAGTACATGGGTAATAGTGGATAGGCTAACTAAGGTAGCACATTTTATCCCAGTGAAAACAGAAAGAAATGCTCCAAAATTGGCTCAAATATTCATGAAAGAGGTAGTAAGGTTGCATGGCATACCCAAAACCATTGTGAGTGATAGGGATACCATCTTCACCTCAAGATTTTGGAAAAGTTTTCAAGAGGCTATGGGGAGTGAATTGTGCTTAAGCACTGCCTACCATCCACAATCAGATGGTCAAACTGAGGTGGTGAACAAAGTCTTAGAGGATTTGTTGAGAGCATGTACACTGGACTTTGGAGGCAACTGGGAAGACCACCTCCATCTAGCTGAATTCACCTACAATAACAGTTACCAAAGCACCATAGGGATGGCACCATTTGAAGCCTTATATGGCAAGCCATGTTTATCACCTATATGCTGGGTAGAGGCTGGAGAAAGGGCTATTCTTGGACCTGAATATGTTAAAGAAACCACAGAGAAAATTGGGTTAATAAGAAAAAGAATAGCAGCAGCTCAAGATAGGCAAAAGAAATTTGCAGATAGGAAGAGAAAGCAAGTGGAATATGAAGTGGGAGACTTTGTTTTCATCAAGATTTCACATATGAAGAAAGTCATGAGATTTGGCAAGCAAGGTAAGCTTACACCAAGGTATGTTGGACCCTATAAAATTCTGGAAAGAATTGGTTCATTGGCTTACAAATTAGAACTACCAGAGGAGATGAAAGCAATGCATAATGTTTTTCATGTGTCCCAACTTAGAAAATGGGTACATGATAAGGAAGACATTTTGGAAAAGCCTACCAAAATTCAAATAAATCCTGACTTGGTTTATGAAAAAGAACCAGTGGGGATTATAGCCAAGGAAGAAAAGAAATTAAGGAGCAAAACCTTGAAACTAGTTAAGATCCAGTGGAGTAGTGATCCTAATGACTGCACATGGGAGTTAGAGGATAAGATTAGAATGGATTATCCTAAGCTTTTTGCAAATTAAAAGGTAATTTTTTTTTTCTTTCTTCTGGAAAAATTATTTGTTATGCATGGTTGATATGGTTGAATTTGTTTGCTTATGCATATATTTGATAAGTTTACAGAAAAGAAAAATGATGCTTACTAAATGTTAGAAAAATTGTGAGGACACAATTCCTAAAAGGAGGGGTGAATGTAATACCCCAAAATTTTGTGAAAAATCATTTTTGTAAAATGATTTAATTTTGAAATATTTAGATTTAAATATGGTGAAATTTCTGGAATAAATAGTGTGCAAGTATATGTGTGCACGTGCACACTGAAATGGCACAAGAAAGAACTCTAGATTTCTTGGATTTAAAACAAGAATTAAAGAGCAATACAAACATGATTTTGCAACATGGTTATTTGATTTCTGAGATTTTATGGGTCATCTTAGAAAATAAGAAAAGTAAGTTTTACTTTAGATCAGTAAACAAATTTATTTAAAACCCAGAAAAGAAAATAATATATATATATTTGTAAACTTGTATACATATAGGTGTATATGTTTCTGAATTTAAAAGAGGAATTAAAATAAGCCTAGATAAGATATGTATACAAATATACATTTTTAAATACTGAAAAGTACATATATATATATTAGCAAGTGAAACCATAACATTAAAATGACATGAAATGTGATACAAGTCAATATGCTTGTGTAGGCAAAAATAGCAAAGGGGATTTTCAGAAATAATTAAAATAAATAGAATAGTCACACTTTTGACATGACTAAGTGAGTGGCCATTTTCTGAAAAAGTAAAAGAAAGAAAATGCAGCCTTTAAATTGGTTAATATGGCCGGGGTAATATGAATGAAAAATGCATGATGCTAAGCCAGGACAGAAATGGAATTCTGTTTCAATAAAACCCTAGAGGAAAAATGCTTATAAATAGGCAGTTTAGCCAGTAGAATTATTTTACCCCGAGCTGCATAAAAATAAGAAAAGAAGAAGAAAATATTGAAAGGAAGGAGAAAACACTCAAACAAGAATTTTCTGGATTAATAAGAAGAAACATTTAGGTGAGTAATCTCACTGAGTTCATGGCATTAAGACCTGAGTTGAGGCAGCCACTTTTTATATTGCCATTTATGTATTTCTGGTTTTGATGTATATGATTTCATCAATGCTTTTTGGATGTTTTATTTTAAATCTGATATGATTTAATATGGATGATTTTGATGATCTTTGATTGGTTGAGACATTTGTCTTTGGATGAGTATCATACTGTTTTATTTATACTCATAAATGTTAAAGTTTAGGATCTTAAAAATTATATAGAGAATACTCTCAACTGTTATAGATCTATGGCATGGAAACCTTATAAAAATGATTGGAGCTGCATTATACTTGGTATAAGTGCTGAGGCTTGAAAAGAAAAATGTTAAGGGTGCAATAGAAATTTTCTAAGTGCTGAGCCCTTAATCAAAAAAAAACCCACAAGCTAAAATTATGATTGAACCAGATCTTGAATCTGAATCAATCATAAAGGCTTGCAGATCAGTATAACATGCCATGCCTCTTTTACAGTTGAAAATGTTCTTATATTTACTAAGATCAAGACATATTGACCCCATTTAGGAAATGACTGTCTGATTATTTCTGAGGGGAAATTATGCTAGAAGAAATTATGGATGTTTCCATGTTTGCAGTGACATGTTCACTTAGCATATTTGATGTTAGGATTTAAGACAATACACTAGTAAATAAACTAGGGAAGGGAAGGCCAAGATGACTGCTGGAATGCTTGTCATATTTGAAGTATGCAAGTTGGCACATGGTTTGTTTAAGCCCTGAGATCTTTGTGCAATGATGTGAATTAGTTCATTGCAATGTGTCCCAGTGATTCCTTAATAGCAGATGAGGCAGGGATTTAAATTGAATATTACAACCTGTAAATGAAGAAATAGGAATGTGGATATTTCTTAGGTTGAATGGTATGGAACCAAGATGATTCCAGTAAATGAAATTGATGCCAATAGATAATCATGTTTGCATGATTATGTATGCAAGTGAAGGAATGATAAGTGAATATATCATACCTGAATCAACTTAATTATACTATGTTAAAATATTTGATTGCAGAAATTTGCTTAAATAACAAGTTAGTACCCTTATATTCTCTATTGCTTAATATCATGAATGAATTGATGTTATTCATACCAGATCATAGATCTGACCCTTGTTTGCTCATGGCATCTGGGGTGTCTCATTTTAAAATGAGGCAGCCACTTATGTTCTTTCAGGTAACCCAGGCACTAAGTAAAAATGAAGTTATGGCTTTTATGGAGGAGTGAATGAACATGCTAGCTAGTCTCAATAAGAGTTTAAATTGATTATATCTGCATGTATTCAGGAAAAATATTATGTTTCTAAGACTTCCAGTCATGTAATGAATTCTATTATGGTTAGATGAACTAGTTGTATCATGTTAAATATATTGTTATGCACTAAGGTTTAAAATCTCAAAGGAAAAATCTGACTGGGAAACAATGAAATGATTTTAATTATTGATATGAATGTTTGGAAGAGAAATATGCACATGTAGTTGAGCTACTGTTTTGTATAATTTATATTATGTATTAGTTAACCTTGAGACATAACAGAGCACTGAGTTTTAGAACTAAAATCTGGATTTAGCAAGAAGTAAACTTAAAGGATTTTATTTTCTTTTTACTAAAATGCTTTGTAAATAAATCTGAATTCATTTCTGAATTGAATTAGGAAAAGTAAAATGTTTTTCTAAGAGCTTCAGATAGAATGAAATGAAAGGCATCTCCCTTGTTTTTGAACTAGTGTATAGCATATACAAGACTCATGAGTTAACCAGCCTCAACTAAATGAAGTATTGGTTGATCATGATAGATTGTATCTTGAAAATATAGATGCATTTCAAAGCATAGTACATTTAGCAATTGTTTCACTCAGTTTTCTGGAAACTGGGCAAAGGTAATGACATGTACATAAATACCTGTGTACATGTTGATAAATTGGGCAAAAATATAAATTTAAATTCTTAAAACAGTTGTAAGAATGGGTTTTAAAAATAGTTATGTAAAAAGAATTGTTTTGTATGATAGGTTATAGGCAAAATCAAATATATATGCACAATTATAGGCAGGTATCAGATTTCTAACCATACAGGAGAAAAATAAAAAGAAAAACCAAAAATTGTGTTTGAACCGACCAGCATAGCACTCGAACTCGTGACCTTTCATGTATAAGTTAGGCGCGTTTCCATTACGCCTAGATGTTGCTTGTGTTCACTTAGGATCCACTTACTTTTATACTGAATTTGATATTATCCAGACTTTAACATAATCATCTATATTAAAAGCTTGTTTACCACTGATTATTACTTGATCATTTCTTAATCCTAATGACAGACTAAAGTACATGTTTCTAGTGGATAATATGGCCAAAAATCTGAATACAATAATTTATCTGAATTGCTAAAAATCTAAATCAAACAGAATGTTCTTGTACAAAAAATGAAGTATACACTCTGAACTTAGATAAGAGGATCACATACATCTTCATATGTATGTGTATGTTATTAGATATACACTGATATATTTATATTGGTAAGTTATTTTGATCCTGGATATATTTTGTTTATTGGAAAAAGAAAATGACCTTGGAAAAGATATTTGCAATGAATGATATATCTATATATCATCTCTTAGCAAAAAAAAAATCCTTATGAAATTAGGGTGGAAATAGGAGGGTCATTTCAACTACCTTTCGAAATAAATTGTTTCAGTTAAAACTTCTTCTTGTTCAACCTTTTGATCGGTCGAAAGGCCAAATTCCCTTTATTGTACCTTTTCAATTGGTTAAATCAAATTTCTTCCTTATTCATCCTTCCGACTCAGTCAAAACACCTGTATCCCTTTCTATTAAGCCTTTCAAACTAGTTTAATTGGTTTAGTTATCCTTCCAAAATCCCCTTTCGAAACAGATGAGGTAACCCAGAGGTTGGTCCTACTAATCTAAGGATGTGAATTGAATGGAAAGGTTTCGACCTCTTCGAAAGCTATCCTTTTAACAACTTGAGACTAGGAGCTAAGGCTCTAAGGATATTGCCTGAGCTAAAGGTTTCGACTTACTCAAAAGGTGACCTTTCGACAACATAAGCAAATTATAAACTGAATCCAATAAAAGTATTAAATCAGCTTCATATCCAAAAATACCATAATCTTGCTATCATTAAGCTAATGTTATACAAATTGATCAAATCCCCAATCTAATTTCAAAATTAGGGTTTACAAATTTAAGAAAGTACAAGAAAAAGTGAATCAATTCGGATCTCCTAAAACCACAACCCTAGGGTCTTATTTATAGATGCGGGTTGGCACCTTTCGAATTACCCCTTTCGAATTGGTTGAAAGGCGGCCTTGGAGACCTTTGGTTGCCGTTCTCATTTGGCATCTTTCTGCATTTCTTTTGAATGGACTTGAGTGCTTTCGACTTCATCGAGAGGGGTAGGTGTGCTTCTCTACTTTGTGTTGATGTGTTGTTGCAAGTAAGAAAATGTATGAGATTTCGACTCCGTTGATAGGTGGAACTTTGGAGCTTCAAAGGAGTCGAAACATTGAAGGTTTTAAAGCGGAAGGTAGCTTTCGATGGCACACTTCCTAATTGATACGGAACCCCATCTTTTGGTGTAGGAGATTGCAATTATCGGTGTCAAAATTGGCCACCAACACCCAATTATGCAAAAGCTCCAATATCCAATTCAACTATAGAAATATGAAGAGAAATAAATGAAGAACAAAATTAAAACAATCAAAAACAAGTAAAAGGGGAAAAGATTTATAGTGGTTCGGCTAACACTGGCCTACGTCCACTTCCAAATAATCCTTTTTATTATACTGAGTTTATTTACAATTACAATCTAAAATCCAAGAATTAAATTGACTGAGTGTAGCCTAGCTTGAAGATAAAGAGAAGTAGAAAGAAGATCCTTTTTCTAACGCCATGCCTGCTGTATTTATAGGGGAAGACGTGCACGGATCGGGCTGAAATTTTGCCAGAAGGTTTGGGAGACCAAGCCGAGGCCATCCAAAAATTTCCAGGCCCATTGGAGCCTACAATAGAGATCGGTACCGATCCCTATTTTGATTTCCAAATGGGGTACGATCCATCTGTATGGTTTCCTATGGTGTTAGCTACTTGCTCCCCAAATTTCATGCAATTCCAACATACGGTTTGTAAGATATCATATTTTCCGTGAAGTAGTATTGATTGAATTCTGATTTCTGTCGATCCCTCTATAGGGATAGGCACCAACCCCTCCAACTTGCTCTAAATACCATATGATCCCTAGAGGAGCTTCTCCATGTTGTTTTATATATAGCCTTCAAGTTTCATGCCAATTGGATTAGTAGAACTCGAGTTATTGACCGATCTTTGTTGCAATATGGTGTTAAGGCTGATTATAGTCGATCCCTGTGGAGGGATAGGTACCGATCCCTCCAACGTGCTCCAAATGCTATGTGATCCCTATTGGATGTTTCATATATTCTAATTAGCTTGTCCTTCAAGTTTCATGTCAATTGGATGTGTAGATGTTAAGATATTGGTCGATCCTTGTTATGAAGTTGGGCTTAGCCGATCCCTAAGAGAGATAGGTACCGATCCCTATTGAGGGACAGATACCGATCCCTCTGACTTCTTCAAATGTCATGCAATCTCTTGGGTAGACTCCCTAAGGTCCCCTCTTCTTGTTTCCAAATTTTCACTTCAATCCGCCTTGTGGTTGTTGAGTTATAGAGCGATCATCGTTGAGTTGTGATGTTGAGCTGGATATGATCTGATCCCTCTTCTTTTGCCAATAACTCTAGCATACGAACTTCGATCAACTTGAAATTTGAAATGTAGCCTCATGAGGCCTTCTTTATCACTTCATACCAATTGCAACTTGATTAGGACAAAAATTAGGGATCCAATCTGAATCCGCTTGACCATCATCCATAGTCTCGTTTATAGCCGATCTCCGAGCTTGGTAACTGTTTCTCCGGGCTTCCCGCCTTGATGATCATGATGTCCATTGGGTTAAATCCGCCTTTGTACTGTACTGCTTTGCCAAAGGGTGGGTAAACACTTTTCCTCCAAAACATGCCTTGCGATAGGAAGGCTTGTTTTGAATTGCCATAAATCCAAAATTCGAAGTCCATAATCCATCGATAGCCATATTATCCAATCTATTGCCAATCCAAATCCATGATCTCTCCAGAGCGTTAGTGAAATCCATGATCTCTCCAGAGCGTTAGTGAAATCCATGACCACTCCGAGTCAATATCCAATTTCAAATCCATGATCTCTCCGGATCTTTTTATCCAAACTCTTGACCTCACCGGGTCTTTAACCAAATCCCAAACTGCTATAGGCCTGTATCCAAATCCATAACTGTTCCAAGCTGATATACAAATCCATAACCTCTCTGGGTTGTTGTCCTAATCCAAATCCTTGATCTCACTGGATCCTTGCCGAGCACAATCCATACTCGACGACCTGAGCAACCCGATCCATCACGTTCGAGCGAAGCGACCTACCCCTTGCCAGGCATGGTCCATACCTGACGACCTTCATCTCTCTGGATCCTTGCCGAGCACAATCCATACTCGACGATCCGAGTAGGTCAATCCATCGCATTCGAGCAAAGCGACCTACCCCTTGTCAGGCATAGTCCATACCTGATGACCTAGATCTCTCCGTATTCTTGCCGAGCGCAATCCATACTCGACGACCTGAGTAGGTCGATCCATCACGTTCGAGCGAAGCGACATACCCCTTGCCAGGCATAATCCATACCTGACGACCTGTATTATCCATTACATTGATCCAAATTTAAGCATTCCTAAGTCCATAAAATAAGAGTCCGTACAACCAATAAACTAGAGTTCAAATAAAATCAGAAAAACAAGAGTTCGAAGAAAACAAGAAGAAAGGAAAAAACAAATTTCACAAACCCTAGCATTACGGCTTATCATCATCTTAGAGCATGCCTAGGGACCGTCCTCGGTCCCATACATGTGTAAGTGACTTAGCCGTCTTACTGTGGAGTTTGCTACTTATTCCATACCATCCCGATCAATTGATGACAAGTTGACAATGATGCCTTGATCTAGTGCCATTTTCATTCGAGGTGGACGGTGGTTGCTCCTGTTCCACCGTCACAGCCCGAGTCCTTACATATTATTGTAACTGACCATTCCTCACATGTTCCTCAATGATATCCTTTAAATTCCTGCATTTATTTGAATTGTGCCCATCCAGCTCATGGAATAGGCAGTGCTTTCCTGATGTCCATTCGCGTTCGAAGGGTTCTCTCCTTGCCGACCTCCGATATGGAAGGCGCCCTGAGTATCCAAATATATCTGTTCTAGGGTTTCATTCAATTCCAAGTAAGAAGAGAATTTGGGTTCTCCCTCTTTCACTTTGATCCATCGAAGCTATTATCCATATTTCGTTTACCCTTGTCCTTTCCTGAGCTTTCACCAGGCGGTTCTCCACCCCATACCGTATTAACTTCCGTTGCCTTTTTATCAGCTTTTGCATCTTCTTGTCGCAGAAACCTCTCTGCTTCATGGTAGAATTCCCAGAGATCTATCGGTGGATCCCGTATCATTGATATCTTAAAATCTGAATTATCTGCAACTCCTGACACTACCGCCATCAAAACCATCGATGGATCCGGTCGATCCACCGAAACAACCGCCGCATTGAACCTGGTTAATAAATTCTTAAGTGATTCTCCTACCCACTGCTTTGCTGATGTCAATGTCATCACATTCTTAGGTCTTGTAATGTGAACCCGAAATTTCTTCATAAATCTTTCGACCAATTCTGCCCATGTGCTAAAAGAACCACTCTCCAACTGTCTGAACCATAGTGCAGCCACATCTGTTAAGTACAGGGGGAAACGTCATGCCAGGACTTCTTCCAATGCCCCTAGTACTTCCATGTGCCATATATACCTCATCATGTGCATGGTTGATCCTACTTTCCGTCATAAGCTTTCAATGTTGGTAGTTTGAATTCTGGTGGATTCCTAGCATTCTTAATATTTAGAGAAAATGGACTTCTATTTAGATCCATGTTCACTAATCCTTCATGCATAGCTCGCTTTATCATCTCTGCAAACCTGTCATTTTCTTCCATTGGTAGTCTCATATCATCATGTCCAAGCTGCCCTTCGAGTCTACGAGGGAATTCTGGAGTGTATTCCTCCGAACGAGCATCCAAATTCTGATTCGCACCAAGCTCCATGGGATCGATCGCAGGTCCTCCAGCATCACGATCAACCAAACTCGGGGGCATGCCTCCTAGCCTTTGGGGATCGGTATCGATCCCTTTGGAGGGATCGGTGCCGATCCCTTTAGGATTGCAGGGGACTGCCCCTAGCTGCTCTATTATATTCCTTTGTCTATTGGCTCCATTTTCATGTTCCCGGTTCTGATTTCTAGCGATTCCTACTGCTTCAACTCATTGATTCTATGCTCCACTTATCTAATCTATTGGAGTAAATTTTGCATCATCTCCTCCTCTCTTTTCAGCATTCTCTCCTGCATAACATCCATCATCATTTACATTTCATCCCTGGTGATGTAGATAGATGCTTGATTAGCTCCAGCTCCTGAGGAAGACTCCTAACTCCCCCCATAGTGGCTTCTTTCCGGTAGCCCTCTCATTGCTGATTTCCTATTCACTACTTTCTAGATCTAAGTATCCAAGCTTCCAAATCTAAGATCCTGGATTCCAAATCGACGGGTGCAAGTTTTCTCGGTGAAAGCACCAAAATTTTTGCATCAAAATTGGCCACCAACACCCAATTATGCAAAAGGTCCAATATCCAATTCAATCACAGAAACATGAAGAGAAATAAATGAAGAACAAAATTAAAACAATCAAAAACAAGTAAAAGAAGACAAGATCTATAGTGGTTCGGCTAATTCTGGCCTACGTCCACTCCCAAATAATCCTTTTTATTATACTGAAGTTTATTTACAGTTACAATCTAAAATCCAAGAACAAAATTGACTAAGTGTAGCCTAGTTTGAAGATAAAGAGAAGCAGAAAGAAGATCACTTTTCTGACGCCATGCCTGTTGTATTTGTAAGGGAAGACATGCACGAATCGGGTTGAAATTTTGACAGAAGGTTCGGGAGACCAAGATGTGGCCACCCAAAAATTTCCATGCTCATTGGAGCCCACAATAGGGATCAGTACCGATCCCTATTTTGGTGTCCTATGTTAGTCCCTGAGAAGTTGGTTTTGATGACAACAACCTTAGAAAAAGATTATAAAATATAAATACTAACATTATTGTTTAGATATATATGTATATGCAGGATATATATACAGATACCAAAGAATGAAGACTGTACAGTATAGAGATTCAAGAACTGAGGAACTCAAGATCAAAGATATCAAGATTTAAGACTCATGAGTATCAAAATTATCAAGAGTTCAAGATTTCAAGATAAGTAATTTAGTTAGGAATTTTGTTAAAACTCTTAGAAAAGCACTAACATCTTAAAATTCATTTTATTCGTGGAATGGAATCCACTTCGAGCCCGTTAGAGGGATGGAACCCTAAGTAGGATGGAACCTACGAAAAATCTAGTGGAACATTGTTTTGTATCCACTAACTTTTATTCAAATGTTTTACAAAATTATATCTTGTTTTCAAAATGATTTCAAAATCTTCCTTTTTAAATCAAAAACATCTATCCTGGTTTTAAAATACTTTTAGCCTCAAAATAATCTTTATTTTCAATATCAAATTATCCTTGGTTTTAAACTATCTTTTAATTATAATATATTTAACTTTTAATATTTATACTTAGATTTAAATATAAAATTATAGTAAAATTTTATATATACCAAAATATTATTCTCTATACTTATTTATGTATTTTAACTATAGTTAAGTATATTTATAAAGTTTAAAATAGTTTTAATACAAGATAGAAGTTATTTTCAAAGAAAAACAAATTACCAAAAATAACTTAGGCTTGTCAACAACCCCAAGGACCCCTTGTCGACAAGGTGATAGTTTATTTCAAAAGTTTGAATTTCAAAGGAAGTGTCTATTCATCATATCCTTTCACGAATGTACATGGCTGTTGTTCTACTATAAATAGGGGTTGTTTTAAACGAATTTACAATCATTTTTTCTCTGATTTCACTCCTCTTCTTCTTCCACATTTCTTTATATACATTTTTACCATTACTCTGCCGAAATCAACATAGAATCTAACTAGATCATCTCTGGTTTGATTCTCGATCACTATCTCAACAAGATCCCAGTGCTATTCAGAGTTATAGACTTCTTTGTATTCAATCGAGCGAGAAAAGATGTGATTGTAGCCTGGAAAATCAATCGGCTGAACATGTTGCCCGTAAAATCAAGTATCTCTACCCAGAGGATTGTGAATCTGGAGCGTGTACCTCGTGGCCTTGAAATCGAGGGTGTAATTGTAAGAATTGATTTTGAAAGGAAATCCGTACTTGTGTTGCGGGACTGGATGTAGGGTAACTCCGAACCAGTATAAAATCCGGTGTGTTCTTTCCTTTATTTCTTTTACTTTATATCTGAATCTGTGTTTGATTCTGTGATCATATATGTGTCTGAATATTGCATACATTTGTATTCAAATTAATATAAACTCAAAAAGAATTAGTAATTCCTTAAAACACTATTCACCCCCCCCCCCTCTAGTATTAATTCTAGCCTTAAGATTCGTAATCCGCATTTCTCATATTTCGTATCAGGGCAAGGTTTTCAAAGTTTCATAATCTGAATTTTGAAAAATTTCAAAATGGCTACCAACACTGGTACTGTTACTACTACCAACATTGGTTCTATTACCTCTGTCACTAGTTCATTTGTAGAAGATCAGTCTACTGTCAGACCACCACTTTTTAATGGCAGTAACTATGCATATTGGGCATGTAGGATGAAAATATATTTACAATCTGTAGGACTAGACACTTGGAATATCACACAGACTGAATATTTTGAACCCGCAACTGGTTTTGCACAGTGAACTACTGAGCAAAAGACCGTCGCACAAAATAACTCTAAAGCTATGAATATTCTATTTTGTTCACTTGATAGGAATGAATTTAATAGAGTGTCAGTTTGTAAGTCTGCATATGAAATCTGGAAAACTTTGCAAGTTACTCACGAAGGAACAAGCAAAGTTAAACAGACCAAAATTTCCATGCTCATAAATCAGTTTCAATTATTTAAAATGAATCCTAATGAGTCTATTCCAGATATGTATAGTAGATTTCAGGATATTGTGCATTCTCTAATATCCTTGGGAAAGGTATTTTCGGAAGAAGATCAAGTCAGAAAAATCTTAAATTCTCTTACTCCAGAATGGGATTAAAAGACACTTGCGATCGAAGAGGCAAATGACATCAGTACCTTAAAGATAGAAGAATTAATTGGAAATCTAATGTCGTTTGAAGTCCAAATGCTTGGGAGAAGAGAAAGCAAAGCATCTGAAAAGAAATCAATTGCACTCAATGCATTGACCGATGGATCAGACTCAAACAGCGATAATGTGAAGAGATAGCCTTTATGACCAAGAACTTTCGAAAATTCCTGAAATACAGAAAGATGAATAATCTCAAGAGAAACAACTATAAGAACTATGGTAATCAGAATGTAGTGCCAAACTATATCAAATGTTTCAACTGTGACGAACCAGGCCATATCAAAAGAGATTGTTCGCATCCAGATAAGCAAAATCTTCCTATAAACAATGATTCCGCAAAGAAACGAAAACGTGCATTTACCGCTACTCTAGATGATTCAGACTCGTCCTCAAGCGATGATGATCAGAAGACAGATAATTCAAATATGTGTTTCACGGTAGTTCACGACTCCGACGAATTCAGAGAAACGGACTCAGAAAAAGGTACACGTTTACAATACATTGGTTGAAATTGCATGCTTAGGATTGGATGTTTGATTGGTTGATTTTGAATTGGTGTGTCGTTTGAATTTTAAAATTTTTATTATTATTTTTTTATATTTTTACTATTATTTTTTTATTTTTTTTATTTTTAAATAGTATCATAATATTTTATGGAATATACTATAATTCTAGTAATATTCCAGATTTATATAGACATTAAAAATAATAAATATATATATATATATATATTAGAATACTTAAGAGAAATAAATCATGAAAATTCAGAGACACCTGTCGACAAGCCCCCCCCCCCCCGCCCCCACGTTGTCGACAAGAGTATAGAAATTTGAATTCAAATGTTTGAATTTCTCTCCATCTTTTCACTTCATTCAAGTCTCTAAAAAGTCACCTTTTGACCAGAGAACCTATCCCTTGAGAATCTATTTATTTACTATCTCTTATCACAACTTTTCACTTTCATTTTCAAATTCAAACTCTTATTTCAAAATATCAAGCTCTCTACTCTCTACTCTAATGGCTTCTTCAAGCAACCCTTGCACAATGAGACTTTCCAAAAATATAAAAGAGCAACTTTTCAATAATCCGGAGGCTATAAAAGCATATATCAACTATGCTAATTATGAAAAGTCCATCCCGGAAAGTTTGCTTTATTTCAAGATTTCTTTACTTATGAAATCGATTCTCTTTTAGCAAACAACCAAGTTCTTAGTCTTGTTGATGCTTCACAAAATGACTTTGTTTGTTACCCAAATCTTGTTAATATTTTCTATGCAAATCTCAACCGTGGAATTTATAATGGAAATGATTATGAAATTTGGAGTAGTGTCAAAGGCACTAGAATCATTTTCAATTGTGATGTTTTGGGTACCATTCTCAATTGCAAGAGCACGGGAATGGATCTTTCTAGTTTTAATATCGATGAAAATGATCATGAGACATTTCATCACATTTTCGAAGGAGATGGTAACTTTGAATTCATAAATCGAAACTTTCGACCAAAAGCAAGAATTGTTAATCTTCTTTTACAACATTCTTTGACCCCAAGATCGGGGAGTTTTAACAATCCAACTTCAAAAGTTTGCAAAGCATTTTTTGCTATTTTTGGAAATTATGATATTAATTGGGCGCAAGTTATTTTGGATGGACTTCGTCCCAAAATTTTTGAAGTGGGTGAAAACACTTTGTATCATGGAATCTATCTCACTCGGATTTTTAATTATTTTGGAGTGGATTTCAAAGGAGAAGAATTTGTTTCAAGAAAAGTTTTTAATCACTCAAACATTTCTCTTATGAAAATTCCATATGTTTTTCAACCATATGAGACTCTTGCCGAAAAGGAAGAGCGTTTGGCTCATGAGGAGATGGAAGAGGAGGAAGAAGAAGAAGAAGAAGAAGGGGATGAAATGGAAATAGAAGAAGAAGAAGGTGAAACATCCTTGGAAAGTATTGACTATCCCTCTAATCCAACCAACAAAACCTTACTCAAAAATCAAAAGACCATTGTTGAGAATCAACGGACTCTTAAATGGTCTGTTAGTAAGAAATTGGATAAAATGTCATCCAAGATGAACAAGTTTTTCTCCAAAGTCAGCAAGAAGCTTGGATTGTTTTCATCTTCGTCATCCTCTAACTAGTTCTACCTTTTCATGTCATGATTGGTTTTAGTTTGTTTTGATTTGAATGTTCGTGTAATTCTTAATGTTTAATCATTGTATCGTTCTATTATGAAACAAAATTGAATTACTTTTCTGTTATCTAGATTATCTTATCTCCAGAATAAATGTTAGTATATTATATAAATATATATATACACAAGTATTCACAAAATCAAAATGAGTCATCAAAATTAACTGACCCCTGTCGACAACCCCCTAGAGACCCTGTCGACAAGTACTGGTCAGAAATGACTTTTCATTCTAAATTTGAAATTTGAATAACTACCTTGTGTCTATTCATTTCAAACGAATTTCTACACCTATAAATACATATTTCTTCCAGAATTCATCACTCAAAATCATTTCTTATCTACACTATCTATATTTCTTCTCACAAACTCAAATATGGCCGATCCAATTCATAGTTTGATCGAGAATCTTGAAGAAACCCTTAATTCTTTCAAGAATATTCTTTCTTTCATTCTCCGTAATCAGTGACACTTAGAGTTGAGTCAAATGCAGATGATCAAGGAGCAAGAAAAACATTTCGATGCGATTCGATGGACGATTTCCTCCCTGCACAAAGATGATGATAAAGAACATCCTCCAGTCTCTCTCACCAATGAAAATGAAAATTGGGATGTCATTAAAGCAGACCCTATATTTGGAGAAGAAGGATGGGTGGAAGTTCCTCGTAATGTTTGATTTTATTTGATTGCTTTGTTTGATTTTAATTGATTGCTTGGATTGATTTGATTTGATTTGGTTTGTTGTGGATTGATAATTGGTGTGCAAATCATAATATGTATAAATACACATTGATATATATGATCTTTGATTAGTTATCATGTCTATCAGTATAATTATCTCTTAATCTATCTATTATATACTCCATTATATATTTTATTAATGCAGGTACTTTAGTACAAGAATAAGGGGGAGTTATATAGTTTGGAGTTAGTTTTTGTTGATGACAAAGGGGGAGAAGTATAAAATAGGATAGTTAGGCATAGATTAAGGAGGAGTTATTAGTTTTAGGGGGAGTTATTAGGATAGAAGTAATATTTTATAAACAAAGGTAGTCATCATCAAAAGGGGGGAGATTGTTAGTCCCTGAGAAGTTGGTTTTGATGACAACAACCTTAGAATAAGATTATAAAATATAAATACTAAAATTATTGTACAGATATATATGTATATGCAGGATATATATACAGGTACCAAAGAATGAAGACTGTACAGTATAGAGATTTAAGAACTGATGAACTCAAGATCGAAGATATCAAGATTCAAGACTCATGAGTATCAAGATTATCAAGAGTTCAAGATTTCAAGATAAGTAATTTAGTTAGGAATTTTGTTAAAACTCCTAGAAAAGCACTGACATCTTAAAATCCATTTTATTCATGGAATGGAATCCACTTTGAGTCCGTTAAAGGGATGGAACCCTAAGTAGGATGGAACCTACGAAAAATCTAGTGGAACATTATTTTGTATCCCCTAACTTTTTTTCAAATGTTTTACAAAATTATATCTTGTTTTCAAAATGATTTCAAAATCTTCCTTTTTAAATCAAAAACATCTATCCTGGTTTTAAAATACTTTTATCCTCAAAATAATCTTTATTTTCAATATCAAATTATCCTTGGTTTTAAACTATCTTTTAATTATAATATATTTAACTTTTAATATTTATACTTAGATTTAAATATAAAATTATAGTAAAATTTTATATATACCAAAATATTATTCTCTATACTTATTTATGTATTTTAACTATAGTTAAGTATATTTATAAAGTTTAAAATAGTTTTAATACAAGATAGAAGTTATTTTCAAAGAAAAACAAATTACAAAAAATAACTTAGGCTTGTCGACAACCCCAAGCACCCCTTGTCGACAAGGTGACAGTTTATTTCAAAAGTTTGAATTTCAAAGGAAGTGTCTATTCGTCATTTCCTTTCACGAATGGACATGGCTGTTGTTCTACTATAAATATGGGCTGTTTTAAACGAATTTACAATCATTTTTTTCTCTGATTTCACTCCTTTTCTTCTTCCACGTTTCTTTATATACATTTTTACCATTACTCTGCCGAAATCACCATTGAATCTAACTAGATCATCTCTGGTTTGATTCTCTATCACTATCTCAACAAGATCCCAGTGCTATTTAGAGTTATAGACTTCTATGTATTCAATCGAGCGAGAAAAGGTGTGATTGTAGCCTGGAAAATCAATCGGGTGAACTTGTTGCCCGTAAAATCAAGTATCTCTACCTAGAGGATTGTGAATCTGGAGCGATGTACCTCGTGGCCTTGAGATCGAGGGTGTAATTGTATGAATTGATTTTGAAAGGAAATCGGTACTTGTGTTGCGGGACTGGATGTAGCGTAACTCCGAACCTGTATAAAATCCAGTGTGTTCTTTCCTTTATTTCTTTTACTTTATATCTGCATCTGTGTTTGATTCTATGATCATATCTGTGTCTGAATATTGCATACATTTGTGTTCAAATTAATATAAACTCAAAAAGAATTAGTAATTCCTTAAAACACTATTCACCCCCCTCTAGTGTTAATTCTGGCCTTAAGATCCGTAATCCGCATTTCTCATATTTGGTATCAGAGCAAGGTTTTCAAAGTTTCATAATCTGAATTTTGAAAAATTTCAAAATGGCTACCAACACTGGTACTGTTACTACTACCAACATTGATTCTATTACCTCTGTCACTAGTTCATTTGTAGAAGGTCAGTCTACTGTCAGACCACCACTTTTTTATGGCAGTAACTATGCATATTGGGCATGTAGGATGAAAATATATTTACAATCTATAGGACTAGACACTTGGAATATCACACAGACTGAATATTTTGAACCCACAACTGGTTTTGCACAGTGAACTACTGAGCAAAAGACCGTCGCAAAAAATAACTCTAAAGCTATGAATAATCTGTTTTGATTACTTGATAGGAATGAATTTAATAGAGTGTCAGTTTGTAAGTCTGCATATGAAATCTGGAAAAATTTGAAAGTTACTCACGAAGGAACAAGCAAAGTTAAACAGACCAAAATTTCCATGCTCACAAATCAGTTTCAATTATTTAAAATGAATCCTAATGAGTCTATTCCAGATATGTATAGTAGATTTCAGGATATTGTGCATTCTCTAATATCCTTGGGAAAGGTATTTTCGGAAGAAGATCAAGTCAGAAAAATCTTAAATTTTCTTACTCCGGAATGGGATCAAAAGACACTTGCGATCGAAGAGGCAAATGACATCAGTACCTTAAAGATAGAAGAATTAATTGGAAATCTAATGTCGTTTGAAGTCCAAATGCTTGGGAGAAGAGAAATCAAAGCATCTGAAAAAAAATCAATTGCATTCAATGCATTGATCGATGAATCAAACTCAAACAGCGATAATGATGAAGAGATAGCCTTTATGACCAAGAACTTTCGGAAATTTCTGAAATACAGAAAGATGAATAATCTCAAGAGAAACAACTATAAGAACTCTGGTAATCAGAATGTAGTGCTAAACTATATCAAATGTTTCAACTGTAACGAACCAGGCCATATCAAAAGAGACTGTCCGCATCCAGATAAGCAAAATCTTCCTATAAACAATGATTCTGCAAAGAAACGAAAACGTGCATTTACCGCTACTCTAAATGACTCAGACTCATCCTCAAGCGATGATGATCAGAAGACAGATAATTCAAATATGTGTTTCACGGCAGTTCACGACTCCGACGAATTCAAAGAAATGGACTCAGAAAAAGGTACACGTTTACAATACATTGGTTGAAATTGCATGCTTAGGATTGGATGTTTGATTGGTTGATTTTGATTTGGTGTGTCGTTTTAATTTTAAAATTTTTATTATTATTTTTTATATTTTTACTATTATTTTATTTTTATTTTTATTTTTAAATAGTATCATAATATTTTATGGAATATACTATAATTCTAGTAATATTCCAAATATTATATAGACATTAAAAATAATAAATATATATATATATATTAGAATACTTAAGAGAAATAAATCATGAAAATTCAGAGGCACCTGTCGACAACCCCCCCCCCCCCCCCCACGTTGTCGACAAGGATACAGAAATTTGAATTCAAATGTTTGAATTTCTCTCCATTTTTTCACTTGATTCAAATCTCTGAAAAGTCACCTTTTGACCAGAGAACCTATCCCTTGAGAATCTATTTATTTACTATCTCTTATCACAACTTTTCACTTTCATTTTCAAATTCAAACTCTTATTTCAAAATATCAAGCTCTCTACTCTCTACTCTAATGGCTTCTTCAAGCAACCCTTCCATAATGAGACTTTCCAGAAAATATAAAAGAGCAACTTTTCAATAATCCGGAGGCTATAAAAGCATATTTCAACTATGCTAATTATGAAAAGTCCATCCCGAAAAGTTTTCTTTATTTCAAGATTTCTCTACTTATGAAATCGATTCTCTTTTTTCAAACAACCAAGTTCTTAGTCTTGTTGATGCTTCACAAAATGACTTTGTTTGTTACCTAAATCTTGTTAAAATTTTCTATGCAAATCTCAACCGTGAATTTTATAATGGAAATGATGATGAAATTTGGAGTAGTGTCAAAGGCACTAGAATCATTTTAAATTATGATGTTTTGGGTACCATTCTCAATTGCAAGAGCACGGGAATGGATCTTACTAGTTTTAATATCGATGAAAATGATCATGAGACATTTCATCACATTTTCGAAGGAGATGGTAACTTTGAATTCATAAATCGAAACTTTCGACCAAAAGCAAGAATTGTTAATCTTCTTTTACAACATTCTTTGACCCCAAGATCGGGGAGTTTTAACAATCCAACTTCAAAAGTTTGCAAAACATTTTTTGCTATTTTTGGAAATTATGATATTAATTGGGCGCAAGTTATTTTGGATGGACTTCGTCCCAAAATTTTTGAAGTGGGTGAAAACACTTTGTATCATGGAATCTATCTCACTCGGATTTTTAATTATTTTGGAGTGGATTTCAAAGGAGAAGAATTTGTTTCAAGAAAAGTTTTTAATCACTCAAACATTTCTCTTATGAAAATTCCATATTTTTTTCAATCATATGAGACTCTTGCCGAAAAGGAAGAGCGTTTGGCTCATGAGGGAATGGAAGAGGAGGAAGAAGAAGAAGAAGGGGATGAAATGGAAATAGAAGAAGAAGAAGAAGGTGAAACATCCTTGGAAAGTATTGACTATCCCTCTAATCCAACCAACAAAACCTTACTCAAAAATTAAAAGACCCTTGTTGAGAATCAACGGACTCTTAAATGGTCCGTTAGTAAGAAATTGGATAAAATGTCATTCAAGATGAACAAGTTTTTCTCCAAAGTCAGCAAGAAGCTTGGATTGTCTTCATCTTCGTCATCCTCTAACTAGTTCTACCTTTTCATGTCATGATTGGTTTTAGTTTGTTTTGATTTGAATGTTCGTGTAATTCTTAATGATTAATCATTGTATCGTTCTATTATGAAATGAAATTGAATTACTTTTCTATTATCTAGATTATCTTATCTGCAGAATAAATGTTAGTATATTATATAAATATATATAAACAATTATTCACAAAATCAAAATGAGTCATCAAAATTAACCAACCCCTGTCGACAACCCCCCAAAGACCTTGTCGACAAGTACTGGTCAGAAATGACTTTTCATTCTAAATTTGAAATTTGAATAACTACCTTGTGTCTATTCATTTCAAATGAATTTCTACACCTATAAATACATATTTCTTCCAGAATTCATCACTCAAAATCATTTCTTATCTACTCTATCTATATTTCTTCTCACAAACTCAAATATGGCCGATCCAATTCATAGTTTGACCGAGAATCTTGAAGAAACCCTTAATTCTTTCAAGAATATTCTTTCTTTCATTCTCCGTAATCAGCGACACTTAGAGTTGAGTCAAATGCAGATGATCAAGGAGCAAGAAAAACATTTCGATGCGATTCGATGGATGATTTCCTCCCTGTACAGAGATGATAATAAAGCACATCCTCAAGTCTCTCTCACCAATGAAAATGAAAATTGGGATGTCATTAAAGCAGACCCTATATTTGGAGAAGAAGGATGGGTGGAAGTTCCTTGTAATGTTTGATTTTATTTTATTGCTTTGTTTGATTTGAATTGATTGGTTGGATTGATTTGATTTGATTTGGTTTGGTGTGGATTGATAATTGGTGTGCAAAACATAATATGTACAAATACACATTGATATTTATATGATCTTTGATTAGTTATCATGTCTATCAGTATAATTATCTCTTAATCTATATATTATATACTCCATTATATATTTTATTAATGCGGGTACTTTAATACAAGAATAAGGGGGAGTTATATAGTTTGGAGTTAGTTTTTGTTGATGACAAAGGGGGAGAAGTATAAAATAGGATAGTTAGGCATAGATTAAGGAGGAGTTATTAGTTTTAGGGGGAGTTATTAGGATAGAAGTAATATTTTATAAACAAAGGTTGTCATCATCAAAAAGGGGGAGATTGTTAGTCCCTGAGAAGTTGGCTTTGATGACAACAACCTTAGAATAAGATTATAAAATATAAATACTATCATTATTGTTTAGATATATATGTATATGCAGGATATATATATATACAGGTACCAAAGAATGAAGACTACACAGTATAGAGATTCAAGAACTGATGAACTCAAGATCGAAGATATCAAGATTCAAGACTCATGAGTATCAAGATTATCAAGAGTTCAAGATTTCAAGATAAGTAATTTAGTTAGGAATTTTGTTAAAAATCCTAGAAAAGCACTAACATCTTAAAATCCATTTTATTCGTGGAATGGAATCCACTTCGAGCTCGTTAAAGGGATGGAACCCTAAGTAGGATGGAACCTACGAAAAATCTAGTGGAACATTGTTTTGTATCCACTAACTTTTATTCAAATGTTTTACAAAATTATATCTTGTTTTCAAAATGATTTCAAAATCTTCCTTTTTAAATCAAAAACATCTATCCTGGTTTTAAAATACTTTTAGCCTCAAAATAATCTTTATTTTCAATATAAAATTATCCTTGGTTTTAAACTATCTTTTAATTATAATATATTTAACTTTTAATATTTATACTTAGATTTAAATATAAAATTATAGTAAAATTTTATATACACCAAAATATTATTCTCTATACTTATTTATGTATTTTAACTATAGTTAAGTATATTTATAAAGTTTAAAATAGTTTTAATACAAGATAGAAGTTATTTTCAAAGAAAAACAAATTACCAAAAATAACTTAGGCTTGTCGACAACCCCAAGGACCCCTTGTTGACAAGGTGACAGTTTATTTCAAATGTTTGAATTTCAAAGGAAGTGTATATTCATCATATCATTTCACGAATGGACATGGTTGTTGTTCTACTATAAATAGGGGCTGTTTTAAACGAATTTACAATCATTTTTTTCTCTGATTTCACTTTTCTTCTTCCACATTTCTTTATATACATTTTTAGCATTACTCTGTCGAAATCACCATTGAATCTAACTAGATCATCTCTGATTTGATTCTCTATCACTATCTCAACAAGATCCCAGTGCTATTCAGAGTTATAGACTTCTTTGTATTCAATCAAGCGAGAAAAGGTGTGATTGTAGCCTGGAAAATCAATCGGGTGAACTTGTTGCCCGTAAAATCAAGTATCTCTACACAGAGGATTGTGAATCTGGAACGGTGTACCTTGTGGCCTTGAAATCGAGGGTGTAATTGTAAGAATTGATTTTGAAAGGAAATCCGTACTTGTGTTGCTGGACTGGATGTAGGTAACTCCGAACCAGTATAAAATCTGGTATGTTCTTTCCTTTATTTCTTTTATTTTATATCTGCATCTGTGTTTGATTCTGTGATCATATCTGTGTTTGAATATTGCATACATTTGTGTTCAAATTAATATAAACTCAAAAAGAATTAGTAATTCTTTAAAACACTATTCACCCCCCTCTAGTTTTAATTCTGGCCTTAAGATCCGTAATCCTCATTTCTCACATCCTAATGGGATGCAATCTCTCTAGGTGGTTCCCCATGGTGTTAGCTACTTGTTTCCCAAATTTCATGCAATTCCGATGTATGGTTTGTGAGATATCGCATTTTTCATGAAGTAGTATTGATTGAATTCTGATTTTTGAAAATCCCTCTAGAGGAATAGGTACCGATCCCTCAAACTTGCTCCAAATACCATACGATTCCTAGGGGAGTTTCTCCATGTTTTATTATGTATAGCCTTCAAGTTTCATGCCAATTGGATTAGTAGAACTCGAGTTATTGACCGATCTTTGTTGCAATATGGTGTTAAGGCTGATTATAGTCGATCCCTATGAAGGGATAGGTACCGATCCCTCCAACTTGCTCCAAATGCTAAGCGATCCCTGTGGGGTGTTTCGTAGGTTCTAAATAGCTTGTCCTCCAAGTTTGATGTCAATTGGATGTGTAGATGTTGAGTATTGATCGATCCTTGTTATGAAGTTGGGCTTAGCCGTTCCCTAAGAGGGATAGGTACCGATCCCTATTGAGGGACAAATGTCGATCCCTTCAACTTCTCCAAATGCCATGTGATCCCTAAGGTAGACTTCCTAAGGCCCACTTTTCTTGTTTCCAAAGTTTTACTTAAATCTGCCTTGTGGTTGTTGAGTTATGGAGCGATCATCGTTGAGTTGTGCTATTGAGCTGAATATGATCTGATCCCTCTTCTTTTGCGCATAACTCTAGTATACGAATTCCGATCAACTTGAAATTTGAAATGTAGCCTCACGAGGAATTCCTTATCACTTCATACCAATTGCAACTTGATTAGGACAAAAATTTGGGATTCGATCCGAATCCGCTTGACCATCATCCATAGTCTCGTTTATAGCCGATCTCCGACCTTGGTAACCGTTTCTCTAGGCCTCTCGCCTTGATGATCATGATGTCCGTTGGGTTAAATCCACATGTGTACTATACTGCTTTGCTAAAAGGCAGGTTAACAGCAATATTGAACATTTTCAAGCTCTTCCTTCTTAATTGTGAATGGTCTCGACCAGTTCGAAAGGCTTGTTTGTGCTTTCGAAGGGTTTGCTCTAGCAAAGCATCCTTTTGTGGAATTTGAATGAAGGCGAAACCTTTAGTTTCGAAAGGTTTGGTGCATATGTAAGTGGCTATAATTTGTTACCTTCTAAAGGTGTTCCTCAACTTATTCAAAGCATCTTCATGTATGTGGAAGCATCTCTTTCGAAAGGGAGCAATTAAAGCGAAGGGTTGCTCTCGTCCCCTTTTGACCCCATCGAAAGCTTATAGCACATCCAATTTTTGTCATAGCATCCCTTTGACTCCTTCGAAAGGTTTTGTTGACGCTATCTTCTCTTGTAAATCCTTCACTTCTATTCATCTTGGCAAGGTTGAAGTGAGAATTGGTCGTAACACTTGCCCACCCACCCCCCCTTGCGAAGGGATGCCTTTGACTTTTCAAGTCAACTGCCTTAATACTCTTCTTTATTTCGGCATAGAGATTTCCCATCTTTTTACATTCTTGCATAAATCCTGGCCGTTTATTTAAATTTGATCGTATGATCTGTCTTTAATGCTGACTTTTCTTATAAATCACGCTTCTTTCTTCCCCCTTTTCATTTACCTACGATTAAAAATTTCCAGCAAGAATTAAAATTCCTAGTTTCTTCATAAACTCCTATTTCCAGCAAACAAAAGCTTAGATTCAAGGTAAGTTCTTATTATCCTATTTTTCGAACTGACTCGTCATGCTAAATTTTGATTTTAAAATTCATTAGGTTTGAATTTGAATTACTGTTCTAATTTCATAAAGATGATTTAAGTTTTTCATTCATATGAAAGTATGATTTGGTTCAATTTTGTTGCTTATTTTGTTCCATTTCCCACGTCAATTCGTATTTGGAATTCATCAGATTTGGTTTTTTATGGTTTGAATTTACATTTTGTGGATTTTTGCAGTTGTTGATTGTAAATTCGCGCTAGAATCAATTTAATTATTAACTTTTTGAAGTATTGGGTTAGAATTGAATTTGGAGAAGAAGGATTATTCCAGTAACTTCACAGAGAAGTTTAAGTCGTATGAATCACAACTTGACATTGTAATTTGACTTTTCTACCCCTTCGAAAGGGGTTGAGGCGGCTAGCTCCGTTTTGTTTCTTCAACCTCTTTCAATGTGGTCGAAAGGAGGTCCAGTATCTATCTTTTAATTGATCTCTTCTAAAGTGTTGATGTAGCCAACATGAAGTGGACTTCTTCGAAAGCAGAAGTATGCTTTATTATATTCTGACACCTTTCGAAGAAGTCGTCCTGATGTGCTTCACTAAATGGTTACATAATATATACTTTCGAAAGCATATTTTTTATTTTATAGGTTTCGAAACCTCTAGCATATATAAAAGTGAGTTTAATCTACCGTTGGATTCATGCCTAATTTTAACTTACTTTAGGATATGTTGGGAGTTAGAAATTCACTCTTCTTTTCATAAACTGGATTGAGGAAAACATATTTTGTTTAAGTTGAAAACCAAATCTGACCTTTCGACTTGATCGAAACCTACTATATTGAATCAGGTTTGGTTGTTTGTATGTTTTCGAAACCTTATGCCCCTTTCGACTTACTCAAAACCCATTGTAGTCAACTGGTATTTGACCATCATTCTATTTAAACACTATCGAAACATTCCAAAGCCCTTTCATTTGTATGGATATTACTTGAACCCAAGTCATTCGACTTAATGGGAATATAGGGTTTCGACAACGTTCATATTTTTTAAGTAAAACAAAATTCATGGGTTCCGGCGTTATCGAAAGGTTTATTTGTCTGCTTGTAGAATGTTGTTAGAGTATACTTATATTCGAATTAGTTGTGTGGGTTTAACTATTCCTTTTAATAGTAATATTTTCCTTGGGCTTTCGACATTTTCAAAGGGAATTTTTAGGTGTTCCTATTCCATTTACCCCTTCGACACTATTGAAGCTCAATGAATTTCCTGTCCCAAATTAACTTCAACATTTTTTTTAAAGATATTGAATTATATACTTGGTTGATATTTGAACCATTGCAATAGGTTTAAACATCCTTGAAAGGTGTTAATTATAAAACAAATTATAACTTTTAATGAAATGATTTCACCTCGTAGAACCATGGGTGTGAAAAAGGGCTCCCAGAAACCTGAAAAGGATACAGTACCAGCGGTAGAATCTTCTCCAAAGAAGGTCGGAGTCATTTCCAAACATTCTCTAATATCTTCCCAGGATGAGGTTGACGCCATTCTAAACGACTTTGGCATGACTGGAGTAGAAGTCGTTCCCCCAAGTGATAACGATACCATTCAAAATCCTCCCGAAGGATAGTTCGCTTATAATGCCATTCATATTTGGCATGGTGGCTTCCTTCCTTTCCCAGATTTCTTGTCTAAGTTCTTGACTCGTCTAGGAATTGCACTTATCCAGTTATCCCCCAATGTTTATACATACCTTCTTTCTTTGGAACTTATGGCTCTTGAGTCAGGCATTCCTTCGTTAAATGCTAAAGTTCTCAACTATTTGGTCCGCCTAGTCAAACTTAGCAACCTAAACAACCAGATATTCAGAACTAACCCTCCCAAAAAACTAATCTTAGAGAGGGTAAACAAATTTAGAGACTGGGAGACGCAATTCTTCTTCGTCAAATGCTTTCCAAATATCAATGGAGTCTTTTTTTCTCCTCGTAAGTTGATCATAGTCTTTATCTTTATTCGGTTACTTTCTTTTTCCAATCTATGCTTCTTTGTCAGGTCCTTCTGCTAAAGGTCTCAATGATGAGGATAAGAAAACTGTCAAGCTGTTGATTGGTGCTTCAAGTAGCATCGGAAATAGGCTTACACTTTTTACTCCGTCAAATCTCCAAAAACATTATCTTCTCCCCACTGGACAAAGAGTCCTTGGTCAACCCCCCTTGTTCAACATACTTCTCGGAGAAAACGCTTCTTGTCTTTGGGTGACCCTAAGAACTTCTCTCTTATGTCTCCAATTTGCCCAGACCACCCTGGTAAGCTTAAGCGTAGTACTTGCAGTTTATTGTTGTGTTACTTCTTACATTACTTCACTGACTTGTGATTTTTTTTTTGAATTTTCAGCAACTACTCCTTAGGTCGATTTAATCGCAAATGATCCAGTTCTCTCAACTTCCATATCTGGTGCATCATCCTTGACTCTAGCCATCGCTAGGTTGAAGATGATTGATAAGAGAAAATTGGGCAAGGGGCCGTAGCGGGCCCATCTCTCAAGAAAGCTAAGAATATTGAAGTTCCATCTTCTCCGCCACCAGAAGAGGGTGAGACTGTTGACGTGGGAAAAACTTTTGAGAGTCCTATTCATGAAGCTCCTCTTGATCGATCCAAATAAACTCCCTCAACGGACGATCTCCTATCTCGCATTGTCGTGTCCTGCTCTCCTCATGTCATTGGGCAGATGTAAAAGGATTTGGGAACTTCAACTCCCTCTCAGGAGTTGAACCCTTCTAGACCCACGTCACCAGTGCCTTCAAGTGATTTTGAGAAAATGGTTCAATCTATCTGACTCTCCATCCTTTACTTCTATTCGCCCACCTTCTTCTGTTCCTGACCCAATAAGTCACTGTCGATCTCTAATTGAGCAACAACTTCTTGTACGTTTCATATTATTTAACCTTCTTATTATCATTTCTCTCAACATGTTAACTTATGTCATACTTTTCCTTTCAGATTTTTAAAAGTTGGCTATCTCTTCAAGAAAGCACGTCAAAATCTTCTACTGAGACATCTAGACTTCAAGAAGAAATTTCAACCTTGAACAGCTAGATCATCTCCCTGTCTGCTGACAAAAATAATGCTGTGAAGGAACAGGAAAGATTGGGAGCATATCTTGCTCAAGCAGAATCTATAATTTCTGAAGAGAGGAAAGCAAAACAAATTTTGGCCGATGAAAATTTGGTTTTGAAAATGGCTTTGAAAGAATATGAAGGTGAGAAGGCTCAAATGGTATCCAAACAATCCTCTCTCAGGAAAAAACTGGAGAAAAAGAAAGGTTCCTTAAAATTGGATGTCAACACTATTTCTGAAGCCAAGCTAAGGGTGTCACAATTTCTGAATACTTCCCTCGACAACTTCATTGTAAACTCTTATGAGGATGCCCTTATGCTTGCCTATCCTGACAACATTAAGAAGTGCATAGATTTAAGCTTCCCTTCACTCGACCATGCTCTAGTCAGTAGATTCATGAATAAGGTCAAAGAAATGGAGCAGAGAATCGAAGTCCCTGAGAGAGATAGAAGATTTATGCTTCCAAAATCTTATCTTTTGAAGCCTCTTCTATCGAAGTAGACTTTGATTCTGATGAAGAAGGTGATGAAGATGAAGCCACCACTAAAGAAGGCGACAATGATGATGATGACAACAACAACAACAAATAACAACAACAATGATGATGATGATAACGAAGATAGAGGCGTGAGTTCAGGTGGCAACGGTTGTCATGCCGATGTTAATGAAAAAGATGGTAATAACATCAGCAGGGCTTCTGAAAAAGTCAACCCTGATCCGAATATCCGTGAAGCAAGCCCTCCTGAACTTCCCGAGCCTTCTAACCTTCAAGAAGGGACTACTAAGATCAATGTTGAAGAACAAAGAGAGAAAAAGCAAGTCCCTTAAACTTCAGTTCCCGTTTCTTAGGTATGGGATTCCTTATCTAAATGGCTTTCATTTCCAAGATAGTAATTGCCAACATCTTTTATTTTAGATAAGAAGAAAATCCATCCAACTTTATAGAACAAAGCTTGAAAGAAAACAAGCATAAATAAGTAGCTTGTATAGAGAGTTAGATAAGCAGTTAAAAGAACTTAATACCCTCTTTGACAAGTATCATAGGCTTAATAAAAGTGGGACAGTGTTAGCGTCTTTCAAATATCAAGAAGCCGCCCCCAACTGAAAAGGGCATGCCTTTGATATGATAAACTTTTCTAAGAGAATCGAGAATTAATTACACTCTTTTAGATGTTGGTTGAAGAGAGGGACATCCTTGTAGACTTCCTATACAAAGCCTATTACAGACACCCGATTGTATATTTTTCATACTTAGGTGATTTTAGTGGGGGTCTACTTAGACGTTTACATAAGAGATATTTGGAATAATTTGGATCAGATCCGCACCCGGTGGCTCGCTGGAATTTAGCGTGGGTCAAATCAATTCCTCATGAGTTGCCTCTTGAAAAACTTAAGTATTATAAGGAAATTTGTTTCTGAGTTATTCAAAAAGTCGGTTTTGTATGAACCAGATGAACACTGATAATTATGTAATAAAATTGATTTGTAAACTTTCTGTTCTAGCTTTCTTTTATAATGAGTTGTATTTTATTACATTATCATATAATAAATGTCTCCCAAGCAGCCTTGTTTCTGGAGATTATTTAAGCAAATAAGTTAAACTAAGAAGAGATTATCTTGAAAAGGCTTTGCTTTTGAAATCTTCAAAATTAGCCAGATATTGCTTTCTTAGAGACTTGCAAAAACTTTACATGGAACACCCTTACTATCGTTTCGACTTCTAGGTGAAGAAAAGGAAAAATTTCTCAAGGAAATACGAACATATCATACCAGATTAATATGTGGTCACGATAGTCTTCCTACTGGGGAATGGGACTATAGCAAATATCCTCCAGTTATTACTCTAAAAGGATTTAAGGCCTCTTTTGATTCAACAGTTACTCTTTTAGCTAATTCCTTGAACAAAGTCAAAAATGTCGTTTCTCAACTTTAAGTGAAATAAAACAAGTGTTTAATTGGAATAATTAGATTGTACTTTTTGTTTTATTTCTTCTAGAATTGTAATCTTTATTGCTGTAATAAAAGAGATTGATTATTTGAGTTTTGACTTAGTTTTTTGTTTAAATAGGGCTCACAGTTAGCCATCGTATCACTCTCAATGGATTCCCTATCCCATTTTACCAACATCAAAGATAGGCTAATTGCACATGTTGAAAGGAGAAACCTCCTTAAAGATCCTTTGTCCGCTTGTTTGCAGGGAGACACCGAAGCGCTAGAATGGCGTAGAAATTTTTTTCTTCAGAAGACAATCATTAGGGATCTTAATGATCAATTACAAGTCTCGAAGCGAAGATCAAGAACAAAGACGAAACGATTTCTCAATTAAAGCATCAAGTTAAATCGAACCCTTTGATTCACTTCGACCAGGATATGTCAAAGCTTCTTCAACAGATAAGTGATTTAGAGATAAAATTAAAAGACAATCAAGCCCAGTGCAAATCCCTAGAGTTTATCATGGGGGATAACATTCAAAATACCAATTTACCAACTTCTCTGATTGCTTCGGCAGTTGCGAAATCGACAAGGTCCTCATCTTTAGCTATTCAAAAATTTCCACCCACGACTAACCCACCGCCTGGCTTAGATGAGAGAGTAGTGGAAAAATAGTGCAGGAAGGTCAAATTTGAAATGATGAAATATTTCGATGACCAACAGAAAGTGAGGTATTCTCAGCACATAAACGAGTACACAGCCAGGATTCAAAATCTTGAACATGATAAATATCTTCTTTGAAAGCACATTGTAGATTTATAAAGGCAAAACAAAACCCTCAAGGGTGCTAATAAAGCTTTCAACCATGCTTTAAAGGCTCGCATTGATTCCATCGATGATGTTGATGAAAAAAGGAAGAAAGAAAAGAATCTTAAAGAGATTCTTTGTATAGCAATTCAGCATATTGTCAATCCTTTGATTGCTAAAAATCTAAATAAGACAATTCAGGACTTGTGAAACATACACTTATGTTTTATACTTGTAAATAATTTTGTAAATTATGTAAATATCACCTGGTTTGTAGTCCTTTCTTGTAATGTTTTTTTCTGAATCTGCTTTCTGCTAACTTGGACTATGGTTTTTGTATTTGCTGGCCCATTCAGCCTTCCTTTTTTATCTTATTTCCCTAAAAAGTATGAAGTAAACAATATTCTTTATTGTTAACTTGAAAACTTTATATAGAAGTTTATCCACATTATTATCGGGGGCTAACAGATCATTATGTAAACATATGATAATAAGTGAGGAGAAATTCCATAATTGGATATGATTGAATTTCTTGAAACTCATCTTTAGTAACGATGAGAGAGAGCCAGGAATTCAACTTCAACAATATTAATAAAATACCAAAAATCCAATGATAGAGAACCAGAAATTCAATTCTGGATTCAATTATAAATGTTTAGAAATTCATCTTCTGTAGATAGCTAAGAGAAAGTCAATAATAATCGTGTAATAGAAGTCCAGAAATCATTGTTTGAAAGTTTGTAGTAGAAGTCCAATGACCCTTATTTGGGTATTAGTAAAATAGATCTCAAGCTTAATTGAAGATTATGAATTCATAGAAATCTCAATATCATTTGCTCTGGAACCCAGATTCGAGCATTAATGAATGAAACTTAAAAGTCAAAAGATCCGAAACCCAGATTCAGGTATTAGTGGATGATAACCAGAAATTCATAATAATAATCTCCATAATAGACACTTAGAGCCCAGATTCGGGCATTAATGAGTAAAGTCCAGTAATAGCCCCGAAACCCAGATTTGGGTATGATGAAGACCATAGATTATTAGTAAAGACCTAAAACTCAAATTCGGGTATTAATTAGGAAGTCCCGAACTTAATAATGAAAGACCTGAAACCCAGATTCGGGTATTAATAAGTGAAGTTCAGAAATTCTTCTTTGATAATTAGTCGGAGGTTGTAGATTCTTCCTTAAGCCTTCTATTATGTACCACTCCTTGGGTTTTGACTCTTTTGACATGTGTTACCCTTTAGACCTTGTATGTTGTCTCTATTTAATTTGTCATTTCTCGGGCTCAGACATCTTAGTCCATTGTTTGATATGTCGCTTCTTGGGCTCAGACGTCTTAGTCCATTGTTGTCTTGTGCACTTGGTTAGCTTATCCACAAGCAGGAACCAAGGACTTACCTAACCTCCTTCCAGGAGGCGCTCCATCCAGGCCTTATAGGCGAGATTGAAGGCTTGTTCGGTGCCTTGGCCAGACTATAGCGTGGCGGACCAAGGGCTTACTCCGTCCTCCCTCCAGGAGGTGCCTTGACCTAGCCATAGCATGGTGCAATCAAGGGCTTGTCGATGCTTTAACCTGGCCATAGCATGGCGCAGATAAAGGATTACTCTAACCTCCCTCCAGAAGGCACCTTGACTTGGCCATAGCATGGCGAGGCCAAGGGCTTGTCGATGCTTTAACCTGGCAATAGCATGGCGAGGTTAAAGGCTTACTCTAACCTCCCTCTAGGAGGCGCTTTGACCTGGCTAACTCGGCTCAGACAAAGGCTTTGACCGTTAGAGGCAATGTCCAAGTGCAAGGAGAATTCTACTCCCAACCATGTAGATTTTTCTTAGTAAAGTGGTTCTTTATTTAATTCAACTAGGATCTCTTTACAAATTCATTAATTTTGCCTTGTTTGAAGAAACTAATCACCACTTTTTCCCGTGCCCTACATTGATTTGTCTCATGTCCATTCATCATGTGGTAATGGCAATAGGATCCTTCTCGATTCCTTTAATAATTAGGTTTTTTCTTTTGTGATGGCCAATAGTTGAGCTCTTTCTTGGTTAGCATATAAACATTCTCGATTGATGTTGTCAAATTGCATTCCTTAGTGAGTCTCGACTTGAAGCTTGTCTTTTGAGGATAATTTCAAAATCTTTTATTACTTGGTTCTGTAGCTTCACCCTCAACGACCAGTTTTCTTTTCAAACCCCTTTGAAGTTCATATGTAGGCAATGTCCCACTTGTTGCTTGATTCCATTTATGTGCAAAGGCGTTGTAATCAGCCATCATTCCCTCTTTAAAGATTGTGCCTTTGGTGTAAAGTTGAATTGTTTTACTCATTTGGTCCAACAAGTTATTGCTTTCATTTTTTGTTCCTCCTAAGGAAAAGATAGGTGTGGGCCCAATGTGAAAAGGGTTTAAACTCCATTTATCTGGATCATAAGATTCGGCTTTCTTGTTCTTTATTATCCTTCTAGCTTTCCATCTCAGCATTTGTTCTTCATGTGGTTTAGAATTATTAATTGTTCTAGGAGAGAATCCAATTGGATGTGGCTCTGAGGATCCTTGTTCGGACAAGCACCATTGTCCCAGCGGTTAAGTGCTTCGACTTTGGTGCGAGAGGTCACAAGTTCGAAACTTGCGTAGCGTGATTCAAACATTTTATTGATAAAGTGTGATTTGTGATATGTTGTATCTAAGTACCATTTCAAAAAAAAAAGTCCAAAATAGGTAAGCTTGGAATAGAATTGGGTCAGAGGTAAGTGGAGTTGTAAGTTCAATAAGGGCGGAGGTTCGAGCCCTCTTTCTAGTGCCAAAAATGTTAACAAGAAAACTTTTCAACACCCCAAAGTAGAGTTGAAGTGTAGATGTCTCCTTTGAGAGCCCTTTTTGATCAGATAGAGATAGTTAGAACCTTATTATTCCCTTAAAACTACCTTTCGAAACAGATTATTTCAGTTAAAACTTCTTCTTGTTCAACCTTTTGACTCAGTCAAAAGGCCAGATTCCCTTTATTGTACCTTTTCAACTGGTTAAATCAAAATTCTTCTTTATTCATCCTTCCGACTCAGTCAAAAAACCTGTATCCTTTTCTATTAAGCCATTCAAACTAGTTTAATTGGTTTAGTTATCCTTCCAAAATCCCCTTTCGAAATAGATGATCTGACCCAGAGGTTGGTCCTACTGATCTACGGATGTGAATTGAATGGAAAGGTTTCGACCTCTTCAAAAGCTACCCTTTTAACAACTTGAGGCTAGGAGCAAAGGCTCTAAGGATATTAGCCGAGCTAAAGGTTTCGACTTACTCAACATGTGACTTTTCGATCAAGCCAACATAAGTAGATTATGAACTGAATCTAATAAGAATATTAAATCAGCTTCATATCCAAAAATACCATAATCTTGCTATCATTAAGCTAATGTTATACAAATTGATCAAATTCCCAATCTAATTTCAAAATTAAGGTTTAAAAATTTAAGAAAGTACAAGAATGAAGTGAATTAATTTGGATCCCCTAAAACCATATCCCTAGGGTCTTATTTATAGGTGCGGGTTGACACTTTTCAAATTAGTAATTTCGACTTGGTTGAAAGGTGGCCTTGGAGACCTTTCGTCGTCGTTCTCATTTGGGCATCCTTCTGCATTGCTTTTGAAGGGACTTGAGCGCTTTTGACTTCATCGAAAGGGGTAGATGCGTTTCTCTACTTTGTGTTGTTGTGTTGTTGCAAGTAAGAAAAGGTACGAGCTTTCGAATTTGTCAATAGGTTGATCTTTGGAGCTTCAAAGGAGTCGAGACATTGAAGGTTTTAAAGCGGAAGGTAGCTTTCGACGGCACACTTGTTGATTGATACGAAACCCCATCCTTTAGTGTAGGAGATTGCAATATTGAACATTTGCAAGCTCTTCATTCTTAATTGTGAATGGTCTTGACCGGTTCGAAAAGCTTATTTGTGCTTTCGAAGGGGTTTCTCTAGTAAAGCATCCTTTTGTGGAATTTGAATGAAGGCAAAACCTTTAGTTTCGAAAGGTTTGGCACGCATGTGAGTGGCTGTAATTTGTTGCCTTCGAAAGGTGTTCCTCAACTTATTCGAAGCATCTTCATGTATGCAGAAGCGTCTCTTTTGAAAGGGAGCAATTAAAGCGAAAGGGTGTTTTAGTCCCCTTTTAACCCCTTCGAAAGCTTATAGCGCATCCAATTTTTTCTATAGCATCCCATCGACTCCTTCAAAAGGCTTTGTTGACGGTATCATCTCTTGTAAATCCTTCTTTTCTATTCATCTTGGTTTCAAAAAGGTTGAAGGGAGAATTGGTGGTAACACTCTTCTTAGCTTAGTAAATGATGTTTGGTTCAATGGTTTTGTTAATATATCGATTATTTGATTTTCAGTACTTATAAATTCTAGTGAGATTATTTCTTTGTTTATGTATCTCTAAGAAAGTGATGTTGTATATCTATATGTTAGTTTTAGCATGTTAAGTTGGATTTTTAGATAAATTGATCGCACTAGTATTACCATAGTATATTAGTGATTTTGTAAAGTTTAAACCAAAATTTTTAACGTTTGTTGCATATAAGTAACTTGCGAACATGCTAATGCTGCTGAAATATATTCTGCCTCTATTGTGGATAGAGATACAGAAATTTTCTTTTTGCTAAACCAGGAAACTAGAGAGTGTCCTAAAAAGTGACAAGTTCCACTTGTACATTTTCTGTCTGATTTGCAACTAGCATAATCAGCATCACTATATGAGCTTAATTCAATGGAATCCTCTTTTGGATAATAATCTAATGTATTATTTATGTATCTTAATATACATTTCACATATTTTAGATGATTTTCCTTAGGTTGAGATTGATATCTTGCACAGAGACATACACTATGCATTATATTAGGTCTACTAACGGTTATATAGAGTAATGATCCAACCATTCCACTATATAATTTTTGATCTATATCTTTTGAATTTTCTCCTTATTTAATTTTTCATTTGTTGCCATGGGAGTTGGCTTTCCAATAGTATTTGACATTCCAAATTACTTAACTAAATTTTTAGCATATTTTTCTTGACTTATAAAAATACCATTACTTAATTGTTTTATTTGTAATCCTAAGAAGTAATTTAGTTCTCCCATATGACTCATTTCAAATTCCTTAGTCGTTATATCTGAAAATTCTTTGTTTAATTTATTGTTAGTGGAGCTAAAAATAATATCATCTATAATTTGTATTAGTTGAATATCATTGTTATTTCTTTTAATAAAAAAAGTACTATCTACTTTGCCTATTTCGAAATTAAATTGTAATAAATATGATTTAAGTCTATCATACCAAGCTCTAGGAGTCAGCTTTAGACCATATAAAGTTTTCTTTAATTTATAAACGTGGTTAGGGAATTTTTCATCTCAAAAAGTGGGGTTGTTCTACATAAACATCTTCTTTAATAAAACTATTTAAAAAGGCACTTTTAACATCCATTTGAAATAGTTTAAAATTACTATGATTTGCAAAAGCGAGTAAGATTCTTATTGCTTCTAATTTAGCTATGGGTGTAAAAGTTTCATCAAAATCAATACCTTCTTCTTGAAAATAACCTTGAGCGACGAAACGAGCTTTATTTCTTACAACTTCTCCTTGTTCATTCATTTTATTTCTATATACCCATTTAGTTTCTATTACAGATTTATACTCATGTCGTGGGACTAATTCCCAAACATCATTTCTTGTGAATTGATTCAACTCTTCTTGCATAACAAGAATCCATGAATCATCTGTTGATGCTTCCTTTGGATTTTTAGTTTCAATTATTGAAATGAAAGCAACGTTACTCATTTTATTTAATTGATTTCTTATTTTAACAAAAGATTTTATATTTCTTAGAATGTTTTTTATAGGATGATCCTTTAATATTTTGGTTCTCTTATTCGGATATATATTTTTAGAATCTTTATCATTTTCGTTATTAACGATTTCATTATTAGTAATTTCATTTGTATTATCAACATTTTCTTCTTTATAAATACTTGTATTATTAATTTTAAATTTTCATTAAATAAAACTTGTAATGTCTCTTCAATAATATTAGTTCTAGTATTAAAAACTCTATAAGCTTTACTTCTGTTTGAATATCCAATAAAAATACCTCTATCTGATTTAGCATCAAATTTATCTAAATTTTCTTTAGTATTCAATATAAAACATTTACTACCAAAAATTCTAAAGTACGATACTTTAGGCTTTTTATTATAAAATAATTTGTATGGTGTTTTCTTAATTAAAGGTCTTATCAAAACTCTATTTAAAATATAACATGTTGTAGCGACTGCTTCAGCCCAAAAAAATTTAGGTAAATTATTATTATTTAACATAGTTCTAACGCATTCTTGAATCGTTCTATTTTTACGTTCTACTACTCCATTTTGTTGAGGTGTTCTTGAAAAAGAAAAATTATGAGTAATTCCTTTCTTATTACAAAAAATTTCAAAATTTTCGTTCTCGAATTCTCCTCCATGATCCCTTCGAATTGTTTTAATTTTGATAGATAGTTGATTTTGAATTCTTTTAGCAAAGATTTTAAACATTTCGAAAGCATCACTTTTAAGTTTTAAGAAAATTGTCCAAGTAAACCTAGAAAAATCATCTACAATTACAAAAACGTATCTATTATGAGTTATAGATTGTATTCATGAGGGATCGAACAGATCTAAAAGAAGAAGTTCAAGGGGTTGACAGGTAGAGATCATATCCTTTGACTTAAAAGAACTTTTTCTAAGTTTTCCTAATTGACACACATCACAAAGATTATTAACATCAAAACTTATTTTAGAAAGACCCCAAACCAGATCATTTTTGACAATTTTAGAAAGGTGTTTGAAATTCAAATGACCAAATCTTTTGTGCCAAATCCAAGGGTCATTTGATTCGGCCAAAAGACACAAATTATCATTTGATACTTTCATATTTAATATGTAAATGTTTCTTTTCATGATGCCTTCAAAGGTAATGTTTAACTCATTATCTTCAATATGATATGTTTTCAAATTTAATTTTGAAGCCCTTATTATACAATTAACTAATACTTAACAGATTATGTTTTAAATTCATAACTAAAGGAACATTAGAAATGGTAGAAGTTTTAGAATTACCGACATTGCCAATGCCAATCACATATCCTTTAGAGTTATCTTCAAAATTGACTGATCCACCGTCTTTGTAAATGATGTCTTTCAAGATCTCTGTAATACCAGTTATATGCCTTGAGCAGCCAATATCCAGTATATGTTTGTCCTTTAATTTGTAGAGTTTGATCACCAGGTATTTGTTCATCAAAAGCCATTTAACATGTATATTCCTGCAAATTATACCTTTTCAAAAGATCATGTGACTTTTCATAATGAATGAATGCAAATTCATGAAACAATGCCATGTTTATTTTATCAGATTGCTTTTTAGAAACAGTGTTAAAAATAATATCAATATCTCTTTCCATTAAAGTTTTTCAAAAATCAAATTATGAATACTTTGAAAACCAATGCTCTGATACCAAATGTTGTTTAGCAGAAGATAGATCTTAAGGCTAATTAACACTAAAGGGGGGTGAACAGTGTTTTTATAATTTTTGTGAATCTTTTGAATTCTTTTAAGTTTAGAGTTTAAATAATGCAACTAACAATCACATATTCAAACACGAATAAATATAATTGTAGTAAAAGTAAAAAGGAAAGAATACACCAGGATTTTATACTGGTTCGAAGTTACCCTACATCTAGTCTTGTACAATTCCTTGTACCGATTTCTTTTCAAATAGCAAAAGCAAATACAATCTTGATTTCAAGGCAAAGAAACACACCCTTTAGACTTTTCGACCTATGGGTAGAGTTACTTATTTTACACATGCCACAAGCACACCCACTATATTTCCAAGCTACTAAGCACATCCAATTGACTTACACGGGCTACAATCACACCCACAAGCATAACAATATGATTTGATAGAGTTTTACGGACTCAGATCATTGATCTTGATTACAAATGATCCTATAACCTTTTGAATAGCACTTTGATCTTGTTTGAGTGAGATAGATGAGAGAAATCAGAGAGTAATCAAAAGAGAATCAAATCAATGGAGTTTGAATTTGATTTTGATTGAATTTGAGAATATTTTGAATAGATTTTCTTTTAGAATTCAAGGGGGTGAAAGAGAAGAGAAAATATGTGAAAGTAGTTAACAAAAATTCGTTGGTTTAACCCCTATTTATAAAGAAACAACAATCATGTTCATTTGCTAAGAGATATGATGAAAAGATACTTTCATTCAAAATTTGAATTTTGAAAATTACGATCACTATGTCAACCTATAGGAATTGGATATGTCGACATATCCTTCACAAAATTGAAAAACACTTTATAAAAATTATTTTGAAAATATTAAGGTTTGTGAAATATTTGATACTTTGTAAAATCATCTAAACATAGTTTATACATATTTTAATCATATCAAAACTTGAGAAAGCTTTATAGAAATATATTTAAATATATAAAGGATTTAAATATGAATTTTTTTTGAAAATAATAAATATAAAGTAAAAGTGAATATATTTGAAATTAAAGTAATAACAAATATTATAATAAACTTATAATATTTACAAATCTTTAAAAACTAAAATTATAACAAAGTATAATATTCAAAGTATATTAAATATAATAAAATCGAAAGACAGATATAATTTGAAGGCTATTTTGAAATATTATTTTGAAAACGAGAATTCTTTTAAAACCATTTTTAAGATGAGGGAATTAGGCATAAGGACAAACTTTGAAAAAAATTTAGGCTGAAGGACACAAAGTTTCATTTTTGGGCTGAAGGACAAACTTTGAAATAAAATTAGGCTGAAGGAAAATGCTAAATATAGTTAGCATTTTGTACAGTGCAAACATTGTACAAAATGCTAATTATAACTAGCATTATATCCAGTTTTATATTGTACAAAATGCTAGTTGTATTAGCATTGTCCTTCAGCCTAATTATCTTTCAAAGTTTGTCCTTCAACCTAAAAATAAAACTTGTTGTCCTTCAGTCAAAAATTTTATGATAATTTGTCCTTGTGCCTATTTTCCACTTTCAAGATATTTGAAAATCATTTGAAAAAGAGAAATAGAGAGAGAACGATAAAAGAAATGCTATCAGGTCTTTAACAAAAATCCTAAGACTGTATAACTTATTTGGGATATCTTGAGTTCTTCAATACTCATGAATCTTCAATCTCTAACTTTTTAATCTCTGTCTGCCTCTTGAATCTCCTCTTGATATTGTACAGTCTTCTTAATCAATACCTGTCTAATATCACGCATTATAGTTGTTATCATCAAAACCAATGTCTGAGATACTAACAATCCCAACGAATCAAGAAATGATTAGTGGGAAGATAGTTGATGATATTTTCTAAAAGGAGGAAAGCAAAGGAAAATCATTTTCAATTTCTTATATGTTAAACCATTTTTTGAATCCATCGTTTTTTCATCCATTCAACCTCTTACATGCATTTTAACTTACATGCATTTTAATGTAGATAGTTGAAAACGCAAAACTCATTTTAAAACCAAAAATTACCTTACTTTCTCACTTTTCAGTCTTGTACTTTTCAGTCTTCGCCATTCCAAACTATTATTTTATTCACTTCACCAATTCTTACCATTTTAAACTGAATAAATCCACCTTTCCATTTGAAAGCATAAAAGCAACCATCAAATCAACCAAAAAAAGAATTACTTCATTTAATAAGCATTAAACAAATCCGAAGATTATAGATGTCATGAGTTGAAGCGGACATGCACAACTTAATTTCCATTTAGGATTTTACCGATCAGTTGAGTTTTTCTGAGTATGTTAAGAAAAAGCATCAAACAAATAAAATGGAATTATGTTTGCTGTTGTACGTTAAAAAATCAATAAAAAGACTGTCGTTTTATTGTCAAAGTGCTTGGCACTTCGTCCATTTTGAATAAAACGTTTTTATTTTGACACTAAACGGCTATCTGTTTGTTTTATTAACCAGTGCAGCAAACTAGTTGAGTAGCCACGGTTCAATTTTTGTGACTACTTCAAGTAGCTGAACAAGCCATATATAAGTGTTTCGTAACCTATCTAGTGGCACAAACTGAAGTGAACAAAGTACTATTGAAAGTACTCTGATGAAACGTTTACCAGCTGTAATGGTAAAAATAGTCTGCCAGCCCAATCTCTATTGGTAAACGGAACATCCATCCTGTACTACCATGACAGTATTTCAGCTTTTAGAACCGTACCAATGAAAAAGTTATATGGTTAACACAATATAACATATATAAAGCTTTTGTTTTTCTTAGTGAGGCGTGAAGAGAGAACATCCTGATGTTAATAGAGCTGGCTATAATTTTATATGATTAGAAACATATACACAATAATACTAATATCCACAATCATATTTAAAAATACAAACTTTGCGTATGAATTTCCCATTTGCTGTTTATGCAAGAGAACACAAAGGTAACAAGTAACGAACCATATACATTTATGTACAATCGAAGCTATGTTTATATTAAGAAAGTGGAGATTACATAGACAATTTCACACTGATTCATCTTCATTTTCGGTATCAAGCTCAAGGCCTTCTGCAGCTAAAAGTTGTGCAATGACTTTATTTTTCTCATCTTCTGCTTTTTTCTTTCGCATCAAATCCCTTTTCTTCAAAACAAGAGTGTGTCGTTTTAATGTGGCCGAGAAATACTCTTTTGACGCTTGCTTCTCTTTGGCTAATATTCTCCTTTCTTCCTCTGGGTCAACCTGAAACATGCTCAGAATATTGCCATGGGGGCTTGCTAATATAATATGTTTTATATTATAAACTTTGGCAAGTTAAGATAGGAGGGTATATAATGACGATATAAAAGGTATTTTTTGTAATTTATACCTTTGAACGGGAAAGGCGGCGTGCACGAAGATTCATTTCACGCTGTTGTTGTTCGGCCCAAGCTGCAATTGCCATATCACCTCGCTGATCGAATGCTTTCCTCTTTTTCATTAACCATTCCATCCATGCTTGAGATGCCTACATAAGCCATTAATATGAGGTCAAAAATTTTGACCATTGAACAAAGAACTACTGAATTTACAGTAGGTAGTCTAATAATGAATGGTTTAATAGGTATAATCTAAGTAAAGCTACAATTGGGCAACTGAGTATTGACCAATTTCTCAATTAATTTCCATTCCCCAAGCAATGTATAAATGTATATAACTGCTTGGTAAAACAATAGTGGTTTGCTTGGACCTGGCATAATACAAGACTATTGCTATTAAGTTGTATCAACCCCTATAGCAAATAAGCTACAAACATTATGAAACATGGTTTTGAAGAGATCCTGTATACGAAAGATCGGTTTTCTTTATTGCAATCAACTTCCTATTTTTTTAGTACCAACTCGCATGTTCAAATTCTATAATAGCTGTGAAGCATGTTTTTTATTAACACAAACATTTAAAATAAAATCAATCATGTGCAGAAAAAATGCAATGTCAAAGCATTATAACATTATTAACTCAACTTCATCAACTGAAAGGACCAATTTGTAATCGTAAAGGAAATTTCAAACAATATAACTTTTTGCATGTAGGTCGCTAATTTTCTCCCTGAATGAATTATGTTCTGCCATAAAGGCAAAGCTTATTTGATTATTGTTGAAAAAAAGTTATATTGCTTCAAACATCAGAATAAGTGGCGACTTACTATAATCAAAGATACACGCAATACAGGCAGACATAGAGACTGGATGGTAAGGATATACACACCATAGATGAAACAGATTTCATATTTTACAAGATAGAGCATGTCACAAAAACAAAACCACATGGCACATACCTTCATTGGATTAACTCGGTTATCTCTATCATAGTTTTGTCGTTTTTCATCATCCATAAGTAGCTCATATGCTGCTTGAATTTTAATGAATCTGGCTTCTGCTGTTTCACCTTCCTCAAGAGTCCCTCTACCATCATAAACTACATTAAAATGAGATATAAGGTAAATACATTGGACAAATAAAAGACGAGCATATGGGGAAAAAAGGCTAGGAAGATAGGGACTACGTGAACATCAACAAAATAGTCTGTGCAGGAAAAAAAAATGCCCCATACTTATGTTAGAATGTTTGTAATGAAGAACACATTTATGCTGAAGGAAAAGAATAGATTGGACAATCACAAGATCAATCGTTCTAACTTGGTTGGGTTCAGAAATTATTCTACACTTGGTTGGTCGGGTTCAGAAATTACTCTACCCGTAGACAGGGCTTAACCTACTTTATCAAATATCAAGTTATCATGCAGTAATTCAACTTGCAAAAGAGATAGAGATAAGATGAAGATTCTTATTAATTTATCTTAAATTCTCAGCTCCAAAGCACAAATTGTGGCATTGTCATGAGTTCTTGATTAAGTGTTTCCGAACTAAAAACCTAATATTACAAGTAAAAACATTGTGCACAGCCGCAAATTAAAGCTAAAAGGATGAGCGAAGGTGACGATTTAGCAAATTCCATAAAATAAATTTTATAAAAATATTCTTGGCCCCAAAAATAGTACAAATACATGTAAAAGTAAGAACACTCATTTTTGGTAATTAATAAACTTTGTACTTGAGCAAATACACGTATTTTACGGATCAACATCGGTGGACACTCAAAAATTAAAGAAGAAAATATATTTTTAAATAGCGAAAAATATAACAGGAGGCGATCAGAAGCTAAAAAATATACAAAAGCACAGCAAAAAAATTTAGTGTACAAGTGCACAATATTTTGCCCCAAACCATAAAATAAATTTTCAGTATCCTACATATTTTAGCCTGCCCTCGATTGTTCTTCATCCTAAAAGACGGTCACCTTTCTTCTTCATCAACGACTATCCTACCTCTCACTGTCATATTCCCTGACCATCGACATCAATCTGGCACCGACTATCTCCCAACGCCATCGACCCTAAGCTACTCTCCTTCATCATCTCCCTCTTTTTCTCCTTTGCTCTGACCCTTGACCTCCAACATCACCTCCTGTGCTTACCCCAGATCCTGCTTATGCTATTAAGGACAGAGCAGAATGCTAAGTGTTGAAGTTTAAACTTTAAGATGCCAATAAATGTCACTATAAGAAAGGCGAAGCGCTATAATACCATCAGAAATTGGGGTGGCAAAGTTCAAAATTAAAGCTTAATCAGAGCTTAGACAGAGCCTTTGACAGCTTAGGTCACCGACTCCACCTTAGATCTTCCTAGCTCGCCAGACTGATGCAGATAATTCTCCGTCCTCTGACCATCTTCTCTTCTCTATTTTTGATTTTCCTCTCTTTCTGAAATGTCATAGGGCTCTGAAACATTTAACAAGTCATTCTGCAACCTGAGTTCAGCCATCGTAGAGCTCTGCATTTGTGTCACCTTCTCCTTTTGACGACTGAAACCTTCAATACTTACAACCTATAGTCGTTGATGATCTACCATGCTATTGTATACTAATGCTGATTTCGAGGCAGTAGCCACATTTGATGGTAAAGTAATTATAAGTTAAAAACATTGACTTTGGGAGGGAAACATCATTTGATGTAATATTGCTTGATTCTAATTTTTGACAGAAAATATCAAAATAAAGTTTATTGAAGGTTTGTATGGAAGTGCATGTAGGTTTTCACTGTCCTGATATCATATCACTACTGTTGGAGATTGGGTTTGGCAAATATTGAAGTGTATTTTGAGGTGTGGTTGTGTGAGTGATACAGTGAGGAGAGGGTAAGGATATTTAGCAGTATAAAGCTGAGTGAGTTGATGTGCATATACGAGCCCATAAAATCCCACGTAGTTTCTATAAAAGCGTATGTGCACAGGTAGACCATTTGGCGTAGCTAGATAGAGTATGAGGTGACTGTTTTGTGGCAGACGTAGATTATCCTATGTCAGTAATGAAGTTGTCGAAAGTTAACTTTTTTACGAGATTGCATGTCCAAGAGTGGTAAATGTAGATATCTCGAGTTCATCTTTTTATCGAGAGACTACATATCTGGGCGGATTTTACTGTTGGGTGCATAAGATCTTTGGCCGGGCATGCCCGGACACTTTAGGTCAAATACATTTTCGAATCACTTTCTTCCAATGTGAGTCTTGCCTTCTTTCCTATGCATTTCTTGGGGCTTTTGGCCAGGTGAAGTGGAGATAGGAGCTAAAATAGCTCATTCAATCTAGATCCCTTTGCACTTCCGACGTGCCGAAAATAGGAATAGATAGCTTGGTATTCGTGGTTGCATAGCAAAAGAAATAATCAAGCAGATGTTTCTTTTAACAGTAAGTGTAGATATCTTGAGTTTACCTCAAGAGATTACCATTCTGAAAAAGAAAATGCAGTTATCTTGAGTTTACCTTTTTAGTCAAACATACCTGAGAGCAGTTAGTGTAGAATCTTAGACATCATAAATTATCTTTTTCAAGAGTTTACATACCTAAAAGTGCAAGTGTAACATCATTAATACACCTTTTTGTCAAGAGATTACATACTTGAAAGTCGTAGACGTACATATCACAAGTTCACCAATTTATTGAGAGATTTTGTAACTGTACTTGGTAAGTTTAGATATCTCGATCATACCTTTTTATTGAGATATATAGACACCAAATATCATGTCAGTTATTAAGATTAAATATTCGAAGTTTTTAATGGTTGTGAGTTGCATATACTTAAAAAAATTTGATATACTAATTATTAGGGATGGTTAGTAGGGATGGCAATAGGACGGATCTAGGGTCTAAACCCATGTACCCGTTCTGTTTTGACTAGACAAGACCCACTCTATTGGGTCATCGGGACGGATGGACCGATGAATTCTTGAGAGTTCTGGATCTAAGGTCGGAGCTCGGCTGACCCGTCCCAACTCGATCCACGCTACCGAGATCTCATTAAATTGTTTTGTCACTATAATGATGATTTCTTAAATATATTTTGGCATAAATAATTATAACATTGATACTATAATATGTCACTGAACAAGTTACATGATTTTTTAGTATTAAGTTATGTCAATGATAATTATACAATAGCATATGCATATATATTTTTAAACCATAATTGAACACCTCATTTTTTATTATCTTTCATTATCATTGTAAATACATTGTTATATATATTTAATGTATCATTTGATGTCAATGTTATAAATTACAGTGCGAGCTCGGCGGTGTCGGGTCAGAGGATAGAAATGTCACTCTGGCTGGACAAGTAGTGCTCAAGAAGAAACTCTTTCGATATTTAGGATCAATGTTGCAGTATGATAGTGAAATTGATGAAGATGTTAATTTTAGAACTCAAGCGGGATAGGTGAAATGGGACTAGCGTCCAACATTCTCTGTGACAGGAAAGTCCCACAAAAACTTAAAAAGAAATTTCTAATGAACGGCAATCAGGCCTGCGATGTTATATGGTGCAGAATGTTGGTCTACTAAAAGACATCACGTCCAAAAGATAAGTGTAGCAGAGATAGAGCTGTGGTCATACAAGACGAGACCGATTTATGAATGATGATATACGTGATATACTTGAAGTAACATCAATTGAAGAGAAGCTAATCCAACACCGTTTAAGATAGTTTGAACATCTCCAACGGAAGCCTACCGAGGCACCTGTGCGCATTGGAATTATAGGTCGCATCGAATGCTCAAAGAGAGTCAGATGTCGACCAAGGGTGACATGTGAGGAAGTAGTAAAAAACAACTTGAGGGATTGAAATATATCCGAAGAGCTGATGTCGGACAGGAGCGCATATAAGTTAGCGATCCACATAGCAGAACCATGAGCTAGAAGTTTTTTACTTAGGGTTGGTTTATGGATGGTGTTATAAATTTTAGATTATAGAACTAGTGAATAGAAGGCCTAAAACGTAGTATTTGGTCTTCAGTTCCTATTACTATTGGTATCATTGTTACTATTAGTATTATTATTACTATCGTGGTTTTTCTAACTTCTTTATCTTTTTTATTTTTTTATTTTATTTATTATTATTTGTTTAATTATTTTACTTTTTTTTAATCTATTATTGTTATTATTACTTTTAAATTGACTTTGTCATTTGGTTTTGGATTCCATCTTTAGCCGATCATAACTTGTTTGAAAATAATGGCTTAATTGTTGTTATTGTATTTAATGTCAATCATTTATTTAACATCATTTGTGTCATTGATATAGAGAGAAAACTAGGATCAATGACATCATTTATTTAACACCATTTGTAACCCTCTAATATCATCCACATCGGGTTTTGGAGCGAGGCGCATCTACCCTGACCCGTACGGGTTTCGGGTTTGAAGCAAAAATCCATATCCGCACCAGGTCTACGGAGCAGGTATGGAACGAGGTTTTAAAAATCTGGATTAGATCTGGGGCATAAAAAACTCATCACAACCCGCCTCATTGTCATTCCTTATTATTTTGAGATAGGCGTGATAAAATTACAATTAAAGAATTGAATAGGGTATTGATATCCACAATTCGGTTGTTACGGTAACAGTAAATTTCACGTTACAATATCATTGTCAATCAATATGTTATCAAATTTGAGCTAAATTGATATATCAATATAATCGGCTCGGTAACGATAAATTTATCATTTTCTTTAGTAAAATATTGATGATTTTTTTCAATACCACCCACTAATAGTAAATTGCTGAGCTTATAAACTTTTTTTTAGAAAGTAACAAGCAAAAGAATATTTAATCCAAATTTAGTATGTTAATTAAGATTCTCTTCTTTCTCACTGATGTCTTTTACTAGGTCACAAAATATATGATGATACACCGTAATATTAAATATAAAAAAACGAACTTTTTTAATTTTTTAACAAACTATAATTCGTTATTATCACTGTGATGATTATCAATTTATCAGCACACCAGTAGTATCGATAACGATAACAGTATACGTTTTGGCTTATCGGTAAATACAGTATGGTAAAGGTATTTCCAAAATGTTAGCAATAATTATACTATAACGGCTTTGACCTGCAATATCAATTTGCATAAGATTGTGCACGGTAAAAAAATATTTGCTCCCCCAATAATATCCTTCTTTTTAAATCTTGCATTTTTAGTTTATGTTATAAATGTAGTTTGTAATCAATCTTCTTATGTAACATTGGCAAATTCTAAAACTTTAAATTTTACGATGATAAAAACGAATCGGTTGATCGAATATTAACGAATCGAGCTAACTCTGTTAGCTTTGCCAAAAAAATGAATCGAATTGATCAAATTTTAAAAGTCCTATCCAAAATTTAAGGGCAGGCTTTAGACCATTAGTGGTAGTGTACGAATCGAAATTATGATTTTCTAGAATGAAAAATATTAGATTTTGAAGATATAGAATGTAGCACAACGAATGAAAACAATCTTTACAATAACAATATATTGCCAAAAGTTGGAATAATTTTTTTAACTTAATTCATTATATTACCCTTCAACCGAAACTCAATAATTTGATTATGCCATTAGTATTTTACTCATAGACAATTCATATTTATACATGTTGTAGATAGCAATGGCATGGTATGATGACAACATTTGTATATATCTATATTTTAAAATATGTTTAAGTTAGTTATGATTCCTTGGGATTTAATAGTAGTGGTAGTTATCGAATTGGAAGCCAATGTTTGTTCGTTGTAACAAAATGAAAGTTTAGCAATATTTCGTGTTTATTAAACCAAGGAAAACCAATTCAAACACATAAGAAAAGTGAAGGTTACCATTATAGTTTATATTGCTCCCTAAAGTCGTAAGAACTATATCGTTACCCTACAGAGGTAGGAAGCCATTGCTTCCGGATGTGGAAATTACTAGAGCTAGGTTTGTCTTTGTCCTATGTAAGGGCGGGATGACATTGGTTTTAGATCTTGAATTGTAAAATTTTGTTCTATAGAGATACACGACCAAACATTGGTGTGGTAAGTTGATGTATCATCGATACATGATAATGCAATCCAATACAAGCATGCATACACTTTACGTATTATGTGTGCTATATGTGAACATCTTTAATAATAGTTGTAATGCCTTTGGTATTATATTTTTTTTGAGCAAATGTGAACATCCCTATGTCTTCATACAAGAGGTCATTAGTTCAAATCATGCTTATGATAAAAATAGCGCATCTTTTTTCTTTTTTCTTTTCAAGTTCAATTCTGCCTGTTAATAAAAACTTTTTCTTATTTTAAGATCATGAATTTGAATCCCAACTCAAATAAAAACATTTTTTTCTATATGTATGCAATTTACTTACTTTATATAATACCACAAGATATTTTTTAAACATATATTCATCATGATTTTGTGTTGAAAATATAATTTAATATTTTACTTATTTAACCATCTGCTTTTATGGACAATAATTTCCTCACCGAAAACTACTCATATTTAATTGTTATTCTTGACTTTTAATGTTCAAAATAAATTCTATAATTTTAATGTTATTCATTCTTTATTTTAATTCTAAAAATAGAAAGCTAAAATTATTTTTAAAATTTTTATATTTCCTTTTTAATTTCGATATTTGATATGCTTTAGCTATACAAAACTTAAAACTGTTGAATTTGAATAATTTCGAAGAAATTCAAAATAAATATTTTTTATAACATTATTTTACAAAACTTTAATGATAAATAATATTAATAGGTGTAATAATTTAGTGTCACATTTTTTTTGAATGAAGGTGAGCTTTCAAAAATACCCCGGATTGAAATATGGAATATTAAAATAACTAATAAATTCAAAAGAGCAAGGAGGAAAAAATGAAAATATTTGTTCTAAGACAAAAATCCTATACAATTCAAAATGAAAAGAAAAAAAATTGGTTGCAAAACTGGAGTGAGTTAGCAATCACTTCAACTAAAGGTGGAATCCAGTGCACGAGGCTCCCGCGTGGTAGCGAGCTCTGGGGATGTCGATAATGTACGCAGCATTTCCCTCGCATTGCGAAGAGGCTATTTTGAAACTCGAACTTGGACGTCCAAATCACCATGCGGGTGACGGTGACCTAATCGTTGCATCATGGCTTCACCTCAACTATTTAAAATAAAAAATTATGATAAGGTTCTTAAAGTAATCATGTAAAAGTTAACCTGTATCTAACAAAGAATAATAAAATTACAATTTTCTTTTCAATTAAAAACTCATGTTCGGTCAATCGTTCAAGCACACTAGTATGGTCATGTCCTAATTTTACTAATTTAGTTAGGTAGTCATTTACCTCATTTTCAATAACTAGAATAATATATTTACTAAAATTTCAGAAAATAAATTCAAAAACCTTTTCAATATCCATAAGCATTCATATATAATTTTTTTTAAACATGTGCATGCCTACGCACTCGTTACTATTGGTTGTAAAACGAATTTTAAAGATAATAAGGAATAAAAACATCATAAGAATTTAAGAAAGTGCAAGTTCATTCGATTATCGTTTATATGAGTTATGATTTTTTTGTGACTGGAAAAGTGAGGGAAGGCATACTTGAGTACGGTTTGAATCATTTTAGTAGGATCAAGTATGGCCGTTCACCTTGTTATAGTTTTTGAGTTTACGTTAGGCCTAACACGTCGACAAATTTGATGCACCAGGTCGAAAAAGTACTTGTTTTCAAGGTCCAAAAATTTAATGGTGTTTCAAATAATATATAATTATAGATAGTTACCAAAAATATATTTATACTCATGTTGTACTTTAATTTTTGTTAGCGTATTGCTATTCATAATATCAATTTACATATGAGTTGTAAAGGACAACAAGCTCAAGTAGCAAATTGTAAAACGCTCTAAACTGAGGTTCTAAAGGCCTTACGTTCAAACCTCGAGACATCAAAATGAGTGTTCTGCTTGAGTAAATTATCACTTTGATTCTAAATTTTTTGCATAATACCGCCTAAGAGCACAATAACTTTTTTATGAAATAAATATAACAATAATTGTAGGATCGATTTCACCCTAAATGGGGGTGAATAAAGTGATACTAATAATAATAAAAATTAATGCGGAAATATATAAAATAATTGCAGAACGGATAATAACATAATAATAAAAACAGAAATAGAACAATACAGATTTACCCAACTTTGGCAAAACCCTGCTTACGTGATGCCCCCAAGGTTTCTACTAAAAATTAAATAGTCAGACGCTTACACACGTAAACTCGCGACACCCGCTATCGACTAACCTAACTCTACGCTCAAAACTCTGTCACAACTCAGCCACTGAGTTGCGAATTCTCGAACTACACCACCGTAGTTCGTAACCTAGTCACACGACTAGAAAAACACAGTTTAAAAAGAAAATTACAAAATAAATAAAAACAAACACAAAACCCTTTTTATATTTAGGGATAGTTTGGCTCACATCCCTAACAAGTTTTAAAATAGATAAAACATCCTTCACAACCAACATTTACGTTTCCGCTCTCTATTTTCAAATTCACGCACGCAAAAAGTCCCAAATACCCTTTATGTTTTAAACTTTTCAAACGTGTATAACTTTGTTTACAAAAACCGGATCAACATACCGTTTTCACCAAAAAAACACAAATTTTATGATCTTTAAAATGAGATCCATTGTTGATACCAAAAATTTATATTTGTATTAAAGATGCAATTATTTCAAATATTTGCAGACAATTCAGCAAATATTGAACATTTCGATTTTTTTTCAAATTTATAAAAATTGCACAAAATTGTAGATATTTCTGCAACTATATGGTATAGTTGCAGAAATGTCTGCAACTATTGGGTATAGTTGCAGAAATTTATGCAACTATATGGTATAGTTGCAGAAATATCTGCAACTATTGCAATAGTTGCAGACATTTCTGCAACTATTGCAAATAGTTGCAGAAATGCAACTATTGCAAATACTTGCAGAAATGTCTGCAACTATTGCGTATAGTTGCAGAAATTTCTGCAACTATTGCGTATAGTTGCAGAAATAACTGCAACTATTGCGTATAGTTGCAGACATTTCTGCAACTATTGCAAATAGTTGCAGAAATGCAACTATTGCAAATAATTGCAGAATTGTTTGCAACTATTGCGTATAGTTGCAGACATTTCTGCAACTATTGCATATAGTTGCACAAATGCAACTATTGCGTATAGTTGCAGAAATGTCTGCAACTATTGCGTATAGTTGCAGAAATTTCTGCAACTATCGCATATATTTGCAGAAATTTGTTGCGATTATTTATAACTGCAAATATTAAAAATATCATATTTCATAAAAAAAACTTGATTCGTCTTCAATTTAATTGCAGTTTTCCATTTAAATCGAAAAATAAGAAGAAGAATTAGAGCTCGCAGTGAAACGCAGGGGTAATTTGGAGAATAAATTGGCTGAAAACAGAAACAGGGACGTAGAATATATACTTTTTATGACAGGGATCCGCTTTGAAATTAAGTTCCGTTTTAAGGATGTGTGACTAATTTTCACTTATATTTAAGCCCAAATTAAAAAGTGACCGGCCCAAATGAATATAATTTTTAAATGTTTTCTCCCTTTATTTTCTTCGGCCCGTATCCTTTGTGAAAATGTCTGCTTCTTTTCCTTTGCTCGAAAACATTCGTTCCTCTTTCAAAATAAATTAGGGCTTCGTGATAACTGAGGCCGCCGCTTGAAATTGATGTTCGAATTGAAGTAAACTTTACCTTTGGTTCCTTCGTCAAACGAATCGTTGGCTATGATTTGCTTCGTTGTTTTGCTTTGATTATGCTTGCGGCTGCTCCCAGGATTGAGTTCGAACCTGCCGTTTAACTGCTCTGTTGTTTTGCTTTGATTCGAACTCGATTCGAGTTATTGATTTGGGATTTAATTTGCAACTTGGCTCTGTGATTTTTTGCTTGAACTCGAATACCTTCATTGCCAATGATGTTAATAATATTTGTAGGGAATGAAACCCTAAATTATCGTTCGTATATTTGACTTGGTTTCATCACGTTGTTATGCTCGCCATGCGATTTTGATCGGTTGCTTGTGATTAATCCTAACTGGTTCAATTTCGAATATTTTTCTGATGTCCTTTGCTTAATTACCACGGCTTGTTTGGTTTTCTGTTTTTGCGTTCATACGTGTTGCTCTATACTTCTGATGAATTCGAATTTTCTTAATCCTAGTTGAATTGTTCCGTTCTTTTTTCTTATGACTTGTTCATCGGTTTCTTAAGCATGTCATTTGAATTTGAGATAAATTTGACTTGATCGTCTTACCATCTGTGACTTTTTCTAAACATGTTGCTAGTTGCTGTCGAATTTCTTCGATCGATTAATTTGTTCACGGCTATGATTCTTTGGCATTTTGGCTTGACTTGGTTATTTTGAAATCCCCTGAACTTGTGCTCTGTCCACTGTTCTACATGTTTGCTTATGTAAGCTTTGGTTTATATGCATGTACATTTTGTCGACTGCTCTTGTTTCTGGTCTGTGTTTGCATTGCTTCGAGTCATGTGTACTTGATGCCTGGATTTAGCTGATCTGGTGCATTGTAGTCAGGTTGCTTCATTTATTTTCTTGTGCACTTGAGTCTGTCTGGTCCATCATTCACTAGAGTCTGGTGTGGTTAGTTGTGGTCAGTTCCATGTTGCATTTGAGGTGTGCATTCTTCAGTTGATTGCATTACATTGTTCACAATTGTTATGCTTTGTCCACTGTTTCATACATATCACTGTCTGGACTTGTGACTGCACCTGATGTATGTGTGTGTCACCGTTGTTGCACTGCCCTGATGCCATTGATATTTGAGTCTGCACTTGTATTCAGTTGCACATTTCCTTGAGTCTGGTTGCTTATATATGCACTGTGTATATACATGTCTGAATGCATGTATATCCTTTGTCCTCTTTGAGTACTTGCATTTGAACTTGTGTCCATTTTTGTGTGATTCTGCAATTGGTTTGGTTTCTTTTTGGAGACCGGAACTTGTTGGGTTCATGTGTTTGCATTTGACTGTGCAATCTGCACTGAAATGTTGTGCACTGCATGTATATATGTATACATGTGTGTTCACGCATGTATATATGTATACATGTGTGTTCACACATGTATATATGTATGTTAGCTTGTGCAGTGTCTTCCAATCTTTGTTGTTTGTGAATCCATGCCTCATTGTGTTCAAAACTGTTTGCAATGTTGTACTTCTGTTTCACCGATGTATTTGTATTGCACCTGAGTTGAATCCAGCTTCGGCTCAGGTTTGACCTTGTGCTCATATGTCTCTGCAATTTCATCAAGTGTATATCGGTGTGCACGGCCTTGTGGTATGTACAGTGATACACTGTGCATGTCACAAGTTGTTCGTGTAGATGAATTCAAAATAAATGATGACGAACAACCCAAATAACTGAGGCAAATGACATTTTCAAAATACACATTTTATTTTACACTGCAAAATATTTCTTTTTCAATTTTACTGCATCGGTATTTATTTTGTAGATAATTCAGATACTGAATATAAATTGGAATACAGCTGAAGAACAAATATGAGTGAACGAGTGATATGTAGTGAGGAAAGTTATGTAAATTAAAATTTTGTATATATAGTGAGGGCACAAATTTTGTACTATTCAAAAATTGTAATAAATATTTATTTGAATAAAATATCTGTTTGAATTTAAATTATGTTATTTATTTTATTCGGCAAATATTAATTATGTAAAAATAAAATAGTACAATAACAAATGCATTTAAATGTATATATATATATATATATTTATTATCATCAAACAAAAATCATATACTAGCATATTCAACAATAACTTATTCTTATTTTTATCCAAGGGTCATTAAGATAATTTAAGATTAAATGTACTATACATCATTTGGACTAATACCCCTACTTTACCAAATCAGTATTTTACATATTTCCTCCCTTTGTATCATCTTCTCAATTTAACCTTTTCTAAAAATTTGATCAAAAATTCAAGCACTCCCAATTGCAGTCCTTAAATCTATAGGAACACTAATTCCTACAACATATTTGAATGTACATAACCGTCTTTCATCTGTAGAAACAATCTGAAATTGAATAAATTTATTTACTAAATGCTAAATATGATTATTCTTAAACATAAGTAATTGAATCCTCGTTATATTTTCAACATACTTTTATGCTCTCATTGATCAAGTTGAAATTATAAATATCAAATAATACGAAATTAACCAAAATTTAATTGGGTGTCTTTATTACTAAAATACAAATCAAATTAGACATCTTCATATTACTAAGAAGACTTTTGGACCCACCTCTTTAAAAAAATTCAAAATGGTAAAACATCTCTTAACAAAACCATTTAAATTACACCCTATTAAACTCGCATAAATCATAAAAACATCAAAAATCAACTTGCATTATCACTACTCTCTTCAATTCATTTTTCATTCACGTATATGAACTAAATTTATTTTAAAATTAAGATAAATGATCAAATAAATGAAAATATATTCCGCATAAATCACAAATATTTGCAAAAAAATATATTCATAATTTCTACTGCAAATATTTGCAAAAAAAATCATAAATATTTGCAGTAAAAACGGTAAATATTCGAAAAAACAAATTTTTCATCAATTTTTTTAGAAACTCACAAATCTCAGGGAATTTGACAAATATAAAATTTGCTGAAAATAATTCTAGGAAAGTAATTTAAGAGGTTAGTAAGGAGGTTTTGTGCATTATATTTGGAAATAAGAGGTGCAAAGAATGATAATTGCCAATTATTATACTATTTATTGTTTGATATCCATTGATAAAGCATGTCTTTTCGCTATTTTTATTTTTCATTTAACTTTCCTTTTTTCATGATCCAAAAAAGCATTAAAAATTGCATTTGTTATAAGTGTTTACAAATTAATTTGTTTTTGTAATTCAAAGGATGGCATTTTTCTTAATTTATCTTTGCTTGAAGACAAGCACAAGTAGTTATTAATATGGAAAAATTAGTTCCTTCATATAACATTCTTGAAGCAAGTAGTAATATAACATTGATCACGTATGCAAAATTGAATATCGACAAGTGTGTTATATATTTATTCATACGATGATATGACAAGTTGACGTAATATCTAAATTATAGATTTTGTAATTCGATGTGATCAAAATACACTAAAATGACAAAACAAAAGGCAAATTATAATGAATTATTCTCTTCTTTTTTCTCACTTGAGACATACAAAATCAATTAACAAGCTTATATTTGAAATTTAATTGTTAAACAATAGCTATAAGCTTTGAATTTGCAATTTAATTTCTAAACAAATGTTTAAACTTTAAGCAAAGTAATATAACTAAATGACATTATATTTAAACTTTTCAAAATGATTAAAAAATATTCTTTTTGGATATCTAATGGTAAAAAAACATATGTTATATTAGTCTAGTTTAATTCATTATGATGTGTGTGTATTAACATATATAAGCTTGTAAGGGCCCAGTTAACCCTATTAGTATACGTTATATATTAATATATATATATATATATATAAAAGCTTGTAAGGGCCCAGTTAACCCTGCTTGTCTTGGCATACATACACATTAGTACATGTGTAGTAAATAAAATGCATGCACTATTTGATAGACCGTGCACCAAGGCCCTAGCAAAGTTTTGTGCCTTTTTGCACCGTTAATAACTATGGATAGGACCAAATCGTAAATGTAGTAACAAACTAATTTGAAGTATAAGAAAGAAATGGAAAGGAACTCGAAATAGTGGCAAAAGTGGAAAAGCATTATTTTCTATTGTTTGCAATACCGCAAATTGATGTTGTAAATTAAGTGAAAAAATTGTGACTTTTTTACATTAGTGCACCTACACATGGACAAATTGATATTGCCAATAGCGGTACTTATCAATGGTTGTAAGTTCAAACCATGATAATAAAAAATTTGTCTTCTTATAAATTGTTAAAAAAAATGTCCAAACTTATACCACTCATTTTTGATTGTCCTCATATCAATCAATCTTATTTTATCATAATATTAAATTAATCCAATAAAATATTTGTTTTTCAAAATTAAATTCTTAAATGACAAATGTAAAAGGCCGATTTTTATATTCATTTCAGACCCAAATCCACAAGAATTGACCTTGTACGGGTTATAAAGAAATTATTTACAATAGAAATTCATATTGTAAATCGCGTTGTTTATTTTCCAAATATATTTTTACGCATTGTTTATTTTGATGGTATTCGTGTTGTTGGCTATATTGGAATGAGTATAGTCAAAAGATATTTTAGGGTTTTGGATTTTCCAACTAATCATTTTTGTTATGAGATTTTGTTTTTGCTTTAGTTGACTATCATGAAACCGAGGCATGGAGTTGTTTTTGAAAAGTTTTATGCATTTGCATTTTAAGTGGTATTGTTTACAGATATTTTTTGTATTTCTCGCATTTGTTCATTAAAATCCACAAAATATACATAAGAAGGTTCAATGGCATACCTATTTTGGAGCACCCCTATCATATCTAGAGCTACACTGTTTCAAATGCTACAAAATGTTGTTGATGTTCAATCCACATATAAAGGATCATCTCTACAAAACACGAGACTATTTTGATATTTGTAGTCTTTTTCAAAACCATAAGTCAATTATTCACCATTCAAACATTTATTTTAACCGTTAAATTTGAACATCTAGTATATTATGCTACATATATTAAAATGAGCTCAAATTTTGTCGAGAATATCTTGAGTATGAGATGAAGAAAATTACCAAATTTTGTAGCATTTGAAATAGTGTAGCTCAAGATATGATTGAGGTGCTAAAGGGATGCTCCAAAATATGGATGTTGTTGTAAATGCAAGTTTTTCATTCTTCCATATTTCTTTCCACGTATATTTCAAGTTTATGTATTTATGGTTTGACAAACTACTATAAACAAAACGCATCCATGTTGACTACTTTTCGTTGTATTCTCTTGGATCGTAATAAAAAAACGGATATCAGTTGGACTATACGAACTCATTGCCGATACCATCTGCCATTTGCTGAGCAAAGGCACAATATTGCTCATACTATCTATATTGTTACAACTCATAGTTATTTGGGATTGATATTGCCTAGTACAGTAGTACACAACGTCTGAGTCACAACATTCTACCCTTCCAACACTATTTGCAAGCTACAAGCTACGGTCAAATACAACAAACATAAAATCAACAAGCTGTAAATGACCTTTCAGAAACAATCAACCTGCTCACAAGTTACAACATATCCATAAGCAATACCGATAGAAAGTTGTCTGCTGCCAACAAAGCTATTTACTACTAACGTGACAAATAAAAGTGATTTTAAAGACATTAATCATAAAAGCACAGTTGAGTAAACGTAGAATATAAGCACATTTCAAATAACTATTGTATGATATGTCTAGTAATTTTAGCTACACCCTGCATTTTCAACAAGTATTTGTACTTGCACAAATCAATTACTCAAAACTAATCATTAAAATTACGAATTTCGAATTGATTGGCTAAGAATTAGGTCCATGGTACACATCCGTTTCTGTTTCTTTCTTGCTTTCGTTAGAGCATCCCAATAGGAGTATTTTGTGAGAATGGATTCTCACAAAGTACGCAAATAGGTAGGAACTGGTTATTGTTTCCCCATTTTTTGCTACTATGTAGCACGAACCTTCTACGAGCATCGGCTAATTCAATATTCAAAATATTTAATAAATCAACAAACCAAACAGATTTAATATTTTGTGGGCCATGAATAATATACCTATTGGGTAGCCAGGAAAAAAGATACTTGCACGATAGGAAAATGATTGGTTCTATTATCACTTCATTTTCCTCCTTTCACATCTCATTCAGTTTCAAAAAATTATCACACTCCAGCTTTTTCTTTTCACCTCCCAATTCATACCGAAAATGCCCTCGTTTTTTGTTAAACCACAGTCAAATATGACGTGGTTGGTTCACGAACATCGCTCGATCCAAGTTAGGTTATTATACAAACCTCGTTCGGTCCAAATAAGGTTATTATACAAACCTCGCTAGACTCTAACTGAATTATTATACGAACCAAGTTCGGTCGGAGTAAGGTTAGTGCACAAACCTCACTTGGACCGAGCGAGGATTTTACACGAACCTCGTTTTATTGGAGCTTGTTTTCATGACTATTTTTTTTGAACGTGGTCTGTTGTGGTTTGAAGATAAAGACAATTTTGAAATATTAAAAATTGATAAAATAACGGAATGTGAAAAGAGGAAAGCAGGATGAATGGATCTGGCCTAGGAAAATTCTCCTATGCTTGCTATCCCTTTTTGGGTTGCTCCTAAAGAGTATAAATCTCATCAAAACAGAAAACAAGAAAAAGAAACGAACCATCGGGGTGATAATATTTGGCCAATCTTCTATAGGAAGACTTTATCATCTCCTCGTTTGCATCCCGTGCCAATTCTACAAACATATCCAAAAAAAGAAAATAACTAACAGAATTAATTAATGCAAAACACATATCTTAGAACAGCTCCAACCAACAAACTGCAAAAAAAAAAGGATCGAGTATATATAACACCACACGAACTTCATAAAAATCACAGCTTAACCAACCCAGTGTTTCATAAGGAGATCTCTCCGAGCTCCAATTCGCCGCCTTAGTAATCGTCCTTCTCGAATTGAATCTCGACGAAGAGTATAGCGAATTTGGGAGGTTTTCAATCAAAAAAGGAGAAGATATTTTTGGGGAAACAGGTTGTTTAGGGCTCTGTAAGGAGCAAACGAACCGAAGCTGAAATTGCGAGCGGCTGCACGAAATCAGCGAAGAAATTAGAGTGTTAGGGCGATATATCGATCTCAAATTGCTCATTTGGGGAACTAAGTTTAGGTTTTGAAATTTCAGAAAAAATAAATTAAGATTGCAATTGATCGCGGGAAAAATCCAAGATTTTAGGGCCCGTAGCAGGAAAACTGAGTTTTGTGTTTTAAATATTTACTCCAAATACAGAATTAGAAATGGAGGAGAGTCATTTTCATTTTTTAAGTGCACGATACTCCAGTCTGTTCTTCCCAACACCATGGTGGTGCTAAATGCACCATGTTTTGTGCTTCTGGCCACCATATCATGGTGTTGGGAAGAACAAACATGAATGCATATAGCAGCACACTTTTTTAATGTTAAAATTATTTTAGAACCCATCTCCAACAATTTTTGGATTACACATTACGTCATATAATTTCCAGACTTGATTATAGGTTTGCGCCTCCAAACGGCCCTATTTAATAGGCATTTGTTAAACATGTGTCTTATAATCGTATTTAAATATCTAAATTATTTAAATATTTGAACCTTGGATTGAATGTTTAAATTAATTTAATAACCTTGTTAACTCCCTTTTAAATAATAATTAATGATAGTAAACTTGTTTTTGAAGTTTGTATACAGAAATAAATACTTCGAAGAAAAATCGATAATGTGACCAAAAATCGGTTTATCAATAAATAGTTTTTTTTCAATATAAGTTGTTCGAACTCTTTGGCACTTGCCTAATGATCAAATGAACATAGTAGGAACTGATTAACACACTTTAATTCATAAAAAAAGGAATGTTCTATAAGTTTTTAATCGATAAAAGATATATTTTTTTAGGATATCAAAGGAATTAACTAAAAGGATGTGATGTAAAGGAGAAGTGATGGACACGTGGGGAAGTAAGCCTTCCATGACATGAGAGGGGGTGTGAGAACAAGCTTATGCAACACCATATGAAGCCTATATAAGGAGAGGCATACTCTTGTTAATAAATCACAAATTTACAAAACTAAAAACAAGCTCCTTTAATGTCTTCTTCTTCTCAAAATTTCTATAAAAAAAATTCGCAAAACAACTCCAAATCAACTCAAACTTTGCCACAGGCCTTAAGACAACAGTACAACACCTTCTACCAAGTTAGATTTGGAAGAAGCAAAGTCATGCTCCCCTCTCAAGAGATGGCCGTGAGCAAAATAAATCATTTTGCCTTAGAAAAACAAGTGAAAGCAGGAAAGGAGGAAGAAAAGGTGGTTGCAAAATGATGGTTGGAAGTGTTCTTGAGTTTGGTTGTGTTTGAGCATGTGTTTGGCTTGGATCTAAGTAAGTTATCTCACTATCTTATATGTATATATAATGTATATATGTTGTGTGCTTGAAATATAAAGTTAAAGTGACATAACTAAGTAAAGTTATAAACTTTGGACCCCTCTTGCTTTTGAAAGCAAATGACAACTTTATATTGTATAACATCACTTCTATTAGCCTCTTAAACATGTTGTGTAGCCTTGACTTAATGTTTAAATGGTTATTTGGATTGTGTGTTGAATTTAAGTATGTTTGAAAGTGTTTGAAGCGGTAATAGTCCCTATAAGTGTATTTCGATATCTCTTAACTTTAACTTGTATAAATTGGATATTTATGAACTTAACTTGGGATAATTTGATTTGGTTGTTCTCTACGCATATTTTAGTGTACTGAGCAGTAAAAATAGTTTGGAATGTTATAGAAATTGTGAACCAAAGTTGTTAAAGTTAGAACAAAAAGGTGGTTATAAATACACTTTGTAAATATAGCATGTTTTAAGGAAATTTTCTAAATAAATGGGAAGATATTCTTAGGGGTTTCTATCCATGGTATTTAAGTACCCTAAGGGTAGTATTTATTGTAAAACTTTCGAGTCTTAAATCATTTTTTAAAGTGGTTAAAACTAGCTGCAAAGATTGTGTTTTTCAATGTTGTTCTTTAACAAAGACTATTAACAGCATTTATAAATGTCGTAGTAAGTCGCTTATGGTTTTAAGTGTTTAAAAATGATATTTAAATCTGATATTTTTCTCTAATAATTTTATAGATGTTTTCAAACACATTTTGAAGTATTTAAAGTTGGTTTGAAGTTTAAATAAATTTTTAATAATTATATATGTATTTTCAAAGTAAAGAGGTTTTATAATATAAAACATGTTTTTCATCAAATAATAAATTGCTTATTTTCAAGTAATATTTTACATAGATATTTAAAACCTATTTACAAGTATTTTTAAAGTGTGTATGTGTGTGTGTTTGTGTGTGTATATATATAAGTTTTGAAAAAGGTAATTGACTAGGCTTAACACTAAAAGCCGATGAGGTAGACTTCTATGTTTGTGAGAGTTAAGATTGATGTCCGAGTAATGATATGAGCAATAGAGCTCTAACCTACCGTCTTTTCCCTTGATCGAGGAATAGTTAATTTGGAATATCAGAAACGTATTAATTTCGTTATTTACTTATTTGTTTGAAAGACAATTAACTTTGCTTAACGCTAAAAACGACGAAGTAGGCTTATCTATTTGTGAGGGTTAAAATTGATGTTGAATAGGGATATGAGCAATAGAGCTCGAACCTACTGACTTCCCTCTTGATCGAGGAATAGTTAAGTCGAGAATGTCGGAAACGTATTAATCATTTGTTTACTTACTCATTTATAAAAGTCATTAATACTATACTTAACGCTAAAAACCGATGAGGTAAATTTATCTATTTGTGAGATTCAAAAATGAAGTGTCTAGGCAAGGCTTTGACATGCAACCAGTGTTCTAACTTACTTAGCTTCACACTTGAATGAGAAACAGTTAAGATGGAATGTCGGAAATGAGTTGAGTATACGAACCATGATTTCTATAAGCGATCGTTTTTAATTAGATCATCAATTAGTCAACTATCAAACTTAACCGAATATTATCTTAGATCTTTAAAAAGAATGTTTTTAAAGATAATGTAACGACCGGTAAATTTATCAATTTGATAAATTATATTTATTTTTAAATATTCAAATATAAGCTTTTTAAAACATAGATTATGATGTTTTGAGCAATAATAATGATAATCTTATTTTGAATAAGTATTTACAAAAATATGTACTTTGGAAAAATATCGATAAAATGGTCGAAAATAGTTTTATCAATAAACAGCTCTATAATAATCAAAAGTCGTGCACGGAGCAGGATACATATACTTATTTATCCATTTAAACATGAATATAAAATAAAATTATTTATTTTTTTGGAAAATAAAATGTATTTATGACATCATATTAATGGCATCATATTTAATAATTGATTTATGAATTTAAATTGAGATTTAATGATTTAATAATTATTATAATTATTATAATTATTCAAATAATTGTTTTTAAAAGATGATAATTCATTTTAATTAGTTATGAAGTGATAATAAATCATTTATTAATTATAAAGATATATACTTGATTTGAAAATATAAGAAAGTTCGTATCGCTTTATCAATATAAAAGCACTTTTTGTAAACAATTATTTAATATTAATTTATATGGTTTTATAAATTAAATGTATCATTTTAATTAGTAAAAAATGATAAGAAATTAGTTTTTAAATTTGTTTACATTTATATGTAAATTAATTTATAAGTGAAAATGTGACAGGGAATTGGCTTTTCGATTTTCAACGGTTTAACGAATGAAAGTTGTTCAAAGTTGTTGCAACCTTATTTATATGTCTTGTGCACATATATAACATACACATGCACACCCCAACATATACATGAACACATATATACATACAAATATACATATACACTAATATATATATATATATTACAAAAGATCTAAGATATATTTACATAAACTTCATCCTTAAGCAAACCAAAGTCAAACTCTTAAACACATCAACTCACACACATGGAGGCACAAGGGAGTGGCAAAGTGTGTCTTGAGGTGATGGAGGCGTGTGGGCAAGGGCATTTTGGTCCATGCATGTAACGACCCGTATTTTTAACACTTTAAAAATACGAATTAAAATGAAAATTTTGATAAAAATCCGAAGGAAATAAAATTTTGTGTTGTTAAATGTGAATTACAAGTTAAAATACAAAACTGAATTCTGAAATAACTTATTTGTAAATTAAATAAAGATGTTAACTTGTAATTGAACGTAAGTAAAGATTTAAATTTGAATGTAACAAGTAATTGAATTGAATTGAATTTGATTGTAAACAACGAAATAAATAAAATGTTACATTTAATATTGAAGTTATAATATTGAAATCAACGTAAATGAATGTAATTTAATATTACTGTGAATTTAAATAAGATGGTAGTTGAAGAAAATGAAAGTAAATGAATTATAAACTATTGATAATAATGTATAAGTAAATGGTTGATTCAATAATGAAAGTGTAAATCGAAATAAAAGAATTCAATTGGAATTAAATAACTTGAATTTGAACTATAATATAATTGAACACTGAATCTAATGTAATATTTTATACTGGATTTATAATGGGAAAACTGCATTGTAAAAGATTGTTAATTACTGTGAAATAAAAAAATGAAATTTGTGAACAATTGAAATTTGATTTAAAAGTTAATAATTTAAAATTGGGAATTTTATATTGAAATTAGACTGTAGAGATAGCCATTTTTACAACTATCTCGGATTTTGACGAAACCAGTTTCATCGGATCCGTAACAGTGAATTATTGTAAGGTTTCAATTTTCGTAGCAATCGGACTTGTCGTTTGATCGTGCGAGCTTGAAACGCGTAGAAATTTAACGTCGTTAATTAAAATAATCGACTTCAAAAAGCTATCTTCCATATACGATTGAATTAGGCCTTGAGACTAGTTCCATTGCGTCCGGAACGGGGGTAAAACCTTATAAACGCCTGGCGGTACGTCTCGTTTGGAGTTCGGACGATTTTGGACCTAACTTTTTAAATACGCACTCAAAACCGAGACAGTTTTATCATTTTTCATTTCAAACCATGGCCGCCACCTATTCCATGGTTGAAATTGCTCGAACTTCTTTTCTTAATATCTCTCAATCCGTTCAACGAAATCGAAAAATTCCAAAAGCAAAAGTGTAGATCTCGGCGAGCTCTTCAAATCCATACGGTTGATTCGTGCTAATTCGTCACGGATTGGTCCAGATCTGGCTTTGAAGTCGTGCGTATTTTCTTGGTTTGCGTGCAAACGGCGGCGACTGGTGATGCGAAACTTCTGGCGTTGGTGGCTCTCCTGGAGGCGCTCGCATGGGGACATCTTGATCGAACTCCGGCTGCCTCGAGTTGCGTGCGTTTTGTGGTGGTTGTTGCGTTCATGGGTTCGGCTGTGCTAATGCGCGTAAAGAAGAAGAAGAAGGTTAAACGATTAATTAATTGCTAATCATGTTTTAAATTATATCGTTATATTAATTTAAGCGTAACTTTTGCATACGAGGTCCGTTCGGGCGAAACAGGTGGCGTTGGAATCGCGGCGACGAGAGCTACGCTGCAGTTTAGATCCGAAGACATTTGGAGCTCGTTAAAATTTTAGGTTAAATCGAACGTTGTTCGATTTGATTTAAAATCGAAACTCAAGGTGAGTGTTTATACGCTCACAATTGACTAAAATATCTTTATGGTAGTTAAATTTGACATTATGAAGTGATATGAATTTATTGTCGTTGTTTGATAAAAATTTAATTGTCATATAGATTGTCGTATGAATTCACCGTTGAAAATTTAAATTGACAGTAAATTGAAATTAGGATTTAATTGAAATCAAATTTCCCGATATTGATAACTATGAAATTGTCGTGAATTGTATTGTCTAGTGGATGATTTATTTCGATGGATGCTATTGGTTGATATTTAAATGTTTGGATGTTTATTTGCTTATATGTATCCTGTTATACATACATATGACACTACGATTGGTTTATGTGATATATATTCATCCCTGACATTTAACTGAAATAAATAATCACTTGGCCATAGGTTAGAGAATTATATACGGACACCGGGTTGGTTAAATTAAATGATTTTAAAAGTTGTTTTGAAATTATTTAAATGAATTGATTTAAGAATAAAAATCCAATTTATGGAAATTGAATTATTTTGAATTGAAGCTCGAGATGTTGGAATTTAAACTTGGTAAATGAAATGGTTTAATTATTCGAAGTTTAGATTTTAAGAAAAATTGAAATACGGCGTAAATTTTCGAAAGATTGATTTGTTTTAAAAGATTAGACTTTTAAGCGAACTCTGAATATTTCTAAGAAAATTTATATGAAATGATATTTCAAGTGGAGTTTGGAATTGAAAATTGATTTGAAATTGAGATTTAATTAATTTGGAATTTAATTGAAATTCAAAGAAATTTGTGAATTGGACTAAATTGAAATTATTGAATTAAATTTGAAGATAAAATTGATTTGAATAGGATTTGAACTGAAATTGATTTGGAATGTAATACTTAAATGAATTCTTGAAATCCGAATGTTAATCTAAGTTTATTAAATTGGAATTGTTCCAGAAATTAAGTAAACTACTTAATACGGATGTTTAATTTAAAGAATATTCTAATTTGAATACGAAATGGTTTTAAAGCGAATCTTATATTCTTATATAAATATATGAACTGTTTTGAAATGTGAAATATTTAAAGTTTCGAAATATATTGGAAGTAAAATTGTTTATTTTGTGGTTCAAATATGTATTTGAAATTGATAATTTGAAATGGTTTATTGAGAAGCTGAATCGAGTTGAAATTGATGATTTGAGATTTGATTAAATTTTAAATTTTGGAATTCGAGTTTATGTGAAATCGAAATGAGATTTTATGGCGAAAAGTGATTTTGAAATCGAAATGAGATTTTTTGGCGAAAAATGATTTTGAAATCGAAATGAGATATTGAGGCGAAAAATGATTTTGAAACGGAATCTTACATCTTGAATAGATATGATGATATTTGAAATGGATTTGATTTTGAAGCGAATATGATATTTTGATATCAATTATGAATCGATTTGAAAATGTAAAAGATCGAACCGGTGTGAAAAATATAACGTAGTTATTAAAGAGACCGGGATCGGATATGGACATACTCTCTGTCGATACCGAAAACCACTTTAATAACTAATACACGTGGAGTGTTGATCCAGAATGAAGTGGATGGTTTTGGTGAACGTGTTGATTTGAAGAAAGAGAACGATTTTGGATGACCCCTGACATGACTAAAACAGGAGCCGCGCCGGGCCATTGAGGTTCGCCACCTCTAGCGGACACACTTCTTCGATACCATGTCTATTACTTTTGTGATTCGATTTGGGTGCACCCCGCGATTTGGGAGTGTTGTTTCGCGGTGTTGGGGTAGTAGCTGCTATGCCCAACATCAGTCTGGATCACGCAACTACTAGTATCCTAGTTGGTATTGCCTCATGTACCTTGTCATACTGATTATCCTATTCGCGACCACTACGATTTTGGTTTGTACCTTTAGTATATGGATTGCCCTCTGGTGACTTCCGGTTTTGGGGAAACTACGGTCTTGTATATGCTCTTGGGAATATAAACTGTGTTAAAGGTGGAATGGGCCATGGCTTAACGCTATTTTAATACTTTTACTTTAATGTAGACATATTATAATAGCGTATTGTACTACATAGTAGATAGTTTAACGGATCCTTGAGAGATGGAAAATCCCGTAACATCTCTTAAGTTATTGCACTCACGTTGACACTGGACAGGAGATGTCAAACCCCGTAACCATCTCTAACGCCGTCACACTCATATTTTCTTATTCGATTTGACTTACATGAGATATTTTAGTCCTGACTCGAGTGTTTTGTCTTTTCATTACGCTCGGGTCAGCCTGAGCATTTCAGATAAGGTTGAAGATCTATTTTGGAGGACGAAGACGGAGTTTGGTATTACATCATTTGTATTCTACTACCATATTATTTTTCCGCTGCATTATTGTATTATCTCTGATATGTATGTAACTCTGATGTATGATGTATAATAATAATCAAATTTATTTATTTAACAGCTTCATGAACTGTTATTTTATTATTATATCTTGTTCCTTCCGCTGCAAGATTCTGAGTTTGTTTCTGTTCTTTCCTTTCTTTTCTTATTTAACCCCAATAACTATCTGTATTTTGGATTGTTTGAGTCGGCATGTGTGTATGTTTTGTCGACTTGAACGGTCAAAAATGCGGGTCGTTACACTTGGTATCAGAGCTTTGGTTTAGCGATAAACCTTGGCTCTAGTGGGGAATAACTCATTGAAATAGAGGTAAACTATATGAATGAGTTGAGTGTATATGAGAGAGCGTATTTGTAATTTTGATATAAAAATGGTTTTATATTGTGTTAATTTGTTCCGTTGAGTATTTATGAATTCTGGTTGGTACTTGGGACGCCAAGGCATCGATAGGAATTTCTAAACACTCGAATAGGACAGATTGACATAATATTGTTTTGGATTATATTCTATATATAAAAGACCTAACTTGAAAATTTATAAATTTTGATTGTATTGGTTAGAGATGATAATATTAGATTATCATCGTTTATTGTTGATTAGTCAATATTTCTAACTATTGACTATTGAATGATTTTAAGAAATGAAACTTGTAAATATGATTGACAATGAATATAAATGGTAAATAAAATGAAATAAAAATGAATTTAAATTAAGATGGAGAATTTAAATTCCGGTGTTTTGAAAATTTATTAACAAAAATTTGAAATGTATAATATAAGTATTATATGATAGTATATTCGATTAGAAATTGTTTTCAAAGGATTTCAAATGAAGTAAGTGTTATACTCCCCTCTTGACACTAGAGAATGATTTCGGTGATGAGTGCACGCATCATCGACGTTTATTTTCGAGAGTCCAAGTGGGGGAGATCACTTAATAGTTTTTCTAAACCCTGTTTTGATTAAAATTGAATTTTATTTTGTATTCTCTATAGTATGATTTGATATATAAATTATATAAGTATATATTATTTCAAAACTTGATTTGAAATGAAACCGGGATTGGAATTCTTGAGTTCTTTAATAATTAATGATTTTTCTTTTAATGGTTGAAATGAATTAATACTTGAATCATTACGGAACTTCTGAATTGCGAAATGAGAAATGAACCTAAGAGCTAAGTGAAATATCAATTGAAGTAGAAATCCTTAGAATTAGGAAATTATGAATTTAAAATAAAATTGAAACTGTAAAACTCGCATAGTATTAAATTTCATTCTATAGCATAGATATAACTTACCAAATCATTTAAGAAGTTCAAAAATGTTATATGAATTGTTAATTGGATAATATACAAGTATAGGTTTGAATAATGAAATATGCATTTAATTAATGGTTTGCAAATATAAATAAAATTGTTAGTAAATAATTGGAATTTAAATTAACATTTAAAGATGATTCACAATTATGTTAATATAAAATGGAAATACTATATGTGAATGTAAATGTGAAATTAAATTATAGTGAAATTTAAGTAATGACTTAAGAATTAATTAATTGAAAATTCAACTTTGAATGAAAAGAGGTTGTATGTTGTTTAACTACATTCTATTTGCATAACTATAACTTACCAAATACTTAAAAAGTTTAAAATGCTAATAAGGATAAGTAGAGGAATAATATACCAGTGTGAGAGTGAATAATAAAATGTGAAGATCTATTGATAGTTGTAAATATAAAGGAAATTTAAGTTGTAAAATGAATTAAATTTAAAATTAATTAAATATAGAATTAGTAAATGGAAACTAATTAAATTTGAATAAAACTAAATGTCAATAAACTTGGAAGTGTATGAAATTAAAATTTTGACTTGGAAATGTATAATTGATTTATTATAGATTTGGATGGATGTTAATGTTTGATATGCATTGGTTGTTAGATGGATGATAATTGATTAAATAGAATTCAATAGTGTTAATGGAATTGAATAAACGGAATAAAATTTTAAATAATTAAATTCAAATTTGAAGCAAAGTGAAATTAAATATAATTGAATTCAAATTAAATTGAAGCAAATTGACTTGAATTTAAATTAAGAATGAAACAAACTTGAATAAATTGGAAACAAATCGAATGTAAACTTATTTCATGGATATATAAGAAAATAAACGACTTTGTGTTTGTGATTGTTTCTTTAGAAAATTTGAAGATTGATGGTTTGTACTTTGAAATAACAAAAGCAAAATTTGAAAAATCCAAAATACTCAAAGAGAGCTGAAATGAAAATAGCCATAACTTTTAAATGGTTGAACGAAATTAGACGATCTTAGACTTTTCAGAAAGCCTGGAAACTGTGCTACATGTTTTGTTTAGAATGTTTTGATAAATACCTTCATCCACTAGGCTTAAAACACCAATATTAGTCGCTGGCCTGTGCGAAGTAGAAATCTGAAGCACCTTAGTATTCTTGCCATAACTTTTTACTGGTGTATCGGATTTTGACAATCTTGCCCTTTCTGGAAAGCTTAGAACTTAAGATAAAACTTTTGTTTTAAATGTCTTGTGTTTTTCTGTCATTTAGAGGGTCAAAAACGTGAGGGAACGTCGCTGACCTGCGCAATTCATTGCCAGGCTGAGGCGTATCTATTTAGTAAAACTGTCGTAACTTTTGAATGTAAGGTCCGAATTCAATGATTTTGGACATTCCGGAAAGCCTGAAACGAATGCAACAACTTTTGTTTAGATTCCATTGTCAAATTTTATCGTTTAGGTGACCAAAAACTGAGATTCGTTTGCTGTCCTGGAATTGGAATTTCAGTTTTGAAGCTAAACATGTAATATGTGTGTCGTTTATGATAAGTATATCGATCTATCTTTATATGCATGGTTCTAACTTGGTTATTGAGCACTTTAGTAGGTAGCAAAGGGGTTGCGCTTCGCCTGTGGAGCTCGCTTCTGCGCTAAATGCAAAATGTAAGTTAAAATGCTAATAAACGCTTAATAAAAGGTATGTTCTCGGATTACAGTTTATGTTGTGGTATATTATTGTGTTCCCCATGTTTTGGGATGCTTCATTCTTGTAATGAGATGTATATCATGCAATTATTACCGCTGTGAAATTTTTCGGTCCTAGCCGCGCAAAGGAGGTGCTGCCGAAATTTTTCAAAAATCCGGGAGTTAGAAAATTTTGTGAAAAAAAAAAATCCTATAACTAAATTTTGCAAATAAGTAGAATATTTTGAATGAATTATATCTAAATGATGTTTTCCCCTTCTCCATTCCTTTTCGAGGACGAAAAGTTTTAAGTGGGGGAGAATGTAACGACCCGTATTTTTAACACTTTAAAAATACGAATTAAAATGAAAATTTTGATAAAAATCCGAAGGAAATAAAATTTTGTGTTGTTAAATGTGAATTACAAGTTAAAATACAAAACTGAATTCTGAAATAACTTATTTGTAAATTAAATAAAGATGTTAACTTGTAATTGAACGTAAGTAAAGATTTAAATTTGAATGTAACAAGTAATTGAATTGAATTTGATTGTAAACAACGAAATAAATAAAATGTTACATTTAATATTGAAGTTATAATATTGAAATCAACGTAAATGAATGTAATTTAATATTACTGTGAATTTAAATAAGATGGTAGTTGAAGAAAATGAAAGTAAATGAATTATAAACTATTGATAATAATGTATAAGTAAATGGTTGATTCAATAATGAAAGTGTAAATCGAAATAAAAGAATTCAATTGGAATTAAATAACTTGAATTTGAACTATAATATAATTGAACGCTGAATCTAATGTAATATTTTATACTGGATTTATAATGGGAAAACTGCATTGTAAAAGATTGTTAATTACTGTGAAATAAAAAAATGAAATTTGTGAACAATTGAAATTTGATTTAAAAGTTAATAATTTAAAATTGGAATTTTATATTGAAATTAGACGGTAGAAATAGCCATTTTTACAACTATCTCGGATTTTGACGAAACCAGTTTCATCAGATCCGTAACAGTGAATTATTGTAAGGTTTCAATTTTCGTAGCAATCGGACTTGTCGTTTGATCGTGCGAGCTTGAAACGCGTAGAAATTTAATGTCGTTAATTAAAATAATCGACTTCAAAAAGCTATCTTCCATATACGATTGAATTAGGCCTTGGGACTAGTTCCATTGCGTCCGGAACGGGGGTAAAACCTTATAAACGCCTGGCGGTACGTCTCGTTTGGAGTTCGGACGATTTTGGACCTAACTTTTTAAATACGCACTCAAAACCGAGACAGTTTTATCATTTTTCATTTCAGAAACCCTAATTTCAAACCATGGCCGCCACCTATTCCATGGTTGAAATTGCTCGAACTTCTTTCCTTAACATCTCTCAATCCGTTCAACGAAATCGAAAAATTCCAAAAGCAAAAGTGTAGATCTCGGCGAGCTCTTCAAATCCATACGGTTGATTCGTGCTAATTCGTCACGGATTGGTCCAGATCTGGCTTTGAAGTCGTGCGTATTTTCTTGGTTTGCGTGCAAACGGCGGCGACTGGTGATGCGAAACTTCTGGCGTTGGTGGCTCTCCTGGAGGCGCTCGCATGGGGACATCTTGATCGAACTCCGGCTGCCTCGAGTTGCGTGCGTTTTGTGGTGGTTGTTGCGTTCATGGGTTCGGCTGTGCTAATGCGCGTAAAGAAGAAGAAGAAGGTTAAACGATTAATTAATTGTTAATCATGTTTTAAATTATATCGTTATATTAATTTAAGCGTAACTTTTGCATACGAGGTCCGTTCGGGCGAAACAGGTGGCGTTGGAATCGCGGCGACGAGAGCTACGCTGCAGTGTAGATCCGAAGACATTTGGAGCTCGTTAAAATTTTAGGTTAAATCGAACGTTGTTCGATTTGATTTAAAATCGAAACTCAAGGTGAGTGTTTATACGCTCACAATTGACTAAAATATCTTTATGGTAGTTAAATTTGACATTATGAAGTGATATGAATTTATTGTCGTTGTTTGATAAAAATTTAATTGTCATATAGATTGTCGTATGAATTCACCGTTGAAAATTTAAATTGACAGTAAATTGAAATTAGGATTTAATTGAAATCAAATTTCCCGATATTGATAACTATGAAATTGTCGTGAATTGTATTGTCTAGTGGATGATTTATTTCGATGGATGCTATTGGTTGATATTTAAATGTTTGGATGTTTATTTGCTTATATGTATCCTGTTATACATACATATGACACTACGATTGGTTTATGTGATATATATTCATCCCTGACATTTAACTGAAATAAATAATCACTTGGCCATAGGTTAGAGAATTATATACGGACACCGGGTTGGTTAAATTAAATGATTTTAAAAGTTGTTTTGAAATTATTTAAATGAATTGATTTAAGAATAAAAATCCAATTTATGGAAATTGAATTATTTTGAATTGAAGCTCGAGATGTTGGAATTTAAACTTGGTAAATGAAATGGTTTAATTATTCGAAGTTTAGATTTTAAGAAAAATTGAAATACGGCGTAAATTTTCGAAAGATTGATTTGTTTTAAAAGATTAGACTTTTAAGCGAACTCTGAATATTTCTAAGAAAATTTATATGAAATGATATTTCAAGTGGAGTTTGGAATTGAAAATTGATTTGAAATTGAGATTTAATTAATTTGGAATTTAATTGAAATTCAAAGAAATTTGTGAATTGGACTAAATTGAAATTATTGAATTAAATTTGAAGATAAAATTGATTTGAATAGGATTTGAACTGAAATTGATTTGGAATGTAATACTTAAATGAATTCTTGAAATCCGAATGTTAATCTAAGTTTATTAAATTGGAATTGTTCCAGAAATTAAGTAAACTACTTAATACGGATGTTTAATTTAAAGAATATTCTAATTTGAATACGAAATGGTTTTAAAGCGAATCTTATATTCTTATATAAATATATGAACTGTTTTGAAATGTGAAATATTTAAAGTTTCGAAATATATTGGAAGTAAAATTGTTTATTTTGTGGTTCAAATATGTATTTGAAATTGATAATTTGAAATGGTTTATTGAGAAGCTGAATCGAGTTGAAATTGATGATTTGAGATTTGATTAAATTTTAAATTTTGGAATTCGAGTTTATGTGAAATCGAAATGAGATTTTGTGGCGAAAAGTGATTTTGAAATCGAAATGAGATTTTTTGGCGAAAAATGATTTTGAAATCGAAATGAGATATTGAGGCGAAAAATGATTTTGAAACGGAATCTTACATCTTGAATAGATATGATGATATTTGAAATGGATTTGATTTTGAAGCGAATATGATATTTTGATATCAATTATGAATCGATTTGAAAATGTAAAAGATCGAACCGGTGTGAAAAATATAACGTAGTTATTAAAGAGACCGGGATCGGATATGGACATACTCTCTGTCGATACCGAAAACCACTTTAATAACTAATACACGTGGAGTGTTGATCCAGAATGAAGTGGATGGTTTTGGTGAACGTGTTGATTTGAAGAAAGAGAACGATTTTGGATGACCCCTGACATGACTAAAACAGGAGCCGCGCCGGGCCATTGAGGTTCGCCACCTCTAGCGGACACACTTCTTCGATACCATGTCTATTACTTTTGTGATTCGATTTGGGTGCACCCCGCGATTTGGGAGTGTTGTTTCGCGGTGTTGGGGTAGTAGCTGCTATGCCCAACATCAGTCCGGATCACGCAACTACTAGTATCCTAGTTGGTATTGCCTCATGTACCTTGTCATACTGATTATCCTATTCGCGACCACTACGATTTTGGTTTGTACCTTTAGTATATGGATTGCCCTCTGGTGACTTCCGGTTTTGGGGAAACTACGGTCTTGTATATGCTCTTGGGAATATAAACTGTGTTAAGGGTGGAATGGGCCATGGCTTAACGCTATTTTAATACTTTTACTTTAATGTAGACATATTATAATAGCGTATTGTACTACATAGTAGATAGTTTAACGGATCCTTGAGAGATGGAAAATCCCGTAACATCTCTTAAGTTATTGCACTCACGTTGACACTGGACAGGAGATGTCAAACCCCGTAACCATCTCTGACGCCGTCACACTCATATTTTCTTATTCGATTTGACTTACATGAGATATTTTAGTCCTGACTCGAGTGTTTTGTCTTTTCATTACGCTCGGGTCAGCCTGAGCATTTCAGATAAGGTTGAAGATCTATTTTGGAGGACGAAGACGGAGTTTGGTATTACATCATTTGTATTCTACTACCATATTATTTTTCCGCTGCATTATTGTATTATCTCTGATATGTATGTAACTCTGATGTATGATGTATAATAATAATCAAATTTATTTATTTAACAGCTTCATGAACTGTTATTTTATTATTATATCTTGTTCCTTCCGCTGCAAGATTCTGAGTTTGTTTCTGTTCTTTCCTTTCTTTTCTTATTTAACCCCAATAACTATCTGTATTTTGGATTGTTTGAGTCGGCATGTGTGTATGTTTTGTCGACTTGAACGGTCAAAAATGCGGGTCGTTACAATGCACATTTGGATATTTATTATTTAAATTGAGATTTAATAATTTAATAATCATTATAATTATTCAAATAATTATTTTTAAAGGATAATAATTCATTTTAACTAGTTATGAAGTGATAACAAATCATTTATTATTTATAAAGATATATACTTGATTTGAAAATATAAGATAATTCATATCGCTTTATCAATATAACAGCACTTTTTGTAAACAATTATTTAATATGGTTTTATAAATTAAATGTGATCATTTTAATTAGTTAAAAATGATAAGAAATTAGTTTTTAAATTTGTTTACATTTATATGTAAATTAGTTTATAAGTGAAAATATGACCGGAAATCGGCTTCTCGATTTTCAACGATTTAACGAACGAAAGTTGTTCAAAGTTGTTGCAATCTTGTTTATATGTCTTGTGCACATATATAACATACACATGCACACCCCCAACATATACATGAACACATATATACATACAAATATACATATACACTTATATATATATATATATATAACAAAAGATCTAAGATATATTTACATAAACTTCATCCTTAAGAAAACCAAAGTCAAACACTTACACACATCAACTCACACACATGGAGGCACAAGGGGGGTGGCGTAGTGCGTCTTGAGGTGATGGGGTGCGTGGGCAAGGGCATTTTGGTCCATGCACGTTTAGATATTTATTTCCAAAAAATTTCCTATAAATACATATCCATTCTTTCATAATTTTACCACTATTATTCATCTTCTTCTTCCTCAAGCTATTTTCATGGCTTCCTACCTAAGAAAAATTAGAATTTTTTTCTATATAATTATATATACATTAGCGATCCACTTCAAAACAAGCTCAAACCACTCCTTCCTCCTCTCTAAACTCACGGCCACCACCTCCTACCACCAAGGATGAGCCCATCTCCACTTTCAAGCTTAAGCTAAGTCCAATCAAAGGTCCACAACTCGGTTCCATATGCTTTGATTTAATCGTAGTGAAGCTATAGCGAATTTTCGTAAAGTTAGAAACCAATGAAGGTGGGAAACTCTATTTATATTATGATATTTTGGATGATATATATATTTGGTTATTTTTGGTTGTGATGATTGTGAACCATGTTTGGATATGATAATATGTTTGTTTGGATGTGTAAATAATTCACATTTAATACACATCGAATATCACAAAGGAAATCACTTTCTTTTAAATAAATGAAATGGTGCATATGAGATTGTTAAACTCTTTAAAATGGTTTAAAATGATTTAGAAATGTTTTATAAACATTTAAAAGTGTTTCGACAAAGTTTGCAAAGAATATGAAAATTGAGTTAAAATAGGCGCGTCGCGTAACGGTAGTTCGCAATTTTGCGCCGGAGAAAGTTATCCATTTACACGATGGAATCAGAGTCGGAGTTCTTTGGAATAAGAATTTTCCTAACTCTTATAATCATAGTTTTCAAACAAAAGAAAACAATCGAGTTTTCGTTTAGTAAATTTTGAAATATGAGCAAAACAAGTTTTCAAAATAGTCGCGGTTTGACAGTTCGGAAACCAAAGCGATAAATTCTTTAAAAATGATATTTTTAATTCTCTAAAAAAATGGAATAAATTCTATAAATATTTTAAAATGTTTAAAACAGATTTGAGTTATAAAAATGGATTTCTAAATGATCGAAAAGTTGTTTTGATCAAATAAGCCTCAAAAGCACTATTCGCAGCACTTTTTGCAGCACATTTAATAACTTTTGAAATATGGCTTTAAACTTCAATATTCTTTCCCAAATCTTTTATAAATGTTTTCAAAAAAATAATTAGGTATTTTAAAGATAATGTGGAAGTTTTATAATTTATTTTAAAAGAGTTTAAATAAACGATTTAAAGAAAAGCTGTTATAATTAAGTGATTTAATCTTGGCTCTAAAAGCCAATGAGTAGACTGAATTTTTATATCCGTGAGATCCGGATGTGATGTGCTTAAACTAAGAAGATGTTCAGAAGCAACCGGTGCCCTGGCCTCTTTCCTGGGCGAGGAATAAATAAGGTGAAATGTCGGAATTGAAATAAGTATAAAAGATTCAAATTTACAAATTTAATCTAATATAACTTGGATTATATAGAAATAATCTTCATATACTTGGTATTAAATTTCGAGGAGGGAACCTGTACTTTCCGTGTGAATTTAAAAGCTAATTTCACAGTTATTCGAAGAATAGTAAAGGTTGAATACGAAAATTTATGTTGAGTAGAATTAGTATAATTTCTATCGACCTTTTTTTTACTCAATAAGATTTTGCAATGTGATTTATGAGAAATGGTTTTAATTTGGTATTTCCAAAGTTAAAGAGAGATTTAACGATTCCATATATATTGAAAACGAATATGATTTAAAGATTTATATCTCTAAACGATATACTTTATTTGACAAAAGATATTAATGAATGAAATGAAAATCACCCTCAAACTTAACATATGTTTATCGGTTATTGGTTCGAGGAACCGAGGTTGGATTTAGGTGATCCCTACCCAAAAATCACTTCGAACCAATGTACGCGTTCGAATGTGAAGACTTGGAATGATAATAAATAGAATGAAGGGCTATTTGCCACTATCCCTCGGGGGAAATTTCTCATATCATATATATGTGGCAGTAGTATTTTCATTTGATCTTCAATGCAAGGGCTGCTCGCTACTATTCCTAGAGGTGATTCTTGAAAGAATATAGTAGGAGAGTTCCTTCGGTTTGTTCGGTTCCTATACAACTTGTATGGAAGAATGTCTGACATTGCATTTCTAAAATGCACGTACATTGATTTTTACAAATGTACATCTATTTGGTGGTGTAGGAGGTAACTCCCCTATGCTTAACACCTTTTTCTGAGACGTACGAGCTCATAGGTTGTACATTTGTGGAAATCATTAGCATGTGATGGGATTAGAAATATGGCATTCAAAGTGGACTGTGTTATGTGAAAGGTAATCGTTACCTCGGGTCTCATCACCCGGAAATGGTTTAAACAGGGCATGCCATAAGGCTATGTGGTTCGCAACCATTAGGGTGTAGTCATCATCTTTCTAGATTACCCTCTATATATCGGGTATGTTGTGTATGCTATGAGAGCTCTCGGCTAGGTCGGGAACGACCGATGTGATGTCATATTCGGTTCTATCCGCCATTAGATGGGTCCACGGGTTGATCGGTCTTGCCAGGTGCAGAGGTTTCAAAGGTGTTGATCCTTGGTACATCCCTCTAGAGATGTATTGTACAGAAGGTAGTTCCTTATCTTATATTGTATGAAAATCCATTCTCCAATAAGTACCTTCAAACTTGATTATATAACCTATTATGCTGGAATTTAACCAAAGTAACAACTTCGGTTAAGATTATATAAGTTTACATGAAAAGTGTTTTCAAAGGAACGTCATTAGAAATAATATTACCAAATTTTTCGTAGCAAATGGTTTGGTTATCATAAAGTAAAAACTTGTTCCGTGTTTATGTGCGGCGTGGTCATTTGAGGTACCCTTTGTTTTCAAATATCTGTATTTTGAGTTTCTCACACCAGTCTCGTGACTGACCCAGAGTTTATTTTCCTTTTTCCTTAAACTCTGAGTGCCCTATTTTTTCGAACAACCAAATAAATAGTCAGGTTTAATTTGGAGCATTGTGATGGAGCTTAAAGTCTAGAGTTGAAGATGTTCCTATGGATAATTCTCCATTTCCATTTCCACCGCATTGGTTTACTGATTGTATTCAGCATTTATAAGGACAGAGATTTATAACTATCCAGGCTGATTTATTGGATAGACTCTAATAAATGTATTTAAAATTTCCATTGTAAAGATATATATTGAAATAATATATATTATCCTATTCGTGTAAGATTCTATTCTATCTTTATTTTCTTTTTACCCTTTACTATCATTCCTTCCGGCACTTGGTTTTGCGACACGTGAATAACGAGGATGTATTAGTATCGATTTCTGAGGGTCGAAAGGGCGGGTCGTCACATTTGGTATCGAAGCTTAGGTTGAGCGAACACATGAGCCTGATAGGGGGTAAAGTCTCATCGGAGATAAGGTTAGTAATAACCTAGAATGAGTAACGCGTTAGAGATAGGGTTAGTGACACCCTAGAATGAGTTGAGAGTATTATATATGAGCGCGTATTCGTTATTGATATATAAAAATGATTTGTTTTGAAAATATGGTAAATGAAATAATTTTACCTAAGTTCATATTTTAAATATAAAGAATATATTTTGGAAAATATAGTTAGTTATGATATTAAAGTCATAAATTGGATAATTATTTTGAAAACAAGTTAGTTAAATCAAGAATATACATCTTGTGATTAGAATTTCACTATTTGACTATAAGATGTTTAATAATGGTATTGAGGGGATTAAGAATAGGGAGGAAAGCCTAAGATTTGGATATTGAGAACTTTAATCTAAAAGGATGTTTTTAGAAAGGATTTTGAAAGTCGATGATAATAATGTTTGGAAAACATTTTTAAAGAATCAAAAGGATTTTTTTTGGAAAGAGAAAACATTTGGATAAAGATCTCAATTTTCTTCCTAAGTATTGATCAAACCTTAATTTGAAAAGCGATATACTTGTAAGTTAGGATAAATACCTAGCGTCTGCTTCTAAGTATTTGTGTTTGTATTTGTAGAATCCATACGGAGGGAAGTATTCAAAAGAAGAGATCTCAAGAGTAAATTGGGGCGGGATCGGATAGCAGTTGTTATCCAAAAACCACTTCGAACCAACGTAAACGTTCGAATTGGAAATAGTAAAGGCAAGGTCTAAGATAAAGACTTTGAAGCGCAAGGACTATTTGCTACTAACCCTGAAGGTGATTCCAAAATGGGTGTAGTGGAAATAGTGCCTTTGGTTCGTTCATCTCCTGAACGACTTGTATGGATGAGTTCTTACATTATGTCAACATCTAGAAGGCAATGTTAGCATCCCAAGTGGTGGTGCTATAGTAAAGGTAAACGTAGCCTTAGGCCTCATCAACCAGAAATGACCAAAACAGAGTATGCAGCAGGGCTATGTGGGTCACTCCCATTAGGGTATGCCATCACCATATCTAGAATCGATATTTGACCCATTTTGTATGCTTCGATATGGTTGCTAATCCCAACCATGGTGGTGATGTATTCGGTACTACTAGTCAAGTGGTAGGTCGGTTCTGTGTAGTAGGGGTACAAGATGTTCTTGTCAAACCCTAGGTGTATTTTATCTAGAGGTACACCTTCGAAAGGTAGTTCCTTATATGGTCATATATGGAATCCATTCTCAATAAATGTCGTACGGATTTAGTTGTATCCAAATATTGAAATGTGAGATGCAAACAATTCAGTTATGTTCTATTTTACTTGAAAACCCTAGACATTATCATAATATCAATGGATTTCTATATAAAGTGTTTTGGTTATCGTAAGGTAAAAGCCCGTCCATGTTTATGTGCAGCATGGTTTTACGAGATACCCTTGATTTTAAGAGTGTTTTACAAGTAAAAAATTTAGTTGTTTGAGTTTACTTACACCAGACCCATGTCTGACTCGGAGTTTATTTTCTTTCCCTAAAACTCTTGGGTACGTCAATTTTTATGAGTAGCCAAGTGATCTAGGTTTCTCACAATTGCATTTTAAAGGAGCTGGAGCAGGTGGCTTCAACGTTAGTTAGCTACTATGTTATTCCGTTGTGTATAGATGTATGTATTTTGTATTAGTGATGTAAAGACAGGTAGTTATAACTGTCCTGGTTTGGAACTTGTACTATTATGACTCTGATGTATTATTATTATGGCAGTACCTATGTAAACTCTTATGTTGATTAATATATATATTATTTTTTTCCGTTGTGAGATTCTATGATTGTTAGTTTTTCTTCTTATCTTCCTTTTTCTTTTTACCCATAATGGTTCGTCTTTCGGAGTAAGAATGCCTATGTTAGTTACATGGTCATTATACTATCTTGTTTTGTTGGGCTTGTTTTATCATGTTGGTCATTACATTATTTTATTTTATCACGCTGGTCATTATACTAGATTGTTTTATTAGTTGGATTCTTTTCTTAAATCCTAATAATTAAAGATTCTAATTTGTTTTATTTAAAAAGACATGCATTAGGTTTATTATAACGACCTATAAATTAACTGTTTTATATTTGAATATTTAAATCATTTTTAAATATTTAAGCAATGGATTTTAATAACCAAATAAACATATTTCAAACATTAATTAATGATATTAAAATCATTTTCAAATTTTGTTTACCAAAATAATTAGTTTAAATAAAAATAGGAAACGTGACCGAAAAACGTATTCCGAAATTTCGATTTTTCGGCCTCGTAAAGTCATCGAAAATATTATGCACATTTTTGTATCACTCATATACACATGCACACACATGCACATATGTCATGTAATAAGATAATCAATGTATTAAAGTTAATAATCAAGCTTAGTTTAAATATAAAACTTGATTTGACATAAAATGCACAAAATATATAAAATAAACTTAGGAAATTAATTAAGTACCCTAACAATAACCTAAACAAGTACCTAAGGCATGGTGGAGGGTGGATCTAGGGGGTGCGTGTGCTTCTAAGGTGAGGGTGGAGTTATAGAAGCATGCACATGACAACATTTAATATATTTTAAATGTTTAAGTTAATTTAAATTAATACTCCACTTCTTTTCCTATACATACCCACCATCTCCACACATTCTCACTTCACATCCTCGTTTTCATATTCACTTACTTCTCTTCTCTTCATGTTCGAGAATATCCATGGCTTCTAAAATTATTTCCAAAGTCAAAAACTAGTGAACACACTAATAAAAATCAAGCTAAAACTCCATATATTCATATACAAACACCCGTCCACCAAAACAAAAGCCATTCCCACCTCAAAACCCAAAGGTCGAGCCCCATATTGCCCAGGCCAAGCCCAAACCCAGCCCATTAAGGGCCCAAAAGTCCAAGTTAAGGTGTAGTGAAGATAGTTCGTGAGTTCGGAAACTTGTTGTGGTGATCTGGTTAAGTTAGAAGTGTTTTTGTGAGTAAAGCTTCCACCTTTGAACCATATAGTTTAAACTATATTCATGCTCATATTTTTAGCTATTGAACGCTTATTGTATAGTTGTAATACTGGTTTGATTGTTGGATTAGTTTGTTGCTTTGGAAATTAGTCGCTTTGGAAAGTTAGTAAGCGAATCTTAAGTTATATGAAAATACATTAATTAAACTAATTCCGTTGTTAATAAGTGCTTGTTACATGTTGAATTAATTTTGACTTGTTAATGGAAATGAATTAATTTCCGTAAAGCGAATCACTTATACGGAAACGGTTTATTTATATAATTAGCACTAAACATCGAAAAAGTAGACTTGTTGCTATTTCGAAAGTTAAGAATAATTATGAGACATGACTTTAAGGTAACACTACCTTGACTTGTCCGATATTATTGTTAACCAAGAAATAGTACAAGTTTGAATTCGATGAGTGGTGGTAAGTATACAAGACTTAATTTTCATATACGATCGTTTTATATCCTCGATGGTTGGTTTCTCTACTACTGGTTACTTCAGCTTCTTTATTATCGTCATCCTAAGACAATTTATTACTCCGTTGAGCATTGATATCCTTTGTTGGAAATGACTAAAACCAAAGCACGAGAGGAGGCCAAGCTATGTGGGGTTGCTCCCATTAGGATACTTTCACATCTCATCTAAATTGAATTCGGTAGCACTATTAAATGTGAAATATTCTAATACTCGGTAAGGTTTGGCGGGGTCCGGCTTGGGGGGCTCCAAGAAGTGTCATAGGGTAAATGAGCTTCTCAGAAGTATATTACTAGAGGTAGTGCACATTTCTAGTCATTTTTTGGAGATTTTCCTTTTCATATTTGATTTAAACCTTCAAATTTATCGCCTTATTTGCATTGGAAAGTGTCAACCACTCTTCGTGGTGTTTAATTGTTTAATTATTTATCCATTCTTTACGTTTGGATGTTGATTTATGTGAAAGTAAACCCGTTCCGTGTTCAGCGGTGTGGACATGTTTTGTATTTAATTTCACACCCATTGTTTTAAATTTTTTACTCATACCAGACATATCGTCTGACCCAAGTTGTTTGTTTTCCCTAAACTCTCAGGTGCTCGTTTTATTTGAGTAGTCCGAGAGTAGCAGGTCGTTTGTGGGCTCTTTTGAAGATGGCGTCTGAGCAGGACTTTCATCTTCTTAGTTATCTATTTCGTTGTATTATCTAGTTTGTGCATGTATTTTTTTCAACATATGTAAAGGCAGGATGTTATAACTGCCTAAGCCGTTTGTAGTACTTTTGTGTAACTCTAATAACTCCTTGTTAAGGAGTAACCTGATGTACTATTGACTGTTATGTTTTATTTAGAAGTTTCGTTGTGAGGTTTTCTGTTCTGTTCTTTATTTTACCCTATGACGATTCATCTTTCTGATGCTTGGGCAACGACGCACAAACACCGAGGATGTGTTAAGTGTCGTTCCTAGGGGTTAGAAAGGTGGGTCGTCACAATTGGTATCAAAGCTTCAGTTGAGCGAACACCTTAGCCTAATTGGGGTACAACTCATTAGAGATAGGGTGAGTAGATCCCTAGAATGAGTTAATCTTGAGAGAGCGATTTCTTTTCTCCCATAAAAGTCTGGTTTTAGATCCTTTATTGCAGTTTCCCTTTTTATCATCTTTGACCCTATCTTTGTATTCTAATAATACCTGTCACTTATCCAGGTTATTGAAAATGAGTACGAGAGGAAGAAGAGGGAGGGGATCTGGAACCAACACGGCTACAAATGGAAGAGCTCCTAGAAATGAACTAATTGCAGATCAAGTAGTGGAAGCAGTGATGCAAGTTCAGTCACCTCAGAACTTTACGACCTTGTGAAAGAATTACACTGCTTTAGGTGGTAAGCCTTTCTATGGAACTGAAGATATTTTGGGATTTCAGACATGGCTTCGCTCTTGTGAAAGGATATTCGAGGATCTTCAGTTAGGAGAAGCTAGAAAGAGATTGTCGGCATCGCGTCAGTTTCAGAAAGCAGCAATGGATTGGTGAGATTCAGTCATAATGAATACACCGAAAGAAGATTTCTCTTAGGCACTATTTAAGGAGGTTTTTGAAGCTCAGTTTATCCCAAAGGCGGGGAGGACTCAGTTGTTCAGAAGCTTTATGGATTTGAAATAGGGTGAGATGATAGTGGCATGGTATGAACATAGGTTCAATGCATTGTTCCGCTTTGGACCAGGATTGATTGATATGCCACTCAAAAAGAATGAAATGTTCATGAAAGTAATGCGACCAAAATTTCATGGGGAAATGACAAATCATCTCAACGGTACCTTTACCAATTTGATAAGTATGGCTTTAAGGTTTGAAGCTCGTGATATTGAGCAAGGAGTTCAGAAGGGAACATTTCCAACAGTCAATGCCCAACCTTTAACGGTGATACCAGTTGCTAGTAAGATATTTTTCAAGCGCAAAGGGAAGAAGAAGTGGTCGAGGAAGAAGCCTGGAGGTGGAACTCCAGCTCAGAATAAGCAATTAGACTTGACCAAGATCCTTTGTTATAAGTGCAACCAAAAGGGCCACTTTGCAAATAGTTGCCCAAAGACTAATTTACCGTTATGCTACAATTGTCACAAACATGGATATATGAAGAACGAGTGTCCATTTTCGAAGAAGGGAGCACAGGAAAAGGTTTTACTATTAAGGAAATACCATCTACTTCTACGGACCTAAAAGGAAAGCAGGTGTTGCAAGGTACATTATCCATTTTTGATATTCTTATTAGAGTGTTATTTGATGTCGGTGCATCCCATAGTTTTATCTCATATGACCTAATGAACCAGTTGAATCTTAAATATGTTATTCTCCATAATTCCCTTTGTGTGTCGAACCCAATTGGGGGTCCGACCAATCTTGATATCATATGTTTGAATGTGCCTATTTCTTATCGAGATTAGCCTTTCTGTTTTGACTTGTTTATTCTCGGGTTCATGGGTTTTGGAGTACTATTGGGAATGGGCTGGTTATCTAAGTTTAAAGATGTCTTGGACTGTGTTAGAAGAGTGATTGTAGTAAAAGATGTAATAGGTAGAAGCATTGATATATGTTTTGGAGATCCTAGGGGGTTGATGAGAAGTTTTCTATATTCCCTCGAAGTACCCAAAGAGGAGATAAGGAATTTACCAATTATTCGCGATTTCAAGGATATTTTTGAAGAAGTGCAAGGTTTACCTCCTCACCAGGAAGTGGAATTCCGCATTTATTTGATTCTAGGAACTAAATTGATTGTACAACCTCCTCGAAGGTTGGCTCCAAAGGAAAGAAGAGAATTGGAGAAGCAAACGTTTGATTTATTGCATAAAGTTTTGATCAGACACAGCACATCGAGTTGCGGATCGCCAGTAGTTTTCATTACCAAGGCAGATGGTTCTCTTAGATCATGTGTGGATTACCGAGAATTAAATTAGAGGGCTACCAAGAATAAGTATCCTTTACCTAGGATTGACGACATGTTTGACTGGCTCCATAGAGCTTAGATATTTTCTCAGTTGGATCTTGCCACTGGTTTTACCAATTAAGGGTAGCAGAGGAGAGTGTACCCTTAACAGCTTTTCAAATCCCTGATAGTTTTTAGGAGTGGTTAGTCATGCCGTTCGGATTGACTAATGCACCCGCTTATTACATGGATTTGAAGAATAGAGTGTTTCGGGATTTTCTTAACAAGTTTGTCCTAGTCTTTGTAGATGACATTCTCAGTTATTCTAAAATGGAGGAAGAGCACAAGTACCATCTTTATGTTGTTCTAAGTACTTTAAGAAGTCATGTTTTAAAGGCAAAGTTTTCTAAGTGCCATTTTTGAAAATCCCAAGTTAGATTTCTATGGCATGTAGTTTAAGGAGAAGGCATATCAGTGGACCCAGCTAAAGTAGTTGTGGTTCAAGATTGGAAAAAACCTGAAAATGCAACTGAGGTCAGAAGTTTCTTGGGATTGGCAAGTTTCTATGGAAGGTTCATTAAAGATTTCTTGAAGATTTTTTCTCATCTGACAAAATTGACAAAGAAAGATGCTAAGTTTGTGTGGACGCCCAAGTGCGATCAAGCATTCAATGAGTTAAAGGAGAAATTGACAAGTAATACAATTTTAACTACTTCAGATGGAAGCGAAGGATTAACAGTTTACATGGATGCCTGTAGGACTGGATTGGGAGCTATTTTGATGCAGAATGGAAAAGTATCAGCATATGCGAGTTGACAGTTGAAACTTCATGAGAAGAATTACGCTATGCACGATTTGGAATTGTTGGTAGTAGTCTTCGCATTGAAGGTATGGAGGCATTATCTTTTGGGTGCAAAGTTTGAGTTATATGCGGATCACAAGTCATTAAAGTATTTTTTACCTAAAAGGACTTGAAATTAAGGAAGCAAAAGATGGCTAGAATTTCTCGCGTCTTATGACCTAGAGATTCTTTATACCCCAGGGAAAGCAAACGCTGTTGCAGATGCATTGAGTAGGTTTGTGGTGACGATTGCAAATTTGGAAGTTAAGCCGGTAGTAATGGAGAGAATTGCACATTTCCAAGAAGAAGACCCTAATCTAGCTCGGCTTAAGAAGGATGTTGAAGATGGAATTATTTCTAGTTTTCAGATTGACTCTCGAGGCATTTTAAGAATGAAAGGTTGGATTTGTGTACCAGATGTTAATGGAATTAGACAGGATGTGCCGAGAGAGTGCCATCGGTCAAAGTTATCTATCCACCTAGGAGTAACTAAAATGTTCCAGAATATAAAGAAGACCTTTTGATGGAAAGGGATGAAGAGAGACATTTCGATCTTCATGAGACAGTGTGCAAATTGTTAACAAGTCAAGAGTGACCAGTAGAAGACTCCTGGGTTACTCCAACCATTGTAGATACCGAATTGGAAGTGGGAGCAACTATCCATGTATTTTATCGATGGGTTGCCCACAACAAGGAAAGGTAATGAAGGCATTTGGGTAATTGTAGATCGATTAATGAAGAGCGCCCACTTTATTTCGGTGAAGTCAATAAGAACTGCAGCTTCTTTGGCAGGAATTTATTTGAAGGAGATCGTTCGACTGCATGGAATCCCATTAAGTATAGTCAGTGATCGCGATCCCATCTTCACAGGTCATTTTTTGGGGAGTATTGCAAGCCGCTTTAGGGACAAAGTTGAATTTGAGCACAGCCTATCACCCTCAGACAGATGGACAAACCGAAAGGGTGGACCATATTTTAGTGGATCTCTTGAGAGCATGCATTTTGGATTTTGGAGGTTCTTGGGAAGACCATCTACATTTGGTAGAGTTCTCTTATAATTATAGTTACCAAGCCAACATCGGCATGGCACCCTATGAGGCTTTGTATGGACGGCCATGTAAATCACCTTCATGTTGGGTTGAGACTGGAGACCGATTAGTTCTTAGACCAGAGATAATTGGAGAAGCGTCGAAGAAAGTGGCTATGATCAAGGAAAGGATAAAAGAAGCTCAATATCGACAGAAAAGTTATGTCAATCAACGGAGAAGGGACTTAGAGTTAACGGTCGAGGATTTGGTATTTGTGAAAGTTTCCCCGATTAAAGGAGTTGTAAGATTCAGAAGAGCAAGAAAGCTAGCTTCCAGATTCATTGGACCATTTAGAATCCTTGAAAGAATTAGATCATTGGCCTATAGAGTAGAATTGCCTGAAAAATTGTCAGAAGTTCGTAATGTCTTTCATATATTTCATTTGAGAAAGCATGTTCATGATCCATCTTTCATTGTTGAGATGTTTGTTCAGGAAGACTTAGAGAAAGAACCAAATTTGATGGTAGTCCGACACCCGGTTCATATTGTAGATTAAGATGAAAGGAGACTGAGTAACAAGGTGGTGAAGCTTGTGAAGGTTTGGTGGAGTGATGACCCCCACGATTGTACTTGGGAGACTAAGGATCATATTAGAGAAACTTACCCTAATCTAATGTCAGGTTAGTTGTTTGTTGTTTGAATGCATTAGGTATGTTCTTTTATAGCATGGTTGCTTTGCATTATTATATGAATTTCTTGGTATAATATATACCTTTTGGATTGTCTTTTTGTGTATTAATTTCGGGGATGAAATTCTTCTAAGGGGGAGAGTGTAACAGCCCGTAAATTAATAGTTTTATATTTGAATATTTAAACCATTTTTAAATATTTAAATAATGGATTTTGATAACCAAATAAACATTTTTTAAACATTAATTAATGATATTAAAATCATTTTCAAATTTTGTTTACCAAAATAATTAGTTCAAATAAAAATAGAAAATGTGACCGAAAAACGATTTCCGAAATTTTGACTTTTCGGCCTCAGAAAGTCATCGAAATGTTATGCACATTTTTGTATCACTCATATACACATGCACACACATGCACATATGTCATGTAATAAGATAATCAATGTGTTAAAGTTAATAATCAAGCTTAGTTTAAATATAAAACTTGATTTGACATAAAATGCACAAAAATATATTAAATAAACTTAGGAAATTAATTAAGTACCCTAACAATAACCTAAAAAGGTACTTAAGGCATGGCGGAGGGTGGACCTCAAGGGGCGCGTGTGCTTCTAAGGTGAGGGTGGAGGTATGGAAGCATGCACATGACAACATTTAATATATTTTAAATGTTTAAGTTAATTTAAATTAATACTCCACTTCTTTCCCTATAAATACCCACTATTTCCACACATTCTCGCTTTACATCTTCATTTTATATTCACTTCTCCTCTCTTCATGTTCAAGAATATCCATGGCTTCTAAAATTATTTCCAAAGTCAAAAACTAGTGAATACACTAATAAAAATCAAGCTAAAACTCCATATATTCATATACAAACACCACTCCACCAAAACAAAAGCCATTCCCACCTCAAAATCCCAAGGTCAAGCCCCATATTGCCCAGTCGGAACCCAAACCTAGCCCATTAAGGGCCTAAAAGTCCATGTTAAGGTGCAGTAAAGATAGTTCGTGAGTTTGGCAACTTATTATGGTGATCCAGTTAAGTTAGAAGTGTTTTTGTGAGTAAAGCTTCCACCTTTGAACCATAAAGTTTAAACTATATTCATGCTCATATTTTTAGCTATTGAATGCTTATTTTATAGTTGTAATAATGGTTGGTTATTGGATTGGTTTGTTGCTTTGGAAATTAGTCGCTTTGGAAAGTTAGTAAGCGAATCTTAAGCTATATGAAAATCTAGTGGTTAAACTAATTCTGTTGTTATAAGTGCTTGTTACATGTTGAATTGTTATAAACTACCATGTATGTATGTTCATACTCTTGCTTTGTGATGGTTGGTTGTATTGAAAATGGCATATGCTCGAATTTCGAACTGCCCGTATAGCGATAGTCGTTATATCGACACTTTCGAAAAATCATCTTTTATCGAAACCGTTTAGCTTCATTATTGTGTTTGGAATTATTTTACAAGTTAAGCAAGTTTTTGATTAATGATGTTTCAAAAATAATTAATTATTTTAATAATTATTATTTAATTTAATTAGTTATTTAATTAATAAGGATTAAAGTTAACCAATTAACTTATTAACGATGTGTTTAAAACTAACTAATCACTTGGTTAATGATGTTTTGAAATTAATTAATCATTTTTTTCTAATGATGTTTAAGGTTAATTAACCTTTTAATAATGATGGATTAAAGTTAAATAATCAATTTACTGATGATGGTTTTAAATTAATTAATCTTTTTAATTAATGACTTTTAAAAATTAATAAATTTGTTTAACCTTAATTAATCTTTCCTTAGATAAAGTTTTAAATTAATTAATCACTTTTAAATAATGATATTTAATTATTATTAAATTAATTTAATTAATTATATTATTAATTAATTGAATTGATGATGTTTTAAAGGTGATTAAAGGTTATTGAAGTTAATTAATCAACTTAGTTAACAAAGTTTTAAAAGTTAATTAATCAATGTAATACAGATGTTTAAGTTGTTATATCCTTTTTAATGATGTTTCAAAGTTAGTAAACTCTTTTAACAAAGTGTTTTAAAGCTGATACATGTAATGTGAAGCCAAGTACGAATTCGGGTTTTTAAAAGAAAAAGTTTGAATTGTTTATGGAAATGAATTAATTTTCGCAAAGCGATTCGCTTGTATGGAAACGATTTATTTGTATAATTAGCACTAAACATCGAAGAAGTAGACTTATCGCTAATGTTTTGAAAAAATATTTTTATGCTTTCGAATGAGGTTATCCAGTGAGGTCGAAAGCAAGGTTTTGAAGGTTTCGAAAGCCTTAATTTTTCAAAACAAATAACTCAATCTCATTTTAAAAGAAAACCATGGCATAAATAAATAAAGTGTTTTGAAAATGAGTTTTTGAAGAAGTTTTCTTTGATTAAAAGGTTAAAGGGATTAACTAAGTTATTGTGTTTGCTTCTTCATATATGTATATATTCACATTGCAATGGACCCATAACTATATTTTGGGGAAGGGCAGAATAACCAGCTAAGTTGACCCAGTAGTGAATATAAATTAAGTTAACTCCTGAATGAGTAGAATTGCATCCAGGAGGTCGGAAGACCATATTATAGAATGCTAAAATGTTAAAGAAAGATATTGGTAGGGGCCAATAGGTTCATAGTAAACCCATGAAAACTATGTATAATTGAATATGTCAGAAAGACAGGTTCATAGTTAGCCCATGAAAATTACGATTTGATATTGGCAGGGGCCAATATGTTTATAGTGAATCCATGAAAACTATATCTGGATTAAGATATTGACAAATATCAATAGGTTGCTAGTAAACCCATGAAAACTAGGATAAGAGGAGAAGATATTGGAGTTAACAATAGGTTCCTAGTCAGCCTATGAAAACTAAGATAAGAGTAAAGATATTGGAGTTATCAATAGATTCTTAGTGATCCCATGAAAACTATGTAACTGGACAAGAAGTCCATAATCATTTTACCGGTTATTAGTCAGCCCATGAAAACTATTAGGTTAATAGTAACCCTAGATACTATAACTGTGATAGATAGTCAAAACGAATGGGGATGGGTAATCCAAAATTGATTCATTTGTTTTACATATCATCATATCATATTATTTTGAATTGTTTTAACCATTGTGGATGCAGGAGCATAGTATATGGTTTTGTAAAGGTTTTAAGATACCAGTGAGGGGAAAACCCGTTCCACTAAGCGGCGTGGTCTTACTAGATATCTAAATGGTTTGAGATGGTAGATTATTATTCATACCAGGCTTTATATCTGACTCTAAGTTTATGTTTTCCTCTTAAACTCTCGGTCACTCAATTGATTTTGAGTTGTTTGAGAGTTGAGGTTTTCAAGTACCTCATTAGACGAATAATGCTTCCGGAGACGTGTAGGAGGCATGATAACTATCTAGAGTTCTCTTTTATTTTGATTCTGCTATGTTGTTTGTAATGGCAAAGTTGTTAAATTGCTGCATATACTCTGATCATCCGAGGGAGCATCTTCATATGTCGTTCTTGGCGTATGTTGTAATAAATATATTTTCTCTGAACATGGCTAACGATTGTGGGATTATGTAATGAATTGGAAATGTTTTGAAATGGAATGTGATCTTGTTTAATGTTTTAATTTTTTTTCATATTCATGTGTTTCTATGTATCAATGTATCTAACATCACTGTATTTGGTCGCCGAGGATTAATAACTATGGATGACTGCGGTATTCGTAGCAGTTAATTTTGGACCTCCAAGTAAGGGAATGTTACAAGTTGGTATTAATGCTTAGGTTTATAAAAAGCTAAACCTAAAATCTTTTTGAGACATAATCCAATGAATCAAAAGTATGATCGGGGTTTGGGATAATGCTATAGTAACGTACTTGTATTTGATATATATATATATATATGTATGTATGTATATGTATATAAGTACGTATTCCCCTCTCTCTTAGACCGTTTTTTTGTATCTTACTAAGGCTCGTATGTAGATTTACGAGAAAGAAGATATGGAAGCAGGAAATGAAAAAGGGAATCTTAGTGGAGGAAGCACCACAACTAATGGAAATGCTTGACCTAATACTTGGAGGAATCGAGGTCAACAGGCTAATGCTAACCAAAATGCTAATGCTAATGTGGGTGTTGGAAATCCACCAGTAGATATGAGGGCGATGTATCAGTTTTTCGTCAATATGATGCAAGCAAAAGTTGCTGCTGGTGTTGCTGGAAATGTTGGAGAAGCTAATCTTGTGGCTCCAGTTGGAAATAATTATGCTAAGCTGAGCAGAGATTACACCAGTCTAGGTGGAAAGCCATTTATGGGAACGAAGGATGCCATAGAGATAGAGAATTGGTTGTTGCATTGTGAGCGTATCTTTGCTGATTTGGGTTTAGATGATGAGTAGAGGAGAAGGTTGGCCTCTAGGCAGTTGCAAGGGTCGGCACTTCTTTGGTGGAATAGTGTTACTGTCGGAGTTCCGGAGGAAGAGTTGACATGGGCTGAATTCAGAAGGAGATTTGAACAGAGGTTTTTATCTGAGGTTGCTAAGTCAGCGTTGATGAGAAAGGTTATGGATCTAGTCCAAGGAGAGATGTTGGTTATCAAGTATGCCACTAGATTTGATGAGCTATCTCAATATGGGTATGCTACTATAGACACTGACCTCAGAAGGAATGAGATGTTCATTTGGGGTTTGAGACCTGAGCTTGCTAGGTCGACCCTGACACACATCCGTGATCCTTGTAATGTGGTTGTGGAGATGGCAATTTGCCATGAGGAGATGCTTGCTGTTTGTGATAGAGAGAAGCCAATTGAATCCCAGGGTTCTCAAGGAAAGAAGAGAAAGTTCTTTAAGAAGAAAGGAGCTCAGAAGGGAGATGCAGCCAAGAAGGCAAAGGCCGATCTAGTTTGCTACAAGTGTGACAAGAAGGGTCATTATGCTAATGAGTGCCGATCATGTAAGAGGAAGAAGGCTACAGCTAAGAAGAATGTGAAGTGCTTTAACTATGATCAAGTTGGGCATTATAAGAAATAGTGTCCAGAGCCAGTCAGGGCGGACAAGGGAAAGGTTTTTGCTGTTGGCTCATCTGCTAAGCCAATTGCAGCTGATAAAGGGAAGATTGTGATGGAAGGTACGCTTTTGATTCAGAGTATACCAGCTAGGATACTATTTGATACCGGTGCATCACATTCATTTATATCTCAGTGTTTGGTTGATAGGTTATGCTTAGAACCTACATACCTTGTTACTTCCTTGAGGGTTGTGAATCCAATAGGAGGGTATGCAACTCTGGGGATGAGATGTGACCAGATAGAACTTGATTTGTTAGATCAAAAGTTTGCATGCAGTCTGTATGTTTTCGATTTTGTAGATTTTGGAATCATTTTGGATATGGATTGGTTGAGCAAGTACGAGGCCAGGATAGTTTGCCAGGATGGGAAGATATCACCGAGACACCAAATAGTCATAACCAAATCATATTCTCAGTGGAGAATTCTGACCGGAGTAGTTATGCTTTGTTAAATGCAATGGAAGTGGGAGACGAGTTAAGTCAGGTTCGGATAGCAAGAGAATTTGCAAATGTTTTTAAGCCGGTTACAGGACTACCACCGAGACGAGCTGCTGAGTTTCAGATAGATCTTGTGCCAGGAGCTGAACCTATGAGTAGACCACCTAGCAGGATAACACCGATCGAGATGAAGAAATTGAAGGTGCAGCTAGTGGATCTAGAAGGAAGGAATTTTATTAGACCAAGCAGTTCGCCTTGGGGAGCGGTCACGGTATTCGTGAAGAAACCAGATGGGTCGTTGAGGATGTGTATCGACTATCGTAAGTTGAACGAAAGGACGATAAAGAATAAGTATCATTTGCCGAGAATTGACGATCTATTTGATCAGTTGTGTGGAGCTAAAGTGTTTTCCTAATTGGATTTGGCGACGGGTTTCCATCAGTCAAGGGTGGCAGAGGATAGTATTCCTTTGACAGCATTTCGAACCAGGTATGGTTCATATGAGTGGTTAGTAATGTCATTCGAGTTAACGAATGCACCTGCTTTCTTTGTAGATTTGATGAACCGAGTCTTCCGAGAGTATTTGGACAGATTCATGTTGGTGTTTATAGATGATATTTTAGTATACTCTAACAATGAAAAAGAGCATGAAGATCGCCTTAGAGTTGTGCTTGAGACGCTGAGGCAGCATCAGCTAAAGGCGAAGTTTTCCAAGTGTCACTTATGGAAGAAAGATGTTAAGTTTCTTGATCACGTGGTTTAAGGGAAAGGGTTGTCAGTCGATCCAAACAAGATCGAAGCTGTCAATAATTGGAAGTGACCAGAGGTGGTAACTAAGATTAGAAGTTTTCTTCGACTTGCTGGCTATTATCGGAGATTCATCAAGGATTTCTATCGGTTAGCAGCACCTTTCACTAAGCTAACCAAGAAGGAGGTGAACTTTGTTTGGTCCGACAAATGTGAGGAAGCAATCCTTAAGTTAAAGCATTTGTTGACCAATACACCAGTGTTGGTAGTTCCAGACGGAAACCAAGGGTTGGTGGTATATGCTGATGCATGTGGGACTGAATTGGGAGCTGTGTTGATGTACAAGGGTAAAGTGATTGCCTACGCTTCACGACGGCTTAGACCGCATGAGGTGAGATATCCTACTCATGATTTTGAGTTGGCTGCGGTAATCTACGCATTGAAGATTTGGAGGCATTATCTCTTAGGGGAGAGATTTGAGCTATACACAAATCATAAGTCTTTAAGATACTTATCCTCTCAGAAGGAGTGGAATATGAGATAGCGGAGGTGGCTTGAGTTTTTGGCTGCTTATGATTTTGGTATAGAGTATACACCAGGGAAAGGTAATAAGGTGGTGGATGCTCTTAGAAGAAGACATCAGAATGTAGTGTTGGCTACATTGGCAGAGTGGAAGGATTTAGAAACTTTGACTACCTGTAGTGTACACTTAAGATCGACTACTAGCTCTAGTCAGAGTACTGCCATGTTGTCCTGTTTAGAAGTTCGACCAGTGTCGATCGAGATAATTACTTCTAAACAGAAAGAGGATCCATTATTAGTTGAGAAGATTAGAAGGCTTGAGGTTGGAACTAAGATCGATGATCTGAAAGATTTTAGTCTTGACCAGAGAGGATATAAGAAAAAAAGGGATGATTATGTGTTCTGAATGTTGAGGACTTGAGGAAAGAAGTTCTTGGGGAATGTCATCGATCTAAGTTTACGATTCATCTTGGAGGGACCAAGATGTATCAACTATCAAGATATGAAGAGGAGCTTCTATTGGGAAGGTATGAAGAGGGATGTTGGCTTGTGGGTTAGACAGTGTGCAAACTGTCAACAAGTGAAAGCCGAACATCAGAAGCCGAGTGGATTGCTTCAACCTTTAGAGATTCCAGTTCGGAAATGGGATTCGATATCCATGGATATTATAGACCGGTTGCCAAAGTCAAATAAGAAAAATGAAAGTATATGGGTCATAGTGGACAGATTGACCAAGAGTGCCCATTTCATTCCAGTCAAGTCAACCAGGACGACACCTGTTTTGGCGAAGTTGGTCATGAAGGACATAGTTAGACTACATGGGATTCCTAGTAGCATAGTCAGTGACAGAGATGCTTTGTTCTCTAGTGGATTCTGGAAGAATCTACAAGAGGTGTTAGGTACTAAGCTCAAGATGAGTACTGCATATCACCCACAGACGCATGAGCAGACAGAGAGAGTCAATAAGGTACTCAAGGATTTACTAAGAACTTGTGTATTGGATTTTGGTGGATCTTAGGAGAATCGCCTACATTTGGTTGAGTTTTCCTATAATAATAGTTATCGGACTAGTATAGGAATAACGCCTTTTGAAGCTTTGTACGGAAGGCCATGCAAATCGCTAGCATGTTGGTTAGAGATTGGAGACAGATTGGTCTTAGGTCCAGATTTGGTTATGGAGGCGTCAGAGAAGATTGAGTTGATTCGAGAAAGGATGAAGGAAGCTCAATCCAGATAGAAGAGTTACACGGATAATATGCATAAAGACCTAGAGTTCTCAATTGGAGATAGGGTTTTCATTAAGGTATCACCGATGAAAGGTGTTGTACGGTTCAGAAAGTCAGGGAAACTGGCACCGAGATATGTTGGTCCATTCCAAATTATAGAGAGGATTGGAAAGTTTACATACAGAGTAGAGTTGCTAGCAGTATGGCAGGTGTCCATAATGTATTTTATGTGTCTCATCTTTGGAAGTATGTGCATGATCCAAAGACTACTATTCCTCCGACAGGGTTGGAAGATTTAGTAGTAGAGCTTAATTTGACTTTTGTTAGACAACCAGTTCGGGTTGTAGCGAGAGATGAGAAAAGATTGAGAAACAAGACAGTCAAGTTGGTGAAAGTTCAGTGAGCGACAACGAGAAGGACTCTACTTAGGAGACAGAGGACAGAATTCGAGATACTTATCCTGATATGCTTTGAGGATATGTCTATATTAGATTTATATAGATAATTCCTAGTTAGGTAAACTAGCATGGTTGTTAGGAGTCGCTACAGATGATTGTTATGTTTAATATTTAGTCTTTACTGAATTTCGAGGGCGAAATTCTTTAAGGAGGGAGCCTGTAACACCCCTAATTTTTGATAACATTATTCAAGAGATTTAATTAGATAAACTAAATAGAATAATGTAAATGTTAAGCGATAAGGGGATTGAGATTTGAATAAATAAATTTAGGCCGTGCTCTATTAATTAATTAAATGGGTTTAAAGTTAATTAATTTTCATAAGGGTATATTGGGAATTAGCCGCACATAACCCCTTACCCTTATATATTCTCGTTCCTTATTTTCATTTTCCCGTTCACGTCATTTGGCAAACAAAAATAAAAAAGTAAGAAGAGCCGGCCATTGCTAGGAAAACAAGGGAAGAGAATTCAAATCTAGTTAAGGAATTAAAGAAAGGGAATAATCTCAATCCAATCTCCTTATCTTAATCAAGGTGAATAATAGTTTATACCATCTCTATTTTGTTTTATGATCATATATTTTTGGATTTAAGATTAAATTCATTTTTATGATGATTTGGATGATGATATGCTTGAATTATAAATTGTTAAATTTAAACAAGATTGTTTAAATGAGGTTTTATGCGGTTTTAGGGCAAAACCGATTGATATTGATGTTTAAATGCCATGGAAATTTTTTATGTTATGTCAAACATGATTTTGGAGTTGGGTTTAAATTTTGATAATTTTCCAAACTATGGAAAGATTACTATGAATTTTCAAAGGAAAATATGGTTAATTGGGTTTATAAATTTATTATGGAAATTATATCGAGAATTTGGGTCTGAAATTTTGATATGTTAGACAACATGATGAAAATGAATTTCTAGAATTTTTAGGGATTTTTCCTAAGTGATTTCCTATGCAAATTAAATTATTTTAGAAGAAGGACTTATTTGCAATATTGGTTTTGCTTAATGGAAGGGCTTATTTGCTAACTCAATCATGGTTTAGATCTGGAATTAAGCGGTAGTATTTTGGTAAAGAATTTGAAAAGTTAAGACAACCAATCACATGTTTACACGTGTCAGATTAGTTAGACAAAATTTGCTTTAATTAGCATTAATCAGCTTTTACTCAGAAAAGTAGATTCTGCCTCTAATAGAAGTACCTTTCGACTCAGAGCTTCCACCTTCAATCAAGTCAAAACCCCTCTAAGCCGAAACCAATACACAAGGTATCACTTAGATGGTACGTGGTGGATTAGAGGAAAGGCGGAAGGCATGGTGTCGAAAGCATTGCTTCCGATGGGGTCAATACCTTTTGTTTATTTTAAAAAGTTAAGCGCTTGCCTTTGTTTTATTAAAGCTTTCGAAGGAGACGAGACCTATGCTTTCGAAAGGGGTTTTCTAATAGCTTTCGAAGGAGTTTCCATTCTATGTTTTAAGAATAATCTTTCGAATGGGTTTCTTTACTTATATAAATAATGCTTTCGAAAGAAGGGATTCCGGCCTATTCGAAGCCCTGCTGCCGTTCTTTTGTCTTTCGAGTATATTGAAGTCATCAATGCCTTCGAAGGGTAGTTTTGTTTTAAAGATGTTTTAAGCCACTTCCTAAATGCTTTCGAAAGGGTCCAAGGGTTCCGAAGGCAATGGCTTCGAAAGGGGGTTTCGATGCTATCCTTTAATGTTTTGTTTAAATGATTTGAAACTTTCGAAAGGGACGGTGTCGACGCCATCAAGTTTTCCCCAATACTTTTATATGATAAAGAATGGTTTCGAAAGAGATAATTTTGTTTATATTCACTTTGACCCAAATGACATTTTTAAATATAAACCCAATGGTTTCGAAAGGGGGACTCTTTCAATGGTTTTGGAAGGGATACTTCCAAAAGTTTCGAAAGGAGTACTTTCAATGGTTTTGAAGCTATGCTTCTAAGAGTTAATAACTAATACTTTATTACATTCGAAATGTTTCGAAAGAGAATTTTTAAAGTGTTTCGAAAGGCAGGGGCCTAATGTTTTGAAAAGAGTGCTTTCGAAGGAGGTTATCCAGTGAGGTCGAAAGCAAGGTTTTGAAGGTTTCGAAAGCCTTAGTTTTTCAAAATAAATAACCCAATCTTGTTTTAAAAGAAAACCATGGCATAAATAAATAAAGTGTTTTGAAAAGGAGTTTTTGAATAAGTTTTCTTTGATTAAAGGGTTAAAGGGATTAGACCAAGTCATTGTGTTCGCTTCTTTATATATGTATATATTCACATTGTAATGGACCCATAACTGTATTTTGGGGAAAGGCAGAATAACCAACTAGGTTGACCTTGTAGTGAATATAAATTAAGTTAACTTTTGAATGAGTAGAATTGCATCCAGGAGGTTAGGAAGACCGGATTATAGGATGCTAAAATGTTAAAGAAAGATACTGGCAAGGGCCAATAGGTTCTCAGTAAGCCCATGAAAACTGTGTATTGGAAAAGATATTGGTAGGGGCCAATAGATTCTTAGTAAACCCATGAAAACTATGTATATTGAAGATGTCAGAAAGACAGGTTCATAGTTAGCCCATGAAAAATATGATTTGATATTGGCATGGGCCAATATATTTATAGTGAACCAATGAAAACTATATCTAGGTTAAGATATTGACAGATGTCAATAAGTTTCTAGTCAACCCATGAAAACTAGGATAAGAAGTGAAGGTATTGGAGTTAACAATAGGTTCCTAGTCAGCCCATGAAAACTAGGATAAGAGTAAAGATATTGGAGTTACCAATAGGTTCTTAGTGATCCCATGAAAACTATGTAACTGGACAGGGAGTCCATAATCATTTTACCGGTTATTAGTCAGTCCATGAAAACTATTAGGTTAATAGTAACCCTAGAAACTATAACTGTGACAGATAGTCAAAATGAATAGGGATGGCTAATCCAGTATATGGTTTTATAAAGGTTTTAAAATACCAGTGAGGGGAAAACCCGTTCCACTAAGCGGTGTGGTCTCACTAGATATCTAAATGGTTTGAGATGATATATTATTATTCATACCAAGCTTTATGTCTGACTTTAAGTTTATGTTTTCCCCTTAAACTCTCGGATGCTCAATTGATTTTGAGTAGTTTGAGAGTTGAGGTTTTCAGGTATCTCATTAGACGAATAATGCTTCCGGAGACGTGCAGGAGGCATGATAGCTATCTAGAGTTCTCTTTTATTTTGATTCCGCTATGTTGTTTGTAATGGCAAAGTTGTTAAATTGCATGTATATACTCTGATCATCCAAGGAGGCATCTTCATACGTCGCTCTTGGCGCATGTTGTAAAAAATATATTTTCTTTGAATATGGCTAACGATTGTGGGATTATGTAATGAGTTGGAAATGTTTTGAAATGAAATATGATCTTGTTTGATGTTTTAAATTTTTTCTATATTCATGTGTTTCTGTGTATTAATGTATCTAACATCGCAGTATTTGATCGCCGATGATTAATAACTATAGATGATTGCAGCATCCGTAACCGTTAATTTTGGGCCTCCAAGTAGGGGGATGTTACAGATCCATTCCAAATGGGTAATTTATGTAGCGAAAAATTTAGTATTTATGTACTTCTCAAAAACTAGTGTGAACCCGTGCTATGCACATAGTTTTATTCTTAATATAAATAAATATTGACTGATTCATCTTAATTGTGAAAATAATTATAATAAAGGAAATATTTTGTAGCAAAATTAATATTGAACAATAAAGAACTTAATTTCCAAATTTTAATCATACTGCAAAAATGAAAAAAATGTACTTGAAATAATAAAGCACATGCAATTTTGAAACTACCTAGTGTTAAACATAAATCATTTACTAACATATGTACCATTATTTTTTTGGTTCCTTTGTAATTTAATTATTAATTTAACTTTAGCCTCGTATATAAATTGCTTAAACACTAACGATAATCGTAACTGTGATATCGGTGGAATCTACATATGAAATCAATTTATGATGTAATATTGAAATGACATCGATTATATTTTTGGTTTCACTAATGAATTTTACAAATTGATTCAATCCTCAATAGGTTGTGATATCCAATATACTGAAGGAGTTAAATTTATTTCCCTTAATTTGGAATTTGATAGAACTAAGAATGATGAACCCATATTGAAGTTGATGAGGATGGTTTGGTATACTAAGTGCATTTAAAAAACCTTCTCGTGTAAATTACAATTTTAAAGGAGTCCTTTTAATTTTTGATATTTAATAACCAATTTTGTTATCCATATAATAATACAACTAAGCTTAAGTTATATGAGTAATACCGAAGATTAAACACAGAACCTCTAGCTGAAATTAACATCTCTACCAACTCAGAATAGAATATGGAATCATAAAGATAAATATGCATACTACTCATTGGTAGTAAGTTGTGAAAGAAGGCTTTGGTAACCGAAGTGAACATGTATGGCCACGGAAGGTAAGAAAAGTTACAACCCATAAGAAAAGGATTTTTATTTGATTACATATGCACTTTTTAAGCTTACATGATATTACTTATTGGTAGTAGGTATAAAACTGATATACAAATTTGAATTCCCAAATAAGCGTATTAAGTCAGTAGGTATATTAATATACAAATATAAATCAAAGGGGATTTTTGTGTGAAAAACCATATAAGCTGCTACAATATTTCATGACACTAAAACATTTCATATAACAATGAAAATTAGACAAAACAACCAGGACGAACCCGTGCTACGTACACGGAGTTGAGTCCATAGATTGGTTATAAAAGAATTTGCTTTTCAAAGAAAATTTATATCAAATCTTTGACAAACATGCATATCTTTTTACAAATATTTTGCAAATGAAAAACCTAGCAAAATACTTAAATGATTTTTGGTACTTATATTCACATGACCAATAGTGCATACATAATTCAATTTGTTATGGAAGAGTCTCAACTAGTTGTTTTTGGTAGTGTTATAACAGCAGCAGAAAATAAGCAACATGTTGAAATGGTTCAGTGGATAATATTTATTCAGGATAACATAAATGTACATTAAGAGGAAGATTGACAATAGTTAGAGTTAGAACATAGAACGACAGCTGTATATAAATCCATTTTTAAGTGAAACATGGCATGTGAAAATTGAAACAAAAACTATGTCATCACATACCACATTCTTTATCAAAACAGAGGAATAAACCAAAATAACCCAAAAGAAGATTTATCAAAGCAGATATATATGTGCAGTTTTGTACAGGATATATAATAATGAATCACCTCAGTATTAAAGATTAAACCTCAAATGCACATTGGTGAACTCACTCCTTACATAATACAAATATTAAATGCAACCATCATCATTCTACGAAGTCCAATTGACATTAGATCTTTACATACTGCACTGCAGAATGTGACAACTGATATATTAGTATAAATTCAATGATATGTGTCAAATATATTTTTCAGTCAATATTTGAGAGTAATAGTAAATCCACTAGTACCAAATTTTTTTGACTTGGCAAGAGCAGCCTACCGTTGTTTATACCAATAGAGGTTGCAATCTAGCACCCTCGTTTTCAAAACGATTCAAGATTTTAAGGTGATAAAAAACAAAACTACTTAAGCCAATAAGACCGAAATGGATAAAGTTTAAGGTTTGGGTTAGAAAATATCTTTATAAACAACACAAAGTAGATATCTGATGCAAAAATAATTTAGAAAAAAAAGAATCCTAGCCTTTAAAATAGAATCAGTAAATGTGAAGTTATAAAAATATAATGGGAAAAGAAAAACCCAAGCTAATGAACATTATTTTTACGTATATTTAGGATTTTGAACATTTAAAAAAGATCATCTCCTTTTGCCTTTTAATTTCCATTATTTTTCATTTCTGAGAACAAATATAAACAAAGGAAAATTTATGTGCAAATGTATGCATAAATAAATATTAATCAATATCACAATATGTACCAGTTTGAAGTCTTTATTAGTTCATAAAAGGGCAACTCTTAGGTCCGCTACGATGCAATGTCTAATATATTCTTTACTTGGAAATCAAACTAAATGAAGATTGAGTAGCTTATAAAAAAACAAAAATAACTATAAATATGAAACAATATTTAATGCTTGAAGCATTTATTTACCTTTGGACAACTTGTAGAACATGTGCTTGAAACTGTAACATCCCAGTCCTGCTTTCTCATCATCCTAATAAAAAGACAATCAGATTCTAGTTCTTAACCCTTTACCATAAAGAAAACCCCAAATCCAACATACTGAAATAAAATAAACTACGCAACAGAAAAAGAAACAACCTATTGAAATAAGAGTCCTGTAATCAAAAGATATTATATGATTTAATATCAAGTACTTAATGAATGTACCTATATGGGACCTTAAGCACTATGTGATCCAATGCAAATTGCAGACCATAATTTTGACAAAATTAACTATAAATATATTTTGGTGGTAGTTTCCGTTGTTGAAGCATCTCTTAATGGTGCCTGGTATGGAAATCAAAATCAAATCTGGAATCTGCATCATTCATAAAAAGCTTAAGGTGCCATATCAAGTTTGCATACATATACTTTAATGCAATATCATATTACCACCAATGGCATGCAAATAATAAACTACAACCTACGTATATTCTAAATAGTTAAATAAGCTCAATATGTAAAAAAGAATGCATTAAGATGTCCATAACTATTGTACTAAGTTTTAACATCAAAGCTTAAAACCAAAAATTAGATTGAATAATAAATTCCAACATCAAAACAATCACTGAAAGTTTATAACCCTTAATTCTTCCAATACTGCATGGAACACCAGACCATTTAAATTCAACAGTTGCTTGCTACATCGATTTCCTTAGGGAAGCTATATAGATTATGGTATGAAGTTTTCCGTCGATGTTTTTAGCCTAGAATCAATTTGTGGTGCATGGATCATCTTTTATATCATTATAGTTGCAAAAACCCAAAACATAAGTATGAATTTGAATATCAAAATTGCAATTTGTCGATTCATCAGTTGAACCATACTCACGGAAGCAATAATATATTTCAAGTGAATCGGCACCTCTAAATAGTGTTAAATAGAATCGTGCCAAACAAAACCAAAGCTTGAAGAAGATTTTTTATGCCACATCAAATGCTAAAAATGGAAATAATTTTCCGTTGAAGTAACAGACTTTATCAAGCGAAAAGTAATTCTTTTCTCGTCATTTGCTAAAACAAATTTTTGGTGTTGTATAAAAAATACCAAGTTTTTTCTTAAATTAATGTAAATTAGAAATAAACTGTATTTGTAGATTTATTAACTTTTTCGAAAGAAAAACATCCAAGCATATTTGCAAAACAATTTTATAGAGAAAATAAAAGATATGATAGTATGAAATGATTGCTCACTTCAACAAAATCCCAATTGTTGCAACTTGATGAAGACATCATCACACTTGTGTCTTTTTACCCCCATATTAAGAATGAATCAGTTAAGCACCCAACCAATTGGACTTGGAGGAGCATTAATGAGAACGATATCCACCACTTTAATCTCTTCAAGCAATTATAAATCCCATAATATAAGCACAATTTGGACAGATAACTACAATTGGATTAATATGACTCGCATTATCCAAAAATAGTTTCATTTATTTTGTTAACAATATTTTGAGTGTAGCCTTCTTGATATATTATGTGCAACTATCATGCTATTGCTATGTAGCAGTTTCTGGTATCAGTTAGAAATTTATAAAATAAAAAATTTAGCATATATCTCACCAAGATTGAAAATCTCTATTTGGAATGGTTTTGCATGTTATATTTTTTTAGGCTGTAGGTATTTAACAAATTTATTATTATTTATTTGAATTTACAATATGATTGTTGTTATTTCATTTTTTTATATCATTACAAATACTAAAAATCTTTTTACTGCTATATCAAAATTCCATTGTTTTTTATATCAGATCACCTTGCATATAATATGAATAAATAACTGTAATAAGGAGGTGATATAATACACTTATTGTTAATTTTTCTTCCTTTTACGCCAATAAAAAAATAAGTGTAAAAAATGTATAAATGATAAGAAAAAGGTAAAAGAGAAGTACATCATGTTTGTTTTATTTCTTTTTTGATTACGAATTAAATAGAAATAATATTTTACAAATGAACTCGCAAAAAATGAAGTTTGGGAAAGAAAGATGAGTGTCTTGCTTTGCACTCAGTAGATCATTTGTTTGATTATATGTTTGCTCTGTTAGTATAATTTCAAGTTAAATGTAGGCTCGGTTTGACATGTTTATAGTTAAAACAAATCACATACAGCAACGACTTATTGGTACGATATGGGAGAAAATGATATCTCCACAAACTTCGTTATACTACATATATATGCATGAGAAGTACAATGCTACTAATTGTAATCTTCTTGAGATAGTTGGTTGATCATAAGTTTAAACCAAGGAAACACACTTTAACCCCACATACACTAAATGCAACCAATGGCATTTTCTAAATACCATGTTAGCAACTGCGAAGTGTAGAGTACCATGGAGGTCAAAGCATGTAGTAGTAGATTGAATGGAGGACAAATAAAATATATCATATATGCTTCCTTGAAGTTCTTCATATAATGAAATTTGAATATGTAATCAAATAATTATTTCTTAAACAAATTGGACCTTAAGGATATTCCCGAAGAATTTATTGAAGATAAAAAAACAAACCTACTGAAGCTCAAACCATGAAGGTGAATCAATAAATGATGCAAATGAAGTGGTCAGTAAAAAAATCACTGTTAATTTTTGTTTCTATTATTCTTTATAAGCACATGGTTTATTGAAAATCATTAAAATAGGGTTACACACACAAAAATCATATCCAAGTCTAGATACTATGCGGGTTAAAAAATGATATTTCCTTTATAAGTAACCAGTACATAGGCACGCCCGATGGATGTGCGCTGAGAACTGGAGCTAATTTTCATGTTATTCCAAGATGGTTCCCTAAAATTTAGCATTCTATGTCCAATATAGCTTTATATCCGTGGTCTCTCTTGGCTAAACTTATGCATACAGCCAATAGGGAGGTGAGCAAAATTATAATTTGATGTCGTTGTGGCCATAAAAACTAAGCTCTAGTAACATTTATCTACTACTTTTTCTAAGTAACTTAATCATATATTATGCTAGAATATTCCTAGTTGGTAATTCAATTAATGAGCCGAAAATATTAACTTAATACTAATTCTAAAATTCCAAAACAATGATTTTCCCTTCTCAAAAGTTCGTCCGAAGATACAATCTGTTACATTAAATTTAGATTTTATTCTAGCATAATAAATTGTATTATTAATTATGCAATTATTACAAAGATATAATCACATGTAAAACTATAAATCTATATAAAAGACACTTGATTATATAATATCAAGCTTCGTCAATCAACATGAAAAAGAACAGCTATGAAATGTCAAAAATGTATCCATAAAACATCAGGAATGAATAATGTAAAAAAATATCTAAACCCAATATGTTTCATGTAAAAAAATACTATAGCTTGGAAGAGTCAATCACTCTAGCCATGTGATAATGGTAATATCCCCACCAACTTCTTCTAACAGTGTCAATGTAATATATGCATCATTGCATTCAGATATTCTAGATGAACATGATACCTATGAAATATATAAAAGCGTATGATTTTTAGCATTGAATCAACAAGCAAACAGTCTGCACAAATTTCAGAGCACGTATGCATATTGAAGATACCAACGAATTGTCCTTTGACTATCTTAAAATAATATCAAAATATGTAGTTTTCCCTCATGGCATGGCATTAGTATCATATCACATTATGCTCCACGAAAATTGTGTAAAAAATAATACATAGCCTTCACAATTTTACTGGTAATCTGATAAACCATGCCATAATTTTTTTCCTTATCTCATTTTAAACAAAAAATAAACAACTTTTAAAATTTTGATCCAGTCCACTTGATGTAGATCCTAGAAATGCTTTTTGAATCTATATCCAAAAATAATTCGGTGACATATATACTAATCACTAATATTATGCCTCAGTAATATAGATTAATACATTTAAATCCACTAATCCATGTGCATAATGCATGCATAATCACATCAAGCTTTTTTGCTTCTACTGTCTTTAACATCTTTTGTGATTCAGATGAGAATATTTAATTGATGAAAAGCTGGCTAGTCGCTTATGGATAAATGATTAGAAAGATAACCAATAACTAATTATTCGACATACTAAAAGTTTGAGATAATATAAACTAAAAGTTGAATGGTCAGTTAGATAAGAGTAATAAAACCAACATGATTTTTGTTTACATAAAATGGATCATACTAACCACTTTGCAAACTGTTTACCCTGGTTGTGATATTTATCAGCTATTAAGGATAATTGATCCCATGCTTGGCAACATAATTCAATATTGATCTAGCAGTAGCACTAAACCTTGAATGAGAAGAACTAAAGACATGAGATTAGTACTTCTTAATGGCTTTATAGTTTTAATTGCATGTTTAGACTCTAGGATGGTACATAAATTACAGACAATAAATTAGACAACAATTATGAGATACATAATAAGTCTACAAACATTTAATTTAAATTTGTAATAACTCTACAACCTTTCACAGCCATGTTGGAGTAGAACAGAGCATTAAGTGTTACAAAGAAATAACTTGAAATAAATATGAAATCTAATGTTATGGGTTAGTTCAATAAAAAATCACATTCCTAATGCATACAACAATAAACAACTATCTTTGTAGACTTTAACAGGCTAATCGATGAATGTGACCACTTGTGCAGTTAAAACGCTTAGCGATTTTATAGCGGTGGAGATGCAAAAAGTTATAGCGATGATAAAGTGGGGATATAGCAGAAAATAGTGGAGGTGCAAAAAGCTTCACTGCATATAAAACCAAACATTTAAAATTAATTTATTCTCGTTCTCATACCGTTTGTGAAGGAAAAATATATATTGTTTGATCTTATATGACAAAACTGAAGAATATCATGATTTATGCAATCCATATTTTACGACTATAATAGATTTCTAACTTATATCAAACACTTATGCCTTAAAATTAGGCATTTACCCTAACTTTGTTGATTTGGTTTAACGGAAATTAGTCAAATCAACCATTTATATCAATGTTGCTAAAGTTGATGTTAAAAAGCCTTGATTTAGTGGGTGTAGCGAAAAATAGCATGGCTTAAAGCGGATCAACTTTTTAATAGTACTAAATTAAAAAAGTGTAACGGTCGAAGAGCACTACGGGCTATAGCGGGGATTTTGCGAGGCTTTAACTGCACAGGTGACCACCTTATTGATAAGAATGCTTGTCTTTCTTTCAACAAAAATGCCTCCATTTAATTTAAACCAAATTTTATAGCAATATACTCAACAAAGTAACAAAAAGGGACACCAATCATGCATAGGATATGCAGAAGAACAAAAATATAATCTAGTTCATAGTATCAAGTTGACAAATATGTGTAGTTTTGCAATTTTATGAATAAATTTTCCATTAGTGAGAAATCATATTCTCTAAAAAATTTAAAAAAGAAAGTGGACTGATAATATCATACAAATGAAAACCATTTGGTTCTAATATATTCATTTTCTTTGTTAGTACCATTCAAATCATCTAATTGTTAGTTGTATTACAATAGTTGTTATTAATTATTATCGGTATTTACATCAAACAGTTGAAGTGCAAAATATAAATCATATTGTAACATATAAGGCCTAACAATGGAGATGGTCGCTAAAACTAATACCAACAAAAACCGAAGAAAAAAAGGGAAGAAAAAAAAAAGATTATAAATGCTTACAATACTCAAATGGTAGCAATATAATTTATTCATCTCAGTCGCAGCATGATAAAGCTCAAATGTATTTTCGAAGTAATCCATGTGTTTCCCCGTAGTGATTATTTGATCTTCATCATAATCCATTTTTTTCATTAATGTAAAACCGAGAAAAGTTTGAAAGAAGAAGATGAAGAACTGAAGCGAGTTTTCATTTTAGAAAGAGGAGTGCTCCTTTCAGCTAAAAGAAACGTGGATTTGAATTGGGAAACATGGGCATGAAAATGACAAAACATAACCTTTATTTAATGTATTAATCAAGGACAAATTTTCAAAAGAGACCAATTTTCAAAAGTATTGGCATAAATATGCTACTTTGAAAACTATTTGCAATTATAGACTAGATTTGACCAGCTCAGCGATGAGCTGACCATTTTTTTTTAAATAATACGGGGCGCATTTGCGAAATGCGCCTCTTATAATTTACATCGGCGCATCTGTTAAATGCGCCAGTGTAAATCTCAGGTCCAAACCTGGACAACAACCTTCACCAAACAATCCAAATCCAAATGCACAATTTTAAATAATAGCAAACGTTTACCTACATAAAAGCCAACAAATAAAACTACCATTAAATAAATTCAAGCATAACATAATTAAAATTCGATTACATTCGAATTAAAGTAGAAGTTATAGTTCGATTACAAAAGCAAACTAATAGTAAACTAAAAATAAGAATACTCATGGTTGAGTTGGATCGTCTTGAGTAGGTGGGGGTTGAGAAGGTCCAACGGGTTGTGATTGGTGTGTATCCTGCCTTCTTTTAGGTCTTCGCTCTCTAGTCTGCATAGCTTGTTCGGAAGAGCTTGGCCGTGTTAATCAATTTCTAAAAATGAGTGTGTCAATAAGTTTCTTCAAATCAAGACACCGTGGTTGGACTTCTCGTTCGGGTACTCTACTATATCCGATATCGTCCAACCCTCTTCCTACCGTCTCTAGTACATCGACCTACAAGTTGTAGTTATTTATTCAAAATTAGAAACATAATCCAAGTGAACGAACTAAAAATATCACGATAATGTGAAGATTTACCACATCTCGCTCAAGCGGTGCACGAGCGGTGTATGCTCGTTCGTGAGAAGTTCGATATGCAATAATGAATCTTCGAGTAATCGACCAGTACCAAGTCATGTATTTCGAAATAGGAATGGTATGAAACTGTTGGTGTACGATACAGTTATGTCTATCGTTCCACTGGACGATAGCAAACTCCAAATCCGGCTTTGGTTCGTATGGATCAGGTATGTGTTGATGAAGACCAAACTGTCGCATCACTCGATCAGGATTATACATTTCTACATCTCGCATGCATATGATAGGTGTCTTACAAAGCCAACTATGCATCCCACTTAGACATATCTGTGGAAGATCGACTAGCACATCCTGTGTGTATGGATTCCATATAACAACTTCATCTGTTAACATGTCGAACGGGTCGCGATAGTAAGTGGCCACCTGCTTTGGAGACTCAACACAACTCCTTGAACCAAACCACCTGTATAAATAGTTATACAAGTATATTTTTTAGTATAAAAATACACACATGTAAATGTAGTTGGAAATTAACTACCTTGCACTATAAGGCAATGTTCTGTCGATCTGCATGGATGAAGTCACATTTGGACGACCAATGGGAAGATGTGTCCATGCCCAAAGCTGTAAAATCAATCAAAAATTTGAATACATTAGAATTAAATATTATATATGAGCTTATAACAAATATATCTATGCATATTATACCTGTAAAAGCGAGAGGCAACCAGCTATCGATTTGGATTTCATGAGTGCAACATTTGTTAACTCATTATATAATGTTGCCAATATAGCACTGCCCCAAGAATATTGTACACACTCATCCAAATTTCGCAAAAACAATAACCAAAAAAGGTTTAGTCATCCTTTAGAATGATCGGGAAATAGACGACAAGATATCAAATGTAGAATAATAGCTCTCGCATGAAATTCAATTTCTACATCTGAAGCATCCGGTGATGGCTCATCTGCAAACATACCACGAAGCCATGTCAACTTAACTGTTGCACCTCTTATCTCACTTCGAGGTGGAACCACACCTAAACACTGTTGACAAATATCTTCGTAATTACTTAGCTGTCTAATAGTAACAGGATTTCCTTCTACTGTAACACCTAGAAGACAACTAACATCTGCTAATGTGATGGTAATTTCACCAGTAGGAAAATGGAAGGTTGAAGTCTCGGATCTCCATCTATCTACCAATGAAGTAACTAGGGCATGATCTATTTTGAAAAAGCCCAATCTAGATATTTCCCTGAATCCCACTCTTTGTAATGCAAGTTGAACTCTTGGAGTATTAGACTTGATGAATTTTAATTTGCTTGAATGATCATGATACTCAAGTGGCTCATCACTCTACACATTCACAAACGAACAAAAGGAAAAAAAGTGGAATTAGTAACCAAATAAAAACATTCTAATGTAAGCATAGATGTTTAAAAAAAATACCTGCATCAAGTTCCTATTAGTGCTTCGATGTTCATTTTAAAGATACAAAACACTTGCATTCACGGGACCGGGTACCAACTCTATAAGAAAAAAATGTTCAAGTGTGAATATCATGCAATTGAATACAAATTTGAACAAATTACTTGTGACAAACTAAATTTGAACAAACTAAATTCCAATGAAGATCATACTTGAACAAACTAAATGTGGTCAATGAACAAACTAAATTTGAACAATTTTTGAATGTAATTGCTTCGATGTAATTGAATGTAATTGCTTCGATGTTCATTTTGAAGATACAAAACTAAATTTGGTCAATGAACAAAGTAAATTTGAACAAACTAAATTCAATTCAATTCATAAAGTCTATGTACAAGCTAAATTCCTATATTTGAACAAACAAAATTCCAATATACAAACAAAGGTGTATACTTCTAATTTGAAGATTATGTTAGTCCATGAGATGATGGTTTTGACATGGTTTTGATGACAACAACCTTAGAATAGATTATAAAATATAAATACTAACATTACAAGTTTAGATATATATGTATATGCAGGATCTAACCATGCAGGTATCAAGAATGAAGATTGTACAATATAGAGATTCAAGATATAGAGATAGAAGACTCATGAGTATCAAGATTATCAAAGATTATCAAAAGTTCAAGAGTTCAAGGTTAAGTTTGTTTTATTAGGAATATTTGTTAAAACTCGTAGAAAAGCACTGGCATCTTAATATCCAATTTATTCGTGGAATGAAATCCACTTCGAGCCTGTTAAAGGGATGGAACCCTAAGTAGGATGGAACCTACGAAATTCTAGTGGGACATTGTTTTGTATCCACTAATTTTAATTCAAATGATTTTACAAAATTATCTTGTTTTCAAAATGATTTCAAAACTTTCCTTTTAAAAAGATTCAAAACTCTCTATCCTGATTTTAAATAATTTTAGCCTCAAAACATCTTTAATTTCAAAGTCAAATTACTCCTGTTTTTAAATGTCTTTTCAAATAATATATTTAACTTTTAATATTTATACTTAGATTTAAATATAAAATTATAGTTAAATTATGTATATATTGTTCTTTATATTTACTTATGAAATTCAACTATATTCAAGTATATTTATAAAGTTTTAAATAGTTTTTATATAAGATAAATATTGTTTTTATAGAAATTCAAAATACCAATTTTGGCTGAGGGATGTCGACATGCCCCTAGGTACTATGTCGACATAGTGACAGTTGAAGTTCAAATTCAAATTTCAGAAAAAGTGTCTATTCGCCATAACTCTTCATGAATGGTCATGGTTGTTGATCTTCTATAAATAGGGGTCAGTTTCAACGAATTTTTAATCATGTTTTTCTGGTTTTCACTCCTCTTCATCTTCCACATTTCTTAATACAAAATCATACCATTACTCTGCCGAAATCAACATCAAATCATACTCGATTACTTCTAGTTTGATTCTTCATCACTATCTCTACAAGGTTCTCAGTGCTATTCAGAGTTATAGATTTTTTGTAATCAATTGAGCGAGAAAAGGTGTGATTGTAGCCTTGGAAATCAATCAAGCGAGAAAAGGTGTGATTGTAGCCCTGGAAATCAATTGGGTGAACTTGTTGCCCCGGAAATCAAGTATCTCTACCCAGAGGATTGTCATTTTGGAGGGTGTACCTCGTAGCCTTGAAACCGAGGGTTGTAATTGTTGAATTGTTGTTGAAAGAAAATCCGTACTTGTGTTGCGGGACTGGATGTAGGGTAACTTCGAACTAGTATAAAATCCGGTGTGTTCTTTCCTTTACTGCTTTTACTTTATATTTGCATCTGTGTTTGATTATGTGTTCATATCTGTGTCTAATTAGTGTATACATTGTTATTAAAGTTAGATAAACTCAAAAAGATTAACAAATTTCTTAAAACACTATTCACCCCCCTTCTAGTGTTAATTCTAGCCTTAAGATCCTTAATCTGCATTTCTCACAGATTATACCTCTAACTTGAGAAGATGATGGTGATCCTTCCATTTTTTAGCAGATTTGACGAAGAAATAATTGCAATTGATGTTGGGGTTGAGAATTTAGAAAATTTGGGGTTTTAGAGATTTTGAGTGAAAGGATGGAATAGAGTGAAGTGAGGAAGTAAGGCTGTCTGCCTTTGTATATACACAGCACGGGGCGCATTTCCAAAGTGCGCCGGTACAAAATTACATTGGCGCACCTGCGAAATGTGCCCTGGCAATTCTGCCATCTAACAGAGACCTGCTGCTGCAATTTTTCTACTACCTAAGACAATTTGGTGCTGCTACTTTTCTACTACATACAACATGCAAATACGTTCAAATCATCCAAACGAGATATCTTGGCACAAGAAGCTAACAGACAACATACAAATTCAAGAAAAACATCCAAACGAAATATCAAATACAAATTACGTTCAAATCATTCACTTTGACACAAGAAGCTAACATAAATCATATGAAAATTATTTTGACGGACAAGTTGATCTTTTATGCCCTTTTTGACCACATTTGCTACAAGTATTTTGTTTACTTCCTCCTATTTTATCCATCATGCCTTTGATTCTTGTCGACCGTGGACGTCCCGTCTTTCTTTTTGTAGGCGGTGGCAATATGGTCGGACCGTGATATGCATCCCAATATCTACTATTTGGAATAGGATGAAAACTTGGAGCGTAACTTGCTTTAGAATTTTCGACTGAAAACCACATTGAACAAAAATCGTAATATGATCTATTCGCTCCTCCAATGGTTCAAGCACAAGCGGCCATCACATGCAAACATGGTAACTTTTGCAATAAAGGTATGTTGCAAGTGCAACTACATATATTATCTTGTAGTGTCACTGTAAACGCTTTTCCAAATTGATCATTCACTTGCCATTCGGTTTGATTGAATCTAACAATTCCATAATATCTTGCTTGTTTTGCTCTTTTGCCTAAATGAGTTTCAACTTTTGGACTCATTTGCGTTTCAAATCCCTCGGCATCGGAACGACGTTTCATGAAATAGTCGTTTAAATGATAAAACGTTCTTTCTACTAACGACTTAACTGGCAAAGCACGAGCACCTCTTAGAACTCCATTCGGACACATTTGTTGTCATCATCATAAATCTTCCACCGTTATCCTTGCATAGAGCCCAATTTTCCTCTGCACCTCGTAGACTCTTTTCAATCCTAGCATGTGCATCTGGAGAAATAGTTTTCAAGTGTCCCCTTAACTCTTTGTACTGCAAATCATCTGTAGCACTAGCACATGAATAAAACAAGTCTACCAAATTTTTTTGAGTAAATCCAGCAACTTGGAAGTTAGCTTTGAGATGTCTAGCACAAAAGTGGTGATGGTGTTCTTGTGGCCAATTATCTAATGCTCTCGGAATACCTTTCATTCGATCGGATATAAAAGTTAAACACCTATTGCGAACACTATGTATGTAGTATTACATGCATCTAAGAAACCAATCCTAACTATCTTTTGATTCAGAGTCTACGATTGCATATGCTAATGGAAATATACCATCATTTGCATCTACTCCAGTCGCGACTAGCAACGTACCTTGATATTTACCATATAGATGAGTGCCATCAATGCAAATCAATGGTCGACAATGTGCAAAACCCTCAATAGATGCACCGAATGCCCAAAATGCACTCTTAAAAAGAACTTTATCATTGGTGATTCTTTCGACATCAACTTTGAAAACTGTTCCCGGATTATGTTTTTTAATAGTAGCTAAATATTGTGGTAACTCAGCATATGATGTTTCCCAATCTCCAAAATTCTCTTAAGTGCTTTACGCAATGCTCTATATGCCTTAAAGTAGCTGATTTTGATAAATAAAAGTTTCAGACACTAGAACTTGAATCGCAGAAGGAGTGGTATTCAAATCCGATTTCACAAAAGGAAGTATTTTATTACCAATAAATCTGCTTGTAGCTTGTTTATGATTTGAATTAATAATCGGATTAACACAAGTATGATTGCCATCATATTTTCTAATTTCCCACCACCCCATCAATGATTTTTTAGGGACAATTGCATGTATTCTCCAATGAAATTTTTTATCAACACTACAAATCGTGGTGTATTCTGTTTTGCGGGATTGTATGGGTTTAAAAGAAACAGAATTCTTGATGGACCACTCACTTAATTGCTGAATAAGTATTTCCTTTGTTTGAAATTGCATTCCCACTTGAAAACCAGAATTAACACATTCTGAGGTAAATACGTCTCTAATTGGAGTAACATTTTCAATCAATGATGCCGCCATAAATTTCGCACTACATAAATCATCTGTCAAAGGCATCTCAAATTCCATATGTTCATCGTTATCATCATCATCTTCTTCTTCCACCAAAGATGCTTCATTATTTTCATTTTCTTTCTCATGATCAATTTCAAACTCTAGAGCTTCATTATTAACTTCCATGTTATCCATCCATGACATATCATTATCCATTGAAGCAATTTGCATGCTATCTATATGCGGTGAACTACGACCTCCATCATCATTGTTAACCTCTCTAGTATTTGAAGGAATGGAGTGTAAAAATTGATTATTTTCCAATCTAGAGCTTGAACCACCCGGATGCACCGTAGAACTGTGAAAAAAAAGTATGAGATCAAAACACTATAAATTTCAACTACTCAAATGTAAATACTTTAACAAATTACTTACTTTGTATTCACACAAGTAGGAAGTACTAGACTTGGATTTCTCTGATAAGGATAACTCGGAATAGTACCAAGAATTTGAGTAGAATGTTGGTTCGAATTAGTAGTAATTGCCTCTTCAAAATGTCTCAACTCCTCTTTTATTACAAATAATTCAATCACTTTCATATCAACAGAAACATAGCATCGACATCTTCATCATCATTTACGTCGATGGCGGAAGATCCAAAATCCGTTACCCACTTGCTTACTAGTTTTACATCATACTCTTGTGAATCAATTTTTGTAACCCTATACACCGTTTCTTTTAGTTCATGATAGGAGCAAACAAATTTAACCTTTGAACCTTTTTGTTTACCATCAACATATACCGGTGTATTATTTTCTTTGATAGTCAATTTTCCATCAAAATAGAAAATAATTGGGATGAAATCCGACATACTTCTAAAAAGGAAAACATAATTAATTTTTGAACAATCAATTGCTAAACAAATACTAATGACATAATAAAGCATAAAAATGAAAGGATAGATATGTGAAAAGTAGAATATGAAAATACCTAAAAATTGAGCTAGGGTTTGAGTTTAACCTAGAATTTTACCTTCAAATTGATGCCAAATAGCTGATAGAAGTAATCTGACTAGTAATCCTTATATATTTTGAGATTTTAAGGAGATTTTGATGAATTTTTGAGGTGAATGGAAGAAAGGTACGAAATTGGATTTTGTAGCTCGAATATGTTGTGAAACAAATGAGTAGTTTCTGCTTTCTATTTGTGTTAGATTGAAAATTTTACACTAGCGCATTTGGCAGATGCGCCAGTGTAAAATATAAGGGGCGCATTTCGTAAATGCGCCCCATATTTTTTTTTAAAAATGGCCAGCTCATCGCTGAGCTGGCCAAATCTAGCCTACAATTGCAAATAGTTTTCAAAGTAGCCTATTTATGCCAATACATTTGAAACTAGTCTCTTTTGAAAATTTGTCCATTAATTAATTATTTGTTGGGATAATTTAGGTATTATATAAAAGGCTCTACATTGACCAAGTTGACCAAGGATTTTTCTTTATAAGCATGTATTTAAAAGCAGCCTTGTAAAAGCACAAATTCCATGCAAAAATGGCAAGGAAACAGAAGGGGTATGCATTATATCACAAAATGAAGAGGTGATTAAGCCCTAACATAATGCGAATGAAAAAAAAATCAGGACCAATAATATAATAAAATAAAGAAGAGGATGCACAATATTAACTGTTGATTTAAACTCTACCATCCAAAATAACAATTTAGTGGTTGAAAACAAGGAAGAACTGAACATGAATAATATTCATAGAAAAATCATACCGTGAACTCTTGGGAGTCACCTTTATTTAACCTTTCCTCCAATGAATAACAATGGCGTCCATGAGAAACAATCCTATATTCCACAATCAAATTCAAAATCAATCACAAGATCAAATCAATTATACAATACAAGATCAGAATAGCCACTCTCCTCAAAATCTCTCCTCTAATCCTAGCCTATTCTCATCATCACAACATAAAGAAAATCTCCCTAATATAGATGGGGATGGGTTTACAATATTTAGAAATCAAAAAAGCGTTCCAGCCTTGATAACCAACAATCAAAAATCATCTGCCTAATATTAGAATAAGAATACAATTCAGAATTTTCAAGAAAAGTCTAGCTGATCTCAGCAAAGAAGCAATATAGGCTAGAGGCCTTCTTTTTCATCTTAAGAAAATGTTGCACATTTTGGATTTTAGCAAAGAAGTAATTTTGGCCAGAAACCTTCAATTTCTTCTCAAGATGCTGCTACAAGCTTTTAGTCTTAAGCAGAATCTTCGAAAAAGTCTTCTACATAGGCAGATATGCTTAAAAGTGGGGGGGGGGGGTTGAATTCATATTTTGATATGGAATTTGTTGCTCCATTAAATCTGAACAACAAGAAGATGATAGTGATGAAGGAGGCTATCAGTAGATGAACTGGGATTAAGTGGAGTAAATTAGTTCTCGTTGCGTCTTTGAAAATCGATCGACTTATCATCATTTCAAGTTGTATGTTGCACGAACCTAAAATCCAACATGTAATTTCGAAATATATGAAAGAAATAATGGGTTCTTTATCATTAGTTTTGCAAACACCTCTGATTGTGATAAAACTGTAAATGAGGGGCCATATTTCATTAATGGAAAATTGATAATCTTAAAAAAAATGATAAAAAAAGTGAAAATGGACAAAGAATTACTATCTACAATTCCTATATAGATTAGGCTTCCTGAATTGAATTTAAAATTGTGGGATAAGGAAGCCTTTGCTGCTATAGCTAGTATTGTAGGAATACAATTAATGCTAGATGAACCTACTACAAAGGAAACTCGTTTAAATTATATTATAATTCTAGTCAAAATTAGTGCAGATGCAGAGTTACCTGAAGAAGTGGTTATTAGTATGCATGATGGAGAAATCATCACAGTATGAATGAATTCCCCCAATATGTAAGACATGTAATGTTTTGGGCACAATCTTGAAAATTGCACATTCAAGAAAGTTTGGAAAGAAAAACAAAATCAAGACTGAAGAATGTATGATACTATTGATGAAACTGATGGAATCAGTGTACACGGTGAAAGTAATGAAATGAATAAATCCTCAAAGGGTAAGTCAAATGGAAATGCTTCAATTAATAAGAAGAATAGCCCAGAATCTCAAGAGTACAACTCTGAAATACGCAATAAAATATTCAAGGAATTAGGAATGGAAATACTTAAAACAAATTCCAAGAACCAATGGTTGAAATCCAGGTTGATGCCGACACATTGAAACAAGCTATTGAAAATTCCATCTCTTATAAGAAAAACTGTCCAACCCCAAATAATGATAGCATGGAATTTGAAAGCAATGCCATCAAAGAATCTGAAGACATTATTTCTCAGAGAAATGATAAAAATGATACAACATCAAAACAGATGAATAACAAAACATATCAGAAAGCATGGTTCAGAAAGCAGTTAAACTATTATCTAGTTCTTCTCCTACTAACAGAAAAAGAAAAAAACCAAAACAAAGAATTTGCAAGACATAATATCAAAATCCAGCGAAGAGAATAAAGAGCAAGACAAATTTTAAGAGAAATACATTATTAAAAATCCAAGATGGGAAGATCAGCTCAAAATTCAAGATAAAATGATGATGAAAAGAAAAGGAACAAAGACTTCTGAATTTATGGAAGTTAGAGAGAATTCTATGAACATGAAGGGTGACAATTCCAGCAACTCACTATAGCTAATAGTTATATCCATTGAGTATCCTTTAAAATAAAATTTTATTTTAATAGTATGTCGATAATTGCTTGGAATGTTAGAGGATTAAACTCCCCAAAAAGGAAATTAGATTTATTTAATTTGCTTATGTCTAATAAACCAAATATTATAGGGATATCAGAACATAAACTTGAAAACCTTAAGATAGAAGATTATCAGTCTAGATGCTTAAGAGATTGGAGCACTATTAATAAGAATTCTATTGGAGGCAATGCAAGGATTGTGGTATTATGGGACTCAGATATTAAGGATTTAAAACAATATTTTATAAATTTACAATATATAAATTATAAATTTATAAACAAAGGGGGTTTTCAATTTGAAATTTCATTTATATATGCTTCTAATAATAAAGACGAAAGAAAATTTCTATGGAATCATTTAGAGCTATTAAACAAAAATATGAATAAGCCTTGGATAATAATTGGGGATTTCAATACAGTAATGCATTCATTTGAAAAAGGGGAGGTTTGCCTATTATTCCTTTTAAAAAATTAGAAATCCTCAATAACTTTATTTTAAAAACTGGTTTGATAGAACCCATTATGATGGTAATAAATATACTTGGAAATCTAGTGAATTTAGAAATATATATATATATATATATATTACAAATTAGATAGAGTTTTAATCAATCAAAAATTTGCAAGTTGTTTTACAGATTTTCAATGTTCCACTTTACCACAAGCTTCTAATGATCACACTCCTATACAAATCCTTTTTTCTCAAAAAAATATCAATTATAAAAATAAACCATTCAGATTTGCGAATGGTTAGACATTAGAAAGCAATTGTAAGGAAATATTAAGAAATTGTATAGATGTGCCTACGTAGGGTACAACTCAATACAAATTTAATAAAAAATTTAAAAATACAAAGGAAAATCTAAAAGTTTGGAAAAAAAATCAAAATAAGGATAATATTAAACAAATCAGAAATGAATGTGAGGGTATCCAAAATAAGATAGACTTTGATGGCCCAGACAAATATCTTATGAATAAATTTTTCCAAATGCAAGACAACTTAAGTAAAGTCTTACATGTGTAAGCTATCAACATGAGGCAAAAAGTAAAAATTGACTAGCTTGCTAGTGGGGATGAGTTTAGCAAGTTTTTCTATGTCAAAATGTCTAATAGGAACTACATTAATGACATAGGAAAACCGTTAAATGATTAAGGGGCTACAATTAATAATGTTTCACAAATAGAGAGGAAGGCCAATAGTTATTTTACCGACTTGTATAACACTGATTCATATAAGAAGGCTTTCCAAAATTTTGCTACAAAATTATTGCTTAATGAAAACAATGAGGAAATACTTCTTGCCCTAATTTGTCTGGAGGAAACTAAAAGTATAATTTTTAATGCAACATAGATAAAAGTTCAGGGCCAGATGGATTTGGGGCAAAATTTTATAAAACACACTACGATGATATTAGGCAAAATTTATTTGATGCAATAAATGAATTTTTCATGACTGGAAAGCTACTGAAATGTCTAAACCATACATTTTACACTATCCCAAAAGTTAAAATCCCCAACGGCTTAAGGGATTATAGACCTATATCATGTTGTAATTTTATATATAAAATCGTTGCTACTAATTTGAATAATAGAACAAATTTTTTTAAAGTATTTTATTTTTTAAAACCAAAGTGCTTTTATATCAGGTAGATATATTGTGGAAAATACCCTACTAGCTCATGAATATATTAGAAATTACAATAAGGGTTGTAAAAACAAAGCATGCATCAAAATAGATTTGCATAAAGCATTTGAAAAAATAAATAGACATTTCATAATTCATATGACGTCACAATTGGGCATTCATGATTTTTTTTGCAAATGTGCAAATTAATTGAGGAATGCATCAATACCACTACATATTCAATATTAATAAATGGTTCTCCTTATGGTTTTATATATAGTAATATGGAAATAAGACAAGGAGATCCATTATCTCCTTATCTATTCTCCATTGTTGTGGAATACTTTTCTATACAAATGGAAATTGAGCAGTTAAATAGAAATTTAAAACCTACAAATAAAATTAATCCTATTATATCTCATTTATTATATGCTGATGATCTTTTATTATTATATGCTGATGATCTCAGTTAAAGGGAAAATTAAACTTAGTCAATTTGAGCCAATCCATAACATAAGATCAAGCATTCAGCATATTCGGCAAAAGTTCAAAAGCAAATCCAAGGAATTTTATGAAGCATGTATACTGCTAAATACTGTTATCTATCACATTTGGAAAGAGAGGAATGTCAAATTGCACAAATAAAAAGAAACAACAAGCATACAGTTGTGGAAAATCATTGAAACAAAATACAAAATACTATGTCACAAAGCCGGAATGTAACGGCTCGCCTTTCTGACCATCAGAAGTCGACACCAAATACATCCACGGTATTCAAACGTCGAACATCCAATCGTTGGAAAGACATATTATAAGGGTAAAATAAAAAGAAAAGAACATAGAACATGGAATATAGAATCTCACAGTGGAATCGACAACATATAATATAACAAAGATAGTAAAAACTATCACTCCTAAATATAGAGTACGTCAGAGTTAAAAATAAATCTTATCACCTGGACAGTTATAAAATCCCGACCTTACAATTGCTGATAAGTATATATTGAAGGAACCGTGCTAGCCCGCGGCGGAAGAAATGGGCGAATTTCAATTTTTTTTACCATTTTGGGTCTTTAATGGGCCTACGAAGTCTAAATTTCAGTTAGAACTTTTTTAAATTCGGTTTAAATAAAATCTTGTATTCTATTTAAACTAGTTAAAGGGAAGTTTAAATAAATTTAATTTCAAATGTATAGTGTATCAAATACACTTAACATTTATTTATAAGTGTTAATGTATAGAGAATGAAACCTTTCATTTCTTTACCTAAAACAAGAATTAATTGAGAGCATTAATTGTATTAAATGGAGAGAGAAACCTTTCATTTTCTCTCTTTAATTTGAATTGATTGATTCATTAAACGTCATTATTAATAATTTATTCATGGCAATATTTATTACTATGTCCATATGTATTCTAACATACAACTACACACACACACATATGTATGTATGTATCATATATATATATATATATATATATATATTGTTTGCGCCAAAATTGGTCACAAACCCCAAATATCGTGAAAGCACTAGTGTATGAACACAAATCAGCAGTATATAATCTCAGATCTCAGATTTAAGTATTGCAGAGGATAAAAAAGAAGAATAATATCACAGATCTCAGATCTAAGTATTATAGAGGATAAAACTGAAGAGTAATCAACTTAAAACAGAAAGAAGTAGACAGAGACACAAGCTTTATAGTGGTTCGGCGATCTTGCCTACGTTCACTCTGAAGTAGTTTTCTTTATTGATCTTTCTTTGATGTTTACAATTGATTTCAGCAAGTTACAGCGAATAATAATGATTTGCAGCAGTGAAATTCGTTGGTAGCAGCAACAATGAAGTTTGGATCTGGATCCGGCAGAGTCTGAGCGTTGAAGATCTTCAAGAAGAAAAAGAACCCCTTTTCTGTTGGCTTTGAGGGTCTATTTATAGGTGTAGGAGGCTGGTATCTTGCTCAGATTTCGGGAGACCCTCTCTGGCACGTGACCAGGCCCGCGCGCCCAAGCCCGTGAAGTTTCGGTCCGATCCGTGATCGATATGAACAGATTTCGTATCGATCAAGATTTCATCCAATGGAGTCGAAATTTGGCGTGGACATTCTTCAGCATGGACGTAGTCTTCTGTGAAAATTTCATAGCATTTGGACTTGTAGATTAGGAGATATGATCGATACGAACTGGGATTCTCGGTTGGCTGTTTCGTTCGACTCGCTCTGTTCGACTCGCTCTTTGACTCGATCACTTTGAATCGGTTCAGCAGTAGTCCCCTTCGTGTCAAGGCATTTGTGTTGTCTTGTTCGAATCGATAGGAGGTGGAAGACTTTGGATGGATACGAAGTGGAGCGAGTCGAAATGCAGCTCTTTGATGGATTCGAACCAGATGGAGTTGGACAGTTGTCTTTTGAAGGATGTGGAGCGAGTCGAAGAGAGGTTTTGAGATGGAGTCGATGCGGAGCAAGTCAAAATGGAGCGAGTCGTTCAATTGTTTTCTGAGAGATGCGGAGCGAGTCGAAGTGGAGCACTTCTGATGGATGCGAAGCGAGTCGATCTGAGCGAGTCGAAGTTGGCTTATGCGGAGCGAGTCGAAGTTGGCTTATGCGGAGCGAGTCGATCTGAGCGAGTCGAAGTTGGCTTATGCGGAGCGAGTCGAAGAGGGTTGTTTTTTAATCAATTTTGCATTGGTTGTAACTTGAGCATACGAACTCGGATTGACCTGAAATTTGGAATGTTGACTCTCATAGCTTCACTTGTCGTGTCATATCAATTTTTGCTCGATCCAGACTCGGACAAAATTCATCGATATCCATAGTGAACCTACGTATAACCGATTTTCTAGACGAACTGTCTTTGGTCTCTAGTCAAGTTTTTGGTGTCACCGCCTTGCCAAAAGGCGGGATAACATTTGCCCCCCAAAACATGCCTTATGATAAGAAGGTGTGTTTTGTAATGCCATAAGCTGGATGTTCATATCCTGTTGATGGCCTTTAAAGGAATTGATAATTTTATTTGACCACGAATGATGATAGTTCGGGATCGTATGTCATTCAAGGTGATATGTGACTGTTCGCGGTCGGATGCCGTTCGCGGCGAATGATGACCGTTCGCGGTGATTTTTGATCGTTCGCGATCGGGTGCGTTCGAGGCGAATTGTGACCGTTCGCGGTCGGGTGCCGTTCGAGGCGATTTGTGACCGTTCGCGGTCGGGTGCCGTTTGAGGCGATTTGTGGCCGTTCGCGGTCGGGTGCCATTCGAGGCGATTTGTGACCATTCGCGGTCGGGTGCCGTTCGCAGCGAATTGTGACCATTCGCGGTCGGGTGCCGTTCGAGGCAAATTGTGTGTGCCCGGGGGGGACTTAGTATTATCAATGTCAGATTTCATGTTCGAGTGAGTTTTTGAGTTGTTTGTGGTGGCGGTTTATCGCCGTCTCAGAGCATGCTTGAGGACTGTTTGCGATCCCTTACATTAGTAAGTGGCTTAGCCGCCATGGCATCACAAATGGCATACTTTTATTTAAAATGATTTTTTTAACAGAAATGTTTAACGAAATCAAGTTCAACATCAGAAATGGAAAATAAAAGTAAAACAAGGGACGTCAAAGTGCAAACACCTACACCGTTGCGATCAGTAGTCGTATCAGAGCATGCTTGAGGATCGTTCACGGTCCTGTACATGTGTAAAAAGACTTAAGCGTGTTGGTGTGAAGTTTGCTACTTATTCGTCATTATCTCAATCAATTGATGACAAGCTGACGTCTCGATCCTGAGCCGTCCCCAGTAGGTGTCAGTGGTTGTCGCTCCTGTTCCACCGTCGTTGTTCCCCTTCTTATGTACTGCGATAGCAGACCATTCCGGATATGTCCCTCAACCTCATCCTTCAAGTGTCGGCAATCATTCGTGCTATGACCATTCAGCTCGTGGAATAAGCAGTACTTGTCTGGCCTTCTTTCATTGTTAGTCGGATCCCTTCTCATCGGCCTTCGATAGGGAATCTGCCCTCTAGTATCCTGGTAGATTCGCTCCAAAGTCTCACTCAACTCCGTATAAGAGGTGAATCTTGGTTCCTTTCGTTGTCGCGTCGGTTCATCACTATTATCCTCAGCCTTTTGTTTCCCTTTACCAGTCCCCGAATCTGTTCTAGGAGGATTTTCACCCTTGACTGCATAAACCTAGGTTCCTTCTCCTTCCTCTCTTTCAGCATTCGCATCCTCTAATCGTAAAAATCCTTCAGCCTCGTGATAAAATTCTCCTAAATCCATAGGGGGATCCCTTGTTAATGATTCTTGAACTCTGTGCCATCAGCTATGCCAGATACAACTGCCATCAAAACCATGGATGGATCGGGTCGATCCACTGATGCTGCCGCTACATTGAATCGCGTTAGAAAGTTCCTTAAAGACTCCCCAGTTCTTTGCTTCAGTGCTGCCAAACTCATCACATTCTTGGGTCTTGAAATGTGAACCCTGAACTGCCTCATGAATCTTTCAGTTAAATCGGTCCATGTTCCAATGGAGCCACTTTCCAGTTGTCTGAACCATAATGCTGCTATGTTTGTCAAATACAACGGGAAGCATCTGGCCATGACTTCCTCCAATGCCCCCAAAACTTCCATATGCCTCATATATTTTGCTAGATGAATGATAGGGTCCATCCTTCCATTATACATGTCCAATGTTGGTAACTTGAATTCTGGTGGATTCCTGGCTTGCCTGATCGTAGGAGCAAAGGGACTCCTATTCACATCCTCCAGATCTCTATTCGCTAGTCCGCCTCTCACGGCTCGTCTAACCATCTCCGCCAATCTGTCACTGTCTCCAATTTGTAGTCCTAGTCCGTTGCTTTTGATTTGCCCCTCGAGTTCACGAGGGATTCCTGGAATCTGCTCTCCTGGCTGAGCATTCATTTCTCTATCGATGTCGCGTTGCGCAGTTCCACCTGGTACTCCGCCCGGAATTGGGCCAACATGCTCTGGGTTATTGCCCCCTAGTTCTGGCGCTGCGCCAGATGGTCCTGCTCCGTTCTGAACTCTGGTTGCTCCTTGATTTTGTGCTCCAAGCTGCCCAATCTGAAGAAGCAAATTTTGGATCATTTCCCCTTGTCTTTTCATCATTGTCTCCATCTCATCCCTGGTGATGAAGAACGATGTCTGATTTGCACCTGAAGAAGCCTCTTGACTCCCTTCATGCTGACTTCTCTCTGGCCTTTGTCTTCTATTTGATTGCCTTGTCATAGCTCTTTTAGATCTGAATTCTTCAAGCTTTTAAATCTGGTATGGCGGGTGCTAGTTCTTCTCAGTGAAAGCACCAAAGTGTTTGCGCCAAAATTGGTCACAAACCCCAAATATCGTGAAAGCACCAGTGTATGAACACAAATCAGCAGTATATAATCTCAGATCTCAGATCTAAGTATTGCAGAGGATAAAAATGAAGAATAATATCACAGATCTCAGATCTAAGTATTGTAGAGGATAAAAATAAAGAGTAATCAACTTAAAACAGAAAGAAGTAGACAGAGACACAAGATTTATAGTGGTTCAGCGATCTTGCCTACGTCCACTCTGAAGTAGTTTGCTTTATTGATCTTTCTTTGATGTTTACAATTGATTTCAGCAAGTTACAGCGAATAATAATGATTTGCAGCAGTGAAATTCGTTGGTAGCAGCAGCAATGAAGTTTGGATCTGGATCCGGCAGAGTCTGAGCGTTGAAGATTTCAAGAAGAAGAAGAAACCCTTTTCTGTTGGCTTTAGGGGTCTATTTATAGGTGTAGGAGGCTGGTATCTTGCTCAGATTTTGGGAGATCCTCTCTGGCACGTGACCAGGCCCGCGCGCCCAAGCCTGTGAAGTTTCGGTCCGATCCGTGATCGATATGAACAGATTTCGTATCGATCAAGATTTCATCCAATGGAGTCGAAATTTGGCATGGACATTCTTCAGCATGGACGTAGTCTTCTGTGAAAATTTCATAGCATTTGGACTTGTAGATTAGGAGATATGATCGATACGAACTGGGATTCTCGGTTGGCTGTTTCATTCGACTCGCTCTGTTCGACTCGCTCTTCGACTCGATCACTTCGAATAGGTTCAGTAGCAGTCCCCTTCGTGTTGAGGCATTTGTGTTGTCTTGTTCGAATCGATAGAAGGTGGAAGACTTTGGATGGATACGAAGTGAAGCGAGTCGAAATGCAGCTCTTTGATGGAGTCGAACCAGATGGAGTTGGACAGTTGTCTTCTGAAGGATGTGGAGCGAGTCGAAGAGAGGTTTTGAGATGGAGTCGATGCGGAGCGAGTCGAAATGGAGCGAGTCGTTCAGTTGTTTTCTGAGAGATGCGGAGCGAGTCGAAGTGGAGCACTTCTGATGGATGCGAAGCGATTCGATCTGAGCAAGTCGAAGTTGGCTTATGCGGAGCGAGTCGATCTGAGCGAGTCGAAGTTGGCTTATGCGGAGCGAGTCGAAGTTGGCTTATGCGGAGCGAGTCGAAGTTGGCTATTTTTAATCAATTTTGCATCGGTTGTAACTTGAGCATACGAACTCGGATTGACCTGAAATTTGGAATGTTGACTCTCATAGCTTCGCTTGTCGTGTCATATCAATTTTGGCTCGATCCGGACTCGGACAAAATTCGTCGATATCCATAGTGAACCTGCGTATAACCGATTTTCTAGACGAACTGTCTTTGGTCTCTAGTCAAGTTCTTGGTGTCACGGCCTTGCCAAAAGGTGGGATAACATATATATATATATATGTATATATATATATATATCTGTGTGTGTGCGCGCACGCATGTTTAACATCATAATCCGTGAAGGGTATATGTGCCCGTATATAGATGTTGGGATTTACATTGCAACAGACACATTAGCTTATTTTTTGTGTACTGTAATTTGTCCAAATATGTGCTTGTATAATATGTCAAAACAAAATACTAATATGTGTGTGTGTGTAATTTATTGAATAAAGCAGTTTCTGCCATAAAAAAGTAATGTAAAATAATTGTATGATAATAATATAAGTTTTTAATATTTTAGAAAATATGGAAACACATTTTGGGCTTGAGATTAATTTATGGAATTTTTACAATTAAAATAGTATTTATTATTAAATAATTGATCATAGCCCAAAACCAAATAAATTCTTGAAAATAGGAAATCAAGTTGAAAAAATATAAAAATATTTCTAAAGATATCTGAGACATATTTTGGGTTTAGGAAAAATTTCTAGAATTTTCCCAACTGTAATTATATTTTTAATTAAATAATTAATTGCATATAGAAAATGAATTAATTAAAAAATTTAATAAATTAAGCTATAAAAATAACTTTTTTGAAGGTTTCAGATACATACATAAGCCTTAATAAAAATTTCTAGAATTTTCTTAATTGAAATTATATTTTTAATTAAATAATTGATTGCAGGCCGAAAGTAAATTAATTTTTAAAATTAAAAATTAAGTTTAAAAAATCTAAATTTTTTACTATAATCTTACTACATGGTGAATAAAATATAAAAAATATAAAATTGAGATTTTGAACCATTAAATATTTTATTCATAATAAACAATTCACAAAATCATTAAATAATAATAAGATATGTATATACATATTTAATAAAATATTTTTATATTTTATGATTCATAATAGGTACAAATCATCATAAGAAAATTTTAAGATTAAATATATATGATATATAAACACATATACAATTATACATATCCATAATTTGCAGATCTATACGAATTTAATTTAGATATATATATATATATATATATATATATATATATGTGTGTGTGTGTGTGTGTGTGTGTGTGTGTTAATATAAATCAAAAATTTTAAAAATTTCTTTAGAAAATAATTCAACAATAAATCAATAAACAAAATATTATAACAAGCACATAACCAATCTAATTGTAACAAACACATGTACCCACAAAAATCTCACATAATCTAAACAATAAACAGATCTGAATACAAATAGCGGATTTAGATGTAAATCAACTTTTATATGATAAACTTAAAATCAAAACAATGATAATAGATAAAAGTGCATCTCCTAATGAAGCCCTTGAGTCCACGTTGAACAATGATTTCTCTTCCAAGAACAATTCACAATCCGTCAGGTTGCTAATCCGGGATTGGACACCTTCTACTACAAATTAGTATTTTTAATTGGATTCGAGAATTTTAGGGATGATTTTAGAGGAAATTTGATTCCATTAAAATGAGGAAGAGGAAGAAGAAAATAGCGGCTCAAAAATGAATTATTTTGTAATTAGGGTTTTGAGATTGGCTTTTATATGGATAAGACAAGAGAGCAAACAATGATCTCAACCACACATCTCAAAAACCTAATCACACATGTTGTAGCCACCTCCTATCTTTCTCCAAATCAACACCTATCCTCTCCAAATCTCATAGGTTGTGAGTCCATTTAACCCAAATTAAATATGTACAATCACATTTAACATATACTGCTATTGATGTCTCATATCAATCAATATATTCATAACTTTTATAAATATATGCAACAATTTAATTTCTCAAATCACATTCGAAATTCATAATTAATACTTCATAAATATTAATTTATTTAATTAATCTATAACAATTAAAAACTAATCAAATTGTTTGGTCTAAAGAGAATTCATCGTTTCGATTGTGTGACTCTTGGGTGTAAATTCGATCAGTGATTAACGTCGAACTATTCGAACGTTAACGTTCACACTTCACTTAGCAGGTGGTGTGATATTATGACCGAATTTATTGCTTACTCATTTTTGGAAAAATCTCATTTTAATTTAATAAGCGTTACCCAGTTGTGACAATTATTTACACCAATTCTCTTCGTCAAAACTATATCACTTTGGACTTGCTGAATTTGGTAATGGTCAAAATTCCATCATCATCCATATTCAACTCTATAATCCAAACACAAAGTCCTTGATTTAATAATAACAATTATTATCAATCGAACTACTCTGGCCAGAGATTTTGACTTTGGGTTGACTTGATTTGACCGTGTAACTAACCCCATATAACTAAGGAGACAAATCCTCTCTTGAATAGTGCTTCACTTCCAATACTTCCACTCGACCCAACTATAGTCACTCGATGGATGCTATGAAATGATTTGACTATAATCAAAGTGAAGATTTCATTTTGAAGATTCACGGTAATCTCAAGTCGAAAGAATTGTTAAATTAGTCATATCGATATTTTTGTTTGACCTTAGTTATATTAACCAACATAAAACTACCGAGTGAGTCATTCCATAGTTATCCAATAACTATTAGTACGTAACCACTAGGTGCCCCCAACAGTCATGAGTAATACATTACCCAACATTTGAAGAGCATTACGTACTCTAGTCTCAACTGATACATCGATAATTCCTATTACCAATGCATAAGGAACTCACATGTTCTATATTAAACAATTTAATAAGGTGTATTTACATATCGATTTGGGACAATCCCAATATCTTTTATGCTCACTATAAAAGACATCATTTACAATCCAAAGTTGAGTACTAAAACAACTAAGGTTGATTTCAACACAAGTACATTGGGAAAATCAACAATGTGTTGTTTACTTACAGTTTAGAAATATTAATTTACCTTTTAACGTTCTTTCTTATGAACACACGCTTCCTCTGCACTTTGATTGAAAATCAAACTATATGATTTCTATCAAAATACTTATTCAATCTTGATGCTTATAAAATGATACTTTCGTGTCATTTCTTGGATCATATCCAAAGTCTCACAAACTCAATATTGCACCCACTGACTTCGAGATATTTTTGGTTAATATGTGTAAACAGCTTACTCTAAATCGTTATTTAGAATTTTCTGTTTCAATACATATGTACCAAAACACTAAGTCTTATCAAGCGATAATTTTGAAAGTAAATCCGAATTGACTTGAGCATGTTGAATATAGAATCTATTATACTAATTTCAACAATTGAAATTTGCGATATTATTCTTATCAACATTGCTCATTTAATTCCAACTGCAATAGTCTTTCTCATAAAGACACAATCTCGACCGATGGAAAACATCCCTTTGGTTACGACCACCAAAATCATATTTTGACAGCATACTTGGAATTCTTTCAGATTTGCACATCATACCATATAGAGTCAACAGTCTTAATGGTTTAATTATACAACTAAGGATTTTATAATTTCGAAATTAATAAGAAACTCATAGTTTCTCTTTGATGTACGAGAATACTTATAGACATTCTAATGCTATGTGTCATTTAGCTTATTTAATTTCATTTCATCTCATATAATCAGTTCTATCTAAGGATCATATCCAATTCCATTTAACTATCAATAATTCCTCAAAGAAATTCCTTCACAATGAAGTTGGTATACCTTGAAACAACAATTATTTCTCAGTGTAAAAAGAATAGGGATTCACAAACACTTTATGAATTTCTTTATTTATAAAACTGATTTGGTTTTAGTTTACAAAATTTATGTTCAAAATATAAATATGCCATTCAATGACAGTCCTTTCCAAAATCTTTTTAGGGAGATTCATACAAGATCCTTCATAGATAATTATTACGTGTAATCTTTTGACTCGCATAACCTGCCAACTCCATGGCGTAGGATATGTTGGAGTTTCTAATAAACCCTTACCTTGTTAGATTTTGTAAACTTTTATTCGGATGAAATAATATTAAGCTTGTGTACTACTCTTAAACACATTACCTTATAGAAAGAAACTAACTCAACTTCACTTACAATTAATCGTACATTGTCCAACAAAGTTCGATTACTCCATATCGATGCATTATTATGTATCACATAAAGGAATTATTTTGAGATTGAATCTTTATTTATTTTAGGCATGTTTGGAACCTTTTCCAATATACTCACTCATTCGATCAAATCGAATCATTTTTATCGCATGTTATATTTACTTCTATTTTATATTCAATGAGTTTACCATAAACATACTACATGTGTATCAAATACACATGTCCATATCGATGAGACTCATCAGTGAATATGACGAAGTACGTGGAATCGTTTTGGTATTTATAAAATTACGATTGCATACATTTATATGTGTCAATCCGAAGAGTTCATCAACCCTTATGATGCTCCCACTAAGTGGGTGCATAGCCCTTTATTGTTTGAGATATAATTAACAAGTATCATATGATTCAAAATAATATAATAAAATTATTTTCTCAAAACTACAACTTAGTTTATAATTCCAGAATAAGTGTAAATAATATTAAATACTTATGTATTTTCCAATGCATCACTTTTGTTATGGAAACAAATACCACATTATGGTTTTATTTCATAACGGATATTCATAATATTCATAGAAATATAGCTATGTCTATTTTTTTAGTCGATAATCAGAAATAGTCATTATTTCATAAATAATGTTCGGTACATTTTACAAAAACAATTTTCGTAATTCGATGCAATCAATAAGTGCTATATGACATGCTCCCACTATTTCTGCCATTACTATAATAGTGTACTAAATTCGGAGGTCCATTATTCACTTAATAAAGATTTGTTTATTTCATATCCTGTAATTAGTTAACTGTGGAGAGTTGTTTGATCAGATATCTTGAACTCAAAGAAATAAATCTCATAGAAAACAATTTTCTATATGAAAATACATTTTGGAATAGAAATCATATTTCTCATTCCAATGTTAAGTATCAACCACTATAATTACAATTCTCGTTTTCGTTGTTTCTTTATGAAGAAGAATTGACTATTCACTCTCTCCATACTAACTATACCTTAAAATCACATTTACTTTTATACATTCATTTTCCTTTCTGAATAGTCAAACTATTCAAAAGAAAACCCTTACTACAATATCATTACGAACTCTTTACGAAAGAACGTTTGATTATTCTTAACATTTAAGGATATCAAATATGTTGTTCTTTGCATAAACTAAATAAACTGACATATCAGTGATCAAGTTCTTAAATCTATCTTGTAGTTTTGGTCTTGTGCTACAATTAACACAATATGATCTTTTATGTAATCAATCAAATTGAATACTCGATCCCATAGTATGGTTTATTGGCTTATTTCGAATGAACTATATTCATTGAAGTATCATACATTATGAGCTGTGACCGTTCACCCTATAACATTTATATGTGATAGTATATGGATCAAATATCCATCCATAGTCTTGTATTACTTTTAAAGGTCGAAACTCATAAAATGCAATACATGGTCTAAACCAAATAAACATGTAAGTGATCATTTTACGAATGTATTAAGTAGTTTTAAAAATTAGGCACTTACATGGGTATAGAAAACATTAACATGCAATAGGCATTTAATAGTGGGTATTATATTTCCATTTGTCAACTTTCAATTTAGTTCATTTGTATATGTTAATTGATAAACGTTTTACCAGTCATATTAAATGCACAAAATTTATCCTTGTAGATAATTATAACATTATTTAGCATATGTTCTTACAATATTAGAAAGGTTAAATGTTACCATTTCATTTTTCTAATAAGGCTCCCAGTAGTACTTTATGTTTCACCAAACACTAAGAAAAACATAGAAGTCTTTCAACTTCACTAGTGGGTGTTAGGACTCATTTGCCTTGGGATTCTGACCTTGAGGAAAGCTCAAAAAATCATAGGCCTGCATACGATGGATAACTCATTATCGGTTGTATCACATACAACTCCTAACCTTTGGTACCTTGTCCTAATCCCGCCTTTACCTTGAGGAAAGCTCAACAAGTACCTATCATTTCGCGACGGCCTAAGTGTAATGCACGTACCTATCATTCATCTCTATAATCCAAACACAAAGTCCTTGGTTCAATAATAACAATTATTATCAGTCGAACTACTCTGACTAGAGATTTTGACCCGAGCATTATAATAAAATAACACACGGATCAGTTTGGAAAACCGGTGTGAGAAAACTTAAGTAATAAGGCTAACATTTAATAATTCTATAAGACCACGCCGCTAAATGCATAACGGGTTTTTACCTCACGAGAACAACATCCATATCTTAAGAAATGAGAAACAATCAGAACAACAATCCAAACAAGTAAGGATGTACAAAGATAACAACAAAATCCAAACTTATACAATGGACAACTATAATTAGACATCGAGAAGAGCTTCAGACACTTCTCGATGCAAATTATGAAACATAATTCAAAGATTTGAACTAAATTAGGAATGAGAAATTTTTCAACAAATAACTGGGTGGGTGCTCCCCCCTTATTGAAAGTATACCTCTAGAAATATACTAGAGAGCTAGGATGGCTCTCGGACAATACCAAACCGAACCCTGTCAACGGTTACCGAGAATCCGAGTATTTCACATCTCCGAATGCAACCACCGAATCTAATCTAGAGTAGATGTGACGATACCCTAATAGGAATTAATCCCACATAGCTTGGCTTCCACTCGCGCTTTGATTTTAGTTATTTTTGGCTAAGGATAACAACACTCGAATGAGTAACAAATCGTCTTGGATTGGCAAACACAAAAGATGAAAAGATTGATTCTAAGGTTCGAGATAGAAACAAGGAAAATGAATTTATCCAACATAACTAAGAGGGTGCTCCCCCTTACGGAAAGTATACCTCAAGGTAAAATACACTTGCGAGTCCACGCCAAACACGCAACACTCCCGGGAACTTCCAAGCTGGACCCTGTTAAATCCACATGCATCTGAATATACTCACATTAATGCATGCATGCTATCAACAACTTTCTAGATAAATGTGAATATACCATAATGGGTGCAACCCACATGGCTTGGCTCTCACTCACTCTTTGGTTTCGGTTTCCACAGCGTTGGATGCCAATGCTCAAAATGAGAGATAAATCGTCTTAGAATGATGAAGCACAACAATGACTAGGAGGGTGCACCCCCCTTTACACGTGCTTTGGTTTTAGTTATTTTCAATAAAGAACGACAAAACTCTAAAGAGCAACACATCATCTTAGAGTGACAGAATACAAAGAAGAAAGCAGGAACAAAATCAATAGTCGAAAAATTAACTATCGAGAATAACAAAGTGATTTGTGTATAGGAGTTAAATCACATACACTTACCACCGATAAATGAATCAAACTTTTAAAACATTTGATTCACACTTATGCTTGATTTTCACATTTCAAGTATTTGTAAAACATTTTAAAAATACTCCTTGAAATACTCCTTTAAAAGGGCAAATCATAATACTAAGTGTCTTAAAATAAGGCGCAAAAACAAATGTCATCAAAACATTGTTTACTATATAGCCAAAACAATTTTCACTTAGCTTTATCGTTGAACAATTCCATTTTAAAGATTTTCTCATATATAAACTATCATTTATAAATTCAAAACAACATTTATTATTCAAAATGGTAATAAATCAATTTAAATACCTTTATAAATTTAAAACAATGTTAGTTCATCCCGAAGGATAATTTATAAAATCTATAATCTTCTTTTAATAAACCAATTAACTTTCTTCAATTACCTTTATTAAATTAATAATTAATAAACTTTAAAAATCTTTATTAAATCAGTTAATTAACTTTAAAACACTTTTATTAAATCAGATACAGTTAATTAACTTTAAAACACATTTATTAAATCGGTTAATTAATTTTTAAAACACTTTTATTAAATCAATTAATTTACTTTAAACTCTTTTATCTAATCAATTAATTAACTTTTAAAACACCTTTAATTAAAATTATTAATTAAATCCAAACGTCATTAATAAAATGGATTAATTAAGTTCAAACATCATTAATTAAAATTATTAGTTAAATCCAAATATCATTAATTAAAACGATTAATTAGATTCAAACATCATTAATTAAAATGATTAATTAGACTCAAATATCATTAATTTAATATGATTAAATATATTTAAATATCATTAATTAAATTCGAACATCATTAATAAAATTGATTGATTAATTCAAATATCACTAAATCAAAATGATTAATGAATTTTAAACATCTATTTTTTGAAAATACAAGCTCAAGTTTAACACACAAAGGTTTAGGGAGATGATATTCAATAAGTGACGATATAGCGAAAAATTGCTATAATGGCACTTAAATAATTCAAATAGACAGTCACAAATTATTTTAACTAAACATCAATATAAGCAATGAAAGAATATAATTAAGACGTAGATAGCAGTAAATAAATAATGGCGAGAAACCCTTTTTGGGTCTCTCTACAAATGTCCCCTATAAATCATACATATGTATGTGTATTTTTCGAAGTATTCCGTGGCGACCTATTTGCTATGATAACACTCTGACTTCTTCTTTTTGTCCCCTGCAACAAAATGGTTATTTATGTCATATAGTACTGGACAGGAACAAACTATAATATATAGTTATGCGAATTTCCAAAACGGGAATCCAATCCAAACAATCAATCAAACAACCATATAAACCAACATCCAAGCATGCAATAAATAATTTTTATCTACTATATAATATACCAATTAATCAAAAATGTGAGTTTAACTCATCAAAATTCCAGTTATCGCCGAAGTGTTTCAGTTTGAACTAAAATCGAAATGGCATTCAATTTTAGCACAAAATTCCATTAGCTCCAAACTCGACTAATCCAATTCCATTGCGAAGATATCATTGATACGAGTCTAACGCGACTGTCCGTTTCTGAATGCCTAAGGCCCATCATCTACCTGATGACCATCTTCCTCAAACAAAAAAAACAATCTTCCCTTCATACAAATGCCTGAACCCAAACAAGCCGTGCATGCATATTAGTGACACGGAGCAAGATGCAACGATATCCAATTTCGTCCTCGCCTATGCGTTGCTCTCCAAGAACTCGACTAGTCCATACCCAAAAGCCATGCTCGCACCTCCACAAGCAATCGTGACTTGGTGCCACAATTCACCGCTACCAAGAAGAATCGCATCTCCCTATAGTCGATCGCACGAGCTAAAACTCCATCTATAGTTGCTTCTTCCCCCGATAAACCCACTACAACCACCCTCGTCACCTATCTCACCTCCACTCACCTCAAAATGAAAACCCTGGGTCGACTAGGAAAAATCGACCTCCCCCATTCACAATCGATCATCACCAAACAAATATAGATCGAAGCCTGCGTTCAAACAAACTCAACGGACTTAGTTTTATGATTTTTAGGTGAGTAAGTTAATTGACTGGAATTTTTGAAGTGTGAGGCCATTTTGGTTTACTGATTTCAAAGAACGAAAGTGGGAAAAGTTGCCAGAATCAAAATGAGCTAAGTGATCACTTCTTTTGATTTTATAACCAAATAAAATAATATATATACAAAAACATAATCATTATGTTTCTCCAAAAAAAAGATTTCCTGGCAAGGGAAGAGGCAATGCAAGAAACATGTTTCTGTGCTTGTTTGTACTTATGTATGTTTTAAAAAAGAAGTTTTGGGTCACACCGCTGCACAATATTTCATACGCATACGAGCTGCGAACGACAGAAATAAAATACGATCACGTACAACAATATGACACGATCGTAAAACAACAATAAAATAGACATGTTATCTTATTCTAGGAAGTTTAAAAAATACTGACGTATGCCACAAAATGCGTCAAACGGGAATTAAATAATTTTTTAAATTAAAAATTATGGAAAATCCTACAAATTAAATTAAAAACTACTTCACTAAAAATCAAGTCATTATATTACAATTTGATTTTCTTATTATTTATTATTTTTGAACCATTTATTATTGTAAATAAATTTAAAAAAAGAATTCACCGTCATCATTTTTTAATTAAAAGGAGTTAAATAAGGTTATTAAATCCATTTAATTAATATTTAATTCATTAAATAATATTTAATTCACAATTCAAATATATAAACGACACTATATTTGAATTCAAGTTATTAAATTTCAAAATCCAATTATTTAAATATTTAAAATAAATTAAATATCAAATGATCAAAATTCTGGGTTGTTGTATTCTTTCCCACTTAAAAAAATTTCATCCTCGAAATTCCAAAGGAAGAAAATGTCACCAAACCCTTTAATTTAAAATTTTATTAATTAAACTGAGTTATTAAACTTATTACTTAATTAATTCTCAAATATTACAAAAAATCCAATCTTTTCAAGAGATAAATTTTAGAGCTAAATGTCCGGGTTTTATATTCAAAATATACTTTCAAATTTTCTTCGAAGAGAATTAAATCAAAATCAAAATCAATTATGACAAGGAGGGGCTTCTCCTATCGACATATGGTATAACTCTAGAATCAAACAACATGGAGCATCCAATGGTATTCTGGTTCCTCCTAAACAACAACCAGAGAAAACAAGTATACCTAACAAGTCTTCCAAATCGAAAAACTCCCTTTATTGCCCAACTTTAATTATAAACAAAAATATTTAAAAAATGATTTAAAAAATATTATTTTCAAACTTCTAGGAATTATAACACTTCATCAAAAAAATTCCCAAAATAATGTTTTTATAATTTCTTCCACAATTCTTCCGAAATCACTCTTTTTTTCAAAAGCACCGGGATTTAAGTCCAAACAAACAATAATTTTACAAATTATAGTGTGTGAAATAGCACTATCAATCAAATCAAATCAATCAAATTCCATAAAGGAATAAACTAACACTATCAATCAAATCAAATCAATCAAATTCCATAAAGGAATAAACTAACACTATCAATCAATCAAATTTCATAAGGGAATAATCTAACATTATTTAAAATGTTAAATGACTAACAAATAAGATTTAGATTTTTTTTGCTCAGACTTACACGAAGTATACAAATATACATAAGCTCGTATGATATACATAAATCATCCAAAAGCTATATTTGATTTGATCACTTGCTCAGATACATAGACTTCTACTTCCAAACTAGTATTGCTCACTCGACCTCTCTAGGGTGGACCCCGATCAGGTTCCTCAATTAGAAACTTCCATTCTCCTTGCATAGCCATATTCTATAGTAGAAAACTTAAATACATATCAAGAATCCGAATCAAGTGTTCACTGACAAGAATCAAGTGAGAAAGCCTTTTTTGAACTGGTGTGAATCACCCCGAAGCTATGTATTCGAACCTTAGATCAAAAACCGTGTGAATAAAATGATCTATGTATAATTTACGCACTTAATTTGATTGGTTCCTCGATTATACCAATCTCTTTCTAAATCCCTTATTAATAGTATTCCATCAATACTAAAATTATTTATTAATTATTTCTTAAATTTCCACTTAAGTTTACAAACATTTTATAAAGTCGCATCTTTATAAAACATTAGATTAAAACTTATCCCACTCTTATTTACTTGTATAATACTCTCCTACATCCTAAAAGTATATACAAAACATCAATTTGATTTGATTTATTTGTTATTTACTTTTTTTCTCAAAATTTAAATTTGGAGGCGTTGTAGCACCATATAGTTTTCACAACTTATGATTAACAAAAACATTGGTTTTGTTTGCACCAAAAATTGGCACAGACACCCAATAGAGAATTTAAAGAGTAATAAATGAAGAATATTAAATGTAAACAGAGAGAATACAGTAGTAAAGCAATAAGAAATAAGCAAATAGCAAAGACACGGTAGTTTATGGTGGTTCGGCATTGTTTGCCTATGTCCACTTTGAAGGGATAGCTTTTATTAATCACTTTGTAAACCGAGTACAAGAGGGATTTGATGAAAATCCATTGTTACAATAGAGTACAAAGTAACAAGAAGTGTTAAGGTCCCAAAAATGAACAATCAAGTCTATATTTATAGGGGAAGACGGTGAAATATCTCTCTGAAAATTCGGTAGAAGGCTCTCCAGTTACATGGAGGCCTATAGGAGGGATCACATGGCCTAAATTCCAAGGAATAGGGATTGGGACCGATCCATATTTTGGTGGATTTAGGGGCTGCGATCCCTATGAGGGGTTCTTCATGTTGTATTATGCTTAGCCTCTAAGTTTCATGCCAATTGGATCAGTAGAACTTGAGTTATTGATCAATCTTTGTTGCAACATGTGATGTTGTTTGATTTAGGTTGTTCCCTCTAGAGGGAAGAGGGACGATCCATTTTACTTCTTCATCTTGGGGTGCGATCCCTAGGGTGGACTCCCTAGGGTCTCCTTTTCTTGTTCCCAAAGTTTTATGTGTATTAGACTTCTGGATTTTAAGATATTGATCATTTTCCATTGAGTTGCATTGTTGGGCTGAATATAATCTGATCCCTTTTATATGATCCCTTTTTATACGATCCCTTTTGTACAATCTCTTTCTTATGTGAAGTAATTTGACCATAACTTGAGCATATAAACTCCAAACGACTTGAGATTTGAAATGCAGCCTCGTGGAGCCTTCCTTGTCACTCTATATCGATCTCACCCATTTTGGGACAAAAATAAAGGATATGTACCGATCCCCTAAGGGAAGGGATATGCACTAATCCCCTGCACGGGGGAGGTACTAATCCGTACTTAGAATATTCTAGAGAGTCTATCTCTTGGTCTTAGTTGATCGTTGCTTCATATCATTGCCAGCACTAGAATTCTAGACCTCACAATCATCGCTATGGGTTACTGGCCTTGATGGCAATCGAGTCTAACTTGTCTAGTCAATTTGGATTTAGCTAGGTCAAAATGTCGGATAACACTTGCCCTCCAAAGTACGTCTTGTGTCGAACATGATGTGCTTTGAATCGAAGCAAGTTAGAGTCGCTGGAATGAAATCCATCTATTTTTCTAAATAGGCACTATCCTTCCATTGAATTATTTTCCCAAAGGGTCGTATCTCTCTATGATTGTCATGACACTTGGTCGACTTACAATAGTATAAATTCAGGATTATATTCCATCGGTTGCCATTTGTGCCCCGTTCTATGGGGCTAGCAAGCTTTGGCTGTCCGATTCAATTTCGTTTTTGAAAGCTTCATGTCAGAATTCAATTTCTGTCTAGTTCTAAAATTGAATTTTCAGAATATACACGTGCACGTTCAGGTACATGTCTTTGTCGTTGGCTCCCGAATGCGTTTGTACGCTCGCGGGTCGTCACCAATTCCTTATAGTTTTATTGCAATTGAATTTCAATTCCTTGTTCATTTTTTATATAATGAAATAGGGGTTGTAATAAGTCACTCGATGAGAAGGGAATTCAATTTCTAAAGGGATGACGGCCTCGGTGCCGTAAGCAAGGGCGAATGGAGTATGGTCAGTCGCAGACTTGTAGGTGGTTCTATAAGCCCCTAATGCTGTTGGGATTTATCAACCCACTTGCCTCTAGTCTTTTCCAAATGTTTCTTCAGAATGGACTTTATGATGTTATTCATAGCTTCAACCTGTCCATTTGCTTGAGGGCAAGCAACCGTCGCAAATCTCTTTTCAATATGATGCCGACAGCAGAAGTCTTTGAATTTAGCGCTGTCGAATTGAGTTCCATAATTAGTTACAATGCTTCGTGGAAGGACAAAACGACAAATGATGTTTCAGACAATGAAGCTGATTACTTTCTTCATTGCGATCGTGGTAAAGGTTTTGCTTCGACTGATTTGGTGAAGTAATCAACTGCTACGATGGCGTACTTTGCATCACCTTTTGAGATCGGTAAGGAACCGATAATATTTATGCACCATGTGGCAAACGACAATGGACTGACCATTTGTGTAATTTTCATCGATAGAGCTCTCCGAACTTTTGCATACATTTAGAATTGTCACACTGCATAGCATAATTAGCATCATCCAATTGATAGTCGGCCAATAATACCTATAATGGAGTATTTCCTTTGCTAAGGTTTGCTCCCTAGTGTGATCGCCATATTCCCCTTCATGAAATTCTTTTAAGACTTTCTTTATTTCATCACGAGTGATACATCAGAGCAGAGGAATGGAAAAACCCTTTCTATACATAACTCCTTTCTGAATGATATATCGTGAAGGTTTGCGGAGGACTTGTCGCCTTTCATTCCTCCGTTCGGGAAGGACTCCCTATAACAAATAGTCTTTAATCGAAGTCATCCATGACCCCATTTCAAGCTCCATCTCTGGTACCCAGTCGGTTTTCATCTGGTGTATGCTCAGAGCGTCTAGTACTTCGACTGGAACCAACCCCATTTGTTATGCATCCTCGGTGCTAGCAAATTTTGCTAATGAGTCGGCCTCTTTGTTTTGATCTTGGGGAACGTGCGTGATGTCATAATACTCAAAGTCAGTCAATAGCTCTTGGACTTGGATTAGGTATGGAGCAAGTCTTTGTCCTTTAGCCTGGTAACCTCCCCCGACTTGGTATACCACCAACTAAGAATCGCAAAAGATTTCAAGGGATCTTATCCTCAGTTCTCTGCAAAGTTTGAGTCCAGCAATTAGAGCTTCATACTCAGCTTTGTTATTTGTTGTAGGGAAGTCGAGTTTCAAAGCATAGCAGATCGATCATTCGTCAGGAGTCACCAACACGACTATGGTGCTAGAACACTGATCATTGGATGCTCCATCCGTGTACATTTCTTTCGGTTGGTCGGTTCTCCACTGCTTTTTGGAGAGTCGTCTAGTGTAGTGAATTCAGCTATGAAGTCTGCCAATGTTTGTCCCTGGATAGCTCTCCGAGGGAGATAAGTGATATCGAATTGGCTTAGCTTGATATTCAATTTGAGCAACCTTCCAAACGTCTCAGGTTGCTATAGGACCCGTCGTAATGGCTAGTCGGTGTAGAAGTTGATGGGGTGATCCTGGAAGTAAGGGCAAAGCTTTCATGATGCCATCAATAGGAAGTATGCAAGCTTCTCCAGCTTCGGGTAGTCTCTCTCAGCACCTATCAATCGCTTGCTAACATAATATACTGGCTTTTGGATCTGATTCTCTTTGCATAACAATGCGGTACTTACGGAGTGTATAGACACCGCTAAATAGATGCATAAGTCTTCATGATTTAGTGGCTTGGATAGGATGGGAGGTCTCTTTAAGTGATCTACTAGAGCTTGAAATGCATCTATGCAATCCTACGTCCATTCAAAGTTCCTCTTCCCTCTCCTAATCAAATTAAAGAAGGGAATACACTTGTTGGTGGCCCTGGAGATGAATCTGCTCATGGCGGCAACCTTCCCATTAAGGCTCTGTACCTGCTTAATCATCTGCGACACTTGGATGTTTCAAATTGATTGAATCTTCTTGGGATTTGCCTCGATTCTGCGATAGTTGACAATGAAACAAAGAATTTCCCTATTGCAACCCCGAAAGAGCATTTCAAGGGATTGAGTTTCATTACATAATTTTGGAGAACACTGAACATCTCCGCCAAGTCATCGATGTGGTCGTTTGATCGCCATGACTTCACGAGCATATCATATACATATACTTTCATCGATCGCCCTATCTGATCTTTGAACATCCGGTTGACTAGTCTCTGGTAAGTAGCTTCAGCATTATTTAGTTCAAACGGCATCACAACATAAGAATATAACACTAGATCGATAATGAAGCTAGTGTGCTCCTGATCGGGGACGTGCATCGGGATTTGGTTGTATCCGGAGTACGCATCCATAAATAAAAGCAGTTCATATCCAGCGGTTGAGTCTACCAGTTGGTCGATCCTCAGAAGTGGAAAGCTACCTTTCAAGCACACCTTATTTAGGTCTGAGTAGTCGACGCATGTCCACCACTTTCCATTAGCTTTTCTCTCAAGAACTGGATTGGATACCCATTTCAGGTAGAGGGCGTCGCGGTAAATCCATTGGTTTTTAGTTTATCCACCTCCTCTTTAAGTGCAGCAGATCTCTCCGGATCCATGCTGCATCACTTTTGTTTCATCGGACATGCCTCGGGTCGATATTCAATGCATAGCTCATGATAGTCGGTGAGATCACACACATGTCAGAATGGGTTCGAGCGAACACATTAAGATTCGCCCGGAGAAAGCTAGCTAATTCCTTTGTCATCATTGCACTGAGCTGCGATCTGATCTTCTAGACCCATGATGGGTCATCATGGCTGACTGTATGTCGATCATTAGTTCAACGGGTGCAACCTTGGATACTTTGGGCTCCTCTTCTTCATCTCTCGGGTCTATATCTATATAGAACCGACTGTGCTGTTATTGCTTGATATTGGCCTTATATAGTGAGATGAAAAATGCTTAAGTCGGTTTGCCCAAGCAGTGGGATCGGCTCTGAACCCTTGTATTAATGGGAATTAAGCATTTTTTGGTTTGACATGAACGTACTAGACTATATGAACTCGAAATCGAGTATTGTGATATGCCACATGACTTACATACTTGAACTAGCATATGGCATTGAATCAGATGTTTACCACTTCAGACTTGAATAGATTAGCATATATGTACTTGTTGTAACACGTGCCTTGAATGAACTTGAATATGAATGTCAGATTCTTATACGCTGATAGCCGATCCCTGAATTTGAACGAAACTATTTCGCGTAACCATCGACGTGAAATCCGCTTTGAACGACAGCGATGGCGGTCACTCCGGTTGAACTTTCGGATCTCGTCATGAGCTGGTGAGTCTGATAGCAATGGTTTCTAGATCGGGCTTAGAAGCACATTGAATCAAATGTCGAGTAGGGTTCAGTCTCGTGTTGCATGCACTGCATAGTTGGCTCTTGCTTTGAGTTTGAACCTGCTTGTATATTCGAGTAACGTTCTTTCTATTCAATGTACTCATTATCCTTTACTCGTCATTCGAGTTGGAGTGATGGTCAGTTGCCCATGAGCTTGGGCATCAATTCGATGATTCTATCCCTAGAAATTCTTTCGGTTGTAGCCCAGAGTTGTTGTAAACACTAGGTATGAGTCACGGTATTGAGCTATCGTAGTCAGGCTTTGGATTATCACACTTTTATCCCCTATCTCGGGTTGGTAAATGTACTACATGGACGATCGAGTCTCATCCTAGTTTTGTTTACACTCCCACCTAAGCTCCCAAGACTTAGAGTTGATCAATGAATGGTCGGTTCACAAACATCTTGATTCTCGCTCATGCCCCTAATTAAGGGGTAAACGTCAATAAGTGGACGGGCATGTCACATCTATTTTAGCTTTACACTCTTTCCCGTCGATTCGTGGGATCGAGTTAGTTGATGGAAGGATGAGTTGTGCCTATTCTGAATTGTATTCTTGCTTTCCTTCTCGGGGGAAGACTTTAATTCCCCGTAGGATTTCGACGTGAGCTGAGTACTCGACGGTCAATCACATCCTCTTTTGATGCAGATGTCTCCATACTCCAGGCAAGGGCTAAAGAATGGATGATTAAGTCACATGACTCACATCCAATCTGTGACTGATGCTTTCCCTGTCGAACCAAGGGCAAGGATCAGTTTGCGGACAGTCAAGTCATGTCGATTTCGATTTATGTTCTTTTATCGGACCAAGGAATAGAATTAGCTCAGGAGCGGTCAGCACATGCTCATCTGGATTTATACTCCTTCTGATGGATCAAAGGAAGATGATGGAGAACGAATGGTCAAGTCACACTCATTCATGGTTTATTCTCTAATCCACGCTCTGGTGACTTAAGTTATTCGATGGACGTTCGGGTCACATCCATTTGTGGTTGGTGTGGATCGATACTGACCTTCGATCCATCGGCATGAGATAGAAAGTTTGGATCGATATTGCCTGTCAATCTGATGGCATGATAAAGCCGGTTACAGGTAACTTCGGATGTCGTTCCAATTGGTTTTGTATTAAGGCCTCCCCGCGGTTGTTGCCTTGTTTCATAAAGAACACCAAACCAGAGCTATGATGAGCTATTGTATTCATCTTTAAGTAGTTTGTACTCCTGCCCCCAGTCTTGGGTTAGCAGAGCTAGTTCGTGGATGGTCGAATTCCATCCGTAGTGAGTTTATAATCCTCTTGTCGAGTTCAGGTTGGATTTTATGGAATGGTGAGTAGTCGAACCACACTTATCTATTTGTTTTTACTCATATCCGCACTCTGGGGATAAGAGTTTGTTGATGGGTGGTCAAATCGCACCTAATTTGTGTTTATACTCAAGTCAACACTCTGGGACTAAGAGTTATTTTGGAAAATGGTCGAACCACATTTTCCTTAGTCATTTCTTCTGCCGCCAAGTTAGGGGCAGAAGTCGAAGAGTGGTCGGTCGTATCATGTTCACTCTCACTTGGAGTTCTTCACGTCGAATCGTGGGAAGGAACTGATTAGCGGATGGTCAAGTCATATCCGTTTTATGTTTTATATTCAGCCCGTCGGTTTATAGGGGAGAGTTAATGGATGGATGGTCAAACCGCATCCATTTTCTACCTATACTCTTATCCATGCTCCGGGGACTAGAGTTTGTTGATGGGCGGTCAATCGCACCCATTTGGTGTTTATACTCCAATCCGAATTGGGGGACCAGAGTTATTCGATGGGTGGTTAGTCACACCCGTTTGATGTTTATACTCCAGTCCACATTGGGGGACTAAATTTATTCGATAGGTGGTCATTCACACCCTTTTAATGTTTATACTCCAGTCCACGCTCTGGGGACCAAAGTTGGTCGATGGACGGTCGAACCGCATCCATCTTTTTGTATTTATATTCCAGTCCACGCTACGGGGACCAGAGTTTTATGATTGGTGATCAGTCATACCCGTTTTTGATTTATACTCCACCTGTCAGGTCAAGGTAAGAGTTATTAAATGAATAGCCGAGTCAAGTTTATTCGTGGGAAGGAATTTTGCACCCAGTGTCGAGAACAAAAGTTGGTGAGTGGACGGTTGATTCACGCCCACTTAGTGATTAAGAGAAGGATGGTCGGACCACATCCACGGTCCATGCTTGGGTTGGAAAGTCAGGTGCCATCCAGTTTGCTTCATACTCCTCTCGGCGAGTCATGGGAGAGAGTTGTTGGGTGGACGGTCAAGTCACATCCACCCTTGTTTGCAATTGTGTCCTCGTGTCGAGAGCGGCGGTTGATGAGCAGACGATCAATCATGCCTACTTTAAGGTTAGCTCCCAAACGGCCTCATGTCCAAGGCTGGAGTTAATGTATGAACGGTTAAATAACGTCCACTGTAGTTGGACCTCGGTCTTGCTGAGCTTCGGGAGAGGCATAAGTATTTTAGCGAACTTCAAGTATGAGCTAGGGAGTGGATGGTCAGGTTGCGTCCACTTCAAGTGTTTCTCCGATCTACAAGTCAAGCGCGGAGGTTGGTGAATGAATGGTCAGTCGTGTCCACTTTGTATTGGATTCTAACTTTATCGAGCTCTGAGTAAGGCATAGATGTTCTGTAAGAATTGAAGCATAGAGTAAGAAATGGATTGTTGAGTCACACCCACTTTCCATTTCGAGTCCTTGCCCCCAAGTTAGAGGCATATGCTAGCTGATGAGCGGTTGAATCGTGCTCGTCTTGATGATCCTTTAAAGGTCCGATCATGGTCCATGGAGGTTAGTTGGTGCCTAACTCTAAGTGCTTGGTCACCTGCATCGTTTGGAAGTAGTTTAGTTTAAGTTGGTCGTAGTTCACAACATAATTGAAATTGAAATAAACCTTATTGATAAGTGAAGCAGCATCATATGCTCGCTATTCCACTACGCCCTAGCCCTTCTCAGCGGGAAGTCGACTGTAGGTGGTCCAATTGATAATCAAAGGCCATTATTGGTAAGGATCGAATGTTCCCTGCCCGCCATTCTGTGGGGCTTGCACATATTGTAAAAACTTTTCTTTTCGGATCAACTCTCCAATCACATCTCGGAGGTATCTGCCGTCAGTGTTATGATTGTATGTATCATAAAATATACAATACTTCCTAGACTTCCTCTGGGCCTCGATGGACTCTCTCAGGCTGGTTTCCTACATTGCTCTGAGTCGTGAGTCGCCAAGTAAACGCTTTTAATTGAATCATTCAATGGAGTGTATGTGTCGAATCCCATGACCCTGGGCCTTCTCCTAGAATCTAAGTCCTCATCTAAAGCCTCAATGCCGCCCAAGCTTTGAATTCCTTCAGCCAATAGGACTGCATCGTTCTTTCTCCTAGTCTACTCTACCTCCTCCTTGCTTAGGTTCTGGTTCACTTTGTAATAGAAACAATCCAAGGTCGTAGGAGGCTCTCTAGCTTACCGGTTGCCAAAGTCTGTCTTGGGGTCGATTCTTTTTATCAACGCCATCAGTATGATATTCTTGATGGGATTGCCCACTTTAGTGATGACGACATTGAATCTTTACAGGAAGTCTTTGAGTGGCTCGCTCGGTGCTTGGAATAAATTGGATAATGACATCACATCCTTGGTGTGAGTCGCATGCATCCTGAATTTCTTGACAAACTTCTGATCTGGTTGATCGGATGAGGATATGGACTTGTGTGGTAACTGCGTATAAACTACATGATCGCTACCCCTTTAAGGAATATGAGAAAGCATCTACATTCGATGGGATTCGTCACTCTGGCGGAATCCATGTGCCATTCGTACTTCACTAGATGTTGTCGGGGGTCTATATTCATATAATACGCTGGTATGGTTGGCACATTGAATCTCCTTAGATATTATGCACGCTGAACGACTTCGATGAATAGGTTTTGACTTGGGGAGATGCTCAAATCTTTTTCAGTCCAGTCCGTTTTCAAGTTACGGCTGCTTGTAATGCGTGTGAATGTTGTACACATGATTGTCCAACGTTTGATGGTTGAGAACACCGATCGAATGGCGAATCGGTTAGGATGGGGTCACAAATCGGTGATGATCCCCAAACTTTCACCCAAATAGGGTGCGATCCATATAAGGCAGTAAGGAAGGCCTCTTGTGGTTGCACACCAAGTTTCAAGTCATTTGGAGTCTGTATGACCGAGTTATGACCAAAACAAGATGGACCAGTATTGACGGATTGGTGATAATTTACATAGAGTCCGACCCGAGAAAATTTACTAATTTCTTGGAGTCATATTGGTGTTTTCTTGGAGAAAATCTTGGTTTTACCCGAGTTTGACCTTGGGCCAGAACACATAGAGAGTCTGCTTCGAGTCATATAAGTGATTCTTCGGGTCCAACTTCGAGTCAGCCTTGAAGGGAGTTTTTGGATAAACATTTTGATGATTTTTAATGGTTTTTGACGACTACCACTCACAACTCGGTGATGGAGGTTCCATAATGGTAAGTGATGACTGTGATGAAAGATAGTTATACTTTGAGATGGCATAATAAGCGGCGTAGGGCGGTCGTCACATAATCCATCGTACCATAGCTGCCAAATCAGGCGTTTGGAAGTTGGTCGGTTGAGAGCGGTCGTAATCTACCCGAGAAGCCAGATCCGGTAACCGATCCTAGTTCGTGCCATATAACCTTGGTTCTACAACCTTAAGGAGTACCGTTTGAGTAGCAATGCCTTGGCTGCAATTGAGCAGCTGTCGCTTGATCCCTTATGCCCCAGTCAGTCACAGGACATAAGGGAAGTGGATAGAATGCACCATCTTTAAGTAGAGTTCCGAATCTGGAATGCGGAGGCACTGCGCTACGACACTTCCTTTCTTCTTCACCTTGCCGATCCCTTCCTTCTTCACCTTGCTGATAGCTTCCTTCTTCAATTCGCCGATTGCTTCCTTCATTTTCTTTCACCGATCCCTTCTATTTGCACCTTTTGATCACCGATTCCCTCTTACTATTATTTGCCCAGACATAAGATCAGTTGTGTAGGCATGGAGGGATCGGCTGTTGAATGGGTGTAGGGATCAGAGAAAACGTTGGAGTTGAGGCATGGAGAGATCAGTCGTTTGTGGAGCATGAAGGGATTGGTCTCGACATATGGATCGGTCATGACATAGGGATCAGTCATCTTTCATTCATGACATAGGGATTAGTCATGACATAGGGATCGGTCATGGTATAGGGATTGGTCATTTTTCATTCAAGACATAGGGATCGGTCATTACATAGGGATCAGTCATGACATAAGGATCGATCATGACACGGGGATAGGGATCGGTCATGACATAGGGATCGATTATGACATAGGGGTTGGTCATTTTTCATTCATGAAATAGGGATCGATCGTTACATAAGGATCAGTCATGACATAGGGATCGGTCATGGCATAGGGATTGGTCATTTTTCATTCATGACATAGGGATCGGTCATTTTTGGCTCTACCAACTTGACTCTGAACTTAAGCATCCGATCCTATGGACTTGCATATATATGGAACTCGATCCTTACCAAATAAAAACAAACACATGAACAACTACTAACAAGAACAATAGCATCATCATTTCCTTCAACTCTGCGGGAATTTGATTTAATTCCTCTAGCCATGGCTATCAGCTTCCTTTACATTTCTTCAAATTTGAGTAGAATAGGAAGTGTTTTGGAGATGAATCTGGATCTCTTCCTCGAACTTATGCAATCCAACAATAGAATAGGGATTCTAATAAGCTGAGAATCAAGTTTATCGGTGAAAGCACTAAAATTTTTGCACCAAAAATTAGCATAAACACCGAATATTGATTTTGTAGAGTAATAAATAAAGAATATTAAATGTAAAAAAAGAGAATATAACAGTAAAGCAATAAGAAAAAAGCAAATAACAGGGACACATCGGTTTATAGTGGTTCAGCGTTGTTTGCCTACGTCCACTTTGAAGAGATAGCTTTTACTAATCACTTTGTAAACTAAGTACAAGAGGGATCGGATGAAAATCCTTGTTACAATAGAGTACAAAGTAACAAGTAGCATGAAGATCTCGAAAATGAACAATCAAGTCTGTATTTATAGCGGAAGACGGCGAAATATCTCCCTAAAAATTCGACAGATAGCACTCCAGATACATGGGGGCCCAGAGAAGGGATCACATGGCTCAAATCCCAAGGATAGGGATCGGAGCCGATCCTTATTTTAGTGGATTTAGGGGCTGCAATCCCTATGAGAGGCTCTTCATGTTGTATTATGCTTAACCTCCAAGTTTCATGCTAATTGGAGAACTTGAGTTATTGATCAATCTTTGTTGCAACATGTGATGTTGTCTAATTTAGTCCGATCCGTCTTACTTCTTTATCTGGGTTTGCGATCCGTAGAGTGGACTCCCTAGCATTCCCTCTTCTTTTTCCTAAAGTTTCAAGTGTATTGGGCTTTTGGATTTTAAGATATCGATCATTTTCCAATGAGTTGCATTATTGTCTGAATACAATCTGATCCCTTTTATACGATCCCTTTTTATACGATCCCTTTTGTACGTTTTCTTTCTTAGTTGAAGTAATTTGCCCATAACTTGAGCATACAAACTCCAACTGACTTGAGATTTGAAATGTAGCCTCGTGAGGCCTTCCTTGTCACTCTATTTCGATCACACCTAGTTTGGAATAAAAATTGAGGATATGTACCGATCCCCTAGGGGAAGGGATATGCACCGATCCCCTGCCTAGGAGAGGTACTAAATTGTAATAGAATATTGTGAAAAGTTTATCTCTTGGTCTCGGTTGATCGTCGCTTCATATCATTACCTACACTTGATTTCTGGACCTCACAATCATTGCTCTGGGCTACTGATATTGATAACGGTCGAGTCTAATTTTTCCATTCAGTTTGGATATAACCGGGCAAATGCCGAATAACAGGTTGTAAAAAAATAAACTTACCAAAACCTCTTTATCTAATTTAACCCATTCAAAACTTGAGTTAAATTATTCTTTTTTATCCAAAAGTTTTTTAACCAAAAATCTCACTCAAGAATATAGGTATGAAAGAAGGCCTACGGAAGCAATGTAGAAGCTTCGCAAGAATTGAAAAGAAGGGTTCTGCCATGGTTCAAAAGTGTGGTTTCAAAGGCATTGAAGTAGCTTCCGAAGAAATTGGATTGGTGCTCCAAGCATCAGATGCTTTTGCATGTATTAAATGGAGTATAGGCTTCCAAAGGAGTCGAAAAGGGTCAAGATTACCCTTCTGCTTCAGTTGATCCTTCCGAAATAGTTGGTTCTACATGCATAAAAGAGTTTCGTATGTGTTAAAAATACCTTTCGAAGGAGAAGATTATATCAAAACATCCCTTTCGAAAGCGTGATTTTGCAAAGACTAGCCTTTCGAATCAGTTGAACCCTTCTAAAAGTATTTGGGAGATTTCATATGTGACCAGTATTGCTTCCACAAGCATCAGAAGATGGGCTTTTGCATTAACCGAAGGGATTACTTTCGAAAGCCACCTTCTGCAACCATCATCTATCCACCAAGAAGCCTCCTCCATTGTAAGTGACCTTTCGCAATGATCCTTTTGCCACCATTAAATCCTTTCGAGTCCATCCAAATTCCCATCCTCACTCATTCAAGTAGCAACCTACCATGTTAGCACCGGATCTTAACAACAATGAAGAGGTTTCGAAGGCAACGAAGAGGTTAGAAATGCTTCTGCTTATACTCAAACAGCACAATAATGTACCTTAATTTGTTTGCCACCAAAAGAAGCATACCTTTCGATGGTGTCGAAAGGCACCAGAAGTACTCGAAAGCGGTATTGATGAGTATCAAATCAAAATCCATTAATAGCATAATTTCAATAGAGACGAATGTCCTAATTCAAGCATAACAAAAGACCCGAATACCTACCCACAACTCCGAGACCATGAAAGCGGAAGGATGAAGGTGGAAGGATGGGTGCGAAAGGTCAATAAAGGGACCTTTCACAGCTTTGGAAGGATGGACGTGGAAGGGTCCAACCCGCATCTATAAATACGACCCTAGGGGTCCAAGTTGGGGACCGATTTTTCATTTCTACATTTCTTTGCCAAATCAAATTCTTGTAACCCTAAATCAAATTAGGGACAAATTCTGTTACTTGTAATCCATTTGTGAGAAATAAAAAGAGAGGATGCATGGATCCGATATTAATTTCGAACATGAGAATGATCATCTCGGCCATTAGCTTGTCCAATGACCAATTGCACATGATACACACTTATCTTCTTAACCCTTTATTAGCATATGCTATGCTAGAGAGCCTATTTGGACATCTTGATTTTAAAGCATATTATCATCATGTCCAAAGCCCATGTGGCACTAAAGTAACATGGTGATGATAATACAGTATTATCGAGTCCATTAGACTTATGATATTTATTCAAAATAAGGCTCTATGGCACATTAGATCCACTCTTTACTTAAATATATACACGTTGAGTTTCGAACCCTTTCGAAGGGAACATGACCTTCGAAAGGGTTCTCTTTGTGGCCGTTGAATCAAACCCCTAGGGAGGACTTCTTCGAAAGGCGTTTGAATACTTGTGAACATATTTTTGCTTTCTAAGGAGTCCACCCCATGGCAGCTGCATCAACACCTTCGAAAGGGTCCATTCAAAATAGGTTCTTGACCTTATTTTGATCCCTTCGAAAAGGGATGAAAAATAGGATTACAATATTAGATCACTGTTCTGACAATATAATCCCTTTCAAAGTCCTTCGAAAGGGATCTTCTTCTTTATTCACTTTCAATCCAATGCCCCTTTGGATGTTGATGATTATATCGTTAACATTTTTGGCGCTAGAAGGAGGGCTCAAACCTCCGACCTTGTTCTTTCCTTATATAATAATTATGGAAAGTTTGACTTGTTGTAGGAAAATAAAATCGAAAAGAATCAGTCGATTGGATGAGGAAGCAGTACATAAAATAGTTCTGGAGGAAGTGCTAGGACAACCATCAACTCCAGCACAACCTGATGATAATGCAGCTAAGATAAGACATTTGGAGCAACGACTACTGGAAATGCTAGAGTTCCTGGAAGTAGCCCTTACTCAAAAATCATCTAAAAACGCTAAACCAACAGCAGGAGACAAAGTGGCCTCCCCAAGGAGGAATCTGAAGGCTTATACGTTCGAAGGCAAGAGCAAGATTGACTTAACGTCATCAAAGAAGAAGGAACGCTATGCAACTAAAGCCAACCACCAGGGTAGAATGTAAGATAAATCTTTGGAGCAATCTGGAAGCTCAACCTCAAAGGAATATAACCCAAATCGGAAAAGCTATCATAATACTGAAGCTTATTTGAAGGACGTGGCAAAGAAAGCTGTTAAAGACATGCTAAATACTAAAGGGAAAAGAACTCTAGATGAGAAAGTGAATGACAACGATCGAGTAGCTCCGTTCATTGACGAAATCATGTCAACAACAATTTCATCTCATATTAAGGTTCCAACTATGAAATACCATGGCATTACTGATCCCGATAACCACCTAATGGCTTTTGGTAGCCAAATGGATCTTTATAATGCTTTGGGGGTAGTGCGATGCAGATTATTTCCAGTAACACTTCAAGGGGCTGCTGCAAAATGGTACCGCCAATATCGGGAGAAAACTATCTACTCATGGAAATAATTCTCCTACGAATTCTCTGCTCAGTTCTACATATGCAAAGATCCAACAATTGAATACATCATTTTAGCAAACATCAAGCAAAGGCAAGGAAAACCGTTGGGTGATTTTCTCAGAAGGTTCAATACAGAGGCATTGAAGGCCAAAGACATGAACTATAGAAATAAGCTAATTGCAGTGCATTCATGATTAATAGAAAACACGCCGTTTTGGAAAGAGATCTTTGTCCATGGATTTAAAAATTTACAAGACTTTCACTTTCAAGCTGATAAATTCATTCGAATGGATGAATTATACTATGCTTAAAAGAAAGCTAACCTTAAGAAGGAGAGTGGAAGATTTGGATTCGATCGAGGACACAAAAGGTCGAGGTGGGAAGACTCCAACACCAATTCAATTACTTTAAACAAGCCATTGTCGTATATCTATGCCACAACTAGAGAAAATGTTAATTTCTCAACTTCATTCAAGGCCAGGAACTACCCTGAGCAGAGAAAGGGGGATGATTATTGTGCTTATCATAAGGCAAATGGCCATAAGACAGACGAGTGTCGAGTGCTGGTCGGAATTATCAAAAGCTAATCCGTAAAGGACATCTAAAAGAATTCGTCCAAGATAAACAGAAAGAACCCCGAACTGGCGATGGGCCGCAAAAATTCCGTAGTAATGCTATGAATGCCTTAGAGGATGAAGATTCATTGAACTTAAGTCCACCTTTGAACAAGATTAATGTGATTCATGGAGGACTGTATCCAGCAGGAAATAGTAAAGGAGCTTGGAATAGATATATCAAGGAAGCTAGGGAAGGAGTGTACTCTGTCCAGGAAGAACTCCCGTTCAAAATCTCACGGCTTAATATACAAATGCCAAATCTTATCATCACTTCACAAGAGCTAAAGAAATGAATCCATCATCCCCATAATGTATGATCACAACTCAAATTGGGCTTTTCATAGTACCCAAGATTCTAGTAGACACCGAAAGTGCAGTTAACGTCATCTTCGAGCATGCCTTTGATCAAATGGGCATTCCTGAGGATAAGCTGAAGCCTGGTCTTGAACCTATCATTGGGTTCAATAATAAGGGGTCAACTCAGATAGGGCAAGTAAAGTTACTGGTACAGATGGGCATACCGCCATGCTGTAGAACTTTTGAGACTCTCTTTGTGATCATCTATCAGCCTTCATATTACAATGCATTCTTTGGTCATCCTGCGCTAGATGAGGTGGATGCTTTTGTCTTAAAAATATATGATGGTAAAGTTCTTGACTAAAAGAGGTTGGGGTACTATTCGTGCAGAACAATTTAGCTCCTGCGAAATGTATTTTGCAACTCTTGATCAATACAAAAGGGCGTACTCTTCTTACTATGATTCCTCTACTATTTTTCAGCCTTTGGACGATGGAGTTTTACATCCAACATTCGAAGCAAAAATAAGATCTAATAAAACGAATAAACATGTGTTTGAAAGGTACATCTCACCTGGAAGGAAGAGGAAGATGACCGATGCTAACTCTGTAGAAGAAGGTGAGATCATCACAGAATTGGATTGCCGAGGGGAAATGGAGAGGATAAAGCCTATAGAGGATCTTGAAGAAATATGTATAGATCCAACTGATTCAACCAAAATAGTCAAAGTAGGAAAATAGTTAGAGAACAACTTGAAAGCAGACTTAATTAAATTTCTTAAAGCTAGCAAAGACGTATTTGCGTGGACCCATTCAGATATGGTCGGGATTGAACCATCAGTTATGTACCACGCACTAAATATTGATCCAAACGTGACCCCCGTCCAAAAAAGAAGAGGCAATTTGACAAAGTTCGATCTGACGCCTTAAAAGAAGAAGTTAAAAGGCTACTTGAAACGGATTCGTTCGAGAAGTTTTTTATCCAAAATGGCTAGAACACCCAATGTTGGTAAAGAAGTCAAATGGCAAGTGGAGAACCTGCGTCGATTACACTGATCTAAACAAAGCATGCCCAAAAGACTGTTATACACTACCCAGAATAGACCAGTTAGTTGATGCAACTAGCGGATACAAGCTATTATATCCTATGGATGCTTATTCAGGATATGATTAAATACCCATGTTTAGGCCAGACGAAGAACATACAAGCTTCATTACCGATCGGGGAACTTTCTGTTATAAAGCAATGTCTTTCGGACTAAAGAATGTGGGAGCTACTTATCAAAGATTGGTTAATAGAATGTTCAAGGAACAGATTGGATGAAATATGGAGGTTTATTTGGATGATATGCTAGTAAAATCCTATGAAGATGAGAGTCACCTTAAAGATCTTGAAGAAATGTTTGAAGTATTACGAAGGTATCAAATGAAACTGAATCCTCAGAAATGTTCTTTCGGGGTTCATTTTGGAAAGTTCTTAGGTTACATTGTCAGCGCACAAGGGATTGAAGCCAGTCTTGACCAGGTCCAAGCTATCAAAGACATGGCCAAGCCCAAAACAAGCAAAGACGTAATGATTTTGAATGGTAGGATCGCAACTCTGAGCAGATTCATCTCCAATGCACCAATTCGTCAATATAATCAAGAAAAGAAAGAACTTTGAGTGGGGAGAAGACTATAAGAAAGCCTTCCAAGAATTGAAAAATCATTTGTAAAAGCCACCAGTATTATCCAGCCCCGAGAATGGAGAAAGCTTAAACTTATACATGGCGGTCTCAGAACATGCGGTTAGTTCGGTTCTGATTAGAGAAGAAAACAAAAATCAGCTTCCCATTTATTATGTGAGCAGACGATTGAAGGATGATGAGGTTCGATACCCAGTCATAGAAAAGTTGGCTTACTGTTTGATACTTACAGCATGGAAACTCAGAGCGTACTTCCAAGCACATCCGACCAGAGTATTGACTAACTTTCCACTCAAGCAGGTATTCAGTAAACCTAAGACTTCGGGTAGGCTATTAATACAGGGAATTGAACTTAGCCAATATGACATCGATTTTCAGTCACGAGCAGCAATCAAAGGGCAAGCATTAGCAGACTTTATCAATGAATGTACAAGCTTTGTTAAAGAGCAGTCAGAGAAAGATCAAAAGCACATATGGAAATTATTTGTGGATGGGGCATCAAATGAGCAGGGAGCCGGAGCAGGGTATGTCATAATCACACCGGATGGACACCGCCTACACTATGCAGTGAAGCTAGGATTCCCTACAACAAACAACATAGCTGAATATGAATCGATGGTGGCAGGACTAACTCTAGCCTTAAAACTCAAGATCCCACGAATTCAAGTCATTAGCGACTCCCAACTAATGGTAAATCAGATAAAGCAGATATATCATACTAAAGACGTTGGACTATCCCTATATGTTAAGAGGGTGCTAAAAATTCTTACCCTATTTGAATATTTTTCTATACACCAAGTCCCAAGGAAAGATAACTCTCATGTAGATTCATTAGCAAAATTGGCTAGTTCAAGAGGAGCTCCAGAAACCCGTATCATACTAGTAGGGTATCAATCAAATCCCAGCATTGAAGAGAAAATGCTCGAACCAGGGAAAGAACTATTAGTTTTTACTAGATCCCAAACCATGACACAAGAAAGAGAAGAAAGAGAAATTGATGAAGAAATTTCATATGAAGAGCCCATTCATCCAACGGTAGATAAGTGCTACAATAATACTTGGATGAGACCTATTGTAGAATATCTTACCAATTGAAAATTACAATCTGACAAAATAGAAGCTAGGAGAATCAGACGATAGGCTCCAACCTTCACTATGATGGATGGAATTCTTTATAAGGAAGGATATGCTCTTCCTTACTTAACGTGTGTGAATTCTGAAGATGGGTTGAAATTAGTAAAGGAAGGGCATGCAGGATTTTGTGGAGACCATTCCAATGGGATAAAGTTGGCTAAGAAAATAATGAGACAAGCTTTCTATTGGCCTCAAATGACCAGTCAAGCTATAGAACACGTGAAGAAATGCGAAGGGTGCCAAAAATACTCAAAATTCCCCGTTTACCACCAAGCCAATTAACCTCGATCTTTAGTCCATGGCCCTTTGATTTATGGGGAATTGGTTTGATCAGGCCATTGCCAATTTCTAAAGGAGGGGCAAAGTACGTTGTAGTTGCCATTGATTACTTTACTAAGTGGGTAGAAGCAGAGCCACTTACCAAAATCACTTCTGGGAAAGTACTTAGACTTGTATTAAGAACATCATCACTAGATTCGGGATCCCTTATAAGATTATATCTGACAATGGAACGCAATTTGAGAGTGAAGAGTTTTCTCGATTTTTCCATAAGAATGGAATTTTCAAAAGCTTTTCTTCCATAGTACATCCAAAGACTAATGGAGCCGTTGAAGCAGCCAACAGACTATTAAGACTAGCTTGAAAAAATGGCTAAATAAGGCAAAGGAAATTGGGTGAAAGAATTACCACTTATACTCTAGGCATATCGTACATCAACTAAAACTGCTACATGTCATACCCCTTACTCCCTAACATATGGGTGCGAAGCGATGTTTCCAGTCGAAATTGAAATATCTTCACATCGAAGAATCACATATGAGTTTGATCCAAACCAAGAATTGAAGAAAGAGTCATTGGATTTGATACATGAGCTAAGAGATGAAACATCTATTCAAACTGTTGAATATTAAAGAAGAATCTCAAAATATTACAAGTCGACAGTAAAGACAAGATCATTTCAAGAAGGAGATCCAGTACTCCGAAGAGTGATGGCAAACACTAGAACTCCTATAGATGGACTGCTAGGACCAAACTAGGAGGGTCCTCTAATTGTGTGTAAAGTAATTCCTCCGGGAGCTTACAAATTATGTCGACCAGATGGCAATATGATTCCTAAGACATGGAACGCGGAAAATTTGTGATAGTATTTTCCAACATTGGATGAATAAAGCGCCTCCTTTCTAAGAAAAATCGACATGGTCGGAAGTAGAATTATCCTTAAACTTGGAAACTACCTTAAACGGTCATAAGCCTTTGTCCACGCCAAGATGGCTAGGTCAAAGCGCCTCCCGAATGGAGGTTGGAGTAATCCTTTATCCATGTCATGCTATGGCCAGGTTAAAGTATCTGCAAGCCCTTGATCGCGCCACGCTATGGCCAGGTCAAGGAGCCCCCTAGAGGGGTGACAGAGTAACCCCTTGAACGCGCCACACTATGGCCAGGTTAAGGCACCAACCAGCCATCAGTCCCTCCTATAAGGCCTGGCTAGAGAACCCACCTGGAGGGAGGATGAAGTAAGCCCTTGATCCCGCCATACTCTAGCCTGGTCAAGGCACCGAACATCCTTCAGTCTCGCCTAGAAGGCCTGGCTGAAGCACCTCCTGAAGGGAGGTTGGGTGAGTCCTTGGGTCCTGCTTGTGGATAAGCTAATCAAGCGCACCAGACTATAATGGACTAAGACGTCCAAGCCCGAGAAGCGGTACACAAAACAGTAACAATATACGAAGCCTAAAGGGTGGCATATGTCAAAAGAATCAAGAACCAGAGAGGTGACACAAAGCAAAAGATTCGAACAATCAAAGTCCAAAGAGTGGTGCAGAACAAAAGGCTCAGATGAGAGTTTCTAAACTTCCATTATTTGAATAGTGATTTCTAAACTTTCCTACCTATTACCAGGATTGGATTTCTAAACTTATTTCCGGACGATAATTCTTGGATTACATTCGTTATCAAACATGAATTTACGTCCTTCAGCTGATTTTCAAAAGATGATTTCTAGACCTCACTGATTAATACTTGAATCTGGTTTCAGGTCTTTTACTATCAGTTTCTGGACTTCACTCATTAATGCCCAAATCTGGGTTTCGGGACTTCTGTTATTAATTTCAACACCTCTATTATAGACTTCTGGTCATCTACTAATTTCTGGATCTATCTTACTAATACCCGAATCTGGGTCTCGGGTCTTCTACTATTAACTTTTAGACTACACTTATCAACACTCGAATTTGGGTTTCAGGTCTTCTATTATTTCCAGATAAGGATTTTTGAACTCCTATTGTTTATCCCCAAATGAGGATTCCTGGCTTTCTATGACGTATTTTCAGATAATGATTTCTGTGTTTTTATTATTACTAGATAATTGTTATTGGTCTTCTATCAGTTATTTCCATAAGATAATTTCTAAACTTCTATTATTAAGGACAAATTTGGATTTCTGGCCTCTATTATTAATTTCATAATTAGAATTCTGGACTTCTATTAAACATAGACTAATTTATGGACTTCTCTCATCGTTACCAAAGTTAGATCTAAGGACTTTAATTATTGTCAGACAAGAATTTCCAGTCTTTGATCGTTCCCAATTGTGGATTTCTCTTCACTTATTATCTTCAGATAATGTCTATTAGTTTCCATTACTTAGATTTTTGGAATTCTAGTATCAGGAATTCTAATGCTATCACCAATAATATGGACAAATTACTGAACTTATTTCTACATAAATTTCGAATTAACGATAAGAAATGTTTTCTACTTTGTACTTTGCAGATAAATAAGGTTGATAGAGGACCATTGAGGATGAAATAATGAAAAAAGAGAATTCTTGGAATTCTGTCCTAAAGAAAAAAAGCTTCTTCAATACAAGGGGGGAAAATGTTAACCATAAAGCTCACTCAAGAATGTAGGTATGAAAGAAGGCCTGCAAAAGCATTATAGAAGCTTCGCAAGAATTGAAAAGAAGGGTTCCACCATGGTTCAAAAGTGGAGTTTTGAAGGCATTGAAGTAGCTTTCAAATAAATTGGATTGGTGCTGCAAGCATCAGATGCTTTTGCAAGTATTAAATGAAGTATGGGCTTCAAAAGGAGTCGAAAGGGGTCAAGACTACCCTTCCTCTTCAGTTGATCCTTTCGAAATAGTTGGTTCTGCATCCATAAAGGAGTTTCGTATGTGTTAAAAATACCTTTCGAAGGAGAAGATTCTACCAAAACATCCCTTTCGTAAGCGTGGTTTTGCAAGGACTAGCCTTTCGAATCGGTTGAACCCTTCCACAAGTAATGGGATTTCACATGTGACCAGTATTGCTTCCACAAGCATCAGAAGATGGGCTTCCGCATTAACCAAAGGGATTACTTTCGAAAACCACCTTCTGCAACCATCATCTGTCTACCAAGAAGCCTCCTCCGTTGTAAGTGACCTTTGCAATGATCCTTCTGCCACCATTAAATCCTTTCGAGTCCATCCAAATGCCCTTCCTCACTCATTCAAGTAGCAACCTACCATATTAGCACCAGATCTTAACAACAATGAAGAGGTTTCGAAGGTGACGAAGAGGTCGGAAATGCTTTCGCTTATACTCAAACAGCACAATGATGTACCTTGATTCGTTGGCCACCAAAAGAAGCATTCCTTCCGATGGTGTCGAAAGGCTCTAGAAGTACTCGAAAGCAGTATTGAGGAGTATTAGATCAAAATCCATTAATAACATGCATTCAATAGAGACGAAAGGGCTAATTCAAGCATGACAAAAGACCTGAATACCTACCCACAACTTCGAGACCATGAAAGCGGAAGGATGAAGGCAGAAGGATGGGTGTGAAAGGTCAAAAAAGAGACCTTTCGATAGCTTTGGAAGGATGGACGCGGAAGGGTCTAACCCGCATATATAAATACGACCCTAGGGGTCCAAGTTCGGGACTGATTTGTCATTTCTACATTTCTTTGTCAATCAAATTCTTGTAACCCTAAATCAAATTGGGGACAAATTCTGTTACTTATAATCCATTTATGAGAAATAAAAAGAGAGGATGCATGGATCCGATATTAATTTCGAACATGAGAATGATCATCTCGGCCATTAGCTTGTCTAATGTCCAATTGCACATGATACACACTTATCTTTTTAACCCTTTATTACCAAATGCTATGCTATGAGCCTCTTTGGATGTCTTGATTTTAAAGCATATTATCATCACGTCCAAAGCCCATGCGACACTAAAGTAACGTGGTGATGATAATACAGTATTATCGAGTTCATTGGACTTATGATATTTATTCAAAATAAGGCTCTATGGCACATTAGATCCACTCTTTACTTAAATATATACACGTTGAGTTTTGAATCCTTTTGAAGGTAACATGACCTTTGAAGGGGTTCTCTTTGTGGCCATTGAATCAAAACCCTATGGAGGACTTCTTCGAAAGGCGTTTGAATACTTGTGAACATATTTTTGCTTTCGAAGGAGTCTACCCCATGGCAGTTGCATCAACACCTTCGAAAGGGTCCATTCAAAGTTGGTTCTCGACCTCATTTTGATGCCTTCGAAAAGGGATGGAAAAATAGGATTGCAATATTGGATCACGGTTTTGACAATACAAGCCCTTTCCAAGTCCTTCGAAAGGGATCTTCTTCTTGATTCACTTTCAATTCAATGCCCCTTTGGATGTTGATGATTATTAACAAGTTTAAAACTTTCATTTATCAAAACTTCTTTTATTTTGAAGTCAATTCCCTTTAAGGGAACTTAATAACTAAATACCCGGTTTTTATTTCAAATCTCCTTTTTGAAAACATTTCATAAATATTCTATATGAAATAACTTCAACCATTTATTTATTACATCTCACTTTAGGTTCATTCGGATTTAAACACATTTCAATCACACAATAATAAAGAGAATAATTTACTAAGTGCCCCACAACATTCGCCTAAGCAAACATCCGATCATCACATAGAGAGATGATTTTCTCCAAATTACCCTAAAGAAATTGCATTCCATTTAGAAATTTTCTTCCAAAATATTTATATTTAGAAATTACTTCCAAGTAGTACTACTATATATATATTTCAAAAACCTTTCGAAATTATTTCAAAAAATTCTGGGATTTAAATTCAAAAATCCTTTTTAAAACACATTTTATAAATCTAATTTATATAAAATTACCTTTACATCAAATTATTTCATATTAAATAATTTTCCTTTATTATAATCAAATTTTCTCAAAAATTATCCTTTGAATGTTTTATCTTACCATTTCGATTATATTAAACAACCTTTATTAAAAAAAATACTTTTAACTTAACGTTATTAAAAGATGACTTTTAACTTAACAATTTCTCTGAACACCTTACAGTCAAATTGTAAAACTGAATCCATAAAGGGGCGCGTTCAAATATACTACAATTAGTAGACAATATACGCTAATAAACTGGTCAAGCGTAAATTAACAAACAATAGTCGATGCTTCTAAACTATCTGAGCACGACAAAACAGACAATAACGATAATAAATAAATATTATCATTTTCAACCAAACACACCATAATAACTATATAAATTTTGAAAATTATTCCTTTATCTTATACTATAAAGTAAAACCCTTGGTCAAAGGGTCAAACTGAAGCCTTTTTCCCAATTCCCATCTTGCCCCTATTGCAAACTCCAACTACAAAATGTTGTTAGGGCACTTCTGTATTTACATCACCGACCCATCTCATGTTCCAACACCTACATCTTCCCATGTCTCACTACACTACAAGAAAATTTGTTATTAGTTGCATTAATCGGTAGCGTTTCAAGCTATATGCCACATTTGGTCTTTCAAAATTGTAAAAATAAGCGTAGAAACGCAACCAAGCTCTCCCGCCAACAATTCACTAAAATTTGGCTAATTTTTTTACATGGCCGCTCTTTATTTCTTTTACTCCTCTGCAACCCTTAATATTTTTTTCTTATCTGCTCCCTTTAGAAGAACGAAGAAAATTCATAAAGGAAGAATCTTATTTGAATCAGATTCAATATTTTCCTCTCTCATCCTCTTTCGTTAATCATCAATCTTTCAAAATCCCCAAATATAACCGACCAAACCCACTGCTAGAAATCATTGTAATGGTTTCAACCAACTCATTCGTCATTGATTCAAAATGGATTGAAGAAACGATGAGCGATTTGCATTTTCAGTTCGATTGATTTTCAGGAATTCATCATTAGGTATTGTTACTTCTATTTATGATTTATGGTTTTAATAATAGGCTTATATAAAACTAGTAAGTAATTGTACAACTAGGCACAACTAGGCAGTAGCTTGGATTTGGGGGTTTCGATCTGGATGCCTTGAAGATATCGAACCATTCTATTTTGTTGTCAGTTGATAGTTTCCATTGGCAAGGAGTTTCGACCAAATCAGATATACAAATTGGCATTCAAAGAATAGGTGAGTTTTTGATTTAGCATCTCTACCACATAGCAAGCATAGATCGTCATCAATGATGCCTTTAGTATCCAGCTTGTACTTAGTTTGCATGGCATTAGCCATTATTTTCCAAAGTAGAAGGTTCTCTTTTGCGGGACTACCCATGGATCAAATTCTTGCAACCCAAAAGATGACTTGAGTTTCTTTGTTTATCATGAGGGAGTTGTACACCATTGAAATTGAGGGTTGTTTTCTTTTTTCAGTCCATAGAACTATAGGACCCTCATTTAGTAAAGGGTTCACTAATATGGTACTCCATATTTGCCTTACTATTTGTGAGCTGCTGTAAGGGGGTTTATATAGTTGTTAGTGATATAGTCTATGGCTAAAGCTGCTTGGAGGATCCCTGTGAGGTGTTTAAGGTTGCTAGTTATGAGGTTGTCTAGAATTAGACTAGGCCCTACCTATGGGCTGGACCAGAAGGCAAGTCGAGGGTTATTTTGACATTGCATTGGATGAGTGGGAGTAAAGTGTTCCTTAGATTCAAGATATTCCTCCAAATCCAACTCGAGAATGCTGGGATTTTCATATTTCATTAATATTTTCTTTTATTAAGGTTGTTAGTGACCCAATTAGCCCAAACGTTATCACTCAGAGCTAGAAGTTTGTTGTAGTAGGCTGAAATCCTTGCCTTTGTTCCATTGTCTCAAGTTTGTGATGCCAAGTCCACTATTTTTCTTGGATAACTGAATTTTGTGAAATGTTATTGGGATCATCTTCCTGGATAGGGTTCACCATGCCAGAGGAATTTGTTTAAGGCGGTAGTAATCATTGTGATGAGTTTTATATGCAGAACATAGTGCCTTGTCTAGTAAGATGTCATGGCCACGACAGTAAACTGAACAACAACTAACCTGCCTAGTTGCCATATTTTGGGAATTGTACATAAATTAGTAAGTAATTGCTAAATTGTACTACAAATTTACTATCATAATCTTTTATAAAGTTATTGATAAAGTGTATTAATTTTACTCAACTGATTCCGTTTAAGATTTGATCTGCTACTTCACTATACGAAATAATCGCTGTGCACTACTTTTTGGTGTTGATATGGGTGCAATTTGACAATTAAACTGATTATTTCTGGTTGATACGTAATTTCATTGACGAATATATGTTATTGCCTTTGGCGAAACAATAGTTAGTATTCTATTTCGAATACTTTCGGAATATTTTTAGCTTGCATAACCAGTGTTTATTTTTTATTTCAAATTTTTGTTAAACCAAGGGTTACCAACTTAATTCTTGCAGTTTGCATCTTCGATTCTCTAAAGTTACAGCCTGTTGTTATAGAGTTCTGACTGGAAGTATGAAATGATATGTTGTTCAGATTTTAGTGAAAGTTTGGAGTATTATAATAAAGTGGGTGAGAACAAGAGATTTGATTGGGTTTTGGAGCTGGAATGTGGCATAGATCGA